>CM057340.1:780764801-783164801 GCA_030015575.1 Agapanthus africanus
TTTATCTGGAATGTGATACAATAATTGGAATTCACAATAGTTATGTGATAACTGAATGAATGTTATAAACGTAGCAATTTAGTCTCACTTGATCGGTTGCCACGGAATTTTGATGTGATCAAAAGTCCGTCGCAATCACGTAGCGTACGCGGATACTCGCCGGGTAAACTTAATAGACAGCCCTACTCCATAGCCCCGACCAAGTGACTGTAGGAGAACCCCGTCGCCGAAAGCATCCGTTCGGGTGCTCGCGATAGCGGTGTTCCGCCTTGGTGCACTTCGTCGACGGTATCGGGGGTGCGGCCGTCTACTGAAGTTTGCGACGAGCATTCGATCAGGATGTCGGGAATCTTGTTGAATTACCCGACTTAATATTGAAAAGAGTTTTCGATTATGAGACTAAAATGCGGGGTTTATAATTGTTAGGCATGTGATGTCTAAGGTATTCATTTGATTAGGCATGCGATGTCTATGCAGATTGCGGATTCCAACTGTTGTAGTTTTACACTTTCTTTTCTGTGACCGTAAGTGTAATATGTTATATCGCCGGTTTCGTTGCTATATGTCAACGACAATTGGGATGCGCATATTTACTTACGTTGATGACATGTGATGTTATGTGTTGCTGGATATGTTATATTGGATCGTCGTGTTTGAATAGCCGGGGGTTTTTATGTGAGATGAGTGTTTTTCATTTTCATTCATGTAAAAACTTGTATGTAATATTCTTTTATTGGGGCGCTTCCAGGTTGCGGAAGTTGTCACCGTTGTTGTATATTATTTACTTTTCCGCACTAGGATAGACCCAAGGAGGAGGGCACAAGTAACCGGGTTCTGGAGTCCAGTGGGAGACCAACTCGAGGAGTCGAGTCCGGGTCTCCTAACTCCAGAATTGGTAGGGTTGCTTGCCGCTCTCGTAGGGGTCTAGGGGTGTGGGTTTGGCTATTCATCACGACCGTGGAATCCGTATTTTATACTGGCTCGTATCGAAAACACGGACGTCCTAGTATATCCAATATTTCATATATTTCTTCTGCTGCGATATCTGTGATGAGATCATGTGATGTTTCTGTGATGGATATAGTATATAGTATATATGATATATTATATAGACGTTACTTATGTTTTACACCCGCGCTAGCCCTGCCCTGCTCTGCCGTTAGTTACCTAACCTAACGGTGCACGAGGGGACATCGAGGCGAATGCGGATGGCATAAGTGTACGTCGTATTTATCTGTGATGTGTAGGTAATTAAATGATGGGACTTCATTAATGTGATTAATGAAATAAAAGAAACCTAAGATGTTGTAGAATCGAATTTCAAAATAAAACAGGTAGCTACAGTTCTTGCTTTGCATAGCGGTATATATGATATATCCTGCACCTTATTCGATGAGGAAAGGACCGAGATCCCTTCACCGGGAGTGACTCCTTTAGCAATAACTGGCAGATGCTACACACTCGGTTTGTCTTTTGATTGTTTTTAAGAGTTTTTGCTTTGCACAGTGATATATATGATATATCCCGCACCTCATTCGACGAGGAAAGGACCGACGATCCCTTCACCGGGAGTGACTCCTTTAGCAAAACAAGAAAAGCCTCAAAAGCACTCCATTTCAAAATTCATTCGATCCTACAACGATATCAAGTTCATTACGCAATAGGTTTTCAGAAAAACCTGTCGTAGCCCTCCGTCATTTCAGATAAGTAGTAGTTAGTATTCGTGCTACGTTTGTTGGCCTGCGTCAAGGCGTAGTGTGCGGTAGCTAACTGGTGCTTATTTGCATAAGCATATGATGTGATTGGATTAGGGTAGTCGTGCGACTTTGTTGGCCTGCGTCAAGGGTCGTGCGGGTGGGTTTAATTCAATCAGGAAATGACGGGTTGAACTTGACTAGCGGACTATGGTTTGTTGGCCTGCGTCAAGGTCATAGGACGCTAGGGGCAAAAGATTATCGGGAATTTCAAGTGTTGAAATTTGCAATGAGATTGCATACCTTCTATGAGATAGTTGGATCCCGATACCCGCTGCGAGTAAGAGTTACTCCTGGGAGAGTTTTATACATTACAATTAGCCGATCAAGTAGGTGTCTAGAAAGGTGTCAACGGGGTTACGCCTCTGGGAAAACGAGGTTTACAGTAATTAGGTTCGTGCGAAAGCACGGGGGACCTCCCTCAAAGTACCGACACTGGCCTGGCTTAAAGATTGGCGAACTTGTAGTGTGTAATTAATCCCGGCTAGTCTTTCCTTTTAGGGTTTGAAGGAAGATTTGATAAAAAGCAGTGGGAGCCATCCTGATTAGATAAAATAAAAACCAATCTATTCTTGACAGAGCGCACGCTGAGTGTTTTCTTCTCTCTCTCTCCTGGTAGCGACCATATCACGCCTTAATCAAGATAATAATACGGATTATTGACCGAACCCGCTAGTTATACTGAGCTGGGGAACGTTGGTCCCGCTCCAACTTATAATTGTTATAAGACAGAGCAGGAAATTGGGGATTACCAGAATTCCCGTGCCGCCCAAACGAAGAGAGTGCATGCTGATGCATCATCTTCGGGTGTGTTCATTACAAAGAACTGTTTCTCTGTATCCTCTACGTCCTGGGTATGTGATACCAGATCAGGATCCCAGATATGTAATCTGTTACATAGGGCTACAGATAGGTAGAGAACTGAGAACGGGTGATAAGTTTCATGAGGCAGAAAACGGGGCAAGAGTTGCAGCCAAGTCTGTCGGTCACTGTCACCCTGTATTACAATACATTGATTCTGAACGAATGTTATTAGATACCGAACCTGATATACAAAATCATATCTGTCTCTTTATTAGTAAAGAAACGGTAAAATTTTGTATAGTTGGATAATGTTTTGAACATTTCCTATATCAAAAGTTGATCGCTTCAGGCACGTTATCTAAAAAGCATTAATGTTCTAAATCAAACTACAGTTCTTACTATATGGAACACACACAAGAGGAAGAGTTCAGAAATGAACGGATTCTTCTTGAGGTATTGTAGACTAGGTCAGATCAATGTGACCCGACTAGCTAGAGTTACATATAGATGCATATTTAAATCAGTTTGAATTTACATCTTGTGAAACTCGCCAGTCATGTCACAAAGATAAGATGACCACAGCTCTGTTTATTGGAAACAGAGAAAGAGTTAGTAAACTCTTGGGATTGATACATGTTGATGTATGTAAGGTCCCCTGTCTACACATGCCAGGACTGGTTCTTTATACTTCGTTATATTCTCTGATAATCTCTCAAGATTCAGTCATATGTTCCTGTTGAAACATGAGTCCGAACCTTTTGAGATATTCACAGAATATAAGTTAGAAGTAGAGAACCAGAATACGGGTATAAGTATTATGTCCTTTGATGAGATCAAGGAGGAGAATACTTGAGCACGGAAATACTTGGACTTTTCTAAAGGAGAATGAGATTCTCTCTCAGTATTACTCCTCTGCATACACCATAGCACGATGGTATATCGGGGCGGAGCAATTACACCCTATGTGATAAGGTGTGCTCTATGATGAGTACTACTGAGTTACCTATTTCCTTTTTGGGAAATATGCGCTTGAGAAGCTGCATACCTATTGAATAGGGTTCGACTCAAATCAGTTGTCTACCATTTCATATGTGATATGGAAAGGGAAGAGCCCATATCTTAAGTTAGTTAAGATTTGGGGTTGACCGGCCTATGTCTAAAAGCAAAATCTGGACAAGCTCGAGGCAAAGACTGTAAAGTAGAACTGGAAAGGTTCCAGCTATACAAATTACAGCAGATGATTTGATAGAACCAAAGGATTCAGTAGATTCCAACGAACCTCAGCCTCTCCGCCGATCTAGTAGGGTTCCTCACCCACCAGAGAGATACTTCGGTTTCTCTATAACAGTGGGAGCGAGGATTACATCATGAGATGATGACCCAACTAGTTTCGAGCTGGCCATCAAGAGTAAGACTCTGTAAGAATGGCTGGATGCTTAGTGATCTGAGATGGAATCCTTATACACCAACAAAGTATGGACTTTAGTTGCTATATCTGAAGGGTTAAATCCCCATCAGGAGCAAGTATATCTTGAGAAGATTACTTGGTGTACATGGAAAAGTTGAGACTTTCAAAGCTAGACTTGTTAAAGCTTTTCGTCATCGACCAGGCGTGGATAATGATGAAACCTTTTCAAGTAGCTATGCTTAAGTCCATCCAGATCCTACTTGCCACGGCTACATACCATGACTGCGATATCTGGTGGTTGGGTGTCTTGACTGCTTTTCTAAATGATGATTTAGAGGAGAGTGTCTATAAGTACACAGCCAGAGGGCTTCGTAGACAGTGGGAGCAGCGGAAACGTGTGCAAGATGCTTTATAGGATTAAAGCAGGCATCGCGGAGTTGGAACATCTGTTTTGATGGATTAGTCAAAGAGTTTGACATCATCAAAATGGTAGATGAACCTTGTATAAACGAAAAGGTAGTAGGGAGTATGGTGGTGATCCTCGTAGAGTACGTGGATGACATACTCTTGATAAGAAAGGAGTTTCTTATGCTACGCTCGATCAATCTCCATTTATCACAAAGATTCTCCGTGTAGGATCAAAATGATACCTCCTAAATCCTGGGTTTTTGGATCTATGAGATAGATCTAAATGGATGTTAGGATACTCACTAGATGTAGTGAGATGGTGTCAATCGATCCTGGGGAGAATCACTGGAAGGGTTCCAGGGTGATAAAGACGACTGAGTGTCAGTCACAGGCATTGTCTTTACCCTTAGTAAAGGGACGGTATGTTGGAAGAGTTCCAAGCTAAATACCGTGACTTACTAGACGATAAAGGCAGGATACATCGCTACTTAAGATGCTACCAAAGAGGCTGTTTGGGTGTTTATTGGTTCATGAGATGAACTACGTTCCTACCATTGTGTGACAATGGAGTTGTGGCTTATGCCAAGTAACGCCCGTCCCATCAGTGATCCAGACATATTCTAAGGCAGTATCACTTGATCATGGAGATGGTTGATCTCCAGGGAGATCGAGGTTAGGAGAGTAGACTCTGAGGACAACACAGCGGATCCACTCACAAAGGCCTGTTCCCAAAGAGAGACTTTTATGGGATGGTTGAGTATGAGATACTGCAACCACTGCTACAGATGGCCCTAGTGCAAGTGGGAGATTGTTAGTTATATGTATGCCCTAGAGGCCATTACTGTACATAGGATGTATATTGTAGTGGATGCTGGGACATATATAGGGAGGACTTTCTTGCTCGACATGATAGTATGCTATCTGATTACACTTTACCTTAACGTGTATGCTGATTGTCTCTCTGTTACATGTTGGTAAAGCCCTTAGGATCTGTACTTGACTACCTGGACTATGATGCGGATCATACTAGTGGGGACATGGTAGTCCATAAGTACATCCTTCAAAGTCCCTAGTCGTGGGTGTATCGAGACGGGGCATCGATATACCAGAGTAGACTAGCGTATACCTTCTCGACCCATACAGATGGGCGATGGATGATCCCATATCCATTGGTGTTTGACATCAGAGATGATATACGGGTGCTCAGTAGAGACTGGGTACACTGGACGGACTCGCCGAGAACTCCCAGATGGTATTATACCTCACGTCAGATGGCAGTTCTCTGGTGACACTGGTACAGAGTAGTCTGTTGACCCGAGATCGTCATAGAGTCTTGTGTGGTTCCCACTGTGCTTTGATTTCCATCTTACCACGTCCAAGAGGGCGTGCAAAACGGTGGTTTTTGGGTACAGTCCCGAGTCACATGGAGGCAATGAGCGATAGGAGGGGATTCGTCTCTCCCGGTATAGGGGGTTGATGTTGCGCTGTGTTCGATTGGCTATAACAGGAAATCCCTGGCCAGGGTTGCTGAGATTTACTGGTAAGTGTTACCAGTAGTTTCTCGAACAGTTATAGACCTCATATCGACACGACTTATTGAGCTATTGGGGTCTGACGTTTACCACCCCTAGGCGAGATATGCGACATATCAGACGATCAGACCGGACTGTATGGTAGTGTTACTGGTCGGATTCACTGGAGTGTGAGCGGGCTTGCTCGTCGATCTTCAGATCGCTCAATACCCGGGTGGCCGTTATGTTTAGCAGACCGCTTGCGGCTTGTGGATGCTTGATATGATCATCATCTGCTGCCGGCGTATTGACGAGTCTTTAGAGTCCTACACAGAGGTTTCCTGGCTCAAGCGAAACGAAATAGGAGCGCATATGAGATATGTGCGGGACCGAGAATAATGCGTGTATGTGATACCGTATTCTATTCTCGCGATAAATATATCGAATGGTTGTATGCGATATAACCTAGTTATCGATTCAAGCGTTGATTCGATAAGCCGATATATTGTATACTAGTCGGTTGTGTGCGACATAACCGGATCATTGAATCAAGTGTTGATTTAATGATTTAATGCATATTTATATATTTGATATATTACTTTGCATCAACTAGTATCGGTTTACTTTAAATGGATTTTCTCACTCGGGTGTGCGCATTACATATGCGATATGATTTTGTGCATTTGATTGTATCATGTTTGATGATACATGATTACTTGGTTAAGTGCAAAGAATTAAACCATGGTTAAAAGAATGGTTAGGGTTTCATTTCCTTTATTTATTCATTTATTTAATTGTTTATTCATTTTGGAAAAGAGGAGAAAAGAATGGTTGCTAGATTTGGAGTTTAGTTGAAGCTTTGATAAAGTCAACCATACTTATCTCATCCTTAACCCTAACCATTCCCACTAACCATGATTCATTCTCTACACTTAACTCTAGTTAACATTATGATAAGAATTGATTTTCTTTTCTTTTTCAAATAACTTATCATAACTAATTCCTTCTTCTTCTTCATTCTTCAAGTGAAGAAAGCTTGCCCCATCAATGGCAAGTGATGGAAATGAGTGAGAAATCCGATTCTAAAGTCTACCCACTTCCTATTTCTTCATCCTCTACCTCTTGCCAAGTAGTAGAGTGTGTTTACTTCACAAGTTTCATGACTTGGTGAAGTTGTGAGCTTGATCTAGCGATGCCTCGACGTAGATCATCTTCGGCATGGACATCGACGACCTAGCTTGCCCATTATCCGACGAAGCCGACTCTAGAGCCCGGATTTGATTTGGACAGCGGAGACGACCTCGTTGCGGAGCCGTGGAGGTGGAGGACCGGATCTACAAAGGTTGTATTTCCGTATTCCCTTAGTTAATTGTTAACTAGTTATTTGTTCGCCTAGACTTCTAGTTATCGATCCGTAGTTTAGGGTTTGTAGGCACCATAATATTTGAAATTGCCATGGTTGATGGCTTGGGAGACCTCACTAGTGTGCCTAGGAACCCTACAGCAACTAAGCAGTTATTGGAAACCATTTGTCAGGGCCACTTCCTATCGAAATCTGACGAGGAAGCATGGCAATTCTTCGACGACCTTGCGGAACAAACGCTTCAATGGGAGAGCACCAGACCAACTTCTTCTTCTTCTTCCTCCACCTCTACTGGTCAGTTTAGGGTAGGAATTCACCAACTTGATGTCTCTATTGCGATGAAAGCTGAAATGGCTGCAATAACGAGAAAACTTGAAGTGATAGAGAGCAAATTTTCATCTCCTGCTCTTGCTCCTGTTCTTCCCCTTCGTACCATTTGTGCTTGTTGTTCCGATCCTTCTCACTTAACCGAAGAGTGTCCTTACAATCCACCATCTCAAGGACAGGATCAGGTTAATGCTGTATTTCAGCAAAGACCGAGAAATGATCCATACTCTTCCACCTACAATCCCGGTTGGAGGAACCACCCCAATTTCGCCTGGAATCAGAATCAACAACAATTCCAAGGCAACAATTTCCAGAGGCCCCCTCCTCCGCAACAACAAGCGCAACAACAAACTCAATATCAGTTTCAGCAGCCCTTCCAACCCCAACCTTTTCAAAATCAGACGAACAACTTTGCACCCAACAATTCTTTTCCACAAAACAACTTTGTTCCATCAAACAACGATAAGGTTTTCTCGCTAGAACGAAGTCTGGAGGCGTTCGTTAAACAATCGACACAATCCACCGCCAACATCCAGTCGTCTATTCAATCTTTGGTGCAACACATTGCTGCACACGGGCAAAGCATCAAGACCATCGAAGCCCAGATTGCACAGCTGAATGCGGCGTTAAGCAAGCGAGAAAAGGGGAAGCTTCCATCACAACCACTCCCGAATCCCGGTCACCCACATAATGTACATGTTGCTCTTGAACAACAGAACCATAATGTGAGTGTCGTGACTACATTAAGATCGGGAAGGATGCTGCACAACAATATCGGCACAACAATTGAGGATAGTGACACCCCGGCCACTTCTTCTTCTGCTCTGAACGGACCCACTTCTCACTCCACGAAAACACCAGCTCTGGGATCCGTTCCAACTCCACAATGTCCTCCACAAGCATTGGACTCAACCAATTTTAAAAACGCTCCATTTCCAAACCGGTTGAGGTCTAATAAACAAAATCCACAAATGGAGAAGATTCTGGAGTTGTTTAAGCAGGTTAACATCAATATTCCCCTTTTAGATGTTGTCCAACAAGTCCCGTCCTACGCGAAAATCTTAAAAGACTTGTGCACGAAAAAGAGGAAGTCTCGGGTACCCAAGAAAGTTTTCTTGGCTAGTGCTGTGAGTGATGCTCTTACCCAATCTTTACCGCAAAAATGGAAGGACCCTGGCTGTCATACGATTTCTATTACCATTGGGGATAAGAACATCAACCGCACACTATTAGATCTTGGTGCCAGTGTTAACCTGCTTCCGTACTCAGTATATGAGCAATTAGGTGTAGGAAAGCTGAAACCCACATACTGTACTCTCCAAATGGCCGACCGATCAATCACCCATCCTAGGGGTGAGCTAGAGGATGTGTTAATCAAGGTTGGGGACTTCATATTCCCCGTTGACTTCATTGTATTAGACACACAGCCTGTAGCTAACCCCCGGAATCAAATTCCGGTGATACTCGGTCGCCCATTCCTTGCAACCTCAAATGCTGTGATCAATTGTCGCAATGGTTCGATGAACCTATCTTTTGGAAACATGACAATTGAACTCAACATTTTTAGGTTGGGAAATCAGCCCACCGAACCTAATGCTCATATACTAGACGTTTGCTCAATCCAGGAGATCACCCTAGAAGAGTGTGAATTTGAGGAGTTTTTATTCAATCACGATAACCTTAATGCCACTAGTGCGTTCCTCTTCGAACCTGCTGCTGTTTCTGCGCCCGACAATGACTACGAGTGTTTCACTTTCTCGAACGATCTTAGCCACTCACCACCCGAGTTTGAATCCTTCGAATTTCCGGATGAGTTACCTGAACCATCCAATTCGGTCGCTTACACTCGTTTTGAACCTTTGCTGGAATCCTTTGAGTTCGAGACCTGTTCACCAATCTTGCCTTCAATCGTTTCACCTCCGACGCTTGAACTCAAGCCTTTGCCGTCTCACCTTAAGTACGCTTACTTGGGTGAGAACGAGACCCTCCCTGTTATCATCTCGGCTTCTCTAGCTCCAGAGCAAGAGAAAGCCCTTCTTGCGGTCTTGCACAGCAATAGGCAAGCTTTTGGCTGGTCCATGGCAGACATCAAAGGGATTAGTCCCCTGATCGTTGAACATCACATTCATCTGATGGATGATGCCAAACCATCCAGGGATCCACAAAGGCGACTTAACCCAGTCATGAAGGAGGCTGTGAAAAAGGAAATCGTGAAGTTTCTCGATAGTGGTATCATTTACCCTATCTCTGATAGCCAGTGGGTTAGCCCCATTCACATTGTCCCTAAGAAATCAGGCATAACGGTCATTACTAACGAGGCGAATGAGTTAATCCCTACTCGCACCCAAACTGGGTGGCGAGTATGCATCGATTACAGAAAACTCAATGCCGCAACACGGAAGGACCACTTTCCGCTGCCTTTCATTAACCAAATGCTTGAACGATTGGCCGGACACGAGTACTACTACTTTCTTGATGGCTACTCCGGCTATAATCAGATTCCCATCGCCGAAAAAGACCAGGACAAGACCACATTCACTTGTTCTTTCGGCACGTTTGCATATCGACGCATGCCCTTTGGGTTATGCAATGCGCCCGCTACCTTCCAGCGGTGTATGATGGGAATCTTCTCAGACATGGTGGAGAAATTCCTGGAGATCTTCATGGACGATTTCTCTATTTTCGGCGATTCCTTTAACGAGTGTTTGCTGCATCTCGACGCTGTCCTTACCCGATGTAAGGACAAGAACCTCACTTTGAATTGGGAGAAGTGCCACTTCATGGTGCGCGAAGGTATTGTCTTAGGACATATCATTTCGCAAAATGGCATAGAGGTTGACAAAGAGAAGATTGAGTTCATTTCCAATCTCCCTCCTCCCAGATGCGTCAGAGACATCCGAGCCTTCCTTGGCTATGCCGGTTTCTATAGACGGTTCATCAAGGACTTTAGCAAGATTGCTAGGCCCTTGACTCTTCTACTGGCCAAGGACATGCCATTCGACTTCAACTCGAGCTGTGTGACTGCGTTCGAGTCATTAAAAAGCTCACTCACTTCTGCTCCCGTTCTTTCTTCACCTGACTGGACGCACCCATTTGAGATTATGTGCGATGCATCCGACTTTGCCATTGGTGCTGTCCTTGGACAACACATCAACAAGATACCGCACGTAATCTATTATGCGAGCCGAACCCTGAACGACGCCCAACTCAATTATACAACAACTGAGAAGGAATTCTTGGCTGTTGTATTTGCTTTAGAAAAGTTCAGGCCGTACCTCATCGGCTCTCCAGTCATTGTCTACACAGACCATTCTGCTCTGCACCATCTTTTTGCGAAGAAAGATGCAAAATCTCGGCTAATACGTTGGATCCTCTTGCTTCAAGAGTTTGACCTTGTCATCAAGGACAAAAGAGGATGTGAAAACGTAGTCGCCGACCATCTCTCACGACTTCCTTCTTCGCCGTCGCCTCAACTTCCGATCAACGACGTTTTTCCGGATGAACAACTCTTGACAGTATCTCGCGAACCCTGGTTCGCAGATATTGTGAACTATTTGGCCACAGGGTTACTACCGACTGAATGGTCAAGTCAGGACAGACTTCGATTCTTATCCCAAGTAAAACACTTTTACTGGGACGAACCATATCTGTTCAAGTACTGTCCCGACCAGATTATTCGTCGGTGTGTCCCTGACGATGAATTCAAGAGTGTGCTGTCATTTTGCCACGATCAAGCATGTGGCGGGCATTTTGGCCCCAGAAAGACAGCTGAGAAGATCTTGCAATGTGGTTTCTACTGGCCACAACTCATCAAAGACGCTCATGACTATTGCAAGACTTGCTCCCGGTGCCAACACTTGGGCCGGATATCCCGGAGGAACGAGATGCCGCTCCAACCAATCTTGGTTGTAGAGATTTTCGACGTTTGGGGGATAGATTTCATGGGGCCGTTTCCCAGCTCTTTCGGAAACTTGTACATCCTTCTTGCTGTTGATTACGTCTCTAAGTGGGTCGAGGCTGTGCCCAGCTGGACTAACGACAACAAGGTTGTCGTTAGGTTTCTTAAAGAAAACATTTTCTCCCGGTTTGGGCACCCCCGAGCGATCATTAGCGACAATGGAACTCATTTCTGCAATAAGACTTTCGAGGCCTTGATGCGGAAATATTCCATTAATCATAAGCTATCTACGCCCTACCATCCCCAAACCTGTGGGCAAGCCGAAGTTTCAAATCGGCAAATCAAGCAGATACTAGAGAAGACGGTTTCCAAGAACCGAAAGGATTGGTCGTTGAAACTCACTGATGCCCTTTGGGCATTTCGAACGGCTTATAAGACCGATCTTGGCATGTCTCCCTATCGGCTTGTGTACGGAAAGGCTTGCCACCTCCCTGTCGAAATAGAGTATCGCGCATTTTGGGCGATAAAAGAACTGAATCTGTCTCTCGAAGATGCGGGCTGCCATCGGAAGCTGCAGTTGAACGAATTGAGCGAGCTTAGGGATGAGGCTTACGATAACGCGGTTGTCGTTAAAAACTGAACGAAGGTGTTTCACGATAAACACCTTTTGCGCAAAACTTTCGTACCTGGTCAACAGGTACTGCTTTACGACACCCGGCTACACTTCCATCCAGGAAAGCTCAGATCTCGCTGGAAAGGGCCGTATTTTGTGCGGAATGTGTATCCGCATGGCGCTGTGGATTTGGAGAATCCAAAGGATGGTTCATTTTTCAAAGTAAATGGACACCGACTTAAACCGTACCTTAGCGCCGAACCAACAGAGGAGCTCCTGGTCTTACAGGAGCCGGTTTACCCTGCATAATCTTCCTCTGCCTACCACCAAACTTTGGTTATCCAGCCAAGAACAGTGGACACTGTTCCAAATACGTTTGGGGGTATGTATATACCATTTTGTATTTATTTGTGGATATTCTTTTCCATTTTTACTCTTTAAAAACATAAAAAAAAAAATTTGTGTATATCTAACCAACAATTTTGACCCTTCAAATGATCTCTTCATGCAATGACAGTGAGGACACTATCCAGTTTAAGTTTGGGGGTACGCTCGGTACGCATTTCTAACCTTCGCATTCATATGTATATTTTGCATCTGCATATTAAAATCCATAAAATCCATAAAAATCAGAAAATTTTCTAAAAACATAAAAACTTTTCTGTCAAGTTAGCTAGTGGGAGAACTCTGATTCAACATTTCGACGGTTTTGTTTGATAAGATAAGAATAACTAAATCTTATTTTTAAATTTTGAAAACCTGAAAGATAACTCTCCTTTGAAGTTAACTATAGCTGATATACGTCTTTACATTACACTACACGTATCGTGAGTTTTGGAAGTTAGATGACAAGTCTTTTATGTCTAAAAAACTTTTAAATGGATGAGTAGTTTTCTGAGGATCAAATAGGTTTGTTCTGAAATAAGTAATATCAAGAATAGTTTATGAAGTGAAGTGAATATGAAGGAATGTTATTGATGCCTTAATTGGAACTAAGTCTAAAAAATAACCCATCTGGAACTTGATTGGAATGATTACACACCGAACCCACTAAACACGTCTTTTATCCAAAAAAATAATTGAACTGCCGGTTATATCTCCGTTCGTATTGAATCATCATGATTTTCACGCTAAATTGTCTTTTGTTTTTGGACCTAGGTAACTTGAGTAATTAAGTCCACTGGGGTGTCTCTACACCTAATGCCCTAAAGCCAACTGGTTTGGGTGCATTGGCCCAAAGCTCGTTAAGAAGCCTAGAAAGTCCAGATTAAAACAAAGTCAAGCAAGTGTTCTCTCCGAGTTAAAATTCCTAACGGTTCTTTGTGTGAGAATAATCTTGACAAAAGACAGGTTTTTATAAAAAAATATTTCTAGCGGAGATATGAAGGTTTTATTCTATGATAAAGACTATTGCACGTTCACAGAGGTGGGTATGAAATAAAAACAAGAAAAAGGTGGAGTAAAAAATAAGACGTAGTTTCCTGTTAAGGAAGATAGAAATTCTGTAATTGAAACCTTACTGGAAACGAAACTTGAAAAATACTTAACTCTTTATAAAACTTGTGTGATCCTTTTAAAATTGTTATCTGGGCTTTATTGTGTGACATGATGACTTTAACCGATCCTTCTGGAACTTAACGACACTATTTGCACTGCAAGTAAAGACATATAAAATGTTTAGTTAAATAAGAAGCGAGGTATGAAAAATAAGGGTTCGATGGTCTAGACTTAGGATCATAGAATTGTTATTTTCTGAAACAAAACTTTAGGGTTTGAATCATAGTTATTTTGCAAAACTAGCTTGACCGGATTTTGTGGGTAGTATCCGCTGAAAACCCTCAGGAGACAACACTCCTCCTACTAGGGATACCTAGAGGTTTAACGGCTTGTTGCACATGCTCAGTGCAATCGCGTTCCCTACGAAAGTGAGGTTAGGAATTTTTTGTGAATAAAATGGCTTTGCTCGGGACGAGCAAATGATAAGTTTGGGGGTATTTGTTAATATCATATTTTTGCATTTTTATACCGCCCAATTTTTATCACATTGCTTATCGGTAGGTACTCTTGAGCCGTGTTTGCTAGTTAATTGCAGGATACAGGTTCTCAGCTCCAAACAATGAAATTCATGGAAAAGCACGACAAAATCCGGATTACAGCCAACCACAGATAAAACACGGGTCTCCGCTCTCTATCCGTATGTTGCCGCACACCAGTTTAGAGGACAAAATGGCAAATCGGTGTCATTTTCATGCACAAAGCTCAATGGCAACACAAGATCCAACATATCTACGCGGAGCTCAAGAAAAATCATGACAAAAGATCCACATCAAATCATCTTGTAATCTGCTGGAATTCTGGAAAAATTGTGAAGAGTTTCTGAAAAAAAACATATACCAAACATCAGACAACGTCAAACAAGGGATCCCCACAAAATCCTACGCCCAACTCCCTAGTATAGCCGCGGTTCCGCGGCATAAGAAGGCTTAGGCCGCGGAACCGCGGCCTGACTATGTCGGCAGCGTGTCATCTTTTGGAGGCTGATTTGTAATTCTATGTGAGGACAGATTGTTGCCCTAGGTTTTCTGTTGCCTGCCTATAAATAGTCCAGAACTTGCCAAAGCCAAGGGTCCTCATTCTTATATTTAGATTTTAGAATACATATGTTGTTCTTCTTCCTCCTCTCATCTCTTCTCCATTAAAAAACTTGTAGTGAGCTTTTGTGAGTGAAGAATGAATAAAGGAGTTCTTGTTCTTATCATGCTTATCTTGTTGTAATTGTTAATTATATTTGCTTGTATTTTTCATTTGCTAATCTAGTTGTTGTTATTTGTGTTTGTTTCTTTCTTGTTCTCTTTTTCTTTATCCTTAAAACAACTATGATGCTTAAGCTTGATCCTTGCCAAGGTGAGGTCTCAAATAGCTAGTTGTAATCTTCTAAGCTCTTTCTTTCTATCTTCCTCCTTTGTTTTATTTTCTTTTCCTTATAATGGGTGAGTAGTTTTCATACTTGTTAGGATAGGATAAGGAAAGTTTGAGAGAAGGAAATCTCTCTCACTCTTTTCTTGCCCAACATCTTAATTAGGACTCCCGTTAATTAAACCATAATCCGCCCTACGGCACCCTATCCTACATGATAGCGGTGATTCCTTAGTGAGACCGGCTGTGGTTGAATTAACCGGAGGTTAAGGCTAAGAGCCAAGAACGGACGGACAAACACCAAAAGGAAAAACTTATGCGTTGGAAAGCCTAGCTTATACTCGCAAGTTCCTTCCTAGTCGTGCTAATCCCCGTTGTTGCCGATTACCGTAACACCGATATTAAGAGTGGCAATGAAAGAAGTGAGTGACTCCTAACTCAAACTAACCTAATCCTAACCCTAACAAGCTCTCTTTATATATCATTTTAGCACATAAGTAATCTAAAAACAAATCTGGACATTTGGACTTAGCTCGTTAAAGCACATAGAAAAAGATTCCCATCTCCCTGCGGACGACCCGTACTCAACCGGCTAGCTACAAGCGAAACCGTCTTGATTGCGGTAATAAACTTAGCACGCAAAGACTTACCAATCAGGACCCCACAGTCCGTGGTAGTTTAGAGACATCATAGTCTGTAAAGTTTAAGGACATCATAGTCCATGAGTTTAAGGACCCCACAATCCGTGGAATGTCTGGTTGTCGGGACCCGTCACCTCTCTGAAGACGTTGAAGGATTACAATGACAAATACCAGAGGAGTGAAGAGATGTACCCTTGAACCAATATTGGTTGGGGGATCTGTAGTTGGATTGATTTAAGGATCGTTAATCTCGTTTGAGATTAAGATCAACTTAAATATTTGTTAAGGATACGTTAGTCTAATTTTTAGACTAAGATCTACTTAACAGGATCATTTAGATCCAACAAAAGAGCATTAGGGCTCTATTGTTTAGTTTAGGGACATTGCGGTCCAAGTTCAGATGCAAACATGGGTTTGGAAATGCACCGGATAGTTATTGGTCATTGGGACCCACCACCTCTCTGAAGACGTTGAAGAATTACAACGACATGTATCAGAGGTGTGAAGAGATGTACCCTCGAACCAAAGTTGATTGAAAGGCTCTGGGAATTATTTTGAATGTCAAGAGTATAGTTGGAGTTCAGTTTCAGGGGATCTTGCCTCTGGAAAACTTAGCTAATTTAGGCTAAGATTGGCTTGAATATAGTGTTAAACAGTAAAGTACATTCGGCGCTCACGTGCTCCCATGTGATGCGCTTAAAATAGTGTTAAAAATTAAGGATAAAACACACAAAATAGTGTTAAACACTAAAAAAAATAAGCGCTCACGTGGGGTCACGTGAGTTTTGGGCCAAACTTCCTTTATTTTATTCTTAGAATATGCAAATAAGTGTTAAACACTTAATCTTTATGGCCATCACGTGTGGGCACGTGATGGGTACCCATGCATTGAATATTAAAATGATTTGTTATGGGTCACGTGGGGACACGTGAGGGCGCCCATGCGTTGGATATTAATCCTTCAGTTTTTTCCCATCTTCTCTTTTTTAAAGAGGTGTTTGTCAGGGGTCGCGTGAGGACACGTGAGGCACCCAAAATCGATTCTGCCCTTTTTATTTTGAGAAGTTTGTTCAAGGGTCACGTGGGAGCACGTGACCTAATCTTATTCTTTCTCTTATGGTCATTGGAGGGGAGGGTCACGTGTTGCCACGTGATCATGTTGGGTACATGATCCTTTTAAGTGCATGGAGAGATAAATCTCTTGTATAAGAATTAAATTCTCTTATAAGGTTAAACCCTAATTTTATTTAGAGGAATTAAATTCCTATGTGTTTAAAAGAATTAAATTCTTTAAACCCAATTCTCCTTCTAAGCTTTAAATCTGCATGGCGGAATCTCCCCGATGAGAATTAAATTATCAACTTATGGGGAGATCTACTTCTGCAGATCAATTACCATGAAAAAGAACTAAGTTCTTGTATTAACCCTATCTTTGTTGGAGGAATTAAATTCCTATATGCTTTGTAGGAGAATAGAATTCTCTAAAATTAGGTCCTCCCTCGGGTTTTAGATCTGCATAACAGAATCTCCCCGATGAGAATTAAATTCTCAACTTATGGGGAGATCTGCTTCTGCAGATCTTCAACCAGAGGAAGAACTAAGTTCTTATTTAGAAGAGTTAAACTCTTAATTTGATAATTAAATTCTCTTTTTTTTCCTCTTCTATCTTTTCTCTCTGTTGTTGTCTCCCCTCCTCTTCTCTTTTTGGCTCATATTTATAGGAGAAAGAAAAGAATCAGTTTGTTCAGCCAATCTCTCATTGAGAGATTTTGATTGATTTTTTTATAACCAACATGATCTATTAGATCATTTGGTGAATTTTATTCACCATAAAATATTTTATTTGTTGTTGCTGGCAAATTTTAGGAAAATATTTCCTTGTGCAGAATTTTTCTATAAATTGGTGATTTTTAGTCACCATTGGATTTTTAATCCAACGGTGCTCCACTTTACAGAGTGCAATCTTTTTGTTTGGAAAGATCTAGGGAAATATTTTTCCAGTTAAGGTTTTTTATTCCCTTTAATTAGAATTTAATTCTATTGTTCAGAGGGTTTAAGAGCTCATCACGTGTTGGCACGTGACCCTACTGATTAAACAATTAATTAGAATTTAATTCTATTGGTTCAGAGGGCTCAAAGACCCGTCACGTGTTGACACGTGACCCCACTGATACAGCATTTCCAATTGTTTATTTTATTCAGTGCCTACAGGCTTTGCCTGTAAATGGTCATATGTCTGCACGTGTGGGCACGCGATGCCACTGATTAAGTATTTCCAATTGTTTATTTTATTCAGTGCATAGAGGCTTTGCCTGTAAAAGGTCACGTGTCTGCACGTGAGACCTGGTCACATGTGGGCACGTGATGCCCGGTCATGTGTGAGCACGTGATGCCCCATTTGGGGGTTTTCTTTGCTGTTGTATCTGTATTTTATTTAATTCCCATGAGGGAACAACCGAGATGTCCTCAAACTAAAACTTCGCCTCCAAAATGGCGATGATAGACCGAAATGTTTCTAAACTAAGACAACAGAGCCCAAATGCTCTCTTGTTGGATCTGAAACAAAACTGATCCTAAAACCCTGTTAAGTAGATCTTAGTCTCAAATTGGACCAACGTATCGTTAACAAAAAAAACCCAATTGAGCCCCGACTGCTCACAAACATTTAAGTTGATCTTCATCTCAAACTAGATTAACGATCCTTAAATAAAATAAAAATCCAAATCTAAGATATACAGATTTGGACTAATCCACGCCCTACGGACGACAACACAAATTAGTCTCCGTATACAATCCACGGGCAACCAAAAATAAAACAAACATACACGACATAAAGTGAACCTCCGGAACAAGAGAAAGTGGTCATCGCGATCCGGTAACGTAATTAACTGCAGGGGTTTGCGCCTGCAGGGAAGAGCGTCCCCACAATGAAAAACCCCTCACAAACAAAAGGGAATCTGATGAAGTCTACTACAACGGCCGCATCCATCCAAACCTCCGATACATGGTGCCAAAAATCAACTTGATATCTTCGGAGAGGTGGATGGATAAAATCAAATAGCATCTGCCCCCAAATTCAGGCAAGACGACCTATCCCGGGTTCGTCTCTATTTTCGGCGGTGAACAGTAAGCATGCAACGCGTAATCTAACCGGCGGGCAAACGAAATGGTGTCCCCTCTTTAAAAGCGCAATCATTTCACTGGTTCGCTGACATCACCAACGATACGCGCGGAAACTGAGGCGCCTCGTAAACCGCCACATGGAGCCAGCAACCCGAAAGGAGCGCCGCCAAATGGCATGCCATCGTCGGACAGCCTATTGCGGAGAAATCATCGGCTGAATCAAGGAAAGCCGGGCTTACCACTCTCGATCCTGACCCATGAATAAATCAGGGCGAGAGTGGGGGACTGATGATGAGGTTCATGGTCGGGAACACCCCAAGATTGCGACACGTGTGAGATGACGTGTCGTCAGCGCATACCCTCTGGATCCCTGGGGGCTACGACTGGGAATTAGCGCGACACATTATGAGTCTTCCTCGGCACCACGTGATGAGGTGGTACCCGACCTTTCGGAAAATCCTCCCCGGAGTACCCACCATATGCGCTCAGGTAGCCGAGACTCCTCGGCCTCCTCGCTCGACTACGAGCAGATACAAAGCTGAGCATCCTCGGCACCACGTGATGAGGTGGTACCCGACCTTTCGGAAAATCCTCCCCGGAGTACCCACCATATGCGCTCAGGTAGCCGAGACTCCTCGGCCTCCTCGCTCGACTACGAGCAGATACAAAGCTGAGCATCCTCGGCATCCTCGCTCGACTTCGAGCTACCCACCGAGCTGAGATTCCTTGGCCTCCCTGTCCAACCAGGAGCACGGAGCCCAAACACCTCCGTAACGGCTCCGCATATCTCGTCAAAATGAGATTTCCGCCGCTCCACGTTCCGCATCCCATGTTGGCACGTTTCTCCGTTATGGAGTGTATCTCCCTATTAATGGGCGTGTCCCGCCATCAACGCAAACATTCCATAAGGGAATAACGGACGGTGGGAATCTCGCGCCGGATCGCCCCCTGCTATATAAACCCCCTCTTCCAGACGATTCGGGTAAGTCAAAATCGATTCCAATACGCCGCTACCCTGCCTTTATACCTCGGTACTTACTTGATTGTCGGAGGGTCCTACGGTGGTCACCCATCCTGAGACTTCTCTTGCAGGTAGCTCGGCATCAACCACCATCCATTGGGATCCGCACATCCAACTTCCACTCTTAATCTCAACCGTTCAGAACCGCTTGCAATAAGATCGACGGGGGACAACTACTGAGGGAGATCACTAGCTCCAACAGATACTCTCAAAACACACCTGCAATCCCCGATGGATTCTGAATATACCATTATTTTCTTTTATCGTTCTTTGGGGTTGGGGAAGAGAGGAGCCTTTTTCCCATCCATTAATTAGAAAATAGGGGTGGAGAAAAGAGGAGATCAAGAAGGAGATGTTAGATGGTATATATAAAATCTAGAAACACCTGAATAAATTTTTGGCTAATAGTTTGAAAAAAATAAGAAAATGACAAATCAATCTCTCTCAAGTTCTGACGCGGGGCGGATCCGCGCCAAGATGTTACCTTCCGTTGGTCTGCTGATGGCGGCGATAGACGGCTGAGATTTGATCTGGAGGCTGGCTCCTAAGCCGTGTGGATCTCAATGGGTTTGAGGTTGTTGCCGAGCTACCTGCAAGGAAGTCCCGGGGTGGTTGTACCACCGAGGACCTTCCGACGGTCAAGTTAGAAAGGAAATCCGAGCAAAGTAACGGCTTAGTGGAGTAAAAATGGCTTACTTGAACCGTCAGAAGAAGGGGTTTATATAGCGGTGGCAGCAGGCAGGGCAGGCGCGAGAATCACGCCGGCAGTTAGGTTCTCGACGTCATGCCCGCGTGATGAGCGGGATCTCCCATTAATGGCGAGACAGGCTCATTAATGGGGGATCGTGATGGCGTGGAACGTGGGATGTGGCCGGCGGATATCTTACGCACGGCGAGATTCGCGGGATGGCGGTTGCGCCTGTGAGCGGGTGCCGTTGGTCGGTCGATGAGACCGAGGAAGATGACCTCGGTGGGAGAGCTCGAGGACGAGCGGGAGAGCCGAGGTATCTTGGTTCTGCGGGCCTAGAGACGAGCTGGGAGGCCAAGGAAGCCAATTGTGCAGGGGGCTCGGAGGTGAGCCAGCGTTTGCTTGTGGGACGGGCACAGGAGTGGTCTGGTCGGCCACTGTAGGTCCTTTCTTGCATGCCCCGGGACACGTCATCTGCCACGTGTCATGATCTGGGAGATCACCGATATCGAGCATCATCATCAGCCCCCCACTCTCGTCCCGACCAGCTGACGGGTCGGGTCAAGAGTGGTCTGTCGGGTCACCCGAGGTGAGCTCCTTTTGAAGATATCGTCGGGCGTGCCCCCGGGTAATCTATTGTATTTTCTGGATGATGCCAGCGAATCAGGGGTGCGATCTTTGCCTTAAAGAGGGTGCGTCGGATCGTGCGTACCTTCGCTGAAGCGACAGGCCACGTGTCGGGCGCTGGTTAGCTGATGCGACGGGCCACAGATTACCGATGTCTGATGGGATACGGCCAATGCGCTTGCGACAGGTGGAGCGATCGTGGCCGTCGAGTGCACTGAACCGTTTTAGCGGGAGATGACCGTCGCCGTAGGATGTGCACATTGGCTGCGATAAATAGAGGTGGGGTCCGCTTCAGGGCCCATCTCTCTTCATATTTTCCTCGTTCTTGATCTTGTAAGCTCGGCGCTCTCCTTTTAGGTCGGATCTTTGCGTTCCCGAGGACTTCTCCATCAGGTCAGATGTCTGTTTTTTCTTTTCTTTTGCTTCCTCCCCTTCTAAATCGAGCTTGCCTCTCCCTTTGGCAGGATAAATGGATCGATCCAGGGCTCTTGGTTCCCTCGGTGTTCCGTCCTGGAGGGGGGCCGGCGGTGCGGCCACGCCTCCGGCTGACCTGAGCCCCACGCTAACTGTGCCGCCGGCGGCGGGGCCGTCTTCCTCATCACGAGCTCCCGACGATTGTCCCGGCGGCGGCCAAAGGCGTCCACTGGTTCTCAAGTCCCTAATGAGGGATGCAGGAGAGGACGGGGACGGGGTTCCTCTTAAGAGGAAGAGGACAGTCTCTCGCGCGCCACCGTCAGAATTCCTGAGGGGATTCCTATGCAGGAGGGAGACGTCCGTTTCGTAGTCCCGTCCGGGCTTTCCGTTGCCGCCGGCCTGCTTGCTGGTATGGAAGAGTCGGCCGGGGGCAAGATTCCGCGGGGGACTCTGAGGGCCCAAATGGCGGCTATAGCTCAGTAGGCGGTGCAAGTATGTACCCTCTTATGTATTATTTCGAGCGCTCTTTCTTTAGTTCGAGGGTCTTTAGGTCTCTTTGATGTTTTTCATCAGGTCCTTCAGCGTTGCGCCCTCGTCGCCCGCTTGGAGGCTGAGGGGGCCCTCCCTGCTTCAAGGCCACAGGAGAGTCTTCTTCGGAGGTCGAGACGTTGAGACTTGACCTGCGTCTGGAGAAGGAGAGGGCAGCCGTCCTCGAAACCCGATCGGCCGCCGCGGAGCTCGCCGTCTCAAAGTGTCGAGAGTCTTATCACCGCCTAAGTGAGTCCCACCGAGTCGTCGAGGAGAAGTTGATGGAACTGGCCGATCGCTTTACAGCCATGAAGAGGGCGAGGGATGCCAGCAGGAGGGATGCCGAGGCGGCATTTCAGGCAGCGAAGGTTGCCGAGATTCGGGTTAGGAAAGCGGTGAATGATTACAAGGGGTCGGATCGGTTTTTCGTCGACCTTGGCGAGGCCTCCGCCATTGCATGGAAAAAAGCTCTTGACGCCGTCAAGGAGCAGTTTCCAGAGTTTGCCGATGGTGAGCTCCATGCTCGGGTCCCATTTTCGGTGGTCATGCCTCCGGCCGACGGTGATGAGGGAGGTGAGTTCTAGGCGGGGCTTGTGGCTCGAACTTTTTGGCTTTTCCTCCTCTCATTTTTGTAAGCCTCCGGGTAGTTTGATAAGGCTGGGGAGCCCACAATACCCTTGTAAAGACTTTGACTTTATGAATAAAGATTTTTTGCGGTCGTGTTTGCGCGCGTATTTTCTTTTTGTCAGCAACACTTGTATTTGCACAGTACTGCCTTTGTGTAATGTCGGTTCTTCGTCTAGAGATTACACGTCGAGTTGAATCTGTTCGCTTGCCAAGTGTGCAAAGACCTGTGGGGAGACGGTATCTCTATGGCCCCGAAGTCGAGGTGGAGATCGCTCAGACGTAGAAAGACCAGATGCCTCTTGATAAGGGCTTTAGTTGCTTAATCGTGTGATGTGCAGGAGGCTGCCCGCTTGGGATGCGCTGAGCAGGGTAGCTGCTTGATGGCCTCTTGGAGCCGGATTTGATTTTTGGTGTTGGTGGGCAGTGAACTACCAGCCATGGATGGCCGAGCAGGGTAGCTGGAGCAGGGTGGCTGTTCGGCTGCATCTTGGTGAGGGTTTCAATCCTTAGCGCGGGAGGGGCCGTAGGTGGCCTACTAAGGTTGGGACGAGCAGGGTTACTGTTCGGTGCCTCTTGGCGAGGGCTTTGATCCCTGGTGTGTTAGGGTAGGGAGCTACCAGCCAGGGATATCCAAGCAGGGAAGCCGCTCGGTTGCCTCTTGGTGATGGCTTTGATCCTTAGCGCGGGAGGGGCTGTAGGTGGCCTACTAAGGTTGGGTCGAGCAGGGTTATTGTTCGGTGCCTCTTGGCGAGGGATTTGATCCCTGGTGTGTTGGGGTAGGGAGCTACCAGCCAAGGATGGCCGAGCAGGGAAGCCGCTTGGCTGCCTCTTGGCAAGGGCTTTGATCCTTAGCACGGGATGGGTCGTAGGTGGCCTACTAAGGATGGACCGAGCAGGGGAGCCTCTCGGCTGCCTTTTGGTGAGGGCTTTGATCCCTGGTGTGTTAGGGCAGGGAGCTACCAGCCAGGGATAATCCGAGCAAGGGCGGGCTCGGTTGCCTCTTGCGAGGGCTTTTGATCCTTAAGGACGGGTCGGGCAGGGTTGCTGCCCGGTGCCTCTTGGCGAGGGATTTGATCCCTGGTTTGTTAGGGTAGGGAGCTACCAGCCAGGGATAACCGAGCAAGGGAGGGCCCGGTTGCCTCTTGCGAGGGCTTTTGATCCTTAGCGCGGGAGGGGCCGTAAGTGGCCTACTAAGGATGGGCCGAGCAGGGGAGCCGCTGGGCTGCCTCTTGGCGAGGGCTTTGATCCCTGGGTGTGTTGGGGTAGGGAGCTACCAGAAAAGGATAACCGAGAAAGGGCGGGCTCGGTTGCCTCTTGCGAGGGCTTTTGATCCTTAAGGACGGGCCGGGCAGGGTTGCTGCCCGGTGCCTCTTGGCGAGGGCTTTGATCCCTGGTTTGTTGGGGTAGGGAGCTACCATCCAGGGATAACCGAGCAAGGGCGGGCCTGGTTGCCTCTTGCGAGGGCTTTTGATCCTTAGCGCGGGAGGGGCCGTAAGTGGCCTACTAAGGATGGGCCGAGCAGGGTTACTGCCCGGTGCCTCTTAGCGAGGGCTTTTGGTCCTTAAGGATGGCCGAGCAGGGTTGTTGTCCGGTGCCTCTTGGCGAGGGCTTTGATCCCTGGCGTTGTGGGGTAGAGAGCTACCAGCCAGGGATAGCCGAGCAGGGAAGCTGCTCGGCTACCTCTTGGCGAGGGCTTCGATCCCTGGCGTTGTGGGGTAGGGGAGCTACCAGCCAGGGATAACCAAGCGGGATAGCCGCTCGGCCGCCTCTTAGTGAGGGCTTTGATCCCTGACGTTATGGGGTAGGGAAGCTACCAGCCAGGGATAGCCGAGCGGGGTAGCTGCTCGGCTGCCTCTTAGCGAGGGCTTTGGTCCCTGGCGTTATGGGGTAGGGAAGCTACCAGCCAGGGATAGCTGAGCGGGGTAGCCGCTCGGCTGCCTCTTGGCAAGGGCTTCGATCTCTATCGTTGTGGGGTAGGGGAGCTACCAGCCAGGGATAGCCGAGCGGGGTAGCCGCTCGGCCGCCTCTTAGTGATGACTTAGATCCCTGGCGTTATGGGGTAGGGAAGCTACCAGCCAGGGATAGCCGAGCGGGGTAGCCTTCCGGCTGCCTCTTAGCGAGGGCTTTGATCCCAAAGACAGAACTCCTCTTTTTGCAATGTTCTAACGTTCCCTTCTTGTTATTTGAATGGAAAGGACTTTTTAGAAAAATTTACATTGTCTTTGTGAAAGGGTTGTTCCCATTCGTAGGTATTGGTTTCACTGGTACAGCTTGAGCTTCTCGGCGTTGTAAGGCCGCGGAAACATGAGCCCGTCCGTGTCCTGTAAGCGGTAGGCTCCGCCGGGGAGTACCTCGGAGACGAGAAACAGACTATCCCATTTTGGGGAAAACTTATGCAGCCTGCCTTGATCGACGAACTCGTTTCGCCGTAGGACTAGATCACCGGTCCTGAAGGAGCGACGCTTGACCCGCGCATAGTAGTATCGGGTAGTTTGCTGCTGATAGGCGGCGGCCTTGATTTGAGCCTGGTCTCGTTTCTCCAACAAGATATCCAGGTTAGTTCGTAGCGCCGTGGTGTTCGCTTCATCGTCGAAGTGTTCGACCCGATGGCTGGGTAGCCCGATCTCTGCTGGGACCATTGCCTCGGTCCCGTAGCAGAGGCTGAAAGGGGTTTTCCCGGTGGGGGTCTTCTTTGACGTGCGTAGGGCCCATAAGACCCGGGGTAGTTCCTCGACCCAACTGACTTGGCGTCCCTCTAGACGGATCCGGAGACCTCGGAGGACGTCCCGGTTGGCCACTTCGGCCTGTCCGTTGCACTGGGAATGCGCGACCGCGGCAAACTTCATGAGGATATGATATTCATTGCAGAAATCCTTCACTTTATCGTTTTCGAAGTTCGTCCCGTGGTCGGTGATGATACACCTCAGGATGCCGAACCGGAGTATCAGGTTGTTCTGCAGGAACTTGATGGTCGTAGCGGCATCCAATTTCCTGATGGGGACAGCCTCGATCCACTTCGTGAAGTAATCTACTGCGACGAGGACATATTTGTTCATGCCCGCACCGGTGGGGAACTGGCCTATCATGTCCAATCCCCACTGGGCGAACGGCCACGGGGAGGTTAACGCGGTCAGCTCGGTAGCAGGGAGGCGAGGTATGCTTCCGTGGAGCTGGCAACTTTTGCATCTCCTAACGAGCTTCTGGGCGTCTTCGTGAATAGTTGGCCAGTAGTACCCTTGGAGCAATGCCTTCTGGATTAAGGTTCGGGCCCCTTGATGTGCGCCGCCGACCCCTTCATGGATTTCACGGAGGACGTAGTCGTCTTCATGGGGGTCGACGCACCGGAGCAGGGGCTGAGTGAAGGATTTCTTGTAAAGGTTCTCATTGCTCCAGACGAAGTGACGAACTTTGGCCCGGAGACGGCGGGCTGCTCCCCGATCTTCTAGGAGCGTACCATTCCGTAGGAATTCTACGAGGGGCTTCCTCCAGTCTTGGTCATCTTCCTGCGCCGTATATACATGAAGTATTGTTGCATCGTCTTCCATGCTGGGCCGTGGCAAGGTCTCGAAGAGGATAGATCGCTTGTTGTCGGCCGAGTAGGATGAAGCCAGCTTGCTCAGGGCGTCGGCTTGGGCATTGAGCTACCTGGGTATTTGCTCTACCTGGACTTCGTCGAAATTCTTCTGAAGTTTTCTTACTTCGGCCAGATACTTCATCATTAGAGGTTCCCGAGCCTCAAAGTGGCCGGTCACTTGGCCGACGACTAGGGCTAAGTCACTGCGGATTCGAATTGTCTTCAGACACAGCCCGGAGGCCATGCGCAGTCCAGCCAGCAAGGCCTCATACTCCGTCGCGTAGTTTGAGGCCTTGAATCCGAGTTTTAGATAGTACTCCATTTCTGCCTCGTTCGGGCCCCGGATGATGAGGACGGCGCCACAGCCTTTCTCGGTTAAAGACCCGTCGACGTAAATGACCCACTCAGCGACCGAGTCGGGTTTCCCTTCGATCGGGTGCTGAGCCGCGAGGGTCGGCGTGGAATCCGGTTCCTTGCTGGGGATGGTGCATTCGACGATGAAATCGACCAGGGCTTGTGCTTTGATGGCCTGCCTCGGGCGGTATTTTATGTCAAACTGGGACAGCTCCCACCTCCACTTCTCTAAGCAGCCCGACGATTCGGGTGAGGCGAGGATAGCCCCTAGTGGGCGCTCGGTGAGAATGAGGATAGTGTGCGCCTGGAAGTAGTGTTGTGGCTTCCTTGAGGCCATAATGAGTGTTAAAGCGATCTTCTCTACGGCTGGGTACCTCGTTTCTGCGTCTTTGAAGACGTGGCTCACGCAGTATACCGGCTTCTGCACTCCGTCGACCTCTTGTACGAGCACTAATCCCGCTGCTTGGTCGGATACCGCCAGATATAGCGATAGCTCATCTCCTTCAACTGATCGGGTGAGCAGCGGTGGCATCGCAAGGTGCCTTTTTAACTGGTCAAAGGCGGTCTGGCACTCTTCTGACCACTCGAACCTCGGAATTTTCCTGAGAGCTTTGAAGAATGAGAGGCACTTTTCCCCAGACCTCGACATGAAACGTGGCAGAGCGGCTACCCGCTCTATTAGTCGCATGATCTCGACGTAGATCTTGGGCGCGGTCATGTTGAGGATAGCGTCGATTTTTTCTGGGTTAGCCTCGATCCCACGGTGGGTTACCATGAAACCGAGGAACTTTCCCCGGTGACCCCGAATGCACACTTGGCGGGGTTCAGCTTCATCTTGAACTTGCGGAGTACCTCGAAGGCCTTGCCCAGGTCCTTGGCGTGGTCAGTCGACGAGACTGAATTAACGAGTATGTCGTCGACGTAAACTTCCATGTTCCTGTCGATCTGCGGTTGAACATGCGGCTGACCAATCGTTGGTACGTAACCCCGGCGTTCTTGAGGCCGAATGGCATCACTTTGTAGCAGTATACCCCCCGGTCCGTTGTGAATGCGGTGAGATCTTCGTCTGCCTGATTCATACGGATCTGATTGTAGCCGGAGAAGGCGTCCATGAAGCTCAATAGCTCATGACCTGCCAAGCTGTCGACGAGCTGATCTATCCGGGGAAGGGGATAGTTGTCTTTGGGGCATGCCTTGTTGAGGTCGGTGAAGTCGACGCACATGCGCCACTTCCCGCTTGACTTCTTGACCAGGACCACATTTGCTAGCCACTCCGAATAGGGCACATTCCGAATGAAGTTGGCGGCGAGGAGCCGATCTACCTTGTCCTCGATAGCTTTCTGTTTGACCGGGGCGAAGTTTCACTTTTTCTGTTTGACGGGTCGGGCCGTAGGATCTACCCCGAGCTTGTGAGATATAACTTTGGGGTCGATCCCAGGCATGTCAGCAGGCGCCCAGGCAAACACGTCGGAGTTGTTCCTGAGGAAATGAACCAGGTCATCTCGCTGAGTGCCTGTCAGAAGCGACCCGATCTGAACAAGTTTTTCGTCGTCCCCTTCTACGAGGGGGACCTCTGTCAGAGGCTCCACCGGGGTTCCTCGGACCTCTTTTTTCTCGTCTCGAGTGTCTAGAGAACTCCTGATGTCACCCTCGCCTTCGACATCGTCGGCCGTCCTCTCCGATGAAGACGTTGCGGTGAAGCAAACCTTTGCAACTTGCTGGTCTCCATAGACCCGACCTATCCCTCCCTGGTCGAGAGGGAACTTCATCGCCAGGTGGTAGGTTGATATCTGGGCCCGGAGAGAGATCAGCGTAGGGCGGCCGAGGAGGATGTTGTAGGCCGATGGAATTCTCGCTACGATGAATTCCACCGGCAATTCCGCGTACGGCCGGCCTTCCCGACGTTGAACTGTAGAGTGATTACCCCTTCCGCCGGGATGGAGTGGTTGGTGAATCCTGAAAGGACATGGGAGGTCGGTCTCGGGTCCGCCGCGGTGAGCCCCATACGCAGGAAGCAGTCGTAGAAGAGAATGTCTACCGACCTTCCAAAGCCGACCAGGATCCTGTGAACCTCGTATCGATGGACCCGGGCCGTAATCACCACGGGGTCGTTGTGGGGCAGGGATATGCCGTGAAAGTCCCCGTCGTCAAAAGTGATCGGCTCGGTCTCCCTGGCCTTCTTCCTCGGATGACTGTCGGCCTCCGGGGCTGGCGTGGGGTGCTGAGTCTCATAGGTACTTGACGTACCCCCCGCCGCCATGACTATGATTTTTGACGAGCCTCAGTTCTTTTCGGTGAGGTTCCTCACGTCCCCCTGTGGGGTTGTTTTTGAGCTGCCGGGGAGAGTCTCGCGTGCGCGATCCCGTCCAGGGAGGGGGTGCAGGTCATGTCTGCGAACAGGTGAGCTGACCGCCACCTCCTCGGGAGGGACAGGGGTGCGACGAGACTCGGGGCGAAACTCTCTGGCGTAAGACCTCAGGGCAAAACGAAGCGGTTCCCACCGGGTTATTGAACACGTCGGCTTGGGGGGCCTGCGGCTGTTGGAAACGGTGAGGCGACGATCGGCCGTGCCTGCACGAGCGGAGCCTTCTCTTCCTCGGTAAGGGTCCTGGTCCCGAGGCGGGGGACCGGCGACCTGGGGATCTTTCCTTGCCATTTGGACGCGGATGAGCGCCTCCACAACAGACGCGAGCCGGTCTATCCGGCCGGCAAGGGCGTTGATGGCATTCGGCGGAGGAGGTTCTTCCGCGCCTCCGTTGAGGGGGAGGTGGCGGCTGGTGCTGGGATCGTCGTGATGATCGCTCGCCATTAGATTAAGATTGGAAGATGAAATTTTGTTTTTTGTGGAATCAAGGGTTCCCACAGACGGCGCCAGCTGACGTGGGGCGAATCCGCGTCAAGATGTTACCTTCCGTTGTTTTGTTGATGGCGGCGATGGACGGCTGAGATTTGATCTGAAGGCTGGCTCCTGAGGCGTGTGGATCTCAATGGGTTTGAGGTTGTTTGCGCCGAGCTACCTGCAAGGAAGTTCCGGGGTGGTTGTACCACCGAGGACCCTCCGACGGTCAAGTTAGAGAGGAAACCCGAGCAAAGTAACGGCTTAGTGGAGTAAAAATGGCTTACTTGAACCGTCTGAAGAAGGGGTTTATATAGCGGTAGCAGCAGACAGGGCAGGCGCGAGAATCACGCCGGCCGTTACGCTCCCGACGTCACGCTCCCGTGATGAGCGGGATCTCATATTAATGGAGAGACAGGCTCGTTAATGAGGGATCGTGATGGCGTGGAACGTGGGATGTGGCCGGCGGATATCTCGAGCACGGCGAGATTCACGGGATGACGGTTGCGCCTGTGAGCGGTGTCGTTGGTCAGTCGATGAGACCGAGGAAGATGACCTCGGCGGGAGAGCTCGCGGACGAGCCGGAGAGCTCGCGGACGAGCGGGATAGCCGAGGTATCTTCGTTCTGCGGTGGCCCAGAGACGAGCTGGGAGGCCGAGGAGGCCAATTGTGCAGGGGGCACGGAGGTGAGCCAGCGTTTGCTTGTGAAACGGGCACAGGAGTGGCCTGGTCAGCCACTGTAGATCCTTTCTTGCATGCCCTGAGACACCCCCATCTGCCACGTGTCATGATCTTGGAGATCACCGATATCGAGCATCATCAAGTTCTATTTATAATAACTGGAAATCAGCTGTATCCTTGAAGTCTGCATCATAACAGCGGAGACGAACAAAAGCTCAAGTTCTAAAATCTAACCGATCTCCGTACCAATCATAAACACTATAACCTAGCATAGCTACCACTCTCGCACATGCCACACACAGCAAGAGTCCAGCATGATTGTTCCCGCAAGAGACGTGTAGAAAACCATGTTTTAAACATTCAAAAACCAAAAATTTTGATTGCAAGAAGAAGATTAAAATACACGTGTACCACTCACCATAAAGAACCCAGCAATGATTGGATCAAAGTCCAGCTTGCTCCTCGACCGATTGGTCCAGGCCCCGTCGGCTCCGCGGCCCATTAAAGTTTCCAAAAAGACATCAGCACGCGCGCACCTCCCCCTCTGCGGGCCCCACGTCGCCCTCCCCCTCCCTCCGTTAGCCAGCGCTTGTTATCAGAAATCGAAAAAGGACGCCCCCCTCCTCCTCAAAACAGAAGCAAATCAATCATCAACTGTTCTCATAATCAATCGTCAGATCTGCGGTGACGAGGATGAGCTAGGGTTAGGGTTTCGGGATGGCGAGCGGCTGTGGATCAGGCGGCGAGCAGTTCCCTGTGGGGATGAGGGTTCTCGTGGTGGATGACGATGTCACCTGCTTGAAGATCCTCGAGCACATGCTTCAGCGATGTCGATATCGAGGTGAGTTTGTTTCGATTTGGGGGGAAAAGGTTTTTTTTTGGGACTAAATTTGATAGGCGAGAATTGAATGGGTTTTGAAATATAAGTAACACATTAGCTTGTTTTATAGCTGAGGAATTACTCAGAAATCAAGGGAAAAGAGAGTGTTTTGGAACACCTTAGCATTTCACAAATTGAATGAGTTTGTTAGGAATAGGGATTTGTGGCCCATATATTCTTAAGAGTGATAAGTGATTACCTTAGCATTTCACAAATTTCATGCCTTAAGTTTTGGTGCATTGTTGAGAAGCGAACTCACGAATACTCAAATTAGACATAATGCGATCTTACTTGCAGCTATCCAAGGCAAAACGGGTAGTCAATCCATGATTTCGGTCTTTTGACGAAGAATGAGTTGATGGAGATGAGATACGAAATAAAAAGTAGTCTGAGATCACCTAGGCTTGAAAGGAGGGTGATTCTCCAATATCGGGTGGAAAGGATAAGGGAAAAGGAGAAATAGATAGGGATAAGTGGCCAAATGCTGAAGATAGCATTTCACAAATCACAAATTTCATGCCTGTGGTACGCTTACTTTTGGTGCTTCGTTTAGAAGGGAACTCACGGATACTCAAATTAGACATAATGCGATCTTACTTGCAGCTATCCATGGAAAAATGGCAGCATCAATCCGTAATTTCAGTCTTTTGATGAGGAAGGAGTTGACGGAGACGAGACAAAATAAAAAGTAGTCTGACATCACCTAGGCTTGAAAGGAGGGTGATTCTCCAAGATCCGGTGGAAAGGATAAGGGAAAAAGGAGAAGCAGATAGGGATGAGCGGCCAAATGCCGAAGATAGCATTTCACAAATCACAAATTTCATGCCTATGGTACGCTTAGTTTTGGTGCTTCGTTTAGAAGCAAACTCACGGATACTCAAATTAGACATAATGCGATCTTACATGCAGCTATCCATGGAAAAACGGTAGTGTCAATCCGTAATTTCAGTCTTTTGATGAGTAAGGAGTTGATGGAGACAAGAGACAAAATAAAAAGTAGTCTGAGATCACCTAGGCTTGAGAGTTGATAGGAGGGCGATTCTTCAAGATCCGGTGGAAAGGACAAGGGAAAAAGGAGAAGTAGATAGCGATGAGTGACTTAATGCTAAATACTACATGAAAATATCTAACACACAAATGGAGGGCTTCACTACTTGCCTCCGCTTAATATTTAATGAACTGCTACAGCGTTTTGTTACTCATGTCTTTTGCATGACTGGATCAAGCTTGATATTAGAAGAATTATGGGGAGTATGAAACCAATCAAGATATCCTATTGTTTGTTTTGTCACTCTGATACACTTCTTCCCGTACATCATAACGCTCAATTGAATCATACATCAACTTAGTTTGAAGACCCCAAAATCATAATATTTAAGGATTTAATTATTCTTGGGTAAAGTTGTCACTTGTGAGTTGAGCAAGGTGATTATAAAATGAAACGATTCACTAAACACTGGTGCTATAACTAATAGTGCGATAACCACAAGTTATGAAAATCTATTAACATGTATGCTATAATCAATTGTACAATAACCACAAATTCTGATTTTTGCAGTTACAACTTGCTGTCAGGCTACAGTAGCTTTATCTCTTCTTCGGGAGAGGAGAGGTGGTTTTGATATTGTAATAAGTGATGTACATATGCCCGACATGGATGGTCTTAAGCTGCTTGAGCTTGTTGGTCTCGAAATGGACCTTCCAGTTATCAGTAAGTAAATTTCCATTTGCTGAGTTTATCATTCTATTATGCCATGACCTAGCCAGATTTTTTTTTACCTACAGTGATGTCTGCTGACGGGGGGACCAACACTGTAATGAGAGGAATTAAACACGGAGCATGTGATTATTTAATTAAGCCTGTCCGCATTGAAGAATTAAAGAACATATGGCAGCATGTCATTAGAAAAAAGAGGAATGAAAATAGAGAATTAGAGTATTCAGGTAGCTTGGATGACTCGGATCGCAATAGACGAGTCCCTGATGATGTTGAGTATGCTTCCTCAGTAAATGATGGAGCAGACGGATCATGGAAGTCTCAAAAAAAGAAGAGGGATGCTAAGGAAGAGGAAGACGATGGTGAGTTGGACCATGAGGATCCTTCGTCGTCTAAGAAGCGTCGTGTAGTGTGGTCAGTGGAACTCCACCAGCAGTTTGTCGGTGCTGTGAGCCAACTTGGCATTGAAAGTATGCAAGTTACTTTACTTTCTGGAAACTTAATCTTATTCAAAAGTTTAATATCTTTTTTTTATTTAAAAACTCTTCTTTTTATTCGAATCGTTGAATGCAATTAATGTTTTCTATATTAATGCACATCTCTTTATTGATGCAGAGGCTGTTCCCAAGAGAATTCTTGAACTGATGAATGTTCCTGGTTTAACAAGGGAAAACGTTGCAAGCCATTTGCAGGTGATTATGAGTTGCATATCTCTTTATAGACAAATAAATAAGTATTCTTTTAGATCATTTTTATTGCCTGTTACACCTGAAGTTTATGTATGCTTGCTACATTTTAAGCTTATTCTCTTTCTAGTCAGCTTGTTTAATGTTGCAAACTTTCAATTGGTATATTCCAAATCAGGAACTTGATCCCCTCCCCCTTCCCATTTACGTTAAACATATAGAGATTTGTGATAATTGTTTAGCCACAAAACTACTGGTTTGCATCATGTGTGCATTTAGGCAACACATAAATAGATTGTATGATGCGTGATTGGATCATGAGGGAAGGTTAAGTGCCCGGGGGGGGGGGGGATGTCCTGAGAATCTTTCAAAAATAGAAAATTATGTGGAAAATCTCAAAATTATGTGGAATTTTTCTCTCAAAAAAAACGCAAAATCCTACTAAATAAAAGTGGTAATTTATTTTAACCTATATGCCAATGCAAACCACATCCAACAACTAAATATTTATCAATTGAATTGAATCCATATATAAAAACTTAAACAAACTACAATAATATACAATATTGAATAATAAATTAACAAGAATTGAAAAAAAATGAAAATCACAATGAAGCTTTCTTTTGTTTCTCGCTTCAAGCTCATTTGGGTTCTGGCCATATATTTGTCTTAATGTCGCTAATAAAAGTGCAAGCCCTATTCGCGTGACCTTGAACTCTCTGGAAGTTCTGTACTATTGTATCCATAGAATTTTACGAGTTGAACCTGTTTTCAATGTAAAGTAATTTTGCTTCCTGAACTATAACATTCTATTATAAACAGATATACAGGGTTCTCAAGCAGTATTTATTTCGATTTAAATCCCTCCAAAAAGAAAACAAAAGAAAGGATTTTCCCCCAATTATCTAATATTCGAAGTCAGTCCCTTTTGTATGGAAATGAGTAGTTTCACAAGAAGTGTAGCAATTGACTAGCAAGAAGGATATTACATTATTATTTATAAGTGATATCCAATGTTCTGAAAGGCATAGTTGGATATGGGCGGCGAGGCGATCCCAAGCCTATCTCTACTTGTGTATGTAGGGCGACATTGTCAAGACTTGGCTAATTATCATGTGGACAGTGGAAAGTGTTTGCGTGGGTGTTTTTTTTTCTGGGGGGAGGGGGAGGGGAAGATATAAACATTGTATCAATAGTCTTCTACATATATAATGTATAATCTAATGCAATGGTGTAAAAGGAAAGATGTTTGTGTCACCAACAAAATAAAAAATGATATAACAACTTATACTACACATGATGTACCATGACTTGCGAGCAATAATGCATAATGAACGAATTGGCAAACAATTTGATAATAACTAAACTATTGTAGTTCATTGAGTAATACCAAGTCGGAAAGTATGTCAGGCCAAACACGACATGTCGCCGACAATGACCGTGAAACACTATTCAATATATATAAGTATATGTCATGGCTTCTAGTGCTCAGAAACAACATCACGTATGATATGTTGGACATGTCAGGGACATTTAAGAACTGCTGAAGCCTAACACAATTGATGTTATATTTTCTGTTTACTTTGGTATGGAGTGCAATCTTCAATGTGCCTATATGGCAGCCCGTTTTCTCTTATCTACTCACAAATTGCTGAAGCCTTGCAATATATCTATAGCACAACGAACTGCTGAAACCCTATGAAGTAGTGTGCACATTTTCCCTGAAGGCTTCTGCATCCATCCCATCTGAACTTTCACTTGAAAATGACTTGTACTGAACCTCAGGGTTATTTAGTCAGTATATCCCTCGTACTCAAACACGCATGCTATTCTTATGATGACCTCTCCTGTGTTCTATGATAGTCATGGAATTGATAATTCACTTGAAAGTAAATTCAAGCATCACTTGCATTCTTTTGGCAAAGTGCCTTCTGTGGATACAGCATGTTATATGCCTATGCTATGTACCCTAATCATGTGTTTCCTTCTCCTGTTTTTCGATTTACTTTCACATTTACTGTTCTACTTCCATATATTCGTAAATTAGATGATCAGACTTTGATGTTTCAGCGCGATGGTATGAATATGCAGAAATTCAGACTGTACTTGAAGAGAATAAGCAGCGTTGCTCCAAACCAAAATGGGTTTCCTAGTTCTCTATGTGGGCCTGTAGAGCCAAATACGAAAGTAAATTCAGTTGGAAAACTCGATTTCCAAGCTCTCGCAGCCTCAGGTCCAATCCCCCCACAAACCCTTGCTGCCCTGCATGCTGAGTTTTTAGGTCATCCTCCAGGCAGCTTAGTATTGCCCTCAATGGACCAACAAATTTTACAATCTTCTAAGCAAGGACCTAGGTGTATTTCTTCAGAACGAGAAGTTGCATTTGGTCAGCCTCTTTTCAAGTGCCAATCAACCATATCCAAGCAATTCTCTTCAACTAGTGTTTCTTGTGAGAATGCTCCTTCTGGTTTTTCAATATGGCCACCAAGGCATCTTGGCACTATAGATACAAACAAAAACATTGGAGGGGCCAACTGCACAAAGAGTGGCAATATAATGATGCAGGCGATGCCGCAGCAGCAATCATTCCCTGTGCTCTCAGAGTCGCATCATGTGATTAATGTGCAGCCGTCCTGTATGATTGTTCCTTCTAGGTCATCAAATCGTTTAAATGCTGGGCAGGGTTCTTTACCTCTGAATCAAAATTGCATAGTTCCATCTCAATCATCAAGCACTTTTCAGTCAGGAAACAGTTGTCTTGCCATTAATCCAAGTTCCAACTTTAACAGCAGTAACATAGTTTTGGATTACAGCCTACTACCTTCGCTATCAAACAATGCTTCAGTAGGTTTAGGGCAAACAGTAGATGGAGACTTTGCAAACACTGCCACATTTAATGAGTCGCCAGGGTCAATTTCATCATCAGTGTCTTCTTGTTCAGTGCGTACCAATAGCGACACCGGTTGGCGTTTACAACACTCGACTGGATTGCCTGTGAGTTTACCTAATTTGTTTGCTCTAGGCTCTGAGCCAAATACGGTGAGACAAACTGACCAAGGACAGGAAAGGAATCTTGGTTTTGTCGGCAAAGGTACTTGCCTCCCCAGTCGATTTGCAGTGGATGACATTGAGACTCCAAACAACGACCAGAGTATCCGGAATACATATATTCGTGATGATGGAGGAAGAGTTAAGCAAGAGCTGCTTCATTTTGATTTTACAGACAGTTCTCAGATTGGGGATGCAATGCTTCCCCGGTTTTCTTCAAGTAACTTCATGGGCGTTGTTTCCAAGTAGGTAATGCTATACCTTTCACTTTGTATTTTCTTTCTTTCAAAAGGAAAAAATTCTTCACTGTAATTTTTCTTTGTTGTTATTTAATACTTGCAATCTTTTTTTTTTTTGTGGGCAATCATGCCACAATATTATATTTATTTGAATTCTCCTTATGTTTCTCTTGTTGGAATTTTTTTCCTGTTCTTATAATAAAAAAGATCTGTCATATAATGCTTGGTGTGTATTTCACTTAATATTTGAAAAAAAATTACACGAGTCATTGGCGGAGGGAGGTGGCTCAATTAGTACACAATATTGGTGCCGATGCGATAATTGTTCGATAGAAGCGGTTGTTTAAAAGAATAGCTTTGTAACAAAGTTACCGTATCATCTTACACTCATCTCTTACTTAATAATGTATTTAAACCATACATTTTTTGCTAATTTCTTATGTTATGCATTGAAAGAATATTTTGACATTATTTTATCATGCTTGTTTCAAAATATGCAAAATAGACTAGTGGTATATATAATATAGGCTTAATTCCAAAAAACTATCAACACTTTGGCCTAATTACGAGAAACTACTAAATTTTTGTTAAAATACACAAGAAACTACCACAAAACTTTCAAAACCTAAAAAAAAATAAGATGCCACATCAGCAATAATTGCAAGAAACTACCACAAAACTTTCAAAACAGGACACTTTCGTGTTATTTTGAGAGAATTTGGTAGTTTCTCGTAATTGAGGTAAAGAATTTGGTAGTTTTTTGGAATTAAACCTATAATATATTTATCAACAAATTTATTTTTTTCATATAATATTCATGTACATGCATAATTGTCTTTATCAAAAATCATATTAAATAAGTATTAATGAATGTATCAGTCACATAAACATTAAAGCTTTGCAGCCATATTTCGTTTATTTTAAATCTGATTTATACCCATATCCGATTCTAAATGAACTTGACATTGCCCGATACGGATATGACTTTTTATTACCGAAATTTATTCATATCCGTATTCGTCACTAGAAAACAAATATGGATATGATAATACTCATGTGCGCTCCGCATCCGATCCAGATGCAACCTAATTAGGATGCTTTTTACCTTGTATAAAAAGCCCTCTTAAATATAGTAGTACACCTGCAATATTTAGTATAATATATTATGGATTCTTTTCCATATAGAGACTTACTATATTAAGTTCTCTACTTTTATATATGAAGACATGTAATTCACTCTGTTCTATCATGAAGAATAACAATAATTCTCCCAAATTCTTCCACTCCTAACATGATATCAGAGCAATGATCCTCTTATCCGTTCTCTACATTCCTCCGCAAAGAAAAACTAACACTGCAATCCATACATCTTCTTTAATCAACAAGGTCATGCATTCACATCATCGTTCGATCACCACCTCTGAAAACCTAACCTTAATAATTTTCCCCTAACCTCATCGCACCGTCGACCCACCTCTTTGCCGACCCTCCTCCCTGTCGACCCTCCTCTTCGTCGGTCCTCCGTCGTTGCCATCAATCACCACCACCTTCTCGATCCAGAGAAGCTGAAGCCGTCGCATTCCTTCGCCATTGATCCTTCTATCGCTGGCCTTCCATTGCCAATCCTCCGATCTCCTTCGGTGCCTCCAGAGCCGGTACCTCCTTGTTAAAGTTATTTTTAAAGTAGAGTAGAATTGGAGGAGTGATGTGCTTTTACACATGGGCTTTTAATGATATGTGGGTTACAACAATAAGACTCAAGCCTTGTTGAGATTAGGCTCATCTTATATCTTATACCCATGTGTTCCTTTTGTTATTTTCAATGTGGACTACCATTGAAGTTTCCCCATTATTTGGTTTTTACTTTCAACACTCCCCTTGCATGCAACCATCATTTTTTCTTGGTGTGGTTGTCATGTGGAAAGTACGAGATGAGTTACATGCAACCATCACTTTTTCTTTGTGTAGTTGTCACATCGAGAGAACAAATTTGGATCGAGTCATTGGCTCCGATACCATGTTAAAGTTATTTTTAAAGTAAAGTAGAATTGGAGGAGTGATGGGCTTTTACACATGGACTTTTAATGATAAGTGGGTTCCAACAATAAGACTCGAGCCTTATTAAGATTTGGCTCATCTTATATCTTATACTCATGTGTTTCTTTTGTTGTTTCCATTGTAGGACTATATTAAAGTTTTCCCATCATTTGGTTTTTACTTTCAACACTCCTCGAATCGAGATCCGTCGCAGACCTTCCCGTCAACGAACCACCTTCATCATACCTTTTCTCGTCAACTCTTTTTAACGTCTTATTTTACGCTTTCTACTCGTCCCTTCGTCAAGCTCTTCGGTTGTCTCCTTTGTCGGTCTCTCTTGCCGTCTCCTTCATCGGGGTCTTTAGTTGTCGCCTCCACAAAACGACCCTCTGGCGATAAACTCCGTCGTCAAGCCCTTGTAACTCTTTAGGCGATGCGACTTGGCATCTCCCTCCAAAGAACTTTGGTTTCTCTATACGATGTCAAGCTTTGACGTCTCTCTCTCTCGAAGAACGAGCCCAATGGCTTTTTCAAGGACATTAAAGATCAGCCGCAACAAGTGTTCTATTTCTTTCCAAACCCATTATTCTTGATCCTAGGCCTGCCTAATGAGGCGAATGAACTGTGACTCGCCTCGCGACAAGGCGAATTTTAATTGCCTCGTTGTCGACGTGGACCAGTCAACAGGTTGACTCGCGTCGTCGCGACGGGTTCAACGAAGCGAGCGGGTTCAGGAAATCCCCGATGTTGCCTCGTTCGAGTTCGCCTCGGCTAACTCGTCGCTCACCTCGCTTTGTCAAATCGCGAGCTGACTCGTCTTAACTCGCGGACTCGCTTTAACTCGTCTCCGCTTTGCCTTGAAACCTGTATCCAACGGTCGGCAACGGTAGGGTTGTTTACGAATCGTCTCACTTCGAAAAACCCCATCCAACGGTCGTTATTCGCCTCGTATCGCCTCGAGAACCCCATCGAAAGGTCTGATGCGCTTGGATCTAGGGATTTTTTTAAAAAAATACCGAGTCAGACAAGAACGAGTCGACTCGCCTGACTCGGGCGATTCGCCTCGCCTCGTGAATCACTTAGGTGAGACGAGTGGGTTCTTGCTCCGTTATTGTTGAACTCGCCTCGTCTCACTTCGTTGGCGAGGCGAGGCGAGTCCAACTTGCCTTGACGTTGAAGCGAGTCAGGCGATTCGCGAGGTGAATCGCCTCGCCGCGCTTCATTTGCCACACCTACTTGATCCACCGTGAGTTTGAGGGTGAATATTAAGTATGGTTGTATACTTGCTATATTTAGTATAATACATTACGGATTCTTTTTCATATTGAGACCTGCTATAGTAAGCTCTCTACTTTTATATATAAAGGCATGCAATGTACTCTTTTCTATCATAAAGAACAACAACAATTCTCTCAAATGCTTTCACTCCTAATAAGCCCAAATTTTAATTAAATATATACATGGTATATTATTTTAGTATAGTAAATAGCAAACAGGTTCTTCCCAACCTATTATAGGATAAACCAAATGTAGGTCGATAATTTTAATGGAGTTTGAATCACAAGGCAGCATATTCTTGACCAACCTTGCATCGGGGTTCGAGAACATTCTATGCTTCCTAAGATCGCGTTTCAGGTTACTTATTCATATGACAAATATGATAGTTACACAGCGGCTGGGTTTTAAGAGGCATCATTGTGCTTTGCATATCCACTTTGGCTAATGGGACTACTCGAACATTGGGTAGTATTTGGTTGTATAACTGGGTAGATGAAGCTCGAGGCTCAGTAACAGCTCTGGCACCAGGTTCTCCAAATTGTCTGAGAGCAGCTTGCATTCCAGCTGATTCTAGTTGTCGGTTTTTTTGGTGTGTGAATGGTATAAAGATAAGAGAGCCCCTGGCAGAAATTGATGCTGCTCAACCAAACTCCACGCATATGTGCAACCAAATTTGCACAGATCATATGGGTAGATCCAAGTTGCACAATGCCATGAGGATGCACTAGTACCATCGCTTATGTCTTATGTGTGCCAAAAGTTGGTTGTTGATCTCAGCCAAACCCTATTATTAGATGGATTCATCATCGGTGGGCACATCTCTTACTAGCCATTAATGGTACCTGTCAAAGCAATTTTACCAACCACCCTGTCTTGTACATGACCTGAGTTGCCATTTTCTTAAAATTCGCTTGTGCTTGGCCCTCAACTTTTCATCCGCGCTGCAAAAGCCACCGTTTAGAGAGCTTCCAAGCAATCTACTTTCCTTAATTTGCAAATTCATAGCTCCAGACCCTGAAGCGGATGAGGCAGTAGAAGTTCATTCGTGATCCGTCCACACAAAATGCATTGATCTCAAAATTACAATAAGAAAATTCTGTGGATTCGTGTTGTCGATTATGTATTTTTGTCAATGTGGGAATCATATTGTAAAATTCACCACTGAGGGTCAGAAACTCTGATTGCTTTAAGATCCTAAGTATTTCCGACACAGATTGCCTTTTTTAATGGTTTTAGAGCATTGATCAGGCATGTTAAAATCAAATATTCATTTATAGTTCTTATTTTTGATACTTCGTTATTTCCTTATAATTTCACTAAAATTTCATACCTGATTTTATTTCAGAGATGGTTTGGAAGGACGCTTTCTGAACTCATAGGATCACTGCTTGGAAATGATACATTGTTGTATTGTGATGCTCTTGTTGTAAATCAATCTCCCAGATGCGTGTAGGCTTGAGGAAAATGGTCGCGGCTACTTATTGCAAAGGTGTTTCGAGAGAGCGATCCTATGTATGATATTGTTTCATGACACTGGAGAAGAATAAGTGCGGATACTTGTTCCCTTGTCAATTATGCGACAATATGTATAATTTATTGAGACCGAGCTGAAAAGGTTACTATTAAACTAGTCTCAAGTGTTTGTGATGTATATATTCGAATATCAGAAGTAATACATTATATTGTGCTGTGTCAGCAAAGGTCTTGTAAATTGTTAGGGTTATTTATCCTTGATTTTGGCAGTACTGTATTTACGCATCAATTTGATTATGTTTTCTTTTTAAAACATTACGACACTTGTTTGTTGTGAGCTTTCATAATTTACGAGATGAATTTGTGTAAGACTTGAGAGATGAATACAGTGTATATTGTGTTATCATGGTTTCTCATGAAATGAAAAATGAAACATCTGATCTTTAGTTTATGCTGCATGCGATGTTGGTTCAGAAATGGGTAAATTGAACTATAGTTGTCTGGGAATGTGGCATTGTATTCATATTACTGCATGGTTTATAGTTAAAAAAAATGTTTAGTGCATCCATATTGAATTGTTTTGTTGTGTGCAAGAACAATCTTCAGATATTATAATGACAACATAGGGCATGCTTGGATGACTAGAAGTAGCAAGTAACTTCCAGCAAAAAGTTCATATAAGAGGCGCTAGAAGTTAGTTCTAGTGATTGTTTGCTTGTTTTTAAAAAGAAAGTAGAGGTTAGGAAGTAACTTCTTCTGCTTCTTGCATGGGAAATAAACAAGGACACTAATTCATAGGAGCATCGTGTTTCTTCTTTTGGCGGGAAGTAATAAAGAAATAGCATTAAAATTTATTTATTGTCTTGTTCCCCAATATCTTACCCAAAAACTAGAGGAAATTTTTTTTGGACATAGCCATGCCACATAGGATCCATATCATCACTGAGAAGTAACTTCCAAAAACTTCTTCCATCATTCCATCAAAACAAACACTTTAAATACCAGAAGTAGCTTCCAAACACCTTAGTTCCACTACTTCCATGATTCTTTATGTCAAACAAACATATGACCTTATGTTGATGGTGAATTTCCTTTTATCTTCTTAGGAAGTATTATATGTTCATCTGGCTTTATCTCACTATCTAAGAGCCCGTTTGGTTGTCCGTGTTAGTTATATGTATGTCCTAGAGACCATTATTGTACATGTGATGTATATTGTAGTGGACGCTTGGACATATATAGGGAGGACTTTCTTACTCGATATGATAGTATGCTATCTAGTTGCACTTTATCTTAATATGTACACTTATTGTCTCTCTATTACATGTTGATAAAGACTTTAGGATGAGTACTTGACTATCATGATTATGATGCAGATCATACTAGTGGGGACAGGGTAGTCGGTAAGTACATCCTTCAAATATTCCTAGTCGTGGGAGTATCGAGACGGGGTATCGATACTCCAGAGTAGACTAGCGTATACGCTTCTCAACCTATATGATGGGCGATGGATGATCCCACATCCATTGGTGTTTGACATCAGAGAATGTATACGGGTGCTCAATGGAGACTGGGTACACCGGACGGACTCGCCGAGAACTCCTAGATGGTATTATACCTATCGTCGGATAGCAGTTCTCTGGTGACACCGGTACAGATTAGTCTGTAGACCCGAGATCGTCATAGAGTCTTGTTGGATTCCCACTGTGCTTTGATTTCCACCATACCACGGTCAAGAGATCGTGCAAAAAGGTGGTTTTTGGGTACAGTTCCGAGTCATATGGAGGCAATGAGCGATAGGAGGGATTTTGTCTCTCCCGGTATTGGGAGTTGATGTTGTGCTATGCTCGATTGGCCATAACAGGAAATCTCTGGCCAGGATTGCTGAGATCTACTGGTAAGTGTTATCAGTAGTTTCTCGAACCGTTATGGACCTTGCATCGGCATGATTTATCAAGCTATTGGGGTCTGACGTTATACCACCCCCAGGCTGTGATATGCTACATATCTGACGAAGAGACTGGACTGTACGGTAATGTTACTGATTGAATTCGCAGGAATTATAGCAGGCTTGCATGTTGATCTTCTGATCGCTGAATACCTGGGTGGCTGTTACATTTAACAGACTGCTTGCGGCTTGTGGGTGTTTGATATGATCATCACCTACTGTCGGCGTATTGACGAGTCTTTAGAGTCCTACATAGAGCTTTCCTGGTTCATGCGAAACGAAGTATGAGCACATATGTGATATGTGCGGGACGAGATTAATACGATATGTAATACCGTATTCTATTCTCGCGATATATGATATCGGTCGGTTATATATGATATAACCGGGTTATCGGATCAAGTGTTGATTCGATAAGTTAATTCATATGATATTAGTCGGTTGTACGTGATATAGCCGGATTATTAAATCAAGTGTTGATTTAATAATTTAATGTATAATTATATATTTAATATATTACATTACATTAACTAATATTAGCTCATTTAAGTATTCATTTTTCTCACTTGTATGCATTAGTGTATATGTGATATATATTAATGTACATGTTAATGTGTCATGTTTGATGATACATGCTTCATGGGTGTGTGTATGACTTACACCATGCTTGATGTAATGTAGAGTTTATATTTATCTAAGTAATTCAAAAATTGGATGGAAATTGTCATGGCTACAAGCTTGTAGAAACTTGTGGAAATATTGACCAAGTCCACCATTTTTGTTTCACTTGTAGATATTTGTTAACCCAACCATTATATCTTAGCCATGGTTAACTCTCTATATGGGTTAGTGTATGACACTAACTCACCCATGGTTGCTATTCTCACCTCATGAGTTTCATTTGTCATCTTCACTTCATCTTCTTCTTCATGAGAGAAAAAGCTTGCTAGCTTTTTCTAAGGTGGGAAAATATTGTGAGAAAAAGAAATCTAAACAGAGCCCACTTCCTACTTCATCATCCTCTACTATTAGCCATTTAGTTTAGGGTGTTTGCTTCACTAAACCCTAATTTAGTGAAAAGGTAGCATGAGCTTGAGTCTCCTTGACATGGATCATCTTTGGCCTAGAAGACTTCGAGCAAGTTTGCATCTTTCACCTTATGGATCCTCTCAAGAGTTCGGGAGATCATTACTCGCAGCGAAGGGACTTCTACACGGAGCATTTGAAATGAAGGACCGGTCTACAAAGGTTGTATTCCGCATTCACTTAGTTGTAAAGTTGTTTACATATCGTTTCGTTTAAAACTCTAGTTAAGATTCTAGTGTTAGGGTTGTTTAGAACGGCAAATTTTTGAAAACGGCATGGACGATACCTCCCGAAACCTTGCTGCCACGCTAAGTAATCCTACAGTCCGGAAGTAACGAGAGTGCTGGAAGAAATCTTGAAGCAACTTCCAAAAGACATGTCATGGAAGAAAACTTAAATCTCACTTCTGGTGTTTTTTTGTATATTTTTTGGATATGGAAGTAAAAAATGAATCAACTTCCTATATTTCTTTCATAAGCAAAACAAATAAAAAAATTATTTTTTTAATAGTAATAAATTATTAACTATTGAAAATAATAAGGAGAAGTATTAAATAACTATTTCTTTTTCTTGTTCCTTGTGCTTCATGGTTACTTCCCATCCAAAATTGTTAGTGATATATGTCTTAGAGGCCTTTATTGTATCATACTGGATTGTATATTATATATTGGAAGCTTGAGATATTTCACAGTTATAATAACAGTCTTGCTCGATATGGTAGTTTGCTACCTGTTTTGATTCTACCTCAATATGTGCATGTGTTTCTTTTAACATATCGCTTATACATATTGGTAGAGCCCTTAGGATCTTTGCTTGACTACCAGCGTTGTGGTGGCAGTCACACTTATGGGGGATGGGTAGTCTATAAGCACATCCTTATACAGGTCCATAGTCGTTGGATTATCGAGACGGGGCATCGATACTCCGGAGTAGACTAGTGTATACGCTTCTCATCCCAGCATGAGATATGGTTTGTCCCACAGCCATTAGTACGACGTACTGGGGATGGTATGCAGGTGCTCATTAGGTTATAAGTTATACTGGACTGTACTCGTCGGGAACTGCTTGTTGGTATTATACCTATCGTCATGCAGCAGTTCCCAGGTGGTATGAGTACAACTTAGTCCGTTGACTTGTCATCGTTACTTTGTCTCGAGTGTGTTCCCACTACACTTAGATTACTACCCTACCACGCTCAAAGGAGTCGTGCAAACAGGTAGTAGTTGGGTGTAGTCCCGAAGCACTTGGAGACAGTAGCGATCAGATAGGATTCATATCTCCCGGTATTGGGGGTTGATATCGCGCAGTGTTCGGAAAGCCATTACACAGAGTCCCTGGCTAGAGAAGTCAAGAAATACTGGTAAGGTACTCCAGTAGTTTCTCAGGGTGTATTGGGCTCTCCCCCGACATGACTTATCGCGCTGTTAGGGGTCATACGTTTACCATCCCCTTAGGCCAATATGCGAGTATCTCAAACGAACAGACTGGACTGTACAGAGATTGTCACAGATAGACTCGGTAGGAGTTCGGATGAGCTTGCTCATCGTCCTTCTTATCGACAGATACCTAGGTAGCCGTTACATGCAGCTAGTACCGCCGACGTGCTTATGGTTAAACCCATTGCCAGCGTACTGTCGAGTCCTTAGAGTCCCACACAGAGGGTTTCCCTGCTTCAGGCAATTGATGTAGATTCTGTATGGTTTTACAGCAGGGCTTCGATCACATACGTGTACTTGTATATGGATGCTGATCGGGCGGACAATACTAGTGGGCTTTGGTTTAAGACGGATCTTAGTATTGTATTATTAGATCGTTATCGTCTCAGCGTATCCGTATTTTTCGGAATACGGATACGGGTATGTATATACGGTGAGGGGCATTCTTGTAATTTGGCAAGGCATGCTTCAAGAAGGAGCCATCTCATTATTTGTATTATCCATTTTCCTAAATGGATTAATGAGGTGGATATTGGAGGGGAGATACATGGTATGGTGAGAGGAATGGCTCATACATTATTATATTAGTCTCGACTCATTATTCAAGCATGGGAGGGTTTTTTTTTATTTGGAAATATTGCATGCTTGAATTATTGGGTAAAACATATTAGCCATTCTCCTCACACTTAGCCTCATTCTACACTCTTGGTTATTTTCTTTAGTTCCTCTTCTCATTTCTCTCTTGAGATTTCTCCATCTCCTTCTTCCTCAAACTAAACCCTTACACTTACATGTGTTGTGAAACAAAGGGTTTAGTGAGAAACTACAATCCTTTAGACATTCTCTACATCATCTAGGCTAGTTGGATTAGCGAACCATCTACCCTAGTTACCTCATTTAGAAATTGGAGCTTGAAGCACATTCTCTCGCGGTGGATTATCTTTGACGCAAGGAGGCCGATGGAGCTTTCCTCATCCGATCATCGAGGAGCCATGGAGAGGAGCACTAGAAGACCCGAAGGACTCGATCTTGGAGGTATAACCATCTCACCGAGTAGCTAGACCTCTTAGATAGATTAGTTGGTTAAGACTTTAGTAAAGATCCTGGAGTTTTAGCCGGTGTTGCGTAGTCAAACATTATCGTTTTTGAAAATTCCGCCTCCCCGCGAACCGCGGGGTGCGCTACATCGGCTTACAGTGGTATCAGAGCCTATAAAATCTCAACTAGCCAGTTAGCAAAGTCTTTAGAAATTCGATCACGGAAAAATCCTGAAAACATGACCGAAAACCCCACTTTCTGTCGATCTTAAAAACTGGCATAAAAATCTTTTTTCAGAGGCCTTAAAAATACGTGCAGGGTTTTGTTAGAACACAGAAGAAATTTGGGCTCGTGAATCGCTAAGACTGTCGTGGAACTGCGGCAAAACAGAGCGTTCTGCTGCCGTTCCGCGGCCGAGTTGACGCCGACTCGTTCCAAATTTATTTTGTGGTTCTATTGTGGTGAATTGTGTTTTGGGGAATATTTTGTTTCTGCCTAGATTGTTTGTGTGCACTGTTGTACTATGGGTAGACTCAAATTTGGTTAATCGATCGAAATTCTAAGTACTTTAGCTAGTCGAGTTTTCTGTGTTTGATATCTGTGTTGAACGTCTGTTAATCGCTATACGTCGATTAGTGGGGGTTGCATAGATCTGTGATGTGATCTGTGATGGTTTGTGTATATGGAGTATTGGATCGTCGTGGATAAATAGCCGGGGGATGTGAGAAGAGTGTTTTCTTTCATTCATGTAATTTGTAAAATTGATTTAATATTATTTTGCGGTCGCACATCCGGATTGAGATTGTAGCCACCGTTGTATATTATTTCTTTTTACTGTTTCTGCTCCTAGGATAGACCCAAGATGGGGTGCACAAACTACCGGGTTCTTTGAAGTGCCGAGTGGCCGCTCATTTTACTGAGGGAGGTTGCGTCACTTCTGGAATTTGGCGGGTAGTTTGCCGCACCCGTATGGGTCTGGGGTGGGGTTTTGGCTATTCATCATGACCGTGGAATCCGTTTTTCGTTACAGGCTGAAACGAAACGCGGAATTCCTAGTATATTTAATATATTCATCAGTAATCTGGAATGCCTATTATTGGTGAGACGAATGGCTATATATATATATATATAATAAACGTTGCTTATGTTTTGCACCCGCGCTAGTCCAGCCCCCGCTGTGCCGTTAGTTAAGTAATTTAATGGTGCATCATGGGGGCCCATGGCGAATGCGGATGGCATAAGCGTGCGTTCTATTTTCGTTTCCTTTTTTGCAATGATAGGGGTTAAATGATGGGACCGCATTAACATTGATTAATGCAAGGAAAAACAAACCAAAACTTAATCGTTGGAACAATTTCAAAACCACTCAATTTTCTTCAAAAAGCAATTTTAAATGCGGAGCCTAAACCACTCTTTTTAAAAGCTATCATGGTTTTTTGACTATATCAAGTTCACTACGTTCACGGTTTTGCCAAAACCATTCGTAGCCCTCCTTCATTTCATATGAATATTCAGTAATATTCAAGCTATGTTTATTGACCTTCGCCAAGGTATAGTGATTGGTACTTGCTGGGTATTCATGTGTAGTATAGATAGATGCATTGGTTTGGGACAGTCGTACTACTTTGTTGGCCTTCGTCAAGGGTATGTACAGGTGGATTCAAATTAACCTGGACAATGACGGGTAGAACTTGACATGTGACTTATGATATGTTGGCATTCGTCGGGGTTATAAGAGCATGGGGCAAAAATCCACATCGGGAGTTTCTAAGGAAACTGAAACTTGCTAGTGTTGCATACCATTTGGAGTGTGATAGTCTTGGTAGGCTACCTTCAAGGTTATCACACAATGATATTTGGATCCCGATACTACTGTGAGTATCCGTTACTCTTTGGGAGATTTTTCACTAAACAATCAATGCTATAAACCAAGTAGGTGTCTAGAACGGTGTTAGCGGTGCTACACCTCCAGGAAAAAGAGGTTATGTAATTAAGGAACTTCGCGAAAGCGTTGGAAAACCTCTCTCGAATTACCGACACTAGCCTGACCGAAAGGTTAAGCAAGAATTGTGAAGTGTGATTAATCCTAACTAATTCTTCTTTTATGGTTTAAGGAAGGATTCGAGAGAATAGTAGGAGCCATCCTATTTAGATAAATTAATAACCAATCTAAATTTGCAAGAGCATCATACTAAGTGTTTATTCTCTCTCTCCTAATTGCAGTGACCATTATGACCGGATATAGGTTATTAGACAATAATTTGATTGGGCCAAACTATATTGATTGGCTAAGGAATGTCCGGATGGCACTTACCTATGACAAGCTGGACTACTTCCTTACTACAAAAACCCCCGCCGTCCCAGGTCCAGATTCCACCATCGCGGATATGGATATCCGTCAGACATGGGAAAAGGATTATGTGAGAGCCAAGTGTCTCGTGTTAGCCTCAATGGATAGTGAACACCAGAGGCAGCACGAGAAGATGGACTTAGCCTCCATCTTCCTCCATACCAAAGTTTTATATGGAGAGCAATCTCGTATCGCAAGATATGAAACCTCGAAGATATTGCTTCAAGCGAGGTTGGCTGTCGGGTCATCTATAGGAGACCACGTCCTTATGATGATTAGCTATATTGAACAGCTCACGGACCACGGGACCACGTTAGAGAACGAGTTATGTATTGACTTGATTCTACAGTCCCTACCATCTATTTACGCCCAGTTTATCTTGAATTCCAAAATTCAAGGGAAGGAATTTTCACTTTCAAGTCTCCTTAATTTATTGAGGAGATCAGGGGCACCCTAAAAGAACTCAGGGAGACACCTGCTCTGCTTATTCGGGAATCTTCCTCTTCTAGATCCAAGGTGAAAGCTAAGGGAGAGAAGAAGAAGGCCTCCAAAAAGCCGAAAAGCGGTGTCAGTAAGGTAGAGAGAAAGGGCAGGGCAAAAGTTTAGGGGCTAGTAGTAGGGAATGAGGCATGTCTTTATAGTCACGGGAAAGCGTATTGTCAGAAGGACCGCAGCGCTTGGAAAGCCAGAAGCCAGGATTCGAAACACGTTGTGGCTTCGGATTCGAGTGTGTTTGTAATTGAAAACTGTCTATCTATTAATTGACTTCCTGGATACTAGATACCGGATTAGGATCTCATATCTGTAACTCATTACAGGCTTTGAGAAACCGTAGAGTTATCAAGGCAGGTGATATGACTCTCAGAGTTGCTAACGGAATGAGCGTGGATGCTGAATCCATAGAGGAATATCACCTAAGATTGACAAGTGGACAGATATTGATTTTACGTAACTGTTTGTGTATACCTAGTCTGGCCTGTAATATCATATCTGTATCTTTACTTTCTAAAGAAGGATATGATTTTACATTTGTAAGCGATGTAGTACTGTCACGCCCCGCTTTCCAGAGTGTGCTAAGATAGGCGCGTGACAGAGTCAACCATCCTACCTGTGGATAGGAAACATCCCTCCACGGTCACATTACGGCTGTCTTGAGATATCAAGAACAGTAGAAATAAAATAAACTATCTAGTACATATCCATGAGCCAGAATAAACGAGTCAAGAAATAATATGCGGAAGCAATAAATCCAAGTAACAACAACAATCTGAAAAGTACGTCCCAAATACGGGCTCACAACAGGAAATAAAAGTGCTGAAAGAAACTAAACTAAAATACTAACAAGTCCTCACTGATCGGCCTGCTGACTGAAATACTCCTGAACGGCCTGCGACAGGGAGAGAGGATCTGGGCCATGCAAAACCTAGACGTCAGTGCGTCATAATATCAACAATAATACAATCAGAAGGTATCAAGACATGCAGGCATGAGTATGAACAGTAGCAAGAGTATAACAGTATCACGAATAAGGAACAGTGAAGGGTATAAGCACATGTGATGTGCAGTGAGTAATCTAAACTGTGCTACTGGGTTATCTATTCTAAAGTCTTCGAAATCAATTAATGTAATCCTCATCGTAACCCATCGGTGATTATTCCGTAACGTCCGGAAAAACGACAAACAATAGGTATTCGGTAACGCCCGGAAAAACGGCAAACAATAGGTATTCCGTAACGCCCGGAAAAACGGCAAACAATATGATAGCCCTTTGAGCTACGTTCGGTTACATTCTTAATTTCCCCATACCCCCAAATTATGTGTTCAAGTCAGGTATTGATAAATCTGAAGCTAATGCAAACACAGGATCAAGCAGGAACAGGTTTGTCTACACAGACAACAGGATATGTCCATCAGGACAACATGTCAGGATTGTCGGCATTAGAAACAGGAACAGGTAACATGTCAAGTAGTAATATATCAGGTCATGTCAGGTAGTGTACATGTATGAAGCCATGTCAAGTAGTGGTGTATCAAGTCATTGTTCCCCCAATCAGAGCAAGGCTCTGTTTGAATTTCAAAAAAATTCAAATTTTGAAGCAACGCTTCAGATCCCGTGCGCTGCGCGCAACGCGCCACGTGTCAGAAGTTGACACGGCAGCACAACGCCCAAGGAAGTGCGTCCAATCAGAGCAAGGCTCTTTAAAAAACAAAAGCAACGCTCAGTTGCGCAAGCGCACCACTGCGCGACACGTGTCTGCGCAGTTGCGCGAACACTGTTGCGCAAGCGCACCGCTGCGCGACACGTGTCTGCGCAGTTACGCAAGCGCACCGCCGCAGTTGCGCGAACACTGTTGCGCAAGCGCACCGCGGCGCGACACGTGTCTGCGCAGTTGCGCAAGCACGACTGCGCAAGCGCACCGCCGCACGACACGTGTCTGCGCAGTTGCGCAAGTGCTGCGCTGTGCGACACGTGTCTGCGCAGTTGCGCAAGCGCAGTTGCACGTGTCTGCGCAGTTGCGTAAGCGCTTCATTGTGCGACATGTGTCACTCACTGGGGGAGTTGCGCAAAACAGAATAAATCTTGTTGAAACAAGAAGATTTTCTTGTATAAGGCAGGGGCCTTTGGATCAAAGATCCAACGGTGGGAAAAATTCCCCAAATCACTCAGAAAAAGATTTATGTAACAAATCTAACTAATTTATGAGCACTATAAAAAGGACCCCAGGCCTCATTTCAAAATCATGGAGATCGGACTAAAAAAAAAGAGAAGAGAACTCTTGAGAACTCCTTGAGAATACAAAAGGGTAAAAAACCTTTAAAATAAGAGAAAATTCTCTTAGGAATAGATCATTGATCTAAGAACAAGATCAGTGATCTTCAGTAAATAAATAAATAAAAATAATAAAAATAATAAAAATAGTACCTTGCACTTGCTATGAACCTTTGGTTCTCTGAAACAAGAAAAAAACTTGTTTTTCTTTGATCCAAATTTAGATCAAGGGATAAAAAGTGCTTTGCACTTCTGTTCTTGAATCTACAAAGATTCTCAGTGCTTTGCACAAATGCAATGCATTACTTAAAGGGCCAGGCCCAAGTCAAAAAGACCTAACAGGTCTAAATAAATTGCAAAGCAATAAAAAGGCAGGTCCCCATTTAAATTGATACTCTGTTTGAGCAAAGCCCAAAATAAATGAGCAGCCCTAGTAAAAGGCCTAACAGGCCAAATGCAAACAGAACGTTGAATATTCTCAATTGGACTTAGCCCAATTTTGGCCGTAAGTCCTTAAATTAAATTGACTGAGAAAGATTGCTCCTCCTAAATCAATTCACATCCGGTTTGAGGGTACATCTCCGAACTCCTTTGACATCCATCGTTGTAATTCCTCAACGACGTCAAAGAGGTGACGGGTCCCAACGACCACAAATCGATATGGATTGCGGGGTCTTTAAACTCGTGGACCGAGACGTCCTTAAACTAATATTCGTCCCTAAATAGGAATATCGGACCGAAACGTCCTTAAACTAATATTGGACCGAAACGTCCCTAAACTAACATCGGACCGAAACGTCCTTAAACTAATATCGGACCGAAACGTCCCTAAACTAATATCGGACCGAAACGTCCCTAAACTAATAACGGACCACTACGTCCCTAAACTGGCGTTGGACCGAAACGTCCTTAAACTAATAATGGACCACCACGTCTCTAAACTGGAATATTGACCGCAACGTCCTTAAACTACCTATGGACCACTACGTCCTTAAAACTGGAACAATAGAGCCTCCAAATGCTCTTTTGCCGGATCTAAACGGTCTCGTTTAAGTTGATCTTAGCCCCAAACATGGCTAACGTATCCTTAAACATTCAAATGGAATACAAAACCCTAAATCAACTTCGGTTCGAGGGTACACCTCTGAACTCCTCTGACACTTATCGTTGTAATCCTTCAACGACGTCAGAGAGGTGACGAGTCCCGACGACCATATATTAAACGAATCACGTTTAAGTTGATCTTAGCCGCAACGCGACTAATGCATCCTTAAACTAAAACACCAAATCCAAATCTAAATAAATACGGATTTGGACTAATCCACGTCCTACGGGCGACGGCATTACTCAGTCTCCGAATACAATCCACGGGCAACCACAAACAAAACAAACACATACGACACGAAGTGAAATTCTGGAGAAGGAGAAAGTGGCTACCGCGAGGCGGTAGCGTAATTAACTGCAGGGGCTTGCGCCTGCAGGGAAGAGCGTCCCCACAATAAAAAACCCCTCAAGCGAGGGGGAATCTGACAAAGTCTGCTACATCGGCCGCATCCGTCTAAACCGTCGATACACGGTACCATAAATCAATTTGGCATCTTCGGAGAGGTAGACGGGTAAAACCATATAGCATCTGCCCCGAATCTCAGCGCCAGGGCTTCGCAGTCCTGCGCGCCGTCTTTCGGAGGGGAACAGATTCTGGCACGCCCGGTGGGACCTTTTCCTCTTTCCACTCCACACTTCGTGTGTCGTGTTCGCGAACAAATCGCGGTTTGCTGTGATTGCATGTGGATTCAAGGTACTAAGATTTGGTGTCTTGCTCTATGCAGGAAACAGAAAATCGATGGCTTCGAACTGCACCGCTCGCAGCGATAACTCTCGCTCCGTCATTGCTGGAGGAGTGACTTATGGGCCCCAAGCGGCCTCCCTTTTCAAAATGCCGGTGGAGCAGGTGGCTCAAGCCACCACTGGATTATTCTTCGGGACCATGCTCCCACCATTGAGCTTCAATGCCACAATGACATTGCAAGAAGCTCCAAAGAAGTTGGTCTTCGATCGACTTACCACTGCCGCGACCCCACTCAACAGGTTGCCCAACTCTACTGCTTCAGTTTTTAACGGACTAGGCCAGAGCTCTAACAGGCTCATGAAGAAGCCTGCCATACCAGAAGGCGTTATCCCGAAGCGGATAGCCATTCCAACTCCCGTTCCTGGAAAAATCACCAAGGTTGCTTCCCATGTTCAGAAGTCCACTTCTGACAAGTTGGCCGTCCCCGATCAACGGACGTCGATCTTTAAAAAGCTGGTACCAGTATATTCTGACCACCACAGGGGGCATGAGGAGGTCACCCCTATAGCTGAAACAACTCCATCAGCACGACATGCCCGACGTCGTTACTGGCGCCGAGTGAGGAAGGCTGGGGGCAACTCCCCCCTCTGGACTTACTCCTCCAGCTCCGATGGTGAGGATCGACGCTGCTGTTCCAACCAAGAACAGCTTTGAACTGCTCAACAAGGTGCGCAGAAACTCTCCTACTGCGGTGCTAAAGCGAACTCCTTCACCTGTGGAGAATACTCCAGAGAAGAAGCTAGAGCAGCCCCCTCAACGGCTGTCCTCTAAAATTTACAAAGTCTGGCGACAGGTCCAAGAGTCGGTGATCGATCAAGACTGCCTCCGACGACAGAAAAAGATGAAGGATCGGCAGGGGAAGGATTACTCTGTTAAACCACAAAAAGCAAAAGCTACTTGGGTGCCCACTACAACGGCTCCCTTAACTCCAATCACTCAAAAAAGGAGGCCACAAAAAGCCCCTGTGAACATGGCGAAGCATAAAAGCGCTGAACACAAACGCCCCAAATCTGGGGGCATGGTGGTGCACACTGTTTATATGGCTTCTGGAAAGGAGGAAAGCCGCACTTCTACGGGCCACCGACCGCTCACCCGATCCGTAACGAAAGCCCAGGAGCAACAACAAAAGCTTCAGGAAATGATGACTACAATGGCTGCACTCACTGAGCCAAAAGAAAGCTCTGAAACGTCTTCGGATGAGCGTCAAGAACAAGAAACCGACGCTGACTTTTTACGCAGAGTCCTCGAAAAGAGGGACAAAGAAGCTGCAGAGCAAGCGGCTAACATAAAACAGATGGCACTCCTCTTCCAAGATATGGTAGGGATGATGTTACAGTCGGACCCTCCTGCTGAAGATCCTCCGATCGTCCTTGAAGAAGACAGGGGAGAAACGTCAAATCCTCCGCCGGCTCTGTCAACAGCCAAGGAGGAGGCAATCTCCAAAGTTGACCTAGACGAATATATAGCTCAGCAGATCCGGGTTCATCAGGCGAATGAAGCGGCTGGGCAAATTGTTAGAACCAGACGACCGTATCCGAGCTGGTATGGCCAAATCAGTTACCCGCCAGGATATACGATCCCTAAATTCCACGTATATAAAGGGACAGGGAATCCGCATCAGCATGTCGCTCAATTCAGGGCCTTATGCGGCAACACTGGAGGCAATGACAAACTGTTGCTTCGCCAATTCGTCGGCAGCTTAGCAGAAACAGCATTTGAATGGTATTCGGAGCTACCTAACGACTCTGTCAAAACATTTACAGAGATGGAACTGCTGTTTACACAAAGATTCGCGAGTGCTAGTGAACGCACCTCGATAACAGCACTGATAAATGCCAGGATAAGGCCCGGAGAAACGTGGGTCCAATACGCAACACGATGGCGAAACCTATGGTCGAAATGCGAACAACGCATAGAAGAGGCACCTGCGGTAGGCATGTTTGTGGGCACTCTCGATCCGCAGGCGACCATCTCGCAATTCATGATGTTCTTCAGGCTGACCACCTTCCAGGCCTTGATCGACAAATTAGCCCAAATGGACCAGATGGGCCATAGACCGTGTCCTCCAAGACCCGATCCCCGAAATGAGAAAGGAAAAGCAATCATCATCGCCAACGCTCAGCAACAGTCGAGCAACTCAAAGCCGTTCGTTCGCCAAAACAACGTGCGTCCACGCCCATCCCTCGAAGAGAGGCTAGGACGTCCTACTCATTTCCTCAGAATAAAACGAGAAGACTGTTTGAGCTGGCAGTGCGTAACAGACTCATCAATCTGCCGAGTCCAAAGCGTCTGTCGCAGCCAGGCGATCTTAATAATCCCAATTATTGCCCTTACCACCAAACGGTAAGTCACCCGATTGAGGATTGTTTCGTCTTTAAGGGATAGATCGAGGATCAATACCTGCAAGGCAAGTTCGCGCTGTCTGAAAGCTGGAAGGTAAACCCACCACAGCCGCACTCTCCAAAGAAGACGGACACGCCGGGGGCAGCTTGTTCTTTAGTCAAGGATGAAAACAATGGAGAAAACTCATCGGATGAATCCGAAGACTATGTAGCGACTTGTCATATGATTTCTCATTCACTGACGGATGATAAAGAGGCTCCTTGCGCTTTGAAACCAATGGCGAATCCTGAGCCAGAGATTCTACAGCCATCAGACGAGTTGATCGATGCCTTCCTAAACGAAGTTCGTCTGAAAGCAAAAGCCAATCAAGAGCATGAAATGGCCGTACTGGAAAGAGCCAAGGCATTCCCGTCAAATCAAAAGCCATATACCGCGGGTAAAAACAAATTCAAGACGAGGAAACGGTTCGCCAAAGCTCTATCAGTAGGAATGAAGCTACCGCCCTCTGAAGAAAATACTCTCGCTGAGGCAGAGATGCACCCTAACTTCTGTTTATATCATCAGAAGATCATACATTCTACCGAGGACTGCGAATCCTTTAACTGTTGGTGGCAAGGGTATGTCGCTCAAAAGCAACACTTTGACGGGACAAAGTGTGAAGCTTGTGGACATCGGAAAAATGCGATATATGAGCGCAAAGGAGCCGCCGCAAACTGTCATATAGTCGACTTCAAGGGATCACAAATTGTCACCTTTGGAAGCGACTCTGACGAAGAAGCTATCCCCAACTTTTCCCTCGGGGAATCTATTTCGAAAATAAAGGAATTGAGAAGCTGTGAGAACGTTCAGCCATGTAATCGCACGCTATTCGAAAAAAATCTCGGCCCCGTAAACAAGGGACCGAACAAAAAGAATAAAGGAAAAGGAAAAACGGCCCTCGTCGCCAGCGCTCAACAACAATCAGGTGACCCTAGACCGGTTGCTCGCCAAAGCAACAAGCGGCAACCCTCCAGGAAAAGTTGAAACGTCCTTACTCGTTTCCGCAAGATAAAACAAGGGGACTGTTCGAGCTGGCAGTGTGCGACAGACTCATCAATCTGCCGGGTCCAAAACGTCCGTTGCGGCCAGGCGATGTTAATAATCCTAATTATTGCCCTTACCACCAAACAGTAGGTCACCTGATCGAAGACTGCTACGTCTTCAAAAACTGGGTTGAAGACCAATACCAACAGGGCAAGTTCGCGTTGTCCGAAATTTGGAAGGTGAACCCGCCACAACCGCATGCTCCGAAAAATATGGACACGCCGGGGGCATCATGCTCATTCATAGAGAAAGCCCCACGGACCACTACGTCCTAAAACTGGATAACGGACCGAAATGTCCTTAAACTAACAACGGATCGAGATGTCCTTAAACTAATGATGGACCGCAATGTCCTGAAACTTGCAAATGACCGAAATGTCTTTAAACTATTACCGCAGCATCCTTAGGCTGACGAGAAAAAAAAATATATCAAAAAAAAATAAATAATAATAAAAAAAAACGGTATGTCCATAAACAAAAAGGGCACGGATGAAAACCCGAAAGGGCTCCGTGAGTAAAAACAGCAAGGCTACCGGCGAGTGTTCGTGAAAACCCGAAAGGGCGCGACCTTGTAAAAAAAGAGAGAAAGAAAAAAAATAAAAGGAATAAAAAGAATAAAAAAAAGGTATGTCCATAAGCGAAATGGGCACGGATGAAAACCCGAAAGGGCTCCGTGAGTAAAAACAGCAGGACTACTGGCGAGTGTTCGTGAAAACCCGAAAGGGCGCGACCTCGTAAACACAAAAAAAAAGAAAGAGACGGTATGTCAATAAGCGAAATGGGCACGGATGAAAAACCGAAAGGGCTCCGTGAGTAAAAACAGCAGGACTACTGGCGAGTGTTTGTGAAAACCCGAAAGGGCACAACCTCGTTAAAAGACACTTATAAGGTCCCCTCGACCTTGTAAGGAGAAACCACCCGCGTGAGATCCTTACGACTCACGAAGGGAGCAGCACACTTAGGGATCCCCACGATTCCTAAGGAGAAAATACACCTGCGAGATCCTCACGACTCGTAAGAAGAACTCTCTTATGGGACCCTCACGGCTCATAAGATTTGAAAGTCTTAAGTTACAGAGGCCTAAACCTGTGCTTAAGCAACCCCCACAACTTTCGACATTGCCCTACAAGTAGTCCAATATTGACCCTTGTATACAATCCACGGGCGCGAATAAACATTTCCCTAACTAAGTCCCATCCGAGACTAGGGATATGTTTGCATGGTAAACAACCCTTGTAAATCCTCTCGACTTACAAGGAGAAAACCCTCCTGTAGGATCCTTACGACTTACAGAGGAACAATACACTTAGGAACCCTCACGATTCCTAAGGAGAAAATACACCTATAAGATCCTCACGACTTGTAGGGAGAAATAGCTTTGTGAGACCCTTACGGCTCATAAAGTCAAAAGCCTTAGTCGACAGGATCATAACCCTGTTTACTAAGCCACCTTTGTTCAACATCGACAGAGGCAAATGATGATTCGCTCCTGGTAATATCCCAGTTGTAGCGATACTGATGCCTAAACCGGTATCAAATTCCAAGTCCTTTCATGGCAAATGATGATTCGCTCCTGGCAATATTCCAGTCGTAGCGATGCTGATGCCGAGATTGGCATCAGATTCTAAGTTTCACACTCGTGATAAGAAAAATCAGCGGGCCACGAATGCATATGACATAGCCGAAATGATGGGGCAACTTGCAACAAAATCAGCAAATAAAAAAAATATATGCATGCAAAATAGCCGAAATGATTGGGCAACTCGCAATAAAAAACAACGAGTAAAAATAAAATAAATAGCCGAAATAATTGTGCACTACGAAAAATAGCCGAAATGATTGGGCAATCGCGACCTTCGCGATATAAAAGCTGAAATGATAGAGCATCACGGAAAAAAAAATGAAAGAATGAAACTTTTTGCCTTACAGGTGAAATCACATCGATCCCTGTATACAATTCAGGGGCACAGATAAAGAGGGAACCATACCTTCCCAACAGGCTCCACCAGAAGCGAAGCCAAATCTCGACGGTTCATAGACAACCTAGAGACAATCTCGACATTTGTCGCAATATTGCAGACATAATATCAACAGACGAGGAAAAAGGAAGATCCCGATCTTCGCGGTCTTGACGTCAACATCGACGACTTAGAGATCACCAACGGCGTTTCTCCTCATTCCAACCAGATACAGACATGACGTCAACAAAAGACCTCACGGTCGAAACAAAGCGGAGTAACGGCAAAATCCCAACTCCACCTTAGCATTCGTCTCGTTACAGCAGACGCAATGTCAACAACGGCGTTCCTTCGCAGCCCAGCAGGGTGTACATGCAAAGCTAACAAAAGACCCCATGGTCGAAACAAAGCGGAGTGATGGCAAAATCCCAGCTCCACCTCAGCATTCGTCTCAATACACCAGACGCAGTGTGAGCAAATGAAGCGAAGGCCAAATTCCTAGCTTCAAGATCTTAACGGCAAGTCATATAAGGCCTGAAAGACCACCGGAGATCATCTCACATGGAGTGGTCACCACCTTGACGTTCGTCTCGATACAGCAGACGAAATGTCAACCTCAGCATTCTTCCTCCAACAGGGATTCGGACGTGACAAAGCAAATGAAGCGAAGGCCACATTCCTAGCTTCAACGTCTTTACGGTAACTCACATAAAACCGGAAAGACAATCAGAGATCATCTCGCATCAGCGCAGAGTGGTCACCACCTTGACGTTCGTCTCGATACAGCAGACGAAATGTCGACCCCAGCGTTCTTCCTCCAACAGGATTTGGACACACCAAAGCAAACGAAGCGAAGGCCACATTCCTAACTTCGACGTCTTGACGGTAACTTATATAAAACCGGAAAGACAATCGGAGATCATCTCGCACCAGCACAGAATGGTCACCACCTCGACATCCGTCTCGATACAGCAGACGAGATGTCACCCTAACGTTCGTCTCGACACAGCATACGCAACGTCATTAAACGAATGGAGCCACGGCAAAATCCCTAGTTCCAAACCTCGACGGTTCACCAGCAACCTAGAGACAACCTCGACGTCCGTCTCGATACAGTAGACGAGATGTCACCCCAATGTTCGTCTCGACACAGCAGACGCAACGTCATTAAACGAATGGAGCCACGGCAAAATCCCTAGTTCCAAACCTCGACGGTTCACCAGCAACCTAGAGACAACCTCGACGTCCGTCTCGATACAGTAGACGAGATGTCACCCCAATGTTCGTCTCGACACAGCAGACGCAACGTCATTAAACGAATGGAGCCACGGCAAAATCCCTAGTTCCAAACCTCGGCGGTTCACCAGCAACCTAGAGACAATCTCGACGTCCGTCTCGATACAGCAGACGAGATGTCACCCCAACGTTCATCTCGACACAGCAGACGCAACGTCATCAAACAAACGGAGCCACGGCAAAATCCCTAGTTCCCACCGCAACATTCGTCTCGATACAGCAGACGCAATGCCAGCAAACGAAGCAAAGGCCAAATTCCTAGCTTCAGGGTCTTGACGGCAACTCATATAAAGCCCGAAAGACTATCGGAGATCATCTTCACACCAGCGCGGAGTGGTTATGACTCATCGGGGCTCACCAAAATAAGCCTAACCTCAAGTAAAAAGCGACATGGCAAATTCCTAACGCTTGCTCTTCCGACGGTCAAACTGCCAAGGAGGATTGCTTGAAGATGTCTTGTCCAGCCCCCGAAGGGATCAGAGACACGGCAGTCGCAGGGCTACTCGGACAGCACGATTGCCTATCGAGAACTATATCAGCTTATGCGACGGTACGATGGCCAAAACCCTAAGTACCACCAACCTTAACGGGCTTCTGTCGTAAAGAGCAGAGGTTAAATGTGACGTTAAGATGTTCTTGCGAGAAACGTTCGATTCGTCTCGACTTGTGAAAAATTGTCGAGGCGGCCCGACTCGTGAGATAAAGCCTTAGGCAATGGGCATAAAAGAAGCCTGTTTCCTAAGAATTGGGACCCTGCAAGTTGGCCCAAAACGGTCTCTTGCATACCATCCACGGGTCTCACTTTCCAACGTCGAACTTCGACAAGGAGGGAAACAACCGCTTACAAGTCCTCTCGACTCGTAAGAGGGAAAAATTCTCTTGTAGGATCCTTACGACTTACAAGAGAAAACCACACTTAGGAGTCCTCACGATTCCTAAGGAGAAAAACCCACCTACGAGATCCTCTCGATCCGTAGGGAGAAAAGTCTCTATGAGACCCTCACGTCTCATAGAGTTGAAAAGTCTTAGGCAGCAGATCTGAACCTGCGGCCTAAGCCCTCGCTATCTCGTGAAGAAATCAAGAAGCTTACTCTATTACCTGCTAATTGTGACGACATGCTGAGACAGAGGAAAAGCAACAGAAAGAGCATCCGATTTACATTTGATCAAGCGTTCAAGACACATTCATTCATGCATGGGCAAAAAGACTCAGGACAAAAGATATATAATAAAGACAAGCTGGGATAAAAAAAAAATTCCATTAATATTGCCCAAAATTCTTACAATCATAAAAAGCAATGAAAGAAAAGTATTATTACAATGGAACAACCTCAGATCCGGGGCACGGATTGAGGAATTCAAAAGTAAGGCCATCCAGAGTTCTTCTGGCCTTTCTAATTATTCTTATGCGCAGCCTCTCGCGCTCCTCTGTGTCGATATCATCGGCAAGCCCTTCCGGCCTTCGATAAGCAGCAACTATCGTCGTCTGCTGAAAGATTTGATGTAGGATGTCAATGAGACCGTCCCGCCGTTTCTTCGAGATCAGCCCCGTCAGGTACACTGAATGCACCTTGTCTTCGGCATCATCCAACGCATTGAGCGGTAGGGCCTCATGAAGACCCGGAAGTGCTCTCCATATTGCTCCCAGCACAACCTTTAAGAGAGCCGAACGACGAGGAAGCAGCCAACCACAACTCGCGTTGAGGCGTCCCATGACCTCCGCACACTGGGCGTCCGTAAACTCCTGGTTCTGTTGACGGCCCTGTACACGGATATCCTCATAAGTGATGAACTCGTGCAAGCTGTATAGACGCACCGCTATAATACCTGAAGAAAACAATACAGGGAGATTAACAAACAAGAAAATACAGAAAGTTAAAAGTTAAACTCCTCGAGAGCAATGCTCTGTAGACAGGAGCGACACCAGTCAAAATCAGTTATGAGGAGAATTTGAGGAAAATTTCCTGAGAACATTGAGAGCTCCGCTCTAAAAAAAATAAAAAAAATGATATAATAATAATAATATTATCAAGTGCCATATAATTTGGGAGGAGCAAAGCTCCATTAATTAAGAAGATATAAGAAAAATCTTTTATAGAGCGAAGCTCTATTAATGGAACCCTAACAGGATTCTCCTGAGTTCTCTTTGGACCCCTTTAGAGCAAAGCTCTGCTAAATGAAACCCTAAGTGGGTTTTCTTTAGATCAGGGATCTATGGAGAGCAAGGCTCTGTTGATGAAAATTAATTTAATTTAATTTAATCTTAATTTAAATTTTCACCTAAAAAGTTTTAAAGAGTTCAACTCTTGCAGTTCTTGAAAATAAAGAGCAGGGCTCTGAGTTTTGAAAATAAAATTGTGAAGATGAAAATCATCTAAAGGACCAAAGGTCCTATTTATAGGCATCAATTGCCTCTTCAACTGCCAAAAGGTGCCGCGACGGTTGGGAGTCTGCCACCGCTGCGCTCACGTTAGGAGGCCACGTAAGCGCAACGGTGGGAGGGCATTTGTTCCCCCAACCAAAGCAAGGCTCTGTTTGAATTTCAAAAAAATTCAAATTTTGAAGCAACGCTTCAGATCCTGTGCGCTGCGCGCAACGCGCCACGTGTCAGAAGTTGACACGGCAGCACAACGCCCAAGGCAGTGCGTCCAATCAGAGCAAGGCTCTTTAAAAAACAAAAGCAACGCTCAGTTGCGCAAGCGCACCGCTGCGCGACACGTGTCTGCGCAGTTGCGCGAACACAGTTGCGCAAGCGCACCGCCGCGCGATACGTGTCTGCGCAGTTGCGCAAGCACGACTGCGCAAGCACACCGCCGTGCGCCACGTGTCTGCGCAGTTGCGCAAGCACGACTGCGTAAGCGCCGCGCTGTGCGACACGTGTCTGCGCAGTTGCGCAAGCGCAGTTGCACGTGTCTGCGCAGTTGCGTAAGCGCTTCATTGTGCGACACGTGTCACTCACTGGGGGAGTTGCGCAAAACAGAATAAATCTTGTTGAAACAAGAAGATTTTCTTGTATAAGGCAGGGGCCTTTGGATCAAAGATCCAACGGTGGGAAAAATTCCCCAAATCACTCAGAAAAAGATTTATGTAACAAATCTAACTAATTTATGAGCACTATAAAAAGGACCCCATGCCTCATTTCAAAATCATGGAGATCGGACTAAAAAAAAAGAGAAGAGAACTCTTGAGAACTCCTTGAGAATACAAAAGGGTAAAAAACCTTTAAAATAAGAGAAAATTCTTTTAGGAATAGATCATTGATCTAAGAACAAGATCAGTGATCTTCAGTAAATAAATAAATAAATAAATAAAAATAATAAAAATAGTACCTTGCACTTGCTATGAACCTTTGGTTCTCTGAAACAAGAAAAAAACTTGTTTTTCTTTGATCCAAATTTAGATCAAGGGATAAAAAGTGCTTTGCACTTCTGTTCTTGAATCTACAAAGATTCTCAGTGCTTTGCACAAATGCAATGCATTACTTAAAGGGCCAGGCCCAAGTCAAAAAGACCTAACAGGTCTAAATAAATTGCAAAGCAATAAAAAGGCAGGTCCCCATTTAAATTGATACTCTGTTTGAGCAAAGCCCAAAATAAATGAGCAGCCCTAGTAAAAGGCCTAACAGGCCAAATGCAAACGGAACGTTGAATATTCTTAACTGGACTTAGCCCAATTTTGGCCGTAAGTCCTTAAATTAAATTAACTGAGCAAGATTGCTCCTCCTAAATCAATTCACATCCGGTTTGAGGGTACATCTCCGAACTCCTTTGACATCCATCGTTGTAATTCCTCAACGACGTCAAAGAGGTGACGGGTCCCAACGACCACACATCGATATGGACCGCGGGGTCTTTAAACTCGTGGACCGAGACGTCCTTAAACTAATATTCGTCCCTAAATGGGAATATCGGACCGAAACGTTCTTAAACTAATATTGGACCGAAACGTCCCTAAACTAACATCGGACCGAAACGTCCTTAAACTAATATCGGACCGAAACGTCCCTAAACTAATATCGGACCGAAACGTCCCTAAACTGGCGTTGGACCGAAACGTCCTTAAACTAATAATGGACCACCACGTCTCTAAACTGGAATATTGACCGCAACGTCCTTAAACTACCTATGGACCACTACGTCCTTAAAACTGGAACAATAGAGCCTCCAAATGCTCTTTTGCCGGATCTAAACGGTCCCGTTTAAGTTGATCTTAGCCCCAAACATGGCTAACGTATCCTTAAACATTCAAATGGAATACAAAACCCTAAATCAACTTCGGTTCGAGGGTACACCTCTGAACTCCTCTGACACTTATCGTTGTAATCCTTCAACGACGTTAGAGAGGTGACGAGTCCCGACGACCATATATTAAACGAATCACGTTTAAGTTGATCTTAGCCGCAACGCGACTAATGCATCCTTAAACTAAAACACCAAACCCAAATCTAAATAAATACGGATTTGGACTAATCCACGTCCTACGGGCGACGGCATTACTCAGTCTCCGTATACAATCCACGGGCAACCACAAACAAAACAAACACATACGACACGAAGTGAAATTCTGGAGAAGGAGAAAGTGGCTATCGCGAGGCGGTAGCGTAATTAACTGCAGGGGCTTGCGCCTGCAGGGAAGAGCGTCCCCACAATAAAAAAACCCCTCAAGCGAGGGGGAATCTGACAAAGTCTGCTACATCGGACGCATCCGTTTAAACCTTCGATACACGGTACCATAAATCAATTTGGCATCTTCGGAGAGGTAGATGGGTAAAACCATATAGCATCTGCCCCGAATCTCAGCGCCAGGGCTTCGCAGTCCTGCGCGCTATCTTTCGGAGGGGAACAGTCATGTCAAGTAGTGTACATGTATCAAGTCATGTCAAGTAGTGGTGTATCAAGTCATGTCAAGTAGTGTACATGTATCAAGTCATGTCTAAGTAATGCACATGTATCAAGCGGATGCTCATAATAAAACTGTAACAGGTACGGGTGCACAGATAAAACATGGATGCACAAATATTTATCAGGGATTACATCATGACTATGTAGGATGCACAAGATCAAGTATGGGATACTAATGTAACAGTAAAATGAAATATTGTGACATGGTATGCAAATAGATATAGAATCAATGGTATGGATGCACAATTATCGACTAGGGTTACATTTATAGTTCCAATACTAAATGAGATACACATTATCTATCATGGGGTGTTAATGTAACAATAATATGTAATAATGGGATCTGTAGATGCAGCTATATGTATATTAAATGATAGGGATGTAAACGGGTATCCGAAAACGGTAAAACTTTTAGTATGGATGTACAATGTGATAAACGGGTAACATTTTACTCATATGGATGCACAATACTATACCTAGCATGTAGCAAGATGAATTAGCATGCGACTAGATAAGTAAATAATGATATTGATGTGCACGGACGTCGTATGACAGTAAAATTATAAACTGGTAAATGCGGGATGTACAACTAAACAATATGAAATGTAAATATTCAATTGGGTGCAGTATATTGTAGTCTAGCATGTATCAAGATAAATTTGCATGCACTAGATATGAAATAACTTGCACGGATGCACACGGATATCCGAAAACGGTGAAACATGCAAAAATGATAATGTGGGATGCATAACTAATCATTATGTGATGTTATTATTCAAATGAATATAGAATATAGTAGTATAGCATGTAGCAAGATTAACTTGCCTTGATCGGATCACACGATGGATACGTACGGCGCGTCGGATGTCGGTAAAAGTTGCGATGCACACACGCGTGCCCAGAACGGAACCGGCCAATGCAAGAAGTGACCACGCTGCACGAGAACGTCTTCTGGGTCGCCCAGATCGTCGGCGACGAGCACGGCTCCGACGGTGACCAGAAAATTATGGATCAAGAAAAGAAATGAAAAGAAGAAGAAGAAGAGCAAGATGAAGGGTTGCACTGGGGTTTGCTCGAGGGTTCAGAGAAGGCGAGAGAGTGGAGGCGACGACATGTCGGAGCTCCGGCGAAGGTGCAGCGACGAAGGCAGGGGCTTGTCGATAGGTGTGCAGGTGCTCGGGTGCTCTTGGGTTCGGCGTTCTCGGTGTTGGGGTGTAGGGAGGAGGAGAGGAGAAGGAGGAAGAGGTGGTGTTGAAGGCGTAGAGGCGATCGACGGTGAGGTGGTGAAGGCGCGGCGAGGTCGGGGCTGTGGGTTTCTTGAAGTCGGGGTCAGGTTAAGTGCAGGGTTCTTGCGTGCAGGGATGAAGGGAAGTGGAGGAGGTCGAAGTGATGATGATGAGGATGATGGGGATGCAGGCGTCGGTGGAGGCGGTGCTGGCGATGGGTGCGGGCACGAGGTCGGAGGTCGCAGCGAGGTTGGGTGTGCGGAGGGTTTCGAGCGAGGGTGGCGGTAGTGGTGTTGTGAGGAGAGAGGATGGGGAAAAACAGAGGAGGTGACGAGAAAGGTGAGGAGTTCGACGGCGAGGCGAAGGCCAGGGTTAGGGTTCTGACTTCCTCAATCTCGTGGCGGCAGAAATAAAAAGGAAGGAGAAAAGAAGAAGGAAAGAAATAGAAGAGAGAGGTGAGCGTAGAAACGAAGGGAGGTGAGGGGATCTCGCAGTGAACAGTATATGTGAGAGGAGAGAAATAGGGAGAGAGAGAAAGAAAGAATGAGTGCGAGAGGAGAGAGACAGAGAGAGGGCAGGCGAGAGAAGCGAGAGAGAGAGGGGGGGGAGAAAGAATTTTGTATTTTAGTTAGGATTTTAATTTTAAAGAAAATATTTTAGTTAAAGTACTAGAAACAAATAAATATTAACAGTTATAAGAATAATATAATATAATAAAATATTTGATATTTGGCTAAATACAAAAGTAGTCCAAAACACACCCGGGTCGGTACTAAAAATTCAGTTTTAAAATACGAAAAATATACATGTCGACCAAAACCAAAATTGGATATCCGGATAATGAAAATGCATACCCCTAAGAACGGATGCACGTGCGTACGCGTAGCCATCCAAACAAGTCTGTTTCACTGAACGGGACGAGAACAAGATGTACGGATGCTACCACAGGGTCAGGGTATCATGCAGGCCATGCGATATATTTTTAAAATATTTTATGTGACTTAAAAGTTATATTAAAATGCAGATGCTCGGTAAAAATGCTAGTATGCCAATGAAAGTGCACGAGTCCACGTATCAAGTAAGGATAAATTATAAACATGAATCAAGACAGGTTTCAAGCATGTGGGTCGGGTCGGATGCAAATACAGATGTCAAATACTATTTGCACCCAAAACACAGTAATTCAAGAAACTACCATAAATAAAGAAATACTTGACTAGAACTGGTATAAATAAACTAGGGTGTTACATTATACCCAACTAAAAAAAGAATTTCGTCCTCGAAATTCCCAATACAAGAAAAGATAAATAATCAAGAATCTATAAGAATAGGTGTGGAAACTTCTGTTGAATCTCGTCTTGTCGTTCCCAAGTCGATTCTCCGTGCGAGCGATTCCCCCATGAAACAAGTACGAGAGGGATAACCTTGTTCTTAAGGACCTTTTCTCTTCGATCAATAATCGACATCGGTCGTTCCTCAAAGGTCAAATCCTCTCTTACAGTCAGCTCCGAGTAATCAAGCATGTGTGTTTCATCTCGAACATACTTACGGAGTTAAGATACATGAAACACGTCGTGAACATTCGCCAAAGATTGTGGTAAAGCCAATCGATAAGCCACTTCTTCAACACGCTCCATAATCTCGAAAGGACCCACGAATCGAGGACTAAGCTTGTCTCGACTCCCAAAACGAATCACTTCTCTAGTCGGTGATATCTTCAAGAATACCAGATTACCAACAGCGAACTCTAGAGGTCTTCTCGATATATCGGCCAAACTCTTCTGCCGATCTTGTGCTGCCTTCATGTGATTCCGGATAGTATTAACTTTTTCTACTGTTTGCATGATCAAATCCGGTCCCAACAATCTTCGTTCTCCAACATCGTCCTAACAAACAGGTGAACGACACTTGCGACCATACAATGCTTTGAATGGAGCCATCTGAATAGTCGTCTGAAAACTGTTGTTGTACGAAAACTCCACTAAGTGTAGATGATCCTCCCACGAACCCTTGAAGTCTAACATGCAAGCTCTCAGCATGTCTTCAAGAGTTCAGCATGCTCTTCAATGCTCCTTGAGTAGACCATAATATTATCGATGAACACCACTATAAACTGGTCCAAGAACGGTGAAAAGATTCGGTTCATCAAGTCCATAAATATCACCGGTGCATTCGTGACTCCAAATGGCATCAGTAAATATTTGTATTGTCCATACCGAGTTTGGAACGTAGTCTTGTAAATATCTTCTGATTTAACTCGGACCTGATGATATCCGGATCGCAAATCCAGCTTCGAGAATACCCTCGCGCCATTAAGTTGCTTGAATAATTCGCCAATGCGAGAGATCGGGTACTTGTTCTTAATAGTCACCCGGTTTAATTCTCGATAATCGATGCACATCCTTCTTATGCCATCTTTCTTCTTGACCAGAAGAACTGGAGATCCCCAACGTGAATTGTTGCTGCGAATCCAACCCTTCTCAAGCAATTCGATAACCTGCTTCTTGACTTCTTCCAACTCCACTGGTGCCATCGGATAGTACGCCTTTAAGATTGGCGCTGCACCAGGAACAAAATCGATCGCGAACTCCACATCTCGTTTTGGCGGTAAACCCGAGATGTCCTCGAACACGTCCATGAGCTCTCGAACTACAGCTGGCGCTTCCTCCTTATCAACTTCCATCGACGAAAGAACACCGTTTGTCAGCCTAGCCCTAAACTCGACTGGCCCGATAGAACTGCTTCCTCCAGCAAAAACAAACTCCGTATGTCTTGGAATCTGGAAAATCACTTTCTTTGCCCTACAATCAATGTGAGCGTGGAAAGTGTCGAGAAAATCCATTCCCAAGACAACTTCATAACTGCTGGTATCGATCACCAAGAAATCCGCAAACAACTACTGAACAATCCTTACACTCACTACTAGCTATGATCTTCCAATTCCCAGTGTATATGTCCCAACAACTAGACAGGGTCGTGCAAGAAATCGAATATGCAGCAATAAACTTGGATGACATAAAACAATGGGATGCACCAGAATCGAATAATACTAATGCGGGGAAATCATGAACAAGTATGATACCTGAAACAACTTCCTCTGAAGCCTTGGCCTCTTCAGCCGTCAGGGTAAAGGCTCGAGCTTGAGTAGGTCCCTGAGTAAACTGCTTCTGCCCCTGAAACTGCATCTGCGGTGGCCTCTGAGTATCTTCCTTCAAACGTAGTTTCGACGGACAAGTATCAATGGTGTGATCAGCTGATCCGCAAATAAGACAAAGTCCAAGCCTCTTATGACAATCTCTTCGATAGTGACCCGGTCTTTGGCAGTAATCGCACAACACCCTTCCTTTATGCTCGGGCAAAAATGGCCTCTTCATCGGTACAACGCCGCGCCTGTCCACCGGGACACCTCTGCGTATAGGCGTTCGATTTGGCGTAAACGCCGGCTTACGTACCACAAATTCCGGCTGCTGCATACCCTCTGTCTTCAATGATAAACTCTGCTGCTCCCTGGCTGCTTTAAGCACTTGCGAGAAAGTGGTCAAACCCAGAGATACGATGTGCCTATGGATGTCCACATCCAAACTGCACATGGATCTCCGCGCCCTATCAGCATCGTTGGCAACCAAAGGTCCAGCGAATCTACTGAGCCTTATCCACTCAGCTGCATGCACATCCACGGGTGCGTCGTTCTGCTTCAAGCTGATAAACCTTTCTTCCATTTCCTCCCGTGCAGTCTGCGGGAAGAACTTCTCCAAGAAACTCTTCGAGAAAGTAGCCCAACTGATCGGCTTGGGCAAACGGGTCTCTTCCACAAGCCACCATTCACGGGCATAGTCCACCAATTGGATGCGTACTACATCCACTCTCTTGTCCTCTGGAATCTGTGTTGCAACGAGCAAATTCTCCTTATCGACTAGCCACTGCTCTGCTGTCAACGGCTCCTCCAAACCAGTGAAAGTGAACGGACCAAGTCTCTTGAAATCTGCCACGGTACCCACACGCTCTACCGGTTTGGCCGCAACATTGTTTACGGACTGCTAGACGGTCCGCAAACCTTCCTGAAAAGCTTCGGCTTGCCGCTGGTTCAGCTCAGTCTGCCGTTTCTGGTTCTCCAGCATCCCACGAATTACTCCAAGCAAAGCGGCGTCATCAACATGCCTCTGGTACGATCGCAGATTCCTGGCTGCCATGATCCTGCAACCAAGACACCGAAGAGGATTAGTATAATAAACAAGATTCAAAACTTGCGATGAATGATGACCATAAATCAAGGATATGAATCAAGACTAGAACTCCAAGTTACTTAAATAGAGTACCGCATTGTAAACATGCCGCGGTACATAGTTACAATAACATAACTCCATTCAAGTCGCCCAAATCCTAGTATTAGAAACAAGGAATAGGGAGAAACAAGAGGGAACCAAAAGGTTTCAAGCCGAGATGCAAAGTGGTTTGTGTATCGTCAAGGCAAAGGATAAAGAGAAAGATATGAATCAAGAATCATGATAACAATGTGGTAGGACATGTTCCTAATCACGGATTTTCTGATTCGTGTATTGGGTCCAATACCTAACTACAAAAAGAATCAAACCCGATTAACCTAGATCCTATGTCTCTGATACCAAACAAACCCTGTCACGCCCTGCTTTCTAGAGTGCGCTAAGATAGGCGCATGACAGAGCCAACCATACTACTTGTGGATAGGAAACATCCCTCCACAGTCACATTACGGCTGTCTAGAGATATCAAGAACAGTAGAAATAAAATAAACTATCTAGTACATGTCCATGAGCCAGAATAAACGAGTCAAGAAATAATATACGGAAGCAATAGATCCAAGTAACAATAACAATCTGAAAAGTACGTCCCAAATACGGGCTCACAATAGGAAATAAAAGTGCTGAAAGAAACTAAACTATAATACTAACAGGTCCTCACTGCTCGGCCTGCTGACTGAAATACTCCTGAAAGGCTTGCGACAGGGAGAGAGGATCTGGGCCATGCAAAACCCAGACGTCAGTGTGTCATAATATCAACAATAATACAATCAGGAGGTATCAGGACATGCAGGTATGAGTATGAACAGTAGCAAGAGTATAACAGTATCATGAATAAGGAACAGGGAAGGGTATAAGCACATGTGATGTGCAGTGAGTAATCTAAACTGTGCTACTGGGTTATCTATTCTAAAGTCTTCGAAATCAATTAATGTAATCCTCATCGTAACCCATCGGTGATTACTCCGTAACGCCCGGAAAAACGGCAAACAATAGGTATTCCATAACGCCCGGAAAAACGGCAAACAATATGTATTCCGTAACGCCCGGAAAAACGGCAAACAATATGATAGCCCTTTGAGTTACGTTCGGTTACATTCTTGATTTCCCCATACCCCCAAGTTATGTGTTTAAGTCAGGTATTGATAAATCTGAAGCTAATGCCAACACAGGATCAAGCAGGAACAGGTTTGTCTATACAGACAACATGATATTTCCATCGGGACAACATGTCAGGATTGTCGGCATTAGAAACAGAAACAGGTAACATGTCAAGTAGTGATATATCAGGTCATGTCAGGTAGTGTACAATTATCAAGTCATGTCAAGTAGTGGTGTATCAAATCATATCAAGTAGTGTACATGTATCAAGTCATGTCAAGTAGTGGTGTATCAAGTCATGTCAAGTAGTGTACATGTATCAAGTCATGTCAAGTAATGCACAGGTATCAAGCGGATGCTCATAATAAAAATGTAATAGGTACGGGTGCACAAATAAAGCATAGATGCACAAATATTTATCAGGGATTACATCATGACTATATAGGATGCACAAGATCAAGTATGGGATACTAATATAACAGTAAAATGAAATATTGTGACATGGTATGAAAATAGATATAGAATCAATGGTATAGATGCACAATTATCGACTAGGGTTACATTTATAGTTCCAATACCAAATGAGATGCACATTATCTTTCATGGGGTGTTAATTTAACAATAATATGTAATAATGGGATCTGTAGATGCAGCTATATGTATATTAAATGATAGGGATGTAAACGGGTATCCGAAAACGGTAAAACTTTTAGTATGGATGTACAATGTGATAAACGGGTAACATTTTACTCATATGGATGCACAATACTATACCTAGCATGTAGCAAGATGAATTAGCATGCGACTAGATAAGTAAATAATGATATTGATGTGCACGGACGTCGTATGACAGTAAAATTATAAACTGGTAAATGCGGGATGTACAACTAAACAATATGAAATGTAAATATTCAATTGGGTGCAGTATATTGTAGTCTAGCATGTATCAAGATAAATTTGCATGCACTAGATATGAAATAACTTGCACGGATGCACACGGATATCCGAAAACGGTGAAACATGCAAAAATGATAATGTGGGATGCATAACTAATCATTATGTGATGTTATTATTCAAATGAATATAGAATATAGTAGTATAGCATGTAGCAAGATTAACTTGCCTTGATCGGATCACACGATGGATACGTACGGCGCGTCGGATGTCGGTAAAAGTTGCGATGCACACACGCGTGCCCAGAACGGAACCGGCCAATGCAAGAAGTGACCACGCTGCACGAGAACGTCTTCTGGGTCGCCCAGATCGTCGGCGACGAGCACGGCTCCGACGGTGACCAGAAAATTATGGATCAAGAAAAGAAATGAAAAGAAGAAGAAGAAGAGCAAGATGAAGGGTTGCACTGGGGTTTGCTCGAGGGTTCAGAGAAGGCGAGAGAGTGGAGGCGACGACATGTCGGAGCTCCGGCGAAGGTGCAGCGACGAAGGCAGGGGCTTGTCGATAGGTGTGCAGGTGCTCGGGTGCTCTTGGGTTCGGCGTTCTCGGTGTTGGGGTGTAGGGAGGAGGAGAGGAGAAGGAGGAAGAGGTGGTGTTGAAGGCGTAGAGGCGATCGACGGTGAGGTGGTGAAGGCGCGGCGAGGTCGGGGCTGTGGGTTTCTTGAAGTCGGGGTCAGGTTAAGTGCAGGGTTCTTGCGTGCAGGGATGAAGGGAAGTGGAGGAGGTCGAAGTGATGATGATGAGGATGATGGGGATGCAGGCGTCGGTGGAGGCGGTGCTGGCGATGGGTGCGGGCACGAGGTCGGAGGTCGCAGCGAGGTTGGGTGTGCGGAGGGTTTCGAGCGAGGGTGGCGGTAGTGGTGTTGTGAGGAGAGAGGATGGGGAAAAACAGAGGAGGTGACGAGAAAGGTGAGGAGTTCGACGGCGAGGCGAAGGCCAGGGTTAGGGTTCTGACTTCCTCAATCTCGTGGCGGCAGAAATAAAAAGGAAGGAGAAAAGAAGAAGGAAAGAAATAGAAGAGAGAGGTGAGCGTAGAAACGAAGGGAGGTGAGGGGATCTCGCAGTGAACAGTATATGTGAGAGGAGAGAAATAGGGAGAGAGAGAAAGAGAGAGAGAGAGAAAGAAAGAATGAGTGCGAGAGGAGAGAGACAGAGAGAGGGCAGGCGAGAGAAGCGAGAGAGAGAGGGGGGGGAGAAAGAATTTTGTATTTTAGTTAGGATTTTAATTTTAAAGAAAATATTTTAGTTAAAGTACTAGAAACAAATAAATATTAACAGTTATAAGAATAATATAATATAATAAAATATTTGATATTTGGCTAAATACAAAAGTAGTCCAAAACACACCCGGGTCGGTACTAAAAATTCAGTTTTAAAATACGAAAAATATACATGTCGACCAAAACCAAAATTGGATATCCGGATAATGAAAATGCATACCCCTAAGAACGGATGCACGTGCGTACGCGTAGCCATCCAAACAAGTCTGTTTCACTGAACGGGACGAGAACAAGATGTACGGATGCTACCACAGGGTCAGGGTATCATGCAGGCCATGCGATATATTTTTAAAATATTTTATGTGACTTAAAAGTTATATTAAAATGCAGATGCTCGGTAAAAATGCTAGTATGCCAATGAAAGTGCACGAGTCCACGTATCAAGTAAGGATAAATTATAAACATGAATCAAGACAGGTTTCAAGCATGTGGGTCGGGTCGGATGCAAATACAGATGTCAAATACTATTTGCACCCAAAACACAGTAATTCAAGAAACTACCATAAATAAAGAAATACTTGACTAGAACTGGTATAAATAAACTAGGGTGTTACATTATACCCAACTAAAAAAAGAATTTCGTCCTCGAAATTCCCAATACAAGAAAAGATAAATAATCAAGAATCTATAAGAATAGGTGTGGAAAATTCTGTTGAATCTCGTCTTGTCGTTCCCAAGTCGATTCTCCGTGCGAGCGATTCCCCCATGAAACAAGTACGAGAGGGATAACCTTGTTCTTAAGGACCTTTTCTCTTCGATCAATAATCGACATCGGTCGTTCCTCAAAGGTCAAATCCTCTCTTACAGTCAGCTCCGAGTAATCAAGCATGTGTGTTTCATCTCGAACATACTTACGGAGTTAAGATACATGAAACACGTCGTGAACATTCGCCAAAGATTGTGGTAAAGCCAATCGATAAGCCACTTCTTCAACACGCTCCATAATCTCGAAAGGACCCACGAATCGAGGACTAAGCTTGTCTCGACTCCCAAAACGAATCACTTCTCTAGTCGGTGATATCTTCAAGAATACCAGATTACCAACAGCGAACTCTAGAGGTCTTCTCGATATATCGGCCAAACTCTTCTGCCGATCTTGTGCTGCCTTCATGTGATTCCGGATAGTATTAACTTTTTCTACTGTTTGCATGATCAAATCCGGTCCCAACAATCTTCGTTCTCCAACATCGTCCTAACAAACAGGTGAACGACACTTGCGACCATACAATGCTTTGAATGGAGCCATCTGAATAGTCGTCTGAAAACTGTTGTTGTACGAAAACTCCACTAAGTGTAGATGATCCTCCCACGAACCCTTGAAGTCTAACATGCAAGCTCTCAGCATGTCTTCAAGAGTTCAGCATGCTCTTCAATGCTCCTTGAGTAGACCATAATATTATCGATGAACACCACTATAAACTGGTCCAAGAACGGTGAAAAGATTCGGTTCATCAAGTCCATAAATATCACCGGTGCATTCGTGACTCCAAATGGCATCAGTAAATATTTGTATTGTCCATACCGAGTTTGGAACGTAGTCTTGTAAATATCTTCTGATTTAACTCGGACCTGATGATATCCGGATCGCAAATCCAGCTTCGAGAATACCCTCGCGCCATTAAGTTGCTTGAATAATTCGCCAATGCGAGAGATCGGGTACTTGTTCTTAATAGTCACCCGGTTTAATTCTCGATAATCGATGCACATCCTTCTTATGCCATCTTTCTTCTTGACCAGAAGAACTGGAGATCCCCAACGTGAATTGTTGCTGCGAATCCAACCCTTCTCAAGCAATTCGATAACCTGCTTCTTGACTTCTTCCAACTCCACTGGTGCCATCGGATAGTACGCCTTTAAGATTGGCGCTGCACCAGGAACAAAATCGATCGCGAACTCCACATCTCGTTTTGGCGGTAAACCCGAGATGTCCTCGAACACGTCCATGAGCTCTCGAACTACAGCTGGCGCTTCCTCCTTATCAACTTCCATCGACGAAAGAACACCGTTTGTCAGCCTAGCCCTAAACTCGACTGGCCCGATAGAACTGCTTCCTCCAGCAAAAACAAACTCCGTATGTCTTGGAATCTGGAAAATCACTTTCTTTGCCCTACAATCAATGTGAGCGTGGAAAGTGTCGAGAAAATCCATTCCCAAGACAACTTCATAACTGCTGGTATCGATCACCAAGAAATCCGCAAACAACTACTGAACAATCCTTACACTCACTACTAGCTATGATCTTCCAATTCCCAGTGTATATGTCCCAACAACTAGACAGGGTCGTGCAAGAAATCGAATATGCAGCAATAAACTTGGATGACATAAAACAATGGGATGCACCAGAATCGAATAATACTAATGCGGGGAAATCATGAACAAGTATGATACCTGAAACAACTTCCTCTGAAGCCTTGGCCTCTTCAGCCGTCAGGGTAAAGGCTCGAGCTTGAGTAGGTCCCTGAGTAAACTGCTTCTGCCCCTGAAACTGCATCTGCGGTGGCCTCTGAGTATCTTCCTTCAAACGTAGTTTCGACGGACAAGTATCAATGGTGTGATCAGCTGATCCGCAAATAAGACAAAGTCCAAGCCTCTTATGACAATCTCTTCGATAGTGACCCGGTCTTTGGCAGTAATCGCACAACACCCTTCCTTTATGCTCGGGCAAAAATGGCCTCTTCATCGGTACAACGCCGCGCCTGTCCACCGGGACACCTCTGCGTATAGGCGTTCGATTTGGCGTAAACGCCGGCTTACGTACCACAAATTCCGGCTGCTGCATACCCTCTGTCTTCAATGATAAACTCTGCTGCTCCCTGGCTGCTTTAAGCACTTGCGAGAAAGTGGTCAAACCCAGAGATACGATGTGCCTATGGATGTCCACATCCAAACTGCACATGGATCTCCGCGCCCTATCAGCATCGTTGGCAACCAAAGGTCCAGCGAATCTACTGAGCCTTATCCACTCAGCTGCATGCACATCCACGGGTGCGTCGTTCTGCTTCAAGCTGATAAACCTTTCTTCCATTTCCTCCCGTGCAGTCTGCGGGAAGAACTTCTCCAAGAAACTCTTCGAGAAAGTAGCCCAACTGATCGGCTTGGGCAAACGGGTCTCTTCCACAAGCCACCATTCACGGGCATAGTCCACCAATTGGATGCGTACTACATCCACTCTCTTGTCCTCTGGAATCTGTGTTGCAACGAGCAAATTCTCCTTATCGACTAGCCACTGCTCTGCTGTCAACGGCTCCTCCAAACCAGTGAAAGTGAACGGACCAAGTCTCTTGAAATCTGCCACGGTACCCACACGCTCTACCGGTTTGGCCGCAACATTGTTTACGGACTGCTAGACGGTCCGCAAACCTTCCTGAAAAGCTTCGGCTTGCCGCTGGTTCAGCTCAGTCTGCCGTTTCTGGTTCTCCAGCATCCCACGAATTACTCCAAGCAAAGCGGCGTCATCAACATGCCTCTGGTACGATCGCAGATTCCTGGCTGCCATGATCCTGCAACCAAGACACCGAAGAGGATTAGTATAATAAACAAGATTCAAAACTTGCGATGAATGATGACCATAAATCAAGGATATGAATCAAGACTAGAACTCCAAGTTACTTAAATAGAGTACCGCATTGTAAACATGCCGCGGTACATAGTTACAATAACATAACTCCATTCAAGTCGCCCAAATCCTAGTATTAGAAACAAGGAATAGGGAGAAACAAGAGGGAACCAAAAGGTTTCAAGCCGAGATGCAAAGTGGTTTGTGTATCGTCAAGGCAAAGGATAAAGAGAAAGATATGAATCAAGAATCATGATAACAATGTGGTAGGACATGTTCCTAATCACGGATTTTCTGATTCGTGTATTGGGTCCAATACCTAACTACAAAAAGAATCAAACCCGATTAACCTAGATCCTATGTCTCTGATACCAAACAAACCCTGTCACGCCCTGCTTTCTAGAGTGCGCTAAGATAGGCGCATGACAGAGCCAACCATACTACTTGTGGATAGGAAACATCCCTCCACAGTCACATTACGGCTGTCTAGAGATATCAAGAACAGTAGAAATAAAATAAACTATCTAGTACATGTCCATGAGCCAGAATAAACGAGTCAAGAAATAATATACGGAAGCAATAGATCCAAGTAACAATAACAATCTGAAAAGTACGTCCCAAATACGGGCTCACAATAGGAAATAAAAGTGCTGAAAGAAACTAAACTATAATACTAACAGGTCCTCACTGCTCGGCCTGCTGACTGAAATACTCCTGAAAGGCTTGCGACAGGGAGAGAGGATCTGGGCCATGCAAAACCCAGACGTCAGTGTGTCATAATATCAACAATAATACAATCAGGAGGTATCAGGACATGCAGGTATGAGTATGAACAGTAGCAAGAGTATAACAGTATCATGAATAAGGAACAGGGAAGGGTATAAGCACATGTGATGTGCAGTGAGTAATCTAAACTGTGCTACTGGGTTATCTATTCTAAAGTCTTCGAAATCAATTAATGTAATCCTCATCGTAACCCATCGGTGATTACTCCGTAACGCCCGGAAAAACGGCAAACAATAGGTATTCCATAACGCCCGGAAAAACGGCAAACAATATGTATTCCGTAACGCCCGGAAAAACGGCAAACAATATGATAGCCCTTTGAGTTACGTTCGGTTACATTCTTGATTTCCCCATACCCCCAAGTTATGTGTTTAAGTCAGGTATTGATAAATCTGAAGCTAATGCCAACACAGGATCAAGCAGGAACAGGTTTGTCTATACAGACAACATGATATTTCCATCGGGACAACATGTCAGGATTGTCGGCATTAGAAACAGAAACAGGTAACATGTCAAGTAGTGATATATCAGGTCATGTCAGGTAGTGTACAATTATCAAGTCATGTCAAGTAGTGGTGTATCAAATCATATCAAGTAGTGTACATGTATCAAGTCATGTCAAGTAGTGGTGTATCAAGTCATGTCAAGTAGTGTACATGTATCAAGTCATGTCAAGTAATGCACAGGTATCAAGCGGATGCTCATAATAAAAATGTAATAGGTACGGGTGCACAAATAAAGCATAGATGCACAAATATTTATCAGGGATTACATCATGACTATATAGGATGCACAAGATCAAGTATGGGATACTAATATAACAGTAAAATGAAATATTGTGACATGGTATGAAAATAGATATAGAATCAATGGTATAGATGCACAATTATCGACTAGGGTTACATTTATAGTTCCAATACCAAATGAGATGCACATTATCTTTCATGGGGTGTTAATTTAACAATAATATGTAATAATGGGATCTGTAGATGCAGCTATATGTATATTAAATGATAGGGATGTAAACGGGTATCCGAAAACGGTAAAACTTTTAGTATGGATGTACAATGTGATAAACGGGTAACATTTTACTCATATGGATGCACAATACTATACCTAGCATGTAGCAAGATGAATTAGCATGCGACTAGATAAGTAAATAATGATATTGATGTGCACGGACGTCGTATGACGGTAAAATTATAAACTGGTAAATGCGGGATGTACAACTAAACAATATGAAATGTAAATATTCAATTAGGTGCAGTATATTGTAGTCTAGCATGTATCAAGATAAATTTGCATGCACTAGATATGAAATAACTTGCACGGATGCACACGGATATCCGAAAATGGTGAAACATGCAAAAATGATAATGTGGGATGCATAACTAATCATTATGTGATGTTATTATTCAAATGAATATAGAATATAGTAGTATAGCATGTAGCAAGATTAACTTGCCTCGATCAGATCACACGACGGATACGTACGGCACGTCGGATGTCGGTAAAAGTTGCGATGCATACACGCGTGCCCGGAACGGAACCAGCCAATGCAAGAAGTGACCACGCTGCACGAGAACGTCTTCTGAGTCGCCCGGATCATCGACGACGAGCACGGCTCCGGCGGTGACGGGAAAATTATGGATCAAGAAAAGAAATGAAAAGAAGACGAAGAAAGAAGAAGAAGAGCAAGAAGAAAGGTTGCACTGGGGTTTGCCTGAGGGTTCAGAGAAGACGAGGGAGTGGAGGTGAAGACATGTCGGAGCTCCGGCGAAGGTGCAGCGATCAAGGCAGGGGCTTGTCGATAGGTGTGCAGGTGCTCGGGTGCTCTTGGGTTCGGGGTTCTCGGTGTTGGGGTGCAGGGAGGAAGAGAGGAGAAGGAGGAAGAGGTGGTGTCGAGGGCGTAGAGGCGATCGGCGGTGAGGTGGTGAAGGCTCGGCGAGGTCGGGGTTGTGGGTTTCTTGAAGTCGGGATCAGGTTAAGTGCAGGGTTCTTGCGTGCAGGGATGAAGGGAAGTGGAGGAGGTGGAAGTGATGATGACGAGGATGATGGGGATGCACGCGACGGTGGAGGCGGTGCTGGCGATGGGTGCGGGCATGAGGTCGGAGGTCATAGCGAGGTTGGGTGTGCGGAGGGTTTCGAGCGAGGGCGGTGGTGGTGGTGTTGTGAGGAGAGAGGATGGGGAAAAATAGAGGAGGTGATGAGAAAGGTGAGGAGTTCGACGGCGATGCGAAGGCCAAGGTTAGGGTTCTGCCTTCCTCGATCTCATGGCGGCTGAAATTTTTAGAAAATCAAATAAGTAGGAGCGCAATAGAACTGGAAGAAATTCCAGAACAACAAGCTATTACTGAAAGCATGGTAGAACCAGAAGTTTCAAAAGAACCGAACATTCCCGCGCCACTCCGCAGGACTAGTAGGCTGTCTCATCCGCCCGAGAGACACTACAGTTTTCTTATTGACAAGGATAGAGAGGATGGTATCATCGACGATGATGAGCCAACTAGCTTGCAGCAAGCCATTCAGAGCAGAGACTCTGTAAAATGGTTGGATGCAATGCGAACCGAAATGGAGTCCATGTACACCAACAAAGTATGGACTTTGGACATTGCTCCAGAAGGGGTAAAACCTGTTGGCTACAAATGGATCTTCAGAAAGAAGATTGGTGTAGATGGACAGGTTGAAACCTATAAGGTTAGACTTGTTGCAAAAGGTTTTCGTCAAAGACCTGGTCTGGAATATGATGAAACCTTTTCTCCAGTGGCTATGCTCAAATCCATTCGGATCCTTCTTACCATTGCTGCCTTCCACGATTATGAAATCTAGAAGATGGACATAAAGACCACTATTCTAAATGGAAATTTGGAAGGTGCGTCTAGTTGGATCAGCCGGAGGGTTTTATTCAGAGCGGAGGCAACGGAAAGGTGTGCAAGTTGTTTAAGTCTATTTATGGACTAAAGCAGGTATCGTGGAGTTGGAACATCTGTTTTGATGAGACGGTCAAGTAATTCGACTTTATCAAAAACCCAGATGAACCATGGATATATAGTAAAATTTTAGCGAGAAGTGTGGTATTCCTTGTCCTGTACGTGGATGATATTCTCTTGATAGGAAATGACATTCTTATTCTACAATCTGTCAAGGGATTCTTGTCACAGAGGTTCTCCATGAAGGACATGGGTGATGTCTACATTCTGGGGATCTAGATCTATCATGACAGATCTAAACAGATGTTGGGACTTTCACAGTCAAGCACTAGTAAAATAGGGGTTGCCCCTACGGATGGAATTATCCGTTGGGGCAGATTTTACTTGGCCCTACGGATTAGTCCGTAGGGCTAAAGGGTTGCCCCTACGGGCACTGACGTTCAAGAATAAAAAATTTAATTCTTAATTTGGTGTTTGCCCCTACGGTGGCGCAAACAAAGGACCTACGGATATATCCGTAGGGGCAAGTAAATATCGATTTAAAACAAAGCTAGATCGAAAAGCCTACGCTCATTTTCTCTCTCTCCCTCAAACGCGTGCGAAAAACCCTAAATCGCCACCGTCGCGTCGCCACCGTCGTTGGGCAGAGTCGCCACCGTCGTCGCCACCGCCGATTTCGTCGCCATCCTCGTCGCCACCGCCGGTTTCGTCGCCACCGTCGTCGCCACCGCCGGTTTCTTCGCCAATTCGACGCCGTCGTCGCTCCAAGTAACCAGCGCACCCGTTCAGGTATAAATCTCGAGGTAAATTAAAGCATTTTTGGATTATTCATGGCTGGGTCTGGGTTGCGCGCGTGAGAGTTGGGTTTGGGCAGGGGCGCGGTGGCGGTCGGGGTCGGGGTCGGGGTCGGGGTAGGGTTAGGGTTGGGGTTCGGCTGCTGCTGTGGTGGGGCTAGGGTTAGGGTTACGGTGGGGCTGGGGTTAGGGTTACTGTGGGGCTGGGGTAGGGTTACGGTGGGCTGGGGTTAGGGTTGGGGCTAGGGTTAGGGTTACTGTGGGGCTGGGGTAGGGTTACGGTGGGCTGGGGTTAGGGTTGGGGCTAGGGTTAGGGTTACTGTGGGGCTGGGGTAGGGTTACGGTGGGCTGGGGTTAGGGTTGGGGCTAGGGTTAGGGTTACTGTGGGGCTGGGGTTAGGGTTATGAGAGGCATGTCAGCATATTTATGTGTAATAATTGAGAGGATCAAGCTAAGTTCTATGCAAGCAGTCCCTCAGAATACATAGAAAGCTAGCCTTACATTTTAAATTAACATATTCCATAGTTGTCTTAATCGTAAGGCAGATACCCATATTGTGTAAGAGCTGACATTAATACAACCATAGGGAGCTGACTGATTACATCTCATGTGGCATTAAAATCTATAAATGGACATACGAGATAATGCAAAGAAAGAGCAATAGATCAAGACTCAATCAACTTTCCTATGCTTTATGATTTCAGTGGATAGCTCAAGTTTAGTTTCAACTTTATATTCTTATTTTTCTCTCTTTTTTCTTTAGTGCTTCTTCCTCCATTTCTTTGAAGAGTCTCTCACAGCGAAATACACTCCATTTTTTCTTAATGGGATAGAATCCTACCCCCGACAGCCGGAACACATACATACAAACGCATAATTAGAGAGCGACTCGAGATGTTCGGGTTAAAACCAATATATGATACTCGATGATGATATGAAACCTTCATATTCCCATCGATACCCGTATATGAAACTAAAGCGCCACTTAGTCCCCGTCTATCGGTTAACATACGTGCGATGCTCGTCGTGACCTAGAACTATACGAAGGTTGTTAAATATCGGACAGTATAGCTCGATACTAACAACCGTCGTATAGTCTGCGCGACGAGAAAATTCAATCGTATGGTAACCCATAGATTTGTCCCGTGTGGACAAGTTAAGAATGTATAAAGCAAACGCCTTCATTCACTTGTGTTTTCATCCGTTTCGAGATATTTCGTCGGTACCTTTCCGCTGGTTCTCCGTGTACAAAGATAGATTAGATGTTCATTTCAACGTTGTTTCACAGCTTTGAAATGATTATCTATTCTATTACAGTGTACTCGGAGAACAGCGGGAAGGTGCTGCCGAAATTTACTCGAAACGGTTGAAAGCACAAGTGATGGGCGTTCGCTCTATACATTCTTAATGGGATAGAAGCCTACCCCCGACAGCCGGAACACATACATACAAACGCATAATCAGAGAGCGACTCGAGATGTTCGGGTTAAAACCAATATATGATACTCGATGAGGATATGAAACCTTCATATTCCCATCGATACCCGTATATGAAACTAAAGCGCCACTTAGTCCCCGTCTATCGGTTAACATACGTGCGATACTCGTCGTGACCTAGAACTATACGAAAGTTGTTAAATATCGGACAGTATAGCTCGATACTAACAACCGTCGTATAGTCTGCGCGACGAGAAAATTCAATCGTATGGTAACCCATAGATTTGTCCCGTGTGGACAAGTTAAGAATGTATAAAGCAAACGCCTTCATTCACTTGTGTTTTCATCCGTTTCGAGATATTTCGTCGGTACCTTTCCGCTGGTTCTCCGTGTACAAAGATAGATTAGATGTTCATTTCAACATTGTTTCACAGCTTTGAAATGATTATCTATTCTATTACAGTGTACTCGGAGAACAGCGGGGAGGTGCTGCCGAAATTTACTCGAAACGGTTGAAAGCACAAGTGATGGGCGTTCGCTCTATACATTCTTAATGGGATAGAAGCCTACCCCCGACAGCCGGAACACATACATACAAACGCATAATCAGAGAGCGACTCGAGATGTTCGGGTTAAAACCAATATATGATAATATGAAACCTTCATATTCCCATCGATACCCATATATGAAACTAATTAAAAGCGCCACTTAGTCCCCGTCTATTGGTCAACATAACGTGCGATAATTTATTCTTTTCAACGACAAACGCACACACAAAGCATATACATGGATTTTCTCCTTTTTCAGTAACTATCCCGTTCTTATATTTCTCAATATAGTCAGCATAACCTACAATTTATATGTTATTCAGTCTAACATGGCCCATGAGTACGTCAGAGTTAAGGACTGGATGTATGTGGATTGGAAACAACGTATGCAACCTAAGTTTGTCGCTGGGGTTGCTGCTTTCCTTGAATTTGCACGAGCACATAATAAGATCATAATAGAGAAGATTCTCTGTCCGTGCGATAGATGTGGCAATAAGTACTGGCAGAAGGTAGAATTGGCAGAGCTTCATATTGTAAAACATGGGTTTACTAGACTTTTTTCAATTTGGAAATATCACGGGGAAGGAGAAGAATGCAGTACTGCGGTAGAAGAAGGAGAACACGATAATGCGGCAGGAGAAGAAGAAGAATTCGGTAATACGGCAGGATACGGAAATTTATTTCCATCAGAAGAAATGGAGGATATGGTAGAGGCTGCCCTAGGTAAATCTATTCGTACCGAAGATGACATTCCTTCCGGTCAAGGACCGCGTGCGGATAAATATGAAAATTTCATGAATGATGCTAGGAAATCAATTTATGAGAATGCGAAGTATTCCACCCTCTCATGGTTCGTCCAACTTTTCCAAATTAAGTGCCTAAATGGATGGAGCAACAAGTCATTCACAATGCTTCTTTCGTTCTTGAAAGATTCTATGCCTCCGGGAAATAATGTGCCCGAAAGCTGGTACGAAGCCCAGAAAATGATGTCTGATTTGGGTCTAAAGTGCGAGAAGATTCAAGCATGTCCTAAAAATTGCGTGTTGTACCGGAAAGAGAATTCAGATTTGAAAGAGTGTCCAACATGCGGAGAGGCCAGGTATAAGCCGAAAGATTCTGATAAGAAACCTGATATACCTGTGAAGATAGCACGATATTTTCCCATAACACAGAGGCTACAGAGGCTATTCAGGTGCAAGAAAACAGCCGAGGCAATGATTTGGCATCATCGTGCTCCTCCAAGCGAAAATGGAAAAATGAGCCATCCAAGAGATTCACCGGCATGGAAGGATTTCGATAGGAGGCACACAATATTCAGTAGCGATCCCCGCAATGTCCGGCTCGGACTGGCTGCCGATGGCTTCTGCCCATTCAACTATATGGCTGGAAGTCACAGTACATGGCCCGTTGTAATGATAATTTATAATCTGTCGCCTTGGTTGGCTATGGACCAATCATATTTTATGATGCCTCTTCTTATCGACGGACCAAACTCACCGGGGAACAATATCGACGTCTATCTCCGACCTCTGATTGAGGAGCTGAAAACTTTGTTTATTGTTGGTGTAGAGACATATGATTCAAACACAAATACAACCTTCATACTGCGTGCGGCTTTAATGTGGACAATTAATGACTTTCCTGCATATGGAATGCTTTCAGGTTGGTCCGTACATGGTCAAAAAGCATGTCCTCATTGCCATGAACACACAACATCAAAATTTTTGAATTTTAGCAGGAAGGTTTGTTATTGCGGCCATCGACGTTTTCTGCCTCCAGACCACCCCTACAGGTTAGACACGGTTCACTTTGATGGTCATCAGGAGCTTCTTGGGCCTCCATCCCCATTGTCCGGAGAGGACGTGACTGCTAAATGGGATGGTTACAATAACGTGACCTTCGGGATGGATCCGACGAGACAGGTCAAACCACAATATTGGAACAAGTTAAGCATTTTCTTCGAGCTTCCGTACTGGTCTACAAATTCAGTGCGTCATTGTCTGGACGTCATGCATATAGAGAAGGGAGTATCAGAGCACATACTTAACTTGCTTCTGTGTAAAGACGGGAAATCGAAAGACAACATGAATGCCCGGATGGATCTACAAGAGTGAGGAATAAGAAGTGAACTGCACCCTAAACCGGTAGCGGGTAAACCGGGCAAGTTTGTACTTCCCAATGCCGCTTATCATATGTCACAACCGGAGAAGAAAAGATTCCTGCAGGTGTTGCATGATTTGAAAGTCCCCACAGGTTTCTCAGGATCATTCAGCAAGAAAATAAAAATTGTGAAGGGCAAGATCGATGGGCTGAAAAGTCATGACCACCATGTTATCGTGGAGCACCTTCTTCCATTAGCCCTCAGGACTTCTCTCCCCGACTCGGTTGGTCTAGTAATCAACGACCTATGTTGTTTTTTCAGGGAGTTGTGTGCTAAAACGCTGGAGGTTACGACGCTGGATAAACTAGAAAATTCTATTGCGTTGATACTTTGCAAGTTTGAGCGTATTTTCCCACCGTCATTCTTCGATATCATAATACACTTGACGGTTCATCTTGCAACTGAGGCGAAGTTAGCCGGACCGGTACAATATCGATGGATGTATCCCGTCGAGAGGTACGTGTAATTTTTCGTTTCGCGCAATTTATAAATTTATTTTTGTCATGTATGCCCGTGTTTATTTATTCAACATATTCTCATTAGGTACCTTTACACTCTTAAGAAGTATATACGCAATAAAAATCGACCAGAGGGTTCTATCATGCAAGGTTATCTTCTTGATGAAGCAACCACATTTTGTTCCCGCTATCTGGACGAGAACATTGAGACAAGGCTTAACCGACCACGAAGAATTCAAGACGGGCCATATGGTAAAGCCGAGTATAAGAGGGTAGACACTATGTTTATCAACAAGATATACCGGTTTATCTTGCTTAATTGCGAATGTCTTGAACAAATTAGAGAGTAAGTTCTTTTGGATTAATTGTTATATCTGTGTTTGTGTGTGTATGAAATGACATAATATTAATGTCACAATTATTTGTCGAAAACAGAACTCATTTTAACGAGGTACGTGAGGGGCATCCTGATTGGAACGAAGAGCGTTTGGAAAAATACCATCAGGATAATTTTTGTGATTGGGTCACGGAGCATGTAAGTTATTCGAATTACATTTTATTGCTATCAGTTTTAATCTAAACTTGTATCGTTATGTATTTATCGTAAAATTTGTTTTGTTAGATCCACGATCCGAACTTGTCTGCATCATTTGAGAGTGATTCAAGATGTTTAGCTCAATTTCCTAGTATGGAGGTTGCACATTACAAAGGATTTGGTGTCCTTGGATACAAATTCGAAGTTAAGGACATAGAAACATCTAGAATCACTCAGAATAGTGGTATTGCGACGGTAGGATCGGACGGTGTGATTTACTATGGGTACTTAAATTGTATACTCGGCATCCACTATCCCGGACGATCAGAACCCTTTTATATATTCCACTGTACTTGGTACGATCCGCGAACCGATACAGACAGGTGGAGAAGCAGTCTTGGGACTTGGAAAGATGAATATGGATTGACCAGTGTGAACACACTTCGATTTTACGGTCAAGACGATCCATTTATCTTTCCGAACCAAGCGTTCCAAGTATACTACTCACAGTGTTTGAAGCATCCGGGGTGGAGTGTTGTATGCTGATGGAAACCTAGAGATGTCTACGATGTCCCAGAATACGAGGACAGCGATGAGGACGAAGAAGAGAGAAGGCTTAAAGTGCTCCGACCGTCTATTTCGAAGGACGGGTTGTCTTCGACCGATCATGAAGTTACGTGGGTTAGAAATGACATCGACGATGAAATCCAAGTAGATATGTATGATGCGCCCACGAAACGAAAAAGGTTATCAGTAATGTTATATTATTACTTCACATTTTACGCTCTAGATCATATATAGTCAATACTTTTAATGATTGTCTAATGCGTCCACGAACCGTTTATCTAGATTGGATGACGATGTCGGGAGCAGCGAGGGGCGGCAGGAGCTCCAGCCGCGGCAGAGGCAGAGGCAGAGCGGTTCTGCCGCCCGGAGAGCTCCGTAGGGAGCTTCAGAGGGCCGGTCTTGCACCCAGATCGGAGACCCCTTCGGATGCCTCCTTCCGTGTGGATTTTGCCACACCTCCAGGTATACTGCACGCATATCCATTTTCAATTTAATATTACAGATATTCATGCCTGTTTATGTCAAAATTACTTATATTGTCAATGTTTGATTGTCTAGTTGTTGGTCATGCGTCCACATCTGGGACAGAGGCCACCCCCGCTCCTCCAGGTATGTTTATATATCATATAGTGTATGTATATTGATTTAGAATGCTATATCATAAATATACACATTCCTTTTGCTCTTACTTAGCAATTTTTATTATTGTCTAGCTGTAGGTGGTGACACCACCGCACCTGCGGGTATGTTTATATGTCCTATAGTGCATGCATATTGATTTAGAACGTTATATTATTGATCTACACATTCTTTTTGCAATTACTTATCAAATCTATTTTTAATTGTCTAGTTGTTGGTCCTGCGTCCACATCTGGGACAGAGGCCACCCCCGCTCCTCCAGGTATGTTTATATATCATATAGTGTATGTATATTGATTTAGAATGCTATATCATAAATATACACATTCCTTTTGCTTTTACTTAGCAATTTTTATTATTGTCTAGCTGTAGGTGGTGACACCACCGCACCTGCGGGTATGTTTATATGTCCTATAGTTCATGCATATTGATTTAGAACGTTATATTATTGATCTACACATTCTTTTTGCAATTACTTATAAAATCTATTTTTAATTGTCTAATTATAGGTGGTGCGTCCACACCTTCCACAGGGGCCACTCCTGCCGCTTCCGTACCCTCCGCATCGTCTGCAGGTTAGTATGAATAAATTTAAAATATTTATTTATTTTACATATGCTCTATAGAATAAATATGAACTTCATGGAGATTTAGCGTCGATGTTTATTTTATAGTTGGAGGGGATGCGTCCGGGTCCGGGACCCCGGTTGTTCCTCACCGGAGGAACTATCGTCCCGCTCGTGCTGCTGCTCGGGCCCAGGCTCGTGCGTTATTCACCGGAGGTATATATCACACTTGAATTTTTGTTTAACCTTGATTTCTTAATACAACTTTGTCTTATTATTGATTGTCTTGATATTTCGTGCAGACGCAGGGCCTCTCCATCCCCAGAGGGGGACTCGAGGCCCGAATCAGTCCCATAGGCTGAGGCCTAATAGAGCTAGGGGGGAGGCAGCATTCCCCCTATTTTTTACCCTTGACTATCGCTATACCGGTCCTCATGCCGAGAGGTTCGGCCGGTATTTGGGGGACGAGAGCCGGATCGTGAAGAACTATCCACTTCACGTTGAGTGGGGCGAGCAGCACCAGCGCTCATTCGCCCTCTTCTTTGAACAGGCTCGGGTATGTATTAATATATATTTTCATTTGATCTATCCAATATATTTATTATTAACACTTGCAATCTAATAACAATGTTTTTTTTTGTATTTTCAGTTGGATTACGATTTTCAGCCTGTAGCCGACCCTGATCACTCGGGGAGGGTGCTCGACCTTCATGCTCTGTACAATGGCCTGATGAAGAACATGCAGGCCAAGGTCCGATACAACAGGAATGAGCTGAAGGCCGACTGCTACTCCCTATGGATAGCGACCCCCGAGGCAGAGAGAGCGGCCCTCCTATCTACTCCGGCGTTTGCGAGAGTCGACATAGAGACATGGCCTCTATTGTGCGCTTATTTCGACTCCGAACGCAAACAAGTATGTATTTTAAATTTAATTCATTATTTATGATATAATTTATTTCTTTGTGTTTCTTAATTAGAAAACTAAATGTTAATGCGTTGTGCAGAAACAGGCCGCTCAGAATACGGAGAACAGGAAGTCGGCGAAGAGGGGTCGCCCCACTTACACAGGTGGCTCGAGGAACATTACTCGAGCCATGGAGTTATCGGTAAATTAAGAGTTATTCTCTAATATTCTGCAATATTAAGAGTTATTCTCTAATATTTCTAATATTAAGAGTTACTTTCTAATATTGCAGACATCTCGGACCGTGGCGTCAGGTAGTACACCGAGCGTGATGTCCGCATATCTTGCCGTCCACGGCACCTCGACAGATCTCGCCACGGGCGAGCTTCGATGTCCCGACGTCGCTACCCAGGAGTACTGCGTAAGTGTTAATATTTTTTCTACCCAAATTTGAAATTTTAGTTTTGGAAGGTTCAAGTTTAAATTTTATACTTATACTTTACTGCTTAATGTGGGTGTAGGAGCGGGTGGTTGAGCAGGCCCAGGCCTCGGGGATCGATTTTACCGGACAGAACGATCCGAGGCTGCTGACCCCAGTTCTGGACGCCGCACACGGAGGGCACCACGGAGGTTGGGAGAGAGGCCGGGGATTGGGCCCTAGCAGGGCCCATATGAGGTTGGACTCCACCCCGGCGGTTACTTCCTCCGTCTCCAGTGGCCGGCATGTCCATCAGGAACTGGATAGCTTGAGGGCCACCGTTCAGGAGTTGAAGGAGATGCTGGTATGTATACTACTTTATAGTAAAATATCATTTCATATTATATACATATCAACATATCCATAATTAGTACGTAGGTTGAGCTTATTTGGTTTTAGACTTAAGTCTGATTAATCATACATACATATGTAATTAAAATAAACAACGCTTTTCCAAACTAGATATCCAAACAGGGTTTCGAAATAACTTAATAATGAAACGAATTCGAATAATACACAGTTCTTACACGCTTCTTACACACGTTATGTCCAGACGCGACAGGGTAGATCGGCCGAGCCTCCACATGCATCTCCTTCGGCTGCGGCTCCGCAAGCCACTACATCGGCTGCGGTTCCGCAGACAGCTCCTATAGCTCCACCGCCCACTCAGACTCCCGCAGCCGCGGCTCCGCAAGCGACTACCTCGACGGCGGCTGCGCAGACCACATCGCCAGCTCCACATGCCGCTCAGACTCCCTTATATGTAGCATTGGAGAGTGTATTTACCGAGGAGCAGGCGCGCGTTATTCGAACGTTATTCGGAGGTGGAGCTGGACCGAACTAGGGTAGCTTTTTGGTTCTTATTTTTTGAAACATGTATTTATTTATATCACATTGTACTACATTTTGAAACGATATTGATATTGGTTTGTATTTATATCATATTCAGTTTTTGGGTTTCTTTTGTATATTATATATATGCGTGAGATGTGATTATGAATACTGCAATATATAATTTGATTGATGTATATAGTATTGTGCACAGGGCGGCAAAAAATCTGGCAGCCCATTTTTTAAAAAAAAATACAGACAATATGTACCTACGGATTAAGCCGCAGGTACATACCCCAACCCTACGGGTATATCCGTAGGGGCAAACTATCAGGAAACCTGATATTTTCCCACCTAATATCAGTGCAGGGTGTTGGGGTTGTCCCTACGGATATGTCCGTAGGGGCCAGTGTTTATCCCCTACGAATTTATCCGTAGGGGAAAATATCAGGTTTCCTGATATTTTCCCACCTGATATCAGTCCAGGGTGTTGGGATAAGCCCCTACGGACTTAACCGTAGGAACTACTTTATATCCCCTACGGATATATCCGTAGGGATCTAAAAGGGACCTACGGGTATATCCGTAGGTATATACAATATATTCAAAAAAAAAATTACATATATGATTTTATTACCCCTACGGGGTACTCCGTAGGGGCTATAACACCTACTGATATATCCGTAGGGGCTTAAATTTGTCCGTAGGGGCACGTTCAGGGCCTCAACTTGCACCTGCGGCCTTTGCACCTACGGGGTCTTTTTTCGCCCCTACGTATATATCCGTAGGGGCAGTGGGTTGCCCCTACCGATAAATCCGTAGGGGCAACCCTTATTTGTAGTAGTGAAGGTATATCAACACCGTACTGAAAAGATTCGGTATGGAAGATTCAAAGCGAGGTAATCTACCGGCTTGTCACGGAATCACCCACTCCAAAGAGATGTCTCCCAAGACTGATTTGGAAAGGGGTTGCATGTCTATTATACCCTACGCTTCTGCGGTAGGCTCTATAATGTATGCGATGTTCTGTACCAGACCAGATGTAGCATACGCCCTGAGCGTTGTAAGCTGGTACCAGCCAAACCCAGGGAAGAAGCACTGGATAGCAGTGAAGAACATTCTCAAGTACCTAAGAAGGACTAAGGAGATGTTCTCGGTGTACGGCAGGGAAGACCTCCAGATCGAGGCCTTCGCCGACTACAGCTTCCAGAGTGACAAAGATGACTCCAAGTCCATGTCGGGTCATGTCTTTACGCTCAATGGAGGGGCGGTTGTTTGGAAGAGCTCCAAACAAGACACCGTTGTTGACTCAACCATGGAAGCGGAGTATATTGCTGCTTGTGATGCCGCGAAGGAAGCAGTCTAGATCAGGAAGTTCGTGATAGAGCTTCAGGTGGTTCTATCCATTGTTGATCCAATACCGCTGTATTGTGAGAACAACGGCGCTATAGCCTTAGCGAAGGAACCAAGGTCCCATCAGAAGTCCAGACATATCCTGAGGCGGTTCCACCTGATCAAGGAGATCATTGATCGCCAGGAGATCGAGGTGCGGAGAGTAGAGGCAGAGAACAACACTGTAGATCCACTCATAAAGGCCATCCCTCAGACACGGTTCGAGCGGCTAATTGAAATGATAGGTCTGCGATATGCCAATACATGGCCTTAGTGCAAGTGGGAGATTGTTAGTGATATATGCTCTAGATGCCATTATTGTATTATATTGGATTGTATATTATATATTGGAAGCTTGGGATATTTCACAGTTATAATAACAGTCTTGCTCGATATGACAGTATGCTACCTGGTTTGATTCTACCTCAATATGTGCATGTGTTTCTTTTAGTATATCGCTTATACATATTGGTAGAGCCCTTAGGATCTTTGCTTGACTACCAGCGTTGTGATGGCAGTCACACTTGTGGGGGCTCGGTAGTCTATAAGCACATCCTTATACATGTCCCTAGTCGTTGGATTATCAAGACGGGGCATCGATGTTAGTTGTATGTATTCCCTAGAGGCCATTATTGTACATGAGATGTATATTATAATAGATGCTGGGACATATATAGGGAGGACTTTCTTGCTCGACATGATAGTGCGCTATCTGGTTGCTCTTTATCTTAACATGTACACATGATGTCTCTTTGTTACATGTTGATAAAGCCCTTAGGATGTGTACTCGACTTCCAGGATTATGATGCAGATCATACTAGTGGGGCCTGGGTAGTCCATGAGTATATCCTTCAATGTTCCTAGTCGTGGGAATATCGAGACGGGGCATCGATATTCCAGAGTAGACTAGCGTATATCTTCTCGACCCATGAGATGGGCGATGGATGATCCCATATCCATTGGTGTTTGACATCAGAGATGGTATGCGGGTGCTCAGTGGAGACTGGGTACACTGAACGGACTCGTCGAGAACTCCCAGATGGTATTATACCTCACGTCATATGGCAGTTCTCTGGTGACACTGGTACATCTTAGTCTGTCGACCCGAGATCGTCATAGAGTCTTGTGTGTCTCCCACTGTGCTTTGATTTCCACCCTACCACGGCTCTACTGAGCCGTGCAAATAGGTGGTTTTTGGGTACAGTCCCGAGTCACATGGAGGCAATGAGCGATAGGAGGGGATTCGTCTCTACCGGTATTGGGGTTGATGTTGCGCTATGCTCGACTGACCATAACAGGAAATCCCTGGCCAGAGTTGCTGTGATTTACTGGTAAGTGTTATCAGTAGTTTCACGACCGTTATGGACCTTACATCGGCATGACTTATCAAGCTACTGGGGTCTGACGTTTACTACCCCTAGGCGAGATATGCGACATATCAGACGAACAGACCGGACTGTGCGGTAAGTGTTACTGATTGAATTCGCAGGAGTGTGAGCAGGCTTGCTCGTTGATCTTCTGATCTCTCAATACCCGGGTGGCCGTTACGTTTAGCAGACCGCTTGCGACTTGTGGGTGACTGATATGATCGCCACCTACTGCCGGCGTATTGACGAGTCTTTAGAGTCATACACAGAGGTTTCCTGGCTCAAGCGAAACGAAATAGGAGCGCATATGAGATATGTGCGGGACCGAGAATAATACCAGTATGTGATACTGTATTCTATTCTCGCGATTTGTATCATCGCTCGGTTATATGCGATATAGCCAGGTTACCGAATCAAGTGTTGATTCGATATATTGATACACTAGATATTGGTCGGTTATATGCGATATGACCGGATCATTAAATCAAGTGTTGATTTAATGATTTAATGTATAATTATATATTTGATATATTACTTTACATTAACTAGTATTGGTTCACTTAAGATTATTTTCTCACTTGATGTGCACAAAGTGTATATGTGATATATAATTGTGTACATGTTTGTATTATGATTGATGATACATGCAAACACGGGTGGATGTGTGATATACACCATGCTAATTATAATTTAGGTTTTTATTTATCTTAATTATTCAAAATGGTGGCATCTTTTGTCATGATTTGAAGCTTCATGAAGCTTGAAGCATCTTTGACAAAGTCCACTTATTTTGTCTCAATTAAGATATTTATTAACCAAACCATTATAATTAGCCATGGTTATGTCTTTACAATAGTTAGTGGATGATACTAACTCATCCATGGTTGCATAATTATGATAATTCTTTTCTCATTTTTCATTCTTTCTTCTTCTTCTTCTTCTTCATCCAAAAGGAAAAGCTTTCTAGGTTTTTTCTAAGTGGTGAAAACAAGTGAGAAATCAAAATCTAAAGTGAACCCACTTCCTATTTCATCATTCTCTATTACTTTCCATTTAGTTTAGGGTGTTATCTTCACAAATTTCTGGACCTAGTGAAGGGTTAGCTTGAGTTTGAGTCACCTCGACGTAGATCATCTTCGGCCTCGAAGACTACGAGCAATCTTGTTCATTTCTCCGGGGAATTCCATACTAGAGTCCGGGAGTTCGATGATCGCAGCGAAGGGACGTCAACACGGAGCTTTAGAAGTGAAGGACCGGATCTACAAAGGTTGTATTTTTGTTCACCTCTCTTTGTGATGATAGATTACATGTTTTGTTACCTTATTTTTCTAGCATGATTCTTAGTTTGATTGCTTAACACCCCCTTGAATTTTTGTTGTGGCATTTGTGGTGCTTGCAAACCCTAGGCTAGGTGCTAAGAAATCCCAACAATCGATACTCCAGAGTAGACTAGTGTATACGCTCTTCATCCCAGCAGGGGATATGGTTTGTCCCACAGCCATTAGTATGACATGCTGGAGATGGTATGCAGGTGCTCATTAGGTTATGAGTTACACTGGACAGGACTCGTCGGGAACTGCTTGTTGGTATTATACCTATCGTCATGCAGCAGTTCCCAGGTGGCATGAGTACAGCTTAGTTCGTTGACTTGCCATCGCTACTTCGTCTCGAGTGTGTTCCCACTGCACTTACATTACTACCCTACCACGCTCAAAGGAGTCGTGCAAACAGGTAGTAGTTGGGTGTAGTCCCGAAGCACTTAGAGACAGTAGCGATGATTCGTCTCTCCCGGTATTGGGGGTTGATATCGCGCAGTGTTCGGAAAGTCATTACACAAAGTCCATGGCCAGGGCAGTCGAGAAATACTGGTAAGATACTCCAGTAGTTTCTCAGGGTGTATTGGGCTCTTCTCCGACATGACTTATCGCACTGTTAGGGGTCTGATGTTTACTATCCCCCTAGGCCAATATACGAGTATCTCAGACGAACAGACCGGACTGTACGGAGATTGTCACAGATAGGCTCGGTAGGAGTTCGGTTGAGCTTGATCATCGTTTTTCTTATCGACAGATACCTGGGTAGCCGTTACGTGCAGCTAGTACCGCTAACGTGCTTATGGTTAAACCGACTGCCAGCGTACTGTCGAGTCTTTAGAGTCCCACACAGAGAATTTCCCTGCTTCGGGCAATTAATGTAGACGTTGTATGGTTTTACAGCAGGGCTTCGATCACATACGTGTACTTGTACCCAGATGCTGATCGGGCGGACAATACTAATGGGCTTTGGTTTAAGCCGGATCTTAGTATTGTATTATTGGATCGTTATCGTCTCAGTGCATCCGTATTTTTCGGAATACGGATACAGGTATGTATATACAGTGAGAGGCATTCTTGTAATTTGGTAAGGCATGCTTTTAGAATGAGCCACCTCATTATTTGTATTATCCATTTTCCTAAATGGATTAATGAGGTGGGTATTGGAGGAGACATCCATGGCATGGTGAGAGGAATGGCTCATACATTATTATATTAGTCTTGACTCACTATTCAAGCATGGGAGGTATTTCTTATTTGGAAATATTGCATGCTTGAATTATTGGGTAGAAGATATTAGCCATTCTCCTCACACTTAGCCTCATTCTACACTCTTGGTTATTTTCTTTAGTTGCTCTCCTCATTTCTGTCCTGAGATTTCTCCATCTCCTTCTTCCTCAAACTAAACCCTTACACTCACATGTGTTGTGGAACAAAGAGTTTAGTGAGACACTACAATCCTTTAGATATTCTTTATATCATCTAGGCTGGTTGGATTAGTGAACCATCTACCATAGTTACCTTTTTTAAAGGTTGGAGCTTGAAGCACATTCTTTCGCGGTGGATCATCTTTGACGTAAGGAGGCCGATAGAGTTTTCGTCATCCGATCACCAAAGCCATGGAGAGGGGCACTAGAAGACCCGAAGGACTCGATCTTGGAGGTATAACCATCTCACCGAGTAGTTAGACCTCTTAGATAGATTAGCTGGTTAAGGTTTTAGTAAAGATCTTAGAGTTTTAGCCGGTGTTGCGTAGTCAAACATTATCGTTTTTGAAAATTCCGCCTTCCCGCGAACCGCGGGATGCGCGACATCGGCTTACAAAAATGAGGGGATTTTTTTTGGAAGTAACCATACCATATAGAATCCACATCACCATCTTAAAGTAAGTTCCAAATTCTACTTCCGTGCAAACGAACAGCCAAAGTTCTTGAAGTAGGCTTACTTCCGGTACTTTCATGTTATTTCCGTGCAAACAAACATGCCCTAATGTTATAGTCTGACATCTGATATTACTTACGGCAATACTTTTATATCTCACTATTTAATGTTATAGACTCGAGTTCGTTTCGAGGCGAGCTTGGTCTGCTCAAGTTCAATTCAGCTCATCTATCTCAGCTCAAGTTTGGTTCATTAACGACGCGATAACAAAATGAACCAAGTCCATAAACAAACAAAAAAGTGTGGCTTAAGCTCGATTATGAGTTTGGCTTTTTTATGTCTCCTTAACTAATAGAACCGAAATATCATCAATACAGAAAAAAATACAATTAAAAAACCTTTTAGCTCCAAAGTATTGAATAGTTGGACATTAGACATAATTTTACTTTACCGAATGTACACTATTTAGATTTATTGGTTGTCTATTTAGAAAATGCCGTGTCCCGCTTTCCAAAATCGAAAAACGAGAGCGACAAGTCCGTAACGTATTCATATCGAGAAGCATTGTTTCTTGACATGAATATGCTAAGCGTTTATATCAGCAGTAAAGAAAATTATAGAACAAGAATTTTAAGCTTATAAAATATCCAACGATATTTATAACAATACCAAAAACGTTAACTGAACACAGTTCGAAAATGCAAAGAGCTAGGAATGAAAGATAGCCTTGAACAAAAGAAGACATACTTATTGAAAAGGAAAACTAGTGCTCGGCTTTACTAATAAGATATTGATTGTCCTCCTCAGTTGGTACTACCTCGTACCTAATCTCTTCTCCCTTCTCACTGTCGTCTAACGACATTCCCAAGAAAAGAAAACAGAAATGCCGTCGGCGAACCAAAGTTCGATAAGTCTTCATTTTAATAAAAAAACAGTATTTAAAACGAAACATAGTATAAAACATAAGAGCATTGAGTTCATCATATTAGATCTATTTCAAAGTTAACTTTGAAGATCTTATAGGTGTATAATAATGACAATATGATTATTAAATAAATCAACAGGTAGTTAAAATTATTAAGTATGTACTTAGCATTGATTTAATACTTTAGAAGATAAATTTGACCCATTGAATTCTTCAATGAGAATATTTTTTTTCCGGAATTAAATGTTAAGTGAGTATTTATTATTTTTTCTTTTTACTTACTGTTATATGTATTTTTAAGTAGTAAATCACAGTAAACTGTAGTATTATCACAATCTATGTTTTTCTAGACATTGTTGTACAGGCATAAGTAAGTACATATTCTGTTATTATTATCTAGTATTAATAAATACATGCAATTAATGCTAGGCATGAAAATTAATATTAATTAATGAAATATTGTATACATAATACTAGGTATGAGAATAAGTGTGAACAGTAAACGGTAGTGTGAATGTCAAATAAGTAATATGTGTTAAACAGTGCAAGGTAAATAGAGTATCACGACATTCGATATTTCAGTGCTATTAGCTATAAGTATAAGCTCGATTGTGGGAGTTTTATTATGTAACCAGAATATTCCATAATGTCACGGAATAACAGCAATACAAGATCCACGAGATTCAAGATTTATATAATGTAATGTGCCGTTTTTCTCCTGTACAACGAGTAACAAGATATGATACTCTGTTACACATAGATACCCCATTCTTCAAGATTAGGAAAACTATAGTATATTGCTAGTAGCATTAATATTTACATTTGTTATCCTTTGAAATAGTACTGTAATAATGTACACAATTCATTAATCAAATGTTTTTATTTTATGTATAAGATCAGTATATTCATGATGTTTAATATTTGTCTATGGTATTAGCTTAACAATTAATATGATTTGTATTAGTATATCATTATGGTGCAAGTATGGTTCATATAAAGTTTTTTTTATATGACAATACTAATGCTGTAATGTAAAATTCCTTATTAATGCCTCATAATTGTTATAAACTAATTAATACTGATACTATAACACAAAAATGCATGAGCTAGAACCCTGGGGGAAGATACGACGGGCAAGGGAGAGAAGGGAAAGGGAACTTACAAATTGGCAACTTGATTTTTATATCAAGTTGCCGGTTTCGTTATAAAGATAGCCTCAATTATTATTTTTTCGTGCCTCTAATGATGGATCAGTGACTCCTGCATGCTCCGAGTGATGTCATAGATCTGGCCGTTGGTGGCCATAAGAAAGGGCTTCTTAGGATTGGTGCCATAGTAGGTGCTGAGCTCCTCCTTGGTGATCTCAAAGAGATGCACTGGTGGCGGGAGCTGCATCAGCGTCGCCGGTCCCATGCAAAGAAGGGGAAGACATAGAGGGCGTGGAGGTGGAGGCGGTCAATGGAGGAGGAACTCGAGGGGATCGCGTGTGCGGAAGGAGTCGAGGGTAGGAAGCTCGAATCGGCGCGGTAGCACTCGAAGGGATTTTTTTTAGAGAGAGAATAGATAGAAGGTTTTTTTTTCCTTTGTGGAGAGAGAAATTAGATACAATGCATTATCACTTAAGTATGAATAAAATTAAATGATCAAGATTATGTAACATATGGTATACTAACAACAAACTATATATTACAATCAAAAACACTAAATAAACTTATTCATTGAATTTAGATATTATGCGATACTACTCAAAAGAATATAGATTTTCATATCAAAAATTAAATAACCTTAACTACTAATAACATACAAAAAAATAAAAAATATATATATTGTATGTAAGATATGATTTGACAGCTGTAACCGCATAAACTATTTGCTAGTGCTAACAGTGCTTTTCACATGCAGATCTTAATATAGTATAATACTTGGAAAATAGTTATAGTATATCAAACTGATGTTACTATGAACAATAAACAGTGTATATATCAAGATGGCCCAAGAAATGATACAAATAAATAAAATACTAAAAAAAGTATAATAATTATATTATAAAATGTTGTTAAAACTTTATACAAGTAGTTGAATATTCTTAAAGTAAAGTTATAGATAATAATAAGAAAATATGTAATGACTGTTAGTAGTATCTAGACATATATTAAGTGGTTGTTTACGTATGGAATTTAAATTGTTATTAAATCTATATTGAGATCTCATTATTTTATTCTCTTTTGAAAAAATCTAATAAAATCTAAAACAAAATTCTTTTTTTCTTCTTTTAAAAAAAGATTTTATAATGCAAAATAATTAAAATAAAGAAATAAATAATTTAAAGAGATTGGGATATAACTCGAGGCCTGTAACGATTCTAAATTTCATATACCATCCCTTCCGTTTTAATTCATAAAAGATGTTGTTTTCTGATCTTGAATTGGGTTATAGGTAATGCTTGTGAAATAAGTGTAAGAAACAACTTGTAACTCATTGGTTAAAACTCTTCGCTACTGTCCTTTAGCCCGGATGTTTGAATCCCAACAAAAACAATATTTTTATTATTCATTTTTACGACGTTTTGGAAGCCCAAAAGTTTGCACGAGCATCATATGGATTTACGAAAAGTTTTAGAAGAAAAGATATATGCAAATGGACTAAACGAAGCGACTCGAGTATATGGCATGAACCCCAAGGTAAGAAGCTACCTTGGGGACGAGTTTTGCGGCTTGGTTATGTCTAAGTGGGTCCGTGTTGGGCCCGTGTGTCCTTTGGCTTCCCGATCATTAGTTTCAATACCCCAAACGTCCTCATTCAACCTGAGACAGCTCAGTCTTTTCATTTCTCCATTAAAACTATTTTTAATACCAATTTATCACAATTCTTTACACCCTTTAATTCATCCTACTCCTTAACTCTCCTATAAATACCCCCACTCAGTTCTAACCTCTTTTCCCTATGCATATTACTCTCAAAACTTTACTCTCGCAAGTTCTTAATACATCAAGTTTCCACAAGGAGTCAAGCACCTTCATCTCACGTCATTGTTCCCCTAAGCTCCTTCCTCCCTCTCCGTTGCTCCACAACTCGTCCAAGTGACGTCGGTAGATCGAGCGAGCTCTCTTAGTCGTATTCACAGCCTCGGTTCTTCAAACTGAAGCTACTTCTCTTCAATTCCTCGCTCGTATGAGTACAAGCGATTCGAGTAAGTTCCCTCCCATTCTTGTTCTTTTTGAACCACTTCTATTGCTGAAAGTGTTTGTTAGCACCACCACTGGGTTTTACTAGCATCAAGTATGCCATTTAAAAAATTTTGGAGTGCTAATTAACACCAACCAAGATCTTAAATTAGATGATTAGGGTTTTAGCATGATATAAAGAAAACTACACTAAGAGAACGAAACTACAACCTTTGTAGATCGTGTCCTTCTCTTCTCAAGCTCCGGGTTGTGATCCCTACGACTCCTCGTAGCTCCACTTGAAGTTTGAACGGGCCTCCTCCGTGATTTTCATGTCGAAGATAATCCACCCGAAGTCCGCCAATCCAAGCTACCTCTTCATTAAACTCTTTAGTGAAGGAAACACACTACACTATAGTGCTAATGAAGTGTAGGATGATGAAGTAGGGTTTTTTTTTTGCTCACTAGGGTTTCAAGCTCTAGGATTCACAACACATGTGATGGTTTAGAGCTTGAAGCATGAATGAGGAAGAAGAAGGAAAATGGAGAGAGCTAGAGAGAAGAACTTATCACGTGAGCTCAACTCAAGAAAATGGCTAAGTGTGGAATGAATTCAAGAATTGGCTCTCTCTCTTGAACTCACTTATTCAAGCATGGAATTATTTGCAATAATAAATTGCAACCATGCTTGAATAGTGAGTCAAGACTAATAAACAATAAATAAAAGCCATGCTTTATCCCTCCAAAGTCTCCCCATTTATCATTTCATCTTCTATTTTCACGAAATAGAAAATCCTACCATGCTTCATATAATATATATATATATATATATATATGAGAATAATGGAGGAAAGATGTCATAGGAGGGAATTTCCTTCTATGGCATCGAAAAAGTACGTCCTCCATCATTTTTTCCGACGATCGGCACCCATTATCTTCATCATTATCATCTAATATGTAGGTACACCAAATTTCAGGTGATTCTACAACTTTTTCACCGTTAATTTAGTGGGTTCAAAATTAACGGTTTACTGACAACAGAACTTTTTACACTGCTAAATCAACGGTGAAAAAGTTGTAGAATTAAATGAAATTTGGTGTATCCATACATTAGATGATAACGATGAAGATAATGAGTGCCGATCGTCGGAAAAATTGAAGGAGGGCATACTTTTTCGACGCCATAGGAGAAAATTCCCTCCTATGGCCTCTTTCCTCCATTATTCTCTCTCTCTATATATATTTCTGTTCAGTCGAAAATATTGCACATTTGATTTAACATTTTTCTTACTTTTGTTAAGGGTTTAAAGGTGTTTATTGTAACTATAGAACATATAAGGGTTTATCTGCAAAATATCTATTGTCATATGTTCTATATATTATAATTAATATTATGAAGGAAAATATATGCATATAATATTTATATAATATTTTAATAATTTAAATATGCATATCATATTAAATATTCTAGTCAAGATTTTTAAAATATTGTATCATATAAAATGGTTAGGATAATATCTCTCTCTAATTTAAATATTACTAACATTATTCATAGAGATATTATGCAAATTTAGCTTAGGTCAAGAGATCAAGATTTCAAGATGCCAGGATCAAAAATCTGCCAAAATCGTAAAATCAATACTGGCAGAGACTCAGTAAATATTTGAAGAATTCAGGCATGGAAAATTACCATATATGGAAAATCACCATATTAGGAAATCACCATATATGGAAAGTCGCCATATTAGAAAGTCACCTATATGGAAAGTCACCATATTAGGAAAGTCTCCATATTAGGAAATCACCATATATGGTAACTAGGTTTTCTTCTTTGAGGCTATATAAAGGACCGAGGGCTAAACTTAGAATTCATCACCTTTTACACGAAGCAAATCAACGTCAAAAAATACGAGATCCACGACAGGTCCATGATTCGACGTGATAGAGCGACGTGAGATTCGACAGAGCATCTACTTCCTACAAGGCAGAGATCGAGAGCAACTTCTTCTTCCTCTTGTAATCTAAACTTGAAGGCTTTGTAATTGTGAAGTTGATTAATAAAGGTAGATCATTATTTAGCATTTATTTTCTGCATTTACATTATGAATGCTTTCTCTATCCGTTCTTCTTCTATCTCCATCATGCGCGAGTAATTCTCCGCTTGATAGGGTTCGTAAGATTAGGGTAGATCAATGGATGAAAAAATGTTTAAACTTCTTTTAAATCTTATGAAGTTTATAAAGTTTAGCAAAATAAATGTTAACATCTTTATCGGGCGCGCTACCAATTTATTGCTAGTCTCGACCGCGATTTGAGATCAGATTAACAATTATTTTGTTAAGGGCTAGACATGAATATAGATTAATGAAAGGACAATGGTCAATAGTGGGGAAACCCTAGTTTCTTCCAAAAACCCTAATTCTCATTCATAATTATCTATTTAGTATTAAATCTATCAATAGATAAAAGGAGTAATCTTTATTAGTCATCCATGACTACCAAATCCGAACGAATCCTACAAGCATTTTTCTTATAAAATCTATATCCGTATTTAAACTAGATCTGTATTCTACATCCGTATTTTGACGTAGATCTAGAAACTATTTCCACTATTCTTTATTCCTCCATTCTTCCTTTTTTTCAACACGTTTAAAGTAAGATTGAAAGATTCCACATATCCCTGAGGACGACCCGTACTCATCTCGGTCTAGCTACACGCGACACCGTCATTGATTGTGGTTATTCTACAAATACTTCTTTAAATACAGAATCAATCAATATCATATATATATTAATATATATATTATGAAGAAAATAATTAGTGAGCTAATAATATTAGTTAATATATAATTATATCAAATATAAATATATATTATATTATTAAATCAATACTTGATTTAATAATCCGGTTATATCACATATAACCGACTAATATCATTTATTTGTATATCACATTATCAAATCAACACTTAATTCAATAATCCGGTTATATCACATATAACCTAACTGATAATAAATAACCGCCAGATCAGAATACAGTATCATATACTCGTATTTAATCAGGCCCCCGCACATATCAGCATATGTGCCCTACTTCGTTTCGCTTGAACCAGGAAACTTCTGTGTGGGACTCTAAAGACTCGTCAATACGCCAGCAGTAGGTGATGATCACATCAGTCACCCACAAGCCGTCAGCGGTACTAGCTGGACGTAACAGCTACCCAGGTATTGAGCGATTAGAAAATCAACAAGCAAGCTTGTCCAAAATCTCATGAAACCTATAAGTAACACTTACCGTACAGTCCGCTCTCTTCGTATGATGTGTTGCATATCAAATCTAGGGGTAGAATCGTCAGACCCCAGTAACTTGATAAGTCATGCCGATGTATGGCTCATAACGGTACGAGAAACTACTGATAATTCTTACCGGTAAATCTCATCAACAACCCTGACCAGGGACTTCCTATTATAGACAATAGAGCATAGCGCAACATCAACTCCCAACACCAGGAGAGACGAAACCCTTCTTATCGCTCATTGCCTCCATGTGACTCGGGACTATACCCAAAATCCACATATTTGCACGACTCCTTTGAACTGTGGTAGAGAGGAAATCAAAGCACAGTGGGATCCACACAAGACTCTATGAAGATCTCGGGTTTACAGACTAATCTGTACCAGTGTCACCAGAGAACTGCTATATGACGATAGGTATAGTACCAACTAGGAGTTCTCGGCGAGTCTTGTTCGGTATACCCATTCTCTAATGAGCACCTGTGTACAATCTTTGATGTCAAACACCAATAGCTATAGGATCAACCATCACCCCCATACAGGGTCAAGAAACGTACACACTAGTCTACTCTGGAATATCGATGCCCTGTCTTGATATACTTTCGACTGGGAACAATTAAAGGATGTGCTTGTGGACTACCCAGGTCCTAGTAATATGATCTGCATCATAGTCCTGGTAGTTAAGCCAACATCCTAAGGGCTTTATCAACATGTATATGAGAGACGGTATAATAATACCAGTGAACATGTTAAGATAAAGGCAACCAGATAGCATACTATCATGTGGACAAGAAAGTCCTCTATATATATGTCCAATCATCCACTATATCATACAATAATGGCCTCTAGGGCATACATATTCCTAACAATCTTTCACTTGCACTAAGGCCAGATATTGTAGTATCTCATACCTAACATCCCAAAAAGTCTCTCGAATCGCATCTGGGGGATAGCCTTTGTGAGTGGATCCGCTGTGTTATCATCCGTATCAACTCTTCTGATCTCGATCTTCTGTCGATCTACTATCTCCCGGATCAGGTGATACCGCCTAAGAATATGTCTGGATCGCTGATGGGACCGGGGTTCCTTGGCTAAAGCCACAGCTCCATTGTTATCACAATACACAGGTATTGGATGCTCAATGGATGGAACCACACCAAGTTCAGTAATGAACTTCTTCATCCAGACAGCCTCTTTGGCAGCATCGTTGGCAGCGATGCATTCGGCCTCCATCGTCGAGTCTGCTACGGTATCTTGCTTGAAACTCTTCCAACATACCGCCCCTCCATTGAGGGTAAAGACAAAACCCAAGACCGACTTACTGTCGTCCTTATCACTCTGGAAGCTCGAATCGGTAAAGGACTCCACCTGGAGTTCTCCGTTACCATACACCAAGAACATTTCTTTAGTCCTTCTCAAGTACTTAAGAATGTTCTTTACAGCTATCCAGTGCTTTTTCCCAGGAACCGATTGATACCTACACACTACACCTAGTAAGTAAGCTACATCCGACTTCGTACATAATATCGCATACATGATTGACCCGACTGCAGAAGCATAGGGTATCCCTTGCATGCGAGCCCTCTCCAATTCAGTCTTGGGAGATATCTCTTTGGAGAGAGTGATTCCTGAACAAGCGGGTAAATTACCGTGCTTATAATCTTCCATACTGAACCTCTTTAGAATGGTGTTTATGTACCTGGATTGGGACAATCCCAATATTCGTTTATATCTATCTTTATAGATCTTAATCCTCAGGATGTAGGAGGCATCACCCAGACCTTTCATGGAGAACTTGTGTGATAAGAAGAGCTTGACCGAGTGTAGCATAGAAACATCGTTTCCTATCAAGAGTATGTCATCCACATCCACGTACAATACAAGGAATATACAAGGTTCATCTACGTTTTTGATGAAGTCAAACTCTTTGAAAGCTTCATCGAAACAGATGTTCCAGCTCCGCGATGCCTGCTTTAATCCGTAGATTGATTTAAGCAGCTTGCACACGCTTCAGCTGCTCCCACTGTCTACGAAGCTCTCTGGCTGTGTCATGTATACGCTATCTTCTAAATCACTATTTAGAAAAGCGGTCTTGACTTCCATTTGCCAAATTTCGTAGTCATGGTATGCAGCAATGGCAAGTAGAATCCAGATGGACTTAAGCATGTTGGGGTCAAAATTTACACCCCAGTTGACCAAGTCAAAATCAAAATTAATCCCAAGCCAAGTGGTCCCAAGCCCAAGTCAAGTGGGCCAATGCCCGGGTCGAACCCGAACATGAAGCGGCCAGTCTCCCCCATGCCAAAATGAAAATTTGTAATAAATAATTTTGGTGTATTTCTTTTATTTTATTTTATGAATAAATGTAAGAAAAATGGGCATAAAGCCAAATTTTTGTAAAGCCCATGGCTTATGTGTAAAAGAAATAGCACATGAGGCATGGGATGGGCAAAATACCATTTTGTAAAGCCCAAGGGGCTATATGTAAAGTGCATAGCCTATAAAGGCAAAGAGAATGAAAATATCTCAAGAACTTTTTTTCTCTCTAAAAAAAAATCAAGATCTGTGATCTTCTCCTTCCTCAAGGTTCCAAAACCTTCTTTTTTCTTTTGAATTAAATCAAGAGTTTTACTCTTCCTTTTCCAAAACTAAATAGTTTTTCACTACAAAACCCACAAAGGGGAACTCAAATCTCCCATCAGATCTCAGAAAGGAGAGATTTTTAAAATCTCATACTTCTTGTTCTTCAAGAGCCGGCCAACAAATGAGGAAGAAGGAGACCCATCTCCAAAGACCCCACTTTGGGGAAGACCCAGGGCTCCAGGGGGAGAAGCCCCCTTCATCAGCTTCAAAATATCCTTGGAGTTTAACTCCTCTCTCTCTCACACACACACACACACACACACACACAAAATAATAAGTGTTCCTTTCTGGGAGTACAACTCCTATTGCAGGGACCAAGTCCCTTTTGCCTCGCGAGCGCCTGAGCGTCCACGTGCCTGGCACGTGAGGCGCTAGCGCCCTTACGCTCAAAACTCTAGCGCCTAAAGCGCTAGCGCCCGAGCGCACACTTGCCTGGCACGTGAGGCGCTAGCGCCCGAGCGCTCAAAACGCTAGCGCCCGGGTGCCCACATGCCTGGCACGTGAGGCGCTAGCGCCCAACGCGCTAGCGCCCGAGCGCCCACATGCCTGGCACGTGAGGCGCTAGCACCCTGGCGCGCAAAGCGCTAGCGCCCGAGTGCCCACGTGCCTGTCACGTGAGGCGCTAGTGCTTTAGGCACTAGCGCCCTGGCGCTTTCTCCCACGCATCCTTTGGATGCCCTTTCCCCTTTATATATATATATATATATATATATATATATACATACATACATACATACATACATACATACATACATACACACACACATACTCTACAACACTGTCCCCTTTCAAAACACAACACACGTACACTGCATATTGAGTTCGCATGACCTGTTTTGACCCATTAATCGGAGGTTCTCTCACTCCAAAGGCGAGGGGTAATTAACGGCAGCTTAGTCCGCGGCTGCCGGAGATTCGGATCCCCATAATCAATAAACCCCCGCCTACCCTAGGCAGGGGAATCCGTAATGCGCCTGAAAAAGCGCGTGCGTATTTCCATCTCAATGGGGTGACGAAAAACACTCTACAGATTCTGGCACGCCCGGTGGGACCTTTCTCTCCTCCCATATCTCGGGTCAAGTGTTCACGCGAACTCATTTGATATATATGCCGATGTTTGTACTGAAATAATGTTTTTTCCATGCAACAATCAACTTTCAACGACAATGTATCCTATGATGGATCCGGCTTCTGATGCGACCTCGATTCCGTACGTGGTCAAGATCAATACTCGTGTGGTTCTCCCCGCAAGCCTCAATCGACAGTGGGAGGAACAACCATGCCAGTTTGGTTCCGTCATCATCTACCCTGCCGGAAGCGCTCATCTGGCAGAAATCCCGGCGAAACAGGTGGCCAAGCCGGTCTCAAGAGGCAAAAGGCCGAATGTTGTGATCACTAAGGCACCACGACGAAACTTAAGACGGTGTCTGAATGACTCTCTGGTGCTCCAGCTGGGGGCAAGACTTCTGGTACAAAGGGCAACATCAAACGTTGCGGACGGGCTCAGGCGATGACTCCAACAAATGCACGATCGGGCATCTCCTCTGGCTTCTCTATCAATCGGTCTATGGCATCTTCCCGAAGAGCCGAAGTCTGCCGAGTGCTTAAAACAGAAAAGTGTTAGTTATATGTATGCCCTAGAGGCCATTACTATACATTTGTTGTATATTATAGTGGATGCTTGGACATATATAGGGAGTACTTTCTTGCTCGACATGATAGTATGCTATCTGGTTACTCTTTACCTTAACGTGTATACTGATTGTCTCTCTGTTACATGTTGGTAAAGCCCTTAGGATGTGTACTTGACTGCCTGGACTATGATGAGGATCATACTAGTGGGGACAAGGTAGTCCATAAGTACATCCTTCAAAGTCCCTAGTCGTGGGTATATCGAGACGGGGCATCGATATACCATAGTAGACTGGCATATACCTTCTCGACCCATACAGATGGGCGATGGATGATCCCATATCCATTGGTGTTTGACATAAGAGATGATATACGGGTGCTCAGTGGAGACTGGGTACACTGGACGGACTCGCCGAGAACTCCCATATGGTATTATACCTTACGTCAGATGGCAGTTCTCTGGTGACACTGGTACAGGTTAGTCTGTAGACCCGAGATCGTCATAGAGTCTTGCGTGATTCCCACTGTGCTTTGATTTCCACCTTACCACGTCCAAGAGGGTATGCAAAACGGTGGTTTTGTAAGTGCACGGCGGCGCCCCGGCCGTCAAACCGACGGCCAAATACGGAAACGGTGATAAACTTTAATTTTGCGAATTTTGCAAACCGGCACCACCGCGCACTAAACCCCGGATCGGGCCATTAAACTTGTCCTAGCAAACTAACAAGATAGGGAAGAGATATACCGACTGATACGAGTCCTTCGGTCTTCATCTCCACGCCGATCTCCTCGCGGGATCTCCGTCCGTCTCCTCCTCGTCGGATAGGGCACCACGAAGCCGGGTACTTTTACGGGCTCCCACCTCAATACCGAGGCAACTCGGGCGCGAAGTTGGCTAGCCGACGCGCCCAAGATAAGCTGTAGAATGTAGTGTAGAGTGCATGTCTCACTTTGGGGTATTGGTTGCCTTTTCAAGATGGAGGAATGAAGGTATAAAAAATGGTGCTTTCATTTTTCCTTGTATCAAAAATGAGATGAACAAAATTTCCCTTATACAAATGAAATGATCCTCTCTCCTTTCCAAGAAGTGGCCGGCCAAATTCTAGTGGGAAATGGTGGTGGAGTGTGAACCAAAAGCAAGAGGGAGGTGATGGTAGGATAAAGTAAGGAGGTGTCCATATACAAACATCATCATAACAATGTTACACCCAAACCATAACCCTTCAAATCTCATTTAATGCAAGTGATGGAGGGAATCAAAGATGCTATCATAATCTATACAATTGCAAGAAACCCCCTCCACAAATGTTATTTGCACAATTGTAAATAACCCCCTCCATCGGAAAAGTCCGGCCGGGAAAGAACAAAGAAAAACCAGCCGGAACGGAATGCAAACTGGCAACTCCAGAAAACTGGTCCCGTAATAAATTACAGGAAAACCCCAATACTGTGCATACACACCCGCATCTGTATTCCGTCCGGATACAAATGCAAAGAGACAAAATCTACACTGTACTATACTAGGATCCGGCTTAAACCAAAGCCGGCTAGTAATATCCGTTCGATCCTGATCCGTGCAATACCGCACGTATCCGATCGAACCTTACCATATATCTATACGGCCTCTAGTACAAACTGTCCGATCCTGATCCGTGCAATACCGCACGTATCTGATCGGACCCTGTCATATCTCCATACGGCCTCTACAGCGTTTCGCCCGAAAGCTGAGTAAGTGAATGTGTGTGGTGGACTCTAAAGACTCGTCAATACTATGGCTGTGGATTTAACCACTAGCTCGTCAGAGGTATAAGCCAATACGTAACGGGCTACCAGCTATTGACCAAAAGGGACGTCGATGAGCGAACTCATCCTGACACCCTACTGAGCCTGTCAGTGACAATATCCGTATAGTCCGGTCCGTTTGTCTATGAGCATCGCATGGCGGGCCTAGGGGGTTGGTAAAAGTCAGACCGCCAAAAGCGGTACAAGTCGTGTCGGAGTGTAGCCCAGAACACCCTGAGATACTACTGGAATACCTACCAGTAAATCTCCTGCCTTGGCCAAGGACTTCGTGTAATGGCTCTCCTAGACACAGCGCGACCTCACCCCCAATACCGGGAGAGACGAACCCCTGAAGATCCGCTCACTGCCTCCATGTGGCTCGGGACTGTACCCAACTAAAACCTGTTTGCACGACTCCTTTGAGCCGTGGTAGGGTAGTAATCAAAGCACAGTGGGAACTCACACGAGACAAATGACGATCCCCAGGTCGATGAACTAACCTGTACACATGTCACCTGGGAACTGCTATCTGACGTCAGGTATAAGACCAACTAGCATGTTCCCGGCGAGTCCTGTCCGGTGTACTCATAACCCAATGAGCACCTGTATACATCTTAGGTGATCCAACTGACACCAGTGGCTTGTGAGACCGGCCACCGCCCCTCGTCGGGGTCTCGACTGTATACACTAGTCTACTCTAGAGAATCGATGCCCTGTCTCGAAACTCCCACGACTAGGGACTTTTTAAGGATATGCTTGTAGACCCCAGCTCTCACGTATATGATCGCCCTCATACTGCCGGCAGTCAAGCAAGAATCCTAGGGGCTCTATCAACGTGCAATAGCGACCTGTCAGGTCACCTAAAGCAGTACACGATGATAAAGGTAAACCAGATAGCACACTATCATCTCGAGTAAGACTGTCGTACCGGGATAGGTCCTCCCTCAATCATTGCAATCACATGCCTGTGATCCAATAATTGACTCTGAGGGCACTATCTCCAACAATCTCCCACTTGCACTCAAGGCTAATTATTGCGATGTCGCATACTCACAGCCCGTGTGATACCGAACACCCAACTCCTCTACTAGTTAGTCTCACAAAGCCTGTTTGCGAAACTCTTGCGTTCGAGGAATAGCCTCAGCGAGTGGATCCGCTCTGAAGTTTCTTTCTATGTCTCTCTCTATATCTCAAGTTCGCGGAGAAAGTCATCTCCCGAAATGAGCAATACCTGTCTTAGACTGTCTGGATGTCTGATGGGACCTAGCTCATAAATGAACTCCAAATCCAAACTTCTCAGACTGTATCGTCAACTGAACTTAATCAGTATCCTGCGCCATGCCTCCCTCAGTATTGCCTTGGATCACCTGTCCAAAATACTGCCCCTCGTCAGAAGAAAAACTATAACTCTGACGATCACCCTGTCGTCCATGTCACCTTGGAAGCCTGGAGTGATAACCGTCTCCTAAAGGAGGCAGCCGTTATCATATCCCTAGAACATTCACTTATGTTCTAAAACTGCTTCCGACTGTCTCTCCAGGATTGGATCAATGTCAACTTATTGCATCTAGTGCAAGAACAACATCTGGTGTGGTACTTGACATCTCATGATTGACTCAATTGCCTAAGCAAGTGATCTGCCAATCATGCGTATCCCTCTCCCCTTTAGTCTATAAGACACCTTTAGAGAGGGTGACTCCATCACCTGCAGGTACACTACCGTGCCAGGAGTCGTCCATTCTAAATACTCTTAGAATGCTGTCAAAGTACCCTGATTGGGAAACCACCCAAATCTAGATCTAAAAACCATAGATCTAGTAACCAGTATGTCTGATATTGTGTCCAAGTCCCTTGTGGAGAAACCACTGTGTGATGACCAAAGTATAACCGATCGTAGTATAGGAGTTTCCTTTCCTACTTTGTGTATGTCATCCAAAACCCGGATATCACACCCTACTACCTTCTTAACAGATCCATCCCCTATTCTGATGAAGTCAAACCTATGACTGTCACATCAGAAATAGATGATCTATCTCCGCTATATCTGCTTTAGTCTATAAATAGACATAAGCCTGATGTCCACCAATGCTTCTGCTGCTCCCACTGACTACGACAACCCTCTGGCAGAGTCATATAGACGTGCACTTCTAAAGCTAGTTTAGAACGACGCTATACTCATCCTCCCACCGGGTCTCGCAGCCTGGAACAACAGCAATGGCAAGTGTGGGTAAACAAGAACTTCCCTGTCACCGTCCTTGAGGCTACCGGAGTACCTCTCGGGTGCCTGAAGTTACCCACCTTATCTACGGAGTGGCCAATGGAATGTCAAATCAGATTGAATCTTTAGGTTCCTTATCAAATCTTCAGTAATCGTTTGCGGTTCTGGAATCACTTCCAGTTCTACCATACTCCCACTACTGTTTTTGAAAAAAATCCATCTTTATTAAAACTGTGGCGAGTCTAGAACAATATTTCTATTGATCTGCCAGATGGTAGAAAATCAACCCTCGTCATAGCCTGGGTCAACCCACAAACAGCCATTACAGAAACGTGCCTTGAGTTATCCAGAGTCTGGTTTTAATCATAAGCCGGACAACTCCCCGTACCTTAACAATGTTAAGATATGAACTGTACTATATCCAATATAGAACCAGAGGCACTGATTTAATTGAACCAGATTCAAATCATGCAGCTATCTCCAGTGCATGTCAACTAAATGGAAGGAGGCCGATCAGCGTTACTCAACTTAGGAATGCTTCCAATTATGAGTAACCTGAAAGAGAAGCAATTTCTCTTTATCATTACTATCAACTGAATACCATACACAGGTATCTACATCTTCGATTACTTTGAAGAATCCCGACACTTGCTATACCTGGTTCTCTACTCTATTCAAATACCTATAACTCCTCAAAACTTAGACCCTGTGTTTCTACGAAACACATGTCTAAGAACTAGAGAAGTTAAAAGTAAACAGAATATAGTATGAGGACCAACCCCTCTGTCCTAATGGACACTGGACAACATACAATACTTTGTATAAGTCCGCTGAGTCTAACAACTCTTTCACTGTGTGTCGTAGGTTGAAAACTGTACTTATGGTTAAGAAGAATTACACCGCTGTTTAATGCTCCTTACCTAACCATCCACTGATATAGGTAAATGTCATCGACATAATATCAAAAGGTATATCTCACTCTATGAAAATAGACGTACAGATATATCAATTTGAAATTGGTGCACAACAGCGGATATTCAAAACCAAACATTTGCCGACCGGCAAACAGCCCAGGTGATCTCCTCAAATATCACCGATTACAACGAATCCCGATATAATGAGGATGATCACCCATTTCCCAATAACTTACTCCCACTCATCATCTGTAAAACCATACAGATGTGAGAATCAAACCTGGTAAATACATACCCTGGAGCAAGTGTCTAATCGGGAAATCAGTTTTCTTTTAACAGTACACAGTTGAACTGAAACATTGAAATGTTTCGATGGGGTATCCTGGTATTCCTAGTAATGCCTCTACCATTATCCAGATTCACAACTATAACCGTATAATTCTTTGCCACCTCTCCAAATCCCTTTATATGTCTTTAGTCATTACCTTCTGCACACCCCTTAGGCCAAATGGTTTTCTTCCTTCCCTACCGTTCGGCACCAGCCTATGGTTTGGAAGAAGACTATCCAATAAGCATAATGGGTGTACTGTCCTAGTCCTAGGAGCACTCGCAATGCGAGAGAAGGTGAAGATAAAAGACAACCGAATAAACCTTATTCCTATTTCTCCTGAACCAGAATCCATCCCCGAACTGGAACAAGTTCCTTTCGAGTTCGTATATAACCATACGATGGAATATCCAAATAACTGTGGATCTTCGTAGTGATACGGAGTGTCCTGGAGAAATACAAAGGTGATGTGGGAGTGGTAATGAAATACTTGATTTGGTCGTGAATATCAGTCGCAATTTACTTTGCCCTTCTTCTAATCCCTTGCTTTGTCTAAACTTAATACCTTCTGTACACCGTTTAGGCTAATTGGCTTTCTTCATTCCCTACCAGTCGGCACCTGCCTATGGTTTGGAGGAAGACTATCCAATTTGCGTAATAGGTGTACTACTCCTAAACCAAGGAGTACTCGCAACCTGAGAGAAGGCAAAAGGAAAAGACAACTGAATAATCCTATTCGTTTTCTCCAGAACCGGAAACCATCCTCGAATTCCTTCGAGTTCGTATCTAACCATACGATGGCTTTGTCCAATGGAAGTGGACGTTCGCAGTAATACGGGGTGTCCTGGAGAAAAGGGTAAAAGTAGGAGTGGCAATGAGGTCTGCAACTCTGACAATCCAAAAGCCGGTGTAAAGAAGGTTCGGTTAACTTGGTCACTGAGTCATAGTCTTAGGGTCGGGTCAATGGTCGCTGCCAGAGAGAGAGAGAGAAAAGAAACACTCAGCGTGCACTCTAACCTAGATCAGAATGGTTATCCCTTTATCTAATCTGGAAACCTCCTACTGTACCTCAAATTCTCCTCCAAACCTAAAAGAAGAATTAGTCGGGGTCACCCGAGGAGTAAACTAACTCATCAGTGGGAATCGGGATCCAACTCTCATCGCATGATAACGTGACGTAATCCGCTCACGTCATCACACTCCAGAAGGTATGCGCATATCTGGCAAGTTTCAGTTCTTTTGAAACTCCCGATGTGATTTTTACCCCATGCTCTTATGACCTTGACTAAGGCCAACAAATCATAAGTCACATGTCAAGTTCTACCCGTCATTGTCCAGGTTAATTTGAACCCACCCGTACAAGCTCTTGACTAGGGCCAACAAGGCTATACGACTGTCCCAAACCAACGCATCTATCTATGCTACATATGAACACCCAATAGCTACCAAACACTGTGCCTTGACTATGGCCAACAAACACAGCTTGAATACTATTGACTATCCATATGAAATGACGGAGGGCTACGAATGGTTTCTGGCGAAAACCTTTAACGTAATAAACTTGATATCGTTGAAGGAACGGATAGCTTTTTAGAAAATATAGTGACGAAAACCTTTACTAAAGAGGTCACTCCCGGTGAAGGGATCTCGGCTCTTTCCCCGTAGAATGAGGTGCAGGATATTCCAACTGAATACCACGATGCAAAGCAAAAGTAATCGGCTATAGTGAAGTTAAAGCCCTGACGTAAACTTCTGTCCAAGGGGTCACTCCCGGTGAAGGGATCTCGGCCCTTGCCTCGTCGACTGAGGAGCAGGATATTCTAAATGAATACCACGATGCAAAACAAAAGTGAACGTCCTTGCAATAACAGCTTTTGAAAAGTGTTCCAACAACATCAGAATAGGTTTGTTTTAACTAGCATTGATCTGAATCAATGCAGTCCCATCAATTGATCACACCACAAAGAACATAAATATACTGACGTACGTATATGCCATCCGCATTCGCCACTGGGTCCCGTCATCACCCGTTAGGTTAGCTAACTAACGGCAGAGCGGGGACTGGACTAGCGCGGATGAAAAACATATACAACATCTACTAATATATATACCAATATATTATATTTCACTCAAGGCGTGAATAAAATGCAACATCACAGAAATGTACAGCATCATAGAACAATACAGATATCTGGGATCCCCGGGTTTCACAGAGCCACTACTGAAACCCGACGTTCCCCTGGTCGTGTGGATAGCCTGTGCAATGAAAACCTAGACCCCTACGGGCGCGGCAAGTCACCCGCCAAAACCTGAAGCGAGGCAGCCCCCTTCAGCGCCGTGAATGGACCACCCAGCACTTCACGGAATCCGGTAACTTGGGCACCCCTCCTGGGTCAACCTGTACCCCCTACGAGTGCGGCGAATAGCCCGCCAATTCCAGACTAAAGCCCCCTCCGTCTCAATGCCATGAGATGCGGGCTTGTTGCCCTCCAGAACCCGGCTATCCGTGCACCCCTCCGCGGGGTAACCCTAGTACAGAAAGTAAAATATACATACAACGGGTACATCGACCGCAACCAGGTCGTGCCCCAAAAGAATAATACAAACAGGCAGTGACGGCAGTCCACATGTCGGACGCTCGCCCCGCAACAACAAATGTACATAATACAACAACACTGTATTAGCATTGCATCCATGCTATCCCCCACGACCGATCCGCAACATCACAGCAAAACACAGAACATCAACGTTAAAGTCACGTTCGCAAATCCGTCTAACCGGGCTATAGCAGTTAGACTGGATTTACCGATCAAGTGACATTCACGGTCGCAGATATAATGTAAATACTGTGAAATAATGTGTTTAAAATATCCGATCAATCAAAACTATAATAAGTGGGCCCCAAAGCAATACTGTAGCACTCACAGAAAATCTGGGCCCAATATTAATATTCCAAAACCCCTAATTACATCCCAGAAGCCCACTGGAGAATTTCGAAGCATTGATCCCACCAACCTGCGGCGGAACCGCGGCAACAAGGGGGGTTTTGCCGCGGTTCCGCGCTCGAGCTGAGGGATCATTGTCTCGAATTTTCCCAGAGTTCTTAGAACTCCCTGCACATCATTCTGAGACCACCTGAAAAATTTTTAGACTTCAAAAAATTTCGACAGAAACTGATGTGAAGGAAAAATACGGTTTTTGGAAATTTTGGTCGATCGGAAATGCAAACACATCAAACGAAGCTAGACGAAGTTAATGGCGAGGCTCTGATACCACTGTAAGTGCACGGCGGCGCCCCGGCCGTCAAACCGACGGCCAAATGCGGAAACGGTGATAAACTTTAATTTTGCGAACTTTGCAAACCGGCACCACCGCGCACTAAACCCCGGATCGGGCCATTAAACTTGTCCTAGCAAACTAACAAGATAGGGAAGAGATATACCGACTGATACGAGTCCTTCGGTCTTCATCTCCATGCCGATCTCCTCGCGGGATCTCCGTCCGTCTCCTCCTCGTCGAATAGGGCACCATGAAGCCGGGTACTTTTACGGGCTCCCACCTCAATACCGAGGCAACTCGGGCACGAAGTTGGCTAGCCGACGCGCCCAAGATAAGCTGTAGAATGTAGCGTAGAGTGCATGTCTCACTTTGGGGTATTGGTTGCCTTTTCAAGATGGAGGAATGAAGGTATAAAAAATGGTGCTTTCATTTTTCCTTGTATCAAAAATGAGATGAACAAAATTTCCCTTATACAAATGAAATGATCCTCTCTCCTTTCCAAGAAGTGGCCGGCCAAATTCTAGTGGGAAATGGTGGTGGAGTGTGAACCAAAAGCAAGAGGGAGGTGATGGTAGGATAAAGTAAGGAGGTGTCCATATACAAACATCATCATAACAATGTTACACCCAAACCATAACCCTTCAAATCTCATTTAATGCAAGTGATGGAGGGAATCAAAGATGCTATCATAATCTATACAATTGCAAGAAACCCCCTCCACAAATGTTATTTGCACAATTGCAAATAACCCCCTCCATCGGAAAAGTCCGGCCGGGAAAGAACAAAGGAAAACCAGCCGGAACGGAATGCAAACTGGCAACTCCAGAAAACTGGTCCCGTAATAAATTACAGGAAAACCCCGATACTGTGCATACACACCCGCATCTGTATTCCGTCCGGATACAAATGCAAAGAGACAAAATCTACACTGTACTATACTAGGATCCGGCTTAAACCAAAGCCGGCTAGTAATATCCGTTCGATCCTGATCCGTGCAATACCGCACGTATCCGATCGAACCTTGCCATATATCTATACGGCCTCTAGTACAAACTGTCCGATCCTGATCCGTACAATACCGCACGTATCTGATCGGACCCTGCCATATCTCCATACGGCCTCTACAGCGTTTCGCCCGAAAGCTGAGTAACTGAATGTGTGTGGTGGACTCTAAAGACTCGTCAATACTATGGCTGTGGATTTAACCACTAGCTCGTCAGAGGTATAAGCCAATACGTAACGGGCTACCAGCTATTGACCAAAAGGGACGTCGATGAGCGAACTCATCCTGACACCCTACTGAGCCTGTCAGTGACAATATCCGTACAGTCCGGTCCGTTTGTCTATGAGCATCGCATGGCGGGCCTAGGGGGTTGGTAAAAGTCAGACCCCCAAAAGCGGTACAAGTCGTGTCGGAGTGTAGCCCAGAACACCCTGAGATACTACTGGAATACCTACCAGTAAATCTCCTGCCTTGGCCAAGGACTTCGTGTAATGGCTCTCCTAGACACAGCGCGACCTCACCCCCAATACCGGGAGAGACGAACCCCTGAAGATCCGCTCACTGCCTCCATATGGCTCGGGACTGTACCCAACTAAAACCTGTTTGCACGACTCCTTTGAGCCGTGGTAGGGTAGTAATCAAAGCACAGTGGGAACTCACACGAGACAAATGACGATCCCCAGGTCGATGAACTAACCTGTACACATGTCACCTGGGAACTGCTATCTGACGTCAGGTATAAGACCAACTAGCATGTTCCCGGCGAGTCCTGTCCGGTGTACTCATAACCCAATGAGCACCTGTATACATCTTAGATGATCCAACTGACACCAGTGGCTTGTGAGACCGGCCACCGCCCCTCGTCGGGGTCTCGACTGTATACACTAGTCTACTCTGGAGAATCGATGCCCTGTCTCGAAACTCCCACGACTAGGGACTTTTTAAGGATATGCTTGTAGACCCCAGCTCTCACGTATATGATCGCCCTCATACTGCCGGCAGTCAAGCAAGAATCCTAGGGGCTCTATCAAAGTGCAATAGCGACCTGTCAGGTCACCTAAAGCAGTACACGATGATAAAGGTAAACCAGATAGCACACTATCATCTCGAGTAAGACTGTCGTACCGGGATAGGTCCTCCCTCAATCATTGCAATCACATGCCTGTGATCCAATAATTGACTCTGAGGGCACTATCTCCAACAGGTTTTTGGGTACAGTCCCGAGTCACATGGAGGCAATGAGCGATAGGAGGGGTTTCGTCTCTCCCGGTATTGGGGGTTGATGTTGCGCTGTGCTAAATTGGCCATAATAGGGAAGTCCCTGGCCAGGGCTGGTTTAGAGATTTACTGGTAAGTGTTACCAGTAGTTTCTCGACCCGTTATGAGCCTCTCATCGGCATGACTTATCGGTTATTGGGGTCTGACATTTACCATCCCTAGACTTGATATGCGACATATCAGACGAGGAGACCGGACTGTACGGTAGTGTCACTGTCAGTCTTTATGCAGGAGTTGGAGCGGGCTTTCTTGCTGATCTTCTGATCGCTCAATACCCGGGTAGCCGTTACGTCCAGCTAGTACCGCTGACGGCTTGTGGGTGTTTGATATGATCATCACCTACTGCCGGCGTATTGACGAGTCTTTAGAGTCCTACATAGAGGTTGTACTGGCTCAGGCAAAACGAGATAGGAGCGCATATGTGATATGTGCGGGACCGAGAATGATATGAGTATGTGATACCGTATTCAATTCTCGCGATGATTGTATCGATTGGTTGTATGCGATATAACCTAGTTATCGAATCAAGAATTGATTCGATAAGTCGATACATTGATATTAGTCGGTTATATGCGATATGACCGGATCGTTAAATCAAGTGTTAATTTAATGATTTAATGTATAATTATATATTTGATATATTACTTTACATTAGCTAGTATTGGTTCACTTAAGATTGATGTTCTCACTTAATGTGCACAAGTTGTATATGCGATATATTTTTGTGCATAAGATTGTATCATGCTTGATGATACATGCAAACTTGGGTGTGTATGCTTTAAACCATAGTTTAGGTTAATGGTTGAGGTTTTATTTATTTATTTATTTATTTGATTTTGGAAAAACTAAATGGTGGCTTTTTTGTTTCATTGCTAGAAGCTTCATGAAGCATGCTAGCATCTTTGAAAATGTCTTGCCATTTTGTTTCATCCTTAACCTAACCATCAACCTAAACCCTAGTTTATTCTCTACATGAGTTATCCTCACCCATGGTTGCATTATGATAGATATCACTTGATAATTCTTTTTAGATTATTCATTTTTCTTATTCTTCTTCTTCTTCTTCTTCTTGAAGAAAAGGAAAAGCTTACTAGAAAATTATCAAGTGATGAATCCAAGTGAGAAATCAAAATCTAAAGAGTACCCACTTCTTATCTCACCATTCTCTACTAGACTAGCACTTTAGTTTAGGGTGTTTACTTCACTAATTCTATAGTTAGTGAGGTAGAAGCTTGAGTCCGTATTCGCTCGACGTAGATCATCTTCGGCATCGAAGACTTCAAGCGATCCCGTTGCAACTTCTCAAGGAGCCGTCCGAGAGTTCGGGAGTTGGATGATCGCAGCGAAGGTACGTCGTCACGGAGCTTTGGAAGTGGTGAACCGGATCTACAAAGGTTGTAGTCCCTTCCCTTTAGTGATAATTGTTATCTACTAGCTTTTGTTTCGCCTAATCTCTAGTTAACGATCTTGCTTAGGGTTGTTAAGCACCTAAATTTTTTAATCCGGCATGGTCGATGCCTTGTAGAGCCTCCTTAGTGTGCCTAGTAACCCTACTAAAAGTTAAGGCAGAAGCGGCTCAGGTATCGAGCGAACAAGAAAGCCAGGACTCCGGCCAGGTGGAGTCGTGTGAGATTCCAAGAGTAGAGTCATCCTGCGATGACGACTGAATCGGCCATAAAAATCAACAATTCCTTCAAACCTCTGAAGTGGGTTCAGAAAAATGCCATGACCGCCAGAATCAAGAAGACGGCGGTCCGAACGTCGCTACAAAGAGACGTGTCCCGGCCCCAACAGAAAAAGTATGACACTATCTCTTCAAGAGTCTATCAGGCGCTCTGTGCCGCACGAAAGCAGTGAGGCAAACCCAGAAAAGAAGCGCCATCACCATTCAAGAACCTGGTCAGGCCAGCCGCCTTCAATCGTCTGCCCGCTACCAAAACAGGGGGGTCAAGACAGCAATCTGTGAAATCAGCCGCCGATAATAAAAAAACAGCTGGATATATTATCCATACGGTCTATATGGCGGGTGGGCGCCCCAGCGACAACCTTCGTAGCAAAAGCAAGGATGGGGCCACCACATCCTAAGTCCAATCTGGCTTGAATGTGGTTGCCGCTTCCCAAGAACATCCGCCTCCGCTGGAGGACGAAAACCCTCTCAATGAGGAAGATAGGCAGAAAGACCCCTCGGTCCATGCAGATTCAAGTTCGGACAGCGAGGAAGAGCCAACTTTCAGCCCCAGGACCGCGGAAAAACAACTGCTTCAAGAGCTTTGAAAACAGCTCAGGAGCAAAGATAAAGAGATGGCCAAGCTCTATTCGAAAATTAACGACCTAACGAATGTTGTGATGTAGCTTACGGCTCAAATTGCTCGAGCGCCTTCCAATCAAGCACAAGTCTCCACTCATGAGCCGGATGATGACAATCCGAAGCGGCCGATGCCTATCCCTTTGGGTCCAAGATTCGTTGAGCCGCACGAAAGTCGGCCACATTCTGCTTCTGGGGACTCCTTGGCCCCAGATAACACTATCCCGCTAACACAAGATCGGATAATGGATTTGGTCACCAGCAAGGTTAAAACATTGGTTGCCAAAGCTGAAGCTCAGAAAGAAATTGGCAGTAGTGGGCGGCCATATCCCGCACAGTACGATCTGATCGAGTTCCTGAGCGGCTACGTCATTCCTAAGTTCGGAAGATTTGACAGGACAGGAAATGCAAATCAGCACGTCGCCCACTTTAAAGTATCGTGCGGAAACACAGGGGGCAATGATGTGCTCCTTCTTCGTCAGTTTGTCAACAGCCTGACTGGTGTCGCTCTCGACTAGTACGCGAGTATACCAGATGGGTCCGTCATTACCTTTGCCCAAATAGAGTCTCTGTTTTGGCAAAGGTTCATGAGTGTCAGTGATAAAATCTCCATTGCTGACCTTGTGAGGACCAAGCCGGGGAAGAATGAAAGCAACACCGACTTTATCGCCCGATGGTGTAATCTCACGGTCAAGTGCGAACTGCCGCTGGAGCAGGACCAGTCTGTCAGCCTTCTCGTTGGGAACCTCAGCAATTGGATGGTCCCATTCTTGTGTACAGCAGGCCTCAAGACGTTTCAAGAGCTAACCAAGAAAGTCCAAATGCTGGAATGCTCGAAGCAAGAGTCTACCTCGGACTCTCAGAGAGACAAGACTTGGAAAAGCATGCGGGATGACAACCGTAGAAGCGGGAATCCTAGCAGTACCAATGTCTTCAATGCGTCCAACAATGAAGAAAAGCGAAGGGCGGGCGAATCCAAAACCAACCGGTCTCGAAAGCCAGTGCTGGGAGGAGAAGGGCCTTCCCAAGAGGAGAAAAAGAACAAGGTTTACTCTTTCAGGAGGGACAAGGTTCGAAAGATATTTAAAGATGCCTTAAACAACGGTCTACAATTGCCAGAGTCGAAAAGACATCAAGAAGCAAAAATGACCGACAATCCCCTGTATTGCCCGTACCACCGAGTAGTGAGCCATGCGATTGAAGATTGCTATATCTTCAAAGACTGGGTCGAAAAGCAGTACAAGGCTAGAGAGATCGAGCTGTCCAAAAGTGTGTTGGTGAACAATCAAGTTGCAACCACCAACTTTATACAGACAGAAGCTGAAGCCTTCTAGGAGCAGACAGCCGAACCCGCTACCCTGAGAAATGAAACGGACTCACCGCAGCCTCCGTGGAGTACGCACATATCTAATAAGACGAAGAAGATGGTAAAGCTACTTCGGAAAGAGCCCAGGACGAAATGGGAAGGGCAGAAGAAGCCTACCATGCAAGCTGCCAATGCGGCTCCATCAGGCTCAAAATCCAGAAAGCTCAAGAAGAAGAAAAGTGCAGCTCGGCACGAAAAAGAGTCTAGAGGGAGATTGAGCATTCAAAAATATATTGATTCCCTCGAAGACTATGAACAGAAGGAAAGGACTCTAATTCAATTGAAAGAGTTCTTCCTTGTAGAAGTGGCTGAGATTCTGGAGGAGTTAGAAGAAGATTCCAATGAAGAGATCCCTATAGTAACTTGCTACGCCATCCATCTAGGCAGCGACTCTGAGCAGGATCTCTGTTTTCCCCAAAAGGACGAGGAGCTCGCCACTAAGGCCAACCAAATCCAGCTCAGAAACCGCAGGGCTCTACCGCCAAATCAGGGCAATACCCTAAAAAGGAAGGAAAAACAAGTCGCTAATGAAGAAGATGGCAGAGAGCCGGCTAATGAAAATTCAAGTCCTTCCTCGGTAGACTACAATGTATTGGCTCATCTCCGAAAGCTCCCGTCTCTCCTGAGCATCTATGATGCCTTGGTCCTATCTAAAAAGCTTAGAGATGTTCTCATTCATACTCTACAGAACCCCGAGCGGTATCAGGCTCGCTTTGCGGAAATTAATATGAAAGAAGCCCAGTACGCTCTATATGCCGCCGCAATCACGTTTAAGGATGAAGACTTGCTGCTGGGAACGGCTGAGCATAATCGTATGCTTTACGTGACAGGGTACAGTGACGGAGACCGGATTAATCGTATATTGATTGATCCAGGGTCCTCAGTGAACATCATGAACTTGCGGACTCTGAAGAGTTTTTCAATGGACATCCGACACCTGTCAAGGGAAAGGATTGTCATTCAAGGATTCAATCAAAACTGCCGGCAAGTTCTAGGGTCTATAGCTTTGCCAATCAAATTTGGGGATCTGCAAACCGAAGCTAAAATATACGTGATTGATGCTCTTATAAAATTCTCTTGGGACGGTCGTGGCTCCACGATTACGGCATCGTTCCGTCAACTCTCCATCAATGCATGAAGTATACTAAAAATGGCGAAGAAAGACGCATTGACGGAGACATCCAGCCGTTCGATGTGCATGAAGTACGATATGAAGATTCTCGGTACTTTGTGAACCTCCAAAGTGCTGAGCCACGGTTGACCAGAGACAGAACAGCCCTGAAACTCAAAATCAAATCTGAGCCGGCTGTCACTTTCAAAAGCAAAAATGCCCAAGTGCGCCCGCGTTTCGGCAGTGACACTGATGAGTTCGACGCCGGAAGTCCTTTCTTCCGTAAAACTCGCCCTCGTTTCGGTAGCGATACGGACGAATCTGATACTGAAGGCCCATCTAGCAGCAAAGTCCGTCCTCATCTTGGCAGCGACACTGAAGAGTCAGAGGAAGAGGACCTGCCTTGCAACAGCTGTGCAGATTGGACCCCCATGCAACAAGAGAAACTACGAGAGACCTTCGAAATTACAAAGAGTCCCTAGCCGTCACAAGGGTGCCGGAGCAGATGTGCAAAGAGCTCGATGCATTGTCAGTCTCCACCGTGGACCAGCTGAAGACTTTCTACGTTCTCGGAAGGAAAAGTGGACAGAAGAGCATCCTGTTTTATGGGTCAAACCCTGTTGTGCACCCGGACGATTTGTCTGTCACGTGCCTTCCCTATGAGAAAGGCATAAGAGCCGTCCTTAATCCTAGATACTATGCACCCGAGATGCGGGAATATTTCAAAAGGTGCGGATGCTGGTTATATCAAACGGAGTCCGAAGCAAAGTTTTATGAAGGGCTATGGCATCCGCCCCAGGTCCGAGCACTCATCGATGGATGAATTCCAGATAGACGGGGCATAGGCTTCATTTAACCTGATTCTTAGGCATGCTACATGATCCATATTGGAGAAGCCAGCAAAGAGTCAAATAATGAAGACGAGCTAGCCGAGCCAGAAGAAGCTCCTCAAGAGCTCGAAGATAGCGGACAAGCAACCTTTGACGAGCTAACCGAGATTGACTTAGGAACGCCCGATAATCCAAGGCCGACCTATATCAGCTCACTCTTGTCAGAGGAAATGAAAGAGCAGATAATCGCCCTGCTGCACGAGTTCGTCGACTGCTTCGCGTGGACGTACAAAGAAATGCCTGGCCTTTCCCCTGAAGTGGCCGTGCATAAGCTGGCTATATCTCCTGATGCTAAGCCAGTCAAACAAGCTCCTCGAAGAATGAGAAGGGAACTGGAAGAAAAGTTCATCGAGGAAACCAAGAAACTCATCGATGCCGGCTTCATCAGGGAAGAGAAATATACGGACTGGATCGCATGCATAGTCCCAGTGAAGAAGAAAAATGGGCAAATCCGAGTTTGTGTCGATTTCAGGGACCTCAACAAGGCATGTCCTAAAGACGACTTCCCGCTACCGGTCATGAAAATGATGGTCGATGACACCTCAAATTACAAACTGTTCACCTTTATGGATGGCTCATTCGGATATAATCAGATCAAGATGTCGCCTGAGGATGAGAAACACACAGCATTTCGAACCCCGATCGGAATATACTGCTACAAAGTGATGACGTTCGGACTGAAGAACGCAGGTGCTACATATCAAAGGGCAATGATCAATATCTTTGATGACCTAATCCATAAATTCGTCGAATGCTATGTTGATGATCTGGTCATCAAGACTAAAGCCAAGGCCGATCACATCCAAGATCTTAGGACCGTTCTCACCAGGCTGAGAGAGTACGACCTGAAAAATGAATCCTCTGAAGTGCGCTTTTGGCGTGTCATCGGGAAAATTCCTGGGCTTCATAGTCCGACATCGAGGGATTGAAGTTGACCCATCCAAGATAAAGGCCATCATGGAGATGCCCCCTCCGAAGAATCTGACGCAGCTAAGATCTTTTCAAGGCAAGCTTTCTTATATACGAAAGTTTATCTCAAATTTATCGTGGAGATGTAGGCCCTTCTCAAAACTCATGAAGAAAGGAGCTCCTTTTGTCTAGGATGCTGAATGTCAAGAAGCGTTCGAAAGCATCAAGTAGTACTTATTGCACCCTCCAGTGCTGGCCGCTCCCATTCCAAATAAACCGTTGATTCTCTATACTGCCACACTAGATGAGTCACTCGATGCACTTCTTGCCCAGAGCAACGGGGAGGGAAAAGAGAATGCCCTCTACTAGCTCAGTCGAACTTTAGTCGGGGTGGAACACAACTATTCCCCGATCGAAAAGAAATGCCTGGCTTTGATATTCGCTGTGAAGAAGCTGAGGCACTATCTGCTTGCTCATCGGGTTATGCTGATCTCTAAGGTAGACCCGCTCAAACACTTAATGACCAAGGCAAGCTTAGCCGGCAGAATGGCAAGATGGGCCGTCATGCAGCTTGAGTTTGACATAGTTTATACTCCTCAGAAAGTAATAAAAGGGCAAGCACTCGCCGATTTCCTTGCTGCTCATCTTATACCAGAAGGGTCGCCGCTAAATTGTGAATTACCTGATGAACAAATATTGCACCTCGAGGAAGATGAGCCATGTTGGGAGCTCTACTTCGATGGAGCCTCATCAATAAGGACCTCCAGCAAATCAAGCGTCCCGGAGATAAAAGCAGGGATAGGATTGGTGTTCATCACGCCATCGATGGGAACCTTACGGCGTTCTTTTGCTCTTACCGAGCCTCGCATAAACAACGAGGCTGAGTACGAGGCTCTGATAGCTGGTCTGGAGCTTGCCATAGAAATGGAAGTCCTTCGGCTATGAGTTTATGGTGACTCTCAGCTTATCGTCAACCAAGTAAGCGGAGACTATAAGATATACAAACCCGAGTTAGCTCGGTACAGAGGCTGAGTGGTGCAACTCATGAAACGGTTCACTCACATTGAACTAATGAGAGTCCCTAGAGCGTTGAATGGAAAGGCTGACGTACTCGCTCGCTTAGCCAAGAAGTTGGCTGATCCTGACATGAATGAAATTCTGATCACTGTCAGGAGCCGGCAAATTCTACCCCCAGTCTCTCTACGAGAAGAGGAAAGCGCGGAACAGAAGAATAGTCCTGCCGAAGAAGCTTTGATCATCCAAGACGAGCTCGATTGGAGAGAACCCTTCATAGCGTACCTTCGATATGACAAGCTGCCCGAAGGAAAATCTGCGAGGATTTAGTTGAAGAAGAGAGCTCTCCGATAAGTGTTTGTAAATGACACGCTATACCGCAGGTCATATGACCAACTCTGGCTCAGGTGTTTTTCATTGGCCGAACCCCAAAAGGTCATGAAAGAAGTTCACTCAGGCGTCTGCGGGGTTCACCAGTCCGTCTCCAAAATGCGGCTTCAGATCAAACGGCTTGGGTATTACTGGCCCACCATGATACGGGATTGCGGAGTGCATGCAAAGAAATGTCATGTCTGCCAAATTCATGGCGATTTCATTCACAAGCATCCCAATCCGTTGCATCCTACGGTGGCGTCGTGGCCCTTCGAAGTCTGGGGCACCGACATTGTTGGCCCAATTGATCCTCCGTCATCCAAAGGCCACCGGTTCATATTGGACACAACTGACTATTTCTCCAGATGGGCTGAAGCTGTCCCGCTAAAAGAAGTCAAGATAGAAAATATTTTTACGTTCTTCCAGCATAATATTTTATACCGCTTCGGTACACCAAGAAGAATCGTTTCTGACAATGGGCCTTCTTTCAAGAGCTTCAAATTCTCAAGATTCGCTACTCAACACAAAATAGACTGGAGATATTCCTCCGTCTATAATCCAAGAGCCAATGGGCTAGCCGAAACCTTCAATAAGACTCTATGCAAGCTCCTGAGGAAAAATGCTTTAGCCAACAAAAGAGACTGGAATCTCAAGCTTCACGAGGCGTTGTGGGCATATCATACTTCGCACCGTACTCCAACTCAGTCCACTCCATACTCATTGCTCTTCGGAGTGGAGGCGGTCCTCCCCCTCGAAGTCGAAGTTCCAAGCTTAAGAATGGTCGTTCAGCACGAATTGACGGAGGAGGAAAACGTGCTCCTTCGGCTGGAAAATCTTGACGCCCTCGAAGAAAAAAGGTTCGCGGTGCAGCAAAATCTGGAGCTATACCAAGCCTAAATGTCACGGGCCTATAACAAGATGACCCGTCTCCGCGCTTTCAAGAAAGGTGAATTGGTGTTGGTCCTCAGAAGACCGATCATCCCCAATCGACATGCCAAGGGAAAATTCGAGCCAAACTGGGAAGGACCATACATCATCAAGAAAATGTTCGACGGAGGATCCTACCAACTAATAAGTGCCGAGGGAGAAAGGCCCATGCCACCCATCAATGGCCGATATCTCAAGAAATACTACACGTGAATGCTCCAAGTCGCAAGCAAATTGAGCAAACCGGCCCTACGGTCTGGATCATACATCCTGCAAAACCGTATACAATCCACGGGCATAAACGGCCCCTATCTCTCACAAGTCCTGCCGGTGAGACTACTTTTAAAAGTCCCACCAGTTGAAAAAAAAACGGTATGTCCACAAGCAAAACAGGCACGGATGAAAACCCGAAAGGGCTCAGTGAGTAAAAACAGCAGGACTGCCGGCGAGTTTGTGAAAACCCGAAAGGGCGCAAACTCGTGAAAAGAGATAAAACACACTCGCAAAGTCCTCTCGATCTTGTGAGGAGAAAATCCCTGCGTGAGATCCTTACGACTCACAAAGGGGCAACACACTTAGGAATACTCACGATTCCTAAGGAGAACATACACCTGTGAGATCCTCTCGACTCGTAGGGAGAAAACGCTTTTATGAGACCCTTACGACTCATAAAATTGAAAAGCCTTAGGTGATAGGGACCTAAACCTGTCTCCTAAGCCATCGTTCCCCAACGGGCAACAGCAAATGTAATACCCAGTCCTTTTGTATACCAATATCCGTATTTTGTTACTCTTAAAATTTATTTATTTTATAACTATTATTTTTTTTATTATTTTAAACCCTAACCCTAATCTAATCTAATATCTTTTTAATTTTCCCTAACAACTATATAACTATATTAACAAATCGGCCCATCACACCCTCCCCTTTCCCATTTATTTCTCTTTTTCCCTTTTATTCTGCCAGCCCAAACTTAGCCCGGCCCATCTCTCTCCCCATTATCTTTATTTTTTCTTTTAAATTCCTCCGGCCCAAACTCTTCCCCGGCCCACGAATCCTTCCCAACGCGCCCGACCCGACCCGTTCTCATCCCTTCTCACCAACGTAACTCCTTTTCCCGCTCTCCCGCTCCTTTCTTCTTCCTCGTTCCCACGTCGTCGCCAACGCCCCCGCTCGCGACCACGATCTCGCGCCCACGACGCGCGTGCGCCTCCCTCTAACTCCCCCCTCACTCTCGTTCTCCCGCTCCCTCATCCCTCATACTCTCCCGCTCACCCTAAGCCTCCCCTGCAAAACCCATCACGCCGCCGGTACAGCCCACTGAGCCCTCGACGACGACGACGACCAACTCCCACCAGCTTCACCAACCCGAGCCCTCACTGCAACCTTCGCCAACACCTTAACCGCCTCCACTTCCACCAACCATCGACCCCAAAGCTGACCCCTCACACCCGAGCACACCTATCGACAGCCGAGACCCCAACCACAATCACCACCGCCGCTGCTCCCCTCATAGCTACAGGAGCCATGCCGACGAGCCACCACGACATCCTCCGCCATTCTCTTTCTGCACTATAACCCCGTGGCCACAACCCCACCATCGAGCCTCATCATCAACCGCATGAGTGCCGTATCACCACCTGCAACTCCGTCGACCATCGCGGCACCGCCAACACCGTTGACGACACCCTGAACCATTCCCGTGCACTACGAGCCCGAGCTCCGCTACCTTCCTCCACGACTCCCCTTCAGCCTTCAGACTCAATCGAGCATCCCCAAACCTAGCCGTCGCTGTCCAAGCTGTTGCTGTTGTGCCATTATCTCAGTCATCTTCATCTCGCCAATCTCGACCACCCTCACTGCCTCATCGCACTGCCCATCGTAACACGCCATCATCGTAGCAAAATCGAGGCACGTCATTTCATCGAACATTTATGGTTGTCGCAAACACCATTGTTCCCAGTTGTCGTCATCGCTGGTTAAGCCGTGTCTTCGGTTGGTCTAATCATTGTCGTCGTTGACGCAGCAGCCGTCGCAACACCAGCGTACGTCCGTAGCACCCACCGAGCCATCAAGTCCAAGAACCAAGCTCCGCCGAGGCCAACTCTTATCGTGCTCGAGTTGTGATCGCGTCGTTGCCGCTGCCGTAGCCGTGGTTCACCACTGTGCCGTCCGCTGCTGTCACATCACCGATCGTCGTCTTCAGGCAAGTTTAATACTTGCTTCATGGTACTTTTTATATTACAATTCAATTACCAAAAATTCCCGCATATGCTTTTCGTGTAAATTGTTATAAGTTAAGTGTTTGATGTAAACCATGCATACAAACCCAGTTAAATTGACGGCAATAAAGGACATTGAGTGGCCCGAGTTATAATGAAGATCCCGTAAGACCTTGGTTACAAAACGATGCTGTTTGCTCACATAAAATGATGTCCCAAATTCTGTAGTAAAGCCTGAAAACCTCCGTACATGATAAACCGTAAAATTGATATTAAATTATGTACAAATCGGATTTTAGAGTTCGATGGCTCGTATCGAAGCTAACTGTTTAAAATACAGTATCCTATAGTTTTTCTATGAATTATAACTAATTATGATAGAGATAATTGCGGAGGGTTACGATTCTGGACTGCAGTCCAGAATGGAAATCCCGATTAACCCCTGTTTCTAGACCCCTGTATATTCCTGTTCAAATAAGAGAATGTGCGGAACCCTATATTGTCACGTAGGGAATTGAATTATATTTATTACTCCACTGGTCTTACTGGATTCCTCAACTGTTTGATATTTTTAATTCATTTTACAATGTCGACACATCTTGCTGAATTCTGCAGAAGCAGATTTTACACCTCAAACATAATCTGTCCATAACTCCCTGTTGGCATAGTATATTACTGATCCACCAATTGCGGTGGAAACTTGACTGATAACCCTAAGTATTATTCAACTATAGCGTCGCCTAAATACGATCCCAACTGAGATTAAATTGTGTTACGAAACGGACTTCCGATTCTGAAACCGGATTTCCAGCAGCGAACGCTTAAAATGAAATGGCCATATCTAGTGATCCTGAAACCCAATTAACGTGAAACCAATTTTGATGGATAGATAATCGAACATAATTCTTACCCCCTTTTTATTGTTTCGCTAAATTTTGCATTTATGATTTATGATAAATTGTGCAAGTGGTAGGACACCGACTGATGATATCTTAATCATGCCTTAATTACTGTATTCTCAACACATTATATATATATGTCATTGCATTGGTAACCTAGCGATCATATGCATTACCCAGTGTTAGGTTTTAGTGTTTGATTGTGTCAAGTACGTTAGTGTTTAAGCTTGAATGGATAAGTGACAGTGACACGTACTTGTACACAATCAGTGGACCCTATTGATTTATTGCATTGTCGACGTCTGTGGGACGTGTATAAGTGTGAATATAATTGGTATGGGACAATTATGGAAGCACTTGTATGGGTGTCATAGGTAAGGCACCAAACACTGTCCATTTATCTTGGGTATCAGTCGAGACATGCTTGATGAAGACCCTGTCTTCAGTTCTCGCGTAGACTCGTCATGGACCGACTGGTATTTGAGTTCATGGTTGGCGTTTGATGTAGACCACGGGGTGTGGGGTAGTTTGAGTATGAGTTCAACAGAATCTCGGGAGTCCCATGCCGGCACATACAACGATTCTGGAGATATATGGGGATATTACTGATTATTAGTGAGCGACTCAGGCAAGTGTTCCCTTGCCCTTGGGTCCTACCCTTGGGTAGGGGGTAATCCCGAGTGGTTGACTCTCACACTTGGACTGACGATAGGCTTAGTGACCTTTACAGTGAGACTTAAAGACTGATAGGTTTAGTGACATTAACATGCATTACTTACTGATTCAACATACTTGCCATATTGTTTACTGTTCTACTGTTTACCTGCTCTATTAGCTACCTGCATTGGTTGCTTCATGTTCATGCCATTATTCCATGATTACTTGTTCATATCCATTATTATTGCACGAGTTACCACTTGTATATATATATTGCTATCGTGTTGCTCTGACGACCTAAGTATGCATGCTCAGATTGAGAAGTGGATCTAGCTTGGACTAGGACCTGACGTATCTCGAGGACATCGCGGACATCTTGATCAGCGACCTAGAGCTATAATTCCTTGATCTCCATCTGGTTAGTTCTTTTGATTTAGTCACTGCATTTCTCATTACCTGTGCATTGATTACTGATTACCACATAGAGCTAGAAGCCGAAGTGTGACTACGGAGAGATATTTTCTCGACCGTAGGAGCATGGCTGACCTTATCGACCTCTCGTATTCCGTATTTTGGGAAGCGGGGCGTGACAGCAAATGATGAGTCACTCCTGGCATTTCGCTTCAGTGTTAGCGGTGCTGATGCCAACCAAAAACCCAAATCCTAAGTCCTCCCAAGGCAAATGATGAGTTGCTCCTGGCATTATTCCAGTGCAGCAATGCTGATCCCAAACAAAAACCAAAATCCAATTTCTCAAAATTCTCTCGGCCTTACGATTTGTCCCCAAGTTGACTACCATATATAATCCACGAGCTCAAATAATTCTCATCGTGCTCATGCCCCACCGCAACCAATAGTTACGCGGCTGGTCTCCGCCCTTGGAATTATGCTCCATTTGGGAAGACCCACTCATGCATCCTCACGACACATGAGGAGAACAAACCTTATGGGATCCTCACGACTCATAAGAAAATACCTTCGTGGGATCCTTTTGACTCGCAAAGGAAAAACACGCTTGGGAGTCCCCATGACTCCTAAGGAGAAAGTACACCTACGAGATCCTTTCGACTCGTAGGGAGAAAATGCTTTTATGGGATCCTTACGGCTCATAAAATTGAAAAGTCTTAGGTGATAGGGACCTAAACCTGTCTCCTAAGCAATCGCTTCCCAACAGGAAAAGGCAAATGATGAATTGCTCCTGGCACATGTGCTTCAGTGTTAGCAACTCTGATGCTTACCCTGACCCCAAAATTCCAAACTCCAATCCAATAGACCCCTAAGTCTTTAAACTGGGAATAGATGACCTCTAAGTCGTTAAACTGGGAACAGATGACCCCTAAGTCGTTAAACTGGGAACGAGGGAAATTCCCTCACGGCAAATGATGATTCGCTCCTGGTACCATATTCCAGTGTGGCGGTGCTGATGTCAATCCAAATCACATCAAATTAGCAAAACACAATGACCTCCCTAGCAGAATCAAATTCCACCTCGGAAACAAGTCAACCTCATCCCTAACACCGCAATAAGCGGAGCAAGTCAAATCCAGAACCGACCGTCCACGTCGCAAAAAGGGCAGCACCGACCGTCCACGTCGCAAAAAGGGCAGCACCGACCGTCCAAGTCGCAAAAAAAGCAGAACCGACCGTCTACGTCGCAAAAAGAGCAGCACCGACCATCCAAGTTGCAAAAAGGGCAGAACCGACTGTCCACATCGCTAAAATGGCAGAATCGACCGTCCACGTTACAAAAAGGGCAGCACTGACCGTCCACATCGCAAAAAGGGCAGCACCGACAGTCCAAGTCGCTAAAAGGGCAACACCGACCGTCCAAGTCGGAAAAAGGGCAGAACCGACCGTCCACGTCGCTAAAATGGTAGAACCGACCGTTCACGTCGCAAAAAGGGCTACACCAACCGTCCACGTCGCAAAAAGGGCAGCACCGACTGTCCAAGTCGCTAAAAGGGCAGCACCGACCGTCCACGTCGCAAAAATGGCAGCATCGACCGTCTAAGTAGCAAAAAGGGCAGCAACGACCGTCCAAGTCGCGAAAAGGGCAGAACCGACCGTCCACATCGCAAAAAGGGCAGCACCGACCGTCCACATCTCTAAAATGGCAGCATCGATCGTCCACGTCACAAAAAGGGCAGCACCGACCGTCCAAATAGCAAAAAGGGCAGAATCGACCGTCCATATCGCTAAAATGGCAGAAACGACATCCACGTCGTCAAAACGGAGTTGACCTCCACATGAAAGAAGATCCATCAATTTCATGCACACAACCCACATATGTGGTGTGCATGTATTGATGGGGGAAATTTGTTGGGGTCAAAATTTACACCCTGGTTGACCAAGTCAAAATCAAAGTCAACCCCAAGCCAAGTGGGCTCAAGCCCAGGTCAAGTGGCCCAATGCCCGGGTCGAGCCCGAACATGAAGCGGCCGGCCTCCCCCATGCCAAAATGAAAATTTTGTAATAAATAATTTTGGTGTATTTATTTTATTTTATTTTATGAATAAATGTAAGAAAAATGGGCATAAAACCAGATTTTTGTAAAGCCCATGGCTTATGCGCAAAAGAAATAGCACATGAGGCATGAGATGGGCAAAATGCCATTTTGTAAAGCTCAAGGGGCTATATGTAAAGTGCATAGCCTATAAAGGCAAAGAGAATGAAAATATCTCAAGAACTTTTTCTCTCTCTAAAAAAAATCAAGATCTGTGATCTTCTCCTTCCTCAAGGTTCCAAAATCTTCTTTTTTCTTTTGAATTAAATCAAGAGTTTTACTCTTCCTTTTCCAAAACTAAATAGTTTTTCACCACAAAATCCACAAAGGGGAACTCAGATCTCCCATCAGATCTCAGAAAAGAGAGATTTTTAAAATCTCATACTTCCTGTTCTTCAAGAACCGGCCGACAAAGGAGGAAGAAGGAGACCCATCTCGAAAGACCCTACTTTGGGGAAGACCCAGGACTCCGGGGGAGAAGCACCCTTCATCAGCTTCAAAATATCATAGGAGTTTAACTCCTCATACACACACACACACACACACACACACACAAAATAATAAGTGTTCTTTTCTGGGAGTACAACTCCCATTGCAGGGACCAAGTCCCTTTTGCCTCACGAGCGCCCGAGCGTCTACGTGCCTAGCACGTGAGGCGCTAGCGCCCTTGCGCTCAAAGCGTTAGCGCCTAAAGCGCTAGAGCCCGAACGCACACGTGCCTGGCACGTGAGGCGCTAGGGCCCAAAGCGCTAGCGCCTTGGTACCTAAAGCGCTAGCGCCCAAGCGCTCACGTATCTGACACGTGAGGTGCTAGCACCCTGGCGCGCAAAGCGCTAGCGCCCGAGCGCCCACGTGCCTGGCACGTGTGGCGCTAGCTCCCAAAGCACTAGCGCCCTGGCGCTTTCTCCCACGCATCCTTTGGATGCCTTTTCCCCTTTATACACACACACACACATATACTTTACAACACTGTCCCCTGTTAGAAAAAATTTCTAACGGGGCGCTGCCCTGCACCCCGCAAGGGGGCTGCTAGCCTCCTTGACCCCCAGCCCGCTATCCGGGTAGCGGGACCCCCGTAAAAACTCTGCGAGGCACCCGATATATCCAAAACCCCTTTCAAAACACAACACACGTACACTGCACATTGAGTTCGCATGACCTGTTTTGACCCGTTAATCGGAGGTTCTCTCGCTCCAAAGGCGAGGGGTAATTAACGACAGCTTAGTCCATGGCCGCCGGAGATTCGGATCCCCACAATCAATAAACCACCGCCTACCTTTGGCAGGGGAATCCGTAATGCGCCTGAAAAATCGCGCGCGTATTCCCATCTAAATGGGGTGACGAAAAACACCCTACAAAGCATAGCGACTAGAGAAAATGTTTCATCATAATCGACACCTGGTCGTTGACGAAAACCTTTTGCTACAAGTCTAGCTTTGAAAGTCTCAACTTTTCCATCCACACCAATCTTTTTTTTGAAGATCCACTTGCTCCCAATGGGTTTTACTCCTTCAGGAGCAACTTTCAAAGTCCATACTTTGTTGGTATACATGGATTCCATCTCAGATCGCATAGCATCCATCCATTTCACAGAGTCCCCACTTATAATGGCCTGGTCGAAACTAGTTGGGTCATCATCTTCCATGATGCAATTCTCGCTCCCACCGTCTACAAGAAAACCGTAGTATCTCTCAGGTAGATGAAGAACCCTACTAGATCTGCGGAGTGGCTGGGGTTCGTTGGGTACTATTGGATCCTCTGGTTCCACCAAATCATCAGTTCTAGTTTGTGTATCTGGAACTTCTTCCAGTTCTACATCATTACCACTAATTTCTTTCACAAGAAATTCCTTTTCTAAAAAGGTGGCATGTTGAGCAACAAACACTTTTTGTTCATCACTATGGTAGAATAGATATCCATGCGAATTCTTTGGATATCCTACAAACTTACATAGAACCGACCTTACCTCGAGCTTGTCCGGATTTTCCTTTTTGACATAGGTCGGACAACCCTATATCTTAACTTATTTAAGATATGGTCTCTTTCCACTCCATATCTCATATGGTGTTTTAGACAGATTTTGATAGAACTTGATTCAATAGGTATGCCGCTGTCTCAAGTGCATAACCCCAAAAAGAAATAGGTAATTCAGTTGTACTCATCATAGAGCGCACCATATCTAATAGGATGCGATTCCTCCGCTCCGATGCACCGTTGTGCTGTGGTGTATACGGAAGAGTAAGCTGAGAGAGAATCACATTCTCTTTTAAATAGTCACGGGACTCCGTGCTCAAGTATTCTCTTCCACGATCAGATCGAAGGATTTTATTACTTTTACCCGTTTTGTTCTCTACTTCTGTTCGTCATAGAAAACTGCATTTTAATACCTCTCATCCGTTATCTATTTTGCTATATATTGGTATTATTAATCAGTGTCTGCTCAGTAATTACAGTTTACAGGTATCTGTGATAAATACTGGAAAACACATTCAAAATCACAGATATAATGTTTGGGAGACGACACTGCAAACAGAACAGGAAACCGACCGATATCCCAAGAGCTCTTTTGGAAATAATGCTTGTGCACACACTTTTTGTCTAAATTGGTCCAACACATACAAGTGTGCACATAGCTTGGACCAAGTGGGGGCTGCCATGAGCAAGTAGGGAATAAGAAGTAGGCACAAGGAGTGATGGGCAATAAATGCAATAGAGTATTGATGTGATCTAAGCCTTTGCACTTGATCTCCTCTCTGTGATTTAGATCCAGATTGCACATATGTGTTAATAAAAAAGAATTGAAATTATAGAGAGATGCCCAAGAGACCAGAAGACTATTGAAGAAAGGTGGGCCCCAGACTTCAACTTGAGGCCGCAGATTTAATCATTTTGGCCGCAATTTGCGGCCAAGTTATGGCCAAATTTCCTCGTGCTCTTTTGGTGGGACCCTTGTTGTCATGCTAGTCCAGTGTCATTGTAATGACCCCAAAATCTTTATACATTTGTATTATCCCTCTTCAATAATATACCGTATTTATTTGTATTTGGTATTTTCCTTTTTCTATTAAATTTATTATTATTTTATTCCTCAATATATTATGTATTTTTCCGTGTACAATTTCTTTTTCTTATATTTAAGTTTTTAACTTCTCATTCTTATTTTTTCTTTCATAAATATTTAACCCAAATCCATTATTCTTATTCTCTACAGCCCATCTGGAAAGCCCACTTTCTTTTTAAGCAACAGCATATGTTTAATTCTAATTAAATATGTGCATGAACAACCTTGTAGCTCATTGGTTAAGTCCTTATATTGTTATTCCATAAGTCACATGTTCAAATCCTTATTCTTGCAATTATTTTTATCTTTTTTTTTATTCTTCTCATAACCTACAAATGAAACCTTTCATTTCCAAAATGAATGGTGGCATTTTATTTCTCTTTTAATTCTCATGTTAAATGCATATATTATTATTCACCATTACACCATCTTTATTTGTCCTCCTCTATCTTTTCCTTCCTCACATTTTTTATCTCTCACTTCTTGTAACAACCAAGTCCAGTTATACCAATTTCTGTTACCGTATGTGCTGTTGTGGTATTTATTTCATTTATCATGCTTTGGCTGTTACTAGTTATAGTTTACCCCAACATTTCATACTCTTGAATATAACGATTTAAGTTATTTAAAATAATTTAAAAATAATTAACATGGCTTGCTTGACACCCCTAACCCTGTGGTAGCGTCCTTGCATCGTGTTCTCGTCTCGTTCAGTGAAACGGACGTGTTTGGACGGCTACGCGCACGTACGTGCGTCCGTTCTTGGGGGTATGCTTTTTAATTACAAAATCCTTCATTTTAATTTTTTGGAGCTTGCCAATAAATTTCATGTTTCAAATTCAAATTTTTGGACCCGACTCGGGCGCAGTTCTGAAATAATTTTGTATCCCGCCAATTCTAATTATTTAATATTTTTTAGTTTGCAAAATCTTTTACCAGTGTAAAGGAATTAATTGTTTTTAGCTTCGAAATCTTTTGCTGGGATCTTCTTTAAACATTCAAAGAAAATCTTTTCATATTTTCCTTAGCCAATCAAAAACCCCATAAATCTTTTTCCTGAGCCAATCACGAGCTTCCATTCACATCCGACCCCACATCCCTCTTTCTCTCTCCCTTCACTGCCATATCTCTTTCTCTCTCCCTTTCCCTTTCCCTTTCTCTTTCTATCTCTTCTCTGTTTCTCTCTCTGCATATAACGACAATACTATCTCTCCTCTCCCCTTTCTCTCTCCTCTCGATCTCTCTCTTCCTCTCTATCTCTCTCCTCTCCTCTCTTTTCTCGCTAGAGAGAATCTTTCTCTCTCTCTCGCCCCACGTATCTCTCTCTCTCCCCTTATATATTTTTTCTTCCTTCCTCGTTCTCAGAAAAAGAAAACCCATCGCCTACGAAATCCTAGCCGCCGTCCCTCGTCTCTGCCTAGCGCCGACGACGCCCGCACAAGCCTCGTCGCCCTCACCCTCGTCGCAATCGCCTCCACCTTCTCTTCCTCCTCCTTTCCTTCTCTCCCGAGCAGCCGAGAACCTGCGCACCCACTCATCAGGCCACCCCCACTTCCAGCCGCCGCCGGTGACCTCGTCCCCATGCCCTTAGCCGTGTGCACACCCCAGAGTCTCTGTTCGTCGTCGGAGCCCCGTCGATCTCGCCGCGGTTGATCTCGCCGCCACCGCAGCACCTCCTCTGCAAACCCTGTATGCTTTAGTACCTCATTCCTCCTCTGTTCTTTCCTTGCTTTCTTTTCTTTTCTTGTTAAAAATTATCGTTTCTTGTTGTCGCTGTTTTCTGGTTCGCCGGAATCCGACCGTGCCGGCGACGATCCCCGACGACGCAGCGAGGACCTCCGACCCGTGTGACTCCACTGTTCGTCGTTTGGGCTCTTTCCGTTTACCTTGCACGCGTCGCGGCTGTTCCCCGCCGACGCGTAACGTTCCGTTTTCCGTATCGCGACCCGTCGAGGCAAGTGAAACTTGCTACATGCTAGTCAAAACTATTCTTATACTAATTTATTTATTTTCCTATTAAATCTCTAAATAGAATCGAAAGTTTTGGATTTCAAGTTAACCGTATAACGTTCCGTTTACATATTTTCTGATCTCGAACTTGAAACTTAATTGTTTCATCTAGTTGTTTATACCTAGTAATCACCTGTAAATGTTAGACCACATGATCACAAATATTTTATAGACGTGATACCCTTTTTCTCTAGTATTAACCTATCAGACATCCGTGTGCATCTTAAACCGGTTTAATTAAAATTGCATCCATTGAACAGATTATACATGTCATCGCATCCCTAGATTACTCAATACTTATTAACCTGGTTTTTAGCATTCACATCTGTCATACTGTATTCATATAATGCTGACACCATCTCTTAAACACAAACTGATAACTGTACAGCTAACTAGTTTAATCCGCTTTATTGCTTAACCTATTACATGTGCCAATTTATTGTGTTGTTGATACCCATGCTTGTTTATTTATAACCATGATTATGCTAGTTGATTATGAGCACTCACATAATATCTTTTACACCCGGACATGACTTGCTACACACATATTACTTGACCCGATATGGTACCGTACACTACTTGACTTGACATGATATACCATGGCTTGACCTGTTACCAAATCTTGTATCTAATGCTAACAAACCTGACATGTAGTCCTCACGGACCTTTCCTGTTGTCTATCCAGACAAACCTGCTCCTACCTGATCCTGTGTTGGCATTAGTTCTTGATTACTGAATACCTGACTTGACATACATAACTTGGGGGTATGGGGAAATCAATGATGAAATCCTGACTTGTAACTCGACAATTTCTTACTTTTACTGATCAGTTTTAGAGGCTAGGCCCGCCTCGTGACGATGCTGCTGACATCGTTGGTCTGTACCCTTTTCCTTTTAGTGCCTAGCGGCACGTCTCGGTTTCAGCCCGAGAGTCTTAGACCATGGTCCCGGGCATGCACAGGATACTATTGAGTTACATCGACGATTCATCAAATTGATTTCAAAGACTTGAGAGTAGATAACCCATTAGACCAGTTTAGTTTACTCACTGCACACTACCCTTCACTGCCCTGATTTATATTGCTGTTGCACCTGTTTTACCATTCATGATTATATTTGCATTGCCTGTTACCCTTTTTATATTTTATTACTTGATGACATGACGCACTGACGTCTGGGTTTTGCATGGCCCAGATTCCGTACCTTTGTTGCAGTCCGAGCAGGAGTACTTCAGCCAGCAGGCTGAGCAGTGAGGTTTCAGTAGTAGTTAGTTCTTTTATTTTCTGCATTTTATTCCTGATGTGAGCCCGCATTATGGGACATACATTCCAGTTATTTTGTATTGGATCTCTTGCTTCCGCATTTTTATTATTCTTGACTCATTTTATCTTGGCTTGTAGACATGTATTAGATAGTTATATTTTTGTTCTTGATATCTCTACAGCCGTAATGTGACTGTGGATGGATACCTCCTACCCACAGGTAGCATGGTTGGCTATGTCACGTGCCCATCTTAGCGTACTCTGGGAAGCGGGGCGTGACATGGTTCTTTTGGTATCAGAGACATAGGTTAGTCGGGTTGATTCTTTTGTAGTTGGGTATTGTACCCAATACACGAATCAGAATACCCGTATTTAGGAAACATGTCCTGCCACCTTGCTGTTTTACCGTTCTTGAATCTAACCTCCTCCTGATTATATCTTTACGGTGTGCAAACTTCCTTTGCATATCGACTCGAAACCTGATTCCTTATTATCTCTAGAACTTAGGCGACTTGGGTGGAGTTATGTAATTATAGCTATGATACCGCGGTATAGTTACAATGCGGTACTCTATTTAAGTAACTCGGATTCTAGCCTTGATCTATATTTTGAATCTGTTATCATGCTAATCCTTGGGTGTTTTGATTTCAGGAACATGGCAGACAAGAATCTGAAGACGTACCAAAGACGTGTTGACGAAGCCGCTATGCTTGGTGTAATACGGGGGATGTTGGAGAATCAAAAGAGGCAGACCGAGCTGATCCAGCAGCAAGCTGAATCGTTTCAGGAAGGTTTGCGGAGCGTTCAGCAGTCCGTGAACAATGTTGGGGCCAGACCAATAGATCGAGTGGGGACCGTAGCGGATTTCAGGAGACTGGGTCTATCTGTCTTTACTGGTTTGGAGGAGCCGTTGCCAGCGGAGCAGCGGCTGGTTGACATGGAGAATCTACTCATTACGACGCAGATCCCAGATGATAAGAGGGTAGATGTGGTACGCATCCAGTTAGTGGATTACGCCCATGAATGGTGGCTTGTGGAGGAGACCCGCTTGCCCAAACCGATCAAGTGGGCGGATTTTTCGAAGAGTTTCCTGGAGAAGTTCTTCCCGCGGACTGCACGGGAGGAAATGGAAGAGAAGTTCATCAGTCTAAAGAAGAATGGTGCACCCGTAGATGTACATGCAGCCGAGTGGACACGGCTCAGTAGATTCGCTGGACCTTTAGTTGCCAACGATGCAAACAGGGCAAGGAGGTTCATGCGCAGCTTGGATGTGGACATCCAGAGGCAGATTGTCTCCTTGGGTTTGACTACTTTCTCACAGGTACTTACGGCAGCCCGAGAACAGCAGAGCTTATCTGGGAAGACTGGGAGTTCACAGCAGACAGCGGTTACGGTAAGGAAGCCGGCATTTGTACCAAACCGAGCTCATGGACGCAGAGGTATTCCAGTAGACCGTCATGGTGTAACACCGATGAATAAGCCTGCTGTCGTTGATCAGAGGAAGCACGTGATTTGTAGCTATTGCCACTTACCTGGACATTTGCAAAGGGAATGTCGCAGGATGCGGGGACTTTGTCTGGTTTGTGGATCGGCGAATCATACTGTTAATTCTTGTCCGTTAAAGCTTCGCACAAGGGATGCTATTCAGAAGCCACCACAGAAACCGTTTCCGGGATAGAAGCAGCTGACTCAAGGACCCAATCAGGCTCGAGCTTTTACCTTGACGGCTGAGGAAGCTAAGGCTTCAGGAGAAGTTGTTTCAGGTATTCTACTCGTTCATGGTTTTCCCGCATTAGCGTTATTTGATTCTGGTGCATCCCACTGTTTTATGTCGTCCAAGTTTATAGCTACACACTCGATTACCTGCACGACCCTGTCTAGTTTCTGGGACATACACACTGGGAATGGGAAAAATCATATCTAGTAGAGAGTGTAAAGATTGCACAGTTATTGTTTGCGGACGGAAGCTTTTTGCAGATTTCTTAGTGATTGATACAGGCAGCTACGAAGTCGTCTTGGGAATGGATTTTCTTGGCACTTTCCACACTCACATCGATTGTAGGGCAAAGAAAGTAATTTTCCAGATTCTCGGACATCCCGAGTTTACCTTCACTGGAGGAAGCAGTTCTGTCAGGCCAGTCGAGTTTAGGGCTAGGCCGACAACTGATATTCTTGCATCAATGGAGGTTGATAATAGTGAAGAGCCAGCTGTTGTTCGAGATTTTATGGACGTGTTTGAAGATATATCAGGATTACCGCCGAAGCGAGACGTGGAGTTCGCAATTGATCTTATTCCTGGTGCAGCGCCAGTATCTAAAGCGTATTATCCAATGGCACCGGTGGAGTTGGAAGAAGTCAAGAAATAGGTTACTAAGTTACTCGAGAAGGGTTGGATTCGAAGCAGTAACTCGCCTTGGGGAGCTCCAGTTCTTCTAGTTAAGAAGAAAGATGACACAAGAAGGATGTGCATCGACTATCGAGAATTAAACCGGGTGACTATTAAGAACAAGTACCCGATCCCTCGCATTGGCGAACAATTTGAGCAGCTTAGTGGCGCGAGGGTATTCTCAAAGCTGGATTTGCGATCCGGATATCATCAGGTCCGAGGGAAAGCAGAAGATATTTGTAAGACGGCGTTCTGAACTCGGTATGGACATTACGAGTACTTAGTGATGCCCTTCGGAGTAACGAATGCACCGGCGATATTCATGGACTTGATGAACCGAATCTTTTCACCATTCTTGGACCAGTTTATTGTGGTGTTCATTGACGATATTCTGGTTTACTCGAGGAGTTTTGAAGAGCATGTTGAATATTTGAAGATCACACTGCAGACGTTGAGACAAGAGAAATTGTATATGAAGATGAGCAAGTGCGAGTTTTGGCTAGAAGAAGTAAAGTTTTTGGGGCATGTTGTGTCTGGCGATGGAATCGCCGTCGATCCAGAAAAGATTGCAGCAGTTCGAGATTGGCCGATTCCAAAGAATGTTGCGGAGATAAGAAGTTTCCTTGGACTCGCCGGGTATTACAGAAGATTTGTGGAGAACTTTACTCGTCTGACGGAGCCGTTAACCAAGCTTATGCGCAAGGAGGACGGATAGTTGTGCGTCAGCTTTTGAGACGTTGAAACAGAGATTGATAACCGCTCCTATTCTGACCGTGCCAGACAATTCCGGAGGATTGGTGATTCACAGCGACGCTTCTGGGAAAGGATTGGGATGCGTTTTGATGGAGCATGGGAAGGTTGTAGCGTACGCATCGAGACAGTTGAAGACCCATGAGAAGAATTACCCAACTCACGACTTGGAGATTGCGGCTGTGATTTTCGCTTTGAAGAGACACTACCTTTTGGGCGAAAGGGTCGAGGTATTTACTGATCATAAAAGCTTGAAGTATGTGTTCAAGCATAAGGAGCTTAATATGAGGCAACGTAGATGGTTGGAGCTGATGGCTGACTACGATCTTGATCTTAAGTACCATCCGGGGAAAGTTAATGTCGTGTCGGATGCGCTCGGTCGGTTACCAGCTATTCAGATGTTGACTACGCAGAAGGAACTCATTGAAGACTTTCGGAGGTTTGATTTGGAGGTTGTTTTGCCGCATTCTTCGGGACAGTTGATGCAATTGCAGGTACATTCGTCATTGATCGAGAATATTAAAGCAGCGCAACCGCAGGACCCTAGATTGCAAAAGTTTCGAGAACAGGTTGAAGCTGGACTTCGAACGGATTTACTAATCCATGAAGATGGTTCGTTAAGATATGGTAGCCGTTTATGTGTGCCAAAGGGAGATATTCATGAAGAACTTATGAAAGAGGCGCACAGCTCAGCTTATTCCGTACATCCAGGAGGCACGAAGATGTACCGCGATATACGACAGTATTTCTGGAGGAAAGGAATGAAATGGGAGATTGCTTGCTTTGTGGCAAAGTGCTTGGTGTGTCAGTAAGTTAAGGCTGAACATCAAAGGGTTGCTGGTTTATTGAAACCACTTCCGATTCCTCAGTGGAAGTGGGAACATATAACCATGGATTTCATGGCAGCTCTACCGCGGAGTCCAAAAGGCAACAATGCAGTATGGGTGATTGTTGATCGTTTGACCAAAGTAGCTCATTTCATTCCTTTCCGGGTTGGTCAATCAACAGAGACTTTGGTGGAGCGGTACATGCAGGAGATTGTAAGATTGCATGGAGTACCGGTGAGCATCGTGTCTGATCGTGACACTCGGTTCTTATCACACTTTTGGCGGAGCTTACAGGAAAGTTTGGGGACTCGATTGAAGTTTAGCACAGCTTATCATCCTCAAACTGATGGCCAGTCGGAGAGAACGATCCAAACTCTTGAAAATATGTTGAGCGCGTGCATATTGGATTTCAAGGATTCTTGGGAGGATCATCTACATTTGGTGGAGTTTTCTTACAACAACAGTTTTCAGGCGACGATTCGGATGGCTCCATTCGAAGATTTATATGGTCGCAAGTGTCGTTCACCTGTTTGTTGGGACGATGTCGGTGAACGAAGATTGTTGGGACCAGACTTGGTTGTGCAGACTGTTGAGAAGGTTAATGCTATCCGGAATCATATGAAGGCAGCACAAGACCGACAGAAGAGTTGGGCAGATACGTCGAGAAGACCTCTAGAGTTTGCCGTGGGTGATTTGGTATCCTTGAAGATATCACCGACTAGAGGGGTGATTCGTTTTGGAAGTCGAGGAAAGCTCAGTCCTCGATTCGTTGGACCCTTTTAGATCTTAGAGCCGGTTGGTGAGGTAGCGTATCGATTGGCGTTACCGCAATCCTTGGTGAATGTTCATGATGTGTTTCACATATCGCAACTCCGTAAGTATGTTCGAGATGAAACACATGTGTTGGATCATTCGGAGCTGACGGTACGAGAAGACTTGACTTTTGAGGAGCGACCGGTTGAAATTGTGGATCGAAGGGAAAAGGTTCTTAAGAACAAGGTTATCCCTCTTGTACTTGTTTCTTGGGGTAATCGCTCACATGGAGAGTTCACTTGGGTGCGAGAAGATGAAATCCGGCAGAGGTTTCCCCATCTTTTCTTGTAGTTTGTTTGTCGTTTATCCTTTTGTGTTCTTGGAATTTCGAGGAAGAAATTCTTTTGTAGTTGGGTATAATGTAACAACCGAGTCCAGTTATACCAATTTCTGTTACCGTATGTGTTGTTGTGGTATTTATTTCATTTATCATGCTTTGGCTGTTACTAGTTATAGTTTATCCCGACATTTCATACTCTTGAATATAATGATTTAAGTTATTTAAAATAATTTAAAAATAATTGACATGGCCTGCTTGACACCCTTAACCCTGTGGTAGCGTCCTTGCATCGTGTTCTTATCCCGTTCAGTGAAACGGACGTGTTTGGACGGCTACGCGCACGTACGTGCGTTCGTTCTTGGGGGTATGATTTTTAATTACAAAATCCTTCATTTTAATTTTTGGAGCTTGCCAGTAAATTTCATGTTTCAAATTCAAATTTTTGGACCCGACTCAGACGTAGTTCTGAAATAATTTTGTATCCCGCCAATTCTAATTATTTAATATTTTTTAGTTTGCAAAATCTTTTACCAGTGCAAAGGAATTAATTGTTTTTAGCTTCGAAATCTTTTGCTGGGATCTTCTTTAAACATTCAAAGAAAATGTTTTCATATTTTCCTTAACCAATCAAAAACCCCATAAATCTTTTTCCCGAGCCAATCGCGAGCTTCCATTCACATCCGATCCCACATCCCTCTCTCTCTCCCTTCACTGCCATATCTCTTTCTCTCTCCCTTTCCCTTTCTCTTTCTCTCTCTTCTCTCTTTCTCTCTCTGCATATAACGACAATATTATCTATCCTCTCCCCTTTCTCTCTCCTCTCGATCTCTCTATTCCTCTCTATCTCTATCCTCTTCTCTCTCCTCTCGCGAGAGAGAATCTCTCTCTCTCTCTCGCCCCACGTATCTCTCTCTCTCCCTTTATATATTTTTTCTTCCTTCCTCGTTCTCAGAAAAAGAAAACCCATCGCCTACGAAACCCTAGCCGCCGTCCCTCGCCTCTGCCTAGCGCCGACGACGCCCGTACAAGCCTCGTCGCCCTCACCCTCGTCACAATCGCCTCCACCTTCTCTTCCTCCTCCTTTCCTTCTCTCCCGAGCAGCCGAGAACCTGCGCACCCACTCGTTAGGCCACCCCCACTTCCAGCAGCCGCCGGTGACCTCGTCCCCATGCCCTTAACCGTGTGCACACCCCAGAGTCTCTGTTCGTCGTCGGAGCCCCGTCGATCTCGCCGCGGTTGATCTCGCCGCCACCGCAGCACCTCCTCTGCAAACCCTGTATGCTTTAGTACCTCATTCCTCCTCTGTTCTTTCCTTGCTTTCTTTTCTTTTCTTGTTAAAAATTATCGTTTCTTGTTGTCGCTGTTTTCTGGTTCGCCGGAATCCGACCGTGCCGGCGACGATCCCCGACGACGCAGCGAGGACCTCCGACCCGTGTGACTCCACTGTTCGTCGTTTGGGCTCTTTCCGTTTACCTTGCACGCGTCGCGGCTGTTCCCCGCCGACGCGTAACGTTCCGTTTTCCGTATCGCGACCCGTCGAGGCAAGTGAAACTTGCTACATGCTAGTCAAAACTATTCTTATACTAATTTATTTATTTTCCTATTAAATCTCTAAATAGAATCGAAAGTTTTGGATTTCAAGTTAACCGTATAACGTTCCGTTTACATATTTTCTGATCTCGAACTTGAAACTTAATTGTTTCATCTAGTTGTTTATACCTAGTAATCACCTGTAAATGTTAGACCACATGATCACAAATATTTTATAGACGTGATACCCTTTTTCTCTAGTATTAACCTATCAGACATCCGTGTGCATCTTAAACCGGTTTAATTAAAATTGCATCCATTGAACAGATTATACATGTCATCGCATCCCTAGATTACTCAATACTTATTAACCTGGTTTTTAGCATTCACATCTGTCATACTGTATTCATATAATGCTGACACCATCTCTTAAACACAAACTGATAACTGTACAGCTAACTAGTTTAATCCGCTTTATTGCTTAACCTATTACATGTGCCAATTTATTGTGTTGTTGATACCCATGCTTGTTTATTTATAACCATGATTATGCTAGTTGATTATGAGCACTCACATAATATCTTTTACACCCGGACATGACTTGCTACACACATATTACTTGACCCGATATGGTACCGTACACTACTTGACTTGACATGATATACCATGGCTTGACCTGTTACCAAATCTTGTATCTAATGCTAACAAACCTGACATGTAGTCCTCACGGACCTTTCCTGTTGTCTATCCAGACAAACCTGCTCCTACCTGATCCTGTGTTGGCATTAGTTCTTGATTACTGAATACCTGACTTGACATACATAACTTGGGGGTATGGGGAAATCAATGATGAAATCCTGACTTGTAACTCGACAATTTCTTACTTTTACTGATCAGTTTTAGAGGCTAGGCCCGCCTCGTGACGATGCTGCTGACATCGTTGGTCTGTACCCTTTTCCTTTTAGTGCCTAGCGGCACGTCTCGGTTTCAGCCCGAGAGTCTTAGACCATGGTCCCGGGCATGCACAGGATACTATTGAGTTACATCGACGATTCATCAAATTGATTTCAAAGACTTGAGAGTAGATAACCCATTAGACCAGTTTAGTTTACTCACTGCACACTACCCTTCACTGCCCTGATTTATATTGCTGTTGCACCTGTTTTACCATTCATGATTATATTTGCATTGCCTGTTACCCTTTTTATATTTTATTACTTGATGACATGACGCACTGACGTCTGGGTTTTGCATGGCCCAGATTCCGTACCTTTGTTGCAGTCCGAGCAGGAGTACTTCAGCCAGCAGGCTGAGCAGTGAGGTTTCAGTAGTAGTTAGTTCTTTTATTTTCTGCATTTTATTCCTGATGTGAGCCCGCATTATGGGACATACATTCCAGTTATTTTGTATTGGATCTCTTGCTTCCGCATTTTTATTATTCTTGACTCATTTTATCTTGGCTTGTGGACATGTATTAGATAATTATATTTTTGTTCTTGATATCTCTATAGCTGTAATGTGACTGTGGATGGATACCTCCTACCCACAGGTAGCATGGTTGGCTATGTCACGTGCCCATCTTAGCGTACTCTGGGAAGCGGGGCGTGACATGGTTCTTTTGGTATCAGAGACATAGGTTAGTCGGGTTGATTCTTTTGTAGTTGGGTATTGTACCCAATACACGAATCAGAATACCCGTATTTAGGAAACATGTCCTGCCACCTTGCTGTTTTACCGTTCTTGAATCTAACCTCCTCCTGATTATATCTTTACGGTGTGCAAACTTCCTTTACATATCGACTCGAAACCTGATTCCTTATTATCTCTAGAACTTAGGCGACTTGGGTGGAGTTATGTAATTGTAGCTATGATACCGCGGCATAGTTACAATGCGGTACTCTATTTAAGTAACTCGGAGTTCTAGCCTTGATCTATATTTTGAATCTGTTATTATGCTAATCCTTGGGTGTTTTGATTTCAGGAACATGGCAGACAAGAATCTGAAGACGTACCAAAGGCGTGTTGACGAAGCCGCTATGCTTGGTGTAATACGGGGGATGTTGGAGAATCAAAAGAGGCAGACCGAGCTGATCCAGCAGCAAGCTGAATCGTTTCAGGAAGGTTTGTGGAGCGTTCAGCAGTCCGTGAACAATGTTGGGGCCAGACCAATAGATCGAGTGGGGACCGTAGCGGATTTTAGGAGACTGGGTCTATCTATCTTTACTGGTTTGGAGGAGCCGTTGCCAGCGGAGCAGCGGCTGGTTGACACGGAGAATCTACTCATTGCGGCGCAGATCCCAGATGATAAGAGGGTGGATGTGGTACGCATCCAGTTAGTGGATTACGCCCATGAATGGTGGCTTGTGGAGGAGACCTGCTTGCCCAAACCGATCAAGTGGACGGATTTTTCGAAGAGTTTCCTGGAGAAGTTCTTCCCGCGGACTGCACGGGAGGAAATGGAAGAGAAGTTCATCAGTCTAAAGAAGAATGGTGCACCCGTCGATCTACATGCAGCCGAGTGGACACGGCTCAGTAGATTCACTGGACCTTTAGTTGCCAACGATGCAGACAGGGCAAGGAGGTTCATGCGCAGCTTGGATGTGGACATCCAGAGGCAGATTGTCTCCTTGGGTTTGACCACTTTCTCACAGGTACTTACGGCAGCCCGAGAACAGCAGAGCTTATCTGGGAAGACTGGGAGTTCACAGCAGACAGCGGTTACGGTAAGGAAGCCGGCATTTGTACCAAACCGAGCTCATGGACGCAGAGGTATTCCAGTGGACCGTCATGGTGTAACACCGATGAATAAGCCTGCTGTCGTTGATCAGAGGAAGCACGTGATTTGTAGCTATTGCCACTTACCTGGACATTTGCAAAGGGAATGTCGCAGGATGCGGGGACTTTGTCTGGTTTGTGGATCTGCGGATCATACTGTTAATTCTTGTCCGTTAAAGCTTCGCACAAGGGATGCTATTCAGAAGCCACCACAGAAACTGTTTCCGGGATAGAAGCAGCTGACTCAAGGACCCAATCAGGCTCGAGCTTTTACCATGACGGCTGAGGAAGCTAAGGCTTCAGGAGAAGTTGTTTCAGGTATTCTACTCGTTCATGATTTTCCCGCATTAGCGTTATTTGATTCTGGTGCATCCCACTATTTTATGTCGTCCAAGTTTATAGCTACACACTCGATTACCTGCACGACCCTGTCTAGTTTCTGGGACATACACACTGGGAATGGGAAAAATCATATCTAGTAGAGAGTGTAAAGATTGCACACTACCCTTCACTGCCCTGATTTATATTGTTGTTGCACCTGTTTTACAATTCATGATTATATTTGCATTGCCTGTTACCCTGTTTATATTTTATTACTTGATGACATGACGCGCTGACGTCTGGGTTTTGCATGGCCCAGATTCCGTAGCTTTGCTGCACTCCGAGTAGGAGTACTTCAGCCAACAGGCTGAGCAGTGAGGTTTCAGTAGTAGTTAGTTCTTTTATTTTCTGCATTTTATTCCTGATGTGAGCCCGCATTATGAGACATTCATTCCAGTTATTTTGTATTGGATCTCTTGCTTCCGCATTTTTATTATTCTTGACTCATTTTATCTTGGCTTGTGGACATGTATTAGATAGTTATATTTTTGTTCTTGATATCTCTACAACCGTAATGTGACTGTGGATGGATACCTCCTACCCACGGGTAGCATGGTTGGCTATGTCACGTGCCCATCTTAGCGTACTCTGGGAAGCGGGGCATGACACTTCTCCCTCTTCACCTAGAGTCCAAAAAGATGAACATGAAGAAGTCTTCAAGAAGGTCTCGCTAGTAACGCGAGGCTATCGGCGGATAGACAAGCCCGGCGATAATACCGGCTTGTGTGTGTAAGTCCCTTCTCTCTCCTTCCCCCCACCTCTTATTTTTCTCTTGTCATGCATCGTGAACCCCCTATTCTTCTCATATTATAATCCATAAGAGAAGATATACATAAACATATACATATACATAAGTTTAGATATATATGATTTTATATGGTTTAATAATATGTTATTATCTCTTGTTCAAATTAAAGTATTTTTAATTCTTTGTACATGACTAGGAATGTTTATTACAAGTTGTGAGAACACAAATTTCATGCCGCAATATATCTATAATGTCTCATGAAATCGGTTTGTTTATTAAAAGAAAAATAGAAGCCTGCATAAAATACTTGTTAATCTTTCTGCCGATTTTAGTATACACATCAATACTTTTAGCTTTAAAATAATATTTAGAAATTAATTTTACATCTGAAATTTTCAGGAAATTTATATATGATAGATTATATTATTTTGTACATGCTATAAAATTTTTGGATCGAACCGCATAACGGTTTAGGAATTACATCGTTTTTATTCACTGATCGTAAAACAGAAAACTGCAGTTATCGGTCAAGTTCTAGGACACATAACTTGGTATACCGGTATCCAAACTGAGAAAACTCAGGTGTTTTTGATATCTACATTGAATGATCTAGATTTTCTTAGTTTTATAGTTTTACTGAAAACCCATCTAAGATAAATAAAACCGCGTTACAATATTAAGCGACGAATCTGGACAGAATCTGTCCTGATTCGCACACTGTTTTTAAATTAGACATAACTCAAACTCCCGATATCCGTTCGTGACAAAATTTAGATGTGTAGATGGAAAATTGATAGAACTATAATTTTATGTATACTATATTACTTAGAAGCGCATGAAATAAACCGATATAGGCTTTGCAATACAATATATAGTTGCTGTCCAGAAATCTGAATTTCTGTTTTAAACGCTGATATTAAAATGATCATAACTAGAGCTTCAAAACTCCAAATCATGTAAATCTTGGTGTTTTGGATAAGTACATTGAAATACCTACAATTTTATAATAATCTTCGTAACCTGAAACCTGATGAAAATTAACTCAAACTGTGTTTTAAAAATATGTGACGGTGCTGAACAGATTCTGATCTGTTTTGCGCAATGATACGAAAATAGATATATCTCTCAAACTGGTAGTCGTATTTAGGTGAAACTGGAACTCACGCATGCAAAACACTTAGGGCCATATTTTTGTTTATTTTCTGTATTCGTTCGACTTGATTAATTAGTCGTACATAATATTTCTTTATAGCATTGTTTTTGGTAGTTACTCGTAAAATATACTTGACTCATTTCATGCTATTCGAACATGTATACATATTTATCTTGATCATTAAATTGTTGTATGTACATAAATACGATAATTAAATATTTGAGTTGTATTTTTAAAATCATACAAAAGTATTTTTACATAAAACCCCCTCAAGTTTTATAAATTACCCTAAGGACACTAGCAATTATAAGACTTCGATTCACATTTCTGATTGTCTGACTCGGGTTTGAGTCTGATTAATCTGACTTGAATATGATTCAATTCAATCTATAATCTACAAGTTTCCAATTCAAAATGAACACATGAATCCATGAATACAGTTATCAATTTATACAACTTGACTGAACCGAACCATGGATATATTCATTTTACATGATTCTCAGTATTCCATTTACATGACTCTACGGTTACAACCGTTTCCTGATATCATGATTTCGGTCAGTCAGTCAATCACTCATACAATCAATACAATTTTACAAGATAACAATACAAACAAGACATCGCGGGGTTTAAGGGGTAGATTGGTACGGAAAATGTTAAAAGTGGCACGAGACGGTCAGATTTAAAACACCTAACATGAATCCAATTGCCGTTATTCCGGGCCTTCTAACGGAGCCTTGTACTCTATATTCCGTTTGCCCTGGTCTCTAGCATATAGAGACCCCTCTCGTATACACTGGTATTCTTCTGTACCAAGCTACAAACAACAGCGTTAATACAACATTACAACAATACAATACAACATTAAAAGATACTCTCTCTCTTACTCTTTGTCTATTTCTCCCCTATCTTTAGGACTTACCGAGCGACCTGTTCGCTGAAGACATTCTATTTCTTTCTTCTTTGAATGTCGTCAGGTGGTTTGGACCCGGCGGAGATCGAGCCATCTCAAGGAGACTTGGAGCAGTTTGCCGAAGACCCTGCACTTTAGTTCATTGTACACTTTCCATTCAGTATTTTACATTTCCTGTTATGCCACTGTTTAGGCATCTTTTTATTTCAGTTGTATTTCCTTCATGTATTGTACAAAGAATGTTAATAAATAAAAGTTGTTGTTCTTTTTATTTCTTGTCTCTTGTGTACTTATTTTATATTGCTTAGATACGCTTAGCGTATGTACTTCTGAGTATATACGTAGCGGACCTCGTCGCGTCCCCTTCGTCGTACACCGGAAAGCGGGGCGTGACAGTCATATGCAACTTTTGATATTTTGTTGCCTATAAATAGCAGATCACAGATATAGTTTGAGGAGGCTTCTTGGAGTGAGAAAACAGTTTGTAACATTTGATAGCTTCCTCTTCTTTCCTCTTTGAGCTCTCACTTGAGTGCTCCATTAAGGAGGTTGAGCTTGTTATCTAACTTGTAGCTCTAATCCTCCATTTTGTTAATAAAGAGCTTGTACTTCCCTTTTGTTTAAATTCTTATTCTTGTTCTTGTGTTCTATGTTTTTCTTTTGTGTTTCATTTTTCTTTTTATTCATGCTTGAGTAATTATTTGGTTGTGGTAATGGTGAGAAAGTGAGATGAAAGGTTTTGCTTCCTCCACCTCTTATTTATGTTTATTGTGCTTAATTTATGATTCTAACTTAAATATTGCTTATGTATTGATATGATATGGTATTTTGAAATATGGTTACTTTGTAACCTCTTCATATACCATATTCATTCTCTTTCCCCATTTCAATATTTAAGTTAAAATTAATTTAGTGTTAAGTTTGCTAAGTTTGGATATTGTATGTTGTGATAAGGTGCTTGACAAACACTTTATTTCATATACTATATACCACCACAAACCCTTACAAACTCAACACTAAAACCAGTTGCTCTCACTAACCACTTTGTGTTTTTATTGTTGTGGTATCCTTGTTAACCCTTGTGTTTAGTGTTGATACCCCAAGCTCGGATATACAAACGGTAAGTGATCAAAATGGAAACGTTTCGTTCCTTGCGGCGAATATCGGAATTTGACGGTTTGTGCTCTGCAACCGCATTGACAAGTCGTGCTTCATGCCGGGATCAATGTAAGGCCGGACAACTCATGATCAAGGGAGTGTAGATGTAAACGTCGCGATTCGATCTTCCAAACCAAAGCCACAACCATTCTTCCTTAACTCCTTTTCTCGCTTTTCCTTGTTTTCGTTTTCTTTATATTTTTGTGACAAACAACACATTCATTAATTTGTTGAGCCTTAAATCACGATACCTAATACACAACTTCCTGTGGATCGACCCGTGCTTGCCGGCTCGCTACAACACGCCATGCACTTGAGATTATAAATTTTAAAACGAGAACGATCTCGCGTGCGCAATCCTTTCATAAAACCCTTATCTCTATTACCAAAACATACGCGTTTGCGCGCGCGGGCGAGTTTCCAACAAGTTTTTGGCGCCGTTGCCGGGGATTTGGTAGTCATTAGGTATTGTTATTTCTGGTTCGTACTAACAAACTAACTACTAACTAAAAATTCTTTCAAAGCTAACAAAACTAACTTTTCTAACTTTTGTTCTCTGTCTTTTTGATCTGTTGTCACTCTGAGTTTAAGTATAAGATTTTGCATATAACATTGGGACACTAATAGGACAAGAACCACACAGTGAAAAGTTGGAGCACCAACTCAAAGAGTTGGCCGCCAATTAATTCAACCTGGCCGCAATTTGCGGCCCATTTTCCACCATTTGGTCCAATTGTTTGTTGTTTGCTTCTTTATCTCATTTGTGATCTATTGGTATATGAAAAATTTCACAATTATTAGTGTGCGGCTAAGTGGCCATATATATCGCTTTTTCACTAAATATCGTATTTTCCGACATTTTCAGATTTCGACGGGATTATGAGAAACGATCGTGCAGAGCGAGGCTCAAATTCAATTGCAAAACGTCAGTGAAGTATAGTGACAATAATCCGGGTAGGTTAACCCATGAAAGTGAACAATTAAAAGCTCAGATCACTTTCAAAGGGGTTTTTTGAAACCAAATCACATCGGTACGTATTCCTAACACATTCTCCTCGAATCCGACGCAGTCCAATATTTTTATCTTCTGCAGGATTCTTCGCACAAACTTGCCGCCAATTGAACAGAGAGCTACCCGTATTTGTTGCAGCGCTTAAGCTTAAACTAAATAAGAATTTCTTGCTTGATTGATTTGTTATATTCTTTTATTGAATTGCGCATGTTCATCTTAAAACAGATAATAAGGCACAAGACCAAAACAAGATACGGTAAAGGATTTTATCACCTTTTCTCCTTAGCCCACAAAACACAAAACTGCATTCTTGCATAACCCCAGTAATTTTAAAATCAACTAGAACTCTGACTCTAAGGACTTCGCGCTAATTAGGAGAAGTTAACTGTGGTTAGAACACCGCTTAACTGTATATCGTTCACAGGATGTCTAGGCAAGTGTTCATGAGAAAGGGTTATTCTAATTAAGGAACTTCGCGAAAGCGTTGGATAACCTCCCCTTATCTCTGCACTTACCGGGCCTTGTGATTCGTATATCTTGAGCCCGTTTCTCGACACAGTTTTACTTCGACAATTAGGTTCTTGAGCCGGTCTAGTTGACTTAGCATAACATATACTGCTAGGGGTGTGATATACTTGGATTTTGTGAATTTTTGTGAATTCTTGTTAATATGGGTGACACACAATTCAATTCATTTTTTCATGATTTCTATTCTTTTGTTTATACTCAATCCCAATCAATTTGTTCAAATTGCCAAAATTATTTCCACATTCATGACAATTGTCTTTTTCTAGGGGTTGACCAACCGTCCCAGATTTTTGATAATGGTCACCCACCTAACACTATTGAACCCGGTCCCACTTCAACCATATACCAATTGATTGAACACTTAGAAAAAGAGGTCGATAGATTGACAGTTTTAGCATCACCACCATCAAAACCCCTTCAACCCGAAACAATTGAGCCATCATTAGGGAATGATAGTGAGATGAATACTAGATTGAACGCTCTAGAGAAGGGTATTGAAGTAATGACTGCGGTCGATAATCAATCAGCTTCGACGCTAACCCTGTTCATATATCAGTCTGAGCAATTATTTCTTACTCAAGCCCAATCATTGGCTAGAATAGAAGAACAAGCGAAATATTTAGCTGAGAAGATTCTAGAGAATGAACACAGTCAATCGAAACCCAATAATGTTAATATCTGTCATCTAGGAAGTCACCCGAGTGATGTAAATGATCAAATGAATTTTGATGATTTCATAGATGATGATACGATTGATTTGACTAAGTGTTATCATGACACACAAGAAAAACCTCTGACCAATTTTTACTTCCAATTTTAGAGGAGCAATCTTGTGATTTTGACGGGTATGGTTTGGATGGATTGTCAGAAGAAATCAATGATCAGGAACCACAATTTTTGTATCATCTAGTGATATTGTTTCGGAAAAAACGTTAGGGTGGGAACCTACTTTTTTAGATGACATGAACCTACCCAATTGTGAATGTGATGAGAAAGAAATGGTATTGGGAGAATTAGAAAACCATAAAGATAAGAATAGAATTTTGAAAAATCATAGGGAAGAAGGCAGTCTTGAAGAATATTCTTTCATATCGAGTTTTGAGGAAATTTTTGCGGATGAACTTGATATTCTTGGTGAGTTTGAGTCAGGATCCATTTGGGAACATCCTAGAAACCTTTCTTTTGCCGAACTTTTTGCGGATGAACTCCAGTTTTTAAACGAACCTGACTTTGAAACTCCACATATACTTCTTGAAAATTCAATTCATTCGTACAATAATTCTTTTTCCTCTCAAAACCTCGTCTTCACCTTCAGCGTCTTCTGATCCCTAATTTCACACACCCATGCCCTTTACTAACATCTAACCATTCTTTGTATATTCTCTTTTTCTTTTATTATACCTATTCTTTTGCCAGCCATGGCACTATATCGACAAAATTTTTGAATGGCTGGTATTAATTTCTTGACTAACCCAATCATTTCACTTGTATATGTTGTAATTAGTCGTAGGTTTTTCTTTTTCTGTGAATAAAAGTCTCATACCGATGTCTAAGTCTAGCTACCGGAGACGGAGCCAATGATGAGGACATCGTAAAACTCAAGTTTGGGGGTGAGCACTCCGTTTATTTTGCTGCATCATGTATATATTCTGCATTGCATACATATTAAAAAACCTATAAAAATTGAAAAAAAAATCCTAAAAATATAAAAACTGTTTCGTCATGTTAGCTAGCGGAGGAACTTAGACTCAAAGTCTGACGGTTCGATTGATAAAATAGAAATAACTAAATCCTTTTCGAGAGATTGAAAACCCGAAAGATAACCCTCCTTTGTATTTAACCGTAGCTAATATACGGCTTTGCAATTTTTTTAGAAGAAGCTGATCTTGAGTTCAGTTCTTAAATTAAGTCGAGATGAAAGAAAAGTATTGATAGCTTTATTGAAGGATAAATATGAAAAATAGTTCATGTTCTTGAGTCCAAATTTAGAAAATATATACCCTACAAACTGCACTTACACGCACCTTGAAACTTGGGATAGTAGAGGATACCTAGAAATACTCTTGCCTGAAAATCTAGTATGAAAGAAAAACGGCATTTAAAACTAACCACCAAAAAGAGAATCATTGAAAAATATATCCGGTCTTGACAAGAAAAAAAATTTAATAAAGTCAACACCTGGAAACTGCTGTCTACGCTTTAAGCTCACACATTCGGTAATCGGCTGTTAGTGTCTCAAGAAGCATTAATAGTCACATGAAAGGTGTGTGAGCAGCACCGTCTATCATTAACGAAAAAAAGTAGTATTAGGGGTGAAAATTTAGACACACGATCGATATTTGGAGGAAAGATAGGAATAAATAATAAGACTTATGTTTTCCTTAAAGTTGATAAAAATTCATGATTGGAGACCGCACTTTAGAAGGAAAACTCAGGAGATACCGAGATCTTTCTAACTGTCAGAACGCATAGGATCTTGGGTTAAATAATTAGGAGGTGTGAAACATAGGGTTGGATATTTCTAACTTGGATAATAGAACTTCTATCTTTGATCCTTAACTTAAAGATTAGAATCAACCGTTTCTCTGCAACGCTGACTTGACTGGATTTTGTGGGTGTAATCCGCTGAAAACCCTCAGGAGACAACACTCCTCCTACTAGGGACACCTAAAGGTTTAACGGCTTGTTGCACATGTTTAGTGCAATCGCGTTCCCTGCGAAAGTGTGGCTAGGATTTTTGGTTTTGCTCGGGATGAGCAATAGATAAGTTTGAGGGTATTTGTTCATCACAGAAAACTGTATTTTAATAGCTCTCATTCGTTATCTATTTTGTTATATATCGGTATTATTAATCAGTGTCTGCTCAGTAATTACAGTTTACAGGTATCCGTGATAAATACTGGAAAACACATTCAAAATCACAGATATAACGTTTAGGAGCCGACACTGCAAACAGAACAGGAAACCGACCGATATCCCAAGAGCACTTTTGGAAATAATGCATGTGTATACACTTTTTGTCTAAATTGGTCCAACACATACAAGTGTGCACATAGCTTGGACCAAGTAGGGGCTGCCATGAGCAAGTAGGGAACAAGAAGTGGGCACAAGGTGTGATGGGAAATAAATGCAATAAAGTATTGATGTGATATGAGCCTTTGCACTTGATCTCCTCTCTGTGATTTAGATCCAGATTGCACATTTGTGTTAATTAAAAAGAATTGCAATCACGGAGAGATGTCCAAGAGACCAGAAGGCTACTGAAGTAAGATGGGCCCCAGACTCCAACTTGAGGCCGCAGATTTAATCATTTTGGCCGCAATTTACGGCCAAATTATGGCCAAATATCCTCGTGCTCTTTTGGTGGGTCCCTTGTTGTCATGCTAGTCCAGTGTCATATGCAACTTTTGATATTTTGTTGCTTATAAATAGCAGATCACGGTGAGGAGGCTTCTTGGAGTGAGAAAACAGTTTGTAATATTTGATAGCTTCATCTTCTTCCCTCTTTGAGCTCTCACTTGAGTGCTCCATTAAGGAGGTTGAGCTTGTTATCTAATTTGTAGCTCTAATCCTCCATTTTGTTAATAAAGAGCTTGTACTTCCCTTTTGTTTAAATTCTTATTCTTGTTCTTGTGTTCTATGTTTTTCTTTTGTGTTTCATTTTTCTTTTTATTCATGCTTGAGTAATTGTTTGGTTGTGGTAATGGTGAAGAAGTGAGATGAGAGGTTTTGCTTCCTCCACCTCTTATTTATGTTTATTGTGCTTAATTTATGATTCTAATTTAAATATTGCTTATGTATTGATATGATATGGTATTTTGAAACATGGTTACTTTGTAACCTCCTCATATACCTTATTCATTCCCTTCCCCATTTCAATGTTTAAGTTAAAATCAATTTAGTGTTAAGTTTGCTAAGTTTGGATATTGTATGTTGTGATAAGGTGCTTAACAAACACTTTGTTTCATATACTATATACCATCACAAATCCTTAGCAAACTCAACACTAAAACTATTTGCTCTCACTAACCACTTTGTGTTTTTGTTGTTGTGGTATACTTGCTAACCCTTGTGTTTAGTGTTGATACCCCAAGCTCGGACATACAAACGGTAAGTGATCAAAACGGAATCGTTTCGTTCCTTGCGGCGATTATCAGAATTTGACGGTTTGTGCTCCGCAACCGCGTTGATAAGTCGTGCTTCATGCCGGGATCAAGGTAAGGCCGGACAACTCATGATCAAGGGAGTGTAGAGATAAACGTCGCGATTCGATCTTCCAAGCCAAAGCCACAACCATTCTTCCTTAACTCCTTTTCTTGCTTTTCCTTGTTTTCGTTTTCTTTATATTTTTGTAAGAAACAACCCATTCATTAATTTGTTGAGCCTTAAATCACGATACCTAATACACAATTCCCTGCTGATCGACCCGTGCTTGCCGGCTCACTACAACGCGCCATGCACTTGCGGTTATAAATTTTAAAACGAGAACGATCTCGCGTGCGCAATCCATTTTCATAAAACCCTTATCTCTATTACCAAAACATACGCGTTTGCGCGCGCTGGCGAGTTTCCAACAACTTCGCACTTATATTCCTTGAATTTCTCAAAAGCTTCGGGCTTATGTTTCAACAGGAACACATGTCCGAATCTTGAGAGATCATCGGTGAATGTAATAAAGTACGAGAAACCATTTCTGGCATGAGTAGACATAGGACCGCATACATCACTATGTATTAGTCCCAAGAGTTCAGTAGCTCTTTCTCCGTGTCTAGTAAACGGAGTTTTGGTCATCTTGACTTTGAGACATGACTCGCAAGCTTCATAAGATGTAAATTCGAACGGATTCAAATATCCATCTTTATGCAACTTAGCTAGCATTGTCGCATTGATATGACCTAGTCTACAATGCCACAAGAAGGCTTCGTTTATTTCTGAACTTTTTCTCTTGTGTATGTTCTGTATGTTTAGAACTGTGGTTTGATTCAGAACGTATATACCGTTACACAACGTACCAAAACCAATCAACACTTGATTTAGGAAAATGTTCATAATATTATCCACTAATGTAAGATTATATCCTTCTTTATGTAATAAAGAAACTGATATAATATTACACATCATCTTTGGTACGTAGTAACAATTGTTCAGAATCAATGTATTACTAGTTGGTAATACAAGGTGATATTCGCCAACTGCTTTGACTGCAACAATTGCACCATTCCCTACTTTTAGAGACATATCACCATTTTCCAGTTCTCTATCTCTCTTTAGCCCATGTAACAAATTACATACGTGGAATCTTGATCCGGTATCCAATACTCAGGACGTAGAGCAAACTGAGAAACGGTTCTCGGTAACGAACACACCCGAAAAAGATGCACCAACATGATCCTTCTTCATTCGGGTGGCGTGTGAATCCGGGTATTCCCCTATTCTTTGCTCAAACTTATGACACTCATAAGATAGAGCGGGACAAACGTCCCCTATCCCTGTATAAAAGGCAGATCGATCAATACATCAATATTATTATCTTGATTAAGGCGTGTCATTAGTCGCTACCTAAAGAGAGAGAGAAGGAAACACTTTAGCGTGCGCCCTTGCAAGATTAGATTGGTTATTATCTTATCTAATCAGGATGGCTCCCACTGTTTTTATCAAATCTTCCTTCAAATCCTAAAAAGGTAAGATTAGCCGGGATTAATTACACCCTACAAGTTCACCAATCGTTCGGCCAGGCAGGTATTGGTACTCCGAGAGAGTCTCCCTATGATTTTGCATGGAACTAATTAAATAACCTCGTTTCCGCAGGGGCATAACCCCGTTAACACATTTCTTAGACACCTACATGATCAGCTAATTGTAAAGTGAAAAATTCTCCCAGGAGTAACACTTACTCGCAGTGGGTATCGGGATCTAACTATCTTATAGAAAGTATGCAATCTCATTGCAAATTTGAACACTTGAAATACCCGATATCAGTTTTACCCCATGCGATTTATGACCTTGACAAGGTCAACAAATCATAAACCGCAAGTCAAGTTCAACCCGTTCATTTCGTGATTGAATTAAACCCACCTGCATGACACTTGACAAAGTCAACAAGGCCGTACGGATACCCTAATCCAATCACATCACATGCTGGCAGATAAGCACTAATCAAATACCTCACACTACGCCTTGACATGGTCAACAAACGCAGCACGAATACTAAATATCATTTATCTGAAATGACGTCGGGCTACGCTGGTTTTTAAGAAAACCTTTAGCGTAATGAACTTGATATCGTTGTAGTAGCATGTGATTTGGAGTGTTCTAAGCTCCGTTTTAAAATCGAGTAGTTTTGTTGCGTATGCTAGTTTTGCTAAAAAGGTCACTCCCGGTGAAGGGATTTTGGCTCTTTCCTCATCGAATGAGGTGCTGGATATTCATCGAGGAATACCACTATGCAAAACAAGAACTAGTGCAGCTGGAAAAACAAATCGAGTGGGTTGTAGCATTTGCTAGTTTTGCTAAAGAGGTCACTCCCGGTGAAGGGATCTCGGCTCTTTCCTCATCGAATGAGGTGTTGGATATCTATCAAGGAATACCACTATGCAAAACAATAACTAGAGCTACTTTTTGAAAAATTTGATTTTACAACATCTTTAGGTTTCTTTTCTTTCATTAATCTCATTAACGATATACACACAAAAAAAGAGAAAAAATACAAACCGACGAATCATGGGTTCTTTTTTTCTTTTATTGCCAAAATCAAGATCTTTACAAAGGGTACTCTGGGGGCCCCCAACCCCACAAACTGCCCGGAGGTTTACTTCGACCACTTCATCGTCGGTGTCACGGCCCAAGGCCCTACCATCGAAGACTTTGCCACCAAGGGCGCGCCCGGCTTCCCTCGTCATCCCTCGCCGGAGACCTCATCGCCGGAAGCGGAACTCGAGCGCGGAGTTCACCATCGTCGAACTCGGGAAGCTGTTCCTTCACGGCGTCCAAAGCCTTTTTCCACACAACGGCAGAATACTCCCCGAGCTCGGTGTAAAACTACTCCGATGCTTTATACTCGGCCATAGCTTTCTTAGCCCGAGCCTCGGCAACCTGGGCCTTCAGCAGCGCCGCCTCAGCATCCCCCCTACTTGCGTCCCTCTCCTTTTCCAGTGCCGCAAAGCGTTCGGCCATGTCCGCCAGCTTCCTATCAGCAGCTCGGAGAGACGCGTTCAGACGGTGAAGGGCACCCGAGTCGCCGAGTTGGCGAGCTCCGCAGCCTCCGCCCGGCCCGCCACGATGTCGGCCTTATCCCTCTTCCGGCGCAGGTCACGTTGCAAGATCTCAACCTCTGAAGGAAACGCCTCCACTGGCCTCGGGGCGTGGAACGCCCCCTCGGCCTCCATGCGAATGGCAAGGGCGCAGTGTTGAAGAACCTGACAGAAAGCTGATGAGAAACCAGGAAGCATCCGAACCAAGGAAGGGCATACCAAGGCAAATGCGCGTAGGGGGATTCGTACCTGGACCGCCCCTTAGGCCATGGCCTCCAATTGATCCCTCAAGGAGCCACACGGGAGCTTTCCCCCAGCCAATTCCTCCATCCCGGCTAGCAGAACAGTGGCAACGGAAAGCCCAGACGGAACAGTGAAGACGGAGCCCCCTTCCCGCACGGGAATCCTTTCGGGGGCCTTCGACGGCGGCGCACGAGAAACCGTCCTTTTCCTCTTAAGAAGGGGCCGGCCCTCGCCCTTCCTCCCGTCACCAGTCTGAGACTCGGGTAATGGCTGACGACTCCGGCCGCCGCCAGAGAAACTCCCAGATGCCGCCGACGAAATGGACGGCCCTGCCGTCGGCGGAGAGTCCGGCGGAGGGCGCAAGTCGGCCAGGGGCTCGGCTACGCCACTAGCTTCCCCCCGCCGCGAGCCGCCCGAAAAGTGGGAGCGAACCATGTATCACGAAGGAGGAAAACGCCGAGCGATAGCGACTCGAGGAAGAAGGGAGATGAAAGGTTGGGGGCCCTGGGGCGGGCCCCGCCCCCGTTTTATCACCGCATCCAACGGCGCCCGTCAACTCCCGCCGAAACGACTCCTCACGCCCAGCGGCTCCGATCGTTCTACGTGTCGGTCCTGCACTGGACGGCATCCAATCGGGCATTGTAGGCCCGCGTACGTCGCACCGGCCAGTTGTCCTTTGACATGTGGACCATTGCTTCAGTTACATAGTGCACGAACCGGCACACCCTTTTTAAGGTGCGGAGACCTCGTCTTGGTTCGCTAGCAGAAAAGACGACCAATGGACCGAGGGCTCGCCCTGACGAAACCATAGAAGGGATCTCACCTCAGGAGGCCCGGCAGTCCACTCCTGACCCGACCACTAGCTGGTCGGGACAGGAGTGGGGGATAATGATAGTGCTCGATATTGGCGACCTCCAAGATCAGGACACATGGCAGATGATGTGTCCCAAGACTCAGAAGAAAGGGCCCACAGGGGCCGACCAGGCCACCCTGTGCCCGACCTGCAAGCACAAACTGGCCCACCTCGGGGGGCCCGTCGAATTAGCCTCCTCAGCCTCTCAACTTGCCCCGAGCTGCCACAAGACCAAGACTCCTCGGCCTCCTCGCTCATCCCCGATGCCGCCTTCCTCGGCTCTCCGACCAACTCCACCACTCACAGGCGTAACCGCCGCTCCGCGAATCTCGCCATGCGCAGATTCTACGCCAACAACATCCCACGTTCCACGCTATCACGATCCCCATTAATGGGCCATCCGCTCTCTGCGCGAGCATGAAGTCGAGAGCGTAACTGCCGGCGAGATTCTCGCGCCTGCTGCTGCGTGCCACCACCGCTATATAAACCTCCATCACAGAAGGGTCAAGTAAGCCATTCTTTTACACTTACACCGTTACTTTGCTCGGATCTCATCACTAACTTGAGCGTCGGAGGGTCCTCGGTGGTACCAAACCATCCCGGGACTTCTTTGCAGGTACTCGGCGGCAGCTTCCACATCTCACCTCTTCCCCCAAAAACCCATTGAGACCCACACGCAACGAAGGATAATCGGTTAAGTTCACCTCGAGATCAGCGGAAGACAACATCTGACGGAGGCCCGAGAAGGAGCTCCATCAATAACCATGTCATGTGGAAAACCGATAACAACGTCACGTCTCTATCAAGTCTATTCAATAGCGAAATCATAAACACCAATTTTGTGCGGAAGCCAGCGTGGTGATATTGTCACGACCCAGAATTCGGCACGTGACTGGTACTTGAACCACGTAATGTCTACATGCGTAACGCAATTTAAGTAAACCGAAAACCCAGAAATTTAAACCATAAAAATAGTAATTGATGAAAACATTTGTTAAGAACATTTAGAAATTTCATGTAAAAATCTTTAAAGTTTAAATTATTTCCTTAAAAATTTCGGTAGCACCTCCTTTGTAAAAACTAGCCCCGAAACGGATACAACATAAGATACAGGTAAAACAATACATGATATAAATAAAGCATCCCCAAACGGGAGTAATCACGCCCAATGGCGGAAACAACCACCACAAGAGTAATATACGACGCCGTAGCGAAGAAATGAACAATATAGGTGAAAAAACAGTATACAAGATAAAACTGCATAAATAAAGTCGGCTCACACGAGCTCGACATCCAGAGTCATAAAAATAATATACAACATCGTCCTCACAACTGGTCTCTAAGTCAATACACAAATGGTAGATGGAGAGTACTAGATACAATAAGGTGTACAATGAAATGTAAACGGATAACCGCAAAACCCACCTATAAGCAAAACGGCTCACACGCCAACTGTAGCGGTATTCGTAGCAAAAAGATACAATGATGTAGCCCTGCCGCAACTACTCTGAGGATCAACCTGCAAAACACTGTGGCACAACGGGGATGAGTTGCCAACTCGTGAATAGTAAATAACATATACAGGTAATCGCAAGTATGCACGTACTGCGACACCCTAACATGTGCAACCGATAACATCAATATGATAATCTGGGTATGCAATAATCATGCGAGGTACTCTATCAGGTACTAAATATACATGATGCAATGCATATAAATGAGTGCTGAGCATGGGAAAACATAGCATCAACACGAATCATCGTTGTGGAAAAACCCGGTGTCCATCAAATACACCCCAAAATCCCAATAACTCAGACGCCGTCATACAAATCGGCCCTCATATCCTGTAGATCTCATGGAACCTGAGTGCCCAACATCGGCACTCGAAAACATCATGAAATACTCCTATCCAGCATCGACACGCAAATCCATATATATCGGGCTCCGTCTGCGGAATCGGCCCTCGGGCCCCGGCAGTACGGGTCGACCCATAACCTTCTCTCGACTCTGGTCAGTATCCTCCGGATAACCGTCAGGTCCAACCAATCACCGGTAGGTAGTGGTCCCTCTGCCAGGCTCATCGTCTACTGCACAACAAATCCGTTCTCGCCCCGGGGTACCATACCCGGTCCACCATGAACCCGCAAACGGATCATCAACTCCTTGAATCGGGTTTTCTAGCACACGTCTCAGAACCGAGAAAACGCATGGTGGACGCACTAAAATATCATATCAGGAGAAATCGGGTTTTCAAAACAATGCATACTTTCTTGAAATTATACCACGGTTCTCAAATCCAGAAATCACATGAAAACCCATAACTAAATGCGTAAATCCATGCAATATGATATATGTACAATATGTATGTACGCAAATATGGGTGTACAGTATGTATGTATGCAAATATGGGTGTACAATATGTATGTATGCAATATGGATGTACAATGAATACTGTATATGTGTATAGGTGTGTCATGGCAATTACCGACGGTGTGGGTGTAACATACAGATTAGTGCCCGTGCAACATGAACCGTTAGTAATAGTGCAGTGTCCACTAGCTACTCAGTCAAGGCACAACAATATAATGGTATGTATAATGCTCATGCACAATCAATCTATATGGATGTAAACATGCAGCTATACTAATATATCAAAGCCCTGACGCATAACACCATACGGACGATTTCCCCGTACATGTTAAATCTACTCACTGGTGATCTCGAGCTAAGTGTATCCGATCACCTGCTTTCCCTTCTTCGCGGCGTCCGAAGTCTCCGCCTGCGATCCTAGAATTCACATGAAGCAACACACATAAGGCTAAAATCCTGCAAAAACGCGATATCAAGACCATACGAGAAACTAGTGTCGCAAGCTAAACGCGTGTGCATTCGAAACACCAAAACGTGTGTGCAACGTCTGAAACCACTCTGACACGCTGCGATACACAGCAAACACTAAACACAAACCCAGAACGTACGTGTCGCGCAAGTCTAAAAGTACTAGAAACAAGGAATGTGGTTCCAGATTTTGATACGAGCTGAAGTAGGAAAAGTTGCATACACCAAAGACCTTCAATATACAGCAGAAACCCATAGCCCAAACCCCGACACCCAACTCCACCTTCTGGCCGCAATTTGCGGCCAGAACACATATAATTGCGGCTAAAGAGGGGAGAGGGGGCCCCGTGTTTCGTGTGTGTGATCTAAGTCCAGCAAACAAGCTCCAGTAAATGCAACTTTTGCCTGAAGCAACAGATTCAAAAGAAGATCCCAAAACGAACCCAAATCTAAACTAAAACACTAATTAAACACTAATTTAGTATAATATGGTATTTTAGTGTAATCTGGTGCAAAGACTTGGATTAAACGACACTAATAACACTTAGTTAAGATAATCAAGCCATAAAAACCTTAACTTAACCTAATCTCCACTTAAACCACATACTTAGCACAAAACTCACTAAAACACTACTTTAAACTAATTAAACTACAAGTTTCGCAAAATGGGTAATAGGGTAAGCTTTATACCTTAAGTTGGTTTAGTGATGGCCCAAACTTGCTAACCTTGCCTTCAAAGGCAAAGACTTGCTCCTAGGACCAACAAGGAGGTGTTTTGCATGAGGTTTAGTGAAGAAATGAAGGATTTTTATATGGAGATGAGGCTTGAGTGAAAGAAGAAGAAGAGGAAAGGGGAGGGCTGCTGGAGCTGTTGTTGCTGCTGGTGCAGGAGTGAGAGGGAGAGAGAGAGAGTAAAAGCCCCCAAAGTCAAGCCCCATGCCTCATTTAATGCCCCCATGCTTCCCTTTTCTTTTCTTTTTCTTATTTTCTAAATTTTTTTGGTTTTAAAGAAAGGATTTAAAACTAAGAGGGAAAATAAAAAGAAAACATGTTGCATTAAACCTAGGGTAAATATTTGGGTTGTGCATGCTAAACTAAAATTTTTGGCTTAGAAAAACAATAGTTTAGGAAATTTGATAAATATGTGAATCATAATTTAAATATTAAATAATAAAACACAATTATATATGTAACTACGTATTTTCACAATTAAAATAGACTTATTCCAGTTTATGTGGAAAATAATTATTAACAAGGTTTTATGAAAAACACGCATTATCGCTTATTAACCTAAACGAATTTTAAGGTGTTACAGATATTTTACTAAACTAGATTGCAAGTCGGGTTTTTGGAAAATAAAATTAGAAACCTGCAGCATTCCTTATACTGCATTTAACTATCCTCATGGACAGTATGAATGGAAGGTTATGCCTTTTGGTCTTAAAAACGCGCCTCGGAAATTTCAACGAAGAATGGATGAGGTATTCAAACCCTATAGACAATTTTGTATAGTTTATGTAGATTATATATTAATATTCTCAAAAACTGAATATGAGCATTATAAACACTGCAATATAATAGTTGAAAGATGTATTGGAAATGGTATAACACTATCTAAAAGAAAAGCCGAGATAAATAAAAATAAAATAAATTTGCTAGGAATAATTATAGATAAAGGAGAAGTAGAGTTACAATCTCATATATTAGAAAAAATATCCAAGTTCCCAGATAAAATGGAAGACTCTAAACAACTTTAAAGATTTCTAGGGTGTTTAAATTATGCAGAAAATTTTATCGAAAATCTAGCCTTTTATAGATAGAATTTACAGAAGAAGATAAGAAAAAAATTATAAATGGCAGTGGACAGTGGAAGACACGAATGACATGTTAAAAATAAAAAAAACTTGTAAAAATATGGCTAAACTTACTATACCTTTAGAAGATGATGAGTTAGCAATTGAAACCGACGCCTCAAATTTGTAGTGGGGAGCAGTATTAATTTGAACAAGGGATAAAATAGAAAGAATTTGTAGGTACAAATGTGGTACTTTTAAAGAAAGAGAAAGGAATTACCATAGTAATGATACATAATTACTAGCAATAAAATTAGTTATAAAAGCTTTCGAAATATATTTAAACAAACCATTCCATGTTAGAACTGATAGCATCACTGCAGCAACAAAAATTAAAAATAAAACAGCAGACAGTGAACCGAACAAAAGGTTGATTAGATGGCAAGGATGATTTAGTCATTATAATTTTACTATTTCTCATATTGCAGGAAAAAAAATTCTAGCAGACTCTCTAACCAAGGAAATGGGAAATGGCTGGAATGAATATAGATATTTTTTCACTAGAAATGTTAAGTAAAGAGATACAAGAAACACATAATGATATGGCGAGAGTCATATTTAGACTTCATAAGCTCGAAGGCATAATTGAGTAGTCTCTTCAGAAAGAGATTAAAGAAAATATAATCAAGACACTGAAGGAATCATTTACGGAATATAAAAAGACCTAAAAGAAGCCGGTAGAAAAAGTGGCTCAGATATGATAGAGGAAGAATCAGAAGAAGAGTCCTCGGTGAAAAAGGGAAAAGAGCTTATAAAAAGTAAGGTTGTTTAAATACCTTATGATTTTGTTAAAGATTTTGTTAACTGGTAAGAATTCTGCTCGGTTACTATGAAAAATGAGGAAGGTTGGTTCCTTGATGCCAAGGGTTACTATCACAATTCTTCATATATATATATATATCAAAATGCAGATCCAGATGTGGTGAAAGTATTATATGATTATGGTTTAATCCATATTATATATCCTTCAGAAGATTTTAGAGAATTAGAGAAATTTCCAAATATTAAAAATACGGTTCATCAGTTCTGCAGTATAATAAGACATAAGAAAAAATATATATAAAGGTCCATAGTGCTATTCCAGAAGAACAAGAAGGCTTCGGATCCATTCTTCCTGCAGTACATATGGTAGAAATCGGAATAGGCGGTTATTTGTTTATTCTTAATTATGCCAAAGCAAGGGTGATAGAAGACTCAGACAAGATATCTTCAGTTCGAGCATGAAAAATCTGGCATCTATTAAAAACGGTTGCAAATAAAGTATCCGAAAACTTTTGGGTATATGACAGTAGTGAAGAAGACCTCATATTGCCGCCTACAAAAACTACTAAATATATAGAGCATGAGGAACTAAGGAGAGATTGGATACATAGAATATATGGTGGAAGAATGATGGCCTAAGCAACTAAAGAAAAATTAGTAAAGATACTTTCTGAGGGACCTATGGAACAGAAACTAGCAAAATTATTAGGTTTCTGAGTAGAAGGATGTAGAAGGAGGGCCTATCTCTTACGAGAGACAGTGTAGCTCATGGTATTAATAGTAAGCACATGGTTTTGGGAAGGCGGTTTCGTGAGCTGGTCTTACTTTAATAAAGTAAAGCCAACTTTAATAGTTGTAGTTACTTTTTAGATTCAAAGAGTGTGCTGTAAAAAAGAAAGAAGTGTGCAGAAGGCATGTGCTGTAAAAAAGAAAGAAGTGTGTAGAAGGTATGTGCTATAAAAAGTAATGTGTAGAGGCATGCTTCTCCTATAAAAGGAGACATCCTCGTTAGTTTAAGGCAGAGGTTTTTGAGGAAAGATCAAGAGCTTGTGAGCAACACTTGTAAAATTTTGGGGGGAAGAAGTTTTTTTTCCGAAATAAAATCGTTTGTTATTTCTCTATCGAATATAGTTCTCTTCCATTGTTCTGTAATCTTCTGAGGCATAGTAAGAGCTAATGTAAGTCCTAAAGAGGCAACCGGGCAGTTTGCTTGAAGAAAACAGGTCAGGTGGAAGCGTGCTGGACCCGATTTAAAAAGAAATATTCAGGTATAACTCTTCTTCTTAGCAATTAAAACTTTTGTTTAGTTTATGGTATTAGAGCTTTTGTTTAGTTTAGAGAAAGAACAAACGATTTTATTTCGGAAAACAAACTTCTTTTTCCCAAAATTTTACAGGTGTTGCTCACAAGCTCTTGATCTTTCCTCAAGAACCTCTGCCTTAAACTAACGAGGGTGTCTCCTTTTATAAGAGAAGCATGTCTCTACACATTTCTTTTTATAACACATACTTTCTACACACTTCTTTCTTTTTTATAGCATGCTTTTTGAATCTAAAAAGTAACTACAATTATTAAAGTTGGCTTTACTTTATTAAAGTAAGGCCAGCTCACGAAACCGCCTTCCCAAAATCATGTGTTTCCTTTTAATACCGTGGGCTACGCTGTCTTTCGTAAGAGATGGACCCTCCTTCTATATCCTTCTTCTTAGAAACCTAATAATTTTCTTAGCTTTTGTTCCATGGGTCCCTTAGAAAGTAAAAGAACATTAGTGAACAACTAAAGCAAAGAGAAATCAAACCAAAACCAATTAAACTCTCATTTCTATATCAGGTTATTAAGTGATGAACCTTGAAAAAGAATTTTAATGATGTTTGTCCTTTAGTAGATGAAAAGAAATATCAAGAGATAAAAAAGAAAAACTTTAACTTAATCTCAAATAAAATTTACTCTATACCCCTAATAGACTTTAGAAGTGAAACTAAATATATAATAAGACATTGGGAAAAGTCTATAGATGTCAAAACTATTAAAAGACAAACATCATTAAAATTCTTAATAAGAGAAATAATTAACAAAGAATTAAGGCATTTCTTATACTGCATTTAGCTGTCCTCAGGGACAGTATGAATGGAAAGTTATGCCTTTTGGTCTTAAAAACGCGCCTCGGATATTTTAACGAAGAATGGCTAAACCATTTTTTGCTACAATACCTTTTTTGCTACAACACCTTTTTTGCTACAACAAAGTATTCTAAACTTATTTAATTGTAAATACATGTCTTAAATTTTCTGATATAATAACAAAGAGGCATATAAATATAAAAAATTTCGTCAAAGATGTGTACATGGTACTTAATGTAGCATTTATTTGTAATTAGGTAAGTCTAGCAAAGAAAGTTAAGGATGCTTACCTGAAAAGGGTCCCCCCCCCCCTATTATGTTAAACTTAGCCTTTTACAAAAGTATAAATGCAAATTTTGATTTTAGAACATAAGGTATTACCATGAAAGTATTAGTTTCAAATTTCTACGGTGTTTAAATTATACAGAAAATTTTATCGAAAATCTAGTCTCTTATAAATAGAATTTACAAAAGTCTATTTCCTTATCATTTAATTTTCTAGGTTCTATGCCTCCACGTATATTATCAAACAAGAGTTCTATTATTATTTTATTATTCTAATATTTTGTCATTATGTGATGACTTGTAGAGTAAGCATATGCTATATATATATATATATATATATATATATATATATATATATATATATATATATATATATATATATATATATATTTGTTTAATTTGTTATCACTAATGAATTAACATATATTACTTAAAATTGAAAATTATTATATCAAAATTATATACATCAAAAGATAATATAAATATATTAGCAACCAACCATTCATTATATAAAATAAATTCTAAAATTATAGGAATAGTTTTATTAATGAAAACAATATTCTGATAAATCTAAAAATACTGTATCCAAATTAGGGTGTTATATCTTACCCATCTTACAAGAAATTTCATTCTCGAAATTGGAAGAACAAACTTCAAGATTTAAGGTTAATGACGAGTGTACTTTTGACGGATGTCGTCCTCACGCTCCCAAGTGGATTCTCCGCGTGAACGTCCGTCCTAAGATACAAGAACTAAAGGAACGACCTTGTTCCTTAACACTTTCCCTCTACGATCGGCGATGGCTATAGGTTGCTCTTCATACGAGAGGTCAGTACTCAAGGTTAATTCAGAGTAATCGAAAACATGGTTGTCATCACGAACGTGTAGGGTGTTTTTCGTCCCATTGAGATGGGAATGCGCGCGTTTGTTACGCATGTACAGATCCTCCTGCCTGGGGCAGCCCGGGGTTTATTGATTGCGGGGATCTGAATCTCCGGCAGCCGCGGACTAAGCTGCCTTTAATTACCCCTCGCTTTTAAAGCGAGAGAATCTCCGATTGACGGGTCAAACTAGTCATGCGAACTCAATATGCCGTGTGCGTGTGTTGAGTTTTAAAGGGTATTTGGACGTATCGGGGGCCTCGCAGAGTATACGGGGGTTTCGTTACCCAGATAGCGGGCTGGGGGTCAAGGGGCTAACAGCCCTCTTGTGGGGTGCGGGGCAGCACCCCGTTAGAAATTTTTTTCTAACAAGAAAGGTATTTTTAGTGGGAAGTGTATGAAAAAAAGATGGGTGAGTAGCATCCTAAGAACGTGTGGACGCTGGGCGCCGGCGCCATACACACCCGGTACGTAGGCGTTGGGCGCTCGTGGGCCACGTGCCCGGCGCATGGGCGTTAGGGCGCCTGCAGAAAAAAGGGGCTTAACCCCGCAATCTGGAGTTATACTCCTAAAATGTTTTTTATTTTTTTATTGTGGAGTTCAACTCCAAAAGAATTTTTATTTTGGAGTTAAACTCTAAAAGATTTTAAATGGAGTTAAACTCCCAAAAGGATTTTATTGCTGGAATTAGACTCCAAAAGATTTTGAATGGAGTTACACTCCGAAAGACTCTAAAAGATTTTGACAAATGGAGTTGAACTCCCAAAAATCTTCGAAGGTGATCAAAGGCGACCCATTTCTTCTTCCCTTTAGCCCTGGATCTTCTTTTGAGCCTTGGATCTTCCCAAAGTGGGATTTTGGGATGAGTCACCTTCCTCTTCTCTGTTAGCTGGATCTTGGAGGAAAAGAGGGTGAGACTTAAAAATCTCTCATTTTGGAGATTTAATGGAATATCTGAGTTCCCTTTAAGGGTTTTATGGTGAAAACTATTTATTTTTGGAAAAGGCAGAGTTAAACTCTTGATTTAATTCAGCAAAGAAAAGAAGGTTTAGAATCTTGAAGATGGAGAAGGAGGCACATAACCCTAACTTTTGGAGAGAATGAAAAGTTTTTGTTGATTTTTTCATCATGATTGCCTTTATAAGCTACACACTTTACATATAGCCTCTTAGGCTTTGCTAAATGGCACTTGTGCCACCCCATGCCTTATGTGCTTATTTCTTTTTGCACATAAGCTATGGGGTTTGCAAAATTTTAGCTTTCTGCCCATTTTTCATACATTTATTTCTAAAAAATTGCATTGAAATAATTTATTGCTTCATTCTTGGCATGGAGCCGGTCCTTCCATTCTTGGTCTTGACTTGGGCTTGGGCCCACTTCGCTTGAGCTTGGGCCCGCTTGGCTGGGGGTTGACTGACTTTGACTTGGTCAATCGGGGTGTAATTTTTGACCCCCCAGCAGAACGTACCGATGTCACTGAGACACGTGGAATATATCGTGTACACCGGCCAAAGAGAGTGGTAAAGTCAATCTGTAGGCCACCACTCCAACACACTCCACAATCTCGAATGGTCTGATAAATCGGGGACCGAGTTTTCCACGACTACAGAATCTAATCACATCTCGAGTCGGTGAAATTTTAAGGAACACATGGTCTTCTACACCAAACTCAAGTGGTGTTCGACTAGCATCTGCCCAACTCTTCTGGCGATCTTGTGCTGCCTTGATATGGTTTCTGATTGGCTGGACCTTATCGACGGTTTGGGTTATGAGCTCCGGTCCGAGCAATCTTCACTCTCCCACATCATCTCAGCAAAGTGGGGAATGACACTTGCGTCCGTAAAGTGCCTCGAATGGAGCCATCTGTATGCTTGCCTGGTAGCTATTGTTAGAAGAGAATTCCACCAAGTGCAGGTGATCCTCCCACAATCTCTTGAAATCTAGCATACAAATCCTCAACATATCTTCTAATATGTGTATAGTATGCTTAGACTGTCCGTCCGTCTAAGGGTGGTAAGCCATACTGTAATTGAGACGAGTGCACAAACTCTCTTGCAAGCTTCTCCAAAAATGTGAGAGGAATCTTGTGTCTTTGTCTGATACGATACTGATAGGCACCCCATATAACCTCACGATCTCTTGCATATACTTCTTTGCCAACGTCTTTGTCGATTGTCCCACTTGAAAAGGTAGGAAATTGGCCATCTTTGTGAGACGGTCGACGATGACCCAAATAGCGTTTTTGCCTTTAGGAATCCGCGGTAAAGCCGTCACGAAGTCCATAGTGATATGTTCCCACTTCCACTGATGAATGGAAAGTGGTTGCAAAAGACCGGCCACTCGCTGATGTTCGGCCTTGACCTACTGACACATTAGGCATTTCAACACATCGCGGGCAATCTCCCTCTTCATGTCATTCCACCAAAAGTGTTGTCTAACATCCCTATACATCTTGATACCACCCGGATGCACCGAATAGGTTGAACTGTGTGCTTCCTTTAATACATCTCGAACCTTTCCCTTTGGCACACATAACCGACTGCCGAATCTCAAAGAACTATCTTCGTGTATCAATAAGTATGTTCTCAATCCGGCCTCTACCAAACCTCGGAACTTCTGCAATTGCGGGTCTCCAGGCCGTGCAGCTTTAATATGATCTAATAACGAAGGCTGCACTTGTAGCTGCCAATACTGTCCGTGTGTCCCCTGTTTTACCACCTCCAAATCAAGTCTCCGAAACTCATCAAGAATATCCTTCTGACTAGTCAACAATATCGCCGGTGGTCTCCGGTTGAGAACATCTGGTACCACATTCACCTTCCCGGAGTGATATTGCAAATCAAGATTATAGTCAGCCATGAACTCCAACCACCTACGCTATCTCATATTAAACTTCTTCTGCGTGAACACATACTTCTAGCTCTTGTGATCCATATAGACTTCAACCCGTTCTCCCAAGAGATGATGCCTCCAAATCTTCAAGGTAAATATAAATGCGGCCAATTCTAAATCATGGGTTGGGTAATTCTTTTCGTGTGTTCTCAGTTGACGTGGGGCATAAGCTACAACACTTCCATACTGCATCAAGACACGGCTTAGCCCTTTACCGGAAGCGTCACCGTTAATTACCAATCCTCCTGTCCCATCTGGTACGATTAGTATGGGTGCAGTGGTAAGTTTCTCTTTCAATAACTCGAACGATCGGTTGCATTCTTTTGACCATACGAACGGTACTCCCTTTCGAATAAGTTTTGTCAATGGCTCAGGTGCTCGTGCAAAATCTTTGATAAATCTTCGGTAGTAGCCTACGAGTCCTAAGAAACTTCTGATCCCTACCACTGACTTTGGTGTCGTCCAGTCTTTAACCGCTTCAATCTTCGCCGGGTCTACTGAGATACCATCTCCGGAAACGATGTGGCCCAAAAACTGCACTTGTTCAAGCTAGAACTCGCATTTACTAAGTTTGGCATATAACTTCTCCTGTCTCAATATCCGCAATACGATCCTCAAATGTTTGGCATGCTCCTCCTTTCTTTTTGAGTACACAAGAATGTCGTCGATGAAAGCTACGACAAACTGATCGAGGTACCGCGAGAAAACTCGGTTGATTAAATCCTTGAACATGGCTGGGGCACTAGTAACATCGAATGGCATCACTAAAAATTCATAATGACCGTACCGAGTTCTGAAAGCTGTTTTGCATACATCTTCCGCCTTAACCCGAACTTGATAGTACCCCGACCAAAGGTCTAACTTAGAGAACACTCGGGCACCACATAGCTGATCAAACAAGTCATAAATTCGGGGTATATGATACTTGTTTTTAATCGTAACCCGGTTCAACTCTCGGTAGTCAATGCACATACGTAACGAGCCGTCCTTCTTCACTAGTAAAACTGGAGCATCCCGTGGAGAACTATTTGGGTGTATGAAACCCTTGCTAAGGAGGTCGTCTATCTGCTTTTTCAATTCCGCTAACTCAACTGGTGCCATTCTATAAGATGTCTTAGAAATCGGTGCCATTCCTGGTATTAAGTCTATTGAAAACCCCAAAACACGAGGCGGGGGTAAACGGGGTAAATCCTCGGAAAAGACATCCAAGAATTTCTGAACTACAACTGGTGCCGAACTCTCATCAACCTCCATCGACGCTAGTATGCTACTCGTCGGCCTCGCTCTAAACTTTATGGGTCCCAGAGATTTGCTACCCTTAACAAATACGAACTGTGGATGGTTAGGAAAGTGAAAGATTACAGTCTTGGCCCGAAGATCATTATGTGCATGAAAAGTGCCCAACCAATCCATTCCTAAGACGACATCATAATTACCGGTCCCTATAAGTAGGAAATCAGCGAAAATCTTCCTGTCGCAAATTACTACTGGACAAACCTTGCACTTTAGGTTGGTGGCAACTACTCCATTGCCGGTGTGAATGTCCAAAACTCGAATCAGTGTTTCGTGTGGTATAGAGTGTGTTGTGCAAAAGTTGAAGACATAAAACAATGTGAAGCCCAGAAATCGAAAAGTGCTCTAGCAGGAACAAAATAAACTAGAATGGTACCTGAAACGACATTCTCTAATGCCTATGCCTACTCAGCCGTCAGGGTAAAGGCTTTCCCCTAACCACGACCTGTGTCGCCTCACTTCTGGTCAAAAAGTTGCTTTTGGGGGACAAGTGCCTTCTGTTGTTGGTTGTGTTCTGCTCTCTTAAGGCAACTCCTAATCTGGTGGTCACTAGCATCACAGACCAAACACAGACCTTTGGCGCGACAGCAATTCCTCTAAATGTATCCCGGTACCTGACAGTATCCACAAACCAAAGATCCTTACTGTGGTGGGGCTGCAGTACGCTTCATCTGAACTCCTCCATGCTATTTAACTGGAATCCTTCATGAGGTTTGATTCACCGGGCGCTTAAATCGTCCACTCTAAAATTTCTTCCTCTTATCCATAACTGCCTCAATTCTGTGGGTTGCATTTAATACCTCATAATAGTTTCTCAAGTCATACGAAACTAATTTCTCCTGTATCTCCAGAGTAAAGCGCTGTAAAAATCTCCTGGCCCTGTCTTCTTTCTGAGTTACCATCGAAGGAGCGAAACGACCAAGTCGGATAAACCCAGCCGCTACTTCATCCACTGTGCAATTTTTCTGACGAAGACTGATAAACTACTGCTCTATTTCTATCCTGGCTGACTTGGGGAAAAGCTTCTCAAAGAAAGCGGCCGAGAAGTCAGCTCATGCAATTGGCTTCTCCAATCTATTCTCTTCTGCAAGCCACCAAATCCTGCTACATCTTGCAGCTGAATCTTGACTATGTCCACTCTGTCCTCCTCTGGAACTCGGACAGTTGACAGCAAATTCTTCATATCGACGATCCACTGCTCGGCATCTAGTGGACTGCCTGAACCAGTGAAAACTGTCGGCTGCAATCTCCTGAAATCAGCAACACTTCCCGGACGTCTACCCTCACGAACCTCAGCCATCTTGTTCAAGGCTGTAGTAGTGGTCTGCTGAGAAGCGAGTAGACCCACCTGCGGTATGCCAGTTTGCTGCTGTTGGTTTTCTATTATGCCACGTATAACCCCAAGTAATGCAGCATTGTTGTAATGCCTCCTATACACCCACAAATTTTCTTTCGCCGTGATTCTGAAGTTGGAAAAAAATGAACGACGAAGTTTAGCAACGGAAACAAGATTCAAGTTCAGAACATTAAAATAATTGAGCAAAAAAGAAAAGCAGACAATACAGTATAATCAAATCAATGGATATGAATTAAGGATAGAACTCTAAGTTACTCATACAAAATACCGTATTGTAACCAAGCCACGGTACATGGATACAATATCGTAACTCTATCAAAGTCGCCCGAATCCTACAATCAGAGTCAAAAGAATATGTAGCATGACACAGTGAGAGAAACCTAGACATGTGATTCCAACTTAAAAAGTCGGTTGAACCAAGTCTAACTTTATTGTCAACCTAGCTCTGATATCAACAAAACCTTGTCACGCCCCGCTTTCCAAGATACGGAAATACGGGGAACAACGAAAGCCAGTCGTGCTACCTACGATAAGGAAAGATCCCTCCATAGTCATATAAAGACTGTCTAGCTAAAACTGTCAATATAATGTCCAAAACAGAATAGATAAACTGATAATTATGCTGCAACGAAACCACAAAGAATACTAACAATAGGTTCATAAGATAAATGGATGCAAAAATAAGGTTCCGATACTGTAGGTTCGAAATAAGGTAATATCCGAAAAGACACAAATCCTAATGTCCCACAAGGGTGCACATGCTAAATGTTAACTAAAAAAAACTTACGGACTACTGATCTTCGGCAAACTCTTGATAATTGCTCTGATCCTGCTCGGCCTGAAAATCCGTCTCTAAACCTGAGATGACAAGTCTCAGAGATGTCAGAACATCCCAACAAGTACCCAACGCAAATAGTGTGTGTATATGGTATGATAGCATGAATATGTAAGTGTTGTGAAGCCCGTGTGCGCATGTGTGTGTATGAAACAAGCATGAAAACAGGTCAAAACCTATCCTATTTGGTCACTAAAAGGTAATTTATCCTATCGTGAGTTCGAGTGTGTACGTCAACCTCTGCAGGAGTATTCCTAACCCAAGGATAGGGCCCAGGGGTAAGGAAATATGGGCCCAAATGTAGAATGAACAAGCGACCGTATATAGCCCGGTGCGAGCTGTAGGAACAAGCGACCGATATAGCCCGGTACGAGATGTAGTAACAAGCGACCTATATAGCCCGGTACGAGCTGCCAGCAATGGGACTCCTGAAATACTGTTGAACGAACGCATGCTCAAACTATCCCCACACCCCGCGTATTTATAACTAACATGGCAGTGAACTCGACCACTAAATAAAATGCTAACTGGACTGAAACTTGTAATATCATGTTAACAGCATGGAGTAGAAGCTTGTAAACAGAAATAAATGATGCCATGGCATATAATTCAGCATTCTAACTAGTGATCTCGTGTATGTTGATGATACGGAGTGAAGCATTTAAGCAAGGATATAGATTATGAAAATATTAGAATTGGGTAGGATATTGTTATGTAATTTAAATGATATTAAAGTTTAAGGAACAACATAGTTACAAGCCAGCTAGTGTGTATTATTCACCAGTACGCGATAGCATACATTAAAGATCATAAAATTAAAGCAGATTAATTCACTAATTAATATTGCATAAATTAGGTTAATATATTGACATACAATAATGCGTAGAAAAAATAGCATCTCACCTATACTATTATGTTAACTATATTATAGATATATATACTAATTATATTTTTCTAATCACTGAATGGCTAGTGTGTGTGTATATATATATATATATATATATATATATATATATATATATATTAAAGATAGCTTAACAAACTTTCAAACTTTATTTGTATGTAATTATATTTTCTTTTAGATTCATGTGTAATTAATTATCGTCAACTTTAGTTTTAAATACGTTGAATTACTAATGCATTATTAATTTGTATACCGGAAACATATGATTTCGTATTGTTAAGATATATAAAGTTGCGTTCTAACACAGTTTTATTCAAACAATGTAGGTTAATGATATATTTGGAGAATCGCCGATTGTGCATCGACCAAAAATAAAGAGCAAGAATACTTGCCTCGAGATGAAAAAAACCCAATGATACGATGCAAAAACCCAAGCTTTGATGCTTGGCTAGGGTTTGAGTTGAGCTCAGGTCTAAGTTGTTGCGATGGAGTCGAGGTGGAGGCGATGGTGGCCGATGGGTGCGCTGCTGCGGCGGTTGAGACAGCAAGGGGGTGCGGTTCGAGGGTGAAGGATGCGCTGGTGCTGCTGCGGCGGTGTGGGTCTCGGTGGGTGCAGCGGCTGCTAGGGATCGAGGGGCTGCGGGAGTCGATAAAGATGGCCGGAGTTGGGTGCTGTCGAGGTTGGGTGCCCCGGCGACGACGAGGAGAGGAAGGAGATGGGTTTGGAGGTGAGGAAAGATGCAGACGATGAGCACGAGCGATGGGTTCGACGATGGTTGAAGGAAGACAAGGAGTAGGTTCGGAGGAGGGGATCTTGGTGAAGAGGGTGAAGGGGAGATACTCGTGGTTGATGGGGGTGCTGGATTTTTGGCCGAGGTTGAGGCAAGGCGTCGAGGCTCGATGAGTTCTCGGAGAAGAAGAAAAGAGTTTTTTTTTTTTTTTGGGGTTTGAGTTGAGGGGAAAAGAATATGTATATATATGATTCGAGAAAAGAAAAATTGATTGGAGAGAGGGAGAGAATATATGACGAGAGAGAGAGATTCAGTTGCTGGAGAGAAGAGGATTTGTGATTATAAATATAGAAGAATATATGATGAGTGAGAGATTTAATAGGTGGAGAGAGAAGGATTTGTGATTATAAATATAGGACTTTATGTATATTAAAAAGATATATTTGTTGATAATATATATATATATATTGGAGGAAACAGAGTATGCTGTGGCACGTAGGAAATTTCCTACCATGGCATCTCTAAAATCAACTATCCATCAATGTTTTCGGCGATTGGCTCCAGCTATGTTGATCTTCATGTCCTTGAATATATATCTATTGATTTTCATGTCATTTGGACACCTTCATTCTTACATCGGATGATTGCAAAATTAATGGCTTACCGATAATAGAATATTTCGAAACTCTATATGAATGGTCAAAAAGTATCCAAATGGTATGAAAATTGGTAAGACGTATATTTAAGGACATGATATCAACATGGTTTGAGCCGATCGTCGTAAATATTGAGGGATAGTTGAATTTTAGAGGCGTCACCGTGCCACGGTTTGCTGTGTGCGCGCGCGCGCATGCGTGTGTTGAAGCCAAGAAGGAAATCATAGTGTTTTGTTTTGACTTTAGTCAGATAAACCATGCATCCTAGTACTTCATGCTTTGGCTTTTTGTTTCTTACGTTTACATGGCCTTTCTCTCTTCTATCAATTTCTTATTTACATAATTCACCTTGGATCCCGTTTTCTATTTTGCCACCTCATTTGTCTTCACCCATATTAACTGTTATGGTTCTAATTTCCTCCTGTAACTTGGTCTGTGGTTAGTTTTGTGTCAAGAACAGAGTTGGCTTCAATTCAAATAATGGTTCCAGTCTTTCTCTTATTCAAGTGTATAACCAAATGGATACTCTAAGCCCATTTCCAACCCCATAAAGGGTGTGCTACCCTAGTTGTGGATCTGATCGAGGAAATTATTCCATTGACTCTAAAACTTTCCTCTTCCATTGATCTATCCCTTTTATTGTTTTATTTTTTTGTGTTTTCAGCTACGTGCACACTTAAATTGTTTGGCTCATCGTTAATCTTGCAAGCTTGCTTTGAGATGAGTTTGTGTAATTCACTCTGCATTTGAATCTGCATTGTTGTTGTGTTCCATTAATCACAATTTTCCTTCGCTCGCCCATATGTTTTGTCTCACAATTCTACCTAATTCAAGAAGAATATACTTTGGACATGAATAGCACTTTTTTCATAGTGTCGGTCAGTCGGATATACAGGTTCTTCCCCTTCCACGCAGCCAATTTCTCCGTTATGTCGATCTTTCGTCTTCCTTTCACATTGGAATGTCTGAGGTATCATGACCCCATCATATATCTGACAGCCTATTTCCAATTCGAGCCATTTTATTTTTTTTATTAATTAGTCTATCATGCAGATTTGTTTGAATTTATTTTCTTTCACGTCATTCTAGAGTAATTGTGCAAATTCTTTCTCCACATCTCCCTTTTTTACTAAACTCTTCTGCTGCATCCAACACACTGCACTATGTGCTATCTGTTTGTATGCCTCAATTTCATTGTTCAGAAGATGTAAATTTGTCGCTTCATTTTGGCAGCTGTTAAATTCCGACCTTCTCTTTAATTCGATTTCTTCGACCATGACAGTACCTTCTTTATAAATTGTTCTGACTAAATTTGGATCAGTTTGAATCCTTAACTCATCTTTCTGAGTCTGTAAACTCTTTGAATCCATCTATCTAAGGATGATTAGCTTGAGAGCCTCTTCCAACCAAACTCTATTATGGATCCTGCAAAATCCAAAATTTAACCTCTTTAGCTACCTTTTAACCCTAAGTGATCCTATGCCTCATTCATCTTCTTTTGTTTCCCTTATTTATTCTCTTTATGTTTTTCCTTTTCATGATGATTAGATTATATTTGAAGGAATAAAAAATTAAGAGAACATCCGAGTTGTAGACTAGGGTGAAGGCGGACTGCTATGTATTAAAGGATACGATTTTTTTTAGTGAAGGTGGCTCGCTTCCGGACGTTGATCTTTTATAATTAATTCTACTAAATTTCTATTTCTTAGGTATAAACAAAAATATCTTTATCAGTGAATATTTGTCACCCTCGGTATTCTCATTCTTTCGACCCTTGGTAGGTTCTCTCTTTTTCTGTTGTTCCCTACAGTTTGTGGTACATTGGTTTACTGACATTGCTTATACTTTTCTTTTTATTTATGATGTATGATTTATTCTCTAGAACACCAATGTTGCCTAACTAGACTTCTTTTATTAATCATCCAGCTCATATAAATGGGGTTTTAAGTTCCTTAACCATAAATTGAGGCACCCAACTCATTTCGATTGTGAAATAGGATTATCTGCAGGAAGCAAGTGCCCTGTTTAGTAGCAGAGGAAGATGGAAAATAAATGGCTGATAACACTTCATTATTGATTGTTTCTTCCATCGACATTCCAAAGTAAATTGAACTACAAATGACCTTTGTAGGCCCCATAATTCATTTTCCTTGAGTTTGTTATCAAATACATCTTTCTGTTGAATCCTGTTTTGATATTTATGTAGATAACGTTTGGAATATGTTTTTGTTTTGCTTGTGCTTTTGTGCCAATTTCTGAACATGAATTCCTACAAAAAAATCAATCATCTTGTCACTTGGAGATGAATGTGGAGATGCCGAATTGTTTAGTTTTACGATGTACATACCCAGTCATTGTCCCTAGATCATTAGGCCATGAACTTGGCACCACCTATAGATAGGATTAGGATAGGATTGACATGAAAACAATGACCATTCGTAACACCAAGTCTGGAGTCTTGCATAGTAGCAAAGAATTTGGGTTCAAATTAGAGCACCTTTAGAAATTCTGAGCAAATTGTGAGTAGTTTACTATTGAAAGTATAGGAAGAAACAACTATTTCTCTTTTCGATGAGAATTTTTCTGTACAGGACATGAGAGAAACATGTCTTTATTTCTAATCAAGGAAAAGATTCTATCATAATATCTATATATTGAAGTGATATTCTGGATTCCTAAAAAGAGAATCATATCTTTCAATACTCACTCGTTGTTAGTTAACAATTCCAATGATTGGATCATATGCTTTAAGTTAATGGATAGGTGAAAGTTAATGTTTAGGAGAGAGATGCGTTAAATAGCTGACAGATCTGTTTAATAAGATTTGACAGACCAAAAAGATACCAAATGAGTGGAGCAAAAGTACCCTTGTACCTATCTACAAGAACAAGGATGACATTCAAAGTTGCTCACACTACCGTGGAATAAAACTTATGTGTCACACCATGAAGTTTTGGGAGAGAATGATTGAATACAGGCTAAGAAAGGATGTTAACATAATAGAGAACCAGTTTGGGTTCATGCATGGATGGTCGACGACAGAGTTTATTCATTTGCTTCGTCAACTTGTCGAGCGTTTTTAGATAGAAAAAGAGATTTGCATATGATATTTATTGACTTAGATAAAGCGTACGATAAGGTATCTAGAGAAGTATTACGGAGGACAATGATGAAAAGGGATCCCAGTCAAGTCCATTGATATAATCAAGGACATATATAATGTTGTAGTGGCAAATGTCAGAACTTGTGGAGGCCTAACGAGTGATTTTCCGATTACAATTGACTTACGTCAAGGATATGCATTAAGTCCATTCCTGTTTACCATCGTGATGGGTGAGTTTACTAGAACTATCCAAGATGGGGTACCTTGGTGTTTGCTATTCACTTATGATATTGTTCTAGTAAATGAGACGAAAACAGGGGTTAATATAAAATTGGAGTTATGGAGGCAAACGTTAGAATCTCGGACGTTCAGATTGAGCAGGCCCACGACAGTATATATGCTTTGCAAATTTAGCAAATAGAGAAGTTGAGACCACAGTGGTATAACACTGAATGGGTAAGAGATATTACCGAGCGATCAGTTTTGATATCTAGGTTCCATTATCCAAAAGGATGGGAAGATTGATAGCGATGTCAACCAAAAGATCTAAGCTGGTTGGTTGAAATGGGAGAGTGCAACAGCGATTTTATGCGATCTTAACTTTCCGTTAAGGTTGAAATGGAAGTTTTATCGGAGCGCAATTCGGCCTGCCTTATTATATGGTACAGAATGCCGGGCTCCTAAGGAGCATCATACACAGAAGATGTACGTAGTAAAAATGCGCATGCTTCGTTGGATGTGTGGTAACACTAGAAAAGTAAAGTGTGAAATGAGAATATTCGTGCAAAAGTTGGTGTAGCACATGTGAAGGAGATGTGGGAAAACCAGCTTAAGACGGTTTGGTCATGTGCGACGCAGATCTATAGAAGCACCAGTTCGACGAATAGATACTCTTGATTTAGGCAATGTCAAAAGGGCGAAAAGGACCGAAAAAAACATGGATGGAGATGATACGAAAAGATATGGTTGCCAAAGGTGTCAATGAAAGTATATTATTCGATAGGAGTGAGTGGAGGCGGAGGATTCATATGCTGGACCCGGTATGATTCTCATTTTGGTTTATGTAGCCTACCCCATATACTTGGGATAAAAGGCCCAGTTGTTGCTGTGATAAGTGAAAGTTTGAAGTAACTATATTAGTCCTGAGGACACGTATGTTTATATTTCATCTCGTCTTATTGAGCAGTGTATGTGTGTGTGTGTGTGTGTGTGTGTGTGAGAGAGAGAGAGAGAGAGAGAGAGATTTCATAAATAAGGTATCTTACATGCATCCTAAAATTACTGTGCATATTGTCAATTTTTGCATTCCTTTTTCAATTTTCAAATGAATTATTCTTATTTTTCCAGTAGTACAGTATCCTTGATGCATTAAGAGCAAGTCTTAGACTCTGTTAATTCTTTATAACTATTTTATTCTCTTGCAAGTGAATTCTTCTTATTTCTTAACTAATTTGATATGCAAAACTGTGGATTTTGGAAACCAGATCATACAACCCATAATATATAATGAAGATTCATCTAACCCATTTTTCCTTTTTGCTAGCAAATACGGTGTTTCTCCTTATAGAAATTGTGGTAAATTCAATAAATTAATCATTTGATGCAATTTTGTGCAGAGATGATTGTAGGAAGGTAGAATGGGGAGGAACCTGCTGCTCACAGGACTGTTTGCTGACTAATAGCCGAATGTAAATACACCTGATGTTGACTTGTCTTTTCACGAGCTTTGATGAGCTGCTCAAACTCGCTCTTTTTTTTTTGTCCTTTTGCGGTTGCTAAACCTGAATGTAATGAAAGGCTTTGTCGCCTTGAAGTTCTGCAATGCCAACACAAATTTATATTCTGCATGTTTGCATAACTTTACCTAGCTACCCTAGTTTCTAAGGATGTTGTTTGTGATAGTTTAACATCTAGCCCATAACAGCTATGTTTGTTTAATTGTTGTATCTTTTCATTTTGATCAATCTAGATTATGTTTACATGAACTACGTTCTCTCTTTTATCTCGCAATTATGATACTTGATTCTTCATTGAAACAGAAAAATGTCACCTCCTATGAATTTCTCAGCGAAATGAACGAATGTCACCTATAGATTTCTTGGCCACCATCTTGCTTCTCTACTTGTTTCTTCCGACATTTTCTGTTTAAATTGCATTTTTACATGTTCACTCTTTAATATGTTGATTTTTTTTATCTAATAAAGATGAAATTTTATTGCTTAAATGTTGGAACTGGGAACAAGTACAGAGTTGGAGCATGCAAAACATGATTAAAATTCCTACTGACGGTCTCCACGGATGGTTTAAAATTGTGTCTAATGAATGATGACCCTATTTCTGACATTATGACCCAGCGTGTGTAGCGACACGGTTACTTGTGGTTACTTGTTCCTCAACCGTGACATGAATGGAATCATGCATGCCCCTTTTATTGAGACAAACCTTTTTATATAGATATTATGCTAACATGTCGATATCTTATATTAGACTAGCAAGAGCCCCTGCGCAATTTGCAGGTACGAAATCTAAAGTCAAGAAAAATCATATTAATTTAAATTTTTATTGTTATATGATTTGCAAGCTGTAATATCTCATAACTATAGAAATACGAAATAGTGAAATTTTAAAAACATTATAATTTTTTATTCGGTTTTTAAATATTTTTTTTGTTATAGCACATAAGGATAACAAAATGTATAAAAATCCTCCCCAAAAAATTATTCTTTTTCAACATTTTGCATGCATGGCACAAGAATATGGTGAAATTTTAAAAATCTCAAAAAAAAAAATTTGTTTGGGTTTTCCAATTTTGCATGTTATAGCACACGAAAATCATGAAATTTTACAAAATAAAATATTTTTGGTTTTCTACGGTTTTTAAGTATTTTCCATGATATAGTACATAAAATTCTTAAAAAATTTAAAAATCTTAAAATTTTCTGTTCTCTTCATTTTTCAATTATTATGCATGAGTATACGAAATCGTGAAATTTTCAAAAACCTTTAATTCTTTTATTTTCTTCGGTTTTTAATTTTTTGCTTGCTATAAAACCTGACAATCGCGAAATTTACAAAAAATCTAAAATTATTTGTTATATTCAAATTTCAAATATTTTGCACGCTATCATATGCAGATTTGCGTAATCTCAAAAAATTTCATTTTTCTCAATTTTTCAATATTTTGCTCATAGCACATGAAAATCATGAAATATTTAAAAATCTCAAAAAGTTTCGGTTTTCTCTGATTCTTCGATATTTTGCAAGTTATACCTCATGAAAATTGTGAAATTTTCAAAAATTTCAAAAAAAATTATTTTCTTCGGTTTTTAAATATTTTGCTTGTTAGCAAACGAGAAAATCTCGATATCTTCAAAAATCCCAAAATTTTTTGTTTCCTCCAATACTTATAAATTTTGAATGCTAGCACACGAAAATTTTAAATTTTTCTGTTTTCCTAAAATTTTCATTATTTTGCATGAAATCACGAAAATTTGAAAATTATCGATATTTTTTGTTTTTTCAGTATTTTCCTCAAAAATTTTTTGGTTTTTTAATATTTTTCTTTCTATAGCACATAAAAAGACCACAAAATTTTATGTTTTTCCGTTTCTCAATATTTTATCTCTTATAGCATATGAAAATACCTAAATTATAAAAAGCCTCAATTTCTTTTTGTTTTCTTGGATTTCACACTTTCTTATACATAGCAAAGGAAACTAATGAAAATTTCAAAAATTCCACATAAAAATTCTTCTTTTTTCAACATTTTGACAAACGTAAAATAAAAAAACTGTTAGAAATCTCAAAAAAAAATATTTGTTTTCTTTACTTTTTCAATATTTTAAATTGCAAAACACATGAAAATTGCAAAATTTTGAAAACTCTCAAAAAAGTTTTTTTTTTGCATGCCATATATAAATGTAAAAATCATGAAATTTTAAAAATCTCATAATTTTCTGTTTGCTTCGGTTTTCTAATATATTACTTGCTTATACTTTTGGAGAACTTCACGATACCAAAAAGAAAAAAATCTATGTGAGTAAAAGAAGAAAATATCGCCTTGCTATTGAGAACCTAACTGAATAAAGAAATCAGGCCGAGTTTGTAACACCCCTACACGATCGTACGTTATTTAACGATATTAATTACTATTTTGAATTTCTTTAATTATTATTGTTGAGTCGTGTTTGATGTTTGGATAGTATGTGTGCTTATTAAATCCGACCCGCTTGCGTGAAATCCGTTATGGGTGATAGAGTATATTTTATTGATATTCATCTGTAGATTAAATCTATATGAATCTCAAATGATAAATATATAATATTTAAACTATATAGATATATTTTCTGGTAGCCATACGTATGGGTATTTTTTTATATTAATTGTCAGTATATTTTTATCTTATTCAAATATTCTATGATATTATATTGACGACTATCTATTGCAGGTAAATCCTAAATATCCTAAGATATTGTGTATGATATATGTTAGATTACAATATATTTGTCTAACCACTATATTTACAGTTTAAGTGGGCTACGTATGTATAGATAAGTTCTAGTTATTTGTTTTGAGATTCAACAGAGATGGATCAAGGATCTAAATATTTTTATATAATATTTTTAGCTATTAAGTTATATATATGAGAATAATGGAGGAAAGATGCTATAGGAGGGAATTTCCTCCTATGGCGTCGAAAAAATACGCCCTTCCTCATTTTTTCCGCCGATCGGCACCCACCATCTTCATCGTTATCATTTAAGATATGGGTACGCCAAATTTTATGTGATTCTACAACCATTTCACCGTTGATTTAGAAATGTAAAAAGTTCAATTGTCGGTAAATCGTTAATTTTGAACCCACTAAATCAACGGTGAAAAAGTTGTAGAATCACATGAAATTTGGTGTACCCACATCTTAGATGATAACGATGAATATGGTGGGTGCCGATCGTCGGAAAAAATGAGGGAGGGTGTATTTTTTCGACGCCGTAGGAGAAAATTCCCTCCTATGGCCTCTTTCCTCCATTAACCTCTCTCTCTCTCTCTCTCTCTCTCTATATATATATATATATATACATATATATATATATACATATATATATATATACATATATATATATATATATATAACTCTCTCTGCCTCATAACTCTCTCTCCCCCCCTCCTTTCTCTCTCTTTCTCTCGTCTTCTTGAGACCATCGTCGACACCCATCACCGTTTCCACCTCCGACCACCGGCATCGCCATCATCTCCCTCTTCCTCCACTGATCCTGCTCGATCCATTGCCTGCACCTCCCCAAGCACAGAGACCCCTTCTTCTACCGCCGACACCCTCACCTCGTCCTCGACGTCGCCTTCATCTTCCTTCATCACCAAGCTTCAACCCGAGATCCCCCAGCAACCTTCTCCACCACCTCAACACAAAACTCACATCAACCTTCCGCCTACTTTGAACCCAAAGACCCTCCTCCAGCAGACCATCGCTGGAGCACCCATTGCCAACCCCAACCGCTAACCGAGACCATCACCTTCTTCATCTTCAACCCAACACCGGCGACTCCACAAATCCACCGAGACCACCATTGTTTCCAACAACTCCATCATCCAGATCTCCAGCCAGCACCTTCGCCATCTTCTTTTCCTTCTTCTGCCGACCCCGTGACACCACTGCCGACACAACCACCTCCATATCCCATGCTCCGAGCTAAGCAATCAAGTCATGACACCCAACCGAGAGCAAGCTTGCAGTTTGCTTCGTGTTTTACATCGTTCCGTATTCGTCCGTGTCCGTATTCGCATTCGTTTAGACAGAGGCAAGTTTATAACTTGCTACATTCTATAGTTTATGCAATTTACTTATATGTGTCGTATTATTATTATTTTTTTTATTATACAACTATATCTATATAATTTATATACCGTAGTTATTTAACATTAATCTGTTTTACAATATACAGTGTATGCAAGTCTATTTAAATAATAATACCTAGTAATTATAACAAACTAGTATAATACGGTCAAATGGATAAATTGCACTGAAGGAATTGATATGGTTGTACTCGTTACATCATAACTTGTGTATGTGATATTATTGCGAAATAAACACTTTATCTAGTTTAATATATTATCTTTGACATGCTTATAATCCGTCATCTTGTTATTGATTTTACTATCTTGCTTGTATCTTTTTGCCTGTAATACTTACCAATATCAACAATCCTAACTTGTTATCCTAATTGTTTTGATCTGTTGTCTAGATAGACATAATTTGTACCTGTCTGTTCCTTTATTGGTATTAGGTAGATATTATATCCATACCTAACTTGGAAAACGAAACCTGGAGAAATGGGGAAATCAAAAGTGTAACCGAAGTATAATTTAAAGGATATTACATGTTTCCGTAATTCCGGGGGGTAACGGAACATAATCATTCTGGATTCATACATCTTGCATCCGTGGTTCCGGGGGGTAACGGGATATATACTTTTGAGTTATATGGAGGAGTACATTCATTGGTTTCAAATATCTGTAAGATGATTAATTTAGAAACACAGACCTTAGAATACGCATAACAACTACCTATAGCCTGCTGTTATAACACATGTGTTAGATTTTGTTTATAATCATACCTCACTCTTGCATGTGGCACTCTGTATAGCACACTGTCCAGTTTATTATTATGATGATGATATTTATAACGTACTGACGTCTGGGTTTTACATGGTCCAGTTCCTTTAACCTTATCGCAAGAAGATCAAGAATAGTTTGACAGGCAAGCCGAGCGGCGAAGAGATTTCTGCTGATTTAGTTGATATTTTAGATTTATTTTTCTAGTTATGGTTTTGTCGTTGTGGTCCTATAAAGGACAAGGCTAGGATATTATTTCTATATTAGATCTTTATTTGTTTTCGCTACCTTTTGTTATTATTTATTGTGGCATTTTGGACATGTGAGAGGTAGATATTTATTTACAGTTCTAGATATCTGATTGACAGTCGTAATGTGATTAGGGAAGAATATTTCCTCACCATAAATTGCATGGTTGGTTTTGTCGCGTTCCGTATTTACGTATTTTGGAAAGCGAGGTGTGACAAGGTTTTGTTGGTATCAGAACCTAGGTTTTAGGTTAGTGTCACGCCCCGCTTCCCAGAGTACGGGGAAGGGGACGCGACGAGGCCCGCTACGTATTTACTCAGAAGCAACACGCTAAGCGTAAATAAGCAATATAATAAAGTACACAAGAAAAATGACAATAGATATAATTGAACATCAACTTTTATTTATTAAACATTTCTTTACAATACAACTGGAAATGTAAATACAATGCGGAAAAACAGTACCTAAACAATGGCATAAACTGAAAGGAAAAGTATATACAATAGGCTAGAGCTCTGGGTCGTCTATGAACTGCTCCAAGTCTTTTTCGCTGGGCTTTATCTCTAGTGAGTTGGATCCACCTGACAACATTCCAAAGAAAGAAGAGAAAAGGAATGTCGTTAGCGAACAATTGCTCGGTAAGTCCCAAAGAAAAGTAGGAATAGAATAAACAGATAAATAGACAGATGAGAATATAACTGGTGTATTGTAAGTTTTTTATGTTATCGCAGTTGTTTGTAGAGGTACAGAATATGCCAGCGTATACGAGAGGAGTCCAGCTATTCCGTGGACTATGATATACGGAGCACAAGGAACCGTTAAGCCACGAAACAACAGCAATGCATATTCAGGTTAGGTGTATTAAAGTGACAGTCTCGTGCCACTTCTAACACATTCCGTACCAGTATACTCCTTACAAACCCCATAATGTTTTATTGTATTGGCTGTATTGATTTGTAGATAGATGACTTGCCGAAATCATGATATCAATTATTCATGTAAACGGATAATGATGTAAACGGATAGTCATGTAATCAAGTCAATGAATATCCATGGTTTGGTTAGTTCAAGTCAAGTTGATATAGATTGTATTTGGTATAAATGGATTCATGTTGTATTGAAGTTTTCTTTGAATTGTATTTGAGTATAGACTATTTTCAGTTTTGACTGAGACTCAGACTGAGTTAGACATTTTAGACAGAATTGAAGTCCTGAATTAGTTTTGGTGTTATCGGTAGCTGCTGCACATGGACGATATGATTTATGACTTTTTCCAAGCCAATTACCGTATTGATAACACCATTTTTAGTTTGTCTTCCTTAAATAGGCAAGCACTCTCATTCTCCGGCTCTCTGAGTTTCAAGAGAACGGATTCCGCTTTAAACCTATATTTACTAGGGTCCTTATTGTAAATTAATAAGCTTGAGGGGGTTTTATAAAAAAATAGTTTTGATATAATTTCAAAATAAATGTCAAGTATTTATTTATCGTCTTTAAGGTTTTTCATAGATGCAATTTTTAAATGTGAAGTTTATTCTAGTGGATATAAACCTAATTTAAATATTAATGGTATTTTGTTGTAAATTGGAATTATACGGATTTATGGTGGTATTTTCATGAAATATGTAAATCTTTTCTTTTTGTTTAGAAAACATGGAATATTTTTATTTATATATAAAAGCAGATATTTTGATAATATTTATATATATAATTATTAAGAATAAACTTTATTTATTAAGTAGAAATCACATTTTTCTTAAAAATTGCATTAAAATCCCATCGAGATTGGATGCTCCATGAGGAGGTCTGCATCTCGCTCTACTGGGCCCGAGAATTTGCGATAACCCGCACCATCCCGATCGGGGTCCCCAAAAGTGAGTTGTATAGGCGCATTTGTAAGGAATTAAATAATACACTTTTAAAGAAAACGGTTTTTGATAGTTTATGGTATAAAAATGTAAATTCGTATTTTGTCCCACCAAAATATTTTACAAGCCATCGTGCTATGTCATGATGAGTGTTTTGATAAGGTAGGTCGTTAGAGTTTTCTAAAGGTAATATGAGAAAAAACGATAAAGTAATGTCGTATGTAACTTGATGGTATTTTACCGTAAAAATGAAGTAAAGGTCGCAATACATATTATTTTGACTTGAAACTTGTTGTAAAGGGTTTGTTTATGATTGCTAAACAAGATACAAAAATATGGTAAATTTGTGTTTAAGAAAAGTTGAGTTTTTAAAGAATTTAGAATCGGAAGTCGGATTAACTCCGTTTCCGACGAGTTTTGAAAAGAGAATTCTTTTTAATAGACGAGAAGGGGGAAAGAAGGGACTTACTGGATGATGGTAAAGAGAAAAGATGGAGGAAGATTTTGAAGACGTCATGAAGTCGCATCGTCGCCGGATTTGCCCCGAAATGTCGCCGAAACTTGACCTTGAGCCAACTCCACTTGTACAACTTTTGGACTTGGAAAATTTAGAGAGTTTTGATGTTAATTTTCAGAATGGAGAGGGCTAGGTATGGTGTGGTATTTATAGGATAGAATTAGGGTTTTGGAATTGAAAGATTGAATTAAAAAGCATTTAAAATTGGATTAAAGGTGAATATTGAATTCTCTGTTAACAAACAGAACATGGGTAATGGGGGTAGACCAAACGATTTGTGTGCAAATTTTGGGGACCATCCCTTACGGGGGGCCCGGCGTCGCCGGCCTCATAAATGATCTCGTCAGTCCAAAGAAGGGGTGAGGGCTTGGATTTTGGCCACGTGTCCTTGTCGTTTCATATAACCCAGTGCAGATGTTTGATTTATTTGTCTTTTTATTTTTACGTGTATTGCACGTGTAAACTTTTGGGCTTCCAAAAAGTTTAAAATAAAAATTCAGTAAAATAATATATGGTTGAGCGGATTCGAACACAGGGGCTACGTCACAGCAGTGCAATACTTTACCAATGAGCTACAAGTTGTTTCTTACTGTTCTTAAGCAAATTAAATACTTATAGCATACTTAGCTTTGCAAATACTCCATTTATACGTTAACTTTTAAACAAATTTTCTTGTACATTAAAACAGAGTCGTTACAGTTAGCCGGGTTTGGTTTATTTTGTAGTTAGGTATTGTACCCAATACATTGACCCGAAAACCCAGAATTAGGAACGTGTCCTGCCACATTACTACCTTACCATTCTTGAATCTATAGTTTATTGATTCCTTATTTTATTGAATCGTGTTTCCGTTGCTAATCCTCTTCAAATGTTTTTGACTCCAGAATCATGGCGGCAAGAGATTCACGGGCATATCACAGGCATGTAGACGACACCACATTACTTGGGGTCATATGCGGTATGCTAGAGAACTAGAAACGTCAGATAAAGCTGAACCAACGACATGCCAAAACTTTCCAAGAGGGCTTGAGGACGGCCCTACATACTGCTATCATAGCAGCTGAGAAGGCGGCAGTTCCTAGACCAGCTCAGCATGAGGGTACTATGGCGAACTTCAGGAAGCTCGGTCCAGCCACGTTTACATGATTAGAGGAGCCATTACCGGCAGAGCAGTGGCTGGTAAATACAGAGAATCTTTTGGTTTTCGCACAGATCCCGGACGAGAAAATGGTAGATGTGGTACGTATCCAGTTGGTGGATTATGCTCGCGAATGGTGGCTTGTTGAGGACACCCATTTGGCAAAACTGATCAGCTGAGCGACTTTTACACGGACTTTCTTAGAGAAGTTCTTTCCGCAATATGTTAGGGAGGAAATAAAAGAGAAGTTTATTAGCTTAAACCAAAATGGCGGATCGGTTGATACACATGCGGCTGAGTTGACCCGACTCAGTTGATTTGCGGGGCCCTTGGTTGCCAACGAGACAGATAGGGTAAGGCGGTTTATGTGCAGTTTGGATGTGGAGATTTAGAGGCATATCGCTTCGTTGGGATTGAACACTTTCTCTCAAGTTTTCACGGTGGTTAGGGAACAACAGATATTATCAATGAGAGTAAAGGGTACTCAACAGTAAGAGGTTGTGGTGCGGAAGACCCTGTATGCACCAACCAGAGCTCCTGGACGTAAGGGCATTCCGGTCAACAGACAGGGGATAGTACCTATGAAAATGCCTTTCGTATCAAATTAGAAAAGGAGTGTGGTTTGTGATTTCTTGCGTCTACCTGGCCACATGCAGAAGAATTATCGGAGGAAGCTTGGACTCTGTTTAGTTTGTGGATCAGCTGACCATTCAATTGGTATGTGCCCTTCGAAATTACAGTTGAAAGACGATATCCAGAAAACACCACAAAAGCAGACTTATGGGCAGAAGCAGATTACTCAGAGGCCTAATCAGGGATGGGCCTTCACCCTGACGGCCGAGGAGGCCAAAACTTCAGACGATGTTGTTTAAGGTATCCCACTTGTCTATAATTTTCCCGCATTGGTATTATTGATTCCGGTGCATGCCATTGCTTTATATAGTCCAAACTTATTGGTGCACACTCTATTCTACACACGGCCCTATCTAGCAGTTGGGGCATACACACTGGGAATGTGAGAATTATATCTAGTAGTGAATGCAATAGTTGTTCTATTGTTATGCGGACGGGAGTTGTTCACAGATATCTTGGTAATAGATACAGGTAATTATGACGTTATCTTGGTAATGGACTTTCTTGGAATTTTCCACGCTCACATAGACTGTAGAGCAAAGAAGATGATTTTCCAAATTTCCGGACATCCGGAGTTCAAATTCTTAGGGGGCGGGGAAGCAAATCAGTCGGGCCAGTCAAATTTAGGGCTAAGCCGACAAATGCTGTTTTTTTGTTGATGAAAGTGATCAAGGAGGAAGCACCAGTAGTACGGGATTTTATTGGATGTGTTCAAGAACATCTCGGGTTTACCGCCAAAATGAGATGTGGAGTTCGCGATTGATCTTATTCCTGGAGTATCACCAATCTCCTTATTATCAGATAGCACCGGTAGAACTGGAAGAAATAAAGAGACAAGTTTCTGAATTATTACAGAAGATTTGGATTCGCAGAAGCGGTTCATCGTGGGGAGCTCTAGTTCTTTTGGTCAAGAAGAAATATGGCACGCGGAGAATGTGCATCGACTATCAAGAGTTAAATCGAATGACCATTAAGAATAAGTACCCAATTTCTCGCATAGGCGAATTATTTGATCAACCCAGTGGGGCAAGATTATTCTTGAAGTTGGATTTACGATCGGGTTATCACCAAGTTTGGGTGAAAACAGAAGACATTTGCAAGACGGCGTTCCGAACTTGATATGGGCATTACGAGTATTTAGTTATGCCATTTGAAGTTACTAACGCACCTGTTCCCGCCAAAAATTTCTGCGCAAAAGAGCCCAAGGTATCAAATGGCGGCGATACGCTTAAGAAAATGGGAACCAGTATCTTCCGGGCTGTTTTTGACAAACTCCCGAAGGAGAAACAGATAAATTCTGATGGTATCGAAAGCGGCTCGAAAAACCCTTCGATTTGATATATTATGGGCCTCGTAATTCATCCGGGATCAAAAGTTATGAGGAATTACGTGTCCACACGTGATGGACTTTTAAGAACCCGCTGGAGGAGCTAAAAGATATAATAAAAACTCAGAAAAGACCCCAATGGGACATCACGTGCTCACACGTGACCATGGGTCACGTGCAGACACGTGATGGGCTTTTAAAGCCTCTAAAATAATGAATAGAATTTAATTCTAAAAGTCAGAAAATACCTCAACGAGGTATCACGTGCTTACACGTGACCAATGGTCATGTGTTGACACGTGATGGTTAAAACTGAAACATAAATAAGCGGCTGAGAAAGGAACCCAATTGGGGGTCACGTGCTCACACGTGACCAAAGGTCACGTGCCAGCACGTGACTGGCTTTAAAAGCATTATAATTTAATAGAATTAAATTCTAAAAGTTTCTGAATCTTTCCAAATGGAAAAGGGTCATGGGGAACCGTTGGATTAAAAATCCAAGGGTGATTAAAAATCACCAATTTATGGAAAAATCTTGGACAAGGAAAGATTTCCCTGAAAATCTCACCAGGATAACAAATAGAATATCTTTTGGATTTAAAATCCACGGTGAATAAAATTCACTGAATGATCTAAAGGCCCAGATTAATGATAAATATAAATCAAATCTCTCAACATACAAATCAAATCTCTCAATGAGAGATTTGCTAAACAAATTGATTCTCTTCCTTCTCCTATAAATAGGAGCCAAGAAGAGAAGAGGGGGATCGACTTTTTTGAGAGAAAAACAGAGAGAGGAGAATTTAATTCTCAAGAGGGAAGAAAAGAAAGGAGAATTTAATTCTCAACAAAGAAAACCCTAGGTGAGAAAAGGGAAAAAGATAAACTTCAAACAGAGAATTTAATTCTCAAAATCCAAGAGTTTAACTCTTATACAAAAAGAACTTAGTTCTTCTTCTGGTTGAAGATCTGCACAGAGCACATCTCCCCATAACTTGAGAATTTAATTCTCATCGGGTCGAGATCCTGCTATGCAGATCCTAAACTTAGAAGGGGAATTGAGTTTTGAGAATTAATTCTCCTAAAATAAAACTAGGGTTTAACCCTAATCAAGAATTTAATTCTTTTACAGATCTGAGAATTTAATTCCTTTAAAAAAAGAAATCAGGGTTTTATCCTAAATAAGAATTTAATTCTTTCACGATAGGAATTTAATTCCTCCAAAATCATAATTAGGGTTTAACCCTACAAAGAATTCAATTCTTAAAAGATCTCTGTTCATGAAAAGAACTAGGATCACGTGCCCCACGTGACCCCTGAACAGATCCCCCAAAAATGAGAAGAGGAAAGCTTTGAGGCAATGCCTCACGTGTTCCCACGTGACCCTCATTATATATGGAACAAAAGCAAAGGCAGAAACAATTCTGGGCGCTCTCACGTGTTACCACGTGACCCCTAATAAATGTTCTAATAAATCAGGGCATGAGTATACATCACGTGCCCACACGTGATGGCTATGAAAATTAAAAGTGTTAAACACTTGTTTGCAGAACAAAATAAAGTGGATCTGGCCCCACTTTTTGATGCCATCACGTGCTCCCACGTGACTCCCAAAACGCAGAAAGAAAAAGCAAAGGGAATGAAAGCTTTGGGCGCTCTCACGTGTTATCACGTGACCCCTCAGCAAATGCTTTAACAATTGGCGCACCGATCCCCATCACGTGCCAACACGTGATGCTCTAAAATAAAGATGAAAAGTGTTTAACACTTATTCGCAGATTTGAGGATAAAACAAAGGAGATCTGGCTTCACATTTAGGGCGCCCTCACGTGTCCCCACGTGACCCCTAACGAATCCCTTTAATATCGAATGGATGGATGCCTATCACGTGCCCACACGTGATGGCTAGGAAATTAAAGGTGTTAAATACTTACCTGCTGAATAAAATAAGGGAAATCAGGGTGCTCTCACGTGTCCGCACGTGACCCCTCCCTCCTTAGTGTTTAACACTAATTGGAAAACTCTATTTGCAGTGTTTAACACTGATTTGCTTAGTGTTTAACACTAATTTAAAAAACTCTGTTCCCAGTGTTCAACACTGTTGGTCTGTAGTGTTTAACACTAGTTTTAGCTCAATTGGCTAAGTTTTTAGAGGCAAAGCCTCTCCTTCAATGGACCAACAGAGGGCCAATATTTCAAACATAATTGGACTTAGCCCAAACTGGCCATAAGTCCTCAAATCATCTTGAACTGAGCACATCTGCTCTTTAAACCAACTCATTGGTTCGAGGGTACATCTCTGAACTCCTCTGATATTTGTCGTTGTAATCCTTCAACGTTTTCAGAGAGGTGACGGGTCCCGACAACCACACATCAACACGGACTGTGGGGTCCTTAAACTCATGGACTTATGCGTCCTTAAACTAAGATACGGACTGTGGGGTCCTTAAACCCGCGGACTTATGCGTCCTTAAACTAACGGACTAATGCGTCCTTAAACACACCCATATGGACTATGGGGTCCTTAAACCCATGGACTTATGCGTCCTTAAACTACCATTGGACCACTACGTCCCTAAACTGGAAATGGACCACTACGTCCCTAAACTGGTAATGGACCACTGTGTCCTTAAACTGGTATTGGACCCCCATGTCCCTAAACTGGAACAATAGAGCCAATTGCTCTTTTGTCGGATCTAAACGATCCCGTTAAGTCGATCTTAGTCCCAAACTGGACTAACGTATCCTTAACAACCGTTTAAGTTGATCTTAGCCTCAAATATGGCTAACGTATCCTTAAACCTTCAAACAGACTTTAGTCCCAAATTGGACTATAAATCCCCAAATCAACTTTGGTTCAAGGGTACATCTCTGAACTCTCTGACATCTGTCGTTGTAATCCTTCAACGTCGTTAGAGAGGTGACGGGTCCCGACGGCCATACATTCAATGGACCACTAGGTCCCTAAACTGGAACATCAGAGCCAATTGCTCTTTTGTCGGATCTAAACGATCCCGTTAAGTTGATCTTAGTCTCAAACTGGACTAACGTATCCTTAACAAACGTTTGAGTTGATCTTAGCCTCAAATATGGCTAACGTATCCTCAAACCAAAACCTCAAACCCAAATCTAAGAAAACACGGATTTGGACTAATCCACGTCCTACGGGCGACGACATAAATTGGTCTCCGTATACAATCCACGGGCAACCACAAATAAAACAAACACCCACGACACGAAGTGACCATCTGGAGAAGGAGAAAGTTGTTACCGCAATGCGGTAGCGTAATTAACTGCAGGGGCTTGCGCCTGCAGGGAAGAGCGTCCCCACAATCAAAAACCCCTCAAGTGAGGGGGAATCTGACGAAGTCTGCTACATCGGCTGCATCCGTCTAAACCTCCGATACACGGTGCCATAAATCAACTTGGCATCTTCGGAGAGGTAGACGGATAAAATCAATTAGCATCTGCCCCGAACCTCAGGCAAGACGTCCTATGTCTCGGCCGCCGTTCGGAGGGGAACAGCACCGGCGATATTTATGGACTTGATGAATCAGATCTTATCACCATTTCTTGATTAGTTTGTGGTAATATTCATCGATGATATTCTGGTGTACTCGAAGAGCAAAGAAGAGCATAAAGAGCACTTAAGAATCGCACTGCAGACGTTGAGACAAGAAAAGTTGTATGCTAAGATGAGAAAGTACGAATTTTGGCTCGATAAAGTGAAGTTCTTAGGCTATGTTGTATTCATAGATGGAATTGCAGTTGACCCTGAAAAGATTGCAGCTGTTCACGATTGGCCGACTCCAAAGAATGTAGGGAAGATTAGAGTTTTCTTAGGTTTGCTGGATACTATCGAAGATTTGTGGAGAACTTCGCTCGGATAGCAGAACCCTTAACAAAGCTAACACGAAAGGAGGTATCATTTGTTTGGTCTGAGAAGTGTGCGTTAGATTTTGAGGCGCTGAAGCAAAGGTTGACAACCGCTCCTATTTTAACTGTGCCAGATGGTTTCAGAGGATTAGTTATTTACAGCGACACATCTAGAAGAAGCTTGGTGTCTTGATGTAGCATGGAAATGTTGTAGTTTATGTGTCGAGGCAGTTGAAGACACATGAGAAGAACCACCTAACTCACGACTTGAAACTAGCAGCGATTATGTTTGCGCTAAAGATTTGGAAACACTACTTATTGGGCGAAAAGATAGAGGTGTTTACTGATCACAAGAGCCTAAAGTATGTGTTCACACAAAAAGAACTCAACATGAGACAGCATAGGTGGTTGGAGCTGATGGCCGACTATGATCTTGATCTAAAGTACCATCCGGGGAAGTTGATGTAGTACCGAATGCTTTTAGTCAGTTGCCAGCAATACGGATGTTGACTTCGCAAAAGGAGATTGCAGCAGATTTTCAGATATTCGAGTTGGAGCTCGTACTACCACATTCTTCAGGACAGTTGATACAATTGCAAGTTCAGTCATCGTTAATTGATAGCATTAAGGTAGCACAGTTACACGATCCTAGATTGCAAAAATTTCGAGTACAAGTAGAGGCAGGACTTCGAACAGATTTATTGATTCATGAAGATGGTTCTTTGAGGTATGGAAGTCGTTTGTGTGTGCTTAAAGAAGAAGTTCGTGAAGAAGTCATGAAGGAGGCTCATAGTTCCGCATATTCGATACATCCAGGAAGCACAAAAATGTATAGAGATTTGCGACAGTACTTTTGGTAGGAAGACATGAAAAGAGAGATCGCTCGTTACGTGTCGAGGTGTTTGGTGTGTCAGCAAATCAAGGCTGAATATCAAAAAGTAGCTGGTTTGTTGCAACTACTTCCGATTCCCTAATGGAAGCGGGAACATATAACCATGGATTTCGTGACAGCATTACCACGGAGTCCAAAGGGCAATAACGCGGTATGGGTGATTGTCGATAGACTGACCAAGGAAGCTCATTTTATACCATTTCAAGTTGGTCAGTCGACGGAGGTTTTAGCAGAGAGGTACATGCAGAAGATTGTGAGATGACATGAAGTACCAATGAGTATTGTTTCTGATCGTGATACCCGGCTCCTAACTTATTTTTAGAGGAGTCTACAAGAAAGTTTGGGAACTCGCTTGAAATTTAGTATGGCCTATCATTCTCAGACAGATGGACAGTCCGAGAGAACGATCCAAACTCTTGAAGATATGTTGAGAGCTTGCACATTAGACTTCAAAGGTTCGTGGAAGGGTCATTTACATTTAGTGGAGTTCTCGTACAATAACAGTTTTCAGGCCACTATACAGATGGCTCCATTTGAAGCATTGTACGGTCATAAGTGTCGCTCGCCAGTATGTTGGAACGATGTTGGAGAAAGAAGATTGTTGGGACCGGAACTGATTGTGCAAACTGTAAAGAAAGTCAACTTGATTCATGAGCATATGAAGGTGGCATAAGATCAACAGAAAAGTTGGGCAGATACTGGAAGAAGACCTTTAGAGTTTGTTGTTGGTGATCATGTGTTCTTGATGATATCACCGACTAGGAGAGTAATCCAGTTTGGTAGTCGAGGCAAGCTTAGTTCTCGATTCGTAGGGTGTTTCGATATTATTGAGCGTATTGGAGAAGTGGCTTATCGATTGGCTTTACCACCATCCTTGGCGGGTGTGTTGGCTATAGTGCCCTCAAGTCAATTATTGAATCGCAGGCACGCGATTGTGATGATTGAGGGAGGACCTATACCGGTAGAACAGTCTTACTCGAGATAATAGTATACTATCTGGTTTGTCTTTATCATCATGTACATGCTTCAAGTGGTATTACAGATCACTATTACATGTTGATAGAGCCCATAGGATTCTTGCTTGACTACCAGCATTATGATGGCGATCATATACGTGGGAGCTGGGTGGTCTATAAGCACATTCTTAAATGTCCCTAGTCGTGAGAGTATCGAGATCGGGCATCAGTACTCCGGAGTAGACTAGTGTATACTTATCCAGACCTTGACGAGGGGCGGTGGCCGGTCTCACAAGCCATTGGTGTCAGTTTGTTCACCTAAGATAGTATACAGGTGCTCATTGGGTTATGAGTACACCGGACAGACTCGCTAGGAACCTGCTAGATGGTATTATAGCTATTGTCAGATTGCAGTTCCCAGGTGACATGAGTACAACTTAGTCTGTCGACCTGAGATCTTCATTTGTCTCATGTGAGTTCCCACTGTGCTTTGATTACTACCCTACCATGGCTCAAAGGAGTCGTGCAAACAGTTTTTAGTTGGGTACAGTCCCGAACCACATGGAGGCAGTGAGTGGATCGTCAGGGATTCGTCTCTCCCGGTATTGAGGGGTTGATGTCGCACAGTGCATGGGTGGCCATCACCAGAAATCCTTGGCCAAGGTTGTAATACCCAGTTCTTTTGTACGCCAATATCAGTATCTTTGTTACTTACAAAATTTATTTATTTATATTTATAATTTTTTTTTTTATTTTAAAACCCTAACCCTAATTTAATCTAATTCCTTTTTAATTTTCCTAAACAATTCCCGGCCCAAACCCTAATCCTATTTCTCTATTGTTTTTCTTCCTCAGCCAGGCCCAGCCCACTCCCTCCCTATCTTTCCTTTTAATCCTCCTTCAACCCGAACCCGGCCCATCTCCCCCAACCCGACCCGCTCTCCCCCTCTTCCCTACTCCCCTTCTTCTTTTCCCGCTCTTTCCATTTCCTCCCACTCGCGCTCGCTCCCACGTCCCCGCCTCCTCCGTACCTGCGACCCGCTCCACCCCAGCGACCACGTCCTCGCCCCCTCTCGCTCCTCCCTGTGACCCGCTCGCTCTCTCCAACGGCTCCCCTCACTCGCACCCAAGCCGCGATGGCTGCACCCACTTCCCCACGACCCGCACTCGCCCACGACCCCCTCTCTCTGCCTCGCTTCTATCTTTTCTTACAACAACTCTCTCTACCTCACTCTCTGCTCTCGATCCCTCCCTTTCTCTTCTCCACGAGCTCACCAACCTCTTCCTCCCTCTCCGACCTACTCTCCACACCCGAACACCACCTCCTGCACGCTGAGCACCATCGCCTTCACCACCCCCTGCACCGCCAATGACTCAAGCCGAGCCCCCCCATCATCGCCAGCAACCCGAGGCCGAACCCCACCTCCTCCTCCACCATCACCGTCGACTTCTCCTTCTCGCCAACACCAAGCACCATCTCCTCGCTGTCGCACACTACTCGACCGCCTCTGGTGAATCCATGACCCGTCCTTCATCCGCGTCACCGCCTCCACCGGCATCGTCACCTGCGCCTTCCTCAGCCAAACCATCCACTGCTTCGTTGTCTTCGACCTCGGCTCTGGCGATCTCAATTCGCTAATCCCCAGAAGCCAACCCATCAAGCCAAGAACCCCCTTTTGGCCGAGCACCACTTGCACCCACCAAGCCATCAAGCACAATATCGAGCTCCATAGCCGAGGCCAACCCCAAACCCTAGCCATGTGTAGCCGCACCATGTCGTGATTGCGCCCGTGCTGTTGTGTTGTCGTGCTTGTGCGAGCCGTCGCTGCCGAGCCATCGAACTCGAGCCAAAGTCAAGGTTGTCGTGCCGCGTCCATATCACGTTCATGCCGTTGCCGCTGCCGTACCCTCGTCGACACATCGTTAGGCAAGTATATTACTTATTTCATGCTATTAGTTCGTATTTAATCCAGATTAGAGTTAATATCATATATATACGTTTCGTGCGCGCCAATGAATATAAGTGTTTGGTATGAAACTTTAAATGAAAACTTATCTTTAAATGGCAGAACTTGTGATCATTAAACCCATTTACTGTTTACCGAGGTGTTGTAGAAATTTTCTTGAAAATGGTTATCGTTTCGCCTATGAAATGTTACTCCCGATAATCAGTACGGAATCTGAATTCCCTGAACACGCTAGACCGTTAAATTCACATTAAATCTTCTACGAATCGGATTTCAGCGTTCTCTGGTTTGTATCGAAGTTAATAGAATAAGATACAGTACCCTATAGTTGATGTCTAAATTTGAACTAGTTATGATAGCAAATACCGTGGAGAATTACGATTCTGGACTGCAGTCCAGAGCGGTAATTCCAGATAACCTCTGTTTTTAACTCACTGTTTTTCCTTGGTCAAATACGATAATGTGTGGAACCCTATATTGTTACGTATAAAATTAAGTTAGCTTTCTTATCCCACTGGTCTCACTGGATTCCTCAACTGTATGATATTTGTAACACATTTTATAATGTCGGTATGTTCTGCTGAATTCTGCAGTGACAGATTTTACACATCGAACATAACCTGTTCATAACTCCCTGTTGATATAGGATATTACTGATCCTCCAATTGCGTTGGAAACCTAACTGATAAGCCTAAATTTTGTTCAACTATAGAGTCACCTGATTATGATCCCAACTGGGAGTAAAGTGTGTTACGAAACAGACTTCCAATTTTGAAATTGGATTTCCAGCTGTGAACACCTAAAATGAAATGGCCATAACTAGAAAACCTGAAACTCGATTGACGCGAAACTAATTTTGATGGATAGATAATTCAACCTACTGCTTACCCCCTTTACATTGTTTCGCTTAATTATGCATATATAATTTATAGTAAATTATGCAAGTGGTAGGACACTGGCCGATGATATTCTATTCATATCGTAATCATTGTATTCTCATCATATCATGTAGATGTTATTGCATTGGTAAGCTAGTGATCATGTACATTACCCAGTGTTAGATATTAGTGTTTGATTGTGGCAAGTACGTTAGTGTTTAAGCGTGAATGAATAAGTGAAAGTGACACGTACTTGTATACAATCAGCGGACCCTATTGATTTATGGCATTGTCGACATCTATGGGACATATATAAGTGTAACTATAACTGGAATGGGACGGTTATGGAGAACTTATATTAGTGTCATAGGTAAGGCATCAAACACTGTCCATTTATCTTGAGTATCAGTCGAGACTGTAGGGTATTTTTCGTCACCCCATTGAGATGAGAATACGCGCGCGCTGGTCAGACACATTACAGATTCCCCCTGCTTAGGGTAGGCTGGGGTTTATTGATCGTGGGGATCCGAATCTCCGGCAGCCGCGGACTAAACTGCCGTTAATTACCCCTTGCATTTGGAGCGAAGGAACCTCCAATTGATGAGTTAAACTAGTCATGCGAACTCAATGTGCAGTGCGTTGGTGTGTGTGTATTTTTTTGTTTTGTTCCACTTGTAAATATATATATATATATATTCTATATATAAAAACAAAAATAAATAAGTAAATAAATGTTTAGAGAATTTTTTTTAAATTTATTATTATTTTTTAATTTTAAAATATTATTTATAATTTATTTTTATTTATTTAATATTTATTTATTTTATTTTTTTTAATAAAAAAGCTTAAAACAACGAAAAGACGAAAGAGAAAAAAAAATGGGGGCCATCATATGCTCAGCATGTGACCTGTCACATACTCAGCATCTGAGAAGGCCGTCACATGCTCAGCATCTGAGAAGGCCGTGTGAGGGTCACATGCTCAGCATGTGACCCGTCACATGCTCAGCATGTGACCCGTCACATGCTCAGCATGTGACCCGTCACATGCTCAGCATGTGACCCGTCACATGCTCAGCATGTGACCCGTCACATGCTCAGCATGTGACCCGTCACATGCTCAGCATGTGACCCGTCACATGCATGTGAGGAGGGCATCACATGCTCAGCATGTGACCCCTCACATCAGCATATGAGGGGGCCATCACATGTTTAGCATGTGACCCGTCACATGCTCAGCATGTGAGGGGGCCGTCACATGCTTAGCATGTGATCCACTTTTCTTTTTTCTTTTTTTTTCTTTTTTTTTTAAACGTGGAGTTCAACTCCAAAAGAATTTTATATAACTGAAAAAATATAATATGGAGTAAAACTCCCCAAAAAAGGATTTTTACTGTGGAGTTAAACTCCAAAAGAATTTCTGTAGTGGAGTTAAACTCCAAAAGAATTTTATTTGTGGAGTTGAACTCCAAAAGAATTTCTGTAGTGGAGTTAAACTCCAAGAGAATTTTATTTGTGGAGTTGAACTCCGAAAGAATTTTATTTGTGGAGTTGAACTCCAAAAGATTTTCTCCTTTCTCCTTTGAGAAGAAACCCAAAATGGGTTCTCTTGAAACTCCAAGATCTAGATCTTGGATGATAAAAAAAGAGACCCTTTTTCTTCTCTTGATGGAGTTTTGAGAGATGGGTTTATGGTAAAACTTTATTTAGTTTTTAAAAAAAAAGAGAGCTAAGCTCTTGATTTATTTGGAAAATGAAAAGGAAGAGAAAGAACTTGAAAAAGAGAGAGCGGAGGCACAAACCCTAGTTTTTTTAGGGAATGAAAAAGTGTATTGCTTTATTCATTATCATGTTGCCTTATATAGGCTTACATATTTACATATAGCCCTTTGGGCTTTACAAAATGGCATTTGCCCATCCCATGGCTCATGTGCCATTTCTTTTTGCACATAAGCCATGGGCTTTACAAAAATTTGGCTTTATGCCCATTTTGCATACATTCATGCATAAAAAATTACATAAAAATTATTTATTACATGATCTATATTTTGGCATGGAGGAGGCTGGCCGCGGGCTCGACTTGGGCATGGGCCCGTTTGACCTAGGCTTGGGCCCACCTGGCTTGGGGTTGACCTTGACTTTGACCCGGTCAACCGGGGGTGCAAATTTTGACCCCAACAAAGTACCCCCCATCAATAAATGCACACCACATATGTGAGTCGTGTGCATGAAATTGATGGATCTTCTTTCGCGTGGAGGCGACTTGCTTTGGTTCCCACTTTTTGGGATGCACTGCCCTTTTTACGACATGGACGGTCGACGCTTGACGCGTCTCCGAGACGGAGAGTCCGTGGTAGACGTTTCCCTGGCCCGGAGCGATCTGGTTCCTGCTTTGTAGGAAGCCTGCACTGCCCTTTTTGCGACATGGACGGTCGACGCTCTGATCCGGAGTGATTTGGTTCCCGATTTGTGGGAAGCATGCACTGTCCTTTTTGCGACATGGACGGTCGACGCTCTGATCCGGAGCGATTTGGTAGACGTGCCCCCGGCACGGAGTGTCGCTGGTCGACGTTTCCCCGAGGCGGAGTGTCGGCTGGCTGACGTGTCCCCGAGGCGGAGTGTCTGCTTGACGTTTCCCCGTTACGGAGTGTCTGCTTGACGTTTCCTTGTTACGGAGTATCTGTGTTGGACGTTTCCCCGATGCAGAGTGTCGCTGTTGGACGTTTCCCCGAGACAGAGTGTCGCTGGTTGACGTGTCCCCGAGACGGAATGTCTGCTTAACGTTTCCTCGTTACGAAGTGTCTGTGTTGGACGTTTCCCCAATGCAGAGTGTCGCTGTTGGACGTTTCCCTGATGCGGAGTATCTGTGTTGGACGTTTCCCCGATGCAGAGTGTCGCTGGTTGACGTGTCCCCGAGACGGAGTGTCTGCTGGCTGACGTGTCCCCGGCACGGAGTGTCTGCTGGCTGACGTGTCCCCGGCACGGAGTGTCTGCGTTGGACGTTTCCCTGAGATGGAGTGTCTGTGTTGGACGTTTCCCCGAGATGGGGTGTCGCTGGTCGACGTTTCCCCTGTACAGAGTGTCGCTGGTCGACTTGTCCCGGGCACGGGGTGTCGCTGTTCGACTTGTCCCCGGCACGGAGTGTCGCTAGTGTTCGACTTGTTCCCGGCACGGAGTGTCGCTGTTCGACTTGTCCCCGGCACGGAGTGTCGCTGGTCGACTTTTCCCCAGCGCGGAGTGTGGCTGATCGACTTGTCCCCGGCACGGAGTGTCGCTGTTCGACTTGTCCCCGGCACGGAGTGTCACTGGTTGATTCCGAGTCGAAGCATAATTCCGACAAGGAAGACAGATACACCGAGGCGAAGCTTGATTTCGACGCGGGGTACACTCTGAGACGAAGTATGACTCCGACGCAGAGCTGGTTGGTTGATTTGATTCCGAGGCGGAGTATAATTCCGACAGGGAAGGTAGATATCCCGAGGTGAAACATGATTTCGAAACGGGGTAAATTCTGGGACGGAGCATGATTCCGCCGCAGAGGTTGTTGGTTTGATTTGATTTGATTTGGGTTGACATCAGCATCGCTGCACTGGAATATGGTACCAGGGGTGAATCATCATCTGTCATGAGAGGATTTGGGAATTGGTTTTCTGTCGGCATCTGCATTGCTGCACTGGAATAATGCCAGGAGCAACTCATCTTTTGCCCCGGGAGGATTTGGGAATTGGTTTTTGCTTGGCATCAGTATCGCTACACTGGAATATGGTACCAGGAGCGAATCATCATTTGCATTTGTTTATCAGGAAGCGATGGCTTAGGAGACAGGTTTTAGGTCCCTATCACCTAAGACTTTTCAATTTTGTGAGCCGTAAGGGTCTCACAAAGCATTTTTTCCCTACGGGTCGTAAGGATCCCGTAGGTGTATTTTCTCCTTAGGAGTCGTGGGGACTCCTAAGTGTGTTGCTCCTTTGTGAGTCGTAAGGATCTCACGCGGGGATTTTCTTCTCACAAAGTCGAGAGGACTTTGTGAGTGTATTTCATCTCTTTTTCATGAGTTTGCGCCCTTTCGGGTTTTCACAAACTCGCCGGCAGTCTGCTGTTTTTACTCACGGAGCCCTTTCAGGTTTTCATCCGTGCCCATTTTGCTTGTGGACATACCATTTTTTTTATTTTTATTTTATTTTATTGTATTTTATTTATTTTTGGTGGGACTTTGGATGTGGTCTCACCGGTAGGACTTGGGAGAGATTGGGATTGTTTTACGCCCATGGATTGTATACGGTTTTGCCGTAGGGTCGAAAAAATTTCAGGACTTTTTTTTTTGGCGTCTGCATCGCTGCACCGGAATATGGTACCAGGAGCGACTCATCATTCGCCGTTGGGGTATGAGATTTGGAATTTGGTTGGCGTCTGCATCGCTGCACTGGAATATGTTACCAGGAGCGACTCATCATTCGCCACTTAGGGTTTGGAATTTAGTTGGCGTTTGCATCGCTGCACTGGAATATGGTACCAGGAGCGACTCATCATTCGCCGTTTTGGGTTTTGGAATTTGGTTGGCGTCTGCATCACTGCACTGGAATATGGTAACAGGAGCGACTCATCATTCGCCACTTGGGGATTGGGGAGCGATGGCTTAGGAGACGGGTTTAGATCCCTATCACCTAAGGCTTTTCAATTTTATGGGCCGTAAGGGTCCCATAAAGTATTTCTCCCTATGAGTCGTAAGGATCCCGTAGGTGCATTTTCTCCTTAGGAGTCGTGAGGACCCCCAAGTGTGTTTTTCCTTTGTGAGTCGTAAGGATCCCACGAAAGATTGTTCTCCTCATGCATCGTGAGGACACATGAGTGGGTCTTCCCAATGGAGCATAATTCCAAGGACGGAGACCAACCGCTGGACTTGTGATTGCAGTGGGGCATGGGTATGAAGAGAATTATTTGAGCCCGTGGATTGTATACGGTAGTCGACTTGGGGACCAACCGTAGGACCGGAAGAATTTTGGAAAATTGGATTTTTGTTGGCGTCTGTATCGCTGCACTGGAATATGGTACTAAGGGCGACTCATCATTCACCGTTGGGATTTGAGTTTCGGACGGCGTCTGCATCGCTGCACTGGGACATGGTACCAGGAGCAACTCATCATTCGCCGTTGGGACATTCAAAGTTTTGGACGGCGTCTGCATCGCTGCACTGGAATATGGTACCAGGAGCGACTCATCATTCGCCGTTGTTTTGTTTTTTTGTTTTTTTTTACCGCGATTGCTCTATCATTTCAGCTTTTCTTATCGCGAAGGTCGCGATTGCCCTATCATTTCGGCTATTTATTCGCGGTTGCCCCATCATTTCGGTTTTTCTTTATTTCTCTTTTATTTACACATTTTTTGTTTATTTACATATATATATATATATATATATATATATATTACATTTCCAGTTTAACGACTTAAAGGTCGGTTATTCCCAGTTTAAGGACGTGGTGGTCAGCTTGCTTATCCCAGCTCCTTGAATTTTGATCTTGGCGGAGTTGTGTTGAGAGCTGAGTTCATCTTTGGAGATATTGTTGAAAAGTGTTTGCTTGAAAACCTGCATGAAAAAGTATTATTTCAGTATAAATATAGGTATGTATATTGACTGAGTTCGCATGAACGTTTAACCCGAAATATGTGAGGAGAGATAGTTCCCACCGGGCGTGCCAGAATCTGTAGGTTGTTTTTCGTCACCCCATTGAAATGGGAATATGCGCACGCTGGTCAGGCGTATTACAGATTCCCCCTGCCTAGGGTAGGCTGGGGTTTATTGATCGTGGGGATCCGAATCTCCGGCAGCCGCGGACTAAGCTGTCGTTAATTACCCCTGGCATTTGGAGCGAAGGAATCTCCGATTGACGGGTTAAACTGGTCATGCGAACTCAATGTGCAGTGCGTTGGTGTGTGTGTATTTTTTTTGTTTTGTTCCACTTGTAAATATATATATATATATATATATTCTATATATAAAAACAAAAATAAATAAGTAAATAAATGTTTAGAGAATTTTTTTTTAATTTATTATTATTTTTTAATTTTAAAATATTATTTATAATTTATTTTTATTTATTTAATATTTTTTAAATATTTTTTTAAATAAAAAAGGATTAAATAAAGAAAAGAAAAGAATCATTATTTTTTTTAATTTTTAAATATTATTTATAATTTATTTTTATTTATTTAATATTTATTTATTTTTATTTTTTTTAATAAAAAAGCTTCAAACAACAAAAAGAAGAAAGAGAAAAAAAATAGGGGCCATCACATGCTCAGCATGTGAGGTGGCCATCATATGCTCAGCATATGACCCCTCACATGGGCATCACATGCTCAGCATGTGGGGGGGCATCACATGCTCAGCATGTGAGGGGGCCATCACATGTGAGGGGGCATGTGACCCGTCACATGCTCAGCATGTGAGGGGGCCATCACATGCTCAGCATGTGAGGGGGCCGTCACATGCCCACTTTTTTGTTCTTTTTTTTTAACGTGGAGTTCAACTCCAAAAGAATTTTATATGGCTGAAAAAATATAATGTGGAGTTAAACTCCCCAAAAAAAGGATTTTTACTGTGGAGTTAAACTCCAAAAGAATTTCTGTAGTGGAGTTAAACTCCAAAAGAATTTTATTTGTGGAGTTGAACTCCAAAAGAATTTCTGTAGTGGAGTTAAACTCCAAGAGAATTTTATTTGTGGAGTTGAACTCCAAAAGAATTTCTCCTTTCTCCTTTGAGAAGAAACCCAAAATGGGTTCTCTTGAAACTCCAAGATCTAGATCTTGGATAATAAAAAAAGAGACCATTTTTCTTCTCTTGATGGAGTTTTGAGAAATGGGTTTATGGTAAAACTTTATTTAGTTTTTAAAAAAAAAAAGAGCTAAGCTCTTGATTTATTTGGAAAATGAAAAGGAAGAGAAAGAACTTGAAAAAGAGAGAGCGGAGGCACAAACCCTAATTTTTTGAGGGAATGAAAAAGTGTATTGCTTTATTCATCATCATCTTGCCTTATATAGGCTTACATATTTACATATAGCCCCTTGGGCTTTACAAAATGGCATTTGCCCATCCCATGGCTCATGTGCCATTTCTTTTTGCACATGAGCCATGGGCTTTACAAAAATTTGGCTTTATGCCCATTTTGTATACATTCATGCATAAAAAACTATATAAAAATTATTTATTACATGATCTATATTTTGGCATGGAGGAGGCTGGCCGCGGGCTCGACTTGGGCATAGGCCCGCTTGACCTTGGCTTGGGCCCACCTGGCTTGGGGTTGACCTTGACTTTGACTCGGTCAACCGGGGGTGCAAATTTTGACCCCAACAGAGACATGCTTGATGGAGACCCTGTCTTCAGTTCTCACATAGACTTGTCATGGACCGACTAGTATTTGAGTTGATGGTTGGTGTTTGATGTAGACCACGAGGTGTGGGGTAGTTTGAGTGTAAGTTCAACGGAATCTCGGGAGTCCCATTGCCGGCATATACAGCGATTCTGGAGATATATGGGTGATATTACTGATTATTAGCGAGCCACTCGGGCCCGTGTTCCCTTGCCCCTTGGTCCCATCCTTGGGTGGGGGATACTCACGAGTGGTTGACTCTCACACTTAGACTGACGATAGGTTTAGCGACCTGGACGGCGAGACTTAGAGACTGATAGGTTTAGTGACATGCATTGATTACTGACTGATACACCTGTCGTACTGGATACCCGTTTTACTGTTTACCTGTGCTGGCTCCTTCATGCTCGTATCATCACTTTATGCTTACTGTTTCATATTCATCATTATTACACTTGTTATACCTGTATTTCTATTTATTGCTATTGTGTCGCTCTGACGACCTGAGTATGCATGCTCAGAGTGAGAAGTGGATTTAGCACGGACCAGGACCTGACGTACCTCGAGGACTTTCCGGATATCTGGACCAGCGACTCAGAGCTATACTTCCTTGATCTCTATCTGGTTAGCGTTTTGTATTTATTTCGATTTAGTGACTGCATTTCTCATTACCTGTGCATTGATTACTGATTACCACGTAAAGCTAGAAGCCGAAGTGTGACTACGGCAGGATGTTTCCTCGACCGTATGAGCATGGTTGGCCTTGTCAACCCCCCGTATCCTGTATTTTTGGAAACAGGGCGTGACAAAGGTAGTCAAGAATTACTGATCTAGGATCAGTAGTTTCTCAGGTGGTGATGAGTTTCATACCGACACGAATTATCACGTTATTAAGGGTCTGACTTTATCCACCCCCTAAGGCTCGATATACGATAATCTTAGACGAACAGACTGGACTGTACGGAGATTGTCACTGTCAGGCTCAGTAGGGGTACGGATGAATTTGCTCATTGGCCTTCTTTTCGCTCAATACCTGGGTAGCCGTTACGTACAGCTAGTGCCGCTGACGTGCTTGTGGTTAAACCCACTGCCAGCGTTTTGACGAGTCTTTAGAGTCCCACACAGAGGGTTTTCACGATTCAGGCGATATGGTGTAGATGACGTATGTTGGTACATATAGGTGTCCAATTAAATATGTGTACAGGCTGTACAGACTTTAATCGGGTGGTTGATAATACTGACGACTTAGGATTAAACCGGATTATTAAATCAGGGTTTGATTTAATAATTTATATGTATGTATATATATATATGTATGTATGTATATATATATATATATTCTAGTATTATTGTTCACTATTCATTTTCTCTCTTGGATATTCATATTTTTGTGTGAATACGCGTATATGTATTTCGATAGTGTACCGGGTTGCATTCCGTATTTATACAGAATAGCTTCTAGAAGATGGCCACCTCATTATTTGATTTTCATTTTAGAAAATCAATTTGGGAAATGAGTTGGAGGGTGAGTTGGCATGAGCATGGGCTTGGCATGTATAGAGGTATGACACACATTTGTTTATTGTAAAATTGAGGAGATATTTTCATGGTTGAAATTATTGTGGCCACATATTTCTTTACATGCCATGCTTAATTTCCTTCACTTGATGATTCATTATCATTCTTGAGACATCGCCATTTTTCCATGGTTGCTCATGCCACATGTTTCCTCACCCCTTCTTCATCTTCTTGAGTTTCTCTTGGATCATTTGTGATGAGAGAAATTTATAGTGAGATAACTTTACACCTCCACTCTCCATTGTTAGCAACCTTGGAGTGTCGGTTGCCTCGCTTGGCGAGGCTGAAGTTTGCGCCGTTTCTCTCGGGTGGATCATCGTAGATGGAGGAAGACCGGCAACCAAATTCGATCCGTGACCACTAGGAGCTTGGAATGATGGTTGAAGACCCGAAGGACTTGGTTCATTCGGTATAACCATCTAACTCCTCTTTGCATGTTTTGTTATCTAGGGTTTATGGGTCGATCCGGGTTATAGGGTTGTGTTAGCGCCGGTTTTTGAAAATTTTTGTTCTGCATTTGACCACGGATTGATGGCCGAGGCGCTTGCATAATCCAACATGGTATCAGAGTCACTCCATAAGCCTTAGTTAACTCATTGCGATATTAGAAATCCGCCGTTTTTGTCGTGCAAAAACTGCCGACAAAAACAGTTCCAAAAACTGAAAGTTTGAGATGTTTGCACACCCCGTGAGCTCACGGTTTGAACTGAAAAGCCGCGGGGTAGTGTATGGGCACCGTGGGGAAGCCCCAAAGGGGACCGAATGGCTGGGCCCACTCCCCAAGACCACCACAAGGTGGTCTTGGCGTGGGGACCTGAAACTGCCCCAGCTTGGGCAGTTTCGGGTCTGCCTCATCCCCTGGACACCTCATGGTGGACTCGGGGGTGGGGTACCCCCTCTAGCCCCCCCGACTCGAAGTTAATTTCGTGCTCTAACTCCCCGTGAAGGTTCGGGCGCGTTTCGTTTTGATTCGGACTTCCGAATTGGCTTTAAACGGTCGGTTTTTGGAACTTTAACTCACTGTTTTTTCATGGTTTTGGAAATTGGTTTAGTTTTCTAATTGTATATGGAATTCTAATGTCATAGTTTTCAGTACATACATTACTATCTGCGACCGTGAATGTCATTAGAGCGGTACATCTCGTCTAATTGCTATATGACTTTTAGACGGTTTGCGAACGTGACATTCACGTTGATGTTCTGTGTTGTGCTGTGGTTGTGGTTGGATTGTCGTGGTGGATAGCATAGGTGCAATGGTAGTACAGTGTAGTTTCATTTGTATATTTGATATTGCGGGACGAGCGACCGACATGTGGACTGCCTTCACTGCCCGTTTGTATATTATTTTTTTGGAGCACGACCGGGTTGAGGTCGATATCACCCTTGTACTTATTTTCTTTTCTGTACTAGGATTACCCCGTGGTGGAGTGCATGAATGTCGGGTTCTAGAGGGCAACGGGCCCACATCTTATGGTGGTGAGATAGAGGGGGCCTCACTCTAGAATTAGCGGGCTATTCGCCGCACTCGTAGGGGGTATAGGTTGATCCAAGAAGGGGTGCTCAAGTTACCGGATTCCGTGGAGTGCTGGGTGGCCCATTCACGTTGTTGATTGGGGTTGCCTCGCTTCTGGGATTGGCGGGTAACTTTCCGCGCTCATAGGGGTCTAGGTTTTCATTGCACAGGCTATCCACACGACCAGGAAAACGTCGGGTTTCACTTGCGGCTCAAAGAAAACCCTGGGCTCCCAGATTATCCGTTTGTTCTGTGATGCTTATCGCTATTCTGTGATGTTTCTTATATCATGCATGGGACGAATGTTATATATATATATATATATATATATATATATATATATATATATAAACTAGTAGATGTTGCATATGTTTTGCACCCGCGCTAGTCCAGCCCCCGCTCTATCGTTAGTTAAGTAATCTAACGGGTGATGATGGGGCTCAGTGGCGAATGTGGATGGCATATATGTACATTTTATTTTCCTTCTTTTCTGGTGTGATTAATTGATGGGATTGCGTTGATTCTGATCAATGCAAGGAAAGCAAACCAATATATATATGATGTTCTTGGAACCAAATTTTTAAAAACAGACATTACAAACGTTTTCTTTTGCTTTGCACAGCGGTATTCGGTTATGAATATCCTGCACCTCATTCCACAAGGCAAGAGTCGAGATCCCTTCATCGGGAGTGATCTCTTGAGCAGAATTTTGCGTCAACGTAATAGCTTTACTATAGTCAATTCTTTTGCTTTGCATCGTGGTATTCAGTTTGGAATATCCTGCACCTCATTCGATGAGGAAAGAGCCGATATCCCTTCACCGGGAGTGACCTCTTTAGCAAAAGTTTGCGCCACTATATATTTGTAAAAACCACTCGGTTCCTTCAACGATATCACGCATACACACTTGCCATTGTGAACTCTTCGACTCGATCAACAAAGAAAGTTCATTACGTTAAATGTTTTTTGCCAAAAACCAGCCGTAGTTCTTCGTCATTTCTTATAAGTACAATTTAGTATTTGTGCTGTGTTTGTTGGCAAGCGTCAAAGCATAGTGTACGGCAGCTGAATAATACTTATTTGTAGCATGGATATGCGATTGATCGGGACAGTCGTACAGCTTTGTTGGAAAGCGTAAAGGGTTTTTGCGGGTGGGTTCGAGTTAATCCAGGACAATGACGGGTTGAACTTGACTAGTGGCCTATAACTTGTTGGCAAGCGTCAAGGTTATAGGTCGTTAGGGGCAAAAATCACATCGGGAGTTTCAAACATACAGGAAACTTGCCAGGCATGCGCATACCTTCTGGAGTGTGGTAACTTGAGTGGCTTCCATCAAGTTATCATGCGATGATAGTTGGATCCCGATTCCCACTGATGAATAGAATTACTCTCAGGTGATTTTAGATAATCCCGGCTAATTCTCCTTTTAGGTTTGGAGGAGAACTCGAGAAAACAGTGGGAGACATCCTAATTAGATAAAGTGATTAACCATTCTGATCTAGGTTAGAGTGCACGCTGAGTGCTTCTTTTCTCTTTCTCTTTGGCAGCGACCATGACCTGACCCTAAACTAAAACTCATGAACCAAGTTAACCGAACATTCTTAAAATACGTTGGCTTTTGGATTGTCACTTAGTCGCATATATCATTGCCACTTCTATATCACCTTTGTGTTCCTCCAGAACACCCCGTATCACTACGAAGATCCACATTTCTTGGATATTCCATCGTATAGTTACATACGAACTCGAAGGAACTCGTTCCAGTTCGAGGATGGATTCTGGTTCTGGAGAAATTGAATAGGATTATTCGGTTGTCTTTTCCCTTTATCTTCTCTCAGATTGCGAGAGCTCCCGATATTAGGAGACTACACCAATTGTGCTTATTGGATAGTCTTCTTCCAAACCATAGGCAGGTGCCGAAAGGTAGGGAAGGAAGAAAACCAATTAAGCCTAAGTGTGGTGTACAGAAGGTAATAAGTAAAGACATATAAAAGGATTAGATTGAGGGCAAAGAATATTGCGACTACTATCATTCACGACGAAACCGCGTAAACCCCTGCCACTCGTAGTTCACCTTTGCTTTTCTCCGGAACATTCCGTATCACTACGAAAATCCACATTTATTGGATATGCCATCGTATAGTTACATACAAACTCGAAGGAACTTGTTCCAGTTCGAGGACGGATTCTGGTTCTGGAGGAATAGAATAAGAATTATTCAGTTGTCTTTTCTCTTTACCTTCTCTCAGGTTGTGAGGGCTCCTGGTATTAGGAGAGTACACCTATTACGCTTATTGGACAGTCTTCTTCCAAACCATAGGCTGATGCTGAAAGGTAGGGAAGGAAGAAAACCATTTAGCCTAAGGGTGGTGTACAGAAGGTAATAAGTAAAGACAAATAAAGGGATTGGAGATATGGCAAGGAAATATACGGTTACTGTCATGAATCTGGATAGTGGAAGAGACATTACTAGGAATACCCAGATACCCCTTCGAAACATTTTCATGTTTCAGTTTCCCTGTGCGGTGTTAATTGAAAATTGATTTCCCAATTAGATTCTGACTCCAGGGTATGTATTTACCAGCTTTGATTCTCACATCTGTATAATATTACAGATGATGAGTGGGAGTAGAATATTGGGAATTAGGTGATTATATTCTCATTATATCGGAATTCGTTGTAATTGGTGATATTTGAGGAAATCACCTGGGTTTTGCCTGACGGCAAATATTTGGTTTTGAATATCCGTCGTTATGCACCAAAAACTGATATATCTGTACGTTTATTTTATAAAGTGAGATAAAATCTTTTGAAATTATATCTATGTCATTTACCTATATCAGTTGATGGTTAGGTAAGGAGCATTAAACAGTGGTGTAATTCTTCTTAACCATAGTGCAGTTTTCAACCTACGACGCATAGGGTTTGAGTTATTAAACTCAGAGGACTTATACAAAGTATTGTACGTTGTCCGATGTCCATTAGGACAGAGGGGTTGGTACTCGTACTATATTCTGTTTACTCATGACTTCTCTAGTTTTAGACAAATATTTCGTTGAAGTACAAGGTCCGGATTTTGAGAAGTTATAGGTTTAAGAATAAAGTAGAGAACTGTGTATTGCAAGTATCGGGATTCTTCAAGGTGATCGAAGATGTAGATACTTGTGTAAGGTATTCCGTTGTATGTAATAGTCTTGAGAACTTGATTCTCTTTCAGATTACTCATACGTGGATGCATTTCTTGATGAGTAATGATGCTTGGCTTCCTTCCATTTGGTTGATATGCACTGGAAACAGCTGCATGATTTTGAATCTGGTTCCAATTAAATCAGTGCCTTTGTTTCTATATGGATATATAGAATGGATTCATATCTTAACGATGTTAAGGTATATGAAGTTGTCCGGCTAATGCTTAAAACCAGAATCTGGAAAAACTCTAGGCACATTTCAGTAATGGCTGTTTTGGGTTATACCGGGCTATGTCGAGGGTTAACTTTCAACCATCTGGAAGATTGTTTTTCACTCGCCACAGTTTTAGTAAAATAGATTCTTTTCAGAAAAACATAAGTGGGAGTATGGTAGAACTGGAAGTGATTCCAGAACCAAAAACGATTACTGAAAATTTAATAGAGCCTAATGATTCAATTGGTTTTGACATTCCATTAGCCACTCCGCTGATTTGGTGGGTAACCTCAGGCACCCGAGAGGTACTTCGGTCTCCTCAGAGACGGTGACAAAGAGGTTCTTGTTTACCCAAACTTGATACTATTGCTGTTTTAGACTATGAGATCTGGCAGGAGAATGAGTATAACTTCGTTCTAAACTAGCTTTAGAAGTGCACGTGTATATGACTCTGCCAGAAGGTTGTTATAGTCAGTGGGAGCAGCGGAAGCGCAGTGGGCAAGTAGCTTATGTCTATTTATAGACTAAAGCAGATATAGTGGAGATAGATCGTCTATTTTTGATGTGACAGTCATAGGTCTTGACTTCATCAGAATAGGAGATGGATCTGGTAAGAAGGTAGTAGAGAGTGATACCCAGGAATTTGGATGACATGCACTTAATAGGGAAAGATCTTCCTATACTACGATCGATTATACTGTGCTTGTCACAAAGTTGATTCTCCACATAAGATATGGATATAATATCAGGATTTATGGTTACTAGATCTATGGTTTTAGATCTAGATTTGGCAAGTTTCCCAATTTGGGTACTTTGACACTATTCTAAAGGTGTTTTAGAATGGACGACTCCTGGCATGGTGGTGTACCTGCAGGTATTAGAATCACCCTCTCTAAAGGATGTCCTACAGACTAAAGGGGAGAGGGATTTGCATGATTGGCATATCACTTGCTTAGGCAATTGAGTCAATCATGAGATGTCAAGTACCACACCAGAAGTTATTTTTGCACTAGTTGCGATAAGTTTATATATTGATCCAATCCTGGAGAAACGTCGGGAAGCAGTTTATGAACATAAGTTGATGTTCTTGGGATATGGTAATGGCAGCCTCCTTCAGGAGATGGTTACCATTTCAGGCTTCCAAGGTGACCAGGATGACAGAGTGGCTGTCTGAGTTATAGTTTTCCCTCTTTTGAGGGTCAGTATGTTGGAAATGTGGTCTAAGCGGATACTGAGGCAGGCATGGCGCGGGATACTGATTAAATTCAATGGATGATACAGTCTAAGAAGTTTGTTGGATTTAGAGTTCATTTGTGAACTGGGTCCCATCAGATATCCAAACAAATTCTAAGACAGGTATTGCTCATTTCGAGAGATAGTTTTTCTCCGCGAAGTTGAGATATAGAGAGATAAAGATAGAAACACTGGAGCGGATCCACTCACTAAGTCTATTTCTCGAACGCAATAGTTTCGCAAACGGGGTTTGCGAGACTGATTAGTAGAGAAGTTGGATGTTCGGTATCACACGGTCTGTGAGTATGCGACACCTCAATAATTAGCCTTAAGTGCAAGTGGGAGATTGTTGGCTATAGTGCCCTCAAGTCAATTATTGAATCGCAAGCACGCGATTGTGATGATTGAGGGATGACCTATACCGGTAGAACAGTCTTACTCGAGATGATAGTATGCTATCTGGTTTGTCTTTATCATCATGTACATGTTTCAGGTGGTATTACAGATCACTATTACATGTTGATAGAGCCCACATGATTCTTGCTTGACTACCAGCATTATGATGGCGATTATATACGTGGGAGCTGGATGGTCTATAAGCACATCCTTAAATGTCCTTAGTCGTGGGAGTATCGAGACTGGGCATCAGTACTCCGGAGTAGACTAATGTATACTTATCCAGACCCTGATGAGGGGCGGTGGCCGGTCTCACAAGCCATTGGTGTCAGTTTGTTCACCTAAGATAGTATACAGGTGCTCAATGGATTATGAGTACACCAGACAAACTCGCCGGGAACATACTAGATGGTATTATACCTATTTTCATATTGCAGTTCCCAGATGACATGAGTACAGCTTAGTCTGTCGACCTGAGATCGTCATTTGTCTCGTGTGAGTTCCCACTGCGCTTTGATTACTACCCTACCACGGCTCAAAGGAGTCGTGAAAACAGGTTTTAGTTGGGTACAGTCCCGAGACACATGGAGGCAGTGAGTCGATCATCGGGAATTCGTCTCTTCCGGTATTGGGGGGTTGATGTCGCGCAGTGAACGGGTAGCCATCACCAGAAATCCTTGGCCAAGGTAGTCGAGAATTACTGATCTAGGATCAGTAGTTTCTCAAGTGGTGATGGGTTTCATACCGACACGCATTATCACGTTATTAAGGGTCCGACTTTATCCACCCCCTATACTCGATATGCGATACTCTTAGACGAACAGACTAGACTGTACAGAGATTGTCACTGTCAGGCTCAGTAGGGGTATGGATGAGTTTGCTCGTCGGCCTTCCTTTCGCTCAATACCTGGGTAGCCGTTACGTACAGCTAGTGCCGCTGATGTGCTTGTGGTTAAACCCACTGCCGGCGTTTTGACGAGTCTTTAGAGTCCCACACAGAGGATTTTCACGATTCAGGCGATATGGTGTGGATGACGTATGTTGGTATATATAGGTGTCCGATTAAATATGTGTACAGGCTGTACAGACTTTAATCGGGCGGTTGATAATACTAACGGCTTAAGATTAAGCCGGATTATTAAATCAGGGTTTGATTTAATAATTTATATATGTATATGTGTGTGTGTGTGTATTCTAGTATTATTGTTCACTATTCATTTTCTCTCTTGGATATTCGTATTTTTGTACGAATACGCGTATATGTATTTCGATACATGTACCGGGTTGCATTCCGTATTTATACGGAATAGCTTCTAGAAGATGGCCACCTCATTATTTGATTTTCATTTTAGAAAATCAATTTGGGAAATGAGGTGGAGGGTGAGTTGGCATGAGCATGGGCTTGGCATGTAGAGAGGCATGGCACACATTTGTTTATTGTAAAATTGAGGAGATATTTTCATGGTTGAAATTATTGTGGCCACATATTTCTTTATATGCCATGCTTGATTTCCTTCACTTGATGATTCATTCTCATTCTTGAGACTTAGCCATTTTTCAATGGTTGCTCATGCCATATGTTTCCTCACTTCTTCTTTATCTTTTTGAGTTTCTCTTGGAGAATTTGTGATGAGAGAAATTCATAGTGAGATAATCCTACACCTCCACTCTCCATTGTTAGAAACCTTGGAGCGTCGGTTGCCTCACTTGGCGAGGCTGAAGTTTGCGTCGTTTCTCTCGAATGGATCATCGTAGATGAAGGAAGACCGGCAACCAAATTCGATCCGCGACCACTAGGAGCTCGGGATGATGGTTGAAGACCCGAAGGACTTGGTTCATTCGGTATAACCATCTAACTCCTCTTTGCATGTTTTGTTATTTAGGGCTTATGGATCGATCCGGGTTATAAGGTTGTGTTAGCGCCGGTTTTTGAAAATTTTTGTTCTGCATTTGGCCACGGATTGATGGCAGGGGCGCTTGCATAACCCAACAGGGTGTTCATGACGTGTTTCATATATCTAAATTTCGTAAGTATGTTCGAAATGAGACGCACGTGTTTGACTACTCGGAATTGACAGTGAGGGAAAATTTGACTTATAAAGAGTAACCGATGGCTATTGCGGATCGACGAGAAAAGGTTCTCAAGAATAGAATGATCCCTCTAGTGCTTGTTTCGTGGGGAAATCGTTCACATGGAGAATCTAATTGGGAACGTGAAGATGAAATTCGAAAAAAGTTTCTACATCTTTTTCCTTAGAGCCGTATTTTCCTTATTCTTGTCTTTTTCCTGTTTCCGTGAATTTCGATGACGAAATTCTTTTTGTAGTTGGGTATAATGTAACACCCTGACACAATCGTACGTTATTTAACGATATTAATTAGTATTTTGAATTTCTTTAATTATTATTGTTGGGCCGTGTTTGGTGTTTGGAGAGTATATATGCTTATCGGACCCGACCCGCTTGCATGAAATCCGTTATGGGTGATAGAGTATATTTTATTGATATTCATCTATACACTAAATCTATATGAATCTCAAAAGATAGATATACAATATTTAAACTATATAGATATATTTTCTGGTAGTCATACGTATGGGTATTTTTTTATATTAATTGTCAGTATGTTTTTATCTTATTCAAATATCCCATGATATTATATTGACGACTATCTATTGCGGGTAAATCCTAAATATACTAAAATATTGTGTATGATATGTTAGATTACAATATATTTGTCTAACCATTATATTTACAGTTTAAGTTGGCTGCGTATATATAGATAACTTCTAGTTATTTGTTTTGAGATTTAGCAGAGATGAATCGGAAATCTTAATATTTTTATATAATATGTCACGCCCCGCTTCCCAGTGTACGGCGAAGGGGACGCGACAAGGTCCGCTACGTATATACTCAGAAGTACATACGCTAAGCGTATCTAAGCAATATAAAATAAATACACAAGAGACAAGAAATAAAAAGAACAGCAACTTTTATTTATTAACATTCTTTATACAATACATGAAAGGAAATACAACTGAAATAAAAAGATGCCTAAACAGTGGCATTACAGGAAATGAAAAGTACAGAAAGGAAAAGTGTACAATGAAACTAAAGTGCAGGGTCTTCAGCAAACTGCTCCAAGTCTTCTTGAGATGGCTCGATCTCCGCCGGGTCCAAATCACCTGACGACATTCAAAGAAGAAAGAAACAGAATGTCGTCAGCGAACAGGTCGCTCGGTAAGTCCCAAATGTGAGAAGAAAGTAGAAAGGACAGAATAAGAAGATATATTTTAAAGTTGTATTATCCTGTAGTAATGTCGTATTAATGCTGTTGTTTGTAGGTTGGTACAGAAAGATACCAGTGTATACGAGGGGAGTCTCTATATGCCAGAGACTAGAGACACGTATAGTACAAGGAACCGTTCATGCCACAGTACAACAGCAACTGGATTCATGTTAGGTGTATTAAATCCGACCACCTCGTGCCACCTTTAACACCTTCCGTACCAATCTACCCCTTAAACCCCGTGATGTCTTATTTGTATTGTTATCTTGTAAAATTGTATTGATTGTATGAGTGATTGACTGACTGACCGAAACCATGATATCAGGAAATGGTTATAACTGTAGAGTCATGTAAATGGAATACTGAGAATCATGTAAAAGGAATATATATATCCATGGTTCGGTTCAGTCAAATTGATAATTGTATTCATGGATTCATGTGTTCATTTTGAATTGGAATCTTGTAAATTATAGGTTGAACTTGAATCATATTCAAGTCAGATTAATCAGACTCAAACCCGAGTCAGACAATCAGAAATGTGAATCGAAGTCTTATAATTGCTAGGGTCCTTAGGGTAATTTATAAAACTTGAGGGGTTTTATGTAAAATACATTTATATACTTTTCAAAATACACCTCAAGTATTCATTATTCGTCTTTAGAGTTGTAATGAAGGTGGATTTTATATTGTGATATTTCTAGTGAAAATATCCTAATTTCAAAAATAAAGGTATTTATTTGTAAAGTTGATTTATTTGGAATTCATAGTATTTTAGTGTAAAATTTATTCTTGTGATTTTTAGAAAAAGGTGGAAAATTTATATTATAATAAAATAGATATTTAAATGATAAATATACATATGTTTATACAAAAAATAATTTTAATAAATATTTTATATTCCAAAAATCTCATTTTCTTAAGATGTCGTATTTTAAACCTTTCGAGACCGAATGCTCCTTGCGGAGGTCTGAATCTCGCACTACTAGCCCGAGGGTGTGCGATAAACCGCACAATCCCTAACGGGTTCCCCAAAGGTGGGTTGTAGCGGCGCTTTGCAAAGATTGTAAAATACTAATCCTTTAGAAAACGGTTTTATAAAGTAAAAGGTATTTATTTGCAAAGGTGTAAATTTTCCGTATTTTAGATTCTAGAATTTCCTAAGTCAACTAGTCTATTTCTAAATGGTCTAAACGACAAGTCGTTAGAAGCCTCAAATCGCCTCTTCACCGCCAATTGTGGCCAGATAAGTACAAGTGAGGAAGGAGGGATCCGCTCACGAATCGTGAGACGAGCCTTTTAAAGTTACCTTTGCTCACTTGCCTAACCTAGACACCACAAAGTCAGGTTTAGATAAACGATCGATATCCACAACTTATCGTGTTTCCTAATAAGAGGTATTTATTTAAAAGTGTATCAAAGCTAAACTTTTAGAATTGATTTTATTAAGAAAATGGTATTTAAATGAAGTACTGTTTTTATCGTATTCTAAGTTTTGATGATATCGTTTAGGGTTGTATTTGCGTGTGTGTAGAGGTAGGTCATTACCTCATGCTCTACTTTAAATGTATAACAAGGTTAAGGGGTTAAATGTGAAATCGAAATATGATGGTATTAAAGTGAAAAATACGATAGATTGGAAAGGTTATCATTTCATGTGAGAAAACTTGTTCAAATTATTCGTTGAATGTTTAATAGTCAACAATAAGATGTTTAAGCATGATTGAATTGATTAGAGGTGAAATTTTATAGAAGGCCGAGTCGGAAATCGGATTTGTTCCGATTCCGTCGGGTTTCGTAATTTCGTATTTTAGAGAAATAGAAAGGGGGATAGAATGGGACTTACGGGTTTCGATCTATACTAAGGAGTGTAGGGGAACTAAAGGAATTGACGATACGTTGCGTCGTCGCCGGCAGTTCCTAAAAACGTCGCCGGAATTTCGTCGGAGCTTCGCCGCGAGCTTGTTTTCAAAGTATACAACTCTTGGAAAATTTTGAGAGAGCGAGCTTAGGATTTTGGGGGTGAGAGGGTAGTGTGTAGTGTTGGTATTTATAGAGTTAGGCTAGAGTTAGGATAGATGAAAAGTTAAAAATAAAAATGTGATAAAATGTAATAAAAATGTATTAAAATTAGAGTAATTGGGGTTTTTAAAGAGCTCTGGAAGTGGTCTGAGGATGAAATTTTGCGGGTGCATAGGACATATGAAAAGACACAACTTTCATGTTGGGGCCGTCGCCGGAATCGGCCGAATCACGGGTGACTCGGCCATGACTCAGTCGGAGCACTGAGTCGGCCGAGTCGAGGCCGAGTCGGCCGATTCCCGGCCGAGTCCGGCGGCCGGGATCCCCCCGACGGTTCATCTACCCTCTGGAAATGTTACATCTTTGGGTGTAGTGGGGTTTTTGTGAGATATGCACGTGTAAACTCTTGGTATTCTAAAGGTTTTTTAAAAAATCAATATTAAAAATAATGTGGGGCATGAGATTTGAACTCTGGTGGCCTGGTTCAGCAGTGCAAGCTATTATCAATGAGCTACAAGCTCCTTCTTTTAATTATGGAGCTAATTAATTACTTAAAGTAATAACAGTAAATGTAAATACCCCAAGTATACATTAATTTTAAAGCAAATTTTTGTACACTAAAAATGGAGTTGTTACATTCTTTTAATTTGTAATTAAAAAGCAAAATAATTACTTATATCTTGTGCTCAGGCTAAAATACCCCTTTATGGATTTTGAAAAAATATTTTGAAAAAAATTTGTATAGGAAATTTATGGTTGTTACATTCTACCCTCCTTATAAAAATTTTGTTCTCGAAATTTGTAAAAGGAAAGTGTAACAATTTCAATGAAAGTTTGGTGTCTGGAGTACCTAATAGTGTATAAAAATAACAAAGTGATACATGGGTGAAAATGGCTTACCGGTATTACCTTGACCTACAGTCTCGGCTTCTACGGCTTCTAATGTGAATGTCTGTCGCCGTGGTACATTCCTTCTGGCTGGAGGCACATTCTGCTTTTGGGGCCTGTTTCTCTACCCTCTAGGCATGTCCCTCATTGCTTGTTGGAATTGGCGAGTAGGCTGTGCAGGTGGTGGAGCAGGTAGTGCAGGACGAGTTGCAGGAGCCTGGATAGCTGGCCGCTGCGGGTAGTTGGTAGGTGTGTGAGCTGAGTTGTATCTGTATGGACAGGTCTCAATTCTGTGATTGGATGCGCCACAAATTAGACACTGGCCTTTTGCGCGTCTACAGTCCTTCCACAAGTGTCCCTTTCTATGGCAGTAGTGGCAAATTTCTTCAGTTCTCCTGGGTTCAAACGATGGCCTGGATGGGGCTCCTCCTGCCATTTGATTGGCAGGGCGTTTCAAACCGGCAGATTGAGCTCTGCCCCTCGCCTTTATTACTGCCTCATAACTGCGGGCAGCTTCCAAAGCATCCTCATGAGTCAGAAATTTCCCTGTGGCTAATGCAGCCTGAATTTCCGTGTCCAAACCTTGTTGAAAGCGACGGACTCTGATCTCGTCCGTCGGTATCAAGTGTGCCGCGAATCGGCTTAGCATGGTGAATTCAGCGTTGTACTCATCTACTGACTTGTCCCACATGTAACAACCCTAATTTTCCTATACACTTTTCTATACAAATTTTTTTTAAAATTAAATTTTCAAAATCCATAAAGGGGTATTTTAGCCTGAGCACAAGATATAGGTAATTATTTTGTTTTAATTACAAGCAACAAGAATGTAATAACTCCATTTTTAGTGTAGAAGAAATTACTTTGAACTTAATGTATACTAGGAGTATTTATTCTTGCTGCTATCATTTTAAGTAATTAAATACCACAATAATTACAAGAAGGAGCTTGTAGCTCATTGGTAATACCTTGCACTGCTGAACCAAGCCACCAGAGTTCAAATCCACTGCCCCACATTATTTTTGTATTGTTTTTGTTTTAAATTTCTTGGAAGCCCAACAGTCCACAGGCCATAACTCCCAAAAGTTGAACTGAACCCTAAAATCTAAAAATACTAGAGTGTACCCCACGAGACCCCCTACCGACTGGACCTCCGACTCGGCCGGGATCGGCCGAGTCCCCAACATGAAAGTTGGGGCTCTTCACCTACCCTACCCCCCTGTATACTCCAATTTAATGGATCGGTTCCCGAGAGTTTAATATCCCCCATTTACTACAATTTTTAATGATTTTTCTATAATTTTTACAATTTTTTTTAAATAAAAACCTTTCACCTACCCTACCCTAGCCTATCCTATAAATACACCCCTACCCTCTACCCTCTCATCCCAAAACCCTAAGCTTACTCTCTCAAAAATTTTCCAAGAAGTGTGTACTTTGAAATCAAGTTCGCGGCGAAGCTCCGACGAAATTCCGGCGGGAATTCCGGCGACGTTTTTAGAAACAACCGGCGACGAAGCAACGCCTCGGAAACTCCTTTAATTCCCCTACACTCCTTAGTATAGATCGAAACCCGTAAGTCCCATTCTATCCCCCTTTCTATCTCTCTAAAATACGAATTTACGAAAACCGACGGAATCGGAACAAATCCGATTTCCGACTCGGCTTTCTATAAAATTTCACTTCTAACCTATACATTCTTGCATAAACATATTAATCTTGACTATTAAACTTTTAAAAATCAATTTGAACAAGTTTTCTCACATGAAATGATAACCTTTCCAATTTATCGTATTTTGTCACTTTAATACCATCATGTTTCGATTTCACATTTAACCCCTTAACTAGCTATACATTTAAAGTAGAGCACGAGATAATGACCTACCTCCACACACACGCAAACGATATCATCAAAACTTAAAATACGATAAAACAATAGTTTCATTTAAATACCATATTCTTAATAAAATCAATTCTAAACGTTTAGCTTTGATACACTTTTAAATAAATACCTCTCTTTAGGAAATACGATAAGTTGTGGACATCGATCGTTTATCTAAACCTGACTTTGTGGTGTCTAGGCTAGGCAAGTGAGCTTAGGTAATTTTAAAAGGCCCGTCTCACGATTCGTGAGCGGATCCCTACTTCCTCACTTGTACTTACCTGGCCACAATTGGCGGTGAAGAGGCGATTTGAGATTTCTAACGACTTGTCGTTTAGACCACTTAGAAATAGATTAGTTGGCTTAGGAAACCCTAGAATCTAAAATACGGAAAATTTACACCTTTGCAAATAAATACCCTTTATTTTATAAAACTGTTTTCTAGAGAATTAGTATTTTACAATCTTTGCAAAGCGCCGCTACAACCCACCTTTGGGGAATCCGTTAGGGATAGTACGGTTTATCGTGCACCCTCGGGCCTAGTAGTGCGAGATTCAGACCTCCGCAAGGAGCATTCGGTCTCGAAAGGTTTAAAATACGACATCTTAAGAAAATGAGGTTTTTGGAATATAAAATATTTATTAAAATTACTTTTGTATAAACATATGTATATTTATCATTTAAATATCTATTTTATTATAATACAAATTTTCCACCTTTTTCTAAAAATCACAATAATAATGTTTACACTAAAATACCCCGAACTTCAAATAAATCAGTTTTATAGATAAATACCCTTATTTATAAAACTAGGATATTTTCACTAGAAATGTCACAACATAAAATCCACCCTCATTACAACTCTAAAGACGAACAATAAATACTTGAGGTGTATTTTGAAAAGTATATAAAAGTATTTTTACATAAAAACCCCTCAAGTTTTATAAATTATCCTAAGGACCCTAGCAATTATAAGACTTCGATTTACATTTCTGATTGTCTGACTCGGGTTTGAGTCTGATTAATCTGACTTGAATATGATTCAAGTCAATCTATAATCTACAAGTTTCCAATTCAATATGAACAAATGAATCCATGAATACAATTATCAATTTATACAACTTGACTGAACCAAACCATGGATATATATTCCTTTTACATGATTCTCAGTATTCCATTTACATGAATCCACGGTTACAACCGTTTCCTGATATCATGGTTTCGGTCAGTCAGTCAATCACTCATACAATCAATATAATTTTACAAGATAACAATACAAACAAGACATCGCGGGGTTTAAGGGGTAGATTGGTACGGAAGGTGTTAAAGGTGTCTTAAATCTGACCTTCTCGTGCCACTTTTAACATCTTCCGTACCAATCTACCCCTTAAACCCCGCGATGTCTTGTTTGTATTGTTATCTTGTAAAATTGTATTAATTGTATGAGTGATTGACTGACTGACCAAAACCATGATATCAGGAAACGGTTGTAACCGTGGAGTCATGTAAATGGAATACTGAGAATCATGTAAAAGGAATATATATCCATGGTTCGGTTCAGTCAAGTTGTATAAATTGATAATTGTATTCATGGATTCATGTGTTCATATTGAATTGGAAACTTGTAGATTATAGATTGACTTGAATCATATTCAAGTCAGATTAATCAGACTCAAACCCGAGTCAGACAATCAGAAATGTGAATCGAAGTCTTATAATTGCTAAGGTCCTTAGGGTAATTTATAAAACTTGAGGGGTTTTTATGTAAAAATACTTTTATATACTTTTCAAAATACACCTCAAGTATTTATTGTTCGTCTTTAGAGTTGTAATGAGGGTGGATTTTATGTTGTGACATTTCTAGTGAAAATATCCTAGTTTTATAAATAAGGGTATTTATCTATAAAACTGATTTATTTGAAGTTCGTGGTATCTTAGTGTAGACTTTATTATTGTGATTTTTAGAAAAAGATGGAAAATTTGTATTATAATAAAATAGATATTTAAATGATAAATATACATATGTTTATACAAAAGTAATTTTAATAAATATTTTATATTCCAAAACCTCATTTTCTTAAGATGTCGTATTTTAAACCTTTCGAGACCGAATGCTACTTGCGGAGGTTTGAATCTCGCACTACTAGGCCCAAGGGTGCACGATAAACCGTACTATCCCTAACGGGTTCCCCAAAGGTGGGTTGTAGCGGCGCTTTGCAAAGATTGTAAAATACCAATCCTTTAGAAAACGGTTTTATAAAGTAAAGGGTATTTATTTGCAAAGGTGTAAATTTTCCGTATTTTAGATTCTAGGGTTTCCTAAGCCAACTAGCCTATTTCTAAATGGTCTAAACGACAAGTCGTTAGAAGTCTCAAATCGCATCTTCACCGCCAATTGTGGCCAGGTAAGTACAAGTGAGGAAGTAGGGATCCGCTCACGAATCGTGAGACGGGCCTTTTAAAATTACCTAAGCTCACTTGCCTAGCCTAGACACCACAAAGTCAGGTTTAGATAAACGATCGATGTCCACAACTTATCGTATTTCCTAAAGAGAGGTATTTATTTAAAAGTGTATCAAAGCTAAACGTTTAGAATTGATTTTATTAAGAATATGGTATTTAAATGAAACTATTGTTTTATCGTATTCTAAGTTTTGATGATATCGTTTTAGGGTTTGATTTGCGTGTGTGTGGAGGTAGGTCATTACCTCGTGCTCTACTTTAAATGTATAGCAAGTTAAGGGGTTAAATGTGAAATCGAAACATGATGGTATTAAAGTGACAAAATACGATAAATTGGAAAGGTTATCATTTCATGTGAGAAAACTTGTTCAAATTGATTTTTAAAAGTTTAATAGTCAAGATTAAGATGTTTAGGCAAGAATTTATAGGTTAAAAGTGAAATTTTATAGAAAACCGAGTCGGAAATTGGATTTGTTCCGATTCCGTCGGGTTTCGTAAATTCGTATTTTAGAGAGATAGAAAGGGGGATAGAATGGGACTTACGGATTTCGATCTATACTAAGGAGTGTAGGGGAACTAAAGGAGTTGCCGAGGCGTTGCTTCGTCGCCAATTGTTTCTAAAAACGTCGCCGGAATTCCCGCCGGAATTTCGTCGGAGCTTCGCCGCGAACTTGATTTCAAAGTACACACTTGTTGGAAAAATTTTGAGAGAGTAAGCTTAGGGTTTTGGAATGAGAGGATAGAGGATAGGAGGTGTATTTATAGGGTAGGCTAGGGTAGGGTAGGTGAAAGGTTTTTATTTAAAAAAAACTGTAAAAATTATAGAAAAATCATTAAAAATTGTAGTAAATGGGGGATATTAAACTCTCGGGAACCGATCCATTAAATTGGAGTATACAGGGGGGTAGGGTAGGTGAAGAGCCCCAACTTTCATGTTGGGGACTCGGCCGAATCAGGCAGTCGGCGTGGGGGGGGTCTCGTGGGGTACACTCTGGTATTTTTAGTTTTTAATGTCCAGTTCAACTTTTAGGAGTTATGGCCTATGGACTGTTGGGCTTCCAAGAAATTTAGAACAAAAACAATACAAAAATAATGTGGGGCAGGGGATTTGAACTCTGGTGGCTTGGTTCAGCAGTGCAAGGTATAACCAATGAGCTACAAGCTCTTTCTTGTAATTATTGTGGTATTTAATTACTTAAAATGATAGCAGCAAGAATAAATACTCTTAGTATACATTAAGTTCAAAGTAATTTCTTGTACACTAAAAATGGAGTTATTACATTCTTGTAGCTTGTAATTAAAACAAAATAATTACCTATATCTTGTGTTCAAGCTAAAATACCCCTTTATGGATTTTGAAATTTTAATTTAAAAAAAATTGTATAAAAAAGTGTATAGGAAAATTAGGGTTGTTACATTTCTACCCTCCTTATAAAAATTTCTTCCTCGAAATTTGAAAAAGGAAAGTGTTACAGTTTCAAGGAAAGTCTGGTGACTGTAGTATAGATAGTGTATAAAAATAACAAAGTGATACAAGGGTGAAAAAAGCTTACCGGTGTTACCTTGACCTACAGTCTTGGCTTCTACGGCTTCTAATATGAATGTCTGTCGCCATGGTACATTCCTTCTAGCTGGAGGCACATTCTGCCTTTGGGGCCTGTTTCTCTGCCCTCTAGGCATGTTTCTCATTGCTTGTTGGAATTGGCGAGTAGGCTGTGCAGGTGGTGGAGCAGGTAGTGCAGGACGAGTTGTAGGAGCCTGGATAGCTGGCCGCTGCGGATAGTTGGTGGGTGTGTGAGCTGGGTTGCTATTGTAAGGACAGTTCCCAATTCCGTGGTTGGATGCGCCATAAATTAAACACAAGCCTTTTACGCGCCTACAGTCCTTCCACAAGTGTCCCTTTCTTCTGCAGTAGCAGCAGAAATCTGGACTTGACTGGTTATTGGTTTCTGCTGATCTCCTGGGTTCAAACGATAGCCTTGGAGAGGCTCCTCCTGCTATTTGAGTGGCAGGGCGTTTCAAACCAGCATATTGGGGTCTGCCCCTAGCCTTTATCACTGCCTCATAACTGCGGGCAGCTTCCAAAGCATCTTCATGTGTCAGAAATTTCCCCGTGGCTAGAGCAGCCTGAATTTCTGTGTCCAAACCTTGTTGAAATCGACGGGCTCTGATCTCGTCCGTCGGTATCAAGTGTGCCGCGAATCGGCTTAACATGGTGAATTCAGCGTCGTATTCATCTACTTATTTGTCCCACATCGATCCTTATTGTAGATGAATGAATTGCTGCTCCATGGCAAACCTGGCAGTCACAGGGAAGTATTTCGCGTCGAACTTCTCGCGGAAAGTTTTCCATTCAATAGGCTGTGCAAGACAGCTCTCTTCCGCCTTCCACCAGTTGCGAGCATTGTCCGTGAGCTGTAGTTTCGCCACACGGACCCAAGTTTTGTCTGGCACCTGTGCTGCTGCCAGATCGTCTTCTATGCTTTGTGCCCATTCTTCAGCTTCAAGAGGGCTTCCTTTTCCAGAGAACTGCTTCGGATGTAAAGCTCTGAATTGCTTTACCCTAGGAGCATCAGTCTCGGGATAGCTTAAGAGCTGCTGCTGTCCCTTTAGGAGGCTGCGGATTGCCTCAAGCAGAACTGTTTGCTTGTTGAGTGGAGCAGGGACGGCAGGTGTGAGAGGTAGTGTTGGAGGTGTGTTGTTAACATTGGTGCTGGTGTTGTTTGGGGAATCCATAACCCTGAAGAAAAATTTGGGTTAGGACAGATTCAAGTACATGAAATGATAAGATTCAAGGAATATGAAATTGCAAGATTCAAGGAACATGAATTGTAAAGAATGTTTTAGTTGCTGGTTCTTGTGTTATATTGCTTAGGTTGTTCACGCAGAACAGAACTGCATGATAGGGATTCATAAAGCTCTGACCTGCATGGACCGCCAATTCCAACAAGCAATGAAGAACATGCCTAGAGGGTAGAGAAACAGACCCCAAAGGCAGAATGTGCCTCCAGCTAGAAGGAATGTACCACGGCGACAGACATTCACATTAGAAGCCGTAGAAGCCAAGACTGTAGGTCAAGGTAACACCGGTAAGCCTTTTTCACCCTTATATCACTTTGTTATTTTTATACATTATCCATACTACAGTCACTAGACTTTCCTTGAAACTGTTACACTTTCCTTTTTCAAATTTCGAGGACGAAATTTTTATAAGGAGGGTAAAATGTAACAACCCTAATTTTCCTATACACTTTTCTATACAATTTTTTTTCAAAATTAAATTTTCAAAATCCATAAAGGGGTATTTTAGCCAGAGCACAAGATATAGGTAATTATTTGGTTTTAATTACAAGCAACAAGAATGTAATAACTCCATTTTTAGTGTACAAGAAATTAGTTTGAACTTAATGTATACTAGGAGTATTTATTCTTGCTGCTATCATTTTAAGTAATTAAATACCACAATAATTACAAGAAGGAGCTTGTAGCTCATTGGTAATACCTTGCACTGCTGAACCAAGCCACCAGAGTTCAAATCCCATGTCCCCACATTATTTTTGTATTGTTTTTGTTTTAAATTTCTTGGAAGCCCAACAGTCCACAGGCCATAACTCCCAAAAGTTGAACTGAACCCTAAAATCTAAAAATACCAGAGTGTACCCTACGAGACCCCCTACCGACTGGACCCCCGACTCGGCCGGCGGACCGGCCGACTCGGTCCGGCGCCGCCAGCCGGACTCGGCCGGACGGCTGACTCCCCAACATGAAAGTTGGGGCTCTTCACCTACCCTACCCCCCTGTATACTCCAATTTAATGGATCGGTTCCCGAGAGTTTAATATCCCCCATTTGCTACAATTTTTAATGATTTTTCTATAATTTTTACAATTTTTTTAAATAAAAACCTTTCACCTACCCTACCCTAGCCTACCCTATAAATACACCCCTTACCCTCTACCCTCTCATTCCAAAACTCTAGGCTCACTCTCTCAAAATTTTCCAAGAAGGGTGTACTTTGAAAACAAGTTCACAGCGAAGCTCCGACGAAATTCCGGCGGGAATTCCGGCGACGTTTTTAGAAACAACCGGCGACGAAGCAACGCCTCGGCAACTTCTTTAGTTCCCCCTACACTCATTTGCCTAATCGAAACCCGTAAGTCCCATTCTATCCCCTTTTCTATCTCTCTAAAATACGAATTTACGAAACCCGACGGAATCGGAACAAATCCGATTTCCGACTCGGCTTTCTATAAAATTTCACTTCTAACCTATACATTCTTGCATAAACATCTTAATCTTGACTATTAAACTTTTAAAAATCAATTTGAACAAATTTTCTCACATGAAATGATAACCTTTCCAATTTATCGTATTTTGTCACTTTAATACCATCATGTTTCGATTTCACATTTAACCCCTTAACTTGCTATACATTTAAAGTAGAGCACGAGGTAATGACCTACCTCCACACACACGCAAATCAAACCCTAAAACGATATCATCAAAACTTAAAATACGATAAAATAATAGTTTCATTTAAATACCATATTCTTAATAAAATCAATTCTAAACATTTAGCTTTGATACGCTTTTAAATAAATACCTCTCTTTAGGAAATACGATCAGTTGTGGACATCGATCGTTTATCTAAACCTGACTTTGTGGTGTCTAGGCTAGGCAAGTGAGCTTAGATAACTTTAAAAGGCCCGTCTCACGATTCGTGAGCGGATCCCTCCTTCCTCACTTGTACTTATCTGGCCACAATTGGCGGTGAAGAGGCGATTTGAGTCTTCTAACGACTTGTCGTTTAGACCATTTAGAAATAGGCTAGTTGGATTAGGAAACCCTAGAATCTAAAATACGGAAAATTTACACCTTTGCAAATAAATACCCTTTACTTTATAAAATCGTTTTCTAAAGGATTGGTATTTTACAATCTTTACAAAGCGCCGCTACAACCCACTTTTGGGGAACCCGTTAGGGATAGTATGGTTTATCGTGCACCCTCGGGTCTAGTAGTGCGAGATTCAGACCTCCGCAAGGAGCATTCGGTCTCGAAAGGTTTAAAATACGACATCTTAAGAAAATGAGGTTTTTGGAATATAAAATATTTATTAAAATTACTTTTGTATAAACATATGTATATTTATCATTTAAATATCTATTTTATTATAATACAAATTTTCCACCTTTTTCTAAAAATCACAATAATAATGTTTACACTAAAATACCACGAACTTCAAATAAATCAGTTTTATAGATAAATACCCTTATTTATAAAACTATGATATTTTCACTAGAAATGTCACAACATAAAATCCACCCTCATTACAACTCTAAAGACGAACAATAAATATTTGAGGTGTATTTTGAAAAGTATATAAAAGTATTTTTACATAAAACCCCCTCAAGTTTTATAAATTACCCTAAGGACCTTAGCAATTATAAGACTTCGATTCACATTTCTGATTGTCTGACTCGGATTTGAGTCTGATTAATCTGACTTGAATATGATTCAAGTCAATCTATAATCTACAAGTTTCCAATTCAATATGAACACATGAATTCATAAATACAATTATCAATTTATACAACCTAACTGAACCGAACCATGGATATATATTCATTTTACATGATTCTCGGTATTCCATTTACATGACTCCACGGTTACAACCGTTTCCTGATATCATGGTTTCGGTCAGTCAGTCAAATCACTCATACAATCAATACAATTTACAAGATAACAATACAAAAAAGACATCGCGGGGTTTAAGAAGTAGATTGGTACGGAAGATGTTAAAACTGGCACGAGACGGTCAGATTTAAGACACCTAACATGAATCCAATTGCCGTTGTTCCGGGCCTTCTAACGGAGCCTTGTACTCTATATTCCGTTTGCACTGGTCTCTAGCATATAGAGACCCCTCTCGTATACACTGGCATTCTTCTGTACCAAGCTACAGACAACAGCGTTAATACAACAGTACAACATATAATACAACATAAAAAAACTACTCTCTCTCTCCTACTCTTTGTCTATTTCTCCCCTATCTTTGGGACTTACCGAGCGACCTGTTCGCTGACGACATTCTATTTCTTTCTTCTTTGAATGTCGTCAGGTGGTTTGGACCCGGCGGAGATCGAGCCATCCTAAGAAGACTTGGAGCAGTTTGCCGAAGACCCTGCACTTTAGTTTCATTGTACACTTTTCCTTTCTCTATTTTCATTTCCTGTTATGCCACTGTTTAGGCATCTTTTTATTTCAATTGTATTTCCTTTTCATGCATTGTACAAAAGAATGCTAATAAATAAAAGTTGTTGTTCTTTTTATATCTTGTCTCTTATGTATTTATTTTTATATTGCTTAGATACGCTTAGCGTATATACTTCTGAGTATATACGTAGTGGGCCTCGTCGCGTCCTCTTCGCCGTACACCAGGAAGCGGGGCGTGATATGTAACAACCCTAATTTTTTTATACACTTTTCTATACAAATTTTTTTTTAAATTAAATTTTCAAAATCCATAAAGGGGTATTTTAGTCTGAGCACAAGATATATGTAATTATTTTGTTTTAATTACAAGCCACAAGAATGTAATAACTCCATTTTTAGTGTACAAGAAATTACTTTGAACTTAATGTATAGTAGGAGTATTTATTCTTGCTGCTATCATTTTAAGTAATTAAATACCACAATAATTACAAGAAGGAGCTTGTAGCTCATTGGTAATACCTTGCACTGCTGAACCAAGCCACCAGAGTTCAAATCCCGTGCCCCACATTATTTTTGTATTGTTTTTGTTTTAAATTTCTTGGAAGCCCAACAGTCCATAGGCCATAACTCCCAAAAGTTGAACTGAACCCTAAAATCTAAAAATACCAAAGTGTACCCCACGAGACCCTCCACCGACTGGACCCCCGACTAGGCCGGGATCGACCGAGTCGGCCGGCGGACTGGCCGACTCGGTCCGGCGCCGCCGACCGGACTCGGCCGGACGACCGAGTCCCCAACATGAAAGTTAGGGCTCTTCACCTATCCTACCCCCCTGTATACTCCAATTTAATGGATCGGTTCCCGAGAGTTTAATATCCCCCATTTACTACAATTTTTAATGATTTTTCTATAATTTTTACAATTTTTTTTAAATAAAAACCTTTAACTTACCATACCCTATAAATACACCCCTATCTTCTACCCTCTCATCCCAAAACTCCAATCTTACTCTCTCAAAATTTTTCCAACAAGTGTGTACTTTGAAATCAAGTTCGCGGCGAAGCTCCGACGAAATTCCGACCGGAATTCTGGCGACGTTTTTAGAAACAACCGGCGACGAAGCAACGCCTCGGCAACTCCTTTAGTTCCCCTACACTCCTTAGTATAGATCGAAATCCGTAAGTCCCATTCAATCCCCCTTTCTATCTCTCTAAAATACGAAATTACGAAACCTGACGGAATCGGAACAAATCCGATTTCCGACTCGGTGTTTTGTAAATTTTCCGTATTTTAGATTCTAGGGTTTCCTAAGTCAACTAGCCTATTTCTAAATGGTCTAAACGACAAGTCGTTAGAAACCTCAAATCGCCTCTTCACCGCCAATTGTGGCCAGGTAAGTACAAGTGAGGAAGGAGGGATCCGCTCACGAATCGTGAGACGGGTCTTTTAAAGTTACCTTTGCTTACTTGCCTAGCTTAGACACCACAAAGTCAGGTTTAGATAAACGATCGATGTCCACAACTTATCGTGTTTCCTAATAAAAGGTATTTATTTAAAAGTGTATCAAAGCTAAACTTTTAGAATTGATTTTATTAAGAAAATGGTATTTAAATGAAAGTACTATTTTTATCGTATTCTAAGTTTTGATGATATCGTTTCGGGTTGTATTTGCGTGTGTGTGGAGGTAGGTCATTACCCCGTGCTCTACTTTAAATGTATAACAAGGTTAAGGGGTTAAATGTGAAATCGAAACATGATGGTATTAAAGTGAAAAATACGATAGAATGGAAAGGTTATCATTTCATGTGAGAAAACTTGTTCAAATTATTCGTTGAATGTTTAATAGTCAACAATAAGATGTTTAAGCATGATTGAATTGATTAGAGGTGAAATTTTATAGAAGGCCGAGTCGGAAATCGGATTTGTTCCGATTCCGTCGGGTTTCGTAATTTTGTATTTTAGAGAAATAGATAGGGGGATAGAATGAGACTTACAAATTTCGATCTATACTAAGAAGTGTAGGGGAACTAAAGGAATTGACGATACGTTGCGTCGTCGCCGGCAGTTCCTAAAAACGTCGCCGGAATTTCCGTCGGAGCTTCGCCGCGAGCTTGTTTTCAAAGTACACAACTTTTGGAAAATTTTGAGAGAGTGAACTTAGGATTTTAGGGGTGAGAGGGTAGTGTGTAGGGTTGGTATTTATAGGGTTAGGTTAGGGTTAGGGTAGATGAAAAGTTAAAAATAAAAATGTGATAAAATGTAATAAAAATGTATTAAAAGTGGAGTAATTGGGGTTTTTAAAGAGCTCTGGAAGTGGTATGAGACTGAAATTTTGCAGGTGCATAGGAAATATGAAAATACACAACTTTCATGTTGGGGCCGTCGCCGGAATCGGCCGAATCGGGGGTGACTCGGCCGTGACTCGGTCTGAGCACTGAGTCGGCCGAGTCGAGGCCGAGTTGGCCGATTCTCGGCCGAGTCCGGCGGACGGGATCCCCCCGACGGTTCATCTACCTTCTGGAAATGTTACATCTTTAGGTGTAGTGGGGTTTTTGTGAGATATGCACGTGTAAACTCTTGGTATTCTAAAGGTTTTTTAAAAAATCAATATTAAAAATAATATGGGGTATGAGATTTGAACTCTGGTGGCTTGGTTCAGCAGTGCAAGGTATTACCAATAAGCTACAAGCTCCTTCTTTTAATTATGGAGCTAATTAATTACTTAAAGTAATAACAGTAAATGTAAATACCCCAAGTATACATTAATTTTAAAGCAAATTTTTGTACACTAAAAATAGAGTTGTTACATTCTTTTAATTTGTAATTAAAAAACAAAATAATTACTTATATCTTGTGCTCAGGCTAAAATACCCCTTTATGGATTTTGAAAAAATATTTTGAAAAAAAATTGTATAGGAAATTTAGGGTTGTTACATAATATTTTTAGCTATTTAGTTATATCAAATCTATATATATATATGCATATAATATATATAACTATACCTAATATATTATAAAATAAAAATATATTTATATAAAACTCTCTCCCCCTCTCTCTGCCTCATAACTCTCTCTCCCCATCGTTTCTCTCTCTTCCTCTCTTTCTCTCGTCTTCTCGAGACCCTCGTCGACACCCATCACCCTCTCTTCCTCCGACCACCAGCATCGCCATCATCTCCCTCTTCCTCCACCGATCCTACTTGACCCATCGCCTGCACCTCCCCAAGCACAGAGCCCCCTTCCTCTACTGCTGACACCCTCGTCGCAACCCTCACCTCATTCTCGATGTCGTCTTCATCTTCCTTCATCACCAAGTTTCAACCCGAGATCCCCAGCAACCTTCTCCACCACCTCAACACAAAACTCACATCAACCTTCTACCTACTTCGAACCCAAAGACCATCCTCCAGCAGACCATCGCCGGAGCACCCATCGCTAACCCCCAACCGCTAACCGAGGCCATCACATTCTTCATCTTCAACCCAACACCGGCGACTCCACAAATCCACGAAGACCACTATCGTTTCCAATAACTCCATCACCCAGAACCCCAGCCAGCACCTTCGCCATCTTCTTTTCCTTCCTCTGCCGACGCCGTGACACCACCGCCGACGCAACCACCTCCATCTCCCCAACTCCGAGCCAAGAAACCAAGTCGTGACACCTAATCAAGTGCAAGCTTGGAGTTTGCTTCATGTTTTCCGTCATTCCGTGTTCGTATCCGCATTCGTCGAGACCGAGGCAAGTTTATAACTTGCTATATGCTATAGTTTACGCAATTTACTTATATGTGTCGTATTATTATTATTATACAACTATATCTATATAATTTATATACCGTAGTTATTTAACATTAATCAGTTTTACAATATACAGTGTATGCAAGTCTATTTAAATAATAATACCTAGTAATTATAACAAACTAGTATAATACGGTTAAATGGATAAATTGCACTGTAGGAATTGATATGGTTGTACTCGTTACATCATAATTTGTGTACGTGATATTATTGTGAAATAAACACTTTATCTAGTTTAATAGACTATCTTTGATATGTTTATAAACCGCCATCCTGTTACTGATTTTGCTATCTTGCTTGTACCTTTTTACCTGTAATACTTACCGATACCAACAATCTTGATTTGTTGTCCTGATGGACGTGACATATTGTCTAGATAGACATAACATGTACCTGCATATTTCTGTGTTGGCATTAGGTAGATATTATATTCATACCTGACCTAAAAAACGAAACCTGGGGAAATGGGGAAATCAAAAGTATAGCTGAAGTGTAATTTAAAAGGATATTATATGTTTCCGTAGTTCCGAGGGTAACGGAACAGAATCATTCTTGATTCATACATCTTGCGTCCGTGGTCCCGGAGGGTAACGGGATATATCTTGCGTCCGTGGTCTCAGGGGTAACGGGATATATACTTTTGAGTTCTGTGGATGAGTGCATTCATTGGTTTCAAATACATGTAAGACAGTTAACCTAGAAACACAGACCTTACTATATGCATGACATGTTTGACTACTTATAGCCTGCTATTATAACATATGTGCTTGATTTTGTTTATAATCATATATCACTCTTGCACGTGACATCCTGTATAGAACACTATTCGGTTTATTATTATTATTATTATTATTATTATTATTATTATTATTATTATGACGCACTGACGTCTGGGTTTTGCATGGCCCCGTTCTTTTAACCTTATCGCAGGAAAATCAAGAATACTTTGACATGCAAGTCGAACAGTGAAGAGCTTTCTGCTGATTTAGTTTAGTGATACTTTAGATTTACTTTTCTAGTTATGGTTTTATCGTTGTGATCCATAAGGGACAAGGCTAGGATATTATTTCTATATCAGATCTTTATTTGTTTCCGCTACTTTTTATTATTATTTATTATGGCAGTTTGGACATGTAGGAGGTAGATGTTTATTTACTCTTCTTGATATCTGATTGACAGCCGTAATATGACTATAAAAGGATATTTTCTCACCATGCTCACTATAGGTAGCATGGTTGGTTTTATCACGTTCCATATTTACGTATTTTGGAAGCGGGACGTGACAGAGTTAATGAGATTCCGGATGACTGGAAACCCCTAAAAATACATAAAAATCATGAAATTTTTAAAAATCCCAATTTTTTTTTGCATTTTTCAAACTTCCAATATTCAGCACAAAATCACCAAATTTTCGAAAATCTCAAAAAAAAATTGTTTTATTTTGTTTTTCACTGTTTTGCTTTATACCACTCGAAAATCGTAAAGACTTGAAAAAAAATCAAGAATTTTTTATTATTTTCCATTTTAAAAATATTTTTTGTTTTCTGTAACACAAGAAAACCGTAAAATTTTCAAAAATCTCAATATTTTGTGTTTTCTATCCTGTTTTTCAATATTATGCATGCTATATACCACAAGAAAATCGTAAAACTTTCATCCATCTCAATCATTTTTGTTTTCGTTCTTTTTTAAAATGCAAGAAGCCTCCCTTACTTTTGCGTGAAAATCGCTAAACTTGAAAACAAGCACTTATCCCAAAAATTTAACACCGTCAATTTTTTCTTGTATGTTTCCTATAATACCCCTCAAGTATTCCTTCAATTATTTCCCTCTTTCTTCTATAAAATTTTCTATTTCCCTCAAAAATAGTTTTTCTCATTTTCTTCCACAAAATCTCTAATTTAAATATTAACTATCATCTTTCTTCTCCTCCAAAGAGTAAGCATTGATTAAAAAAAGTACGGATTTAGATAAGATGCAGAAAAAGAAAAGAAAATGTTAGTATAGTCAATTAAATTTATTGGAGGGATATTTTTGGCATAAAAAGTCATATAAATGGAAAAATTAGGGTTTTGGGGATAAAGAAGTACATGCTTTTTTGTATTTAAGAGGTTTCCTGCATTTTAGCCTTTTTAATATTATACTTATACACGCTGTAGCACATGAAAATTATAAATCTTTTTTAAAAATCTCAAATTTAGTTTCTTTTTAAAATTTAATATTTCACATTCTATAATATAGCGCATGAAATTAGTGAATATTTTTAAAATGTCAAATTTTTTTGTTTTCTTTTTTTACTATATATTTTTGCAATAGCAAATGAAAACATCGAAAAAATTTAACTCCCAAAAATGCATTTTTCGATTTTTCAATATTTTGGTTGTCAATAAACCTAGATGGTTTGAGAAAAATAGAAAGAAATTTTAAAGAGGGGTGCCGATCAGAATTTTTCCATATATAAACCTAGCTGTATGGAATAAAAGAATAATAAATATTGAGTATGGAATCAACAAAATTTTCCATTTCCCAAATGTAGAAAAGAATTAAATATAGGCTAGATAACAATTTTTCCAACAAAATGCTAGATAAGATAATATATTATATAGATTGGAATTGCAATACAGTTGAGATGGTGAAATTGCTTCATGCCGGAGCTAGCTGACTCTCTTTCCAAATCTTTTTTTCTAGCAGCAGCAATCAATAATCATGTTTTTTTTTTTGAAACTGGCCCATAAGTCCTTTTTTGAATCTGGCCCTTAAGTCCCAGCCGCTGCACACCCCACATACACACAACACACCCCTAAGAAACCAACATATAATCATGTTTTATATACGCCCGTTTTGCAGTTGAAATTTGCTTGGAGATATAAAATAAACAGAGACGTGGATCACTCACACCTTTGTTAGAATAAACTTTTTTATTGAAATGTGTCTCGGAACTGTAAACAATGAGTTTCAATTTAAATTTTTGCAAGCTTTAATTTCTACATATCCTGATGTGAACTTAGTACAGGAAACCGTCAATAAGAAGAATCTGCAAACACTACTCTCCTATTAAAAAGCGGCTTTAATAAAAATATCATTGGTCATCATCCAGCCACACGATAAGAGGCGGCCGCGGCCGCCCAAAATAACAAACACAGCCAACCAACCACAGCAACATAACAAATGGGAATCAACTATATTGGTGTCACAGTATATACTTGATATATAAGCATCATGGCAACTCAACAAAATCTTATGCAGAATGCACAAGTACTAAATTGAACATCTTTTAGTCAGGTAAGCCCTCGATATTTGCAATAAGCTGGTAATGTCTCTGTGGCGTACCCCTCAGGCAAAATTCAAACAAGACTAATTACCGATGCCTTGGTAAAGTATTATCTTTCGAGCATGCTCAGTTTGTAAATGGCTGGAATGGTAAAAAAAGGGTAAATTGTCAAAACCCCTCGGGCACTTTTTCCCGTTGTCAAAAACCCCATGGCCTCAAAAAATTAGTCAAAACCCTTCTAAAAAAGTTTTTGGTTGTCAAAAAACCCTTTGTGATATCTTGCAGTTGCCTGCTAGTTTCCTGCGATATCTAAATAGTAGTCAGTGATATCTAACCAGTTGCATGTGATATCTAAACAGTTTTCTGTGATATCTAAATAGTTTGTATGAATTGGTTAGATATAGCAGATTACTATGTAGATACTGCAGGAAAAATTTCAAAGGAGGGTTTTGACTACCGCTTCGAGGCCAGGGGGTTTGACAACGTAAAAAAGTGCTTGGGTTTTTTTGACAATTTACCCTAAAAAAATCACCAAATCTTCTTCCTGACCCAAAAAAGGAGCATGACAACTCCAAGCACAATGGCTACAGGTGCCCACTTTCTAATCAATGCCTGCGCAAAATAAAAATATTATCACATATTTGTCAACGCATATTAAACACAGCCTGAAGCATTATACATGGATTAAAAATTAAGTGACGATTATGTAACCGGATATGCTGAGTTCCTGAAAACATGAATTGGCCACCATTTTTTTAGAACACTTAATAATAGAATCTTACAGAAATTCAAAATATAGGTCAACATCTATATTTTATATGTTTCAATGCAACATGGGCTGTTATTGTGTGTGGAACATGGGCTGTTCGTTCTTAGATCTATAAAATGGAGTTGAACATTTGCTCATAATATTCTAGAATTTGGAAATTTTCCGGTGTAAAATGCCAGAGACGAACTACAAGGACTGCAATTGAATTATGGCATCACAATAGGTCTATGAACTATTTTTTTCACTATTTTGCTACATCAAATCATCGTCTATATTTACTCCTGGCACATCCAACCTCAAATATTATTCTATTGCGCTTTCAAAATGGCAAACTTTGCGTCTTCATGAAAAATAATCTCAACCAGTCCTTTCCTCATTTTTATTCTCAATTGATGCTACTCCTCTCTCATCGTATTTTTTTATCACTATTACATCTCATCGTTCTTTTTTTTTTTAAACTTCAACCGTTTTCATTTCTCGAGACATCGTTCTTAACTGCCCAAATTCTGCATAAAGCACAAATCTTTACTATTATAACTAGAACATGTATCCAAAAAAATTCTCTATTTTTTCAATAAGATAATGCAAAAAAAATAAGATTACTCCCTCGTGGAACTAAAGCCCCAAAGCATGCCAACTCATACACTTAAACTCATGAATTCACCTTTTAACCATTTCAACATTCAAATGCCTTAATTGTCGGTCAAAGTGCTCCAATTATTTTTTTCAAAATGAACCCCAATAATTAACATGTTTGTGAAAAATAGTTTACTCAAGTTGACATACATCTCACAATTATTTCTGCATAACTTACATATGAATCATATGTTTAATATAAATATTTTATATTTCACTAAGACACTAACTTTACGTATTTTGTAATTACATTCATGATAAAAAAATTTCTAAAGATATTGATTTCCATCGTCCCTTTTCCGTTTTATTATATGTAATACAAGAATTCTGAAAAATTGAATTGGTGTTAATTGAGGTATTTGTTATTGTTACCAAAAACAGAATTGGTCATAAAAAAAATGCAAAAACACATTTCTTATAGAAATTAGATTTCATATATCTCAAGAATAACATAATAAACCATACATATGTATCATGTATTTATATTTTATATATCTTAATATACACATGTGCATTGAGCATGCAAAATGCTAGAATCATATAGTAGCATTTAGTATTTTCTCTTCATTTCATGAATGCTTTAAGATCACATATTGCTCTATAAGCATTTCTAAACTTTAACTATCCTGATTTATGACCAGCATCCTCTTCAATCAAACTATCTAGATAATTTGTTTGCCCTAAATAATGAAAACTTTTAGGTTTAACCATTTCTTAGCCATCAATGCCAGTTGTATTTCATATACTTGTTTTCATCCTTGCGATTCTAAATCCTTGAAATCGTAAAGCTTCTCTGCGTCTTTCTGATTTGCTAATTATCCCTGGTGTCATCAACTCACTCAATATTCTTGCTAAAATGCTTCATGGTACCTCATCTTTAATATATCTAATGAGGTCCTCAATACAAGTAACAAGTTCTTCCATGAGATAAAATCTTATCTCACTTATATCAATCCCTAGCGAAAGCCTATGGTGAAGTTTTTTCTTCCCTTTTTATTCAATAAAAACCTTGCTAGTATAACATGCAACCTTTAGAAGGTTAATCTTCCTAGGTGTTTGGATCAGAACATCCATTTTCTGAAGTCCTCCAATGCGAGGTTCTTCATCATGCATTTTGATCCACACTACCATTTGGACTCGGTTCCGAAAAATAGAATCATGGACTTTTAAAAGAATTAGAATGTGAAAAAAAACAATAACAAACTATATTGTTTACCTGTCGATTTAAATCTTTTGCTTTATCTGCATAGATGCGAGATTCAGATGTCAACCGACTGGACATTTCACTGACCTCTGCACAAACATAATACTAACATTAAAGGATCCAAATTTGGAAACAGAGACAGCAGAATTGCTGCTAAATACATGTTGAAAGGAAAAGGCAAATGTATATACAAAATTATGATTTTCCAAAAATGACGAAGGCAATTTTTTTTAACTATAATTGCACATTAGTGTTTCCATAATCTAAAAACTGTACACAATTTAACGGTGACGAGAACTTTATAATACTTAAACTTCTAAACCTTCAATTAATTATTACATAAATTTCAAAGGCACGTCTCATTTCCTAAATTCATAAACGTGGAACATTATCTATGTAGCACAGAGACCTCGAACATTAAAAGCCTTTTCAGTCAGTTATGAATTGAACAAAATAGTTCCAACTGTGATTTTTTCTTTACGTACTGATGTTGAATAGGTTTATCGGTGTTGTTTCGCCAATTTTGGCTGTTCTTGTCTGTGTTAGTGCTTCTTTAAGTCATATAAACAAGAAAATGCAGTAGCTTGGCAAGGATTTCCATAAATCCAAATATAACACTTAGGCACGCTAAGTGATTTCATCTTTTTACACTTCTCATATATCATACTAGCATCAAGAAGAGGTATTATGCTAAAAGGTTAATTTTATCAACACATCCAGTTAGCCATTGATATCACAAACTAAAGAAATATGAACACTCTCCTTGTCAAGTGATCATAGATGAAAGCCTGGCACTTTCTTTCCATGTGAAAACAGAAAACTCACCCATGGGCCACTTACATTGTACCAACCACTTGCGAAATTTTCATTTCTCTCAAATGCATATAGCAGCAATGAAAATTGCACTTTTAAAATCTATAAGATTATGCAGTCTCCAGATCAGGGGCAGACATATATGATATATCATCAAGGGCAAGAAACTTTCTAGTTTCCAATAAATCGGTTAGGTTCAAAATGCAGACATATATGATATATAAAGGTTTTGAGGATTATATAAGCTTTCAAATTTACTGAGTTGCTGGAAAGGATTGACTGGTGCTTGTGAAAACTAAATTGAAAGCTTGAGCTCATATTGCCTAGAGATAGAGCGAATATAGATCAATTTCAAGAATCATTGGAGCAAATAATGCGTGAGGCATGGAAATTTACACATAGCTAACTATGGAAAGATCAAAGTGAACTCACGATCCAATTTTTCACCAACACCAAGAACTTCTTGAACATTGCGAGTCATTATCTGATGGACTTCATAAAGCTCGTCATTTAACTTCGCAAGGTTGCGCTGAGTACGGGTATCCAAGTACAGTTTCTTTGTCTTCTGGATGAATGTATCTTCAAAGTAACATGTAAAACCAATAAATCAGCAAACTCCATACCAGTATTGGTCAATTATGTGGACCAGTGAAATGACAAAATTTGCATAGAAAACCTACCGAACTTGATAAAAGCATATGGCCTGGCAGCAGTCTCAATTTGATTTCCATTCACTCTCTCGAATTCATTTTTGAGGTCTTCTAGATATTGAAAAGCAAGTTTCTTTGGGTATGACCGATCACACATTGTCAAGTAACATACCCGTCCTTCAATGATATAGCTGTGTAGTTATGTCAAGGATACCAACGAAAAGCAAACTAACTATATTTATCAATGGCAAGCATAAAATGGTAGCTATAATGAAAACTTAAATTGATGCTTTATTAAGCTTCTGACAACAGTCAAAGGTGATATATTTTCATAGGACACTGGGGAATGGAATGTCAGTGGAAAACCAGTATATGACAGACGTGTAGTTAAGCAGGTTAAGGAATTGGATAAAATTAAATAAGAAACCTACATGAGAAGTAAATCAGACTTTTTGAGTGAAACCTTGATTCCAAACGTGGCAGGATAAAGCACTACATCTAATGGTATTATAGCAATTGAGCATTATCAGATAATACCCTACATAACTCTGATTGTGTGGGTGCAATCTTCACTAGGGTTAAAACCAACCTACCAAGACAGAAGGTTGACAGGTCTGTTGTTTTTGCATCACAGCAACCATGATAGTGCCACAAATATAAGTCTCAACCACATCAAAATCATGTAGTATTAAGGATGGCCCAGAAGCAATTAAAGAAAGGATACTGGAAAAAGTATGGTCCTGTCTCAATTGACATCCTTGAAGCCTCATTGTGTCCTTTGGACAAGTTCTTAAACAAAAGTTTAGCTTGCTGCTTGTAGAATTCAGAATCTTTTTGATCACGGCCGTCATCCAATCCTTCTGCTAATGGAAGGCCATCAGTAACACGTGCTATCATTGTCAGCTTCACCATCTTATGCACCAATAAAGAAACGAAGAAAGCCTATCAAATAATATCCAAAGTTGACCTGGTCAAAACAAAGAAGGAAGAATCAAATTGATAATTACTTCATTATGATGTAATACTAATATCGATATCAAAAGACAATAAGATACAGGGGGGTATAACAAAGTGTCTTATACAAAGGTGTATGACAAAGAGTATTGCTTCAGCAACTTCCTATTAGGAAAAGGCCTCATGACCAGTAATTTCTATTCACAGCCTCCATAACAAAAAACTGCGATTGGAGAGTTTTCAACTGTAAATTCATATAGAAAGATGTTTAGCAGTTCAGACATCAAAGAAAACGGAAACCCTAAATGCTCGTGTGAATTGCATTAGTAACTTGAATTGCATGTAGAAATAGTATAAACTGTTTTATTTGAAAGAACAGAGAATGAGGCACATTCACCAACTCAGTTCTAAAAAGTGAAAGGGAATAAGAACTTGCAAGCATTTCCCAAAACATAATGATAGAGAAACATTCTGTAAAAGATAAAATGCAACTTTACAAGACTGATCATGTATACTTGCTTAACAATGTTTTGAACCCCAGTAAAATTCCTTTTAAAGATGAAGAAGGAACTTGACTGAGATCATAATTATAATATAAGTCTAAGATAAAATTGCCGACTCTCATCATACAAGCAAAGATTTCATAGAACAGAGCCCTATTAGATGAATATTTCCGGTCAATCTGATATGATAAATTGATAATCATCATCTAATTAGCTTTGTCAAAATCATCAAGGAACTAATCAGATATTAAAAAATTATAAATTAATTGAATACAAAGTTAATTTAGTTAAATTGGATTCCAAGTCTGGCATTTTTGTGACTTGAAGTTGTATATATCCTATTTGTGTTTCATCTACATGTCATTGTCATTCTAGTTGTATACAACTTATATGTGTCTTTTTCAAGTTCTTTTTGTGCATCTTCTTTCCTAATTTTCAGTAATATTTAGGGGTTGTTGGCGCCACAGTTATTTTGGGTAAAGTCTAATAAGTTTGGAGATTGTTAACTTTTGACTTATACCATGAATAATTATATTAGTAACAGGGAAAAATGTTCCTATGGCGGCACCTTAGACTGCAACCTAAGAAGTCATCTACGTGGTACTTCATGAGAGGCCATATCTCGTAATTAAATGCCAATGTAATTAATGAAGGCTCATGCATTTATGAGCTAAATACATTCATGAAGTACAAAATATGTGACTCCTTAGGTTGCACCCTAAGGAGTCGCCTTAGGGCCACTTGACTCTAATTTAGTAATATTATATAAACATGCTCAATGGAACACCAGAATGCATGTAAAGGACCTCGGAATTTTGGAATATAAGCTCGTTGATGTTGTCAGATCAGCTCAAATTCTATCAGACTCTGACAGAAGTTCAACAAAATAAGCAAAATTTAAAAACATGAAAACACAAGGCTAGGCTCATATTTCCATGTTTTTTCATAGATTTTAGTTAAAACACCACAAGTGGGCCGGTGAGAAAAGGCTTGGTTTTATTTTCATAATATGAAATCATCAAATAGTAAGAGAATAGCAATGCGTCTGACTATACATATGGAAATTGTTAACTTCTGACATATCGCATGAATAATCATTAGTAACGTCACTAATAATATCATATAAACAAGCTCAACGAAAAACCAGAACTCATGTAAACGACCTCGAAATTTTGGAATATAGGCTTTTTATTATTGTCCAAACAGAATTAAATCAGATTCTGATAGAAGCCATACAAAATGAGCACAATTACGAACATAATCCCTACATGAGTAACTGAGACAACATAAGGCTAGACACGTATTTCCATGTTTCAAGGAGATTTTGGTAGTCAACACCACAGGCGGTAGTATAAGGAGAAATGGTATAGTTCTGTTTCCGTAATATGAAATCACCACATATTTCAGTGAGAGAATAGCAACGCAAAAACTAAAATATAACAAGAAAACGCTGATGTTTGAGGTGGGATAATAAGAATGAATAAAAGAGGAATAGGATGATTAAAAATAAAATAGAGAAAAGGAGATAACAAGTTTTCAAAGCTTTTCAAGACCTTTTGGTTTGTCAAATTTGTATAATCAGTACAACTGGGGTAGTGGGGTGTATAGAGGCTCTAGCACCAAGTATAGCTGCCCAGCACAAACATCAACCACCCCCAAAAGAAAGGGGGCCAGAGAGGGAGGAAGGGAGGGAAGGGGAGAGAGGGGGAGAGAGAGAGAGAGAGAAAGTGGGGGGCTCTCTTCCCCTGCCTCGTCCAGGGGGGGGGGAATACACATAAAGAAACCAGCTACACATACGCACAAAAATCAACCATAAGGGTATACTGTTTTCATGAGATGGGCCTAAAAAGAAATTGCACAAGAATAAGGTAAATATCTTTCCTACATAAGCATAGATAACCTTGGAATCATAGACCAAAGCAACATCAACATCATATGATGATATTCATATCCATATGGTAAAGAGAGAAATTATATCCTTCTCATGCTATGGAACCTTGTGTCCATGATACTTGATTTAGATAAACTAGTTTGAGGTATGCTATACTTGCAGTATACTCTCGTTTGGGCACTTACAAACATATATAATAGGCCAGGATTATACTATTTATTTGCAACGTTCATAAGAAGCTCTAAGGATGTTCGTATTTCAAGTTGATATGGACTTTAAAGATGTGATCATGTGAATATTATCAACTCACAAAATAAATGGAACAAAAACAGACAAAAAGCTAGCTTAAAGTAAACCTAGTAAGAAAACCTATATAAGTCAAACAAAACCAAAACTCAAACCTACATTAAAACCTTATTGCAAAGTAATTAATTACCTTAGACATGAAAATGGGCTGCATTAAGGTCGTTCTTGTTTTAACAAGTTGTGATACAATTACAATCACTTACCAAAACACTGACTAAATCACTGGCTGAATTACGGATGATATACATGCCTCAATCAAACAGGGTCAGGCAAAGTAATTCCATCGACGTAAGATTCTAACACCTAAGAAGATAAATATGTAGTAGAAAGAATGTGAAATAAAATATCTGTACGTATTTCCTAACATTTGCATATAGTATTAGAAGTGGCACTTCAGGAATTTCACTAGTGGTGGCAAAGATGAGACATATGGCTCGAGACTTTGGCTCACCTTTAATGGGTGAGGTAGAACTAATTAGATTTTATTAAATGGGCTGGCTGACATATTGTTTACACATGAGATGATCTACATTGGTTCATTCAACAATTGAATGGGAGACTTCTAGTGGTGGATTTAGCCATGATGAAGCCATAAAGTAACTAGAAAGGCCACCTCCTCCCCGTTGAATCAAATATCGGTCATATCGGCCGATATATCGTCCAAATATATCGTATCGGGACCCATCATGATACAATAAAACCGATAAAATTTAGCCGATATGGCGATATATATATCGGCCGATATGACATATGAGACACCTTCCCAATACGATTCCGATATCCACCGATATCCGATATTTAAAACCTTGCTCCTCTCCCCCTCCGATTAAATTGGGAATATCATAGGCCAATATAATCAGCACCACCAAAGTTTTGGGATCTGCCTTGTGTTTATCGGCTTCGATTTTGAGCAGGACTTTGGGTTAGCGCAAGTGGCGGATCGAAATAGCATCTAGAAAACAATTTCTTAAAACCTATTTTAGTGGTTTAAGTTTATACTTGTTCTCTCTATGTCCATGATTCCTCAACAACCTAAACAATCAAATTCGATCAGAAATCAAAAGGATCCATCTTACACAACAAAACCCTAAGATTTCAATTGTTTCACAATTCAGATCTACGCATCACATCAATCACAATCAACAAATCTCAGATCTACTCAAAAATCGAAAAACGCAAAATTCACGTAAAATTACTGGAAAAAAATGGGAAAAAGATCGTAAGATTGTCACCTGATCGAATTGGGGAAGAATTGGACCGATCCGGATCTCCCCGCTCGCATAACGAGCAAAAAGTTGAGATCTTAAGATTTGGGGATTTTGAAGAATTTTTTTTTCATGCGTAAGGTTTGGATCTAACACTTCGCCTGCTTCTAGAGAGAGAGAGCAGAGAGAAGATTCGAAGCCAAGTGCATGCGATAAGCGTGAGATTAGGGGTATTTTGGTCATTTCTCGCATAAACTCTTTCCGCGGATTTACGACTGTGCAGTCGAACTCGGCTAAAAACTACTCTACACCGCATGGGAAGAAAATTTCTCAGCCTCAAGATTAGTGCACGTGAATCTCAAAGCCGATCCAAATGCTTGCAATAGATTTGTAGAGAAACTTCTCTAGAAATCCTTGTAAAAAAGATTTTTCCGTCGCACCCGTGTAATTTTGGGTTATTTTAATACAGGACCTCTAAAACGTGCATATTGTGAAAAACAACCCTTAAAATCTCTATGTTCTCTAAGTCGGCTCTTTTGTACAATTTACTCCAATTGATGACTTGGTTAAACCTAACTATGACAAAAAAAGGTTACAGCTATACCTCATCTCTTTGCCAGTTTCTATCTATTTTAACAACTAACGTACAAGGGGGTATCTATATACCACTACATAGATGGCTGGTTCAGCACCAAAATCTCGGACCATACTTCAGAGCTCTTCTACATAGGCTTTGACATGATCTCTCGCTCCTTTCTATGGTTTATGCCTTTGATATCTTGTTTGTTACTAGGTTGCCTTATTGTTAAAATGCAACTTAGCAACCTTATTGTTTAATTATTTGTAACAATGGATATTAATTTGTGTAAAACAATGAAGTGTTTACGGTTGGTTAATCTGATTTGTTTTACGTTTTATTTGCTATTTATTTCCAAGGTTTTACCCTGACAAGGTGATGATGCTCGGTACCGAGAACTTCTCAGATCACGACATGTGGCAGATGACGTGTCATGTGGCTTACGGGAAAGGAGCGAGAACAGTACGTTGGAGGCGTACCCCGAACCTTCCTTCCGAGAATGTTCCTGACCTTCGGTGACCTTCCAGACCACTCATAGGCTCGTCCTACAAACAACCATTAGCACGCCTCCGATCCTTCCCGCACGCTGAGTTATTTCAGTCCTCCTAGCTCGCCTCCGAGCTATCACAGAACCAAGCTCCCTCGGCCTCCCGCTTGTTCCCGAGCCTCCCACCGAGCTTAGCTTCCTCGGTATCATTGACCGACCCACTGCGCAGATCACAGGCGTCTCCGCCACTGCTCCGCGAATCTGGCCAGTCGCGAGATATTCGCCGCCCACGATCCCGTGTTCCACGCCATCACGTTCCCCCCATTAACGAGCGTATCTCGTCATTAATGGGGGATCCCGCCTTTCACGCAGGCGTAACGCCCGGGGGCGTAACGGCTGGCGTGAATCTCGCGCCCGCCAGCCTATGGCTGCCACTATATAAACCCGTCTCTCAGACGACTCAGGTAAGACAATTTTATCCCAATAGACCGTTACTCTGCCGAAATATCTCGACTAACTTGATAGTCGGAGGGTCCTCGGTGGTACAACCACCCCGGGACTTCCTTACAGGTAGCTCGACTCCATTCCAAATCAAGCCCACTGAGATCCACACGCATTGAGAGGCAACCCTCAAATCCAATCTCGGCCATCTATCACCGCTCGCTGCAGATCAACGGAAGACAATATCGGAAGATCACAGCCTCCATCAATTGGCGCCGTCTGTAGGAACGAAAAATTCCGCTCAACGAAAGTCAATCTTTCGATCCCGAACTCATGGCGAGTGATCATCATGACGACCCAAGCTCCAGCCGCCGTCCTCCCCACAACGGAGATGCAGGTGGATCCCCTCCTCCTCCGAATGTCATTCACGCCCTATCTGTACGAATAGATCGGCTCGCGTCCGTCGTGGATGCCCTTGTCCGTGTCCAGACAGCGGGACAAGCTCCCCAAGTCGCCGCTCCCCCACCTCGGGAACGACACATAGGGAGAGAAGACACTATCCGCGCCGGCGCATCCGAGCAACGCCACGCTATCTCTGGCGGCCACAGATCCCCCGTGGCGACCAATTCGATGACCCGGTGGGCACCTCACAGCTCGACGCCGAGATCTTATGAAAGAGCGTCCCGTCCTAAGGCCCATCGCGCTCCTGTCCCTCCCGAGGAGGTGTCGGTCTGCTCGCCTGCTCCCAGGCATGGCCGGCGCCTTCTCCCTCGACAGGTTCACGCTGACGGGATTCACCACGGCAGCTCGAAGACGACTTCGCCAGGGGACCTACGGAACCGGAACTGCGGCCAGGCGCAGGTCACCAGCAGCAGGGGCCATGAATCCGAGTATGTCGAATCCTCGGGATACCACGACCGACTTGATGCCCTTGAAAAGAAGATCGAGGGTATACATCGGGAGAGTCGTCCTTCAAGCGACGGGGCTAGATATGCCACCGACTCACTTACGAGGCCCTTCACTGAAGACCTGCTCGCTGTCCACGTCTCTTCTAGGAACAAGCCCCCAAAGGTCTCCCTCTTTGACAGAAAGTCCGACCAAAAAGACCATTTGGACTCGTTCATGGCAGGGATGAGCTTCCAGGACAACTCCAACGCCGCACAATGCCGGACATTCCCCGCAACTCTCATCCGTTCTGGACGAGACTGGTTCCGAGGACTCACGCTATGCTCCATCTCTACCTTCAATGAGCTGACCACCCAGTTCCTCGGCCACTTCGTCGGGAACAGACGGTAGAAGCGGGCCATCGATCATCTCTTCACCATAAAGAGCGGGGACAAGGAATCCTTCAAAGGATACGCCACCCGCTTCTACAACGCCCTTCTTGAGGTCCCCGAGCACCGGGACGAGACGGTCATCACTGCCCTTAGGTCAGGTCTTAGGCACAAGGAGTGGCTCCGCTCCTTTGCATTTGCACAGCCTAAGACCATTACCGAGGTAAAAGCCTGGACCGAGCAAGAGATCCAGCTCGAGTCCGAGGTGAACTCGAACCTACCTCAGACAGACCAGACCGATCAGAAGAAGAGGGCAAGAGAGGATAAAAAGAAAATTGAGCGGCCAAAGCCCTACTCCCTAAAGTTCCAGGAGTATACCCCGCTCAACATCTCCCAGACAGAGCTGTTGGAGAAGGTAAAGGGCGAGAGATTCTTCAAACTCTCCCCGGTCAACCATAAGGCGGCCAAACGGATACGAGGCCCCTATTACGCTTCCACAAGTCGTAGGGACACCCCACCGAGAACTGCAAACAGCTCCGAGACTACATCGAGGAGTTAATCCGCTCGGAGCACCTGGCAAGATACTTGCGGGACAAGCGACAAGCCGACCGAGAGCAAGAGCACCACCCCCTCCCGGCGAGTTGACGATCGGCTAAATCATGGTCATATCGGTGGGGGGTGCGCCTGGGGCCGACGAGACACGGCGGCCCTTGCCGGTTGAAGGGACTATCAGCCAACCCAGGAAGAGGGTCAAAGCAGCCGAGCCCATCATCTTTACCGATGAGGACCTCCATGGGATATCCCTGCCTCACAATGACCCCCTGGTGATTACAGCGTAGGTCTACCGTTACGAAGTGCAAAGGATATTGGTCGACTCGGGAAGCTAAGCAGACATCCTCTTCTACGACTGCTTCCTGCGTATGGAACTTACCCCGTCGGACTTGAGGCCGGCCATCCACATCCTGTCGGGGTTCACCAACCACTCCATCCCGGCAGAAGGGGTGGTCACCCTCCTGCTTAACATCGGGGAGACAGGCCACACGCGTACCGTGCCTGTGGAGTTCATCGTCGCCAGAACTCCATCGGCCTACAATATCCTCCTGGGACGCCCGACGCTTAATTCCCTCCGGGCCCAGATATCGACCTACCACTTGGCAATCAAGTTTCCCCTCGACCAAGACGGGATAGGTCGGGCTTACGGGAACCAGCAAATCGTGAAGATTTGCTTCACAGCAACATCGATGTCCGAGGAGAGAAATGATGATCTTGAGAGCACGGATGAATTCAGGGGATCTTTGGATGCTAGGGACGAGCATAAAGAGATCCGAGGAGCCCCGGTGGATCCTCTAACAGAGGTCCCCCTCGTCGAAGGGGACAATGAACGAACCGTCCAAATCGGGCCACTCTTAACGGGGGCTCGGCGCGACGACCTGGTCCACTTCCTCAGAGGAAACTCAGACGTGTTCGCCTAGGCGCCCGCCGACATGCCCGGGATAGACCCCAAAACAATATCACATAAACTCGATGTCGCCCCGGCGGTCTGACCCGTCAAGCAGAAGAAACGAAGTTTCGCCCCGATCAAGCAAAGAGCGATCGAGGACGAGGTCGACAGGCTGCTCACAGCCAACTTCATTCAGAACGTGGCTTACTCGGAGTGGTTGGTGAATATGGTGATGTTTAAAAAGGCAAGCAGGAAGTGGCGCATGTGCGTCGACTTCACTGACCTCAACAAGGCCTGCTCGAAAGACAACTATCCCCTCCCTCGGATAGATCAGCTTGTCGACAGTTTGGCAGGCCATGAGCTACTCATCTTCATGGACACCTTCTCCGGCTACAACCAGATCCGTATGAATCCGGCAGACGAAGAGCTCACCGCATTCACAACGGACCGGGGGGTATACTGTTATAAAGCAATGCCCTTCGGCCTCAAAAAAGCCGAGAAGCTCAAGTTATACCTTTGAAAGGAATATCTATGAATGTATATTTCTTCTTTCACAAAAGCGACGTAAATTTTTCTAAGTTCTTTTTTTAATAAGAAGGAAACAATAGAGTATCGCAAAAAGGAGAACTTTATTTATTTATAAAGTATTGTGGGCTCCTCAGCCTTACATAAAAGTTGAAATTACAATAGCGGGGGAAGGGGGTGCAGGAAGCATTGCTCGTGGTACTCCGAAGAAATTGCCGCCAACCGAGCCCTTGCCGCCTCGGACCTCTGCCTTTGATGCTGCCCGTGAACCCTCGACGCCACGGACAGGCCAGAGGACTCTCCAGCCAGGCACCCATCAGCGAGATGCCTCAGTTGGTAACACTCGAGGACGAGTGCCACCGAGCGATCGCGCCGACTGTTTGAGATCAGGCCGAGACGGCATAACGATCTTAGCTTGCCAACTGCCTTGTCCTTCAGTTGCTCGAACAAGGGGTTGTGCAACCCCGGCGACGCCCTCTAAATTGAGTACATCAGCAGCTGGAGCAGGGGTGATCACCGGGGAAGCAGGCGGCCGAAATGGTCCTCCACACGCTGAACCACCGCCTGAAACGTCTTCTCGGAGCTCAGCTGGTCGTACAAGTATACATCTTCAAAGGAAATGATCTCGGGGATGGAGAAAGGGAATCCGTCCATTCTTATGTTTCGAGGTGCAAAGCTAGGAATGAGCAACACACCCTCTCTATTTTATAGCCACCACAGAATCCCTAAGAGTCCAAACTTGCACGCGCATGGGCATGAATCCAGGGATTCGCTCAATTCTTCTAATACTGTACTGCCACGCGGCAGGTATCCCGTATTTCTCGGCGAACCGAAGTCGAAGCGACGCACATCTTCGAACGCTTCGCCTCCCCTATGCGTTTCTGCCACATGCCGCCCGCGACGGTCACTCTTCTCGATATTCACACATCTCTGAAGGTCGGGCAGAGACTCGTAAAACCGAGCGGCTGCTCTGCTCGGTCCATCCATGGCTGGTAGTTCACTACCCACCGACGTCAAGGATCAAAGCCCTCGCCAAGAGGCAACCGAGCGGCTGCCCTGCTCGGTCCATCCATGGCCGGTAGTTCACTACCCACCGACGCCAAGGATCAAAGCCCTCGCCAAGAGGCAACCAAGCGGTGCCCTGCTCGGTCCATCCATGGCTGGTAGTTCACTACCCACCGACGCTAAGGATCAAAGCCCTCGCCAAGAGGCAGCCGAGCAGCTGCCCTGCTCGGTCTATCCTTAGCGGGTAACTTCTTACCCATCTACACTAAGGATCAAAGCCCTCGCCAAGTAGCAACCGAACAGCTACCCTGCTCGGTCCATCCATGGCTGGTAGTTCACTACCCACCGATTCCAAGGATCAAAGCCCTCGCCAAGAGGCAACCAAGCAGCTACCCCTCTCGGTCTATCCTTAGCGGGTAACTTCTTACCCATCTACGCTAAGGATCAAAGCCCTCGCCAAGAGGCAACCGAGCAGCTACCCTGTCCAGTCCATCCATGGCTGGTAGTTCACTACCCACCGACGCCAAGGATCAAAGCCCTCGCCAAGAGGCAACCGAGCAGCTACCCTGCTCGGTCTATCCTTAGCGAGTAACTTCTTACCCATCTATGCTAAGGATCAAAGCCCTCGCCAAAAGGCAACCGAGCAGCTACCCTGCTCGGTCCATCCATGGCTGGTAGTTCACTACCCACCGACGCCAAGGATCAAAGCACTCGCCAAGAGGCAACCGAGCAGCTACCCTGCTCGGTCTATCCTTAGCGGGTAACTTCTTACCCATCCATGCTAAGGATTAAAGCCCTCGCCAAGAGGCAACTGATTGATTGTTCTAAGTTGTGATGAAATGTAAAGTGTTCACAATCAAAGATATTTGTACCGCAATCAATTAACGGTGTCGGTGTTGTATGTTAATGAATACGGATCGTCCACAGGGAAAGTGTGACTTGCTCGTTATTGTTTTAGTTGAGTCGAAAATTAAAAGATAAAAGAAATTGCAATAAAATTAATTCAAGATTTATGAATTTTTATTTCAAGAAACTTAAAGAAAATAAAGATCAAGAATCAAGAATCAATAAGTGTCCCAAATTGTTTGAGTTATCAAGATTTGAAGAGAGGCTTGTCGGAATCAATTGAATCGATAGTGATAATTGATGCTTAGAATTTCAAATTCTTATCTATTGAAGATTTGATGCTAGATCGATGTCAATCAACGAGGTTTAGGGATCCTTTGAAGAAACTAGGGTTTCTTCATCCTCATCCCTTGTCCTTTAGTTAATTAGCATTCAAATTCTAGCCTCTAGGAAATTCAATCATCGATTGTTGATATCTAATTGAGAGCGAAAACATTCAAGAAAACATCTCGCTCAAAACTAGGTCATCTTTAATTCAATTTCCTAGGGTTTACAAAACTCATAAGACTTAAGAATCCTTCAAGAATTCATCAATATCATCTACCTATTCTTTTGATTCCGATTCAAGCGGAGTTTACTCACGCATCATCATCAAACAATCAAGAATGAAAAATATCATAATGCGCAAGTGAATAGAGAGAGATTAAAGATCGTCACCTTTTATTATTCGATATTTCGTTACAATACACTTAAGAACTACAAGAATTGAGGAGGAACAAAAATTATCGAACTAGCTTCGCATCGATCTTCTTAAGTCGCGGATCGTCGTGGATCTCTTGCTCGGATGAAAATCGATGTTGCTTCAAAAGGCTCATGGATGCTTGCTCGATTTGAACTCGATGAATCTTGATTTGGATTTTTGCGATGGATTTGGGGCTAAGGTTTTGAGTTGCTAGTTGTGTCACTCAACTAACGGTATTTTGGCTCAATATTCAACAACCCCAATTGTGTCGAACAATCTTTGTAATGAAGCCTTGGGTCCCCTTTTATAGTCTTCTCCTTATGCTTCCCCTTGAAGCTTGATTTAGCTTCCTTTAGAAGCTAAGCTAGGTTTAGCTTTCTTTGCAAGCTTGGTAGTTGAGTAGAAACTTCTAGATTAAGGTAGTTAGCTAGCTTGCTTGAGAAGCTTGGTAGGTATTAGGCTTGTACAAGAAACTTGGCTTTTAGAAGAGAAGTTTCTGGAGATCTCTGGAGACTGAAGTATCTTGAAGAAGTTTGGCTACTAAAAGAAGAAGCCTGAAATAATAATCTGCCGATGACATGTCAATGTGGCCGTGGATCCGCGGAGGATCGGCCCATTCGGCCGTGGATCCGCGGCCGTTTGGAGGGCTTGGCGCATGGAAATTCTGGGCTGATTTTGTGATGATCCATAGGGCCTTATTTTATGTCTGAAATCTTTTTATACTTTCTTATTTACTGCGAGATTTCAAGTCTTGGACTTGGTGTATTTTTAGCAGCACTTTTATGATTCTGGCTCTTTACTTGGAGAATTTTCCTGCACACAATCTCGAGACAAGTGTTGCAATATACAAAAGATCATGCGTGCAATAATAAACACTCAATTTTCCTCAAAATGCCGGTTATAATGTATAACACATGTTATTTGATATTTTACAGACGAATTGCTAATATGTGTTATATTCATACCGAACACCTTTAGATGATTGCAAAGAGTAGGGAAATTGATGTGTTAAAAATGCAATATTTTCGACTGATCAGCAACCGAGCAGCTGCCCTGCTCGGTCCATCCATGACTGGTAGTTCACTACCCACCGACGCCAAGGATCGAAGTCCTCGTCTAGAGGCCACCGAGCATCTTCCCTGCTCGGTCCATCCTTAGTGGGTAACTCCTTACCCATCTGTGCTAAGGGTAAGAAGTCCTCAACCTCGGCGACGCCGACCGATCTTAAGAGCGGTGATCGCCAGTCCAACTCGACGTATCTTCAACGAGCGATCGCCACCTCGACTTCGGGGCCATAAAGATGCCGACCTTATACCGGTCTTTATGGCCCCGAAGTCGAGGTGGCGATTCATTTGTCGGCATGGCTGGCCTAGTCATCCCTCGTTTTAGTTCGCGAACTAAATCCATTCAGTAGGAGTATGGCTGGCCTAGGCATCCCTCGTTTTCCGTATTTTGGGAAGCAGGGCGTGACATGGTTTAGTTGGTATCAGAGACTGTGTTTAGTATCAAGGGATAACATTAACTATGCTGTATTACGTTATTCCTGTTTCACTACTCTTGATTTCCATCCTTGAATCTGATATTATCCTTTTGAATCTTCCAGTGATGACGTCCCCGAACGATCCCTCCTCGGACTCCAGCTCTCAGGACCGCACGGAAAGAATACTTAGTGCACTGACCACTCTCGCGGAAGCACAGGAGAGGAAGACAGATTTGCTCACTGAGGGACTCAGGGCGATTACCGCCGCAGGGGGACCCTCCGCACTTATTACCGCCCCCGAGGGCGTTGTTCCACCAGCTTATCATGCTAGGGCTGGTACAGTATCAGACTTCCGACGGTTACACCCAGCTGCATTCACAGGGATAGCTGAACCCCTTGAGGCTGAGCAATGGCTGGTGAACATGGAGAATTTATTGACTGCCGCCAGGGTTCCAGAGGAAGACAGAGTGGACGTGATAAAGATTCAATTAGAAGACGAAGCCCGTACATGGTGGTCGGTGGAAGAAAGCAGACTTGACGGGCCGATCGAATGGAGCAAGTTTAAGGAGTGCTTCTTAGATCATTATTTTCCTTCCACAGCCAAGGCAGAAATGGAGGAGAGGTTTATTCTTTTGAAGCAGAATGGACGCCCAGCGGACGTTTATGCGGCAGAGTTCAACCGCTTGAGTCGTTTTGCTCCGTACATGGTCGCCTCAGAGGTCACCGGGCCAGACATTTCCTGCAGGGGTTAGATTTTGAGTTGCAGCAGTTGATTGCATCGTTGGATTTGCAGACTTTCGCACAGGTACTCAACGCGGCGAGAGTTCAGGAGCAATTGATTAACAAGTTCAGGAGACCCCCAGTCATTCCAGCATGTACCTACGCGCTATCTCGAGGAGCCATACCGGTTCACCGGCCAGGAACGACACAGATGAAGCGGCCGTTCGTACTACAGCATCGCCCCCAGAGGCAGGGCGTAGTTTGCGGCTATTGCGGTAGAGGTGGACATACCCAGAAGGACTGTCGCCGTGCTAAGGGACAGTGCTTGATTTGCGGTTCCAGTCAGCACAAGATTGGCAGTTGCCCTGAGCGAGCAGAGATACAGGGAGGTTCTGGACCGCCACAGCAGAGGCCGCAGGAGCAGAGACAACCCTTTACAGGTCGCGGTCAGGGACGGGCTTTCACCTTGACCGCCGAGCAGGCAGAGGCGTCAGGAGATGTGGTTACAGGTACTCTGCTCGTACATTCCTTGCCAGCTAGAGTACTTTTTGATTCAGGAGCATCGTATTGTTTCTTGTCTGAGCATTTCACTGATACACACTCAATACCACATGAACCACTAACAAAGGGATGGGAAATTCATACGGGTAATGGCATTATAATATCTAGTCGAGAATGTAGATTATGCCCGGTTGTAGTGTGTGGCAGGAAATTCTATGCAAATTTCCTCCTAATTGGGACAGGCAGTTATGACGCAATTCTTGGGATGGATTGGATGAGCACTTTTCATGCGGTTATCGATTGTCGTGCAAGGAATGTGATCTTCCGCATTCCCAATCACCCGGAGTTTATTTTCGAGGGCGGAAGCGAATCTTTGGAGCCAGCTAAATACAGAGCAAAGCCTAAGGAGCTGACAGCTATGGAGATTGATAAGAGCCCAGTCCCAGAAATTGTTCGGGACTTTCTGGACGTATTTCCCGAAGATTTACCAGGTCTACCGCCTCCTCGAATCTTGGAGTTCTCAATCGACTTAACTCCAGGTACAGCCCCAGTATCCAGAGCCCCATATAGAATGGCACCAGTTGAATTGGCGGAATTGAAGAAGCAGGTTGAAGAACTACTGAAGAAGGGATTTATTCGGCCAAGCGCTTCACCGTGGGGTGCACCAGTTCTATTAGTAAAGAAGAAGGATGGATCGCTGCGAATGTGTATAGATTATCGGGAGCTGAACAAGGTCACAATAAAGAACAAGTACCCAATCCCGCGCATTGACGACCTATTCGATCAGCTAAGTGGAGCCAAGATATTCTCGAAGTTGGACCTCCGTTCTGGATATCATCAAATCAGAGTAGCAGCCGAGGATGTGTGCAAGACGGCTTTCAGGACCCGATACGGACATTACGAGTTTCTTGTGATGCCGTTCGGCGTTACCAATGCCCCAGCAATATTCATGGACTTGATGAACATGGTGTTCGCAAAGTACTTGGACGTTTGTCATTGTGTTTATCGATGACATACTTGTCTACTCGAAGACCCGAGAAGAGCACGCTGAACATTTGCGCACGGTCCTACAAATTCTTCGGGAAGAGAAGCTGTATGCGAAGCTAAGCAAGTGTGAATTCTGGCTCGACAAGGTACAGTTTTTGGGACATATTGTTTCGGGTGAAGGCATCTCGATGGACCCGGCAAAGATAGAATCTGTCAGAGATTGGCCGACGCCGAAGTCAGTGGCTGAGATCAGGAGTTTTTTGGGATTGGCAGGTTATTATCGGAGATTCGTCCAAGATTTCTCAAGAATCGCGGAACCATATTGACGCGGCTGACACGGAAGGACGTGCCGTTTACATGGATAGAGGAGTGCACTCAGGCATTCGACGCACTAAAGCAGAAATTAACCACGACGCCTATTCTTACTGTACAAGATGATTCAGGTGGTTTGGTGATACACAGCGATGCCTCAGGGAAGGGTTTAGGCTGTGTTTTGATGCAGCACGGTCGAGTGGTTGCTTACGCCTCTCGACAACTGAGAAATCACGAGAAGAACTACCCCACACATGACTTGGAGTTAGCTGCGGTAGTCTTTGTATTGAAGATTTGGAGGCACTATCTATTGGGTGAGAAAGTGGAGGTGTACACAGATCACAAAAGTTTGAAGTATGTTTTCACCCAGAAGGAACTAAATATGAGGCAGCGCCGATGGCTAGAGCTGATGGCAGATTATGACTTGGACCTTCATTATCACCCGGGGAAAGTGAATGTTGTACCAGATGCGCTCAGTCGCAAGCCAGCGGTCATGATGTTGACCGATCAGAGGAGCATTATTGAGGACTTTCAGAGACTTGAACTTGAAGTCGTTACGCCAAACGCACTCAGTCAACTTTGGCAGCTACAGGTGCAATCTTCTCTGGTAGATCGCATCAAGACTGCACAAGCGGATGATCCCCGATTGCAAAAGTTCAGAGAGGAAGTGGAAGCTGGACTGAGAACGGATTTGATTATACATGAAGATGGCTCTCTGAGATTCGGTAGCAGACTCTGCGTACCCAAGGGAGGTGTTCGAGAAGAAGTATTGGCTGAAGCACACAGTTCAGCTTATTCTGTGCATCCGGGAAGTACAAAAATGTACCAGGACCTAAAGCAGCACTTTTGATGGAACGGAATGAAGCGGGAAATTGCGAGGTTCGTATCCAGGTGCTTGGTATGTCAGCAGGTGAAGGCGGAACATCATAGGACAGCAGGACTGTTACAACCCCTGCCGATACCGGAATGGAAGTGGGAGCACATTACTATGGATTTCGTGACGGCCTTACCACGGAGCCCTAGGGGCAACAACGCCATTTGGGTTATCGTCGATCGCCTCACAAAAGCTGCACACTTCCTACCTTTCCGAGTGGGACAATCGACAGAATCATTGGCAGAAAGATATATGCAGGAGATTGTACGACTTCACGGTGTTCCAGTCAGCATTGTGTCAGACCGGGACACGAGATTCTTGTCGCACTTTTGGAAGAGCTTACAGGAGAGCTTGGGTACCCGCCTTAATTTCAGCACAGCTTATCACCCACAAACGGATGGACAATCCGAGCGTACGATTCAGACGCTCGAGGATATGTTGAGAGCCTATATGTTGGACTTTCAGGGTTCCTGGGAGGACCATCTGCATCTAGTCGAGTTCTCTTATAACAATAGTTATCAGGCTAGTATTCAGATGGCTCCTTTTGAAGCACTATACGGGCGGAAGTGTCGATCCCCAGTATGTTGGGATGATGTGGGAGAACGAAGACTACTGGGCCCCGAACTCATTGTTCAGACAGTCGACAAGGTTCAAATGATCAGACAGCGTATCAAGGCGGCTCAGGATCGACAGAAGAGTTGGGCAGATACCAGCAGAAGGGCACTTGAGTTCGAAGTCGGAGATCATGTGTTCTTGAAGATTTCCCCTACTCGTGGAGTTATCAGGTTCGGAGGTCGGGGAATGCTTAGTCCCCGCTTTATCGGATCTTTTGAGGTGCTAGAGCGAGTAGGAGAGGTGGCCTATCGACTTGCCTTGCCTCCATCGCTAGCTGGTGTGCACAATACCTTCCACGTGTCACAGTTGCGGCGTTATGTTCGGGATGAGAGCCATGTCCTGGACCATTCAGAGCTAGTTTTGGGTACCGATCTGTCGTACGAAGAGCAGCCAACTACCATTCTCGACCGCAGAGAGAAAGTGCTGAAAAATAAGGTCATTCCGTTAGTCCGAGTGTCTTGGGGCGGTCGTTCCCCAGGAGAATCCACCTGGGAGCGGGAGGAAGACATCCGTGATCGTTATCCACATTTTTTTGTTTAGTACATTGTATTCTTGTATCTTTGTTAAATTTCGAGGACGAAATTTTTGTTAAGGGGGGTATGATGTAAATCCCCGTTTCCATATTAATAAAAGTTTTTCCTATTTTTCTAAATCCCAGAAATTTACTTTTTCTCGTATATTGTTGGAGGAAGGTGGTTGCTTGAATCCCAATGTTTATATTTTTTCCTTAACCTTAAAAATCAAAATCCAGAATTTAAAACCCCAAACCCTTTATTAAAAACCCTCAGCCCATTCACAAGTTTTTTTAAATAAATCCTTTAATTAATTCAGCCCAGCCCGCTTACCATTCCTCAGCCCACTCCAGATTTTCTTATTTTTAAAAAAAAAAAGGAATTATTTTGGGTCCGGCCCACTCCCCCGGCCCGCCTCCATCAAAACTACCCGACTCGTTACCAAACCCCTCCATCTTCCCCTCGTCCAAAACTCCCGCTCGTTTTCTTTCCTTTCCCACATCGCACCCACGTCGCGTCGTTACCCCACGTCGCCGCGACCCCCGACCACGATTCCACACCCCTCAAACCCCTCGTCTCCAACTCCTCTCGTCACTCTCCCTCTCCAATTCACTCCTCATCTCGCTCTCTACACTACCGAGCCCCCTGCACACCAACCCATTTCACCCGAGCCAACCGCCACCTTACACTCTCGACGCCGACGAGCCCCCCCCACTGCACCTGAACCATGTCGTCGACGTCCACCTCCTCAGCATCGTCACCATCACCATAATTCCCTAGCCCCACTGCTCAACCTTTCCCTCTCTTCAAAAATTCCAAAACCCATTCTTTTGTTCCAAGCATTTCACTGCGCACTCTCCGTGCACGTTGCCGGAGCGACGCCGTCGACCGTCGTTGACCCCAGTACACTCACAGAGGATCAGCAAGCACTCCTCAAGCTCCAGTGACTGTGCAACGACTCCGGACAACACCGACGCAAAATCCGCATTTCGATCCAAGCTCGCGAGAATCCGTTTCACGGCGTACATCGCACGTTCGTGACACCGTTGCTGCCGTACGACCTCGAGATGTTTCCAGGCAAGTGTTTACTTGCTTCATGCTAAAATAATAGTGGTACAAACCTAGATCATCTAGTTTACGAATTTACCGATTTCCGATACATAATGGGACCTATGTGTTCGATGCTAAATCCCAATGGAAATAATTGTTTATTTTGACGGAAACTGACATTTTCTGTTGGCCCATATGGTGATAAATATTGTGTATGAATCTCGCTGGAAAATACGATTGTTAGTGACAAAAATTGATACCCCCAAATATGCCGTTAAAACTAGAATTTTCTCGTATCTGAAAATGAATAAAATCACCATAAATTATATTCAAACTGGAATGATGCCTTCGAGGGCTTAAATCGAAGCTGACTCGATGAAGTTTAACCCTGTGTAAAATTTCAATGATTTCTGTTCAGTAACCGTGATGATAATTAGATCGGAATGCGACTCTGGACTGCAGTCCAGAGCGTTTCTGATTATTGTGTACTGTCCCAATACCTGTGTCACTATGTTTCTTGAAGTCGTATGTTACGGAACTCTACATTAGCTTAAACATAACTCTGTTAGCTAAACAAACCAAGTGGTTCCATTCCATTTCATCGCCGTTTGCTATTTTAAACTGTATTTAAAAGGGCAGAACGTATATCTGTCCAGAACAGATTCAGAAATGACATATTGAGGTTAAACTGTGCATAACTTTCAACATACAGATGCGATTGAGGATCCGTCTGTTGCGTTGAATACTCTATTGGAAACCCTAGATTTCGTTTAACTGTAACATTGCTAAATTCTGAGCCCAACTGGGTGCAATTCGTGTCGCGAAACGGACGTTCAGTTCTGAAACTGAATTTCCAGCCGCGAGCACTTAAAATGAAACAGCTGTACCTTGGGAACCAGAATCCCGATTGAACTAAAACTAATTTTGATGAATTGCTGACTGAATGTTCTATTTATCTTACTTGTATCACTTTGTTGAATTCTTAACATATGAATTTATGAAATTTCTGGAAGATGATGACATGCCTATTGATTCATATTGCCCTTAGCGTAATGATGGCATACATACATATATCATATCCCATTTACCATATACTTAGTGCTAATGCGTGTTAGAGTCAGTGGACATTGCATTATCGTGCGTGGTTGATGTTGGTTTAGGAGTGACGGGTATACCAAAGGGGAAGTGAATATTCGTGACAGTGATTGATACAGTGAACAGTGATAAAACCGTGCCATTGGTATACTTGTACACGACTAAATCAAGATCATAACTAGTGAGAACCTGGGGAAAAGGAAGAAATCAAAGTGGAAAGAGTATCGTATTTAGCGGGACCGTGTTTAGAGAATGATCATTCGAACTGTGATACTGATACATGTAGGGTAGGATCTAGCGATCCGGCTGACAGGGTTATGTCCGGGCATGTGGGCCGTTGTCTCGGGTATGTACGAGACTCCTGTTAAACATGATCCTCCTTCCACTATGTGATTTCAAACATGACCTAGAGACCGATAGGGACACATAACATATTCTGCATCATATAGTGACATAGTGATTACTTGCATTGTTCTTACACCGGTATTACCTCATATACCTGTTTCATCTTATTATAATAATATTGTTATTGTGTCGCTCTGACGACCTGAGTATGCATGCTCAGATCCCGCGGGAGGACCAGCACAGGAGACGGATCTACCCTTCGAGTTCACAGAGATATAGTCTGGTGTACTTCCTATCTTTTTCTGCTTTCCATAAAAGTGATCGTGAGGTTGACTTTGGTTAGTATTTGTTCTTGTTATCTGTAATTTGTGAACAGTGGAATATTAATGTAATAAATTAGTGATGTGATTCCTTTACCACTGCGCTTTATTTACTGATTACCATGTAATGCTAGAAGCCGAAATGTGACTACGGCGGGATGATTCCTTGACCGTAGGAGCATGGCTGGCCTAGTCATCCCTCGTTTTCCGTATTTTAGGAAGCGGGGCGTGACACAAATTCCTGGAAAAGGGCTTTATTTACAAATCAGAAGTTTCTACAACGGTATTGTGGGCTCCTCAACCTTACAAAATCGCCCGAAGGCTTACAAAATTCCAAGACGAAAACAAAAAATATACAAAAAAGAGGGCAGGGAGACTCAGGTCTCAGGGCCGGGAAGGACCTTGACGTGCTCCGCGGCCACCTCGGGAGCCAGGGCAACTGCCTGAGGGTCGGCGCCCACCGCAGGGGCTTCAGCACTGGGAGCCGGGACGACCGCTTTCTTCCCGACGCCCCCACCAGGGGCCTTCCCCCCGGCGACGCATCCGGTGGAATCCCCCTGCACCTCACCCTCGAGGGGGTACTCGAGCCGGAGCTTAGCGTCGGGAAACTCCGGCATCAGCGCCTTGACGGTGTCAAGGGCATCAGGCCAGATGAGGGCTGAGGCTTCGGCGAGGTCGGCGTAGAATTGATCCGACATCATGTAGCTCTCCACCGCCTTCGCAGCCCGGAGGTCGGAGCGCCTCATCGCTTCCTTCATCGCCTTGTTTTTCCTCTTGAGGGTGTCCCGCGTCTTCTTCAGAGTGGCGGCGAGCACCCTGGCATCTTCCAACTTGGCCTCAACGGCCTTGTTGGACTCCATCAAAACTCTGATGGTCTCCCGGCAGCCGGCGTTCACCTGACCCTCGGCTGCCACCTGGTCTTCAAGGGTGGCGATCCTGTCCTTCGCTTTACGCAGCACCCGGCTCAAGCCTTCCTCCTGCGATGAAAACTCGCCAGCAATCTGCATTGCTGGGGCAATTTTCTCGTCCTCCATGTTGACAACGAGGGCGCAGTGCTAGAGGACCTGAGGAAAACAAAGGAGGGGTTAAAAAAAGGCACCCGATCCCGCAAACAGAAAGTACTTAATAAGAACCTGAGTGGGAGGCAGACACTGACCTACACGGCCTCCTGGGCTATGGCCGCCATTTGGGCCCTGAGGGTCCCCCGGGGGATTTTGCTCCCAGTCGACCTTTCCATTTCCGAGAGCAGGCTGTCGGCAACGGAAAGCTCCGAGGGTTCCTCGAACCGAAGATCCCCTTCATCCACGAAAATCGGGGAAGACGGGGAACGGGGCACCGTTTTATGGTGCCTCTTGAGGAGGGGCGCGGGAGGATCAGCCTCATCTCCCACCTCCAAAACCCGGGGTTCCTGCTCCCGAGCGTGTTTGCGGCTCTGCGCGCGGCCGGCCTCCGAGGCCCGGGGCGTGCTGGAACGCTTGGTCGGAGCGGCCGCCGTCGGAACCAGGCTCGTGGCAGGGCTTGACGGGCCGGCACCTCCGGCCTTCCTCCCTTTTTTCTCGGCCATCGCTGCCTGGAATTTGGATCGGTCCATCCTCTGCAAAAAGAAGCAAAAATACAAAGAAGGAGTTAGCAATGCCAGAAAAAGTGGAAGAATACACAAGTCTAAACAGGTCTCCTAAAACTCCTAACTTACCCGCAAACTGAGCGGGACTGAGCCCGGCCCAACTGAGGGCTTGCTCAGACAGCAACACATCGGCCCGATGGACGGGCTCCCACTCCGCCACCGCCACCGCATCGGGATCGTTCGATCGCCTCACCCGCGGGCAGTTGGCCCTGTGCCACTGGACGGGCACATGCCAATCCTCACCCTCAGGTGGCCCGACGAACAAGAACTTCTCCTTCCATTCATGAATGGAAGAAGGTACTGCTACGGCCCTCGACCCGGTCGTCCCTCCTATGTGTTTTCTAAAAGAAATGTATACCTAGCTAGGCACGTCCCTACGAGTGCCGGGGTGATTTTTATAGCAGAGGGAGGAAAGGAGAATGTTCAGGCTGAAAGGGATCTCCTGCAGTCTCAACCGGACCAGAAACCCGAGGAGAATCCTCCACGAGTTCGGCACTAACTGGCCGGGGGCTAATTGAAAGCAATGCAGCGCCGCACTCATCTCGATGGAGAAGGGCAGACGCATTCCGGCCCAAAAGGCCTCCAAGTACAAGGCAATCTCCTTGCCCCGTACCTGGTCTGCCCTTTCTCCCTCTCCGGCCAAGCGAAGCAAGTAGCCGGGGGGAATGTGGAAGCGAGCCCGGATTGTGGCGAGCTCATCCACATGCCTCAGGAGGGAAGACGCGTCACGGATACTCTTAACACGCGCTTTGGGGACCGTCCCCGTCGCACGGCCCCGGGGAGCATGACTAACCCTAACTTCCCGGGAGGATTCTGACTCGGGCGAGGAAGAGGAAGAAGCAGAAGAGGAAGCTGCAGAAGACTCCCGAGACTCTACCTGAACTATTTCTACGGACTCCCCAGAAGAAGACATCTAACCTGAGCAAAGGAAGGAGTCCTCTGAGGAAAGAACACAAGAAATCCGACCTAAGGGGAAGATCGCCGAGCTAACACACGAAGGGCTGAAGAAATTATAGCGAAATGTGGATCCTAAGGGGATTCCACCTTTATTTATAGCCGTCGGCAAACACATCCTATGGCGTCGATCGTCTCCCGCCAAAACAACACTTTGCATTCAACGGCCGTCAACATTCCACCTGTTGCACACGCATTGGGCGCGTCCCGTCAAGCGCAAAGAACACCGGCGGCCCATCACCTCGGCTAACCAGCGCCGGACACGTGGCCTGGCGTTTCGGTGAACGTACGCCCGAATCGGCGCTTCCTCTTTAATGCAAGATCTCTCCCCTGATCCACTGACGTCATCAAGAAAATACAGCTAATTGCCCGGGAATCCGTGCCGACGATGTCTTCGAATAAGAGCTTAGCCCGGGTGACCAATCAGACCACTCTCGACCCGACCCATAAATAGGTCGAGACGAGAGTGGGTGGCTAATGATGATGCTCGTTACTGAGAACTCCCCAGATCACGACACATGACAGATGATGTGTCATGTGGCTTACGGGAAAGGAGCGAGAACGGTACGTTGGAGGTGCATCCAGGGTCTTCCTCACGAGGATGTTCCCGACCTTCGGTGACCTTCCAGACCACTCCTAGGCTCGTCCTACAAACAACCATTGGCTCGCCTCCGAGCCCTCCCGCACGCTGAGTTCCCTCAGCCCTCCTAGCTCGCCTCCGAGCTATCACAAAACCAAGCTCCCTCGGCCTCCCGCTCATTCTCGAGCCTCCCACCGAGCTTAGCTTCCTCGGTATCATTGGCCGACCCACTGCGCAAATCATAAGCGTCTCCGCCACAGCTCCACGAATCTCGCCAGTCACGAGATATCCGCCGCCCACGATCCCGCATTCCACGCCATCGCGTTCCCCCTATTAACGAGCGTATCTCGTCATTAATGGGGGATCCCGCATTTCACGCAGGCGTAACGCCCGAGGGCGTCAAGGCCGGCGTGAATCTCGCACCCGCCAGCACATGGCTGCCACTATATAAATCCATCTTTCAGACGACTCAGGTAAGGCAATTTTACCCTAATAGGCCGTTACTCTGCCCAAATATCTCGACTAACTTGATCGTCGGAGGGTCCTCGATGGTACAACCACCCCGGGACTTCCTTGCAGGTAGCTCGGTTCCATTCCAAATCAAACCCACTGAGATCCACACGCATTGAGAGGCAACCCTCAAATCTAATCTCAGCCATCTATTACCGCTCGCTGTAGATCAACGGAAGACAATATCTGAAGCAGACCCCAGCCTCCATCACGAGGTGTCAGCAATACTTTTTTTGTTTACTATTTCAGTGGAGAAACTTTGGTTTGCATAAAGCAATTTTTTCCCCACATTCCATCTATTAACATTGTCATGCTTGCATCTCAAAATTCCAATTTCATACACTGGTTTCTAAATATGTTGTGATACTTCAACATCTAGCCCATAAAAGGAATGTTGATTACTAGTTGTCCTATATAAATTTTCTTTTGATTTCATTGGACAAAGATGCTGACTACTTCTAAACCTCTTCATTTTTCACCATTCTAGTAATGTTTACATGAACTACATTCTCCTTCATCGCACCATTTTGATACTTGATTCTTCATGAAAACAGAAAAATGTCACCTTCTATTTATTTCTCGGCGATATTAACTAATGTCGTTTATAGATTTCTTATCCACCATCTTACTTCACAACTCCTTTCTTCCAATTATTTTCTCATTTAAGTTGCGGTTTTTTTTAATATTCGTTCTTTATGATTATCCAACGTAAAGATGAAATTATATTACTTGAATGCTGGAACCAAGAACAAGTACATCTTTTTTAGTTAAGATATGAGATTATATGGACAAGAGTAAAAGAGTGAATTTAATGTATAAATCATGTCAAAATTTTATGGATAAATTCCCAAAAAGCCCCCAGCTCATTTCAAACTTGTGTAAATGACCCTGGGCTTTTTGCTCTGGTTAGAAAATCCCTTGGCCCAATCAAAAAACCCTATGTAATATCTAACGAGATGTCTGTAATATCTAAGCAGTTGCAATTGCTTGTAATATCTATATAGTTGCATATAATATCCAAGCAGTTAAGCGAATACAAGACTTAAATGAAATACACCCATGAGTATTTTTCACAAAGATTTTGAACACTAGTAGACCCTTCCTAACAATTTTGAAAATTAAAGGAGTGTTTAGACAACTCCCGAGTGGGCAGGGAGCTTTTTGACAATCTATCCTAATTTTATCCTTTCAACCATCACCTACTAATATCCTCAGAATATTGTCGCAACATATAAAATTCATTTCTTCTACTCTTGACGGCAATGTGAAAATGAAATTTTGTTGCTTGAATAATGGAAACTGAGAACAAACGTATATCTGTACACAGATTACACATAACAAAACGTCCTATACTCAAATTGGAATATAGCAATGTTTACGTATTTGGTTTGGTTTAGAAATCATTATTATTTTTGTTTTCCTTGTTTAGAAGTTCATAAGAATGTTATTAGAAAAAAGGAAAATATGGTCTTGTCTGCCTTAAATACATGTCATATACCCATTTCAAACTATCAGCCTATCATTGCTCATTAACTTATCCGAATACACAAACGAGTGGAACATGATCACGACGTGGTACGTGTGGAATAAACCAAAATAGCCAATGAACTTTATTTTTTCATTAGAAGAAGCTGGTATATGTTCATCAATACCGCCCGTGGATGCTCATCCAGGGATTAGGATCCTCTGCTATTTTTTTCTCACAAGAACGCTACTCTATCATTAATCGTTAACTTATCCGAATATATAATTGAGTGGACTATGATCATGACGGGTACGTGTGGGATGAACCAAAATAGTCATTGAACTTGATTTTTCTATTAGAAAGAGCTCGTACATGTTCATCAATATCGCCTTGGGAACCTCGTGTATGGATTAGGATCCTCTTCAATTTTTTTCTCACAAGAACATTGCTCTGCCCTCCTTAAACAGTTGGATCCCCTTCTTGACCCGGCCAAACTCTAGGCCTTCCCGTTTTATACTGATCTCGACCGTCGAAATTTCAAAGGAGAGAAAAAAATAGCAGAGGATCTGGATCCCTCGTCTAGGATGCGCTTGGTAATAGGTAATCTAGACAATAATCCTAGATTTCCATGAAATACTACCATGCCTGTTAAGGTGTAAAAAATATTCCTGGAAATATAAAATTAACATGGTAATCAAATGACCCCCTTTTATGGGATATTCACCCCAAAATAAGTGTTTATACTGCATTACCACAAATATTTCCACCTAACACGACATGTGCCATGACTATTTGCCGGCTGGTCCTGCCGGTGGCCCACTAGCCCCGTCGTCCTCCATCGGTCTGCGTCGCCGGTCGGCCCGCCCGCCGCCCGCAGCTGGTCTGTCCACCCGTCGCAACCGGCCGGCCATCTCGCCGTCCATCCGCCGGGCGACGGTTGCACATGCATGTATTACCGAGATGATTAAAATATACCAAGTATGTTAATACAAGATTCCTTAAAATTAGATACCGGTCATCACACTCCCGGGAGTCTTCTATTCCATGCACCAAGCGCAACCCTCCACTTAGGGGCTAGCATGAAGATTACTTTCTTGCCCTTGTCTTTCCATGTCAAAGACTGCCCCCACCATTGATGCTCTGGTGTAAATTGCGGCAAACTAAAGGGCTCCCTTATTAAGTACTTTCCACCCCTTTCTTAATAATCAACGCATCCCCCTTCGGATTCGGAATGGTTGCTATTATGGCAATAGTAGCATCTATGCTATTGTATCATATTGTTTAGATCCATCCAACATAAAAATGAACGGTCAAGATTTGTGTGAAACAGGAGGCCTTTGTGGTTGGTGTATCATACGTGTAAAGCATATATGATTTATGGCCGGAATCTTTGCAGAGCAGCCATGCGATTAGATTTCACACACATCCGCCCTTTTTCCACTTCAAACCCAACAAAAAAATCCTCGTTTAAATAAATGTCCCTTCTTTTTCGAGACAGGGTTTTATCCTTTTGCTCCTTTTCTTCATCTTCTTAAAAAAAACTTTCCAAGATTCCTCTTCACGCAGAAGCTTCCTTCGGTTCCTCACTCATAGCGGCCTCTCGTTCGCAACAACATCACCATTTCCCTTCGATCTTTCTCCGCCTCCACCTCCGCCATTTCTTTGTACATCCACGCAAAGCAGTTGACGAACTCATGCAGCATGGCGATTATCTGCTCTTTTACTCCTTCTAGCAAGAGCAGACTAATATAGGTCGGCCGTGGGTTATCGGGCGTTCCCAAGTCAATTTCAGTTAGCTCGTCGAAAGTTGCGTGTCCGCCATCTTCAAGCTCTTGAGGGGTTTCTCCCGGCTCAGTTAGCCCGTCATCATCCCTTGACTTTCTGCTGGCTTCACCAACGTGGATCATATAGCAGGACTTGACATTAGACTGGATGAAATCTATACCCCGTCTATCCGGGATTCGCCCATCGATCAGTGGTCGGGCTTGAGGCGAATGCCATAGCCCTTCGTAGAATTTTTCCCCGGAGTCTGTTTGGTACAGCGAGCATTCACATTCCTTAAAATATCCCCGCACAGCGGGCGTATAATATTTAGGGTTTAGGATAGCTTTTATGCCTCTTTCATAATGTTGAAAGTAAAAACCAAATGATAAGACTTTAAAGATAGTCCTACATTGAAAACAACAAAAAAACACATGGGTATAAGATATAAGATAAGTCAAATCTTAATAAGGCTTGAGACTTATTATTGGAACCCATTTATCATTAAAAGCCCATGTGTAAAAACCCATCACTCCACCAACTCTTCTCTAACTTTTATTAGAGTTGAGAGTATTTAAAGTTGAGAGAGTGATGGGATTTTTTAATAGGTACGCATGGGTCTTTGATATAAGCGGGTTCCAACAATAAGACTCAAACCTTGTTGAGGTATGACCCATTTTATATTTTATACCCATGTGTTTCTTTTTGTTTTTTTTCAATGTGGGTCTATCTTTATAGTCCCATCATTTATTTTTTTTTACTTTCAACGCTCTCTCGTAAGTGCAACCTTCACTTTTTTCTTTGGTGTGGTTGTCTCGTGGAAAGTACAACACCTGATAGTATCGTCGTGTCGAGTTTGGATCGAGTCATTGGCTCTGATACCATGTCAAAGTTATTTTTAAAGTAAAGTAGAGTTTAAACTTTGAGGAGAGTTGAAGTGATGTGTTTTTCACATGGATTTTTAATGATAAGTGGGCTCCAACAATAAGACTCAAGCCTTGTTGAGATTTGACCCATCTTATATCTTATACCCATGTGTTTCTTTTGTTGTTTCCAATGTGAGACTGTCTTTAAAGTACCACCATTTGGTTATTACTTTCAACACATAAGGAAGGCATATTAAGGACAAATCGTTCGGGTGCTGCATGACAAGGTCTGACCCATAAAACAAGATAGCTCTCTGCCTGTTCTTTCTTTCGGGGACATAGAAGGTTTTCAATTGATCCACGGTGCAAACTAACAACGCGTCAAGCTCTTTGTACATCTGCTCCGGAACCTTTATGATGACCAAAGATCCTTCTGTGCTATGCTTTTTGCATTAGAGTCTTGTTTGTACACCTATTGCAGGACAAATTCTCTGCACTTGATTCATCAGTATCACTGCCAAAGTGCGAACGGATTTTGCTGGAGGATAGGCTTTCAATGTTAGACTCGTCAGTGTCGCTACCAAAATATGGGTGAACTTTACGGAGGGACGGGCTTCCAACGTCGGATTCATCGGTGTCCTGCCGAAATGCGGACGCACTCGAAGATTTTTGGTTTCAAAGATGACAACCGGCTCAGACTTGCTTTCGGAATTCAAGGTTGTCTCGTCTATGGCAGGTTGTGGAATAGTATCTTAGAGGTTTATGAAGTACCGAGACTCCTCATATCGGACTTCGTGCATGCCGAACGATTATATGTCTCCGTCAATGCGTTTTTCTTTGCTGTCTTTGGTATATTTCATGCATTGATGGAGCGTTAACGGAACAATACCATAGTCATGGAGTCACGACCGCCTAAAAGGATCTTGTATGATGTGTTGACGTCAGTGACATAGATCTTAGCCTCCTTTTGTAAATCCCCAAACTTGATTGGCAAAGCTATAGACTCCAGGATTTGCTGGTAGTTTTGGTTGAATCTCTGAATGGCAATCATTTCCCTTGATAGGTGACGAACATCCATCGATAAACTCTTTAGAGTCCGCAGGTTCATGATGTTCACTGAAGATCCCAGGTCAATCAATATGCAATTAATCATGTCTCCGTCACTATATCCTGATATGTAAAATGACCTGTTATGCTCAGTCGTCCCTAGTAACATGTCTTCATCATTGAATATGACTAAAACTGTATGCATAGTGTACCAGGCTTCTTTCATATTGATTTTCACGAAGCAAGACTGGTACCGCTCAGGATTTTGTAGAGTGTAAATGAGAACATCTCTAAGCTCCTTGGACAGAACAAAAGCATCATAGACGCTCAAGAGAGATGGAAGCTTTCGGAGATGAGCCAAGACGTTGTAGTCTACCGAGAGAGAGCTCGAGTCTTTATGAGCTGGCTCTCTATCGTCCCCTTCAGCTGCAGCGTGCTTTTCCTTTTCTTTTAAAGAGTTGTTCTGCTTCGATAGTAGCACCTTGCCACTTCGAAGTCGGGTCTGGTTGGCTTTTGTGGTCCGCTTGTCGTCTTCTTTGGGAAAACAAAGCTCTTCTTTGGAGTCGCTGCCGGGATGGACGGCATAGAAAGCCACCACATGGACCTCATCATCAGCATCCTTTTCTAGCTCTTCCTGGATTTCTACTGTTTCATTGCGGAAGAACTCTTACAATGTAATTAGAGCTCTTTTCTTCTGCACATTGTCCTCGAAGGAATCGATGTATCTTTGGATAGCCGATTTCCTCACCGATTGCTTTTGGGCCGCATTTCTCTTTTTCTTCTTTCCCTGGGAATCAGGATTCTTGGATTTTGGATTTGGTCGAGCCGAATTGATGGCCGAGATAGTGGGGTCTATTTGGTTCTCCAATTGATCTCTAGCTCTTTTTGAATCAGCTTCAACATTTTCCTTGTCTTTCTGGACAGATACTTGTCCCCTGGAAGCCAAGGCAGATCAAGATCGCTTCTTTGAGAGGAAGGTTGAGCCATCCGTTCCAAGAAGACTTCGGCTTCCATTTGTACGAAGTTAGCGGTAGCAACTTGATTGTTTGCTAACACGTCCTTGGACAGTTCTATTTCTCCTGTCTTGTATTGTTTCTCGACCCAATTCTTAAAGACATAGCAGTCTTTGATGGCATGGCTCACCACTCTATGATATGGGCAGTACAGGAGATTGTCGGTCATATTCGCTTCATTAGGACTTTTTGATTCTGGCAGTTGCAGATCGTTGTTCAGGGCATCGTTGAATATTTTATGGATTTTGTCCCTTCTGAAAGAGTAAAGCTTATTCTTTCTCTCTTCTAGAATCGGTCCTTCTCCTTCCAGTACTGGCTTTGGAGGTCGGTCGGTCTTTGATCCGCCAAATCTTCACTTGCCTTCATCGTTAAATGTATTGAAAGCATTGGTATTCTTGGAACTTCCACTTTTGCAATTATCGTCTTTCCGGTTCTTCCAGAGTTTATTGTTAATTTGGAGGCCCGGGGTGAACTCGTGCTTTAAGCGTTCAACATCTGAACCTTCTTAGTCAGTTCCTCGAATGTTTTGAGACCAGTTGTGCACAGGAAAGGAATCATCTAGTTGCCGAGATTTCCTATAAGAAGGCTGATGGACTGGTCCTTCTCTAACGGCGGTTCGCACTTGACGGTGAGAATATGCATCGGACTATAAAATCCGTGTTGCTTTCGTTATTCTCTGACTTGGTCTTCACAAGGTCAGCAATGGTGATTTTATCGCTGGCACTCATAAATCTTTGCATGAACAGAGATTCTATTTGAGCGAATGTCGTGACCGAGCAGTTTGGGATGCTTGCATACCAGTCGAAAGCAACGTCGGTTAATCTGTTAACGAACTGTCGGAGGAGGAGCGCATCATTGGCCCCAATATTCCCACACGATACTTTAAAGTGGGTAATGTGCTGGTTTGCACTTCCCGTCCCGTCAAACCTTCTGAATTTGGGGATGACGTAGCTAGGAAACTCTATAATGTTTTTCTACGCTTCACCTTTGGCCATCAATATTTTGATTTTGTTAGCGATCAAGTCCATTATTTTATCTTGAGTTGGTGTGTTACTGTCGTCGAGAGTCAAGATATTTCTCGACGCTGAATGTGGTCGACTTTCATGCGGCCCACCCGCCTTTGGACTTATGGGGACGGGCGTCAGTTGCTTCGGGTCATCGTCACCCAGCCCATGAGTAGAGCCTTGGGCCTGATTGGGTTACGGCCGGGCAACTTGGGCCGTGAGCTTTATTATGACATTCGTCAGATCATCAATTTTAGAGTAAAGCTTGGTCATCTCCTTGTCTTTGCTTTTAAGCTGTTTTCGGAGTTCTTGGAGAAGTTGTTCTGCGGTTTTGGGGACGAAAATTGGCTCGCTTCACTTTCCAAGCTCGGCTCTTCATGAATTAGGGGATCTTTTACTTAGCAGCCTTGCCAAAAGGGTTTTCATTGTCTTCCAGAAGAGGCTAGGCATGGGAGGTGGCAATCACATTCAAACCAGATTGGGTCTGGGAAATGGCATCCCCATCTTTGCTCTTGCTGTGAAAGTTATCATTGGGGCGAGTGTTTGCCATATAAACTATATGTACCATGCATTCGGTTATCCCTTTATTGTTGGCAGCTGGTCTTTCGGACCGTCGTATTGGTCCTTCCTTTTCAGGAAAGGACAGGTGACTGAAAACAATCGGCCTGGCTGAGCTTTTGGGCGGCACTGGCACCCTCTTTTGGAACTCTCCCTATTGCTTTCACGCAATGAGAAGCGCTTGGTAATCTTTTGATGAGATAGTGTCACGCTCTCGAATCTGCGGCTTATACATGCCTCTTTGCAAGATTCTTCGGATCGCCTACTTTTTGATTTTAGCGGTCATAGCGTTCTTCTGAACCATTTTTAATGGATCAAAAGAGTTGGCGATTTTCACAGCCGGTCCAGCTTGCATCGCGGGGTAACCATCTTTTTGGAACCCCACGAATTCCAAATGAGCAGGAGCCCTTGCCTTTTTATTGGCTCTGTATTTGAGCTGTTTCTGCCTCAGCTTCTCAGTTTTGAGGGCCTGGCAGGCATTTGCTTTCTTGGTAGCTGCCATAGGCCGACTGGCAAATAGTCTGGAGTGGACATTTGAGTGTGCGGTCGTCAGAGGCATCGCTTGAGCTTGCCCGAGATGTCTTGCCTTCTTTTTTGAGTCAAGGGTCCTGCTCACGACCCGGAATTGGCACGTGACAGGTACTTAAATCACATGAAGTCTATAAGACCCCACCGTAATCCAAGTAAGCCGAAAGCCCAGAAATCTAAACCTTTTTAGGAAAATAATAGAGGTGAAGTTTTGAAATAAAGGTGTAATGAATTCAAATTCTTCTTTAAAAGTAGAAGTAATGTTATATGAAAATACAAGCGAGTTGTATACTATAGTTGAAACATTTTCGTTATTTGAAATTTGGAAAGCACCTCCTTTGTAAATTTTGATCCAAAACCAATACATAACAATAATATAAGTATCCCCAAGCGGGAGCTAGTTCTACGCCAATTGGCGGAATCACAACCACACAAATAAGTATATACGACGCCCTAAGGTGAAGATCAATTGTCACGTCCCGCTTACCAGTGTACGGAAGAGGTGACGTGGCAAACCGCAATGTATTTACTAAGAAATAAATATGTTAAGCATAAATTAAGCAATATAAATAAAATGCACAAGAATAACAAGACATGTAAAATAAACATCAACTTTAATTAACATTCATCTTTACACTATATTGCTTTGAAAAGGAAAGTATAAGGATATAAAGAAATGCCTAAACAATGGCATACAAATGAAAAGTAAGTACAAGGAAAAGCTAGAAGTCTGGCTGCTCTGTGAACTGATCCAAGTCAACCTGGCTGGGCTCGATCTGCTGAAAGTCGGATCCTCCTGACGAACATTCCAAGAAAGAAATAGACAGGAATGTCGTCAGCGAACTAGCGCTCGGTAAGTCCTGTTCAGTTGATAAAACTGCACATTTGTATTACATTTTTCCTACCATTTTCATATTAAAAAACGGACTTTATTACAATATATCATACATATGGGGGTTTATGTGTAAAAACACCATTTTCCATGTGTTAATATATTTTAATTAGCATTTGGTAGGAAAATGTATGCAAATAAATCCATTGACCAAATCCTAGTAGAACTAAGTCTACTAAATATTATTTGAGATTATTGTGCTGAATTTTCCAAGTTGTTGTGCAGAATTTGTCAAGGAAATCAAGTTGTTAAAGAAAACTTGCCTAATTAAGAGAACAAAGCTTGGAGATCAAATCTGGCAGCGACTATGAGAAGATTTCCAGATTCTGAAGGTGCCTAGGATTGCCACATGTCACAAGAAGCAAGCCCAAAAATTTTCATCAAGAGATCCTGACCTTTAAGCGCGGATCCGCGGCCAAACCCCCCTTGGGCCGCGGATCCGCCGCAATTCTATGGAGTTGGAAGCCAAGATTTTGTGGGGTGAATCTATGCTATATTTTACCAAGTTTTCAACCAAAAGATTCTGGCTTTGCACTATAAAAGAGCACCGAGAGCCTCTTGGAAAAGATATCAAGTCGACGCGATCACGAAATCCAAGACGGCTCACGCATCCAGACTGATCATCAACGGTTCATCTACCTCCTTAGAAAAGATCGAGAAGCAACTAGTCTTTGTAATCATTTTCTAAGGAATCAAAGTGTAATGAATATTGTTGATTAATAAAGGTAGTTTTCTTTTTCTTATTCTATTTCTTCGTAGTTTAATTATGCAATTTCTTTCCATCTCTTTTTCTCCCAACATGCGCGAGTAATTCTCCGCCTGTTAGGGTTCGTAGGATTATGGTAGGCTAATGGATGATGAACATCCCTAAACCCTTTTTAAGTCCTATAAAGTTTATGAACTTTATCAAAAGAATCATTAACATCCTAATCGGGCGCGCTAACAATTCTTTGTTAGTTCCGACCGCGATTAGAGATTAGATTAATGATTGTTTTGGTAAAAGCTAGATATGAACGGAGTTCCGTGTCGAGATAAGGGTTAAGAGTGAGATTCCTTTTCCCTCCAGAAACCCTAATCTACACGCATCACCGTCGTTCTAGTTTTAAATCTATTAATGGATAAAAAGGGTAACTTTTAATTAATCGTCCATAACTACTAAATCCTAACGAACCCTACAAGCCCTCTTATTATATTAACTACATCCCTAAAATAATCTAGATCTATAATTTTGCATTCTTGCTTAACGTAGATCTAGAAACCATTCAACAAAGTCTTTCTTCCTCCTCTCTTTTTCAACACATCTAAAGTAAGAGTAAAAGGTTCCACGTTTCCCAGAGGACGACCCGTACTCACCTCGGTCTAGCTACGCGCGACACCGTTCTGATTGCGGTTATTCTACAAAAACACAATTTTTCGTACCAATCAAGTCCCAAAAGAAAGGAAGGAATACAACAATGTAATGTGGAAGGAAACTGTTAAGTTATACCAGTATCAGTTTATTATTCTAATGTAGTGGCTTGTAACTTGGTACAGAATGTATCAGTCTATATGAGAGAAGTCCAACTATCCCATGGACTATGGTAACATGTAAGTATAAGGTCCCGTCAAAACCCACGGGACCGACACGAGAGTTCATGTATGTGTCTTTTAGTGACCATCATCGTGCCACTTTTAATACATTTCGTACCAATCTACCCCGTTAACCCCGTGTAATGTTTTATAAAGATTATAATTATCAGACTTGCTGAGACCATGGATACAAGATGTTCATGTAATCTGGTTCAGGATGTAAACAAATAGTCTTGTAATCAAGTCAAGTTATAGCCATGGTTCGGTTCAAGTCATGTCATGTTTGCATGTTGATATTGTTCTTGTATTCAGGTTCAGGTTCAAGTATTCGGGTTAGAGTTTGGATTCATGTTAAATTTGATTCTGATTTGAGTTAGACTCGGATTTGATTTAGACTCAGACTTGAGTCAGACACTTATAACTGATTTGGATCCTGAATTAAGTTCAGGTATTATCGGTAACTGCTGCACATGGACGGTAAGATTTGTGTCTTTTTTCAAGACAATTACCATTGATAACACCGTTAAGTTTTTTTTTTTTTTATCTTAAATAGGAAAGCACTCACTTTCTCCGGCTCCCTAAGGCTCAAGAGAATTGATCCCGCTTAAACCTATATTTACTAAAATCCTTAACAGTGTTTTATATAACTTGAGGGGGTTTTATGAAAAATATTTTTAATATATAGTTTCAAAATAACCCCGAGAACTTATTTATATTATTTAGGGTTTTCATGGATGTGAATTTTAAAGATGTGAGGTATTTTAATGATAATAACTTAGCTTGAATAGTACATGGTATTTTAATGAAATATTGTGTTCGTAAATAAAAAATACACTCGAAAAGTATTGTGCTATGGAAACCATGTGTGTTTGTGAGGGGTAGGTCATTACACCGTGAAGTTTTCTAAAGGTATAATTAAGCAAAATAATTAAATATGGTAGATACAAAGTTCATGGTATTTAAGCGTAAAAGTTAATTTAAAGTTATGTTTCATGATATTATTGATTGAAAGTTGGTTCTAAACATTGGTTTTATGCTTATAAATAGTGTAATAATATGGATGCCAAATATATAAGAAAAATGGATTTTATATAGAATAGAAGAAAAATATCGGTATTAACTCCACTTCTGACATAGATTTTGAAAAATAACTTTTAGAGAAGAAGGGGGAGGATTAGAAGGGACTTACAAGTGAAATGGTTAGAAAGAAAGGGCAGGAAGAGGTGGTTGTCGTCGGGACGTAACGGGGTTGCTGGAAAAGCCTTGATCCTCGCCGGAAGTCGATCTCTTGCTAACTCCACCTGTACTCTTCTTGTACTTAGAAAAATTAAGAATTTTGGATAGAATTTTCAGAATGAGGAAGGGCTAGGACATGGGGTAATATTTATAGTGTGGAATTAGGATTTTGGAATTAAAAGGATGAATTAAAATGTGATAAATTGGGGAAATGGGGGTCTCTGTTTGATTACAGAGCAATCAAACAGTGCAGGGGAGTTAAGGGGTAGGCCAAGAGTCATGTGTGCAAAGCACGGGGACAATTAGCCACGGGAGACCCGTCCCCGCCGGCCCTAGGGCTCATCTCGCCGGTCAATTGAAGGGAGGGGGCCGGTGGATTCATGCCACGTGTTTCTCTCTGTTTACAACATTTTGCACATGTTTGTTTTCTCTGTCTTTTCATTTATATGTGCATTGCACGTGTAAACTTTTGGGCTTCCAAAAAGTTTAAAAGAAAAGTCAGAAAAAATATAATATATCAGAGGGAATTCGAACACAGGGGCTACGTCACAGCAGTGTAAATCTTTACCAATGAGCTACAAGTGTTTTCTTGCTATTATTAAAAAAAAATAACTTATAAATTGTACTCAGGTTTGTAAACTCCTTTCTGTACATTGAATTGAAAATTTTTTTACAGTAAATTCAGGGTCGTTACATCAATCAAAGAAAATGTCACGCCCCGCTTCCCAAGATACGTAAACAATAGCATGTGACAGAGCCAATCATGCTACCTGTGGTTAGAAATCATCCCTCCACAGTCACATTACGGCCGTCTATAGGATATCAAGAACATAAAAAAATATAATCTAGCTAGTACATGTCAATCTGCCATAGTAAATAGAATCAAGAAAATGCATATGCGAAAACGAATCAAGCTCTAATAAACAATATCTGAATCATGTCCCAATATGGGCTCACATCAAAGAAATAAAACTGCGGAAATAAATAAACTAAATATCTTTAACACTACACGTTCAACTCCTCATTGCTCGGCTTGATTTCTAAAATACTCCTGTTCAGCCTGTGATAAAGATAGAGGAACTGAGCCATACAAAACTCAGACGTCAGTGCATCATAATATCAAAATAATAGCGATAAACAGGGTAGGATGCTATGATTAAAAATAAATGTAAATAAATAACACATGTATAAACAGTGAGGTACATGTATGTGATGTGTATCCTAAAGTCTGTGCTTCTAGATTATCTATTCTACAAGTCTTTGAAATCAATTTAATGGAATCGTCGATATAACTCAATAGTATCCCGTGCGTGCCCGAGACCACGGTCAAGATTCTCGGGCTGAATCCAAGACGTGCCGCTGGGCAGTCAACAGGTAACATGTACGGATGAATGATGTCGGAAGCATCATCCCGGGGCTGGTCGAACCCGCAAAGACTGATCAGTATAAGTATCGAACTATTGAGTTACAAGTCAGGTTTCATTATTGATTTCCCCTTACCCCCAAGATTTTGTGTTCAAGTCAGGTATTGATGATATAAATCTAATACCAACACAGGATCAAGCAGGTACAGGTTTTGTCTATGCAGACAACAAGTTACGTCTGTCAGGACAACAAGTCAGGATAGTCGGCATTAGCAATAAAATCCAAGTAACGAGTCAAGTAGTGTGTCGTGAACACATCATGTGATATATATTAACCAAATAGATACCCCATGTGAAACTGTAATCAATATCGGAGCATGGTAAACAAAATTGATACCAGGATGCATATGTATATATCTGTAATAACCATTATACGTCCATGACTATGTATGATGCAAACTAGATAACATGTTGTACCGATATAGTAGTATAATGATATCATGATGTTCCGGCATGCAACTAGATATGCTATTATCAGTACGGATACAAACGGATATTGTAAAACTGTAAATCGGTAATAGTTGCTGAATAATAAAACGCATGTACTATTTTTATTCGTATAGATATTGATATAATATAACATAGTATGTTGCAAGTTAAACTTTCCTGATCAGATCTCACGTCGAGATACGGATGCTACGTTCGACGTCGGAATAACGTCGCGATGCAACTCACGCGCGCAGGACTGGACCTGGCTGATCAGTGACGTGACGTGATGACTAGGCTGGATAACTACGGTGACTGGGTCATCCGGATCGTCGACGACGCGCGCAATTCTGGCGAGACGGCCCGAAAATCAAGAAAAGAAAGAAAGAAAGAAAGAAGAAGAATAGGGGTGGCTGCTAGGTTCTGGGGACAGAGGATAACAGAGATGAGACGGCGGTGACAATGGTGGTTTGTCGTTGGTGACGAGGGCAGTGGTTCTTGGGTTGTGATCGGGATCGTCGGGGTTGTTGTTGCAGCCGAGAGTTGATGGTGGGGATGGTTTGTGGTGTTGGGAAGAGGAGAGAGGGATGAGGAGGTAAAGGTGGTGACGACGATGGGAGGTTGGCGGCGAGTCTTCGGCGAGGTTGGGGTTTCTGGGATTGGGTCATGGGTTGTTGCGGGGTTGGCGTGGGGCTCTGGGTTCTCGAGAAAAGAGAGGGGAGAGGAGGTAGAAGTGGAGGTAGTGATGATGACGGTGAGGTCGGGATGATCGGCAGCGATGGCTTGGTGGTGAGGGTTAGGGTTTTCTCGTCACGGGGATGAAACATAAGAAGAAAGAAATAGAGGAGAGAGATGAGGGGTTTTGAATATAAGTTTAATATAATAATTATATATATATATATATATATATATATATATATAGAGAGAGAGAGAGAGAGAGAGACGGTGAGTGAGAGGAGAGAGAAAGAGAGATACTGAGACAGAGAATTAGATATAATATATTTAGTTATATATATATAACTGTTTAGTTTAAGAAATATATTATAATATATATATATTAGGTTTGAACAGCTAACATCAAAATACTCCGAATATTACCCGGATTTCTTCTAAAAATCTAGTTTTAAAATATGGAGAAAATACTACAAGTTAAAACCATAATGCGATGTCCGGTCAGTAAAAATGCATACCCCCAAGTGCGGATCTACGTAAATATACGTAGCGACCCAAACGAGTCTGTTTGAACAAGTAAGACATGAACATGATATATGGATGCAACCATATGATATGTAGTACGATAACATGCCATGCTAGATATCAAAATATATTATTTGGTTTTTATTTGTATTATTTAAAAGATACGTAGATACAAAATATATCATATATGGGTGCATAGAATCTAAATGTGCATGGATCTTCCGTACTCGTAAATATATGGCATAATCTTGAACCATGATGGGTTTAGACCTACGGGTCGGGTCGGATACTAACCATAGTTACCAAATGCACAATCTGCACCCAAAAACAATAGTAAACAAGAAGTCGCAAGATTTGAAAATACCCCAAAATATTGTATAAATGCACTAGGGTGTTACAGAAAAGAAGATAAAGAAAACCAAAGTATCATCAAACCCAAAAATAAAGAATAAATACATATCAGCGACTCTAAGTCCGAAAGAATATACAAGTCTCGACTCGAAATACAAAGAATATACAACCCGATCTCTAGGTCTACCAATATACATAGTCTGGTTGATGGAGCTTTTAATTAGATACAAATGAATAATAAATGCATATAAGGGTAGTTACGCTCTGAACTGTAACCTACCTACCGAATGCAATCACCCAGAAAGGAGCAGTGTGTCAACAAGTCGCTACTGAATCCGAGCGGTCCAACCTGCAAGAAAACTGTGGCACAACGGGGATGAATTGCCAACTCGTGAGTAGGTGACATCATCAGGTAGAAATTGAATGTATGACAATTTTTTAGGTTATACAGTAATATAATAATATAATATCGTGTGGTAACAAGGGTGATCGTATATACATAAGTATGATAAGTATATATAAGGTCGAGTAGTAACGAGGGTGATAGTGTAAACATAGGTATAATAATAATATTATCGTGCCCGTGTCATAATATTCTACCATATCATCTGTATTATATATATGTATATATGTGTATCATCCAACGTGTGTCCATCAATGACACACCAAATCATTATAAAAACCTGAGTGTCCAGCATCGATATTCGAAAACATCATAAAACTCATGTCCAGTATCGACACGTAAATCCTTATATCTCGAGCGCTGTCTCATCGGATTGGCCCTCATATCCATTTGTCTCAATCGCTCCGGTCGGTATCCTCCGGATATCCGCCGAGTCCAGTACTGTCACCGGTAGGTAATGTTTCCCTATGGGGCTTAACGTCTCTCTATACGATCTTCTTGCCTCGGGGTACCGTACCGGGTCCATCATGTACCCGCAGACGGTGCCTTCTCTCTTCTCGAATCGGGTATATACATAACTCAAAATAGAGAAGACTCATGGTGGACGCTAACTATCATATCAAGAGAAACCGCGTTTTTAAAACAATCATAAGCTTTCAAAATGTATCTGCGGTTTCTCAAATCTAGAAATCTCATGAAATCCGAATCTCATAAGCACAAAACAATAATGAAACAATAAGTACATGTACAGAACAAATCCGTAATGCATAATCAGTGTGTTTATATGAGCGTGGCGTTTAACTAGGTAAGGAAATGCGATGACTGAACTAGTAAGTGTGGTACGGGTTTACTAAATAATGACTAAAAATGCTATCGGTTATAAGGTTATACGGTGCAATAGCGATTTCTAATGTGTACGTAATATGGAAATTACCAATGATGAGCGTGTGAGCCGGCGAGTATGTGTACGTGCAACATGCGCATCATCGGTAATGGTGCGTGTGTCCCAACAGACGAAGTCCTACAAAGATAAGGACAAGAAACGTAGAATGTATGTCGCAAAAGAAAATAATACGAGCGTAAACAGAATAAAGGAAAGCGTAAACATGAACAATATAAAATACATAACTACATATGAATCATACGGTTATAGTTTAAAATAGTATGAATCATTGTTTTTGAAAATGGGGGCTACGGTGTTTTTGAGAAAAAGATACCATTTGAAAATCTGTAACGTCTCTTGAGGTTGTCCTTTAAAAGTGCATAACGATTCGTTAGTTTTGAAAATAGGCATGGTTCTAAATATATCCTAATATCTACTTAAGTGATTTAAAACAATATTTACTCGAGTCGATATACGTATAAGTCGACGATCCATCCTCATAGTATCACGTACGGTATAATTCATCGTACGGTATCATCCAATCAAGAGTACGGATCTATCATCACGTGCATCATATTATCTCTTCGCGTCATATATCTTCACATATCGTATCATCTCGTATTGTATCATGAATATACATCGTTTCATATCATCATATAATACATCATATCATATCATGTCATTTCATATCACATCATATCATATAATATAGTCTCGTGACATCATGTCCGATTATATCGACTCGTGTCATCATGACATATCATATCTTCATATCGTGATGTTATATCGAAATTATCCTCAAACTTACATTTGTACACATACACATATATATCTATGTGTGTGAAACAGCATATATACAAATGGCTCAAGGCTAAGAGAATAAGAACTAAGGATATTCCTCCCTACGAGTATGCTTACTATTGCTTATAGTATCTTAGAACCCTATTAGCTAAGTATACATATCTAATATTTATATATATAACTATATACCTAGTACCCTAATTCTACGGTTGCGGGGGTGCTATACGCCATCCACCCGAATTCCCCCGTACATATACATCTACTCACCTGCTATTCCGGCTCTAGCCGAAGTCGATGAACGCCTTGCTCTTCTTCATCGTCCCGGAAACACACGCGAATGTACTTATAAATCAATGCATATCGTATCGAAATCGAAATCAAATCTGAAAACCGATACAGCACTCGAAGCGTACATAGGTTAAAACTTATGGTCCACGCATGCAAGAACAACCAAACAACCCCCGACGTTGACGTGCAAACGTCAAATGACCGAGTCAAAACTTAAATATCAAAAACCTAGTTTTCAAAAGTCGCAAAACGAAATCAGAAATTTAGTAAACACTCCCAGATCTTTATTAAAGTAAAATTAGAACATTTTGCACATTGGATAGGCCTAGACATCTGGTGATTGAGCTATGGACCAAAAACCAAATCCTAAATCCAAGATCAAACCGCAATTTGCGGCCCATATGGATTTTTTGGCGGCCAAGAAAAGGAATTGAGGACTCGGGTTTCTAAGGTAGTTTCCTATTTGCCTGCACATCCCACTGTATCTGCAATTTAATTTTCAGAGTCTCCAATTCATCCTAGATTCTAATTGATCACCACTTATCATCAAAACCGATACAGAAAATTCTAAGTTCGTCGAATCCGAGAATTCCTCCACTATATCACTCTCACTTATCATTAATAGTCTTGTATACACTCCCTAAACCGTCTACTAATTACTACTACAAGTTCTATCTATTAATTCTCATCCTAGAATTTTTCAAGATCACAAAACTTAAACTTTTTAACTCTAAACTAATGGTTGAGGTTAGGAAACTAAACACTTGAACACAAGTGAGTGTTTTACCTCAAGGGATCATATCAAGAAAATTCCTAAATGGTCCAAAATGCTCAAAACTCCAACTTGATCCCACCATGATACTTGTAGTGAGTTTAGGAACATATTTATGAAGGTTATATGAGATTTGGAGGTGGTTTTGAGAGTGTTTGAGAATGGTGGAGGAGGTGGAGAAGAGGAGGAGAAGAGGAGATGATGAAAGGAGGTGAAGAAAATCAAGTGAAGAAAGCTACCATTATGTGACCATGGTTCATTCTCTCTTTCTCTCTTTCTCCCTCTCTCACCCCATACCTCCTTGTCCCTCCTCCTTTTCTTTCCTTATCTTTTCTTTTGTCTTCTTTTCTTATTTACTTTTCCTTTTAAAACAAATTAAAATAAAAGTAAAAATGAAACCATACATGAAACACAATGCAATGTGTCATGGCACATTAACACATGGTTAACAAAATAAGCTTGGTTTAAATGCATAATTAGTGAAATACTAATCAAGTTTAATATTAAACCTGTATGTAAATAATTATATATTAATTTATAAAAAATCCAAATCAAATAAATGCTTCTATAAATAATAATTCATTTTAAATTCCTATTATTTTCTAAAAAGATAGGTATATAATTACACCATTACATTAAAACTAAATTCCATACTTTTATAATATTCATAAAATTTATTATTTTATTATTTAAATTCCAAAAATAATATTTTATATTTTCTAAAATGTTACATGGGGCGACAAAGAGCCGTTTGAAAACAGACTTGCGTTTGAGCCCATACATCCTTGCAACTACAACATTCGGTCTCCTCCTTTTTTAGGCCAGTTTGACCAGTTGACTTGCAGGAGCCTTTGCAGTAGGAGAATTGAAGGCTGAGGGGAATGTGATGGACCCGAACCAAAGTGGTTGTTTCGTCCATTGCTATATAAGACTCGACGAAAGAATCACCTTAGCGGTTTTCATAATTGTGTACCCGACTATGGTTGCGTTGGAAACTGAGCTTGTTTGTTGAGACACCGTTGAGCAATGTTGATTGTTGAAAGTTGATTGCTGCACAAAAGAGTATGATTTTAGTACAAACAATGATATATATGTTAAATGAGTTCGCATGATCATTTGACCCGAAATATGGGAGGAGAGAAAATGTCCCACCAGATGTGCCAGAATCTGTAAAACGTTTTTCGTCACCATATTGAGATAGGATGCGCTCGCTTGCCATGCGTGTACAAAGTCCTCCTGCTTAGGATAGACGGGGGTTTATTGATTGTGGGGATTCTAATCTCCGGAAGCCGCGGACAAAACCACAGTTAATTAACTCTCGCTTTGAGACGATGGAACCTCCGATTAACGGGTCATGTGAATCATGTAAATTCAATGTGGAATGTGTGTGTTTTAAAAAGAATGCAAGCACGTTCATCTCATTTTTTTGTTTATTTTTAAATATTTTTTTATTCATTTTTTTATTTTGTTTTATTTAAAAACGACGGGCTGTCTCCCAAGGCAGCGGGGACCCCTTTAGGGGTCCCGAAGCAAGGAACCCCCTTTGGGAGGGGTCCCGATAGGGCAGAAAATCTCTGGGGATTTCCGAAACAGAAAATCCTCTTGAAGGGATCTTCGAAGGTAATGGATAACCCCCTTTATGGGGTATCCAACGCGAGTCATCTTTTCATGGGACACAGAGGCTTTTTTCAAGTTCCTTGTTTGAAAAATATGCTTTACTCGGGCTGAAAGTCATCGGGTTTCATCCCAAGAACCTTTGTGTTCTCTTGTTCTTCAAGCTTGATGAAGAAAACTTGCTCTTTTTCTCGGTCTTAATCTTGGATCTTGGACTTTTGAGATGAGCTTTCTTCTTCAAATAATGGGTTCTTTTTCAATGAGTTATATTTAGAGAAGAAATAGATAGAGAAGATGAGAGAGATCCAAAATGAAACCCCTTTCCCTTGAGATATCTCTCTTGAAGAAGAAAGAGAGAGACTAGTTTGCCTCTTTTCTTTTGTGGAGGCGCAAAATCCTAGAAAGATTAGGGAATGAAAAATTCTTATTGATTTCTTCATATGTTAGCCTTATATAGGCTTACAACTTTACACATTGCCCTTTGGGTTTTGCAAAATTGACTTTTTGCCTATTATTTTTACATTATTCATATTTATTATATATTAAATCTATTTTATTTCACTTTCTCGCTTTTCTTGGCATGGGGCCGGCCTCATACTTGAACTTGGACCGGTATGGGTTTGGGCCCACCTGTTTGGACTTGGGTTCGAGCGTGGGCCCGGTTTGAGTTTGGGTGTGGGTCTAATTGCTTGGGTGTTGACTTTGTCTTTGTCTTGTTGACTTTTGACCTCAACTGTGAGGTGTAATTTTTAGCCCAACAGGTAGCTTCAATGCGGCATCCTTTCTTGCATGTCTCTGCTTCATATTAGATAAGATGCAAGATTTGCCACTTCATCCATGGTCTTAAGGGAGAATACTGAAGTAACTTAGCGCCAAATAAAATTCAGTTGGGTTTATATTGAGTTGGCCTCTTCTATGGAAAGGTAATGAGCGTCATTGATTTTTAATTACTCCCTCCGCTTTACAATACATGTCTATTTTTGGTTTTGCACACCTATTAAGAAAAGAATGACTTTTCTAAAAGTCTAAGGCTCGGTAGCTGCTAAATTCCTACTTTTAACTCTCATTGCATACTCTTTTGCCTAGGTAATCAACATAATTATTTAAGGAGGGTAAGTAAAGGAGCGTTTCTATTTAAAATTTATTGGTATTGAACCGAAAATGCAGAACAAATAATTTGATGAAAAAACAAAGGGCAAAAAAAGACATGTACTGTGAAACGGAGGGATTACGTGTTTCTCGTTAGAATTGGATAAATTTGATGTCTTAACTCGGTTTTTTGTTAATTTTAGTCTATGTTCTCTTATAGAAACCATCGAAATTGCACATATTCAAATCCGGGTTTGGGAAACAATACAAGTCGGATTAGTGGATTCGCAATATCCCAGAATCAGGATTACAATTCGTTAGGATATGCTAAGTTTTGTAGTCATAATATATATACTCAAGAACAAAAAGTTGTCATCCAACATATATAAACTAAGAATACAACTAATGCGTTGGTGTTCATGCATAGGTTGTTATTGATTTAACTTCTAATGCATGTTTCCTTACATCTAGAGTACAATTTAAAAAAATCCACAGGTATACTTGATGAATCCGTTATGTATGTGATGTATGCATAAGTGTATGAATCCGAATACGCCTCCTTGACAAAGAATCGGTACTACATAGGAAACCATGTATCTTCACTAAGTGCTTTTTGGAATAAAAGGGGGTGCAACCTTGTCCACCTAAAAAGCTCAAAACCTACTCCATTAGCTGCTTCCTTCTCCCAAGTTTTGATATTTTTCCTCAACTACAATTCCCTCGATGCAGCAAAGATTTTTCTCTGATTGCTGTCTCACTGTTCATTCTTCTTAACTAGTTGCTCTTCTAGAACGAAGATAATGCAGAACCTGATGAAAAAAATTTAATAATGTATTAGAGAATAATTCAGCTAGCTTTCTCCAATTTTTACCCCTTGAAACAATGAAGTTTCTCACCGTAGAAAGCACTGTATATTCAAAAAAAAATTCTTTGATGCAATGTCGACAGAGGCAGCTTCAGCTAAAATTGCAGCAGCGAAGAACCAGACTCCTATAGCTGAAGGTGGCCATGGAGACCACAGGTCTGGCCCATTTCGCAACTGCCTCGGCATCGGCAACTCTCCAGTATGCAACGTGCCGTCTTCTCTCCTCAAGGCATGGCAACCACCAAAGAATGGGGAGCTAAAGCTAGATTTCTCCATCTCATTGCCTCGAGATTGTAAAGAAGGTATTGCTAATATTATGTTTCTAAATAGGGTTGAGATTATGTCAAAAAATTTATGGTTAGTTGCCCTTGACTCTCTAGAGTTTATCCCATATATATAACCCTTGTACCCTCTCAAAATTAAGACTTATTAGCGCAAGCTCCTCTGCTGATCAACCAGAATTCTACAAGACCAATCAACTTCTGCTCTCTAAATTTATTGAATAAAGACAACAATCATTTCGCTATAACATGGATTGCTCCGAGAGGCTAGTAAATGAGACTACATCTTAAAATTTAAAGGGATGATCTTGCATATATGTAAACTTTGTGGATGTTCTGTGCAATTTAACCCTGTTTTTTATTCAGACTTGGCAGTTCACCTTAGAATCTACTTTTATATTTATTACCTTTATAAGATTATGAAGAAACATCACCTCATCTTATTTCGGTCCATACATGGAAGGCGTCGGAGTCGGCGGTATCACGCAACTCTTCCTGATCTCGTTGGCCTCACACATGGTTTGGGCTGACACTTTATCTCATGATAATCAGGTTTAATACTTGCTGAATCTACATTTTTTGTTTTGGTCATAGGCAATTCTCAATGTTTCTTGATAATTAAGTCAGTGAGCTTCTCTTTTTTTAGTTATCTTGTGCAAGTCAAGTAAACGTTCTAATTCTTCAACTCGACTTGATATGTTAATTTACCTGCTCTATATCTGTGATCCATATTGTTAGAATATGAAATATATTCATGTAACCGTATTGTATATTAGTTATTATAGATAGGTTTGGTTATGCTTTTATGTGTTGAGAATCTATTAGTTTAAATAAACTGTTGGGTTGTTTGTTATTATAAGGTTGATTGAGAGTTGTATAAATTGAGATAATTGTTCGCATAATAAATTGATCCAGCATATTTATTTCTTATCATGGTATCAAAGCTAATGGCTCGATCCAAAATTTATCTTCATTTATATTTTTAGTCTATCAATCCAAAATAAATAAATTCTGCAAGAATATCCGGTTTGAAATTTTATCTCTTCAATGGATCATCAACAATAACCTCTATCAAGATCAAATCTGCGCAACCATCCTTATCAATGACGCTTCTCCACAAGGCATTTCTAGCAAAAGAGATTTCGAGATTCAATCCATCTAACTTATGCGAAGAGACTACATATTTCGAGATTCGGTCCACCTAACTTATGCGAAAGAGACGAGGTCACGTCCGTTTCTTCATCTTTCTTTTTGCAGATTGCATATTCAGATCAAGATTTAATCAAGCAAACTCTCGATTATCCACCATGAGTTTGAAGGGCACGGTTAGAATATGAAATATATTCATGTGACCGTATTGGATGTTTAGTTGTTATAGATATGTTTAGTTATACTTTTATGTGTTGAATCTATTAGTTTAAATAAATTGCGGGATTATTTGTTATCATTAGGTTGATTGAGAGTAGTATAAATTGAGATGATTGTTCACATAATAAATCGATTGAGCATATTTATTTCTCATCACATATCAAAGCTTTCAAAGAAGCATATCAATCATAATAATGCTTTTGAAAATTGCAGAAAATTCATTACAAAGGTAAAAGTTCTAAAAAGTTAATGGTAACGCAATAATATATCCGATATTGTTTCATCACCTTTACAATCTTTCTTAGGAATGTAGGTCACATGCTTATCTTTCTTTTCTACTCAATATATAGCCTGCAGTGGGATTATCTTATAATTTTCCTTATCCTGGGATCATCGTTTTCCAAAGAAATATATACCCGTACACTTAAAGCATTATAGCAAAGGAGCATAGTTCCTGATGTGGGAAAAAACACTTATTTATTTAGTTGTTTAGTTGTTTTGTGACTTTGTCTCTTTGTGGTTGTCGCATGTTTAGTGTCAAGAAACGGTAAAAAAGAAAGAAAGAATGAAGTTGCCTTATGCCATTACCTACTTTAGCGACCAAAAAAAGTTCAAAATTTTCTGCTACCTGTTTCATGATAATCAGTTTTGATAATTGCTCATCACCAGGTCTGATTCCCTGAGAGTATCCTTTGGGCATCAAGATTAATGCCAATGGCAATTTCGATCTCCCCAACCATGATTTCCAAACTCACGGCGACCACAAGACTGGCCCTTGCCATTTTGAGGAACTAGACTACTTAAAACGAGGAACTGTCACCATCTTGTGTAATAATGCTGCTTCTGCCGAAGAATCGACAATAATGGGGTCTTCTAATGTTGGTTCCTTCTTTGCAACAGCCGTGAATTCGAGCAGTGATGATGGGTGGTATCTCCTCAGATTACGACACGTGACGGATGACCTGTCCTGAAGGCTACGGAGGTGGAATAAATGAGTTGCATTATGAGAATTCCTCGGGACTTCGTCTTGAGAAACGTATCCGACCTTCTAGGAGACCTCCCTGAATACATTCCACCTTCACCTAGGAAACTATTAACAGCTCGTCTCCGAGCTATCTTAGTCTCCTTACTCGTCTTCGAGCCCTCTGACGTGCCGAGCTTCCTCGGCCATCCGGCACGTCTCTGAGCCCTTGACGTGCCGAGCTTCCTCGGCCTCCCGGCTCGTCTTCGAGCCCCTGACGTACCGAGCTTTCTCGGCCTCCCCCGATCAACCAGAAGTGCGGATCCCATACGCCCCGCAATGGCCCCGCGTATATCGCCAGGGCGAGATATCCGCCTCCCCACGATCCGAGTCCCACGCTAGCGCACCCCCATTAATGGCGCATCCTGCTATTCAAGGCGGGAATAACGCTGGGGCGGCGATGATCTCTAGCCTGCCCGCTCCACGCGACCTCTATATAAACATCTCTCTCAGATGACTCAGGTATCTCGAATTTATTTCCAATACGCCGCTACTCTGTGTCTATACCTTAGCCCTAACTTGAGCGTCGGAGGGCCCTACGGTGGTCACCCACCCCAGGACTTCTTTGCAGGTAGCTCGGCGTCCAATACTAACCCATTGAGATCCACACTTAATAACTCCTAAACCAAATCTCAGCCGTCAAAAACTGCCATCGCAGAATCGATGGAGGACAACATCAGAAGGAGATTCCGACATCCATCAGTTGACGCCGTCTGTGGGAACGGAATACTTTTTTTGTTCCACCTCTAAAGTTGATCTTCCGCTCTCGATCCAATGGAGAGCAACGATCCGAATACGAGCCACAACGGAGGTGAGAGCGGCTCGACCCCCCTCCTAATGCCATCCACGCCTTGTCCGTCCGGATAGACAAGCCCACATCGCTGGTGGATGCCTTTGCCCGCGTTCAAGCGGTGGGACCTACCCTTCAGACCACGGCTCCACATCCCCGTAGGGCGCGGACTAGTCCAAATCTGTATATTGAGATTTGGTTTTGGGTCAAGGATTTGCTTGATGAGGTCCATGTTGGTAGCTTGGTTTGCCAACGGGGATGAACTTAGGATGCAGATCTCATATAAATAAGGTCTACCAGTTCACGGGATATTTGGGTTTGATCTAAGGATCGTTAGTCATATTTGAGACTAAGATCAACTTAGAAACAGTGAGTATATGGGCTCAACTGATCATTAGATCATATATGAATAGCCCATGAATAGTATACGGTAGTCATTATGGAGACAGTCCGCAGGGCAAAATATATTAGCTTAAGGACTTCACGGTCCATCATTCAACTTGCACGCACGTGTATTTGTTAAGTGATGAAGGGAGCGATGTTGATATAGAATGTGCCCAATTTGGGGCACGATCCGATTTGAGGCGTGCACGTCAATTTGAAAGTGTGTCAACGAAAGAAGTTTGTTGGTTATTAGGACCCGCCACCTCTCTGAAGACGTTGAGGAATTACAGTGACATATATCAGAGATGTGAAGAGATGTATCCTAAAAACGAATCTCGTATTTGAGGGAAAAGATTGTGATGGACCTAAGAATCGTTAGTCATATTTGAGACTACGATTAACTTAGGAGGTATGAATGAAGATCGGTTTGGATATCAGTTTGGATATCACAAACATAAGCTTAGCCAATTTGAGATAGGATTGGGTTGCCATGTTTGAGACGAATATTTAGTTTAAGAATATTTCAGTCCATTATCTCCATATTGGGGGCGAATATTTAGTTTAGGGACATTTTGGTCCATCATCGCCGTATTTGGAGACGAATATTAGTTTAAGAACATTTCGGTCCATCATCGCCGTATTTGGGGGCGAATATTAGTTTAAGGACATTTCGGTCCATCATTCAACTTGCGTGCACGTGTATATGTTACATGGCGGAGTGAACTATGTTGATATGGAATGCGCACAATTTGGGGCGCGATCCAATTTGAAGTGTGCACGTCAATTTGGAAGTGCATCAAAAGGAGTTGTTGGTTGTCGGGAACCACCACCTTTCTGAAGACGTTGAGGAATTACGACATATATCAGAGGTGTGAAGAGATGTACCCTTAAACCAAATCTCGTATTTGAGGGAACAGATCATGGTGGATCATCTAAGAATCATTAATCATATTTGAGACTAAGATTAACTTAGGAAATATGAGATGAATATCATTTTGGATATCATCGATGAGAGATCATTAGTCATATTTGAGACTAAAATCAGTTTGGATATCATAAATATATGTTTAGCCAATTTGGGCTAAGATTGGGTTTCTGTAATACCCAGCAGTGCTAAGCACTCAGTTGTCTATAGCGCTCACGTGTATATCACGTGAGGCGCTATACAACTTGGCTTTGAGCGCTCACGTGTTTTTTACTTGAGACGCTGAGTTCTTTTTGGAGATTTAATTTTTGTTGATATTTCTAGAGAACTTAAATCTCTGTTAATGGTATTTTGACCATTAACGATCACCAAGATCATTATTTTGAGGATCTTGAATCGGATTCTTTAAAGAACCAAGTTCTTGATTTGAAGAAACTAGGTTTCTGAAGTATTATGAACTCCATTTTCTCCGAGAGGTTAAACATCTTTTAATGGTGTTTTGACCATTAAGGATCACGGTCACTATGTTGAGGATCTTGGATCGGGTTCTTTAAAGAACTAAGCTCTTGATTTGAAGAAACTAAGTTCCTGAAGTATTATGAACTCCATCTTCTCCGAGAGATTAAACCTCTTTTAATGGTGTTTTGACCATTAAAGATCACCAAGATCACTATTTTTGAAGATCTTGGATCGGGTTCTTTAAAGAACTAAGTTCTTGATTTGAAGGAACTAAGTTCTTAGAGTATTATGAACTCCATCTTCTCCGAGAGGTTAAACCTCTTTTAATGGCGTTTTAACCATTAAAGATCACCAAGATCACTATTTTTGAAGATCTTGGATCGGGTTCTTTAAAGAACTGAGTTCTTGATTTGAAGAAACTCCATCTTCTTTCTTTTCAAATTTGTTTTTTCCTGAATCTTTGATTCTCAAGAACAAGATCTTCCCAATGAGAATTAAATTCTCAATTTGTGGGAGATTTGTCTTGCGGATCTTAAATCCATAGAAAGAACTAATTTCTTTGAGAAGGGTTAAACACTTATATAGAATAGGTAAAGGAGATGTTTTGATCTCGATATTTTCTTTATCTAGGCTTTTGAGGAAGAAGATCATGTTTGAGAATTAAATTCTCTTTTGTTTTGTAGGAGCTTTTGGGAGCCTTTTGTATATATATATTGTTTACAGAAGCTTATGGGGTGGTCTCCTCCTCTATATTTGGAAAGAGAGATCATTGGTCGTTGGGACACACCACCTCTCCGACGACGCTGAAAGATTACAGCGCCATGTATCGAACGTGTGGAGGGATGTACTCTTTGAACCATGTCCCACTCATTAGGAAGAAGAATAGGTTAGAGCTTAAACTCCTAACTGCTGAAAAGGCTTCTTTGCTTTCGCTCACGTGCGTCGCACGTGGCGGGCGCACGTGTTGCGCTTGCGCATATGTGCATCATGGGGGGTAGCTAAGGCCCTAACTTGGAGAACTAAGCTCCTATGGAGAACTAAGCTCCTTTGAGAATTGAATCCTCACACGGCGGGCGCACGTGCGTTGCACGTGGCGCACACGGCGCTTACGCATATGCGCATTATGGGAGGCAGCTAAGGCCCTAACTTGGAGAACCAATCTCGTATGGAGAACTAAGCTCCTTTGAGGATTGAATTCTCTCACGGCGGGCGCACATACGTCATGCGTGGCGCGTATGGCGCTTGTGTATTATGGGGGGCAGCTAAGGTCTTAACTTGGAGAACTAAGTTCCTATGGAGAACTAAGCTCCTTTGAGAATTGAATCCTCTTTTTTCTAAGAAGTATCCCCTCTTATTTATATGAGAGTGGTAGAGAAGGAAATTCTCGTTTTCTCGATATGGGACTAAAAAAGTATCCCCCATGTAGTAGAGCATTATTTAGATTATACGTGTATAGCATATTTGCTCATAACTTTTGATTTCGAAAGAGTTATGAGGCCCGTAATATATCAAATCGAAGGATTTTTTGGGACGCATTCGATGCCATCATAATTTACTTGATTCTCATTCGGGAGTTTAGCAAAATACAGTCTGGAAAATACTGATTTGCATTTTCTTAAGTGTATTGCTGCTATTTGATACCTTGGGCTTTTTTGCGCGGAAATTTTTTTGGCGGGAACAAATGCCCCCCACTACTTTGCTCATGTAGAATTTGATGGCTCAGAAGATAGGTTTAGGTCCTTATCGCCTAAGACTTTTCATCTTCATGAGCCGTAAGAGTCTCAAGAAGGTTTTTTCTTCATATGAGTCGTGAGGATCTCATAGGTGCGTATTCTCCCTAGAAATCATGTGGCTTGCTAAGTGTCTTTCACTTTCGTGAGTCGTAAGGATCACACGTAAGTATTTTCTCCTCATGAGTCGAGGGGACCCGCAAGTGGTTTCTTCACTTTATTAGCGAATGTGGCTTGTCGATAGTGTATAAGTGTCAGTTTGGACCTTCTTGTAGGGCAGTGATGGATTAGGAAACAGCTTTAGATTTGTTGCCTAAGACTTTTCAACTTTATGAGCCGCGAGGGCCTCATAAAGACGTTTCTCCTTACGAGTTGAGAGAATCTCGTAAGTGTATTTTCTCCTTAGAAGTCATGAGGACTTCTAAGTGCGTTTTCTCTTGAGAGTCGTAAAGATCTCACAAAAGAAATTTCTCCTTACGAGTCGAGAGGGCTCGCAAGTGGTTTTTCTTCCTCATCGGTATGCGAATTTGGAGAATGTGGCCTGTGGATAGTATACAAGAGTCATTTTGGACCTACTTATAGGGCCGTGATGGCTTAGGAAACAGGTTTTAGATCTGTCACCTAAGGCTTTTCAATTTTATGAGCCATGAGGGTCTCATAAAGATGTTTCTCTCTACGAGTCGAGAGGGTCTCGTAGGTGTATTTTCTCCTTAGGAGTCTTGAGGGCTCCTAAGTGTGTTTTTTCTTGAGAGTTGTAAGGATCTCACAAGAGAATTTTCTCCTTACGAGTCGAGATGACTCATAAGTGGTTTTTCCTCCTCGTCGATATGTGACTTTAGAGAATGTGGCCCATGGATAGTATACAAGAGTCAATTTGGACCTACTTGTAGGGCCACATTGCTTAGGAAACAGGTTGATATCCCCGTCGCCTAAGGCTTTTCGCCTTCATGAGCCGTGAGGGTTTCACGGAGGTGTTTTTCCCTACGTGTCGAGATGAGTCGAGACGTTCTCGCAGGTGTATCCTAATGTGAAATATAGATAACCCCTATTCATTACATCAGGGGTCCGTTAGGTTTGTGGTACTAGGGTTTTAGTTCATGGTACCGTCGTGTTGGCTGATATATTCCTCGATATGTGGTCTTTAAACCGTTGTTCGAGTAGCCCCGCGACTGTCGTGTCTCTGATCCTTTCGGGGGCTGGACAAGACGTCTTCAAGTAATCTCCTTAGGTCATATTACCGTCGAGAGAGCAAGCGTTAGGAATTTTCCATGTCGCTTTTTACTTGAAGTTAAGCTCAATTTGGAGCCCCGATGAGTCATAACCACTCCGCGTTGGTGTGGGATGATCTCCGATAGTCTTTAGGTTTTATATGTGTTTCCTTCAAGACCCTGAAGCTGGGAATATGCCGTTGCTTCATTTTTGTTTGACGATGCAGTGTCGTTTCTTTGTTGAAATAGGATAGACATATGTAGGACCTCCATGTTGTATGTATTGCAGTTGAAGTCCGGAGCTAGGAATATGCCTTTGCTCCAATTTGATTTGGCTATTTGGAGCCTTTGTTGACATTACGTCTAATGTAATGAGAAGAATGTTGAGTTGGAGCTGGGATTTTTCCGTCACTCCTTTTTGATTTGGCTATTTGGAGCCTTTGTTGACATTGCGTCTGCTATAACGAGAAGAATGTCAAGCTGGAGCTGGGATTTTACCGTCACTCCTTTTTTATTTGGCTATTTGGAGCCTTTGTTGACATTACGTCTGCTATAACGAGAAGAATGTCGAGCTGGAGCTGGGATTTTGCCGTCACTCCTTTTTGATTTGGCTATTTGGAGCCTTTGTTGATATTGCGTCTCCTGTAACGAGAAGAATGTCGAGCTGGAGCTGAGATTTTGCCGTCACTCCTTTTTGATTTGGCTATTTGGAGCCTTTGTTGATATTGCGTCTGCTGTAACGAGAAGAATGTCGAGCTAGAGCTGGGATTTTTCCGTCACTCCTTTTTGATTTTGGCTATTTAGAGCCTTTGTTGACATTGCGTCTGCTGTAACGAGAAGAATGTCGAGCTGGAGCTGGGATTTTACCGTCACACCTTTTTGTTTTGGCTATTTGGAGCTTTTGTTAACGTCACATCTGCACCGAGAAGGAATGTCGAGCTGGAGCTGGAATTTTGCCATTACTCCTTTTTTGTTTGACATTTGGGTCTTTGATGACGTTGTGTCTACATCCTGCTGGCATAATAAGCACGTCGAGCCGGAATTAGGATTTTTCCATCACTCTTTTTTGATTTGGTTCCTTCGAGCCTTTGTTGACGTCGCATCTGCACTGAGAAGGAACGTCGAACTGGAGCTAAGAATATACCATTGCTCCTTTTTTGTTCGACCCTTGGGTCTTTTTTGACGTCACGTCTGCACTGAGAAAGAACGTCAAGCTGATCTCTAAGCTGTAGGTGTTGCCATTGAGATCTAGAACTAAGGATATGTCGTTGCTCCACTTTATTTTGGTGATGTCATACCGATTCTTTACTAAAGTTGGGTAAACTTCTAAATGACCTTTATGTTGTATGTATCGCCATCAAGGTCCGGAGCTAGGAGTATGCTCTTGCTCCAATTTCATTTGACAGTTACACCCGCACCTTGCTGGAATGAGGAGAACATCAAGCTGGAGCTAGGATTTTTGCCATTACTCCACTTTTGTTTGTTGACGTTGCGTCTGCACCGATAAGGAACGTCGAGTTGGAGCTGGAATTTTTCCATTACTCCTTTTTTGTTCGACCCTTGGGTCTTTTTTGACGTCGTGTCTGCACTGAGAAGGAACGTCAGGCTGATCTCTAGGCTGTAGATGTTGCCATCGAGATCTGGAACTAAAGATATGACGTTTCTCCACTTTATTTTGGTGATGTCATACCGATTCTTTGCTGAAGTTGGGTAAACATCCAAATGACCTTTATACTGTATGTATCGCCATTAAGGTCTGGAGCTAGGAGTATGCCATTACTCCAATTTCATTTGACAGTTACGCCTGCACCCTGCTGGAATTAGGAGAATGTCGAGCTGGAGCTAGGATTTTTGCCATTACTCCACTTTTGTTTGTTGACGTTGCGTCTGCACCGAGAAGGAACGTCGAGTTGGAGCTGGAATTTTGCCATTACTCCTTTTTGATTTGGCTCCTTGGAGCTTTGCTGACGTCACGTCTGCACCCTGTCTGTAACAACCCTAATTTTCTTATAAACTTTTTCCATACAAATTTTTAAATTGCTTTTTTTTCAAAATTCTTAAAGGGGTATTTATTGCCTGAGCACAAGACTTAAGTAATTAATTAGCAATTTAATTATAAGAAGGAGTTTGTAGCTCATTGGTAATACCTTGCATTGCTGAACTAAGCCACCAGAGTTCAAATCCCATGCCCCACATTATTTTTAATATTTATTTTGTTTTAAATTTTATGGAAGCCCAACAGTCCACACAAGATAACTCCAGATTTTCCCACTACACTTTAAAGACTGAAAGTACCAGAGCCTACATCTCGAGAGCCCCCACCTCCCGACCTGGCGACTCGGCCCGACTCGGCCGAGTCCCCAACACAAAAGTTGGGGCTCTTGGCATTCTATACCCCCTGTATACTTCAAATTCCCAGATCGGTTCTAGAGAATTCAGAAAGCCCCATTTACTCCAATTTTTAATACATTTTTATATATTTTTACATTTTTTTTCAATTAAACCCTTCATCTATCCTAACCCTAGCCTAACCCTATAAATACCACCCCTACCCTTTACCCTCTCACTCACATTTCTGAGCCAACTCTCAAGAAAAATCCTTAGAACCCTAGTGTGCAATCGAAGTAAGCACGAGGCGAAGTTACGGCGAATTTTCCGGCGAACTTCCGACGATCATTCTAGGAACTCCCGGCGACGAAACGACGCACCGGCAGCTCCTTCCAATCCATCTCCCTCTCTTTGTTGTCCAAAACCCGTAATTCCCATTTTCTATCTATCTCTTCTATCTAAAAAATACGGATTTACAAAACCCGGCGGAATTGGAAAAAATCCTATTTCCGATTCGGTTTCTTCATAAAACTCTACTTCTCGTTAATACAATTATGCTTAAACTCGCTCATGTTGACTATTAAACACTAATCAACCAAATTGATCAAGTTTCATTTCATAAAATGATGGCTATTTCAATTTATCGTATTTTTCACTTAAATACCAAATTGTTTCAATTCTACATTTAACTCCATTAAACTTGCTATAACTTTAAGTAGATCACGAGGTAACAACCTACCTCCTCACACACTCATATACAACATAACACGATACTCTCGAGAACTTAGAATACGAGAAAACAAACATTTTCATTTAAATACCATTTATTTAATAAAACCATTTCTAAAAGATTTAGTATTGATACACTTTTTAAATAAATACCACTTATTATGAAAATAGGATAAGATTGTGGGCATCAGTCGTTTATCTAAACCTGATTTTGTGGTGCCTAGGCTAGGCAAGTGAGAAAGGTAATTTTAAAAGGCCCGTCTTACGGTGATTCGTGAGCGGATCCCTCTTTTCTTCACTTGTACTTATCTGGCCACAATTGGCGGTGAAGAGGCGATTTGAGATTTCTCACAACTTGTCGTTTTGGACCAGTTAGGAACAGTCTAGTTGACATCTTTACAAATAAATACCATTTACTTAATAAAACCGTTTTCTAAAAGATTTAGTATTTATACAAATCTTTGCAAAGCGCCGCTACAACCCATTTTGGGGAACCCGTTCGGGATGGTACGGATTATCGCACATCCTCGGGCTTAGTAGTGCGAGATTCAGACCTCTGTAAGGAGCATTCGGTCTCGAAAGATTTAAAATACGACATCTTAAGAAAATGAGATTTTTAGAATATAAAATATATATTAAAATTATTTTTGTATAAATATAGGTATAGTTATCATTAAAATACCTATTTTGTTATGATATAAATATTCCACCTTTTTCTAAAAATCACGAGAATCAATTTTACACTAAAATACCATGAATTCCATACAAAACCAATATTACAAATAAATACCACATATTATGAAATTAGGATATTTTCAATAGAAATATCACAATATAAAATCTACATTTATTACAACTCTAAAGACGAATAATAAATACTTGGGGTGTATTTTGAAAAGTATATAAAAGTATTTTTACATAAAACCCCCTCAAGTTCTATAAATTACTCTAAGGACCCTAGTAAACATAGGTTTAAGCGGGACCAATCTCTTGAGCCTCAGAGAGCCGGAGAAGTGGATGCTTACCTATCTAAGATAGAAAAATTAATAAAAATAATCAGAACTTCAATTTACTTTGTCTGACTCAGTTTGAGTCTCATTATAATCTGACATGAATATGATTCAAGCACAATCTACAATTTACAATATACAGTCTACAATCTACAATCTATAATCTTCAATATTCCAATTCAACATGAATCCATAAATCCAATTATCAATCTATACAACTTGACTGAACCGAACTATGGATATACATTCCATTTACATGATCTCCAGTTTACATCCATTTACATGATTCTAAGGTTACATCCGTTACAGATATAATGGTTTCGGTCAGTCATCCAATTATACAATCTATACAGTTTACAATACAATACAATCAAAACATTACGGGGTTTAAGGGGTAGACTGGTACGGAAGGTGTTAAAAATGGCACGAGACTGCAAGATTTAAGACACCTAACATGAATCCAATTGCCGTTGTTCCGGGCCTTCTAACGGAGCGTTGTACTCTATATTCCGTTTGCCCTGTTCTCTAGCATATAGAGACCCCTCTCGTATACACTGGCATTCTTCTGTACTAAGGTACAAACAACAGTGTTAATACAACATTACAACAATATAATACAACATTAAAACCTACTCTCTCTCTCTCTTACTCTCTGTCTATTTCTCCCTTATCTTTGGGACTTACCGAGCGATTTGTTCGCTGACGACATTCTCTTTTTTTCTTCTTTAAATGTCGTCAGGTGTTTTGGACCCGTCAGAGAACAAGCCCACTGCTGAAGATTTGGATCAGTTTGCTGAAGATCCGGAGCTTTAGTTTCATTGTACACTTTCCATTCAGTACTTTTCAGTTCCTGTTATGCCATTGTTTAGGCATTGTTTTTTTATTCAGTTGTATTTACTTTTCATGCATTGTACAAAAGAATGTTAATAAATAAAGTTGTTGTTCAGTTTATATCTCTTGTCTCTTGTACTTACTTTTATATTGCTTAGATACGCTTAGCATATTTACTTCACAGTAAATACGTAGCAGACCAGTCCCGTCCCCTTCGCCGTACACCGGGAAGCGGGACGTGACAGGTTTTATTGGTGGCCCATGCAGGTCAGAGCTGTATGGAACCCTAAGCAATATAAAACACAAGAACCAGCAACTAAAACATTATTTACAATCATATTGCTTGAATCTTATCTTTCATATTTCTTGAATCATATACTTTGAATCTGTCCTAACCCAAAATTCGCTCACCTCTTTTACAATCTTACCAAAACCTTCCCATCCTTTCATTCCTTCATACATTTTTCATACACTATCAAGTACTTCAGTCACCACATTTTTCTTAAATTTGTTACACCTTCCTTTTACAAATTTCGAGGATGAAATTTTTATAAGGAGGGTAGAATGTAACAACCCTAATTTTCTTATACACTTTTTCCATACAAATTTTTAAATTGTTTTTTTCAAAATCCTTAAAGGGGTATTTATTGCCTGAGCACAAGACTTAAGTAATTAATTAGCAATTAATTACAAGAAGGAGCTTGTAGCTCATTGGTAATACCTTGCATTGCTGAACCAAGCCACCAGAGTTCAAATCCCATGCCCCACATTATTTTTAATATTTATTTTGTTTTAAATTTTATGGAAGCCCAACAGTCCACACAAGATAACTCCAGATTTTCCCACTACACTTTAAAAACTGAAAGTACCAGAGCCTACATCTCGAGACCTCCCACCTCCCGACCTGGCGACTCAGCCCGACTCGGACTCGGCCGGACAGCCGAGTCCCCAACACAAAAGTTGGGGCTCTTGGCATTCAATACCCCCCTGTATACTTCAAATTCCCAGATCAGTTCCAGAGAATTCAGAAAGCCCCATTTACTCCAATTTTTAATACATTTTTATATATTTTTATATTTTTTTCAATTAAACCCTTCATCTACCCTAACCCTAGCCTAACCCTATAAATACCACCCCTACTCTCTACCCTCTCACTCACATTTTTGAGCCAACTATTAAGAAAAATCCTTAGAACCCTAGTGTGCAATCGAAGTGAGCACGAGGCGAAGCTACGGCGAATTTTCCGGCGAACTTCCGACGATCATTCTAGGAACTCCTGGCGATGAAATGACGCACCGGCAACTCCTTCCAATCCATCTCCCTCTCTTTGTTGTCCGAAACCCATAAGTCCTATTTTCTATATAACTCTTCTATCTAAAAAATACGGATCTACAAAACCCGACGGAATCGGAACAAATCCGATTTCCGATTCGGTTTCTTCATAAAACTCCACTTCTCGTTAATACAATTATGCTTAAACTCCCTCATGTTGACTATTAAACACTAATCAACCAAATTGATCAAGTTTCATTTCATAAAATGATGGCTATTTCAATTTATCGTATTTTTCACTTAAATACCACATTGTTTCAATTCTATATTTAACTCCATTAAACTTGCTATACCTTTAAGTAGATCACGAGGTAACGACCTACCTCCTCACACACTCATATACAACATAACACGATATCCTCGAGAACTTAGAATACGAGAAAACAAACATTTTCATTTAAATACCCTTTATTTAATAAAACAATTTCTAAAATATTTAGTATTGATACACTTTTTAAATAAATACCACTTATTATGAAAATAGGATAAGATTGTGGGCATCAGTCGTTTATCTAAACCTGACTTTGTGGTGCCTAGGCTAGGCAAGTGAGAAAGGTAACTTTAAAAGGCCCGTCTCACGGTGATTCGTGAGCGGATCCTCCTTTCTTCACTTGTACTTACCTGCCCACAATTGGCGGTGAAGAGGCGATTTGAGGTTTCTCACAACTTGTCGTTTTGGACCAGTTAAGAACAGTCTAGTTGACATCGTTACAAATAAATACCATTTACTTAATAAAACCGTTTTCTAAAGGATTTAGTATTTATATAAATCTTTGCAAAGCGCCGCTACAATCCATTTTAGGGAACCCGTTGGGGATGGTGTGGATTATCGCACATCCTCGGGTTTAGTAGTGCGAGATTCAGACCTCCGCAAGGAGCATTAGGTCTCGAAAGATTTAAAATACGACATCTTAAGAAAATGAGATTTTTAAAATTTAAAATATATATTAAAATTATTTTTGTATAAATATAGGTATAGTTATCATTAAAATACCTATTTTGTAATAATATAAATATTCCATCTTTTTCTAAAAATCACGAGAATCAATTTTACACTAAAATACCATGAATTCCATACAAAACCAATATTACAAATAAATACCACTTATTATGAAATTAGGATATTTTCACTAGAAATATCACAATATAAAATCTACATTTATTACAACTCTAAAGACGAATAATAAATACTTGGGGTGTATTTTGAAAAGTATATAAAAGTATTTTTACATAAAATCCCCTCAAGTTCTATAAATTAACCTAAGGACCCTAGTAAACATAGGTTTAAGCGGGACCAATCTCTTGAATCTCAGGGAGCCGAAGAATTGGATGCTTGCTTATCTAAGGTAGACAAATTAATAAAAACAATCAGGACTTCAATTTACTTTGTCTGACTCAGTTTGAGTCTCATTAGAATCTGACTTGAATATGATTTAACTACAATCTACAATTTACAATTTACAATCTATATTCTACAATCTACAATCTTCAATATTCCAATTCAACATGAATTAATGAATCCAATTATCAATCTATACAACTTGACTGAACCGAACTATGGATATATATTCCATTTACATGATCTCCAGTTTACATCCATTTACATGATACTAAGGTTACATCCATTACAGATATCATGGTTTCGGTCAGTCATCCAATTATACAATCTATACAGTTTACAATACAATACAATCAAAACACTACGGGGTTTAAGGGGTAGACTAGTACGGAAGGTGTTAAAAGTGGCACGAGACTGCAAGATTTAAGACACCTAACATGAATCCAATTGCCGTTGTTCCGGGCCTTCTAACGGAGCCTTGTACTCTATATTCCGTTTTCCCTGGTCTCTAGCATATAGAGGCCCCTCTCGTATACACTGGCATTCTTCTGTACCAAATTACAAATAACAGCGTTAATACAACATTGCAACAATATAATACAACATTAAAAGCTACTCTCTTTCTCTTTCTCTCTCTCTCTCTCTTACTCTCTGTCTATTTCTCCTTTATGTTTGGGACTTACCGAGCGATTTGTTCACTGACGACATTCTCTTTCTTTCTTCTTTGAATGTCGTCAGGTATTTTGAACCCGTCATAGAACAAGCTCACTGCTGAAGACTTGGATCAGTTTGCTGAAGACCCAGAGCTTTAGTTTCATTATACACTTTCCATTTAGTACTTTTCAGTTCCTGTTATGCCATTGTTTAGGCATTGTTTTTTTATTCAGTTGTATTTACTTTTCATGCATTGTACAAAAAAATGTTAATAAATAAAGTTGTTGTTCAGTTTATATCTCTTGTCTCTTATGCTTACTTTTATATTGCTTAGAGCGCTTAGCGTATTTACTTCACAGTAAATACGTAGCGGACTAGTCATGTCCCCTTCGTCATACACCGGGAAGCGGGGCGTGACACTGTCTAAGAACGTCAGGATGACCTCTAGGCTGTACATGTTGCCATTAAGATCTGGCTCTCCCTTTGACGGAGCCTGGTAGGAAAATATGGTACTCTTTCCTTCATTTGTGCCTATGGATTTTATACAGGGGTCGGTGTGGACCTACCTGCTGGGCAGAAAATTTTCATTTTCATTTTTTTCTTTCCGCGATGCTCTATCTTTTCAGCTTTTATGTCGCGGAAGTCGCGATTTCCCAATCATTTCGGCTATATCGTTTTTTTTTCTTTTATTCTCTATTTTTATTGCGAATTGCCCAAACATTTCGGCTGTTTCATATGCATATATTTTTTTGCTCGCTGATTTTTTTTTTTGCGAATTGCCCCATCATTTCAGCTATTTCATGTGCATTTTTTTTTTGTGACTCGCTGAGTTTTATTACGAGTCAAGAACTTGAGATCCGATACTGTTCCCCTCCGAAAGACGGTCGAAACTGAACGTCTTGCCTGAAATTCGGGGCAGATTCTAATTGGTTTTATCCGTCTACCTCTCCGAAGATGCCAAGTTGATTTATGACACCGTATATCGGAGGTTTAGACGGATGCGGCCGATATAGCAAACTTCATCAGATTCCAACTCTCTTGAGGGGTTTTTGATTATGGGGACACTCTTCCCTGCAGGCGCAAGCCCCTGCAGTTAATTACGCTACCGCGTCGCGGTAACCACTTTCTCCTTCTCCAGAAATTTCACTTCGTGTCATGTGTGTTTGTTTGTTTGTGGATGCCCGTAGATTGTATATGGAGACTAAGTTATGCCGTCGCCCGTAGGACGTGGATTAGTCCAAATCCGTATTTACTTAGATTTGGGTTTGGTGTTTTAGTTTAAGGATATGTTAGCTCTATTTAAGGCTAAGATCAACTTAAACGCTCGTTAAGGATGCGTTAGTCTAATTTAAGACTAAGATCAACTCAACGGAAAGAGAAGAGTTTGATTTTGATTCTGGCTCAGAGCATTTAGGAGCTCTAATGTTCCAGTTTAGGGACGTATTGGTCCATTTAAAGTATGGTCATCGGGACCTGTCACCTCTCTGACGTCGTTGAAGGATTACAACGACAGGTGTCAGAGGAGTTCGGAGATGTATCCTTGAACCAAAGTTGATTTGGAGTTTTATAATCCATTTGAATGTTTAAGGATAGGTTAGCCAGGTTTGAGGCTAAGATCAACTTAAACGGGATCGTTTAGATCCAGCAAAAGAGCATTTGAGGGCTCTATTGTTCCAGTTTAGGGACGTAGCGGTCCATAGGTAGTTTAAGGATATTGCGGTCCATGTTCCAGTTTAGGGACGTGGCAGTCCATCGCCAGTTTAGGGACATGGTGGTCCATGTTCCAGTTTAGGGACGTGGTGGTCCATGTTCCAGTTTAGGGACGTGGTGGTCCAAGGGTAGTTTAAGGACGCATAAGTCCATGGGCTTAAGGACCCCACAGTCCATATTGATGTGTGGTTGTCGGGACCCGTCACCTCTCTGACGTCGTTGAAGGATTACAACGATAGGTGTCAGAGGAGTTTGGAGATGTACCCTCGAACCGGATGTAAATTGATTTAGGAGAGCAGCCGTGGTCAGTCAATTTAATTTGAGGACTTACGGCCATGATTGGGCTAAGTCCAGTTGAGAATATTCAATATTTTTCTTGATTTTTGGCCTATTAGGCCTGTGCTAGGGATTTGCCCATGTTTGATAATGCACTGCATTTTATTCTGGCCTGCTAGGCTCTTTAATTTGGGCTCAGTCCCTTTATAAATGATGCAGAGCATCTGTTCTTATTTGGGCTCTGCCCTTCTTTAAAATAATGCATAGCATTTTATTTGGCCTGTTAGGCTCTTTTAATTGGGCTTGGCCCTTCTGTAAATAATGCAGTGCATTAATTATCTGACAGTGACTTGTCAGGCGTTTTGCGCCGATTATTGAGCGCAAGCGCATATGGAGGTGACACGTGTCACGCTCTGATGAGCGCAAGCGCAACAGGGCAGTGCGCTGTGTCAGTGCGCTGCGCTGTTGCGCTGCTGACACGTGGTGCTCTCTGGTGGCTTGCGCCAACCCAGGAGCGCAACAGTGCAGTTTTTGCAAGTGCAAGGCACTGTTTCAATAACTCGATCCAATTTGGGATTCAAGAAAAGAATCTTTAAGATTCCAGAACCAATGGTTCATAAAAAAAGTGCAAGGCACTGTTCTCATTTATTTTTTATTGAAGATCATTGATCTTGTTCTTAGATCAATGATCTATTCAGAAGAAATTCTTCTATTTCATAAAGGTTTTTACCTTTTTCTTGAGTTCTTTTCAAAATTCTTCAGAGTTCTCTCTGTTTTGAAGTTTTTGATGTCTCTTGATGTTCTTGATGTTTTGAGTTGGGGTCTAGGGGTCTTTATATAGTGCCCATAGACTTGTTAAGTTTGTTAAAGAGACCATTCTCTGAGTGATTTGGGGAATTTTCCCCGTCGTTGGATTTTTGATCCAAGGGCTTCTGTTTTACAGAAGACAATCTTCTTGTTTTAACAAGAACAGAAGGATCTTACTAGAATTTTAATTCTGTTTGGCGCAAACGCCCCAGCGCTTGACACGTGTCGCGTAGCACGCAGCGCAGCTGCGCTTGCGCAACTGCGCTGACACGTGTCGCGCAGCGCAGCTGCACTTGCGCAACTGCGCTGCCACGTGGCGCGCAGCGCAGAGCGCAGCGCAACTGTGCTAACGTAACTGCGATGCCACGTGTCGCGCAGCGCAGAGCGCAGATCATCTGAAGCGTTGCTTCATTTATTAAAATTTAAATTTTCAATGTAGAGCTTTGCTCTGATTGGGGGGAATCAGAAGCGTTGCTTCATTTCCCGCCTTGGAATTTGAACAGAGCTTTGCTCTGATTGGGGTAAACAGATACCAATCTTGGCATCAGTATCGCTGCAACCGGAATATTGCCAGGAGCGAATCATCATTTGCCTTTGCGAGGACTTGAAATTTGGTACCTATTTTGGCATCAGCATCACTGCAACTGGAATGTTTCCAGGAGAGAATCATCATTTGTCTTTATCGATTTGAACAAAGATGGCTTAGCAAATAGGGTTAGGATCCTATCGACTAAGGCTTTTGATTTTATGAGCCGTAAGGATCTCATAAAGGTATTTTTCCCTACGAGTCGAGAGGATCTCGTAGGTGTAGGTTCTCCTTAAAAGTTGTGAGAACTCCTAAGTTGTATTTTCCCTTGCAAGTCGTAAGGATCTTACAAGAGTGTTTTCTTTTTATAACTCGAGAGGAATTATAAGTGTCGTTCACCATATGGGATATTCTCGCCATTGGTAGAACTTGGTAAGAGAGTATTTATTTATGCCCGTGGATTGTATACAAGGGTCAATATTGGACCGCTTGTAGGGCAATTTGGGGGATATAACGGCTTAAGAACAGGTTCAGATCCCTGTAAGTTAAGGCTTTTGAATCTTATGAGCCGTGAGGGTCTCATAAGAGGAATTCTCCTTACGAGTCGTGAGTATCCCGTAAGTGTAATTTCTCCTCAGGAATCATGAGGATTCCTAAGTGTGTTTCTCCTTTGTGAGTCATAAGGATCTCACGTAGATATTTTCTCCACACAAGATCGAGAGGACCTTGCAAGTGCACATGAATGTTTTATTTTACGAGTTTGCGCCCTATTCGGGTTTTCACAAACTCGCCGTCAGTCCTGTTGTTTTTACTCACGGCGCCCTCTCGATTTTTCATCCGTGCCCATTTTTCTTGTGGACACACCGTTTTTTTCTTTTTTTAACGAGATTGCACCCTTCCAGGTTTTCACAAGCTCGCCGGTAGCCCTGCTGTTTTTACTCACGGCGCCCTTTCATGTTTTCATCCGTGCCCATTTGCTTGTGGACATGCCTTTTTTTTGCGAAACTCTCAGAAGTAGCTTCGTTGCAGGTGACTCATCTGTTTACCGGTGGGATTTGAGGGTGGCTTCATCGCTGGAATAGTTGTGTAGCCGGCAGGACTTGAGTTGCGGTCTTCTCCGTTGAGGTTTCGATTGCAATATAGATCTCAATAGTGGATATCGCCGTATTTAGGGCGACGTGCCAGTTCAAGGACGTTCGCCATATTTGAGGCGAATTTTTAGTTTAAGGACATCTCGGTCCGTTTTTAGTTTAGGGAAATCTCGGTCCGGTATCGCCATATTTGAGGTGGGTAATTAGTTTAAAGACTTCTCGGTCCTACATTCCCGTTTTTGGGATGAATATTAGTTTAAGGATGTTTCGTTCCGTTGTTAGTTTAAAGAAGTTTTTGGTCCATTGTTAATTGAAGGACGTTTCGGTCCATTGTCATTCGGTCGGAGAGTTGCATAATCCATCCCTTCCAACTCTTGTTTGCTGAGGCACTGCTGCATGGACACTTCACGCCTTAAACTATCGTCACCTTCTTGGACTGCATCATCATTATCGTGCCTATCGGGTTGTCTTGCGGGAAGTACCGGTATTTTACACGGCACCTGCCCTCTGCTTATCAATGTCTCTTTTCGATACTGATAGAGTATCTTATTCATATACGAAAGAACGAGATATAACGTCATTCCATCTGCCAAGTCTTCCTCTTTCTCGGAAGAATGAATTTGACTTGGGGTTTTTCCCCTTATCGTCCGATTCGGAGTGGGACATGGATTTCACATCCCCCATGGTTTTTTGGTTCAAGTAGGATATTCTACTTGATTGCACCGCTTGTAGGTCCTTTATATCCTTTCTATTCTTTGAGAAGAAAGGACCAACCCACGTAGAGGTTCTTCCGTCAGTGAGAAATATGCCCCCGTGTATATCTCAGGGGGAGCGAGTACCCCACGCCATCACTATTTTGGCGACAGGTTGCTTTAGAGCCGCTCATTTTTTGTTGAGCATTGGCGACAAATGCCACCTTGCCTCCGCTTTTCATTCATCTTTATCGGATGATGAAGGGTCTTGACCCATCTGATCCAATTGAGTCATTTTACCCATGAGCTCTTGGAAGGTCGCCGGCATGAAGAGTGCCATAAATGGGAACACCTTTGAATTTGGGTCAAGGGTGGCTATGAATATTCCCACGGCTGTAGCTTCATCGATGCGTTGCTTGCATTTTGACCAAAGATCTCATCATCTGGTAACATATTGAACCCAGGTTTCATTCAGTCCAACTGTTTTGTTGACTACCGCTATGGTAGTGTGTTCATTCTCACTAGCGAATCATTGACAGAAGAGCATATCCATCTCATCGAAGGTCTTCACGGAATCATTTGGGAGTTCTGCATACCATTCGAAGGCGATACCCGCCAGACTGCTGACGAACTGTCGGAGGAGGAGTATATCCTTTCCTCCAGTATTGCCGCATATGGATTTAAATCGCGCAATGTGCTGGCGAGGATTCCCAGTTCCTTTGTACATGTGGAACGTTGGAAGTGTGTACTCTAGCGGGTACTGTATTTGATCATACCAAGCCGGATATGGTCGACCAATCTTGATTGACCTATTTGCAGCTTCACTGACATAGTGAGCTTTGATTTGCTGAGCGATATATTCGTCCAGCTTTGCATTTGGAATCATTTCCTCTTCGGACGTTGATGAGACTTGCATAAGATTTGAAATGTCACCGTTATCTTTAAGAGCGACTACCGGTGGTTCATTTGCCAGTGGTTCCGATTGAACCATCATTCCAGCCATATTCTGGATCAGAAGGGCCATCTGGTTCATTTTAACGGATATTTCTGCCGTTTCTTCACCTCTCTTTTTGAGAGCGCGCTTTCGGAAGGCAATATCCGACTCCTGCTCTGTTCTTTCTCCAGGTGTGTCTTTGAGATTTGCCTTAGACGATAGATTAGCGAGTGCTGCCACCTGAGCAAGTATCTCCTGTAGCTTTTCATGTTGCAGTTGAGCCTTTGTCAGGGACCGACTATGCGGTCCTTGACTAGTAGAAACACGAACTTCGTCTTTGGAGTTCACCATATGGACCGTATGAACTATTATGCCCCCAGGCTTGAGATGATTGGAGTTTTGACCTTCGAAGTTTGCCTCGGGCATTTGGATTTTATTAGGCATCTCTTTTTTGTGAGAAGCCGCTTTGGTTTCGGGAGGAACCGTTGTATCAGCAACCGTCTTGGGATGAGTCCCCTTCTATTTGAAAGGGAATCTGTCAGAATTTGGCTGACGTTTAGGGGAAGTGCCATGGTTGGCGACTGATTCTTTCACCTGCTTCCACACCTTATATATAGATGAGGAAATTTCTTTTAGAGAGTGAACCGGTTTCTGCTCTCGTGGGATCTCCACGGGCTGCGGAGATTTCTTCAATATTACGGTGGAAGAATTTTGTCTGACCTTTCGCAGCAGTTTGAAGCCGTTCCCAGTTGGAACAGCAGCATTCATCATCAGAGTTGAAGCAGGTGGAGTCAACGCAGATGGAGAACTGCCCCCAGCTTGTTTTGTGCGATGCCGATATGACGTCGCCCATTTCTTACAGCCGGAATTTGATTATCCTCAGAATTTTGCTGAGCCCGCCCCCTGTTTTCTTTGAGAACTTGAACATTCTTCCCCTTGCGTCGACCATGGCCTTTGGAAGGTACCAGTTGTTTGGAGATCGATTCCGTCGGCAAAGCAGAAACTTGAGGAGCCAGCCTGTAGAAGACAGACTTCTTCTACGATTCCTCCTTCGGCGTTAAGGTACCGAAAGTGGGAGGTGGGAGCATAGACCCAAAGAGAAGCCCATTGATTTCTTGAAGAATCGGATTGCAGAGATTTGAGACTGCAAGTGGCCCATACTTGACTCTACCGGATATAACAGAGCCTGAGTTGCGGTGAGTGGACGCAAACGCCATTCTAGGGTAGAGACGAAATGCTGAAGTCAGTATCCCATCACCCAAGGGCAACTACAAATATTTATACCGCGATTATTTGATCGCGGAAAAACACGACATACGAAATGTGGAGTGGAAAGAGGAAGAGGTCCACCAGGCGTGCCAGAATTTGTTCACCGCTAAAAACAGAGACGAACTGGGATGAATCGTCCTGCCTGAATTTGGGGGTAAATACTATTTGGATTTATCCATCCACCTTTCCGAAGATGCCAAGTTGATTTATGACGCCGTATATCGGAGGTTTGGACGGATGCGGCCGTTGTAGCGTGACTTCGTTAGATTCCCCCTAATTTTGCGAGGTTTTTTTTATTGTGGGAACACTCTTCCCTGCAGGCGCAAGCCCCTGTAGTTAATTACGTTACCGCATCGCGATAACCACTTTCTCCTGCTCCGGAAGTTCACTTCGTGTCGTGTGTATTTTTGTTTATTTTGGTTGCCCGTGGATTGTATACGGAGACTAGTTTCTGTCATCGCCCGTAGGGCGCGGACTAGTCCAAATCCGTATATTTGAGATTTAGTTTTAGGTCAAGGATTTGCTTGCCGAGGTCCACGTTGGTAGCTTGGTTTGCCAATAGGGACAAGCTTAAGACGCGGATCTCATATAAATGAGGTCCGTCAGTTCACGGGATATTTAGGTTTGATCTAAGGATCGTTAATCATATTTGACACTTAGATCAACTTAGAAATAGTGAGTATATGGGCTCAACTGATTATTAAATCATATATGAATAGCCCATGGATAGTATACGGTAGTCTTTGTTGGGATCAAAAATTACACCCCGGTTGACCAAGTCAAAGTCAAAGTCAATCCCAAGCCAGGTGGGCTCAAGCCCAGCTCAAGTGGGCCCATGCCCAAGTAGAGCCCCGCGGCCAGCCTCCCCCATGCCAAAATAAAAATCATGTAATAAATAATTTTGATGTAAACTTTATGGGCATAAAGTCAAATTTTTGTAAAGCCCATGGCTCATGTGCAAAAGAAATGAGCACATGAGACATGAGATGGGCAAAATACCATTTTGTAAAGCCCAAGGGGTTATATGTAAATGTGTAAGCCTATATAAGGCAACATGATGATGAAATAAAGAAGATACAATTCATTCTCCCCAAAAACTAAGGTTTGTGCCTCCATCCTCTCTCCCAAGTTCTTCATTTTCCAATTAAATTAAGAGCTTAGCTCTCTTTTTCTTAAAAACTAAAAAAAGTTTTACCATAAACTCACCTCCCACTAAGTGGGAACTTTCTCCCTCTCATGTGAGGGGGGCTCCCTATTTAGTGGAGTTTAACTCCACACCACATAAAAATCTTTTTGGAGTCGAACTCCAATTAAAATTCTTTTGGAGTTTAACTCCACATTTAAAATTCTTTTGGAGTTTAACTCCACAATAAAATTCTTTTTGGAGAGTTTAACTCCATATTAAATCTTTTGGAGAGTTCAACTCCATTTAAAATTCTTTTGGAGTTTAACTCCACAATAAAAATCTTTTTAGAGTTGAACTCCATTTAAAATCCCTTTTGGAGTTTAACTCCACAATAAAATTCTTTTTGGGGAGTTTAACTCCACATTAAATATTTTTGGGAGTTCAACTCCATTTAAAATTCTTTTGGAGTTTAACTCCGCAATAAAAATCTTTTTAGAGTTGAACTCCATTTAAAATCCTTTTGGAGTTGAACTCCATTTAAAATTCTTTTGGAGTTTAACTCCACATTTAAAATTCTTTTGGAGTTTAACTCCGCAGTAAAAATCTTTTTGGAGTTAAACTCCATTTAAAATTCTTTTGGAGTTTTACTCCACATTTAAAATTCTTTTGAAGTTTAACTCCACAAAAATATTCTTTTGGAGTCGAACTCCATGTAAAAAAAATTAATAATTAAAAAAAAATTAATTTGGAGCACCTCACGTGAGGGGGAGGCTCCCAGCCCCCCTCACGTGAGGGGTAAAAAGGATCCCACTTCCCCCTCACGTGAGGGGGAGGCTCCCATTTAGTGGGAGCCTTTCCCACACGTGAGGGTGAGACTCCCACTGGGAGTCTCTCACTAAATGGGAGTCTCTTTCCTCCCCTCACGTGAGTCGGGGGAGTCCTTTTCTTTTTTTTTAATCTTTTTATTTAAAAATAATAATAAAAATAAATTATAAATAATATTTTTTTAAAAACATTTCTCTAAATATTTATTTATTTATTTATTTTTGTTTTTTTATAAAATAATATATATATCCTTTTTTTACAAATGGAACAAAACAAAATGAACACGTCTCCATTATAATATGTTAAAAAACAAAAACACACACACCAATGCATCGCATTGAATTCGCATGACCTGTTTGACCCGTCAATCGGGGGTTCTCTCGCTCCAAAGGCGAGGGGTAATTAACGGCAGCTTAGTCCGCGAATGCCGGAGACTCGGATCCCCACAATCAATAAACCCCAGCCTATCCTAAGCAGGGGGGATCTGTAATACGCCTGACAACCGCGCGCGTATTCCCATCTCAATAGGGTGAAGAAAAACACCCTACAGATTCTGGCACGCCTGGTGGGACGTTTCTCTCCTCCCATATCTCGGGTTAAACGTTCATGCGAGCTCAATCAATATACATATTGATTGCCTGTATTGAAATCATATTTCTATTTGCAGGGGTTAACAATTTTCAATTGCTATCTCCGAACGCAAGTCGGTATTTGAACGACTTTCCTAGGCCCTAGCTGGGGGCAAGGCCATCAACACCGACAAAGTAATAAGGCATCTCGGGTAAGCTCCAGCGGTGCTCCTGACAACTGGTCAATCGGGTATATTCTCTAAGCTCCCCGTCAGATGACCTCTAAGTCGTTAAACTGGAAACAGATGACCTCTAAGTCGTTAAACTGGAAACAGTAGACCTCTAAGTCTTTAAACTGGAAACATATGACCACTAAGTCGTTAAACTGGAAACAGTTGAGCACCACGTCGTTAAACTTGAAATAGATGACCTCTAAGTCGTTAAACTGGGAACAGATGACCACCATATCGTTAAACTGGAAACAGATGACCTCTAAGTCGTTAAACTGGGAACAGATGACCTCTAAGTCGTTAAACCAGGCACAATAACCACCATGTCGTTAAACTGGGAACAGTCGACCTCTACGTCGTTAAACTGGGGATGTAAAAATGTGTAAATAAAAAAATATAATAAAATAAAAATAAAAAAAGCCGAAATGGTAGGGCAACTCACAATAAAAATCAGTGAGTAAAATAAAGATGAAAATAAGGTCGAAATGATGGGACAACCGCGAATGAATAGCCGAAATGATAGGGCATTCGCGACCTTCACGATAAGAAAAGCTGAAATGATAAAGAATCGCGATAAAAAAAATAAAATAAATTAAAATAAAATGGCGAATGATGAGTCGCTCCTGGTACCATATTTCAGTGCAGCGATATAGACGCCGTCCAAAACTCAAATCCCCAACGGTGAATGATGAGTCGCTCCTGATACTATATTCTAGTGCAGCGATGCAGACGCCAACCAAACTCTGAGTGTCCCAACGGCGAATGATGAGTCACTCCTGGTACCATATTCCAGTGCAGCGATGCAGACGCTAACCAAATTCCAAATCTCCAAACGGCGAATGATGAGTCGCTCCTGGTACCATATTCCAGTGCAGCAATGCAGACGCCAACCAAAATCCAATTTCCTAAAATTCTCCCAGCCCTACGGTTGGTCCCCAAGTTGACTACCGTATACAATCTACGGGCTCAAATAATTCTCATCATATCCATGCCCCACCGCAATCACAAGTTACGCGGCTGATCTCCGTCCTTGGAATTATGCTCCATTTGGGGAAGACCCACTCATGTGTCCTCACGATACATGAGGAGAACAAACTTACGGGATCCTCATGACTTGTAAGAAAACACTTTCGTGGGATCCTTACGACTCACAAAAAAAAAACACTTGGGAGTCCCCACGACTACTAAGGAGAAAGCACACCTACGAGATCCTTTCGACTCGTAAGGAGAAAATGCTTTTATAGAACCCTTACGGCTCATAAAATTGAAAAGCCTTAGGTGATAGGGATCTAAACTTGTCTGCTAAGCCATCGCTCCCCAACAGGATAAGGCAAATGATGAATTGCTCTTGGCACATGTGCTTCAGTGTTAGCAACGCTGATGCCTACCCTAACCCCAAAATTCCAAACTCCAATTCAATAGAACCCGAAGTCTTTAAACTGGGAACATGTGGCCCCTAATTCGTTAAACTGGGAACAGATGACCCCTAAGTCATTAAACTAGGAGCGAGAGAAATCCACTCACAGCAAATGATGATTCGCTCCCGGTACCATATTCCAGTGTAAGCGGTGTTGATGACAAACCAAAACCAAAATCCCTAAATCCACTCATGGCCAATGATGATTCGCTCCTGATACCATATTCGTTAAACTGGGAACTGGACATCCCTACACTCAGATAATTCAATTCAAGCAATCATACTCCTGCCTATCCACCTTAGTACTTTTTAATAGATATTTAGACGGAATTTGCTCACACATTCTTCATGCGACCGTTAATACTTCTTGAGGTACTAACCGACCGATTACTCATGTGCTTGCTAATTAGGTGTTTTTCCTCGTCTTGCAACACCTAAGGCTTAGCAGTGGCTCCCAAACCAGTTGGTCTAAGGCACTAGGTGATAAAGCACTCTCGCTATATTTTTTTATTGCTGCCTCGGTGATAAAAAAACCAGTGTTCATTTTTCTTTTCACCATTTTATCTTTTATTCTCCACTTTTATTTTCTTCATACTTTGGCTTTTAGACAAGAGTATTTCAAGGTATCCTCTACTATCCTGAGTTTCAAGATGTGTGTAAGTGCATATAGTAGGGTATCAACGTTCAAATGTTTGGCTTCCAGAATAGGAACTATTTTTCAGGCTTATTTTTATCCTCAGATTAGTAATTTCCTTCATCTTACTAACCCCTAGGACAACAGCTCATAACTACTTATTACTAGTTTCATTTAAGAAAACATCTAACTTTCTTGTTTTTCTTAAACTATTCCTCTCTTTTAAATATAATTTTTTTCACTCTCTACTCTTTTATTATCACAATTTTTTGTGAGTGCTTATATATAGTATAATACAAAGTAAGGCGTAAATAAGCACAGGAGCGCTGAAAAATGACTTCTCGGGATCTTCTTGCGATGGTACAGGAGCGCTGAAGCTCGTTGGCGGGAGCATGGTCCCGAAGAATAGCTCAGTGGTGGCTTGAGTTACCTGCTCCACTGGCACAGTGAAAAGGGAGGCCGCTTGGGGCCCGTAGGTTACTCCTCCAGATGGGACAAAGCGAGAGTTGCTATTGCAGTTAGTGCAGTTCGAAGCCTGTTGATTTCTTGAAGAGCTTGAATATCCTGCCCCCTGCGTCGACCTTGGTCTTTGGCATATGCTAGTTGTTTGAGGACCGATTCCGTCGGCAAGGCTGCTGCTTGACAGACATCCTCTGGGCTTCCTCCATCGGCGTTGAGGCACCGAGGGTGGGAGGTGGGAGCATCGACCCAAAAATAATCCCGTTGATTTCTTGAAGTGCCGGATTGCAGAGATTTGAGCCTGCAAGTGGCCCGTACATGACTCCACCAGATATGACAGAGCCTGTATTGCTAAGGTCGGAACAAACGCCATTCTTCATAAAGACGAAGCGCCGACTTCAGTATCCACTCCCCTAAGGGAAACCAAAAACATACACACCGCGGTTATTTGAACGCGGGAAAAACACGACACACGAAGTGTGGAGTGGAAAGAGGAAAAGGTCCCACCGGGCGTGCCAGAATCCGTTCCCCTCCGAAAGACGGCGCGACGAACGTCTTGCCTGAGATTTGGGGCAGATACTAATAGGTGCTATCCGTCCACCTCTCCGAAGATGCTGATCAGTCGAAAATACTGCATTTTTAACACGGCAATTTCCCTATCATTTGCATTCATCTAGAAGTGTTCGGTATTCATATTGCACATATTAGCAAAACATCCCTAAAATACCAGATTGCATGTATTATACTCTAAAACCGGCATTTCTGAGGAAATTGTGTGTTTATCATGGCATCGCATCATCCCTGTATTGCGCAACTCTTGTCTCGGTGAAATTGTGCAGGAAAGTCCAGAAACCGAGCCAGAATTATGAAAACAGTGCTGAAAAATACGCCAACGCAAAGGTCAGAGATCTGGCAGTGATCAGGGACTCATCTGGAAAATCAACATATCAGAAAAGCCCACAAATATCAGCCCAAACAAGCAGCTAAAATTACAAGCCCTAAGGCTTCAAAACCGCCGCGGTTCCGCGGCGGGAGCCAGCTTGTGCCGCGGAACCGCGGCGGCTAGATGGCTTCAAGTGGTCAAATTTCTTCCACGTGGTTACTGTAACTGTACAAGCTTCCAGAAGACTCCCGATTTGCCACGTGGCTCATCTAGAAGGCTCGGCTAACAAACTAATTCTAGAAGGCTCTCTTAACAAACTTTTGGAGAGAAAATTCAAAATTCAAATCCTAGATCTAGGGTTTTGGAGTTCTATAAAAAGGAGCCTAGATCTAAGGGTTGAGGGGTTAATCAATTAATCTTTACTCTCCCGTCTTCTTCCACAAGTTGAGTGACACGACTTATGCAAACCCTAACCCTAACCCTAATTCCAATCCAAATTCAAGATCCCGAGTACCAAATCAAGCAAGAAGCCTTCAACCTTTTAGGAGCGGAGCCGATCTTCAATCGGGCAAGTGATCCAAGCCGATCCGCGACTCAAGGAGACGCGCAAAGCCAAATCGACGATCGAGTTCTACCTCTTGTAGTTCTTGAGCGATTGTAACGAAATTGTTGATATAAATAAAAGGTGAAATTCTTTAATCTTGCTTTCTTTAAATTCTTGCATCATGATTCGATCTCAATTTGTGATTGTGATTCTTGTTGTGATGTTTGAGTAAAACTCCACTCGTAAAGGAGTCGAGACGATCAATAGAATGATGATGATTTAGATCTTTTTATAATTCTTAAATCCTATAACGATTGTAAATTCTTATGAATCAAATGATCGATGACCTAGTTTCGGGATGATCCTTTCTTGATTGTGTTCACTCAAAATTAGGGAACAACGATTGATCATTTGATTAACTAGAAACTAGAATTTGAATGAGATTCATCGAAAGGATAAAGGATAAGACGAGGAAACCCTAGCTTCTTCGCAAGATCCTTAACCTCGACGAATAATCATCGATCTAGTATCAATTCGTTAATGGATAAGAACATGAAATCTTTAGATCTCATCACATCTATAGATCCGATCGATTCCTACGAGCCTCATTTCGATTCTTGATATTTGGTTTGGAAAATCATCAAATTCTCAATTCTTGATTTTATCATTTCTTGTTATTAGATCTAGATTTTATAATTCTTGAACTTCAATTACAAATCATGAATTGTTTCTTTTCTTTTCTTTAAAATTTCGATTCATCTAATTCGAAAGACGAACGATTACACTTTCCCTGTGGACGATCCGCACTTACTAACGCGCTACATTCGACACCATTATTGATTGCGGTCAAATAATTTTTGGTTGTGATTTCTTTACATTTTCCAACATACACAACGAGAAATTCGTATCAATCAAATGGCGTCGTTGCCGGGGATAGTGCGCTAATTGTTCGTATTTTGAAATTTGAGTTGAAAAGTTTATTCCATTACAATTTTTTAGATCAAAATTCGTGCAAACACTAATACGAGTGGTTGTGATTTATTGCGAGGAAATCTGGAATTATTGGAGCTGGAGAATTTTTTTTCTGAATGTTCCAGTAAACTAAAGGGAGCAACAGAAGCATTGTCTTAAAATTTTGTGCAGAGAACTTCCTAGGTGACCGCGATTCCGCGGTAATTACCCACCTCCTGCGGCGGTTCCGCGGCAGCTCTAGCTCCTCTCTGTGCCAATTTTCCTCTGTGAGTCTCTAACTTTCTTCTCTCCTCCTCTGTTTGCTCCAAATAACAATTTGCTGCAGGTTTCTTTGCAAATAATCGCAGCGCCGCAAAAGCAAAATAAAAATTTGTGCGTGTTTTGATTTTTGGTTTTTTGCATATTAATACGGATATTAAGGGGCACGGCCAAATCCAAATTAGGTGGGGAGTTCATTACCCTTCCTAGGCCCCGAAAATCACAAAACTTGCATCCGCATTGACCCACATTAACTAAAAAATATCTAGAGATGACTCTAAGGACCGTCGCGCTCACTTAGGATAAGAGAAGGCCATGGATAATTCATTGCTTATCCGCGTTTTCTTGTGGTGTCTAAGGCAAGTGTGTCGAAGGCTAGTGGTTATTAATTAGGCCCACTACTTACGTAGTGGAGTACCTTCCCACTTACCTGGCACTTACCTGGCCACAGGGGGACAAAGAGGCAGTGGAGGATTCTATCCTGCGACTTGTCTTTTGGCAGTTAGGAGCGGTTTAGAGCCAGACCTAGGTGACCACTAGATTTTTAGGGTATTGCTTGTTGCTTTTGTTGTGATCGCATCATATTTTCAAAAATCCATATCATTTTTCAAAACAAATACCAATCATATTCATTCTCTCTTCTAATTATAAATTCACGTTGCCACTTGTACTAACCCTTTTTAGTGCAAGATAGGCTGGACAACAGGATTCTAGTGCCTGTTTAGTCCGCGTCCTTTCGATCGACCCAAAAGTCGGTATTTCTACATTTACCCTTTCTTTGCCCACCACCACACCCACATCGATGGATCCGACTCCATCGAACTTCTTTACCACTACTCTGCCACCGTCCGTTGGTGCGCAGAATCCACCTCGCATCTCTCTCCAAGAGAGGTGTTATCCTATACGAGGTCCCCTTTCCACCTGTCTTTCCACTCCACCAGCCAACGGAGAAAATTTTCAAATAAAACCCCAATACATCAACCTTCTACCAAAATTTCACGGTCTCGAGACTGAAGACGCATATGCCTTTATTACCAAATTTGAAAATGTATGCGCAATGATGGGTACTTCACAGTTTTCTGTGGATGCTATGCGTCTACGTCTTCTCCCATTCACCTTGTGCGATATAGCCGAGAAGTGGCTGTATAACACTACCGCACATTCCATCTCCAATTGGGAAGACTTCGTCAAAGCATTCCTTAAGAAATTCTACCCACATCATAAAACAGCTCGAGTCCGTAGCGAAATATATCAATTCACCCAGCTTCCAAACGAAACATTTTCATAATGTCTTGAACGCTTTAAGGATCTGTTAGTCCAATGTCCTCATCACGGAATCCCCAGATGGGATCTGTGCCGAATCATTTATGAGGGCATTAATGCTAACACAAGACAGACCCATGAATCCATGTGTCAAGGCAACTTCATGACCAAAGATGATGGGGAAGCCTGGAAATTTCTAGAAGATTTCGCTGAAAAATCTTTACAGTGGGAGGGTGTGAGTCAATCGTCTAGGGCTGGCAATAACCAATCGGAAGTTTCCATAGGAGTTAGAGCTGAAATTTCAGCTATGCAAAAGAAACTCGAGACTATGGAAAACAAATTTTTAGCCGCCGCCCTAAGTCAAATGTCACTCTCCAAAACTGTATGTGGATTCTGTTCTGATCCATCACATCTCACGGAAGAATGTCCACTAAATTCTCCGTTTCAAGGTCATATCAATTCTGCCTTTCAAAGACTTAGAAACGATCCATCTTCTTCCACATATAATCAGGGTTGGAGGAATCACCCTAACTTTGTTTGGAACCAATCACAATCTCAAAACACGGTTCCAACCCAACACAATTTCCAAAGGGTCCCTCCACCACAACAGCAACCACCACTTCCATTGAGTCAGCACCCCTTCCAATCACAAAACTTCCAAAATCCGGCCAACACCTTTGCACCACATGAAAACTCTTTGCAATTGACCGGTACAGATAATACCTCTGCACTAGCACAAACCTTGGACACTTTCATGAAACAATCCATCCAAGGGACGGCAAGTTTGCAATCTTCCGTCGAGAATGTAATGAAGATCATTGTCTCTCAAAATGAGAATATCAAATCGATGGAAGCACAAATTGCTCAACTAAAAGACGAAATGAGTGCGAGAGAAAAAGAGAAACTTCCAGCTCAACCTTTACCCAATCCTGGCTATTCACATCGTATGGATGCAATCACGTTGAGATCTGGAAGAGTGCTTGACAGTCACGTTGGGGAAGAGTTTGATGACACTGACAAATCAATCAATAACACCCCGGCTGAGACCTTTCCTCACACACACACTTCTAATTCTAACCCCAGTTCTTCAACCCCACCGCCTTCTTGCGAGCCTATTCTTCGTTTCCCACAAGGCTCGCCACCTCAGCCCACCTCTTCTACTCCTCCACAGACGATCCCCACTCCTCTTTTGGGATCGGGTCCACACACACTTCCTTCTCCTATGATGGACCCAGCGCTTATTGCTAAAGCACCTTATCCTAATCGGTTAAGGGCTAACACATCGAGTCCACATATGGAGAAGATCATGGACATTTTTAAGCAAGTTAATATCAACATCCCTCTCCTAGATGCCATCCAACAAGTTCCGTCCTATGCGAAAACTCTTAAGAACTTGTGCACTAGGAAGAGGAAGACTCAAGTGCTCAAGAAGATTTTCATGGCAAAGACGGTAGACACGGCTTTCCCCCAACAATTACCGAGGAAACGTAAGGATCCTGGATATCCTACGATTTCCATTTCTATCGGGGAAAAACACATCAACCGTGCTCTACTAGACCTTGGCGCTAGTGTTAACTTGCTTCCATTCTCAGTCTATGAGCAGTTAGGGATCGGAGAGTTGAAGCTAACCCATTGTACTCTCCAGATGGCTGACCGATCAATCACCAAACCTAGGGGTGAACTGGATGATGTGTTAATAAAAATCGGGAAATTTATATTCCCTGTGGACTTTATTGTAATTGATACACAGCCTGTAGCGAACCGACAGAATCAAATTCCGGTGATTTTAGGTCGCCCCTTTTTGGCCACTTCCAACGCTATCATCAACTGTCGTAATGGTTCTATGACCCTATCCTTCGGGAATAGGTCAATTGAGCTGAACATTTACAAGTTGGGAAGTGTACCCTCCGAACTTACTGTTCAGGTCTGTTCTGTCGACTTAATGGATGTCGACAGCAGCGAATTTGATGATCCTTCTGATACCGATCTTGACTCTTTTCATATGTTATTGTTTGACCCAACTATGTATCATACACATACGGACTCTTCCACAGAGATGTCCGGGTCAATAATTAACACGGATTATGAACTGTTCTTAGAGTCTGAAGATCACCCCGCACTTTGTGATGACATTATTCATCAGGGTATTGATGGAACCTTTGAGGAGATCTTCGCTGATGAACTCGCATTTTTGAATGACACGGGTGTTGAGATGAATAATGTCCCAATCAATAAAATTGAACCTCCAACCCTTCTTCTGAACTGTAAAAAGAATGCGAGTAATCCATCACATTCAATGCATCGTCTCTCCAAAATGAGACGCACACACTTTCTATTCCACCACTTACCCTTTCCCCACTTCTTCTTCCACCAACCAGAGCACTGCATTGATAAAATTTTTGAATAGTTGGTGTTGACATTCGGTCTTTGCAAAGCTTGGCATCGACCATTGATTTTTGACCCCCTCATGTGATTTTCAAAGATTAACATTGCATAACTCAAGTTTTGGGGGGGGCATTTTTTCTGGCTCTTGGAAAGAAAATCTTTACAAAATTTTGTGCCAAAAATAAGTTTGGGAGAGGGTCTTCACTTAAATATTTTGCCCCCACTAATAAATTCCTCCCAGGTTTACAGGTTTTTAAGATTTAGCAGAAGGCAACAGTGAGAACACTGTTGAAAACAAGTTTGGGGGAGGTTTGTGCTTATTTTCGCATCATTTGCATCATACTTCACATAAGCACAAAACATTTTTGAAAACCTATAAAAATTTAAAAAATTTAAAAATTTTCAAAAAAAGATAAAAATATTTTTTGTACATAAATAAGATAATAAAAGATTAGATAGTGAACAATTACATCCATGAGATTAGAAAAATTTAAGAAAACCAAGAAAATTAGAAGTTTTCTTATACGAACTAGTAATAAGTAGTTATGAGCCGTTTTCCCAAGGGTTAGTAAGATGGAGGAAGTCACTAATCTGAGGATAAAAATAAGTCTGAAAAATAGTTTCTATTCTGGAAGCCAAACATTTTGAACGTTGATACCCTGCTATTCGCACTTACACACGTCTTGAAGCTTGGGATAGTAGAGGATACCCTTAAATGCTCTTGTCTTAAAGCCGATGTATGAAGGAAATAAAAAGAAAAAGTGAATACAAAAATATATAAAGTGGTGAGAAAAATGGACACTGGTTTTGTTATTGCCGAGGGCAATAAAAAAAATATATAGCGAGGGTGCTTCTTCACCTAGTGCCCTAAGGCCAACTGGTCTGGGAGTCACTGCTATGCCTTAGGTGGTGCAAGACGAGGAAAATACACCAAATAAGTAAGCACATGAGTAATCGGTTGGTTAGTACCTCAAGAAGTACCAAATAAGTAAGCACATGAGTAATCGGTCGGTTAGTACCTCAAGAAGTATTAACGGTCGCATGAAAGTGTGTGAGCAATCTCATCTAAATATTCATTAATTAAAAAAGTACTGAGGCTGATGGGCAAGAGTATGATAGCTTGAATTGAATTCTCCGGGTGTAGGGATGTCCTTTACACACACGCAGGGTGATATGATCGATGTTTGGAAGAAAGATAGGAATGAAGAATAAGACGATGTTTTATTGAGGGAGGACGTGATTTCTGACATCTTTTCATGACCATTAAGATAGGGCTCATGACAACCGAAAAGCTAGCTTAGTTGGAAACCCTAATTTTCAAGGCTTTTCTTTTACAATTCTTGTCTTTAAATGTAATATTCATGATCTTCCTTTTATTATTGGATTTTGTGGGTGCAATCCGCTGAAAACCCTCAGGAGACAACACTCCTCCTACTAGGGACACCTAGAGGTTTAAAGGCTTGTTGCACGTGCTCAGTGCAATCGTATTGCCTACGAAGTGTGCTAGTTAGTTTTTCTCTTTTTTCTCCTTCTCTTTTTAATAAAACTGTTCGCTCGAGACGATCGAAATTAAGTTTGGGGGAATTTGATCAGTCGAAAATACTGCATTTTTAACACGGCAATTTCCCTATCATTTGCATTCATCTAGAAGTGTTCGGTATTCATATTGCACATATTAGCAAAACATCCCTAAAATACCAGATTGCATGTATTATACTCTAAAACTGGCATTTCTGAGGAAATTGTGTATTTATCATGGCATCGCATCATCCCTGTATTGCGCAACTCTTGTCTCGGTGAAATTGTGCAGGAAAGTCCAGAAACCGAGCCAGAATTATGAAAACAGTGCTGAAAAATACGCCAACTCAAAGGCCAGAGATCTGGCAGTGATCAGGGACTCATCTGGAAAATCAACATATCAGAAAAGCCCACAAATATCAGCCCAAACAAGCAGCTAAAATTACAAGCCCTAAGGCTTCAAAACCGCCGCGGTTCCGCGGCGGGAGCCAGCTTGTGCCGCGGAACCGCGGCGGCTTGAAGGCTTCAAGTGGTCAAATTTCTTCCACGTGGCTACTGTAACCGTACAAGCTTCCAGAAGACTCCCGATTTACCACGTGGCTCATCTAGAAGGCTCGGCTAACAAACTAATTCTAGAAGGCTTTCTTAACAAACTTTTGGAGGGAAAATTCAAAATTCAAATCCTAGATCTAGGGTTTTGGAGTTCTATAAAAAGGATCTTAGATCTAAAGGTTGAGGGGTTAATCAATTAATCTTTACTCTCCCATCTTCTTCCACAAGTTGAGTGACACGACTTGTGCGAGACCCTGACCCTAATTCCAATCCAAATTCAAGATCCTGAGTACCAAATCAAGCAAGAAGCCTTCAACCTTTTAGGAGCGGAACCGATCTTCAATCGGGCAAGTGATCCAAGCCGATCCGCGACTCAAGGAGACGAGCAAAGCCAAATCGACGATCGAGTTCTTCCTCTTGTAGTTCTTGAGCGATTGTAACGAAATTGTTGATATAAATAAAAGGTGAAATTCTTTAATCTTGCTTTCTTTAAATTCTTGCATTATGATTCGATCTCAATTTTTGATTGTGATTCTTGTTGTGATGTTTGAGTAAAACTCCGCTCGTAAAGGAGTCGAGACGATCAATAGAATGATGATGATTTAGATCTTTTTACAATTCTTAAATCCTATAACGATTGTAAATTCTTGTGAATCAAATGATCGATGACCTAGTTTCGGGATGATCCTTTCTTGATTGTGTTCACTCAAAACTAGGGAACAACGATTGATCATTTGATTAACTAGATGCTAGAATTTGAATGAGATTCATCGAAAGGATAAAGGATAAGACGAGGAAACCCTAGCTTCTTCGCAAGATCCTTAACCTCGACGAATAATTATCGATCTAGTATCAATTCGTTAACGGATAAGAATATGAAATCTTTAGATCTCATCACATCTATAAATCCGATCGATTCCTACGAGCCTCATTTCGATTCTTGATATTTGGTTTGGAAAATCATCAAATTCTCAATTCTTGATTTTATCATTTCTTGTTATTAGATCTAGATTTTCTAATTCTTGAACTTCAATTACAAATCATGAATTGTATCTTTTCTTTTCTTTAAAGTTTCGATTCATCTAATTCGAAAGACGAACGATTACACTTTCCCTGTGGACGATACACACTTACTAACGCGCTACATTCGACACCGTTATTGATTGCGGTCAAATAATTTTTGGTTATGATTTCTTTACATTTTCCAACATACACAACGAGAAATAATTCTGGCGAAGAAAGATGCAAAAGGTCGGCTAATACGTTGGATCCTTCTGTTACAAGAATTTGATCTTGTTATCAAAGATAAGAAAGGATGTGAAAACGTAGTAGCCGACTATCTTTCACGCATCTCTTCTTCCCCCGTGATCCTGCCGATCAATGATTCGTTCCCAGATGAACAACTCTTGAGCATATCCAATGAACCTTGGTTCAGGGATATTGTGAACTATCTTGTCATGGGACTTATACCCAGCGATTGGTCAAAACAGGACAAACACCGTTTTCTATCCCAAGTAAAACACTTTTACTAGGATGATCCATATCTGTTTAAGTATTGTCCTGATCAGATCATTCGCCGGTGTGTCCCGAATGAGGAGTTCAAGAGTGTTCTTTCTTTTTGTCATGATCAGGCCTGTGGGGGTCACTTCGGTCCTAAAAAGACGGCGGAGAAGGTTTTGCAATGTGGATTTTATTGGCCGACCTTATTCAAGGACGCATTTGAGTATTGCAAAACCTGTACACAATGTCAGTACACGGGTAGAATTTCCCGGAGAAATGAGATGCCCCAGCAACCCATCCTAGCGGTTGAAATTTTCGATGTTTGGGGCATTGACTTTATGGGTCTCTTTCCCAACTCCTTTGGGAATTTGTACATACTGCTGGCAGTTGATTACGTCTCAAAGTGGGTTGAAGCCATTCCATGTCGCACTAATGACAACAAGGTTGTCATTAAGTTCTTAAAAGAAAACATCTTTTCGCGATTTGGACACCCACACGCTATCATTAGCGACAACAGGACACATTTCTGCAACAAGTCTTTCGAGACTCTGATGCGGAAATACTTAATCAACCACTGACTTTCTACACCCTGTCATCCACAAACGAGCGGGCATGCTGAGATTTCAAATAGACAGATCAAACTAATCCTGGAGAAGACTGTTGCTAAGAATAGAAAAAACTGGTCGACCAAACTGACGGATGCTCTTTGGGCATTCCGAACTGCATTTAAAACCGACCTAGGGATGTCTCCATATAGGTTAGTATTTGGGAAGGCATGTCACTTACCAGTCGAGATAGAGCATAAAGCATTGTGGGCTATTAAGGAAATCAACTTTGACTTAAACCTAGCCTGCAACTTTCGGAAGCTGCAATTGAATGAGCTAAGCGAACTCCGCGATGAAGCTTATGATAACGCTGTAATCGTAAAGAATAGGACCGAGGTTTTTCACGATAAAAACATTTTGAGGAAAACATTTTCACCTGGTCAACAAGTCCTTCTTTATGATTCACGACTACACCTTCACGCGGGTAAGCTTCGATCTCGGTGGAAGGGACCTTTTGTTGTGCGGTCTGTATACCCGCACGGTGCAGTAGAGGTAGAAAATGTTAAAAACGGCACATTTTTCAAAGTGAATGGATATAGACTAAAGCCGTATTTTTCCACTGACCCCACGGAGGAGCTCCTGTTCTTACAGGAGCCAGTTTATCTTGATTAAAATTCCTCCGTCTCACCTCCATGTCCTGTATATTACTGCATCATCTTTTTGAATGGAGGTGAGTGAAATGAATAAGTTTGGGAGAGGATCTTCACTTATATATTTTTCCCCCACTAATAAATTCCTCCCAGGCTTACAGATTTTGTAAATATAGCGGTTGGCAACAGTGAGGACACTGTTGAAAACAAGTTTGAGGGAGGTTTGTGCTTAGTTTTGCATCATGTGCATATCATTTGCATAAGCACAAAACATTTCTTTAAAAACCATAAAAATTTAAAAAAATTTAAAACCCATAAAAATTTTGTGTAAAATTTTTTTTGTAAATAATTTTTCAAAACCCATAAAAACCTATAAAAATTTAAAAATTTTCAAAATCCATAAAAATTCAAAAATTTTCAAAACTCATAAAAATTTTCAAAATATAAAAATATTTAATATTTATGATCATAAAAGATTAGATAGTGAACAATTACATCCATGAGATTAGAAAAATTTAAGAAAACTAAGAAAATTAGAAGTTTCCTTATACGAACTAGTAATAAGTAGTTATGAGCCGTTGTCCCAAGGGTTAGTAGGATAAAGGAAGTCACTAATCTGAGGATAAAAATAAGTCTGAAAAATAGTTTCTATTCTGGAAAGCCAAACATTTTGAACGTTGATACCCTGCTATTCGCACTTACACACGTCTTAAAGCCTGGGATAGTAGAGGATATCTTGAAATGCTCGTCTTAAAGCCAAAAGTATGAAGGAAATAAAAAAATGAATAAAATATAAAGTGGTGAGAAAAATGGACACTGGTTTTGTTATCGCCGAGGGCAATAAAAAAAAATTTATAGCGAGGGTGCCTCTTCACCTAGTGCCCTAAGGCCAACTGGTCTGGGAGTCACCGCTATGCCTAAGGTGGTGCAAGACGAGGAAAAATACACCAAATAAGAAAACACATGAGTAATCGGTCGGTTAGTACCTCAAGAAGTATTAACGGTCGCATGAAAGTGTGTGAGCAAATTCGTCTAAATATTCATTAATTAAAAAGTACTGAGGCTGATGGACAAGAGTATGATAGCTTGAATTGAATTCTCCGGGTGTAGGGATGTCCTTTACACACACGCAGGATGATATGATCGATGTTTGGAAGAAAGATAGGAATGAAGAATAAGACGATGTTTTATTGAGGGAGGACGTGATTTCTGACATCTTTTCATGACCATTAAGATAGGGCTCATGACAACCGAAAAGCTAGCTTAGTTGGAAACCCTAATTTTCAAGGCTTTTCTTTTACAATTCTTGTCTTTAAATATAATATTCATGATCTTCCTTTATTATTGGATTTTGTGGGTGCAATCCGCTGAAAACCCTCAGGAGACAACACTCCTCCTACTAGGGACATCTAGAGATTTAAAGGCTTGTTGCACGTGCTCAGTGCAATCGTGTTGCCTACGAAAGTGTGCTTTTCTCTTTCTTTATTTTCTCCTTCTCTTTTTAATAATACAATTCGATCGAGACGATCGAAAATAAGTTTGGGGGAATTTGATCAGTCGAAAATACTGCATTTCTAACACGACAATTTCCCTACCTTTTGCATTCATGTAAAGGTATCCGGTATTCATATCGCACATATTAGCAAAACACATATAAAATACTGGATTACTTGTACTATATAATAAAACCGACACTTTTAGGGAAATTGTGTGTTTTTCATGGCATTGCGTCACCCTTATATTGCGCAACTCTTGTCTTGGGGTTTAATGCAGGAAATTCCAGAAGACAAGCCCAAATTTGTGGAAAAGAACTGATAAAAGATACGCCAACTCCAAGATACAAGATCTGGTAGTGATACAGAAGGCCAAATAAAATTCAACATATCAGAAACAGGCCAAAAACTCAGCCCAAGATTGTACCAGAAAAATAAAGCTCCAAGGCCTCTAAAGGACCGCGGATCCGCGGCCTGTTGAGGAGATCAGCCCTTCAAATTTTGTCACGTGCTTACCTATAACGGCCAAAGCTTCCAGAAGACCTCAGAAGCTCCACATGGCGCATCTAGAAGGCTCGGCTTAACAAACTATTTCTAGAAGACTCTTTTAACAAACTTTTGGAGGGAAATTCAAATCTTGTGCTAACTAACTTGTGGAGGGAAAATTCAAATTTCAATTCTAGATCTAGAATTTTGAGGTCTATATAAGAGAGCCTAGATCTAGGGTGAAGGTGGTTCAAGAATCACCATCATCTTCTATCCACAAGTTGAGTGACACAACTTGTGCCTCAAAAATCCAATTCAAAATCAAGATCAAGATCCCGGGAGCAATTCAAGCAAGAGAGCCTTCAACCTTTAGAAGCGATGCCGGATTTCAACGGAGAAAGAGATCCACGCCGATTCGCGACTCAAGGAGCCGAGCGAAGCCGAAATCGACGATCTAGTTCCTTCCTTTTGTAAATTCAAGAGAGTTATAACGAAATTTGTCGATAAATAAAGGTGAATTTTCTATATTCTTGCTTATCTTTTAATTCAAGCATAATGATTAGATCTCAAATTGTGATTGTGTTTGTGATCATGATGTTTGAGTAATCTCCGCTCGTGTAGGAGTTGTGACGATCTTTAGATGATGATGATTTAAATATTTTTACAATTCTTAAATCCTATAATGTTTGGAAATTCTAGTGAATCAAATGATTAATGACCTAGTTTCGAGATGATACTTTCTTGATCGTATTCACTCGAAACTAGGGAACAACAATTGACCATTTGATTAACTAGAAGCTAGAATTTGAATGCGATCCATCGAAAGGACAAAGGATGAGTTGCGAAATCCCTAATTTCCTCGCAAGATCCTTAAACCTCGATGAATTTGCATCGATCTAGTATCAATTCGTTAATGGATAAGAATGAGTAATCATTAGATCTCATCACATCTATAGATCTGATCTACTCCTACGAGCCATACTTTTAATCTTGATTGTTGGTTGGAAATTATCACACATCTCAATTCTTGTTTTTAATGTTTCTTTTAGATTTAGATTTTTCTTATTCTTGATCTTCAATTACAAATCATGAATTGTTTTCTTTTCTTTGCCTTAAATTTTCAACTCATCTAATTCGGAAATTGAACGGATCTCACTTTCCCTGTGGACGATCCGCACTTACTAACGCGCTACATCCGACACCGTTATTGATTGCGGTCAAAATATTTTTTGGTTGTGATTTCTCTATACAATTTTCTAAATACCGATAACGGAAAATATCATCAATCAGATGCCAAGTTGATTTATGGCACCATGTATCGAAGGTTTAGATGGATGCGTCCGATGTAGCAGACTTCGTCAGATTCCCCCTCGCTTGAGGGGTTTTTGATTGTGGGGACGCTCTTCCCTGCAGGCGCAAGCGCCTGCAGTTAATTACGCTACCGCATCGCGGTAACAACTTTCTCCTTCTCCATGTGGTCACTTCGTGGCGTGTGTGTTTGTTTTGTGTTTGGTTGCCCGTGGATTGTATACGGAGATTGAGTTATGTCGTCGCCCGTAGGGCGTGGACCAGTCCAAATCCGTATTATCTTAGATTTGGGTTTGGGGGTTTGGGTTTAAGGATACGTTAGCCTCGTTTGAGACTAAGATCGACTTAAACGTTTGTTAAGGATATGTTAGTCTAGTTTTTAGACTAAGATCAACTTAACGGGATCGTTTAGATCCGACAAGAGAGCAATTAAGGGAGCCCTGTTGTTTAGTTTAGTGACATTGCGGTCAATAGGTAGTTTAAGGACATTGCGGTCTAATATTAGTTTTAAGACGTTGCGGTCAAGGTTAAGGACATCATAGTCCGTGGATTTAAGGACTCCATAGTCCGGCGTTAGTTTTAAGACGTCATGGTCAAGGTTAAGGACGTCATAGTCCGTTGTTAGTTTTAAGACATTTCGGTCAAGGTTAAGGACATCATAGTCCAAGGATTTAAGGACTCCACAGTCCGGCGTTAGTTTTAAGACATCTCGGTCAAGGTTAAGGACCTCATAATCCATGAGTTTAAGGACCCCACAGTCTGTATCAATGTATGGTCATCGGGACCCGCCACCTCTTTGAAGACGTTGAGGAATTACAACGCTAAGTATCAAAGGAGTGAAGAGATGTACCCTTGAACCAAAGTAAATTAAATAGTCTTCGGCCCAATTTGGGACCAAGACCAATTAATTATATTATGAGCCCATTAGCCCAGTTAAGTTTGAATTGAGGACTTATGGCCAGCTTGGGCTAAGTCCAATCATGTTTAGAATATTGGCTTTCTGTTGGTCCATTGAAGGAGAGGCTTTGCCTCTAGAAACTTAGCCAATTGGGCTAAAGTTAGTGTTAAACACTAAAGACCAACAGTGTTGAACACTGGGAGTGAGATTGACAAGATAGTTAGTGTTAAATACTAGCAACAGGGCTTTCAAATTAGTGCTTATACACTAAAGCAAATCAGTGTTAAACACTGGCAATGGAGATTTCAAATTAGTGTTTAACACTAAGGCAGATCAGTGTTAAACACTGGAAACAGGGTCTTCCAAGTTTGTGTTCAACACTAAGAAAGTCAGTGTTAAACACTGTAAATAGAGTTTTCCAAATTGGTGTTTAAACACTAAAAAAAATCAGTGTTGAACACTGGATATAGAGGTTTCAACTTTAGTGTTAAACACTAAGGCAAGAGAGGTCACGTGGTAGCACGTGAGAGCGCCCTCAATTCATTTTATTCTGCCAAAAGTATTGAATACTTTGGAGCATCACGTGCTGTCACGTGATGGGCATTTAAATGTTTGTCCATTAGAGCTTCTGCCAAGGGGTCACGTGGTAGCACGTGAGGGCGCCCATATCTTCTGTTTCTTTTGCTTTCCCCTAATGTGCTTCGGGGGTCACGTGGGACACGTGAGGCATTGCCTTGAAGTTCTTTTTTGTGGATCTTTACAAGGGTCACGTGGTAACACGTGACTCTGGTTCTTTTTAAAGATCTGTTAATCTTTCAAGAATTAAATTCTTTGTAGGGTTAAACCCTAGCAATAAACTTTAGAGGAATTAAATTCCTATTTCCTTCTTTTTGAAGAATTATATTCTTGGATAGGGTTAAACCCTAATTTCTTTTCTTTTAAGGGAATTAAATTCCTGTGATTTTGAGAGAATTGAGTTCTCAATTAGGGTTAAACCCTGGTTCTGTCCATTTTGAAGGAATTAAATTCCTATAACATAGGGTTAAACCCTAATTTTACCTCAAAGGAATTATATTCCTATAGTTCTGTGAGAATTAAATTCTCAAACTTCCATTCCCCTTCTATGCTTTGGATCTGCATGGCAGGATCTCAACCCAATGAGAATTAAATTCTCAATTCATAGGGAGATGTGCACTTTGCAGATCCTCCGCTAGAGAAAGAACTAAGTTCTTCTTTTTATATAAGAGTTAAACTCTTTGAGAATTAAATTCTCTTTTTTAAGCCTCTCCCTTCTTACCTAGGGTTTTCTTTTGCAGAAGATCAAATTCCTCTAAAGTCTCAAGGCTTTATTTTTTTTCTCTATGTCTCTCTATCTCTGTCTCTGTATGTCTTTTTCTCTATTCTTCTTGGCTCCTATTTATAAGAGAAGGAAGAAAATCAATCAGTTTTAGTGAATCTTTCATTGAAAGATTTGATTTGTTTATTGAGAGATTTGATTTACATTCCTCATTCATCTGGACCTTTGGATTATTAGGTGAATTTTTTCACCATTGGATTTTAAATCCAAAGATATCCCTTTGTTATTTCAGTTAGATTTTAAGAGGAAATCTTTCCAAGTTCAAGATTTTTCCATAAATAGGTGATATTTAATCACCTTTAGATTTTTAATCCAATCGGTTCCAAATAATCATTTTCCTTTGGAAAGATTTGAATGCCTTTCAGAATTTAATTCGGTTACATAGAGAGGCTTTGAAAGCCGGTCACGTGTGACCACGTGACCCTTGGTCACGTGTAGGCACGTGACACCTGCTCACGTGTAGGCACGTGACCCCCTGGAACGAGCTTTCTTTTCCTTTCTGCGCTCTGTTTTCTGGCAGCTGTTTAACCGTCACGTGCCAACACGTGCCCCCTGGTCACGTGTGAGCACGTGACCTTTTCTGAAGCCTTTTCCTTGACTTGATCAGGGAACTGATGTGCCTTTTCCGCTGCTTTTAAATGTCACGTGCCAACACGTGACTGCTGGTCACGTGCTAGCACGTGATGCCTCCTCCGTAAGCTTTCTTGATTTTAAATCAGGAAACAAATGCCCCCACAGCGTTGTTCTCACGTGTCTGCACGTGAGTGCTACGCTGTCACTTTGGTGACCGTCGGATCCATCTAGGGAATCGGGGAGATGAAGCGTTTTCCATCCCATCCTATAAATGCCCATGTCCTTTCAGAAGAGCTTCCACTTTGCTCATCTTCTTCTTTTGAGTACTTTTTCCTTGAGAATTTAATTCTCGTTTTCAGAGCTTAGTTCTCTGCTTCGAACTTTTCAGAGTTTAACTCTGTTCAAGTGACCCTTTTTCCTCAGGTAATGGTGATCGAAGCACCTTCATTTTGATAAAACTCTCTGGATTTTAAATCCATATCAAGGGTTTTACACCTTTTTTAACAAAGAACCCATTTTTGTTCAAGTTTTTAAACCAAAATATGAAACCACTTAACCTTCAACAGTAGATCTCTTAGGGTTTAGATGATCTTTAGGGAAATGATGATGACGGTTGTTCCTTCCATGAAATTTAAATCCATCCTCAAGGAGCTCTGGCTCTGGAAAAACAAACTTCTGGGAATTTAATTCCCTTTTTTAAGAAGGAATTTAATTCCTATGAGGAACTAAGTTCTTCCCATGGAGGCTTCTCAGGATCTCCTTGCCCTAGGTTGTCCTTCTGTAATCAATCAATGAAGAAAAAGCTTGCAATGATGTCTTCTGTGGGAATTTAATTCCCTTAATCCCGTTTGATTTGTTGTAGAGTCCAAGGTAGATTTGTCTTCTAGGGGATGTGCAGGGCCACTTGAAACCCACTTCCTATTTAATGAGGATATCCCCTTTGTCTTATTACAACTGCTTAGTCTCATTATTAATGAGCCGTCATCCTGATTCTGTGGGGCCCATGTGTAATGTAGCCAATGGTCCCATAAAAAGGGTCTGCTATCGCTTTCTTCAACTGTCTTCATGTTCATGCATGTATATATATTGCCGCTTTGCTTTTGACAGTTTTCTTTTATTCGATTTCAGGTGCGATGGCTTCTGTTCCGTGCTTTCCCTTCACTCGCTCGGAGGCCGCTTTTCCTCAATCACCATCTGACGAGGAAGCGATGGCGATGATCCGGGCTCATGACCTGAACTGCACCAACTTGCTTCTATGGGGGACTTGGTACAGCCATATTATCCGGGGTCGCCGGAGTTTCCTCTGCGCAGTACCGACAGAGCCTACTTTCCCGTTCTTGCCGATGGACCCTCCGAGGACGGTTTTTGCTGTGGAGATGCCCAACTGGACTCCAACGGGACGACTTGAGCCTTCAACAACAGGTATCCCGAACTACCCGATCGCTGCTATAGATATCCTGGGACGACGCATTTGTCCAGGTGAGGCCCACCCATGGGGACAGATTTATAAGATAGGGCTCACTCCTCGACACCCCACGGGCTACCTCCTCTGGGCTCGCTATATCCTTGCCACCCATCGTGCGCGGCTGCAGAAGGTCGGACTCTACCAGGCGATATATGCGTCGCCCTTCCATTATCAGTCCCCGCATGTCTGGTGGGTTAAGGCGTTCTTGAATCAATGGAATCTCCCCACCAACACTTTTATTCTAGGAGATCGCGAGGTCTCGATCTCTCAGGCAGAATTTTATGAAATCTCGGGATTGCCGATCAGGGGTACACTGTATGAGGAGTTGCTGCCTTCCGACAAGTACGTCTTTGAGCCTGAGCCTACACCGGTTGACGGCTTGTCTGCCAAGAACGCTGTCCACCATAAGCGCCCCAGCTTAATCAAGGTGCTGGGTATCTTTGATCATTTGTTCACCGAATCCGAAGAGCAGGGTGTTACTTTCAAGAGCTTTATTGCTTGTTTCCATCGCGAGGACGACTTGTCGAAGACAGCTCCGAAGTTCGCCAACATCAAAGATCCCTTTGGGTTTGGTCCGAAGAAGCTGCCGACCACTGAATCTGATCTACCACAGTACTACATCCCCATTATATCGCCGATGTCTTTTGAATCCATTGCAGCTCCCGGCATGGATGAGGAGACGTTCTTCGTGGGGTTTGTCAGTGTCTGGCTCAGTTGGTTTGTCATCCCCATGCATCGCCGCTTTACGAGGGCTTCGGTTATCTACCCGGCTCATTGTATCGCTGAGGGGACGCGGTTGGCCATCGACATCCCGGCGTTGGCGCATCTTTATCACGGGTTGGGCACTGCAGCTAATACCGCCAGCCCTGGCGTAGATATGGTAAATTTCTCGCTTCACTACTTTACGTCCTGGATCGAAATGCACGTCTTGGGTGCCTCCGCTATGCATCAAAGGCCCGCATTTTACGACGCTTATACCTTCCCAAGGCTTATGCGATTGGTGGATGCTTCTGCCGCTGACCCGACTCAATTCGGGGCTATTCGGGCGTTGATTTCTCCTCATGCTACTGCTGGCGGGCTGGTTTTTAATGATCGGGTCTTATCTTCTCCCTCAGGTCCAATTCAACAACTCTGGGACCGATCAAAGGACAACGTACCTTCTTTGAGGCCCCGGGAGGCCGCGCACTTGTATGCAATTAGACCAGGCTATTTGGTATTTCGCCAGGATAGTGCAGCTCTTTTCATGCGGTACAACCCGCATCGCTTCGCCCGACAGCTTGGATACGACCAGGGCGTTCCCTTCGAGGCTTTCATAGTTGCGCCAGTCCCTTCACTTGATGCTGTTCGCGATGCCGCTCATCATTTCGTGAGGTTGAACACCGGCTCCCAATTTATGGTCCCTGAAGCTGAGTACATCCCCCGATGCGTGGGATCGTTCACGGGTTGGTATCTCCATCGAGTCAACCCAATTATTCTTGAGGAAAGGAGGATGCTTCTTGGTCATGACGCCCCTTCTCAGGTTCCGGCCACGGGAGCTACGCTGCGACCGCGGGCTCCGGTCCGCTTCCCTCTGAGGGATACCGGCACCGCGCTCATTCCGGGGGAGTCAGGGGTGGATCTTACTCCAACAGCTGGTATGCCCCTAGGTACTCGGTCGCGGGGTAGACGGGCTCCAGCAGCAGCACCACCGCCCGCGGCAGCACTGCCCTCTGCGGCATCGACAATGGCGGTGTCATCCTCGATTGTGGCACCAAGCGAGGGTAATAAAGATGAGGGTGTTGAGGGTGACGTGGGCCGACGTCGCCCTAAGGTTTCACGGGGAAGGAAAAGGTCGTCCTCGGCGACTGGCTCTGGGTCCAAGCGCCGAAGGAAAGTGGCCACCAACTTGCTCGACTCTTTAACGGAGTTCGAGCCCATTCTTGAAGATGAACCGTTGGCCTTGCCGGGATCAGATGCTGGACTGTTTTTCCCAAGTTCGGCCGCCGAGGAAGCCGCGCAGTTGGCTGAGGCTATAAGACGTTCTAAGGACGCGTCTCAGAATGCCAGAGTTCCGAAGAAGCCTTATCCTGCTGTAATCTTTTACGAAGACCCTTCGTGGATTCGGCGGCGGTTTATTGGCCCTTTGGAGGAATGGGGGGAAAGGGCCCTGAAGCAGGCCGCTTCAGAGGACGCAGCGGACGCGCTTTCTTTATGGACCGGCGGCCACGAGTCTACCCTCGAACCCCGGTGGGCACGCCTTCTTGAGAAGGAGCATCGGCTTGAAGAAGCCATATTGAAGGCCTCCCTGCGCATCGGTACGTTTTTGTTCTTCTTTGTAGATTTTCAGATTATTTACGCCTGTATATATGTATCCTTATTCTTGTGTGAATTGTGCAGAATCTTCGACGCTGGGGGAGCTCCCTACGGGCTCATTGAAGCTAAAGCTTGTCGAAATTCCCGATGAAGCGTTGCTCGATGTGGAGGGGGCTGATGAGGCTGCTCCTCTTACAATAGAGCTTCCAGTGGTAGTTCTTGATCACGGAGCGCCCGCTCCTTTGGGGGAGGCTCCTTTGGTGGTCATTGCCCCACTGACTCTTCCCGAAGGCGGCCCAGAGGCTGAGATGGAGGTAGTCGGGACTACCCTTCCTTTGTTGGAGCCCGAGGTCATGGCAGAGGCCGTCGAAGCCGCTATCCCCTCCACTCAGAACGGGAGGAGTGTTGAAGGTAACCTTCTGCATTTTAAATTAGCAATCTTTCCGTGATCTGAACTCTTTTGTTTTCCTCAGAATTGCGCGAGCTGGCGGCCTCTATCGCTGATTTGTCGTCTCGGCAATCGTTTCAGCGTTTATTGGAGATGGCAGCTCCGCAGGCGATCTCCCCTCAGCGCATTATCCTTTCCTCTGGGCAAGGTTAGCGTCATTCGCCATTTTTTTACCATAGCATCGTTGCCATTTTTGTGAAATGACGTTGATGCCTCTTATAGTTTTGGAAGCTGACGATGAGGTCGAGGTCGTTGAGGGGCCAGGGGAACCTTCAGCTCCTACTTGCATGACTGTCGGTAAGCGACATTTTATTATAATCCCATTCGTTCTTTGCTTAAGAATTTTATTGACATCTTTCAAATTTGAACAGCCCTGCCAGTCTCCACGGCGTTGGAATCATGCATCGTGATGCCGCCCGGCCCTTATGCTTTGCGGGCTTCAGAACGCTTGGCCCAATTAAGCCTTGTCTCCTTATCATCTTTGATTGAGGAGCTCCGTGCTGGCAACGCGACCACAGCTGAAGCGTTTGCCGTCGAAGCTAACGGTTCTCTTCCTTTTCTTGCCACCTACCATAGCGAAGAGGTGGTGCGAGTCTGGGTAGAGTTCTGTCGGCAGGTGGAGGCTTGCTTGCACGCCCTTGAATGTTCTCGCCTTTCCTCGGAAGCCGTGGCTGCAAAAGCGGAGTTGCGGGGTCTGATAGCACGGTGTGCGGCAAATATGACGTAGTGCGAGAAGAGGCTCGGCCATAAATTCTCGGAGAGGGAGCTAGCTTCCAAGACGCTGAGCGAGCTTCAAGCTAATCTTACTGCCAAGACCAACAAAGCATATGAACTCTGGCGGGTGCTTCAGGAATCCATCAAAGAGGTGGTGGCTCTCGATAAAGCTGCCACGTTCACTCGCGAAAGGGTCGAAGCCCATAAGGCCACCGAGAAAGAGCTTGAAGATCGGCTTGCTTCGTATCAGGCCCAGCAGGCTCAGGCGGAGGCTTGTCTTCTGGAGATCTTGCATCATGAAACCGCGACTCAGCAACAGAAAGATGAGCTGGTAAAATTGCTACATCGCCCGCCGGCTTGAAGAATTGTATCTTTTCCTTTCTTTTTTGTTTTTGTACATACTCATGAATGAGAGTATCTTCTTTTTGCTCTTTTATGAATTGTACTTTGTATCCATTTTGGTTTATGAATAAAAGATACATTTTTTTTCTCAATGGTGTGTTTCTTTTCATTGAATGTGTTTTGCGGACAATTTATCTTGATCTCCTTGCAGGGCAGCGATGGCTTAGGATTCAGGGTTAAGGTCTGATTCCTAAGACTTTTGCGCTTCATGAGCCACGAGGGTCTCATAAAGAGTTTTTCTCCCTACAGGTCGAGAGGATCTCATAGGTGTAAGTTCTTCTTAAGAATCGTGAGGATTCTTAAGCGGGTTTTCCCTTGAGAGTCGTAAGGATCTCACAAGAGAGTTTTCTTCCTTACAGGTCGTGAGGACCTGCAAGTGCTGGATGTGGTCGCCCTTATCCGTGTTTCACAGGGTCAGGGGTTGCTCAAAGTATCGTAGTTTAAAGACGTCGCGGTCAAGGCTAAGGATTTCATAGTCCGTGGATTTAAGGACTCCACAGTCCGATGTTAGTTTTAAGACATCACGTTCAAGGTTAAGGACGTCATAGTCCGTGGATTTAAGGACCCCACAGTCCGATGTTAGTTTTAAGACATCACGGTCAAGGTTAAGGACGTTATAGTCCGTGGATTTAAGGACCCCACAGACCGACGTTAGTTTTAAGACATCACGGTCAAGATTAAGGACGTCATAGTCCATGAATTTAAGGACCCCACAGTCCGATGTTAGTTTTAAGACATCACGGTCAAGGTTAAGGACGTCATAGTCCATGGATTTAAGGACTCCACAGTCCGATGTGTGGTTACGGGGACCCATCACCTCTTTGAAGACGTTGAGGAATTACAACGCCAGGTATCAAAGGAGTGAAGAGATGTACCCCTAAACCAAAGTGGAATCAATACAGAATCAGGGTGGTTGATTGTTAGTTTTAAGACATTACGGTCGAGGTTAAGGACATCATAGTCCGTGGATTTTAAGGACTCCACAGTCCGGTGTTTGCTCTGGATGCTTCACACGGGTTCACTGCCGTGCTTGGCGAGGACCAAGCTCCGCTCTGGGCGTTTTCCGCGGGGTCAAAGAGTGACATTATCCGCGTTCCACGTGACCAGGAATTTTGCACTAGATGCTTCGCACGGGTTCACTGCCGTGTTCGGCGAGGACTAGGCTCCGCTCTGGATGCTTCACACGGGTTCACTGCCGTGCTCTGTGAGGACCAGGATCCGCTCTGGACATTTTCCACGGGGTCCAAGAGTGACGTTATCCGCGTTCCACGTAACCAGGAATTTTGCACTAGATGCTTCACATGGGTTCACTGCCGTGTTCGGCGAGGACTAGGCTCCGCTCTGGATGCTTCACACGGGTTCACTACCGTGCTCTGCAAGGACCAGGATCCGCTCTGGACGTTTTCCACGGGGTCAAAGAGTGACGTTATCCGCGTTCCACGTAACGAGGATTTTTGCACTAGATGCTTCACACGGGTTCACTGCCGTGTTCGGCGAGGACTAGGCTCCGCTCTGGATGCTTCACACGGGTTCACTGCCGTGCTCTGCGAGGACCAGGATCCGCTCTGGACGTTTTCCATGGGGTCAAAGAGTGACGTTATCCGCGTTCCACGTAACCAGGAATTTTGCACTAGATGCTTCACACGGGTTCACTGCCGTGTTCGGCGAGGACTAGGCTCCGCTCTGGATGCTTCACACGGGTTCACTGCCGTGCTCTGCGAGGACCAGGATCCGCTCTGGACGTTTTCCACGGGGTCAAAAAGTGACGTTATCCGCATTCCACGCAACCAGGAATTTTTCTGATTGTATCCGCATTTCACGGAAGGGAGGTTTGGCAGTTGGTGATATGTATATTGCCGAGCCATGGAGCTAGGGCTTGCTGCTGCTCCGCTTTGTCTGAAGTTGTGTCCGTTGTTACGAGACGAGTGTTGGGGTGATCTCTAGGTCGCTTGCGGCCCGTCGAGACTTATCTTCTTTCTTTGATGAGACCCGGGGGGAAGTATGATCAGTTCTTTGTTTACGCCCTTGGATTGTATACAGGGTGTGATGTAACATCACCTGTAGGGCATAAATTAAAACTTTTTTTTATTTTATTTCTTTTTCCGCGATGCTCTATCATTTCAGCTTTTATATCGCGAAGGTCGCGATTGCCCTATCATTTCGGCTATTTTTCGCGGTGCCCAATCATTTCGGCTATTTATTTCATTTTTACTCGCTGCTTTTTATTGCGAGTTGCCCCATCATTTCGGCTATTTTGCGTGCATGCATTTTTACTTGCTGCTTTAGTTTGTAAGTTTCCCCATCATTTCGGCTATTTCGTATGCACGTGCAGCCTATTGGCTTTTCGCCATAAACCTGAAATTAGACACCGATTTCGGCATCAGCACCGCTATAACTGGGATATGGCCAGGAGCGAATCATCATCAGCCTCTGTCGATATTGAACAAAGGTGGCTTAGCAAGCAGGGTTAGGGTCCTGTCGACTAAGGCTTTTGACTTCATGAGCCGTAAGGGTCTCACGAAGGTATTTCTCCCTACAAGTCGTGAGGATCTCGTAGGTGTATTTTCTCCCTAGGAATCGTGAGGATTCCTAAGTGTATGTTCCTCTGTAATTCGTAAGGATCTTACAAGAGGGCTTTCTCCTTATAAGTCGAGGGGACTTATAAGGGTTGTTCACCATAGGGACATACCCCTAGTCACGGGTGGAACTTTGCTGGGGAAATGTTTATTCGCGCCCGTGGATTGTATACAAGGGTCAGTATGAGCTGCTTGTAGGGCATTGTCGAAGGTTATGGGGGATTTTGCTTAAGTACAGGTTTAGGTCTCTGTGACTTAAGACTTTCAAGTCTTATGAGCCATGAGGGTCCCATAAGAGAGTTCTCCTTGCGAGTCGTGAAGATCTCGCAAGTGTATTTTCTCCTTAGGAATCGTAAGGATCCCTAAGTGTGTTGCTCCCTTGTGAGTCGTAAGGATCTCACGCGGGTGGTTTCTCCTTACAAGGTCGTGAGGACCCTGCAAGTGTCCTTTAACGAGGTTGCGCCATTTCGGGTTTTCACAAACACTCGCCGGTAGTCCTGCTGTTTTTACTCACAGAGCCCTTTCGGGTTTTCATCCGTGCCCATTTTGCTTATGGACATACCGTTTTTTATTTATATATTTTTTTCATTTTTTTTACGAGGTCGCGCCCATTCGGGTTTTCACGAACACTCACCGGTAGCCCTGCTGTTTTTACCCACGGAGCCCTTTCAGGTTTTCATCCGTGCCCTTTTTGCTTATGGACATACCGTTTTTTATTTATATATTTTTTTTCAAATTTTTTATTCATCTCATCAGCCTAAGGATGCTGCGGTAGTAGTTTTAAAGACGTTTCGGTCCGTCATTAGTTTAAGAACGTTTCGGTCCGTCGTTAGTTTAAGGACGTTTCGGTCTGTCGTTAGTTTAAGGACGTTTCTGTTAGTGTATATGCCCTAGAGGCCATTACTGTATCATACTAGTTTGTATATTACTTGATGGAAGCTTGGGATATTCACAGTTGTATATACAATCTTGCTCGAAATGGTAGTATGCTACTTGGTTTGTCTCTGCTTTAATATGTGCATGTGTTTCTTTTAGCATATCGCTAATATACATATTAGTAGAGCCCTTAGGATCTTTGCTTGATTACCAGCGTTGTGATGGCGCTCACACTCGTGGGGGCTGGGTAATCCATAAGCACATCCTTATACAGGTCCCTAGTCGTTGGACTATCGAGACAGGGCATCGATACTCCGGAGTAGACTAGCGTATGCGCTTCTCATCCCAGCGTGGGAGACGGTCTGTCCCACAGCCGTCAGTACGTCGTACTTGAGATAGTATGCGGGTGCTCGTTAGGTTACGAGTACACTGGACAGGACTCGTCGGGAACTGTTGGTTGGTATTATACCTATCGTCAGTTATCAGTTCCCAGCTGACATGAGTACAGCTTAGTCCGCTGACTTGACACTGTCACTTCGCCTCGAGTGTGTTCCCACTGTACTTTGATTACTACCCTACCACGGCTTAAAGGAGTCATGCAAACAGGTAGTAGTTGGGTGCAGTCCCAAGCACTTGGAGGCGGTGACGGTTAGACAGGATTCGTCTCTCCCGGTATTGGGGGTTGATATCGCACTGTGTCTAGGAGAGCCATTACACGAGTAGTCCCTGGCCAGGGCAAGCGGGATATACTGGTAGGTTTCCAGTGTTATCTCAGAGTGTTCTGGGCTACACTCCGACACGACTTGTACCGCTATTAGGGGACTGACGTTCACCGCCCCCTAGGCCCGCCATGCGATGTATCAGACGAACAGACCGGACTGTACGGAGACTGTCACATACAGGCTCAGTAGGAGTTCAGATAGGGTTCACCTCGTCAGTCTTCTTATCGACATCTACCTGGGGACCGTTACGTACAGCTAGTGCCGCTTGCGGTCTGTGGTTAAACCCACTGCCAGCGTAGTGTCGAGTCTTTAGAGTCCCACACAGAGAGCTATTCGCCTTTAGGCAAAATGAGTAGAGGTCGCATGGTTTTGCGACAGGGTTCGTTCACATCCGCGCACTTGTGCACCTTTGCTGTCCGGACAGCTTATACTAGCGGGCTTTGGTTTAAGCCGGATCCTAGTATATGATTTGGGATTGGTTTTATCTCGTTGTATTCGTGTTCCTCGGATCACGAATACGGGTGCGTATGCACAGTTGCTTGAGACAGAGGGAGAGGACTTTGATTAGGGTTAATGACCATTGTCATTTTATTAACCCTAATGCTTATGTGTGTATTATGGTTAATTGATATTAGTTTAAATAATTGTGCATGGTTATGGTTGTTGACCATTTGACCTCCTTGACTTGTTGACCTAGGTTGACACTTTGACCATCATCATTTCATTTGGAAGATGCTCTTTGATCCTTGCAATTTGCATTAAAAATGAAATGATAATGGTCATGTCTTGATTAACCATAACAATTATCTAGCTAATTATCTAATTACAATAATTCACACATATATGAGAGAATGCTTCATATTTTCTCTCATTCTATCATTCACTTTCTCTCTCTTGTTCTTCCTCTCCTTCAAGCTCTCCCCTCTCATGTGTTGAGAAACACTTGGGCTTGAGAAAAACCCCTTCTTGATAATCTCTACTCTTATCTAGGGTTTAAGGATTAGCACTTCTTGCACCCTAGTCACTTCTAGTTTGGAGTTGAAGCCAAAGGTTGAGGCTTTCGGGTGGATCTTTCTTCGACGTGAGAAGACGACAAAGGTGAGCTCTTTCCACTACTCCAAGGAGCAAGGAGAGAAGGACATAAAGCCCTAGGTATAACCTTTCTAACACTTAGCTAGTTTCTAGTTAGCTTTAGCTTGTTTTTGTTTAGCAAAGATCCTTCTTTTTCTAGTCCATGTTGCCTAAGTTGATAAAAATTTGATTTTTATTCCGTTTTCCGCCTCCCCGCAAGTACCGGGGTGGGCAACGTGGACTTACAGTTTCGGTCCATCGTTGAGAGAGGGCCGGTTACTACTTATAGAGCTTTAGCCTAGGAAGATAGCGAGCGGACATAGTCGTCGTCATCTACCATTGACCTAGGCTGTGGCCCATTAAGCGTAGTATTTCTTGAGGAAGCGGCCGTTTATTGGCCTGAAAGGCCATTCACCGTGCATATCCATGAGTAGATAGGCTCCACCCTGGTAGACCTTGTCTATGATGTACGGGCCTTCATAGTTCGGCTCGAATTTTCCCCGCTTGGCGCGATTGGGGATCATAGGCCTTTTGACCACTAGCACGAGTTCGCCTTGGCGGAATGTCCTAGGCCTGGTCAATCTTTCATACGAGCGTGTCATTTTTGCTTTGTAAGCCTCCAAGTTTTGTTGTGCTACGAGCCGTGTTTCATCAAGAGCATCAAGCTCTTCTAGCCGAAGGTGAGCATTTTCTTCGCTCGTCAACTCGCAGTGGACTGCCACTCGTAGAGAAGGTAGCTCTATCTCGAGGGGGAGTACTGCTTCCGTACCAAATACCAATGCGTATGGCGTCGTGTTCGTGGCCGTCTTGAACGTAGTTCGATATGCCCAGAGAGCTTCTTGCAGTCTCTCGTGCCAGTCCTTCTTATTTCGGGACACCGTCTTCTTCATGATCTTTGTCAAGGTCTTGTTGAAGGCTTCAGCTAGACCGTTAGCTCATGGATTATAAACCGAGGAATATCTCCAGTCTATATTGTGTTGTTGCGCGAAGCGGCTGATCTTGTGGCTTCTGTAAGCCGGCCCGTTATCGGAAATGATCCGTCGCGGAGTTCCAAACCGATAAATGACGTGCGTCTTGAAAAAGTGGAGGATATTCTCCGTCTTCACTTCCCTCAGTGGTACTGCTTCTGCCCATTTAGAGAAGTAATCAGTCGTCGCCAAGATAAAACGATGTCCCCTGGACAATGCCGGTTCGATGGGGCCGACTATGTCAGTTCCCCACATTTCGAATGGCCAGCTAGCCACCGTTGGATGTAGTGGATTCGGATGCTGATGGATGAAATCCCCATGGATTTGGCATGAGTGGCATTGCTTCGCATATTCGAGGCAGTCCTGGATTATCGTGGGCCAGTAGTAACCCATCCGTTTAATTTTTAACTTCATCTTCGGACCTGCTTCATGAGAACCACATATTCCGTCATGAACTTCCTGAACGACTCTTTCTGCTTCGTCAGGTCCCAGGCATCTCAGCCACAGGGAATCAAATGACCTCTTGTACAGAGTATTATTGACGAAGGCGAAGGACAGAGCTCCTTTCACAAGCTGATGTCTTGAGGACGCATCTTCAGGCATTCGACGGGATTTGAAGTAGTCTATGAAGACTTCTCTCCAATCTTCAGCCTTCTCTTGGTCTTTTATTTGCAGGGCCATCTGCTCAGTTGCTCCCCTTTCTTCGGGTGATTCCGGAGATATTTCTGCTGGGGCAAGTACCCGACGGCTTTGTACCACAATTCTGACGTCATCGAGATTCTCGTCGGCCAGTTCTTTAGCGAGCTTGGCCAATGCGTCCGCTTTGCTATTTTCTGCGCGCGGTATGTTTTCCAAAGTGTAGGAGGGAATTTGAGTCAAGAGTTGATGTACTCTCTCGCCATACTTCACCAGCTCTGGCTTGCACGTCTGGTAGCCGCCGTTTACTTGGCTAACGACCAGTTGGGAGTCTCCGTATATGAGGAGGTTCTTAATCCCCATGTCGATGGCGATCTCGAGACCTGCTATCAAAGTTTCATATTTAGCCTCATTGTTCGTCCTCGGCTCTGTCAAGGAGAAAGCAAAGCGCATTATCCCCCCTTGTGGAGTTACGAAGATGAGACCTACCCCCGACTTGATTATAGGGGTGCTTTGTCTGCGCTTCTTCATGGAAGATGCTCCGTCAAAGTAGAGTTCCCACCGGGTACCACATCCGTCGATCGTGTCAAATGCATGTTCGTCTGGCAGCTCGCATTTCAAAGGAGAGTCGGCAGGTATTGGATGCTCAGCGAGAAAGTCGGCGATGGCCTGGCCTTTCACCGCCTTAAGAGGCTGATAGGTTATCGAAAACTCCATTAAGAGCAAGGCCCATTTAGCGAGCCGTCCCGTCAATATGGCTTTTGACATCAAATATTTGAGAGGGTCCACCTTCGAAATGAGACGGACTTCGTGCGCCAACACATAGTGCCTAAGCTTTGTTATTGCGAAGATCAATGCCAGGCAGTGTTTTTCGATGGGGGAATAGTTGCTTTCTGCCCCAAGGAGAACTCGACTCAAATAGTAGAGAGCTCTTTCCTTCCCTTGATCGTTCTCTTGTGCCCATAATGCGTCTAAGGGACCTTCGAGGGCGGTTGTAATCGGCGGAGTCAGTCCAGAAGGAGAGTTGCCCCAGTTTTCCTTACTCAGTGCCAGTGGTATATCCCTAGTAGGAGAAGTGTTGTCTCCTGAGGATTTCCAGCGGATTACACCCATAAAAACTTATAATAAAAGAGAGATGGCGAAAGCTATATGAAGATAAGAACTATAAAAGAAAGAACTTGAAAATAAGAGTTTTCAACTATACCAGATTTTCAGTTGCTATGAACCCTATCTTAATGGTCATGAAAAAATGTTAGAAATCACATTATCTCTCAATAAAACATCGCCTTTAGTTTTCATTCCTACCTTTCTTCCAAACATTGATCATATACCCCTACGTGTGTGAACTGGATATCCCTACACTCAGATAATTCAATTCAAGCAATCATACTCCTGTCCATCCACCTTAGTACTTTTTAATAGATATTTAGACGGAATTTGCTCACACATTCTTCATGCGACCGTTAATACTTCTTGAGGTACTAACCGACCGATTACTCATGTGCTTGCTAATTAGGTGTTTTTCCTCGTCTTGCAACACCTAAGGCTTAGCAGTGGCTCCCAAACCAGTTGGTCTAAGGCACTAGGTGATAAAGCACCCTCGCTATATTTTTTTATTGCTGCCTCGGTGATAACAAAACCAGTGTTCATTTTTCTTTTCACCATTTTATCTTTTATTCTCCACTTTTATTTTCTTCATACTTTGGCTTTTAAACAAGAGTATTTCAAGATATCCTCTACTGTCCTGAGTTTCAAGATGTGTGTAAGTGCATATAGTAGGGTATCAACGTTCAAATGTTTCGCTTCCAGAATAGGAACTATTTTTCAGGCTTATTTTTATCCTCAGATTAGTAATTTCCTTCATCTTACTAACCCTTGGGACAACAGCTCATAACTACTTATTACTAGTTTCATTTAAGAAAACATCTAACTTTCTTGTTTTTCTTAAACTATTCCTCTCTTTTAAATATAATTTTTTTCACTTTCTACTCTTTTATTATCACAATTTTTTGTGAGTGCTTATATATAGTATAATGCAAAGTAAGGCGTAAATAAACACAGGAGCGCTGAAAAACGACTTCTCGGGATCTTCTTGCGATGGTACAGGAGCGCTGAAGCTCGTTGGTGGGAGCATGGTCCCGAAGAATAGCTCAGTGGTGGCTTGAGTTATCTGCTCCACTGGCACAGTGAAAAGGGAGGCCGCTTGGGGCCCGTAGGTTACTCCTCCAGATGGGACAGAGCGAGAGTTTCTATTGCAGTTAGTGCAGTTCGAAGCCTGTTGATTTCTTGAAGAGCTTGAATATCCTACCCCCTGCGTCGACCTTGGTCTTTGGCATGTGCCAGTTGTTTGAGGACCGATTCCGCCGGCAAGGCTGCTGCTTGACAGACATCCTCTGGGCTTCCTCCATCGGCGTTGAGGCACCGAGGGTGGGAGGTGGGAGCATCGACCCAAAAATAATCCCGTTGATTTCTTGAAGAGCCGGATTGTAGAGATTTGAGCCTGCAAGTGTCCCGTACTTGACTGCACCAGATATGACAGAGCCTGTATTGCTAAGGTCGGAACAGACGCCATTCTTCATAAAGACGAAGCGCCGACTTCAGTATCCACTCCCCTAAAGGCAACCAAAAACATACACACCGCGATTATTTGATCGCGGGAAAAATACGACACACGAAGTGTGGAGTGGAAAGAGGAAAAGGTCCCACCGGGCGTGCCAGAATCTGTTTCCCTCCGAAAGACGGCGCGACGGACGTCTTGCCTGAGATTCGGGGCAGATGCTAATAGGTGCTATCCGTCCACCTCTCCGAAGATGCCAAGTTGATTTATGGCACCATGTATCGAAGGTTTAGATGGATGCGTCCGATGTAGCAGACTTCGTCAGATTCCCCCTCGCTTGAGGGGTTTTTGATTGTGGGGACGCTCTTCCCTGCAGGCGCAAGCCCCTGCAGTTAATTACGCTACCGCATCGCGGTAACAACTTTCTCCTTCTCCATGTGGTCACTTCGTGGCGTGTGTGTTTGTTTTGTGTTTGGTTGCCCATGGATTGTGTACGGAGACTGAGTTATGTCGTCGCCCGTAGGGCGTGGACCAGTCCAAATCCGTATTATCTTAGATTTGGGTTTGGAGGTTTGGGTTTAAGGATACGTTAGCCTCGTTTGAGACTAAGATCGATTTAAACGTTTGTTAAGGATACGTTAGTCTAGTTTTTAGACTAAGATCAACTTAACGGGATCGTTTAGATCCGACAAGAGAGCAATTAAGGGAGCCATGTTGTTTAGTTTAGTGACATTGCGGTCAATAGGTAGTTTAAGGACATTGCGGTCCAATATTAGTTTTAAGACGTTGCGGTCAAGGTTAAGGACATCATAGTCCGTGGATTTAAGGACTCCACAGTCCGGCGTTAGTTTTAAGACGTCACGGTCAAGGTTAAGGACGTCATAGTCCGTTGTTAGTTTTAAGACATTCCGGTCAAGGTTAAGGACATCATAGTCCGAGGATTTAAGGACTCCACAGTCCGGCGTTAGTTTTAAGACATCTCGGTCAAGGTTAAGGACCTCATAATCCATGATAAGGACCCCACAGTCCGTATCAATGTATGGTCATCGGAACCCGCCACCTCTTTGAAGACGTTGAGGAATTACAACGCCAAGTATCAAAGGAGTGAAGAGATGTACCCTTGAACCAAGGTAGATTAAATAGTCTTCGGCCAAATTTGGGACCAAGACCAATTAATTATATTATGAGCCCATTAGCCCAGTTAAGTTTGAATTGAGGACTTATGGCCAGCTTGGGCTAAGTCCAATCATGTTTAGAATATTGGCTTTCTATTGGTCCATTGAAGGAGAGGCTTTGCCTCTAGAAACTTAGCTAATTGGGCTTAAGTTAGTGTTAAACACTAAAGACCAACAGTGTTGAACACTGGGAGTGAGATTGACAAGATAGTTAGTGTTAAACACTAGTAACAGGGCTTTCAAATTAGTGCTTATACACTAAAGCAAATCAGTGTTAAACACTGGCAATGGAGATTTCAAATTAGTGTTTAACACTAAGGCAGATCAGTGTTAAACACTGGAAACAGGGTTTTCCAAGTTGGTGTTCAACACTAAGAAAGTCAGTGTTAAACACTGTAAATAGAGTTTTCCAAATTGGTGTTTAAACACTAAAAAAAATCAGTGTTGAACACTGGATATAGAGGTTTCAACTTTAGTGTTAAACACTAAGGAAAGAGGGGTCACGTGATAGCACGTGAGAGCGCCCTCAATTCATTTTATTCTGCCAAAAGTATTGAATACTTTGGAGCATCACGTGCTGTCACGTGATGGGCATTTAAATGTTTGTCCATTAGAGCTTCTGCCAAGGGGTCACGTGGTAGCACGTGAGGGCGCCCATAGCTTCTGTTTCTTTTGCTTTCCCCTAATGTGCTTCTGGGGTCACGTGGGACACATGAGGCATTGCCTTGAAGTTCTTTTTTGTGGATCTTTACAAGGGTCACGTGGTAACACGTGACTCTGGTTCTTTTTAAAGATCTGTTAATCTTTCAAGAATTAAATTCTTCGTAGGGTTAAACCCTAGCAATAAACTTTAGAGGAATTAAATTCCTATTTCCTTCTTTTTGAAGAATTATATTCTTGGATAGGGTTAATCCCTAATTTCTTTTCTTTTAAGGGAATTAAATTCCTGTGATTTTGAGAGAATTGAGTTCTCAATTAGGGTTAAACCCTGGTTCTGTCCATTTTGAAGGAATTAAATTCCTATAACATAGGGTTAAACCCTAATTTTACCTCAAAGGAATTAAATTCCTATAGTTCTGTGAGAATTAAATTCTCAAACTTCCATTCCCCTTCTATGCTTTGGATCTGCATGGCAGGATCTCAACCCAATGAGAATTAAATTCTCAATTCATGGGGAGATGTGCACTTTGCAGATCCTCCGCTAGAGAAAGAACTAAGTTCTTCTTTTTATATAAGAGTTAAACTCTTTGAGAATTAAATTCTCTTTTTTAAGCCTCTCCCTTCTTACCTAGGGTTTTCTTTTGCAGAAGATCAAATTCCTCTAAAGTCTCAAGGCTTTATTTTTTTCTCTATGTCTCTCTATCTCTGTCTCTGTATGTCTTTTTCTCTATGTCTTTTTCTCTATTCTTCTTGGCTCCTATTTATAGGAGAAGGAAGAAAATCAATCAGTTTTAGTGAATCTTTCATTGAAAGATTTGATTTGTTTATTGAGAGATTTGATTTACATTCCTCATTCATATGGACCTTTGGATTATTAGGTGAATTTTATTCACCATTGGATTTTAAATCCAAAGATATCCCTTTGTTATTTCAGTTAGATTTTAAGAGGAAATCTTTCCAAGTTCATGATTTTTCCATAAATAGGTGATATTTAATCACCTTTAGATTTTTAATCCAATCGGTTCCAAATAATCATTTTCCTTTGGAAAGATTTGAATGCCTTTCAGAATTTAATTCTGTTACATAGAGAGGCTTTGAAAGCCGGTCACGTGTGACCACGTGACCCTTGGTCATGTGTAGGCACGTGACACCTGGTCACGTGTAGGCACGTGACCCCCTGGAACGAGCTTTCTTCTCCTTTCTGCGCTCTGTTTTCTGGCAGCTGTTCAACCGTCACGTGCCAACACGTGACCCCTGGTCACGTGTGAGCACGTGACCTTTTCTGAAGCCTTTTCCTTGACTTGATCAGGGAACTGATGTGCCTTTGCCGGTGCTTTTAAATGTCATGTGCCAACACGTGACTGCTGGTCACGTGCTAGCACGTGATGCCTCCTCCGTAAGCTTTCCTGATTTTAAATCAGGAAACACAGCCGTCGAAATCTTCAAAGAAGAAGAAAAAGAAGTCAAAGAAGCCCGTGAAGCCTGGCGACAAGCGCACGGACTTGCAAAAACAAATTGACGCGCTGGAGGAATACAACCAGAAGGCACGGACTCCCATTACATTCCAAGAGTTCCTTAACCACGTCTTTCAAGAGGAAGATGAGGGAGAAAGTTCATCTGAATAAAAATGTATGCATGCAAAATAGACGAAATGATTGGGCAACGCGCAATAAAAAGCAGCGAGTAAAAACAAAATAAACAGCCGAAATGATTAGGCACCGCGAAAAATAGCCGAAATGATTGGGCAATCGCGACATTCGTGATATAAAAGCTGAAATGATAGAGCATCGCGGAAATAAAACAAAAAAATAATGATAAAACTTTGGCCCTACAGTTAAGATCACATCGATCCCTGTATACAATCCAAGGGCGCAAACAAAGAGGGAATCTTACTTTCCCAACAGGCTCCGCCAGAAAACGAAGCCAAACCTCAACGATTCATCCCAACTCCGAAGAAACCAGTGTCTTCGGCAAACCCCTCAACTCAGGGAAACAAACAATCCTTGACGAGAGCCTCTTAATGCGCGTCGACTCGCAGAGCAACCAGTGTCTCCATGGGAAATTCTCGACCCGTTTCAACACCAGGGAAACAAATAATCCTTAGCAAATACCTCAACTCAGGGAAACAAACAATCCTTGACGAGAGCCTCCTAATTCGCATCGACTCGCAGAGCAACCAGTGTCTCCGTGGGAAATTCTCGACTCGTTTCAACACCAAGGAAACAAATAATCCTTGGCAAATACCTCAACTCAGGGAAACAAATAATCCTTGGCAAATACCTCAACTCAGGGAAACAAACAATCCTTGATGAGAGCCTCCTGATTCGCGTCGACTCGCAGAGCAACCAGTGTCTCTGTGGGAAATTCTCGACTCGTTTCAACACCAGGGAAATAAATAATCCTTGGCAAATACCTCAACTCAGGGAAACAAACAATCCTTGACGAGAGCTTCCTGATGCGCGTCGACTCGCAGAGCAACTAGTGTCTCCGTGGGAAATTCTCGACTCGTTTCAACACCAGGGAAACAAACAATCCTTGGCAAATACCTCAACTCAGGGAAACAAACAATCCTTGACGAGAGCCTCCTGATGCGCGTCGACTCGCAGAGCAACCAGTGTCTCCGTGGGAAATTCTCGACTCGTTTCAACACCAGGGAAACAAATAATCCTTGGCAAATACCTCAACTCAGGGAAACAAACAATCCTTGACGAGAGCCTCCTGATTCGCGTCGACTCGCAGAGCAACCAGTGTCTCCGTGGGAAATTCTCGACTCGTTTCAACACCAGGGAAACAAATAATCCTTGGCACCAGGGAAACAAATAATCCTTGGTAAATACCTCAACTCAGGGAAACTAGCGTCCTTGATGAGAGCCCCCTGATTCGCATCGGCTCGCAGAGAAACCAGTGTCTCCGCGGGAAATTCCCGATTCGTCTCAACTTGCAAGATGAAGCCTCAGGCAGCAGGGATTAAAGAAAAAAAAACTTGCTTCCTGAACAATGGGACCCTACAAGTCGATCTAAAACGGTCTCTTGCATACTATTCACGGGTCTCACTCTCCAAAGTCGAGTTTCGACAAGGAGGGAAACAACCGCTTACGGGTCTTCTCGACTCGTAAGAGGGGAAAATTCTCTTATAGGATCCTTACGACTTGTAAGAGAAAACACACTTAGGAATCCTCACGATTCCTAAGGAGAAAACCCACCTACGAGATCCTCTTGATCCGTAGGGAGAAAAGTCTCTATGAGACCCTCACGGCTCATAGAGCTGAAAAGTTTTAGGCAACAGATCTGAACCTGCGGCTTAAGCCATCGCTCTTTCTTGAGGAAATCTAGATGATTACTCTATTATCGGTCAAATGTGTTTATCAAGACGGCATGCTGATAATAAGAGAAAACAGAAAGCAAAAGAGTATACAAGACATTGCAAAGGAAAATGTGTATCTTTATTGGATGTAATCAAGTACAAAGTGAAGCATACAGAAGAATAAAGAATGGATACATCTTGTTTAAAAAGAAAATTTTTACAAATATCTAGATACAAGGGGAATTATTGGGGAGGAAGCGCTTTGCATAGCTCTGTTAATTGTTTGTGTACTTCCTTCCACGCCTTTTCTTGATCTGCCACCACCGCCAGTTCGGCCTCTACTCGAGCCCGCTGCTGCATGAAGGATGCAAGCTGCTCCCCAACGACCTGCTGAGCTGCTTCATGGCCTCGGGCATCACGTTCGGCGGCATCAAGCTTCCGCTTCAGCGCTAGCCCATTAGAGATACGCTCCAGAAGGCCCTCGAAGACGGCCTTCACTTCGGCAGCGTTCGCCTCAACTTCGGCACGTAGACAAGCAGTTGCGCTTGAAGACTCCTGACGTTCCTTCAACCTTAAAGCTGCTTCTTGCTCCAAATGGCGGAGATAAGAAGTGCTTTGCTCGAGCCAGGCTGTCCGTTGAGTACTTACGGCCAATACCTCAGGGGAAGGACGCGTCGACTCCAACCGATGTAGGCAGGCCTCGATTTCCCTGCAGTGATTAACCCAAGATTCGACGACGCCTTCGTTATGAAAGTTTACGAGCGCCGCCAACATTGGGTTAACCTCCACAGCGAAATCTGCGGCAGATGGGAGAGCGTCTGCGTTAAGCTCTTCGATATACCCGCTCAACATGCCCAAACTCATCACGGCACCTTTTAAAGATGGGCGTTTCAAGAAGGGGCCTGCCGGTGAAAAGATGCGAGACTCAAGAGGGACCAAAGCCGGAACGATAGCTGCAAAACAAAACATGGTTAAACGACGGTTCAAGAGATGTTGAAGAGTCATCAATAAGGAAATTTACTATACCAGCTGCAACGGACGGCAAAGCCGGAAGGGTCGGTGGCGCAACCGATCTTTCGTCCCCTCCTTCGATTTGTAGCACTGCAGTCGAGACAAAAAAAAGTTAGAAGTAATTCCATAAATGAAAAAGAAAGATATCAATGGAAACCATACTCACCAGCGCCACCAGAGGAAGAAGCAAGTTCAGATGGGAAGGAGAAGTGTGGGAGCAACACTTGATAAAGATGGTCAAAGAGCACTCCTGAAAAGACACGACAGTGCGACTTTAGTACATAAATTATATGTCTTAAAGATAAGATTAATAAATTGCAAACCCATACCTTCCAACATCTTCGATGGTATGAGAGAGGGTTGAGAGGTGACCACCGCTAAGGCAGTCGTTGATGGTGCTCCTTCGAGCAATGGAGCATCGGCGCTGGCCGCACCTGCGTTGAAAATAAAGATAAACTTGTTAGGGAAGATCGCAAGATATAGAAAGGGAATGACAGTAACTCGAAATTTACCTGATGAGCTGCCGGCTGAAACAGAGGCGACTCCCTCCTCCATCGACATGAGGCCGCCGCCCGTGGCCTCATCACCCGACTCAATGGGGGCCGTCGTCATGCTCGCGCGGCCAGGAGACGGCGGAAGATCGTAGACGGGGAGGGCAATAACCATAGCATTGCCGGACTCTTGAGAAAGAGCGGCCGACTCTTCCCCAAGAGTCGTGCCCATCTCACCCGCTACTTTAGGCTCAGCGGTCTCCATCGCCTTATCATACGTCACCATGAGGTCGCCGGCCTCAAGCGCCTCACCCGCCGCTACCTCGGGCTCAGTTATAAGGGTCGTCTCATTTGCCGCCTCCTCAAGCTCGGCATCAACGACTTTCTCTGGTGTAGCCCCCTCGGCCCCTACCTCAGGCTCAATAACCCCGGCGACGTTGCCCACCGTCGGCTCGGGCTCGACCAACGCCTCTTCCTTTGGCCCCTCAGGTTTGACAGTCTCTGCCTCCCCTTCGGTTGGACTTGGTCCTGCAGGATAATATATATAAGAACCGACAGGTTTACAATTCTTACAACAAAGTCTTGCAAGATACATTACCAGAGCTGGACTTGTCATTAGCACTACGAGCAGCACGTGCCACCTGTCTGTGAGCGATGGATAGGGCGACGGGAGCCTCTTCTGAGGGAGTATTAGCGCGAGGGATGGTGCTTGGACCCGCCCCCGTGGCCAAAGCAGCCCTACGCGCCTTCGCCTCGCGCCTCAGCCGCTTCCTCTCCTCCCGGGCCGTTGAGACGGACCTCACCAGAGCCTCTTTCATTGAAGCGTCCTCATCCGTGTACAGGGATGCCTCCAAATTCTTTAAGGCATCCCTCGTCGACTTGTCAAGTCGAGGCTCTTGCAGCAGCCCCGACGAGACCGGAACTTCAGCAACAGGCTTGGGGAGGATCCCCGCATCAACTGGTATAGCCCCTGCAAAGAAACAAAGGAAGAAGGTTGGGTTGACCATCGGAAAAGATAACAAAATTTGTTTTTAAAAAAAAGGGGTGGGACATACCAGCGCCCGTTAAAGCACGCTTCTCCTCCTCCTCTTGGAAGGTCTTTAAAGATGCAGCAATAGCTTCTTCGGTAGTGACACCTGTGGGAAAATGAGGGAAAGTATTAGTCAAAAATAATGATAAAAAATGCGATAAAATGACGAAGAAAGCAGCTAATGGTTACCGGACTCAGCGAGTTTACTTAGCATCGCTTCGAGCCTTGCTGATCGCTCAGAAGCTGCAATAGCGGCCGCCAAATTGGTGTCTGCGGGGTCTACCAAGAAGCCCTTGTTGCTGCCATATTCACTTATTCCTTCGGTGAGAGGGGCCTCAGGCTCTAAACCGAGGATCGCGTCAAGGGAAAGATTGACTTCTTCTTCTTTTGCCCGCCAGCTCTAGATGCTCCTGGGATTGATTTGCGCTTGGCAGGCACCTTGGGGCGGCGGGTCCCGATATCCACTCCTGCGCCGGACTTCGGCGATACTACACTGACCGTCTTTATGGGAGCACGAGGCGCCGGTAGCACATCCACCATAGCGGGCAGCAGCAATCCACGCGGGGGGCTCAGTACGCGTGGTCGGTCAACTCCAGCATCTTTCAGCGGAGCAATGACCGGGGTCCTTGGCTTCAAGGGAGCCTTGTGATCACCGCCGGGAGGCGCACCCCTGCAGTCAACCAGCAGGCGCTTCTCCATCAGGATAACTGGGCCCATTGCATGCGCATACCAAGCCACATACGTGTTGAGTACCTTGGGGACACAGCTTGGTTTGCTGATGAAGAAATAAGAACCCGTGTTAAGCCGCATGAAATGGTGCGTTGCATTCTTTATCCCCTCTCGGCTGACCACGGGCTTTTCCAAGAAGGCTTCCATCGGGATCCCCTGGTGATAGCTCGATTGCTGAGCAAACCGGTGAGGGTTATACCTCATGAAGAGTGCCGTCTCATTCTGCCTAAACACCAAATAGCCCGGCCGAATGGAGTAGAGGTGGAGGATTTCCCGAGCCTTCAATATGGAAGCCCCGTTCTTAAAATCATCGCGCAGCGGCACTACCGACTTGGTGGTCTCTGAGCCTATTGTTATGACCTTATCCATGAAAGAAGTCTTCGCCCCGACCAGGAGTGGTCGAAGGAGCAGCCCCCTAGCCTCCCGCGGAGATGCAACCACAATTGAAGCGCCGACCAACCGCATGACTCTCGGGAGTCTGCACTTCTTAAAGAACGGAGGAATCTTATGGGCACCGAACACCCCTTGCACATGCATTTCCATCCAGGAGGTGAAGTAGTGCATCGGGAAGTTAGCGGGCTGCACCCCAGGCTCACTAGCGTCCGCCGCTACGCTAAGTCCATTATAAAGGTAAGCCAGCCCGGCGATTCCTACCGATAACTGCAAACCAGCCACCATCCGATGTGCTGGGTAGAAGACAGATGGCCGTATGTGGCGCGGGTGCATAGGGAGCGCAAAGCTGCACAGCCACAAGCCCAGGAACCCTACAAAAAAGTTCTCCTCATCCATGCCCGGGACGGCCATTTCTGAGAAAGGGATGATGGCAGCGCCGGGGAGATAAAAGTCCCTTTGATCATTCTCCGATATGGGTCGGCGGTCCGAGCCGAAGCCAAAAGGGTCATCAAGCTGGGCGAACTTCTCGCTCCGCTCTGATAAGAACTCCGGCCGAACGAAGCGGGCAATAAAGTCTGCGAAACTGACGCCCCGGACACCCGATTCCAGATAGAGTCCCTCATAGATCTCCAATACCTTCACCAAGCCCGGATGCTGGTGCTGAACAGCGTTCTTCGGAGTCAGATCGAACACCAGCGGCTTAGTGGCAAAGACGTATTCGTCAGGAGGGAGCAACTCCTCATAATGCTCTTCCCTCATCGGCAGACCCGAGATTTCGGCAAACTCCTCCAAGGAAATAGAGACCTCCCTGTCCGTCATCAAGAAAGTGTGGGTGGGGATATTCCATTGCTCGATAAAAGCCTTAATCCACCACGTTGGAGGGGAAGGATACTCGAAGAGCGAAACGTAGATGGCCGAATACAAACCAATCTTCGTCAAATGAGTCATTTTAGCCGATAAGAGGTACCGAGCCCACTGCAAATATCCGGCGGGCGATCGCGGGACCAATCCAATGTTGTAAGCCTGTCCCTAAGGGCGTGCTTCACCCTGACAGATTCGCCTCCCTAGAATGTCTATTGCCGGCGGTGGCTGCACGGGAATAGCACCAATTGCAGGCTGGAGGAGGTCATCCGAATTTCAGTTCTTGACCTCCACGGCATACTTCACCAGGGGTTTATCCGCATAAGGAATCGAAACTATGGGCTCAGACGGCGTGGCGGAACCGAAACTGCGGCGACCCTGAATGATCTCATTGTACCACCTACCCCACAAGTGAAGGTTTTTATGCTCGGGGTCATGATCCTTAATGAGAGCGAGCACCACTCGGTCCACTGGTGCCTGGGGAAACCCTCCCTCCGAGCGAACAAATGGGAAAGACAAGTTGGCAGACATGTTTCCTGTAGAAAGACAAAAACAGCCATCAGTGTTATAATTCCAACGCTTGGCATTTTAAAATTTTACACCACACTGCAATGCAGTGGGTAGGGGACCAAAGGGGGACCCACAAAATCTGGATGACAGCCCCATCATTGGGTGAGACTGTCAATTAATGAAAAGATCCCCAAGAGAATATCCTCATTGATGGGAAATCCCTAGAGACAAGAGAAAATCTCCTCTTTTAAAGCAAAGCTCTGTCACAGAGTGACATTTGTCAAACTCTGGTTTCAGAGGAACAAGATTCCTTAAAAGAGCATAACTCTGTGGTAATAATGGAAAGATCCATCAAATTTTTTTTTAACACTTAAAGGAATTAAAATTTTGGAATCTTGAAAAATCCATGAAAACTTATAAAAAAATTCTTCATTTTTCAGATCTAAAAAGATCTACATTTGATCCGAGAGCAAAGCTCTGTTCATGGGTTAAGACCCATGGACAAGATCTTTGTAGATCTGTAAGTTTTTTAGAGCAAGGCTCTGTTAATTAAATTTAATTTAATTTAAATTTTTTACCTATAGTGATTCTAAGTTCTGAACTTTGAAGTTCTTGGGGAAGAAAAAAGAGCAAGGCTCTGAAAGTTCTTAAGCAAGAGCAAGGCTCTGAGAATTAAAATTCTTGAAAGTTGTAAAGAATTTTTAAACGACCAAGGGACCTATTTATAGGCGCCTGCGCCCCTTCAACTTATCAGTTGATCTAAAGGCTGGGATCTTGCCACCGCTACACTCACGTGCGCGCCACGTGAGCGCAACGGTGGGGGGGCATTTGTTTCCCCCAATCAGAAAAAGGCTCTGTTTGAATTTCAAAAAAAAATTCAAATTTTGAAGTAACGCTTCAAATCCCGTGCGCTGCACGCAACGCGCCACGTGTCAGAAGTTGATGCGTCAAAACAGCGTCCGAGGCAGTGCGTCCAATCAGAGCAAGGCTCTTTTAAAACAAAAGGTAAAGGAAGCAACGCTTCAGTTGCGCAAACGCTGCGCTGCGTGACACGTGTCTGTGCAGTTGTGCAAGCAAGCTGCGCAAGCGCTGCGCTGCGCGACACGTGTCTGCGCAGTTGCACAAGCACAGCTGCGCAAGCGCTGCGCTGCCCGACATGTGTCTGCGCAGTTGCGCAAGCATAGCTGCGCAAGCACAGCTGTGCAAACGCTGCGCTGTGCGACACGTGTCTGCGCAGATGCGCAAGCACAGCTGCGCAACTGCTGCGCTGCGCGACACGTGTCAACCGCTGTGACGTTTACGCCAAACAGAATTAAAATTCTAATAAGATCTTTCTGTTCTTGTTAAAACAAGAAGATTTTTTTCTGTAAAACAGAAGCCCTTGGATCAAAGATCCAACGGTGGGGAAAATTCCCCAAATCACTCAGAGAAAGATCTCTTTAACAAATTTAACTAATTTATGGGCACTATAAAAAGGACCCTAGACCTCAATTCAAATGCATCAACATTTTTGGGAGAAATCAAGAACTTCAAACAGAGAGAACTCTGAAGAATTAGAGAGAATTTCTCAAGAACAAAAAAAAGGTAAAAACCTTTAGAAAAAGAGAAAATTCTCTTAAAAACAGATCATTGATCTAAGAACAAGATCAATGATCTTCAAGAAAAGAGAAAAATAAACAATAACAGTGCCTTACACTTTTTATGAACCATTGGTTCTTTGAAAACAAGAAAAAACTTGTTTTCTTTGATCTAAAATTGATCCAAAAGAATAAGATCAGTGCCCAGCACTTGCCAAAACTGCGCTATTGCGCAAGCCGCCAGGAAGCGCCACGTGTCAGCAGTGCAACAGCGCAGCGCACTGACGCAGCGCACTGTGCTGTTGCGCTTGCGCTCACCAGAGCGTGACATGTGTCACTTCCATATGCGCTTGCGCTCTTTAATTTGCGCAAAGCGCCTGACAAGCCATGTGGGGCACTGTCAGAGTATTTAATGCTCTGCATTATTAAGAAAAGGGACAGAGCCTAATTAAAAGGCCTAACAGACCTAATCAAAAATGCTATGCATTTTAACAAGGGCAGAGCCCAAGCAAAATAGATGCTCTGCATCATTTATAAAAGGGCAGAACCCAACCAAAATAAAGAAAAATAATGCAGTAAAGGGGCAAGGCCCTAGCACAGGTTCAATAAGCCAAAGACAAAAGAATATTGAAACTGGACTTAGCCCAGTCATGGCCATAAGTTCTCAAATTAAATTGACTGAGCACGGCTACTCCCTAAATCAATTTACATCCGGTTCAAGGGTACATCTCCGAACTCCTCTGACACTTCTCGTTGTAATCCTTCAACGACGTCAGAGAGGTAACGGGTCCCAACGACCACACATGAATATGGACCGAGACGTCCTTAAACTAATATCGGACCGAAACGTCCTTAAACTAATAATGGACCACCACGTTCCTAAACTGGCGACGGACTGAAACGTCCTTAAACTAATTATGGACCACCACGTCCCTAAACTGGTGATGGACCACCACGTCCCTAAACTAGAACATGGACCACTACGTCCCTAAACTGGAACAATAGAGCCTCCAAATGCTCTTTTGCTGGATCTAAATGGTCCCGTTTAAGTTGATCTTAGCCCCAAACACGGCTAACGTATCCTTAAACATTCAAATGTACTATAAAACTCTAAATCGACTTTGGTTCAAGGGTACATCTCTGAACTCCTCTGACACTTATCGTTGTAATCCTTCAACGACGTCAGAGAGGTGACGGGTCCCGACGGCCATATATTAAATGGATCACCACGTTAAGTTGATCTTAGTCTCAAAACAGGACTAACGTATTCTTAACGAACGTTTAAGTTGATCTTAGCCTCAATACAGCTAACGTATCCTTAAACTAAAAACATCAAACCCAAATCTAAGTAAATACGGATTTGGACTAATCCACGTCCTACGGACGACGGCATTACTCAGTCTCCGTATACAATCCATGGGCAACCACAAACAAAATAAACACACACGACACGAAGTGAAATTCTGGAGAAGGAGAAAGTGGCTGCCGCGACGCGGTAGCGTAATTAACTATAGGGGCTTGCGCCTGCAGGGAAGAGTGTCCCCACAATCAAAAACCCCTCAAACGAGGGGGAATCTGACGAAGTCTGCTACATCAGCCGCATCCGTCTAAACCTCCGATACACGGTGCCATAAATCAACTTAGCATCTTCGGAGAGGTGGACGGATAAAACCATATAGCATCTACCCCGAATCTCAGGCAAGACGTCCTAACGTCGTCGCCGTCTTTCGGAGGAGAACAGGGACAAGTCGAACAGCGACACTCCGTGCCGGGGACAAGTCGAATAGCGACACTCCGTACCAGGGAAACGTCGAACAGTGACACTCCGTGCCGGGGACAAGTCGAACAACCAGCAACACTACGTGCCAGGGACAAGTCGAACAGCGACACTCTGCACCGGGGACACGTCAAACAGACACTCCGCCTCGGGGACATGTCAACCACCGACACTCCGTCTCGGAGACACATCAAGCATCGACCGTCCATATCGTAAAAAAGGCAGTGCCGGCTTCCCAAAAAGCGGAAACCAAATCAAGTCGCCTCCACGTGAAAGAAAATCCATCAATTTCATGTACACGACCCATATGTGCGGTGTGCATTTATTGATGGGGGCACTTTGTTGGGGTAAAAAATTACACCCCGGTTGACCAAGTCAAAGTCAAAGTCAACCCTAAGCCAGGTGGGCCCAAGCCCAGCTCAAGTGGGCCCATGCCCAACTCGAGCCCCGCGGCCAGCCTCCCCCATGCCAAAATAAAAATCATATAATAAATAATTTTGATGTAAGCTTTATGGGCATAAAGCCAAATTTTTGTAAAGCCCATGGCTTATATGTAAAAGAAATGAGCACATGAGACATGGGATGGGCAAAATGCCATTTTGTAAAGCTCAAGAGGCTATATGTAAATGTGTAAACCTATATAAGACAACATGATGATGAAATAAAGAAGATACAATTCATTCTCCCTAAAAACTAGGGTTTGTTCCTCCATCCTCTCTCTCCCAAGTTCTTCATCTTCCTTTTCATTTTCTAATTAAATCAAGAGCTTAGCTCTCTTTTTTTTAAAAACTAAATAAAGTTTTACCATAAACCCACCTCCCAAGACTCCATCAATAGAAGAAAAATCATCTCTTTTTTTATCATCCAAGATCTAAATCTTAGACTTTCAAGAGAACCCATTTTGGGTTTCTTCTCAAAAGAGAACAGAGAAAATCTTTTGGGATTCAACTCCACAAATAAATTTTTTTTGGAGTTTAACTCTATAATAAAAACCTTTTTTTTAGAGTTTAACTCCGAATAAAATTGTTTTGGGAGTTTAACTCCAAATAAATTTTTTTGGGGTTTAACTCCATCATAAAAAAAAAAGATCTTTTGGGAGCCCCTGCTCCCTCTCACGTGAGGAAAAGGGAACTCCCACTAAGTGGGAGCGTTCTCCCTCTCATGTGAGGGGGAGGCTCCCCATTTAACGGAGTTTAACTCCACACCACATAAAAATCTTTTTGGAGTTGAACTCCATTTAAAATTCTTTTGGAGTTTAACTTCACATTTAAAATTCTTATGGAGTTTAACTCTACAATAAAATTCTTTTTGAGGAGTTTAACTCCACATTAAATCTTTTTGGGAGTTCAACTCCATTTAAAATTCTTTTGGAGTTTAACTCCATAATAAAAATCTTTTTGGAGTTGAACTCCATTTAAAAGCTCTTTTGGAGTTTAACTCCACAATAAAATTCTTTTTGGGGAGTTTAAATCCACATTAAATCTTTTTGGGAGTTCAACTCCATTTAAAATTCTTTTAGAGTTTAACTCCGCAATAAAAATCTTTTAGGAATTGAACTCCATTTAAAATCTTTTGGGAGTTGAACTCCATTTAAAATTCTTTTGGAGATTAACTCCGCAATAAAAATCTTTTTGGAGTTAAACTCCATTTAAAATTCTTTTGGAGTTTAACTCCACATTTAAAATTCTTTTGGAGTTTAACTCCACAAAAATATTATTTTAGAGTTGAACTCCATGTTAAAAATATAATAATAAGCAAATAAATTAAAAAAAAATAATTTGGAGCACCTCACGTGAGGGGGAGGCTCCCACCAAACGGGTGCCTTTTTCCTCCCCTCACATGAGGGGAGGCAACCACCAAATGGGAGCCTTTCCCTCCTCCCCCCATCACGTGAGGGGGAGGGTCCCATTTAGTGGGAGCCTCCCACTAAATGGGAGCCCCTTCCCCCGACGTGAGGGGGAAGCTCCCACTAAATGGGAGCCTCTTTCCTCCCCTCACGTGAGTGGGGGAGCCCTTTTTTTCTTTTTTTTAATCTTTTTATTTAAAAAATAAATAAATAAATAAAAATAAATTATAATTAATATTTTTTTAAAAAAAATCTCTAAATATGATTTTTTATATAAATATATATATATATCCTTTTTTTACAAATGGAACAAAACAAAATGAACACGTCTCCATTATAATATGTTAAAAACACACACACCAATTCATCGCATTCAGTTCGCATGATATGTTTGACCCGTCAATCGGAGGTTCCCTCACTCCAAAGGCGAGGGGTAATTAACGTCAGCTTAGTCCGCGATTACCGAAGATTCGGATCCCCCAATCAATAAACCCTAGCCTACCCTAGGCAGGGGGAATCTGTAATACGCCTGACAAGCGCGCGCGTATTCTCATCTCAATGGGGTGACGAAAAACACCCTACAGTCATTATGGAGACAATCCGCAGGGCGAAACATATTAATTTAAGGACGTCACAGTCCATCATTCAACTTGCGCGCACGTGTATTTGTTACGTGACGAAGTGAGCGATGTTGATATAGAATGTGCCCAATTTGGGGCACAATCCGATTTGAGGCGTGCACGTCAATTTGGAAGTGCATCAACGAAAGAAGTTTGTTGGTTGTTGGTACCGGCCACCTCTCTGAAGACGTTGAGGAATTACAACGATATATATCAAAGGTGTGAAAAGATGTACCCTTAAACCGAATCACGTATTTGAGGGAAAAGATTGTGATAGACCTAAGAATCGTTAGCCATATTTGAGACTACGATTAACTTAGGAGATATGAATGAAGATCGGTTTGGATATCAGTTTGAATATCACAAACATAAACTTAGCCAATTTGGGCTAGGATTGGGTTACCATGTTTGAGGGAATATTTAGTTTAAGGACATTTCGGTCCATTATCGCCGTATTGGGGGTGAATATTTAGTATATGGACATTTTAGTCCATCATCGCCATATTTGGGGGCGAATATTAGTTTAAGGACATTTCGGTCCATCATCTCCGTATTTGGGGGCGAATATTAGTTTAAGAACATTCCGGTCCATCATTCAACTTACGCGCATGTGTATTTGTTACGTAGCGGAGTGAACGATGTTGATATGGAATGCGCCCAATTTGGGGCGCGATCCGATTTGAAGTGTGTTTACCGCCGAAAACTGGGAAGACAAACCGGGATGAGTCATCTAGCCTGAATTTGGGGGCAGATGCTATTTGGTTTTATCCGTACACCTCTCCGAAAATGCCAAGTTGATTTATGACACCGTGCATCGGAGGTTTGGACGGACGCGGCCGTTGTAGCAGACTTCGTCAGATTCCCCTTCGTTTGCGAGGGGTTTTTGATTGTGGGGACGCTCTTCCCTGCAGGCGCAAGCCCCTGCAGTTAATTACGTTACCGCATAGCGATAACCACTTTCTCCTGCTCCAGAATGCCACTTCGTGTCGTGTGTGTTTGTTTTATTTTTTTGGTTGCCCATGGATTATATACGGAGACTAATTTATGTTGTCGCCCGTAGGGTGTGGATTAGTCCAAATCCGTATATTCTTAGATTTGGGTTTGGGTTGATTTAAGGATCGTTAATCTCGTTCGAGATTAAGATCAACTTAAATGTTTTTTAAGAATACGTTGGTCTAATTTTAGACTAAGATCTACTTAACGGGGTTTAAGATCATTTTTGATCCAACAAAGAGTATTTGGGCTCTATTGTTTTAGTTTAAGAACGTTACGGTCCGTAGATCACCATTTTTGGGATGAGAGTATAGTTTAAGGACGTCATGGTCCACAGGGATGTGCTCATGGGTTTGGAAGTGTACCAAAGAGCTGTTGGTTGTCGAGACCCCGCATGTCACGCCCCGCTTCCCGGTATACAGCGAAGGGGATGCGATGAGGCCGCTACGTATTTACTCAGAAGCAAATACGCTAAGCGCATCTAAGCAATATAAATAAATAAAGCACAAGAGACAAGATATAATAAAAACAACTTTATTTATTAACATTGTTTTGTACAATGCATGAAAAGTAAATACAACTGAAATAAAAGAGATGCCTAAACAATGGCATAACAGTAACTGAAAAGTACTGAATGGAAAGTGTACAATGACTAGAGCTCGGGGTCTCCACTGAGCTGGTTCAAGTCTTCAGCAGTGGGCTCGATCTCTGAAGTGTCCAGATCACCTGACGACATTCAAAGAAGAAAGAAATAGAACGTCGTCAGCGAACAGGTCGCTCGGTAAGTCCCAAAGATAAGAGAGAAATAGACAGAGAGTAAGAGAGAGAGAGTAGATTTTAATCTTGTATTGTACTGTTGTAATGTTGTATTAACGCTATTGTTTGTAGCTTGGTACAGAAGAATACCAGTGTATATGAGAGAGGTCTCTATATGTTAGAGACCAGGGCAAACGGAATATAGAGTACAAGGCTCCGTTAGAAGGCCCGGAACAACGGCAATTGGATTCATGTTAGGTGTCTTAAATCTTGCAGTCTCGTGCCACTTTTAACACCTTCTGTACTAGTCTACCCCTTAAACCCCGTAGTGTTTTGATTGTATTGTATTGTAAACTGTATAGATTGTATAATTGGATGACTGACCGAAACCATGATATTTATAACGGATGTAACCATAGAATCATGTAAATGGATGTAAACTGGAGATCATGTAAATGGAATGTATATCCATGATTCGGTTCAGTCAAGTTGTATAGATTGATAATTGGATTCATGGATTCAAGTTGAATTGTAATATCGAAGATTGTAGATTGTACTTGAATCATATTCAAGTCCGATTATAATGAGACTCACTCTGAGTCAGACAATTAGCAAAGTAAATTGAAGTCCTGATTGTTTTTATTAATTTGTCTATCTTAGATAGGCAAGCACCCACTTCTCCGGCTCCCTGAGGCTCAAGAGATTGGTCCTGTTTAAACCTATGTTTACAAAGATCCTTAGGGTAATTTATAGAACTTGAGGGGATTTTATGTAAAAATACTTATATATACTTTTCAAAATACACCCCAAGTATTTATTAATCGTCTTTAGAGTTGTAATGAATGTAGATTTTACATTGTGATATTTCTAGTGAAAATATCCTATTTTCATAATAAAGGGTATTTATTTGTAATATTGATTTGTATGGAATTCATGGTATTTTAGGGTAATGATTCTTATGATATTGTAGAAAAGGTGGAATATATATAATACTTCAAAAATAGATATGTTTATGTTACATATACATATATTAAGATGAAAATAATTTTTGTATATATTTATAATATTCTAGAAATCTCGTTTTTCTTAAGATATCGTATTTTAAATCTTTCGAGACCGAATACTCCTTGCGGAGGTCTGAATCTTGCACTACTAAGCCCGAGGATGTGCGATAATCTGCACCATCCCGAACGGGTTCCCCAATTGGGTTGTAGCGGCACTTTGCAAAGATTGTATAAATACTAATCATTAAGGAAAAACGGTTTTATTAATTATGGTATTTATTTATAAAGATGTATATTTCCCGTATTCTATGTTCTAGGGTCTCCTAGGTCAACTAGACTGCTCCTAACTGGTCCAAAGCGAAAAGTTGTGAGATACCTCAAATCGTCTCTTCACCGCCAATTGTGGCAATGTAAGTACCAGTGAAGAAAGGAGGGATCCGCTCACGAATCACCGTGAGACAGGCCTTTTAAAGTTACCTTTCTCACTTGTCTAGCCTAGGCACCACAAAGTCAGGTTTAGATAAACGACTGAATGCCCACAACCTTCCTCTGTCCTAATGAGTGCGACAATCCTTAATTGGCTAAGTCTAGATATTTTTTTATTATTAGCTAAATCTTTTAGAAATGGTTTTATTAAGTAAAGAGTATTTAAATGAAAATGTTTGTTTTCTCGTATTCTAAGTTCTCGAAGGTATCGTGTTATATTGCATATGAGTGTGTGAGGAGCTAGGTCGTTACCTCGTGATCTACTTAAAGGTATAGCAAGTTTAATGGAGTTAAATATAGAATTGAAACAATTTGGTATTTAAGTGAAAAATACGATAAATTGAAATATCCATCATTTTATGAAATAAAACTTGATCAATTTGGTTGATTGGTGTTTAATAGTCAACATGAGAGAGTTTAAGCATAATTGTATTAACGAGAAGTGAAGTTTTATAAGAAACCGAATCGGAAATCGGATTTGTTCCGATTCCATTGAGTTTTGTAAATCCGTATTTTTAGAATAGAAAAGAGATGTTGAAAATGGGACTTACGGGTTTTGGATAACTAGGAGAAAGAGATAGAACGGGAGGAGTCGCCGGTGCGTCGCTTTGTTGCCGGGAGCTCCTAGAATGATCGTCGGAAGTTCGCCGGGAATTTCGCCGTAGCTTCGCTTCGTGATCGTTTTCAAAATACACAAGTTTTCTTGAGAATTTTTTTGAGAGTTGGCTCAGAGTTTGGGATGAGAGGGTAGAGGGTAGGGGTGGGTATTTATAGGGTTAGACTAGGGTTAGGGTAGGTGAAGAGTTAAATTTAAAAAAATGTAAAAATATATTAAAATTCATTAAAATATGGAGTAAATGGGGATTTCAAAGGTCTCTGGAACCGATCTGAGAAAATGAAGTGTGCAGGGGAATAGGGGAGCGGAAGAGCCACCTTTTTATTGTTGACGACTCAGCCGTCCGGCCGAGTTCGGCCGGCTGCGCCAGGCCGAGTCGGGGGTCAGGGAGGTGGGGGTCTCGAGGTGTAGGTTCTGGTACTTTCAATTTTGTGGGTGTAGTGGGAAAATCTGGAGTTATCACGTGTTGACTGTTGGGCTTCTATAAAATTTAAAATAAAATAAATATTAAAAATAATGTGGGGTATGGGATTTGAACTTTGGTGGCTTGGTTCAGCAATACAAGGTATTACCAATGAGCCACAAGCTCCTTCTTGTAATTAAATTGCTAATTAATTACTTATCTTGTGCTCGGGCAATAAATACCCTGTTATGGATTTTTGAAAAAATGTGTACAAAAGTTGTATAGGAAATTTTGGGTTGTTACATTCTATCCTCCTTATAAAAATTTCGTTCTCGAAATTTTTAAAAGGAAAGTGTAACAGATTTAAGAAAGTTTGGTGACTGAAGTACAGATAGTGTATAACAAGATGTTGCAAGAGTTTTAAAAAGTGTAAGAAAGACTTAATGGTATTACCTTGACTTACAGTTTCGGCTTCTACGGCTGCTAATGTGAAAGTCTGTCGCCGTGGTATATTCCTTCTAGCTGGAGGCACATTCTATCTTTGGGGCCTGTTTCTTTGCCCTCGAGGCATGTTCCTCATTGCCTGTTGGAATTGGCGAGTAGGCTGTGCAGGTGGTGGAGCAGGTAGTGCAAAACGAGGTGCAGGAGCCTGGATAGCCGGCCGCTGCGGGTAGTTGGTGGGTGTGTGAGCTGAGTTGCTATTATAATGACAGTTCCCAATTCTATGGTTGGATGCGCCACAAATTAGACATAGGCCTTTTGTGCGCCTACAGTATTTCCACAAGTGTCCCTTTCTTTTGCAGTAGTAGCAGAAATCTAGACTCGACTGGTTATTGGTTTCTTCTGGTCTCCTAGGTTCAAACGATGGCCTGGAAGAGGCTCCTCCTGCTATTTGAGTGGCAGGGCGTTTCAAACCGGCAGATTGGGGTCTGCCCCTCGCTTTTATTACTGCCTCATAACTGCGGGCAGTTTCTAGAGTATCTTCATGAGTCAGAAATTTCCCTGTGGCTAGTGCAGCCTGAATTTCTGTGTCCAAGCCTTATTGAAATCGACGGGCTCTGATCTCATCCGTCGGTATCAGGTGTGCCGCAAATCTGTTACGGTCTTGTGTTAGCTGTGTAGTATGTGATATTAAAAATTTGAAATACTGTGACATATCTTACCGACTGAGCATGATGAACTCGGCGTCATACTCATCTACTGACTTGACCCACATAGAACCTTGTTGTAGGTGAATGAACTGTTGTTCCATGGCAAACCTGGCAATCACAGGGAAGTACTTCACGTCGAACTTATCGCGAAAAGTCTTCCATTCAATGGGCTGATCAAGACGGCTTTCTTCCGCCTTCCACCAGTTCCGTGCATTGTTCGTGAGCTGTAATTTTGCCACACGAAGCCAAGCTATATCTGGCACTTGTGTCGCTGCCAGATCATCTTCTATGCTCTGTGCCCATTGCTCAGCTTCAAGTGGGCTTCCCTTTCCGGAGAACTGTTTGGGATGCAAACCTCTGAATTGCTTTATCCCAGGTGCGTCAGTCTTGGGACGGTTCAAAAGCTGCTGCTGTCCCTCAAGGAGGCTGCGGATCGCCTCAAGCAAAACTGTTTGCTCGGTGGGTGGAGCAGGAACAGTAGGAACGATTGGTAGTGGAGGTGGAGTGTTGTTGAAGTTGGCGCTTGTGTTGTTTGGTGAATCCATACTCTTGAAGAAAAATTTAGGTTAGGACAGATTCAAGTACATAAAATGATAAGATTCAAGAAATATGAAATTGTAAGATTCAAGGAACATGAATTGTAAATAATGTTTTAGTTGCTGGTTCTTGTGTTTTATATTGCTTAGAGTTCCATACAGCTCTGACCAACATGGGCCACCAACAAAACCTGTCATGCCCCGCTTCCCGGTATACAGCGAAGGGGACACGACGAGGCCGCTACGTATTTACTCAGAAGCAAATACGCTAAGCGTATCTAAGCAATAAAAAAAAATAAAGCACAAGAGACAAGATATAATAAAAACAGCAACTTTATTTATTAACATTCTTTTGTACAATACATGAAAAGTAAATACAACTGAAATAAAAGAGATGCCTAAACAATGGCATAACAGGAACTAAAAAGTACTGAATGGAAAGCGTACAATGACTAGAGCTCGGGGTCTCCACTGAGCTGGTCCAAGTCTTCAGCAATGGGCTCGGTCTCTGAAGTGTCCAGATCACCTGACAACATTCAAAGAAGAAAGAAATAGAATGTCGTCAGCGAACAGGTCGCTCGGTAAGTCCCAAAGATAAGGGAGAAATAGACAGAGAGTAAGAGAGAGAGAGTAGCTTTTAATGTTGTATTATAATATTGTAATGTTGTATTAACGCTATTGTTTATAGCTTGGTATAGAAGAATGCCGGTGTATATGAGAGGGGTCTCTATATGCTAGAGACCAGGGCAAACGGAATATAGAGTACAAGGCTCCGTTAGAAGGCCCAGAACAGCGGCAATTGGATTCATGTTAGGTGTCTTAAATCTTGCAGTCTCATACCACTTTTAACACCTTCCATACCAGTCTACCCCTTAAACCCCGTAGTGTTTTGATTGTATTGTATTGTAAACTGTATAGATTGTATAATTGGATGACTGACCGAAACCATGATATCTGTAACGGATGTAACCGTAGAATCATGTAAATGGATGTAAACTGGAGATCATGTAAATGGAATGTATATCTATGGTTCGGTTCAGTCAAGTTGTATAGATTGATAATTGGATTCATGGATTCATGTTGAATTGTAATATTGAAGATTGTAAATTGTAGATTGTATTTGAATCATATTCAAGTCAGATTATAATGAGACTCACTCTAAGTCAGACAATTAGCAAAGTAAATTGAAGTCCTGATTGTTTTTATTAATTTGTCTACATTAGATAGGCAAGCACCCACTTCTCCGGCTCCCTGAGGCTCAAGAGATTGGTCCCGCTTAAACCTATGTTTACAAGGATCCTTAGGGTAATTTATAGAACTTGAGGGGGTTTTATGAAAAAATACTTATATATACTTTTCAAAATACACCCTAAATATTTATTAATCGTCTTTAGAGTTGTAATGAATGTAGATTTTACATTGTGATATTTCTAGTGAAAATATCATATTTTCATAATAAAGGGTATTTATTTGTAATATTGATTTGTATGGAATTCATGGTATTTTAGTGTAATGGTTCTTATGATATTGTAGAAAAAGTGGAATATTTATAATACTTCAAAAATAGATATGTTTATGTTACATATACATATATTTATATGAAAATAGTTTTTGTATATATCTTTAATATTCTAGAAATCTCATTTTTCTTAAGATGTCGTATTTTAAATCTTTCGAGACCGAATGCTTCTTGCGGAGGTCTGAATCTCGCACTACTAAGCCCGAGGATGTACGATAATCCGCACCATCCCGAACGGGTTCCCCAATTGGGTTGTAGCGGCGCTTTGCAAAGCTTGTATAAATACCAATCATTAAGGAAAAACGGTTTTATTAATTATGGTATTTATTTGTAAAGATGTCTATTTCCCGTATTCTATGTTCTAGGGTCTCCTAAGTCAACTAGACTGCTCCTAACTGGTCCAAAGCGAAAAGTTGTGAGATACCTCAAATCGTCTCTTCACCGCCAATTGTGGACATGTAAGTACCAGTGAAGAAAGGAGGGATCCGCTCACGAATCACCGTGAGACGGGCCTTTTAAAGTTACATTTCTCACTTGTCTAGCCTAGGCACCATAAAGTCAGGTTTAGATAAACGACTGAATGCCCACAACCTTTCTCTGTTCTAATGAGTGCGACAATCCTTAATTGGCTGAGTCTAGATATTTTTTTATTATTAGCTAAATCTTTTAGAAATGGTTTTATTAAGTAAAGGGTATTTAAATGAAAATGTTTGTTTTCCCGTATTCTAAGTTTTCAAGGGTATCGTGTTATGTTGCATATGAGTGTGTAAGGAGGTGGGTCGTTACCTCGTGATCTACTTAAAGGTATAGCAAGTTTAATGGAGTTAAATATAGAATTGAAACATTGTGGTATTTAAGTGAAAAATACGATAAATTGAAATAGCAATCATTTTATGAAATGAAACTTGATCAATTTGGTTGATTAGTGTTTAATAGTCAACATGAGAGAGTTTAAGCATAATTGTATTAACGAGAAGTGAAGTTTTATAAGAAACCGAATCGGAAATCGGATTTGTTCCGATTCCGTCGGGTTTTGTAAATCCGTATTTTTAGAATAGAAAAGAGAGATAGAAAATGGGACTTACGGGTTTTGGACAACTAGGAGAAAGAGATAGAACGGGAGGAGTCACCGGTGCGTCGCTTTGTTGCCGGGAGATCCTAGAATGATCGCTGGAAGTTCGCCGGGAATTTCGCTGTAGTTTCGCTTCGTGCTCGTTTTCAAACTACACAAGTTTTCTTGAGAATTTTTTTGAGAGTTGGCTCAGAGTTTGGTGTGAGAGGGTAGAGGGTAGGGGTGGTATTTATAGGGCTAGGCTATGGTTAGAGTTAAATTAAAAAAATGTAAAATTATATTAAAATTCATTAAAATAAGGAGTAAATGGGGATTTCAAAGGTCTCTAGGACCGATCTGAGAAAATAAAGTGTGCAGGGGAGTAGGGGAGAGGAAGAGCCACCTTTTTGTTGTTGACGACTCGGCCGTCCGGTCGAGTCCGGCCGGCGGCGCCGGCCTGAGTCGGGGGTCAGGGAGGTGGGGGGTCTCGAGGTGTAGGCTCTGGTACTTTCAGTTTTGTGGGTGTAGTGGGAAAATCTGGAGTTATCACGTGTTGACTGTTGGGCTTATATAAAATTTAAAACAAAATAAATATTAAAAATAATGTGGGGCATGGGATTTGAACTCTGGTGACCTGGTTCAGCAGTGCAAGCTATTACCAATGAGCCACAAGCACCTTCTTGTAATTAAATTGCTAATTAATTACTTATCTTGTGCTCAGGCAATAAATACCCTTTTATGGATTTTTGAAAAAATGTGTACAAAAGTTGTATAGGAAATTTGGGGTTGTTACACTGCACCTCTCTGAAGACGTTGAGAAATTACAACGACATATACCAAAGGTATGGAGAGATGTACCTTTGAACCAAACTCTAGATTGATGGGAGAGATCATGGTGGAATGAACACCATTTTAGATATCATCTATTAGGAGATCATTAGTCATCTTTGGAACTGAGATCGATTTGGGAGACATGAGCATAGGAGGGCTCGGTTGATTGGTGGTCAAAAAGGGTTTTGGTCTCGGGAGACTTGGCTGATTTGGGCTAAGATTGGCCTCTAATAGTGTTAAACACTAATATCTGCTCGGCACTCACGTGCTCCCATGTAAGGCTCTAAAGCTTTGTTAAACACTAAAATTTGGAGCGCTCACGTGTGGCACGTGAAGCGCCTGAGAATTAGGCACTGCTTCTTTGGATTTATTCTCTTGTTCTTTTATAAGTGATAAGTATTATTGGGGGTCACGTGGGATCACGTGAAGCGCCCTAAAAATGGGAACTGTCCTTGATTTATTCCCTTTTTTTAATAAGTGCTAAGCACTATCAGGGGGGTTACGTAAGATCACGTGACTCGATCTCAAACTTTCCTTTTTGTTCCTTAGAGGTGCTCACGTGGGAACACATGATCTGTTGTTATAGTGTTAAATGCTAATCATTTCTTCTATGTGCATAGAAATCTTGATCTGAGTTTTGAGAATTCCAGGTCTCTTATTTTTATATGAATTAAATTCTTATACAGGGTTAAACCCTAGTTTTATCAGAGAAATTAAATTTCTATATCTTTTGGAAGAATTAAATTCTTCAAACTTAGTTCGTTCTCCTAACTTTTGAGTCTGCATGGCAGAATCTTCCCGATGATAATTAAATTCTCAACTTGTGGGGAGATCTGCTTCTGCAGATCTCAACCAGAGGAAGAAATAAGTTCTTTCTAAAAGAGTTAAACTCTTGGAGCGGTGAAGAAGAGATAAAATAATCTCTAGGTCTTTCTTTTTACCTAGGGTTTCTTTTTCTAAAAGAGATACCTTCTTCTTCTTCTTTTGTTTCTCAAATCTTATGGGGGGTCTCCTCTATCCAAGACTTGAAGTCTTGGGTCCGTTATATAGTAGAGGTAAGTTTGTTGATTTAGTTAAAGAAATCTCTCATTGAGAAATCTTAATTGATTTGGGGATTTTATCCACCGTTGGATCTTTCATCCAAAGACTTATGTTTTACAGAAGATATTCTTCGTATTTTTAACAAGATTAGGAAAATATTTCCCCATACAGAATTTTTCTGTAGATAGGTGATTTTTTAATCACCATTGGAAAACCCTATTTGGAAAATATTCTCGGTCCCGCACATATCTCATATGCGCTCCTATTTCGTTTCGCTTGAGCCAGGAAACCTCTGTGTAGGACTCTAAAGACTCGTCAATACGCCGGCAGCAGGTGATGATCATATCAAACACCCACAAGCCGCAAGCGGTCTGCTAAACGTAACGGCCACCCGGGTATTGAGCGATCAGAAGATCAACGAGCAAGCCCGCTCACACTCCTGTGAATCCAACGAGCAACACTTACCGTACAGTCCGGTCTCGTCGTCTGATATGTCGCATATCTCGCCTAGGGGTGGTAAACGTCAGACCCCAATAGCTCGATAAGTCGTGTCGATATGAGGTCTATAACAGTTCGAGAAACTACTGGTAACACTTACCAGTAAATCTCAGCAACCCTGGCCAGGGATTTCCGGTTATAGCCAATCGAACACAGCGCAACATCAACTCCCTATACCGGGAGAGATGAATCCTCTCCTATCGCTCATTGCTTCCATGTGATTCGGGACTGTACCCAAAAACCACCGTTTTGCACGCCCTCTTGGACATGGTAAGGTGGAAATCAAAGCACAGTGGGAATCACACAAGACTCTATGACGATCTTGGGTCTACAGACTAACCTGTACCAGTGTCACCAGAGAACTGCCATCTGACATAAGGTATAATACCATCTGGGAGTTCTCGGCGAGTCCGTCCAGTGTACCCAGTCTCCACTGAGCACCCGTATATCATCTCTGATGTCAAACACCAATGGATATGGGATCATCCATCGCCCATCTGTATGGGTCGAGAAGGTATATGCTAGTCTACTCTGGTATATCGATGCCCCGTCTCGATACACCCACGACTAGGGACCTTGAAGGATGTACTTATGGACTACCATGTCCCCACTAGTATGATCCGCATCATAGTCCAGGTAGTCAAGTACTCATCCTAAGGGCTTTACCAACATGTAACAGAGAGACAATCAGTGTACACGTTAAGGTAAAGAGCAACCAGATAGCATACTATCATGTCGAGCAAGAAAGTCCTCCCTATATATGTCCAAGCATCCACTACAATATACATCCTATGTATAGTAATGGCCTCTAGGGCATACATATAACTAACAGAACTCGATCGTCGATTTGGCTTCGCTCGTCTCCTTGAGTTGCGGATCAGCTTGGATCACTTGCTCGATTGAAGATCGGCTCCGCTCCTAAAAGGTTGAAGGCTTCTTGCTTGATTTGGTACTCGGGATCTTGAATTTGGCTTTGGAACTTGAATTAGGGTTTACAAGTTGTGTCACTCAACTTGTATTGAATTTAGGAAGAGAGGAGAAGAAGACCCTTAACCCTAAATCTAGATTTCCTTTTATAAGCCATCCAAAACCCTAGATCTAGAATTCAAATTTCAAATTTCCCTCCAAAAGTTTGTTAGAGAGAGGTTTCTAGAAATAGTTTGTTGGAGGGATGCTTCTAGAACTAGGTTGTTAGGCCGAGCCTTCTAGATGAAGCCACGTGGCATTCTGAAGTATTCTGGAAGCTTTAGCCATTACATAGGACACGTGGAGAAAATCTGCTGCGCTGCTAACGTCATACTACCGCGGATCCGCGGCTCCAAAGGCACTCTGGCCGCGGATCCGCGGCATAGTTGAAGCTTTGGGCCATGTAAATTTCTGGTATCTCTTGGGCTGACATTTAGGCCTTTCTAAAATATGTGAAATCTCATTTAGCTTTCTGTATCACTGCCAGATCTCAAATCTTTGAGTTGGCTTATCTTTTATCAGCACTTTGACAATTTTGGCTCGGTTCCTGAAATTTCCTGCACAGACTTCGAAACAAGTGTTGCGCTACACAAGAATGATGCGATGCCATGATAAACACACAATTTCCCTCGAAATGCCGGTTTTAGTATACAACACAGGTAATCTGGTATTTTACGACTGTTTTGCTAATATGTGTAATATGCAAACCGAACACTACTAGATGAGTGCAAATGATAGGAAAATTAACGTGTTAAAAATACATTATTTTCGACTGATCAAATTCCCCCAAACTTATTTTCGGTCGTCTCGAGCGAATTGTTTTATTAAAAAGAGAAGGAGAAAATAAAGAAAGAGAAAAACTATCTAGCACACTTTCGTAGGCAACACGATTGCACTGAGCACGTGCAACAAGCCTTTAAACCTCTAGGTGTCCCTAGTAGGAGGAGTGTTGTCTCCTGAGGGTTTTCAGCGGATTGCACCTACAAAATCCAATAATAAAAGGAAGACCGTGAATATTACATTTAAAGAAAAGAATTGTAAAAGAAAAGCTTTGAAAATTAGGGTTTCCAACTATGCTAGCTTTTCGGTTGTCATGAGCCCTATCTTAATAGTCATGAAAAGATGTCAGAAATCACATCCTCCCTCAATAAAACATCGTCTTTATTCTTCATTCCTATCTTTCTTCCAAACATCTATCATATAACCCTACGTGTATGTAAAGGACATCCCTACACCCCGAGAATTCAATTCAAGCTACCATACTCTTGTCCTTCCGCCTCAGTACTTTTTAATTAATGAATATTTAGATGAAATTGCTCACACACTTTCATGCGACCGTTAATACTTCTTGAGATACTAACCGACCGATTACTCATGTGCTTGCTTATACGGTGTTTTTCCTCGTCTTGCACCACCTAAGGCTTAGCAGCGACTCCCAGACCAGTTGGTCTAAGGCACTAGGTGAAGAGGCACCCTCGCTATATTTTTTTATTGCTGCCTTGGCGATAACAAAACCAGTGTTCATTTTTTTTCACCATTTTATATTTTATTCATTTATTTTTTATTTCCTTCATACATTGGCTTTTAGACAAGAGCATTTCAAGGTATCCTCTACTATCCCGAGTTTCAAGACGTGTGTAAGTGCGTATAGTAGGGCATCAACGTTCAAAATGTTTGGCTTTCAGAATAGGAACTATTTTTCAGACTTATTTTTATCCTCAGATTAGTGACTTCCTTCATCTTACTAACCCTTGGGACAACGGCTCATAACTACTTATTACTAGATCGTATAAGAAAACTTCTAATTTTCTTGGTTTTCTTAAATTTTTCCAATCTTTTGGATGTAATTTTTCACTATCTAATCTTTTATTATCTTATTTATGTACAAAAATTTTATATTTTCGAAAAATTTTAAATTTTTATAGGTTTTCAAAGTGTTTTGTGCTTATGCAAAGTGATATGCAAATGATGCGTAAATAAGCACAAACCTCCCCCAAACTTGTTTTCAACAGTGTCCTCACTGTTGCCATCCGCTAAATCTCGAAAAACCTGTAAGCCTAGGAGGAAATTTATTAATGGGGGCAAAATATTTAAGTGAAGATCCTCCCCCAAACTTATTTTTGGCTCATTTTTTTGTAAAAATTTTCTTTTCAAGAGCCAGATTATACCCCCCCCCCCAAACTTGAGTTAAGCAATTTAAGCTTTGAAAATCACAAGAGGGGGTAAAAATTATTGGTCGATGCCAAGCTTTGTAAAGACCGAAAGTTAAGACCAACCATTCGAAAATTTTATCAATACAGTGCTCTGGTTGGTGGAAGAAGAAGTGGGGGAAAGGGTATGTGGTGGAATAGAATGTGTGTGCGTCTCATTTTGAAGAGACGATGCAGTGAATGTGATGGATTGCTCGCATTCTTTTTACAGTCCAAAAGAATGGGTGGAGGTTCAATTTCATTGATTGGGAGATGATTCATCTCAACATCCGTGTTTTTCAAAAATGCGAGTTCATCAGCGAAAATTTCCTCAAAAGTTCCATCAATACCCCGAAGAATAATGTCATCACAAAGCGCGGGGTGATCTTCAGACTCTAAAAGCAGTTCATAATCAGTGTTAGTTGTTAACCTGGACAACTCGGTGGAAGAGTCCGTATGTGTATGATACATAGTTGGGTCAAACAACAACATATGAAAAGAGTCAAGATCAGTATCATGAGGATCATCAAATTCGCTGCTGTCTACATCCACTAAGTCGACAGAACAGACCTGAGCAGTAGGTTCGGAGGGTACACTTCCCAACTTGTAAATTTCAGCTCAATTGACCTATTCTTGAAGGATAGGGTCATAGAGCCATTACGACAGTTGATAATTGCGTTAGAAGTGGCCATAAAGGGACGACCTAAAATCACCGGAATTTGATTACGTGGGTTCGCTACAGGCTGTGTATCAATTACAATAAAATCCACAGGGAATATAAATTCCCCGATTTTTATTAACACATCCTCCAGTTCACCCTAGGTTTGGTGCTTGATCGGTCAGCCATCTGGAGAGTGCAAGGAGCTGGTTTCAACTCTCCGATCCCTAACTGCTCGTATACCGAGAAAGGAAGCAGGTTAGCACTTGCGCCAAGGTCTAGTAGAGCACGATTGATGTGTTTCTCCCCGATAGAAATGAAAATAGTAGGATAGCCAGGATCCTTACGTTTCCTCTGTAATTGTTGGGGGAAAGCCGTGTCTACTGTCTTTGCCATGAATACATTCTTGGGCACTTGAGTCTTCCTCTTTCTAGTGCACAAGTCTTTAAGAACTTTCGCATAAGCGGGGAATTGTTGTATTACATCTAGAAAAGGGATGTTGATGTTAACCTGTTTAAACATTTCAGTGATCTTCTCCATTTGTGGACTCAGTGTGTTTCCCCTTAACCGATTTGGATAAGGAGCTTGAGCAATAAGATCAGGGTCCAACATTGGAGAAGATCGTGTGGGTGGAAACGATCTAAGAATAGGAGTGGGGATCATTTTCTGTGTGCTAGAAGAGCTGGGCTGAGGTGTCGAGCCTTGGGGAAAACGGAGAATATGCTCGGAAGAAGGTGGTTGGGTAGAATAACTGGGGTCAGAATTAGAAGTAGAAGTGGAAGGAAAGGTCTCAGCCGGGGTATCATTGATAGATTTTTCAGTGTCATCAATCTCTTCCCCAACTTGATTGTCAAGCACTCTTCCAGATCTCAACGTGATTGCATTCACATGATGTGAATAGCCAGGATTGGGTAGAGGTTGAGCTGGAAGTTTCCCTTTCTCTCTTGCACTCATTTCGGCTTTTAGTTGTGCAATTTCTTCTTCCATCGATTTAATAGTCTCGCTTTGGGACGCAGAGTTTTTCTCAATTTTATCGACGGAAGACTTTATTGTCCAAAGTAAGTTCATAAATGAAGAGGATTCATCAGTACCGGTCAACTGCAAAGGATTAGATGGTGCAGGTGTGTTAACCGGATTTTGGAAGTTTTGTGCTTGGAAGGGGTGCTGACTCAATTGTGGTGGTTGCTGTTGTAGTGGAGGGACCCTTTGGAAATTGTTTTGGGTTGGAACCGTGTTTTGAGATTGTGATTGGTTCCAAGCAAAGTTGGGGTGATTCCTCCAACCCTGATTATAAGTAGAAGAAAATGGATCGTTTCTAGGTCTTTGAAAAGCAGCATTGGTATGCTCATGACCTTGAAACGGAGAATTCAATGGACATTCTTCCGTCAAATGAGAAGGATCAGAACAGCATCCACATACAGTTTTGGAGAGTGACATTTAGTTTAGGGCGGCAGCTAAAAATTTGTCTTCCATAGTCTCGAGTTTCTTGTGTATAGCTGAAATTTCAGCTCTAACTCCTATGGAAACATCCGATTGGTTATTGCCACCCCTAGACGATTGACTCACACCCTCCCACTGTAAAGATTTTTCAGCGAAATCTTCTAAAAATTTCCAGGCTTCCCCATCATCTTTGGTCATAAAATTGCCTTGACACATTAATTCAAGGGTCTGTTTTGTGTTAGAATTAATGCCCTCATATATAATTCGGCACAGATCCCATCTGGGGATTCCGTGATGAGGACATTGAACTAACAGATCCTTGAAGCGTTCAAGACATTTCGAGAATGTTTCATTTGGAAGCTGGGTGAATTGATTTATTTCGCTACGGACTCGAGCTGTCTTATGATTTGGGTAGAATTTATTAAGGAATGCTTTTACGAATTCTTTCCAATTTGAAATGGAATGTGCGGTTGTGTTATACAGCCACTTCTCGGCTATATTGCACAAGGTAATCGGGAGAAGACGAAGATGCATAGCATCCACAGAAAGCTGTGAGGTACCCATCATTGCGCATACATTTTCAAATTTGGTGATAAAGGCATATGCGTCTTCAGACTCGAGACTGTGATATTTGGGTAGAAGGTTGATGTATTGGGGTTTAATCTGAAAATTTTCCCCGTTGGCTGGTGGAATGGAGAGACAGGTCGAAAGAGGACCTCGTATAGGATAGCACCTCTCTTGGAGAGAGATGCGGGGTGGATTCTACACACCTGCGGACGGTGGCAGAGTAGTGGTAAAGAAGTTCGATGGAGAATCGTCCATCGAAATAGGTGTGGTGGTGGGTAAAGAAGAGGTAAATGTAGAAATACCGACTTTGGGGTCGATCGAAGGAACGCGGACTAAACGGGCAGTAGAATCCCGTGTCCAGCCTATCTTGCACTAAAGGGTTTAGCACAAGTGGCAACGTTAATATAATTAGAGGAAATGATGTGATTGGTGTTTGTTTTGAAAAAGAATACGGATTTTTGAAAAAAATGATGCAAATCACAATAAATGCAACAAGCAACCCTAAGTCTAGTGGTCACCTAGGTCAAGGCTCTAGACCGCTCCTAACTGCCAAAAGACAAGTCGCAGGATCAATCCTCCACTGCCTCTTTGTCTCTCCTGTGGCCAGGTAAGTGCCAGATAAGTGGGAGGTTCTCCATTACGTAAGTAGTGGGCCTAATTAATAATCACTAGCCTTAGACACACTTGCCTTAGACACCACAAAAGAAACGCGGATAAGCAATAGATTACCCACGGCCTTATTCTGTCCTAAGTGAGCGCGACGGTCTTTAGAGTCATCTCTAGATATTTTTTAGTTAATGAGGGTAATGCGGATGCAAGTTTGTGATTTTTGGGGCTTAGGAAGGGTAATGAACTCCCCACCTAATCTGAATTTGGTCTTTGCCCCTTAATTTCCGTATTAATATGCAAACAACCAAGAATCAAAAACACGCATAATTTTATTTTTGCGGCGCTGCGAATTTTGCAAAGAAACCTGCAGCAAATTGTTGATTAGAGCAGATTTAGGAGGAGATAAGAAAGTCTAGAAGTCACCTGAGAAAATTGGTACAGTGATATTCCTGAAGCGCCACGGAAACGCGGTGGGAGCTGCCAAATGCCGCGGAAACACGGTTGTATTGTGGGATCACTGCACAGAATTTTGTGCACAAGCTTCTGTTAACCTTCTAAGCTCTCTGGAATATTCAGATAAATTTTTCCACAACTCCACAGATTCCAGATTTCCTCGCAACAAATCACAACAACACGTTTGGTGTTTGTGCGAATTTAGATCTAAAAATATTGATGGAATAAACTTTTCAACTCAAATTTCAAAAACAAACAAATTAGCGCACTATCCCCGGCAACGGCATCATTTGATTGATTGAATTCTTGTTGTGTCGGTTTAGAAAATGTATAGAAATCACCACCAAAAATTATTTGACCGCAATCAATAACGGTGTCGATTGTAGTGCGTTAGCGAGTGCGGATCGTCCACAGGGAAAGTGTAATCATTCGTGTTTCGAATTAGATGAGTCGAAAATTTAAAGAAAAGAAAAGAAAGAACAATTCATGATTTATAAAATTGAAGTTCAAGAATTAGTAAAATCTAGATCTAATAACAAGAAAGCATTAAAATCAAGAATTGAGAGTTGATGATTTCCAATCCAAAAATCAAGAATCGAAGCGAGGCTCGTAGGAATCGATCGAATCTATAGATGTGATGAAAACTATTGATTACATATTCTTATCCATCGATGAATTGATACTAGATCGATGATGATCAACGAGAATTAGGGATTTCTTGCGGAAACTAATGTTTCATCTTCTATCCCTTGTCCTTTCGTTGATTTCATTCACATTCTAGCCTCTAGTAAATTCAAGAATCGATCGTGGATCCCTAATTTCGAGCGAACACAATCAAGAAAGTATCGCATCGAAACTAGGTCGTTGATTCTTCAATTTGCTAGGGTTACAAACTCGTAGGACTTAAGAATTGTTTCAAGATTTGTATCATCATCATCTATTGATTCTCTTGACTCCTTCACGAGCGGAGTTTTACTCAAACATCACAACAAGAACCACAATCATAAATTGAGATCGAATCATGATGCAAGAATTTAAAGAAAGCAAGATTAAAGAATTTCACCTTTTATTTATCAACAATTCCGTTACAATTCGCTCAAGAACTACAAGAGGAAGAACCCGATCGTCGATTTGGCTTCGCTCGTCTCCTTGAGTCACGGATCAGCTTGGATCACTTGCTCGATTGAAGATCGGCTCCGCTCCTAAAAAGTTGAAGGCTTCTTGCTTGATTTGGTACTCGGGATCTTGAATTTGGCTTTGGAATTTGAATTAGGGTTTACAAGTTGTGTCACTCAACTTGTATTGAGTTTGGGAAGAGAGGAGAAGAAGACCCTTAACCCTAGATCTAGGTTTCCTTTTATAAGCCATCCAAAACCCTAGATCTAGAATTCAAATTTCAAATTTCCCTCCAAAAGTTTGTTAGAGAGAGGCTTCTAGAAATAGTTTGTTGGAGGGATGCTTCTAGAACTAGGTTGTTAGGCCAAGCCTTCTAGATAAAGCCATATGGCATTCTGGAGTATTCTGGAAGCTTTAGCCGTTACATAGGACACGTGGAGAAAATCTGCTGCGCTGCTGACGTCATACCACAGCGGATCCGCGGCTCTAAAGGCACTCTGGCCGCGGATCCGCGGCATAGTTGAAGCTTTAGGCCATGTAAATTTCTGGTATCTCTTGGGCTGACATTTGGGCCTTTCTAAAATATGTGAAATCTCATTTGTCTTTCTGTATCACTGCCAGATCTCAAATCTTTGAGTTAGCGTATCTTTTATCAGCACTTTGACAATTTTGGCTCGGTTCCTGAAATTTCCTGCACAGATTTCGAAACAAGTGTTGCGCTATACAAGAATGATGCGATACCATGATAAACACATAATTTCCCTCGAAATGCCGATTTTAGTATACAACACAGGTAATCTGGTATTTTACGACTGTTTTGCTAATATGTGTAATATGCAAACCGAACACTACTAGATGAGTGCAAATGATAGGGAAATTGACGTGTTAAAAATACATTATTTTCGACTGATCAAAACAAAAGAGCATTTTGGCTCTATTGTTTTAGTTTAAGGACGTTTCGGTTCACTGTCGCCATTTTGGAGGCGAATATTAGTTTAGGGACATTTCGGTCCACTATCGCCATTTTGGAGGCGAATATTAGTTTAAAAACATTTCGGTCCATTATCACAATTTTGGAGGGGAATATTAGTTTAGGGACTTCACGATCCTTTGCTAGTTTAAGAACGTAGTGGTCCATTATGTTCATCTTGCACGCACGTGTTTTTGTTACGTGGCAGAATGAATAAGGATGATATGGAATTCACCCAGTATGGGGTGCGGTCTGATTTGAGGTGTGCACGTCGTTTTGAACAGTTTGGGAATGCATTGAAAAGTTGTTGGTTGTCGGGACCCGCCACCTCTCTGAAGACGTTGAACAATTACAACAACGTATATCAGAGGTGTGGAGAGATGTACCCTTAAACCAAATCTCGTATTTGAGGGAGACGGGTTATGGTGGCCCTAGGAATCGTTAGTCATATTTTGAGACTAAGATTATCTTAGGAGATATGAGAAATATCATTTTGGATATCATCAATTGAAAGATCAATAGTCATATGTGAGACTGAGATTAGTTTGGGCAATCATAAGTATATGGGATCGGTTGATTTGAATTAAGGAGGTTCTATCCTCAGAGGACCTAGCCAATTTGGGCTTGCTCTGCTCAGTGGTCTTTTTTTATTGAAAAAAACAAGAGTGCTAAGCACTTGCTTGGGTTCTGTTTAATCAGTCCCCCTTTTGTGCAAAAAAGTGTTGAGCGCTTATATAAGTTCTGACGCCAACATATGATCATGTGGAGCTTTCAGTCATGGAGGATTACCCAATAAGTGTAAAACACTTTACTCCTTTTATCTTCATATGGAGTGCTAGGCGTCCTGCATGGCGTCCACGTGCGAAGCACGTGAGGCACTAGGCAATGGGCGCTGCCCAGTGAGTGCTAGGCACTCTTTTCTTCTGTAGCGCCCACATGAGGGACATATGAGGCGCTGGGCGCTGCCCAGTGAGTGCTAAGCACTCTTTTCTTCTGTGGCACCCACGTAAGGGACACGTGAGGCGCTGGGTGCTGCCCAGTGAGTGCTAAGCACTCTTTTCTTCTGTGGCGCCCACATGAGGGACATGTGAGGCGCTGGGCGCTGTCCAGTGAGTGCTAAGCACTCTTTTCTTCTGTGGCGCCCATTAATGATCAAGCTTTCATTTTTTAAGAACCAAGTTCTTTTATAAGAAACAGGATTCTCTTATATGCATCGTTTCAAGGAATTCAATTCCTAGTCCTTTTCTGAATCTTCGATTCTCAAGAACAAATTCTTCCCGATGAGAATTAAATTCTCAACTTATGCGAGACTTGTCTTGTAGATCTCAGATCCAGAAAAAGAACTAAGTTCTTTTTTTAAAAAAGGGTTAAACCCTTAAATCTGTAAACGAGATGTTTTGATCTCTATTCTTTTTATTTACATTGAATTTTTTGAGAAGAGAGATCTTCTTCTATGTTCCCTTTTGAAGCTTTCTGCTTTGGTTTTTAGAAGCTTATGGGGGGTTTCTTTTTTTCAGACTTGAAGTCTTGGGTCCTTTATATAGTAGAGGTAAGTTTGTTAATTGGTTTTTGAAGAAATCTCTCATTAAGAGATCCTAATTTATTTGGAGATTTTTACCCACCATTGGATTTTTGATCCAAGGGTTTCTGTTTTACAGAACATATTTTCTTGTTTCTAATAAGATTGGGGATATATATTTCCTTACACAAAATTTATTCTGTAAAACGGTGATTTTTTAATCACCATTGGATTTTTAATCCACCGGTTCTCTAGTTTACAGAGGGCAATCTTTCTGATTTAGAAAAATCGAGGGAATATATCCCAAAATAGAATTTTATTCTATAATCCAATTTGGAGGATGTTTTCTCTCGACAGAATTTAACTCTGTATTTTTGATGATTTATCATCTCCTTTGGATCTTTAATCCAACGGCTCTGTTTAACAGAGTATAATTTAATTCTACCTGGGAGTCGGCGCTCACGTGCTGTGCACGTGAGCGCTACTCAAGGTTTTAATTCTTATAATGGGTATTCATGTGCTTTACACATTGACGCCCGCATGAAGAGCACGTGAGGTGTCACCATAGGATTAATTCCTATCAGATTAGTCTTGGTGATGGCGCCCGCGTGAGGAGCACGTGAGGTGCTTCCTCATTAATTTTTAAACAGAGCCTTGCTTTTTTATTGGGGAAACACACGTCAATTTGGAAGTGCATCAAAAGGAGTTGTTGGTTGTCAGGATCCGCCACTTCTCTGAAGACGTTGAGGAATTACAACGACATATATCAGGGGTGTGAAGAGATGTACTCTTAAACCAAATCTCGTATTTAAAGGAAAAGATCATGGTGGATCATCTAAGAATCATTAGTCATATTTGAGACTAAGATTAACTTAGGAGATATGGGATGAATATCATTTTGGATATTATCGATGAGAGATCAATAGTGACTAATATCGGTTTGGATATCATAAATACATGCTTAGCCAATTTGGGTTAAGATTGGGTTTCTGTAACACCCGGCAGTGCTAAGCACTCAGTTGTCTATAGCGCTCACATATATATCACGTGAGGTGCTATACAACTTGGCCTTGAGCGCTCACGTGCTTTTTACTTGAGGCACTAAGTTCTTTTTGGAGATTTAATCTCTATTCATTTTTATAGAGAACTTAAATCTCTGTTAACGGTATTTTGACCATTAACGATCATCATGATCATTATTTTGAGAATCTTGAATCGGAATCTTTAATGAACTAAGTTCTTGATTTGAAGAAACTAAATTCCCGGAGTATTATGAACTCCATCTTCTCCGAGAGGTTAAACCTCTTTTAATGGTGTTTTGACCATTAAGGATCACCAAGATCACTATTTTGAGAATCTTGGATCGGGTTCTTTAAAGAACTAAGTTCTTGATTTAAAGAAACTAAGTTCCTGGAGTATTATGAACTCCATCTTCTCTAAAAGGTTAAACCTCTTTTAATGGTGTTTTGACCATTAAAAATCACCAAGTTCACTATTTTTGAAGATCTTGGATCGGGTTATTTAAAGAACTAAGTTCTTGATTTGAAGGAACTAAGTTCTTCGAGTATTATGAACTCCATCTTCTCCGAGAGGTTAAACCTCTTTTAATGGTGTTTTGACCATTAAAGATCACCAAGATCACTATTTTTGAAGATCTTGGATCAAGTTCTTTAAAGAACTAAGTTCTTAATTTGAAGAAACTCCATCTTCTTTCTTTTCAAATTTGTTCTTTCCTGAATCTTTGATTCTCAAGAACAAGATCTTCCCAATGAGAATTAAATTCTCAACTTGTAGAAGATTAGTTTTGCGGATCTCAGATCCATTGAAAGAACTAATTTCTTTAAGAAGGGTTAAACCTTTATATAGCATAGGTAAAGGAGATGTTTTGATCTCGATATTTTCTTTACCTAGGCTTTTAAGGAAGAAGATCGTGTTTTAGAATTAAATTCTCTTTTGTTTTGTGGGAGCTTTTGAAAGCCTTCTGTATATATTTTTTTTACAGAAGCTTATGGGGTGGTCTCCTCCTCTATATTTGGAAAGAGAGATCATTGGTCGTTAGGACCCCCACCTCTCCGACGACGCTGAGTGATTACAGTGCCATGTATCGAAAGTGTGGAGGGATGTACCATTTGAAGCATGTCCCACTCATTAGGGGAAAGAACATGTTGGAGCTTAAACTCCTAGCTGCTGAAAAAGGTTTCTTTGCGTTTGCGCACGTGCGTCGCACGTATTGGACGCATGTGCATCACACGTGTTGCGCACGTGGCGGGCGCACGTGCGTCGCACGTGTTGCGCACTTGGCGGGCGCACATGCGTCGCACGTGGCGCTTGCATATATGTGCATCATGGGGGGCAGCTAAAGCCCTACCTTAGAGAACTAAACTCGTATGGAGAACTAAGCTCCTTTGAGGATTGAATCCTCGCACGACGGGCACACGTGTGTTGCACGTGGTGCGCACGTAGCGAGAGCATGTGCGTTGCATGTGGCACTTGCGCATATGCGCATTACAGGTGGCAGCTAAGTCCCTAACTTGGAGAACTAAGCTCCTTTGAGGATTGAATCCTCGCACGGCGGGCACACGTGCGTTGCACGTGATGCACACGTAGTGAGCGCACGTGCGTTGCATGTGGCGCTTGCACATATAGGCATTATAGGGGGCGGCTAAAGCCCTAACTTGAAAAACTAAGCTTCTATAGAGAACTAAGCTTTTTTGAGGATTGAGTCCTCTCACGGCATGCACACGTGGCGCGCATGGCGCTTGCGCATATGCGCATTATGGGGGGCAGCTAAGGCCCTAACTTGGAGAACTAAGCTCCTATGGAGAACTAAAATCTTTTGAAAATTGAATCCTCTTTTTTCTAAGAAATATCCCCTCTTATTTATATGGGAGTGGCAGAGAAGGGATTTCTCTTTTCCCGATGTAGGACTAAAAAAGTACCCCTCATGTGGTAGAGCATTACTTAGACTATATGTGCATAGCATATTTGCTCATAATTTTTGATTCCAGAAGAGTTATGAGGCCCGTAATATATCAAATCGAAGGATTTTTCGGGACTCTTTCGATACCATCATAATTTACTTTATCTCATTCGAGAGTTTGGGAACATACAGCCTGTAAAGTACCGGTTTGCATTTCTTAAGCGTATTGCTGCTATTTGATACCTTGGGCTCTTTTGCACAGAATTTTTTTTGGCGGGAACAGATATGTCACCCGCTTCGAACAGATATGTCACCCGCTTCTACAATGTGCTCCTCGAGGTTCTCGAGCACCGCGATGAAATGGTTATCACCGCGCTGAGGTCGGGTCTTAGGCATAAAGAGTGGCTCCGCTCTTTTTCATTAGCGCAACCTAAGACCATGGCCGAGGTGAAAGCTTAGACCGAGTGAGAAATCCAATTCGAGTCCAAGGTGAACTCGAACCTGCCCCGAGCCGACCAGCCGAATAGAAAGAAAAGGGACATGGAGGAGAAAAAGAAGATCGATCTTCCGAAGCCTTACTCCCCGAGGTTTCAGGAGTATACCCCCCCCCCAAACATCTCTCAGACCGAGCTGCTAGACGAAGCTAAGGGTGAAAGGTTCTTTAAGCTCCCGCCGGTCACCCAAAGGGCAGGAAAACACCTCCGCGGCCCATACCGTGCCTTCCACAGTACGTAGAGCCACCCGACCGAGAACTGCAAACAACTCCATGACTACATCGAAGAGTTGATCCACTTAGGTTACCCGGCGAAGGACCTGCAGGACAAGCGGCAGGCAGAGCAGGCGAACAAGGATCAAACCCCACCCGGGGAATTAACGATCGACCACATCACGGCCGTTACCTCGGATCTGGCCCAGGGAAGTGGGGGAGACTGCCGCATCCTCCCAGTCGAGGGTGCATACGGCATGCCACACAAAAGGTACAGAAGGGACGAGCCGATCATTTTCACCGATTAAGACCTCTACAGCATATCGTTCCCTCATAATGACCCTCTCGTAATAACAGCCAGAGTCCACCATTACGAGGTCCAGAGGATATTGGTCGACTCAGGGAGCTCGGAGGATATTCTATTCCACGACTGCTTCCAGCGTATAGGGCTAGGACCATCTGACCTTCGACCTACCTCCCACGTCCTCTCTAGGTTCACCAACCATTCCGTACCTGCCGAGGGATTGGTCACCCTCCTCCTCAACATCAGAGAAGCAGGCAATATGCAGACCATGCTAGTAGACTTCCTCGTCGCCAAGGTCCCTTCATCCTATAACATTCTCCTAGGATGTCCGACCTTAAATGCTCTTCGATACTAGATCTCAACTTATCACCTTGCAATCAAGTTTCCATTAAATCAAGGGGGAATAGGCTGGGCCTATGTAGACCAGCAAACCGCTAGGATTTGCCTCGCCTCGACGTCCACCGCCGGAGATCAAGACGGCGATTTTGAGGACATACCCTACTTCCAGGGGTCTTTAGATACACGCGGCGACTAAATGGAAGTAAGAGGTGCCCCGGTAGAAGTATTAACGGAAGTACCCCTCGTAGAAGGGGTCGACGGTCGAACAGTCCAGATCGGCTCTCTCCTGACTGGAGATCGCCGTGAAGAACCGGTCCGGTTCCTCCGAGATAATTTGGACGTTTTCGCTTGGGCGCCGGTGGACATGCCCGGAATCGACCATAGAGTGATCTTCCACAAGCTCGGGGCCGACCCAAAAGCAAAACCGTCCGACAAAAGAAGAGAAGCTGTGCGCCGACAAAGAAAAAAGCAATAGAGGACGAAGTGGATCGACTGCTCGCCACTAACTTTAGCAGAAACCTGGACTACTCTGATTGGCTAGCGAACGTAGTCATGGTCAAGAAGGCGAACGGGAAATGGCGCATATGAGTCGATTTCACAGACTTAAACAAGGGCTACCCCAAAGATAACTATCCCCTCTCTCGGATAGACCAGCTGGTAGACAGCTCAGCCGGCCATGAACTATTGAGCTTTATGGACGCCTTCTCAGGTTACAATCAGATCAGGTTGAACCCGACCGACGAAAAACTTACCGCCTTCACCACTGACCGAAGGGTATACTGCTACAAAGTGATGCCCTTCGGACTCAAGAATGCCGGGGCTACATATCAGCGACTGGTCAACAAGATTTTCAAATCTCAGATCGGCAGAAACATGGAGGTTTACGTCTACGACATGCTCGTAAAATCCTTCTCATCAGCAGGGCACATTAAAGACCTCAGGGAGACATTCGACGTCCTGTGCAAGTACAAAATGAAGCTGAATCCAGCTAAGTGCGCGTTCGGATTCACCAGCGGGAAGTTCCTCAGGTTCATGGTAACCCACCGAGGAATCGAAGCAAACCCTGAGAAGACGCCATACTCAACATGGCAACGCCCAAGAGTAATGTCGAAATCATGCGGCTCACAGGAAGGGTCGCTGCTCTGAGTCGCTTTATGTTCAGGTCCAGAGAAAAGTGCTTCCCGTTTTTCAAGGCCATGAGGAAGATCCCTAAGTTTGAATGGTCTGAGGAATGCCAGAAAGCTTTCGAGCAACTTAAAGCACATCTAGCAACCCCACCGCTACTCACCCGACCAGTTGAAGGTGACGAACTGTTGCTATATCTAGCCGTTTCCGACCAGACAGCAGGCTCGGTGCTTGTCACGGAATTCGAAGGCATACAGAGGCTGGTCTATTACGTGAGCCACGTTTTTAAGGACGCGGAAACGAGATACCCGGCCATAGAGAAGATATTCCTGGCACTTTCCGTCGCCTCCAGAAAACATCGACACTATTTTCAGGCACACACGATCCTCTTCCTTACCGAGCGACATTCAGGAGCGATCCTTGCCTCCCCCGAGTCATCAGGATGCCTGGAGAAATGGATGTGGGAACTATCCCAATTCGATATCAAGTACCAACCCCGTCAAGCCATCAAAGCACAAGTCTTGATGGATTTCATTGTCGAATGCACCATCCCCACTAAGGAAGGAGCGTCGACACGGGGCCCCAAACCTCGTCCCACGGTCGAGGAGGTGCCAGACCCCATCCCGGATTGGGTGCTCTACATGGACGGATCCTCTACCGAGGAAGGGAGCGGGGCTGGCCTGATCATTCACGGCCCGAACGAAGCAGAAATTGAATACTCTTTAAAGCTCAGGTTCAGAGCGTCAAACAACGCCGCGGAATACGAGGCCTTATTGGCAGGACTGCGAACCGCCTCTGGGGTAGGACTGAAGACCATCAGAATTCGCAGTGACTCCGCATTGGTCGTCGGTCAAGTAACCGGACGCTTCGAAACCCGGGAACCGCTTATGATAAAGTACCTAGCCGAGGTAAAAAGGCTTCGGAAAAATTTCGATGAAGTCTAAGTGGAGCAAATCCCCAGGAACTTGAACACCCGAGCCGACACTTTGAGCAAGCTCGCTTCCTCCTACTCGGCCACTCATAAAAGAAATATCCTCTTCGAAGTCTTGCCACGACCCAGCATAGAAGAAGGAGAGGTAACGCTCCGGATCTACGCAACCCAAGAAAATGGCCAAGACCGGAGGAAACCCCCTTGTGGAGTTCCTGAAAGATAGTATACTCCCTGAAGACCGAGGAGAAGCTCGTCGACTATGGGCCAAAGCACACCATTTCGTCTGGAGCAACGGAAACCTGTACAAGAAGTCGTGCACCCAACCTCTGCTCCAATGCATTGACCCCCACGAGGCTGATTACGTTCTACGAGAAATTCATGAATGGGTCGGAGGAGCACATCAAAAAGCCCATACCTTAGTCCAGAAATGCTGCTCCAAGGGTACTACTGGTCGAAGTTACACCAGGACGCTGAGAAGCTGGTCAGAAGATGCAAGAACTGCCAACTCTTCGGCAGCATACCTCGTCTTCCCGCCACAGAACTAACGCCACCAAGCTCCCCCTGGCCATTCCCATAATGGGGGATGGACATGGTCAGTCAACTCCCCGCCGGCACAGGCGAACACAAGTTTATCCTCGTCGATGTGGACTACTTCACAAAATGGATAGAGACACAGAAAACCGGACGCCACCTCTACGATAAAGTTCCTGCAGAGAAACATAATTTCCCGATTCGGAATCCCGAGGTGTATAGTTACCGATCACGGGACCAACTTCGAAAATGATAAGGTCCAAGAGTTCTACAATGACTACCATATACTAATGAAGTTTGCCGCAGTCGTGCATCCTCAATGCAACGGGCAGGCCGAGATAGCGAACCGCGGCGTCATCCGAGGTCTCAGAGCCCGCTTGGAAGGAAGGCAAGGCGGCTGGGTCGAATAACTGCCGTGAGTGCTATGAGCACTACGAACATCGAAGAAGACACCCACAGGAGAAACCCCTTTCAGCCTCTGCTACGGCACAGAAGCAATGGTCCCCATGGAGATCGGACTGCCCAGTTACAGGGTCGAACACTTCGACGATGCAGCCAACACCTCTGCACTTCGAAGCAACTTGGACATTTTACTAGAGAAACGGGACCGAGCACAAATCAGAGCAGCCATCTATCAGCAACAAACCGCTCGCTACTACAATGCCCAAGTTAAACATTGGGCCTTCAAGAGAGGAGACCTGGTCTTACGAAGAAACGAGTTCGTGGACCAAGGAAGACTGCACAAATTCTCCCCGAAATGGGATGGACCGTTCCTCGTAACGGAAGCATTGCCCGGTGGAGCGTACCGCCTGCAAGATGCCAGGCGACATAATTTTCTCCGGCCTTATAACGCAGAAAAGCTCAAATTGTATAAGTAATTCCTTTTTGCATTTAACTAAGTCTTCCGGGCTAGGACCACCATAGGACTCCAGCCCTTTTTCTCTTTTCTCGGTTCCGAGACCCCAAGGTTTATTCTAAGAAAAAAGTATAAAATGTACTGAAGAGATAAAAAGAGACAACACACTTCGATGAAGAATAACTTTATTTGTTAAAAGGTATTGTGGGCTCCCCAGCCTTACAATCACAACAAAGGGGGCAGGGGTTAAGGAAACACTGTCGATGGTACAGCGAGGAAAACTCCACCAGCCGATCTCGAGAAGCTTCAACCCACTCCCTCCGATGGTACTTGCGAACCCTCGAAACCACGGATTCCCTGCGATCCTCTTCCGCCGAGCACGAAACGATGACCAACCTTTGTTAGAAACTCTCAAGAAGTAGGTCCACCGAGCGATCCCGCCTACTCTTTGAGATTGGACCATGACCATGGACCGTGTGCATTTTGTCGATCGCCTCGTCCATCAACCGAGGGGATAGTGTATTGTGCAGACCCGGCGAAGTCCTCCATATCGCATAAATCAACACCTGAAGAAGAGGAGATCTCCGGGGGAGTAAGCGCCCACAGTGGCCCTCCAAGCAGCGGTGATCTCATACGTTTTCTCGGAACGATCAAGGTTGTAAAAGTATACGTCATCATGGGAAACGATCTCCCTGATAGTATACACGCGGCCGGCCATCTCTGGGGAATGCGAGAATAGAAAGAAATCAACATGCCTTCGCTATTTATAGCCTCAACAAAAATCTTTCAACGGCCAAAATTTACTCACGCAACGACGCAAATCATGGAATATCGCACTTTCCCGATGTGGCACTGCCACGTGCCATCCGTGACAGTCGCCATCCCCGCCCTTTAGGGTCAAGGAAGATTGAACGACGCCCCGAGGAGATACCGGGGAGATAATAAAGCCCTCTTCACGAGACCGCCGAGTAGCTTCCTGCTCGGTCCATCTGCAGCGGGTAGCTTCCTGCCCAACGATGCTATAGATCAAAAGCCCTCCTCACGTGACCACCGAATAGCTTCCTGCTCGGTTCACCTGCAGCGGGTAGCTTCCTTCCCAACAACGCTGTAAAACGAGGCCACCGAGTAACTTCCTGCTCGGTCCATCTGTAGCGGGTAGCTTCCTGCCCATCAATGTTGTGGATCAAAATCCCTCCTCATGAGGCCATCGAGTAGCCTCCTGCTCAGTCCATCTGCAGAGGGTAGCTTCCTGCCCATCAACGTTGCGGATCAAAGCCCTCCTCGCGAGGTCACCGAGTAGTTTTTTGCTTGGTCCATCTGCAGCGGGTAGCTTCCTGCCCATCAACGCTACGGATCAAATCCCTCCTCACGAAGCCACCGAGTAGTTTCCTACTCGGTCAATCTGCAGCGGGTAGCTTCCTGCCCATCAACGTTGTGGATCAAAAGCCCTCCTTACGAGGCCACCGAGTAGTTTCCTGCACAGTCCATCCACGGCGAGTAACTTCCTGTCCAACAACACTGTGGATCAAAGCCTTCACTACGAGGCAGCTGAGTAGAAAGGAAGGTACCGACCTTCCTACACCTGGCCACCAACGCACGATAGCAACCTCTGCTCCGGGGAAAGGTAGGGTACCGACCTTCCTACAGACCGCTATCATTCAACTCTGGTACTTACAAGATAAAAGACCTACGAGCTAAAAATACTTGCAGAATGAAGATTCAAACAAAAATATACAAGCTAAAGGCACTTGCACGGTGAGCAAATATTTAGACAACGAAGAAAAAGGGTGCACTTTATTTATGATCCGAAAATAAATACAAGGTATTCTGAGCTCCTCAGCCTTACCAAAATGCCGGGGGGCTTACAAAATTTTGAAAAAGAAAAAATCCCCAAGGAAGGAAAGCTCAGGCCGTCCGCTCGGGCAGGATTTCGCCCTGCTCAACGCCAGCCTCGGGGATCAAAACTGCGACCTATAGGTCGGCACTTCCACTGACAGCCTTACCCCCGACGGCCGTCCAGACAACTTCCCCCTACGGCTACTCCTAGGCCAGGGGATATTTAGCGCAGAGCTCGCTGATATCAATCCTCGGCATGTACTTCTTGACGGTGTCGAGGGCGATGTGCCACACGACGGCCGCGGATTTGGAGAGATCGGCGTAGAATTGGTCCAACGCCTTGTACGCCTCCACAGCTTTCACCGCCCGGCACTCAGCGAGCTTCACCACGTCCAGAGCTACCCGGACATCCCACTTGAGGGCGTCCCTCGACTTCTTCACCGAGTGATAGAAGCCGTTCACCTCCTCCAACTTGGATTGAATACCCCGGTTGGACTCGTCCAGAAGACGATGAGACTCCTTTAGCTTCGAGTCCATCAGCCCCTCGGTGACCAGACGAGTGTCTAAGAGAGTGGCCTTCTCCTCCGCTTGCCGCAGTTGGAGGCGGAGTTCCTCCTCCAGCTTCGAGGACTCGTTCATCTTTTTCATGGCCGGGGCTACCTCCTCGGACTCCATGGCGATGAGGAGTGCGCGGTGGTGGAGGACCTGAGGAAAACAGCAAACGGGTTAGAAAGCTCAAATCGAGGAAATAAGACTTAAAAGAATTTTTGAGAAAAGTCAAGAACGGACCTGAACCGCATCCTGGGCTATGGCGGCCACCTGGGCCTTCTTGGTCCCCCGGGGTATTTTAACCCCAGCCGCCTGCTTCATATCGGAAAGCAGGCTATCGGCGACGGAGAGCCCGGTGGGCATCTCAATACAGAAGTCGCCCTCCTGCACTAGGATCCCGGAAGGAGGTGGCTGGAAGACCGTCAGCTTCTGCCTTTTGAGGGGGACCTCAGCTGGCCCAGCTTCCTCTTCTTCCTCCTCTCGCGCCCGGGGCGCCGGGTCTCGCGTGTGGTTATGGCTCCCCCCTGGCGTTCTTCTGGAACTCGGGGAGCGGATGAGGGCTTAAACGGTGGAGATGGCCTCAGGGCCGAGCTCGGACTAGGTCGGGAGGAACTTGTGCCCCCGGCCTTCTTTCCCTGGGTCTTGGCAGCCAAGGCGGCTAGGATCTTTGCTCGGTCTATGGGCTCTACAAAAAAGGGACACACAAACAAAGGGGGTTAGCAATACAAAATCAGCGAAGGAAATTTGACAAAGTCTAAATAGACCGTCGAAAGCCCTAACTCACCCAAGAAACGCGCATGACTGAGTCCAGCCCAGCTCGGTGCCTGCTCGGATAGCAGGATATCCACCCGTTGGATCGGCTCCCACTGGGACACCACCCTTTTTCAGGGAAAGTCGACTGCTTTGCCCTCAGGTACTTAGCTATGTACCACTACATAGGCACAGGCCAATTCTCGCCCTCAGGCGGCCCGACAAATATAAACTTCTCCTTCCATTCATGGATGGAAGAAGGGACTGCTGCTACCTCTGACCTGGCCATTCCGCCCTTGCATTTTTTGAACGAGAAATACACCCAGCTCAGCTCATCCTTACTGGTGCCGGGGTGATTCTTATAATAAAGGAAAGAGAAAAGGAGAGTCAAGCTGAAGGGGATATTTTCAAGTTTTAACCGGACCAGAATCCCGAGGAGAATTCTCCATGAGTTCGGCGCTAGCTGGCCCGGGGTGAGATGAAAGCAACGGAGCACCTCGTAGACTTCAGTTAAGAAGGGCAGACGCATTCCTGCCCGGAACGCTTCCAAATACAGGGCAATCTCCTTGCCCTGCACCTGGTCTTCCCTCTTACCCTCTCTAGCTAAACAGATGGAATAGTTAGAGGGGATGTGGAATCGAGCCTGAATTTCGGAAACTCGTCCAAACTCTTCAAAATGGAGGGCGCATCGCGGGTGTTCCTGATGTGCACCTTGGGGGCCCTTGTTGCCGCCCGACAACGAGCGACAGGGGTGGCCCTGACTCTAGGGGAGAACCTAACACAGAGGACGAAAAAGAAGAAGAACCCTCTTGGCTATCTGAAGCCGAAGAGGAGGAAAACCCACTGGACTCGGCCCTAACAACGGGAGCCTCATCGTCCGACTCTATCCTTACTATCTCTACGGACTCCTCAGATGAAGACATCAAACCTGATTCAAAGGAAGGGACTCACCGAGAAAAAATCAACAGAGGACCCGATCTAAATGAAGGAGCGCCGGGCAATCTTCAGCAATGAAAGAGAATTTGAGCAAAGTATCAGCCTTATGATGGTCTCGTCCTATTTATACACCCCAAAGGGGAACATCCTACGGCCCCGATTTATTCCTGCCAAAATGAAATGTCGCGCCCAGCGACCTGCGGGGCTCCATGTGGCGATCGGCCATTGGGGACGTCTTTTCGACTGCAGTAGTCATGGACGGCTCATTACTTCTGCCAACCGACACCCAACACGTGGCCCGTATCCCAACTGGCGAACGACTGAAACGGCGCCCCCTCTTTAAAGCGCGATCATTTCATTGATCCGCTGACGCCATCGGGGATACGCGAGAAGATTCAGGCGCACGACGAGGCGTCATGTGGGCCCAAAGATCAAATCGACGCAACCACCAAATGCTGAGTCGTTCCCGGACGATCCGCATTATGATTCTTGGCGCCAAACTGAGCAGAAGAAAAACTGAGCAGGCCACTCTCGATCCGACCCTTGAATAGGTTGAAACGAGAGTGGGGGGATAATGATGATGCTCACAAGTGGTATCTCCTCAGATTACGACACGTGGCGAATGACGTGTCCCGAAGGCTACGGAGGTGGAATAAATGAGTTGCATTATGAGGATTCCTCGGGACTTCGTCTCGAAGAACGTGTCCGACCTTCCAGAAGACCGCCCTGAATACATTCCACCTCCACCGAGAAAACTACCAACAACTCATCTCCGAGCTGTCTCAGTCTCCTTGCTCGTCTCCGAGCCCTCTGACGTGCCGAGCTTCCTCGGCCACCCAGCATGTCTCCGAGCCCCTGACATGCCGAGCTTCCTCGGCCTCCCAACTCGTCCCCGAGCCCCTGACGTACCGAGCTTCCTCAGCCTCCCCCGATCAACCAGGAGTGCGGATCCTATGCGCCCCGCAACGGCTCCGCGTATATCGCCAGGACGAGATATCCGCCTCCCCACAATCCAAGTCACACGCTAGCGCATCCCTTATTAATAGGTGCATCCCGCCATTCAAGGCGAGGATGACGCTGGAGCGTAACTGACGGCGATTATCTCGCGCCTGCTCGCTCCACGTGACCCCTATATAAACTCCTCTCTCAGACGACTCGGCTATCTCGAAATTATTTCCAATACGCCGCTACTCTGCATCTATACCTCGGTCCTAACTTGAGCGTCGGAGGGTCCTACGGTGGTCATCCATCCCGGGACTTCTTTGTAGGTAGCTCGGCGTCCAATACCAACCCATTGAGATCCACACTCAACAACCCCCAAACCAAATCTCAGCCGTCAAAGACTATCATCGCAGGATCGACGGAGGACAACATCTGAAGGAGATTCCGACCTCCATCAAGCAGCGACGTCATCAGAGCAACCTATGGTAAATGCAAGTTCAATGAACTCGTGAACTTGAAGATACTCTCCGTTAGACTTGGGCTGCAGCCGGCAAAGAAGCTTGTAGAGAAGGGCGTACATCGTGGCCCCAGCCAACTCATGACCGTGTTTAATAGCGCTCCTGAGATTCTTCAAGTTATTCTGAAGGATGAATTTGAGCATGATGTGGCCTTTGATGATCGCAATGATATCTGGAAATGCACCACCCTTGTTGGAGACGAGTTGACTTGGGAACTGCCTGGATTGTTATCAGAACAATTTAAGGCATTGAAATCGCAAGCAGGTAATAAATACCCTAATTGATGTCTTTGTTCGTGTGTGTGTCTATATATATATATATGTGTGTGTTTGTGTCTACATACACACACACATATATATATGAGGTTAGTGGAAGAAAGGTGCTATAGGAGGAAATTTTCTCCTATGCCGTCGAAAAAATGCATCCTCCATAATTTTTTTCGACGGTCGGCATACATCACGTCCATTTTTATCATCTAAGATGTGGATACACCAAATTTCATGTGATTATACCATTTTTTCACCGTTGATTTAGTTACAAAATTAATGGTTTACTGATAATAGAACTTTTTACATTGCTAATTCAACGGTGAAAAATTGGTAGAATCACATGAAATTTGGTGTATGCACATCTTAAATGATAACGATGATGATGATGGATGCCGATCGTCGGAAAAAATTATGGAGATTGTATTTTTTCGAGGAAATCCCCTCCTGTGGCCTCCATATATATATATGCGTGTGTGTTATATATATAGTTATATAGTTATATAGTTATTTTCTTACTATTTTTTTTAATAAAATAGGAAATCAAGCCGTGATACCACTTACGGGAAATCAAGCTTTGATAACTTAAATTAATATGTAATAAAATAGAAATGTTTGAATAACTTTAGTGAGCGGGGAGATTGTTGGGAACTGAGAGATAAATCAGATAATAGAAGTAGAGTATAGCATAGTAAATAACAATATTAGTTTTATTTGAAGCACTTTGTCACCAACTTGCACAAGGTAACTGTAGTCTCTGAGACTTCTTGGTGACATCCTACCCAAGTTAGTAGTTCGAACAATTTCTCTTCAACTCGAACACATTTTAGCTGTCGGATCGCCTTCTCTCCAACAAATTACAAGGTAGTTGTTGTTTGGAGCTCCTCCTCTCCGATTAAGTACAATTTAGCTCACTTTACATTGCACTCATCTTGCGCTTGTAGGAATTTATAAGTCCTTATAGGAATTAATTGTCTAGACTTAGATCTTTCTAGAGCTTCTAATCACGAAGCATGAGGTAGAAGCTTCTCGGTATATCCCATAAGCTGGAACTTTCATGGTTCTAGATGTTATCCAAGACCACTCTCTAGAAGTATCTAGCGAACCTTATTTTAGCTAAAAAAATTCATATCGTTCAAAAGAATGTTTGAGCATTCTAAAAAACTTGATAATGCTCAAATTGTTTATTTCCAAAATGATGTAATGATGTATTAAGTTTGACAGAAAACACGTAGTTGGATGGATGGACATCAAGTTGGTGAAGTTCTTGGTCACACTGATTTTTTTCCCCTTGCTTTCTATCTTTTTTATTTTATTTTATTTGCATTTTATAAATCATTTGTATGCAGATTTCCCTGATGGAGGCATTTCTCACAATGCTAGCCGGCCTTTTATTACAAATTGTCGTGGTAGAAGATCTCTGGACAATTATTGTGTTCGAGGAGCAGAATGGAATTAAATTGACTTGATTTGATCGTCTGAAAATTGCGGTTGCATCCCCTCTTCTCGCATCTATCTGTTGCTATTAGCTTGTAGTCTTTTGGATGCGTAGGTGTTGGGACTGCGACTCGTATTCGTTTACGCATCTATAAGCCATTTGCACTGGAGCATCTATTAGTGTGGGCTAATAGGCAAAAATATAGAGCTATGGTTTTAACTCTATTTATCGCTCATTTGGGTTAGGTTGTTTTCTCCAATTTTTGAATTCCTTTATTGAAATTAGAGGTGTCAAAACGGGTGGACGGTCATTGCGGATGGCGGATAATATGGATACAGGTAGAATGCCCAGGTAACGGGTGCTAATTTTTTATTTTGAATGCGGACTGGGTAAAATACAAGAACCCACGGGTCAGGTCGTTGAGGGTAAAACCATAAATCCACGCATCGGGTTGCTCGCAAGAAATGCATAACTTTAAATGGGTTACAAAACATCTATCCATGACCGGTAGTTTGCAAATCAACCCATGAGTCACAAGGGTCATTCCCATACTTTAACACCTTTAGTTAATAATTAAAATAGAGAGACTAACAATTGATTGCATGACTCACCCCCTCGAGTTTGCATTATGTAAGCAGAAAAGATATGCAAAATTCTAACAAGTCTACCCCCAAATGGATTTCCTACAACTTGGTTACTTATGCAATTAACCGCGAGTTTACTATTATGCGGGCATGTTATAATTTATAGATATAAAATGACAAGTAAAAAAAAATTACTGTATACAAAATATTTGTAAGCACACAAAAAAAATGTATCATGTACAAAATATTTGTTGAATAAGTCGCAAACACTCTTCTTCATGAGGATCTAACATGAACAATAATCATAACTATTTCATGAAAATTCAATTGCTTTTACACAAAATCCCTTCTAAACCAAAATTTATACATCATAATACTATCTAATAACAAATCGATATACCCAAAATTACATCAGCTAATTACTCAAATAATTAAGTTATTTGGCCTACATTATTGTAACTATAATTATCCGCACCACCCTAGCTAAATTTCAATTTAATCGCTGTTACATGGAATGAAAAGAAAAGGATCATAAGAATACAAGAAAACTGCCACAATATTCTTAGTCTTGCATCTGTTAGTGATCATTGTCCGATAACTTGATATGCTACAACGACTGGAGACGACTTTGCCATTGTCCCCACAATGGTGATTCTCAAATGGAGACAAAAACTTGGCAGGATTTGCATTGATCAATTTGAGATGAACTCGATATCTTCCTCGGCTATGTGCATCTTTCCTCTGTTGGCATTGTTGTTTCGCCGGCTAGAGTTTGGTTGTCCGCGCTGTGGCAAGGAAAAAGGAATATAATATATATATTCATGGGTTGTAAATTTTGATCATCATTGTTATCTATAAGATGTTGCCTTTTTTTGGGGAGGAAGAATCTATGAAAATTGATAAGGTTTTTGTGCCCAGCTGTTTATCTGATATCAACACTTTCTATTTCATGTTGTATTCCTGATCTAGACGTATAGACATGAGAGACACTTGGCATAAGTGTAGAACATCAGTTGGCTTTTTCCGGTTCCCCGAGACTTGGAAAACTATTCAAGATGAAGGATAAAGATGTGATGGATTTCGTATATAGAATCATATTTGCTTAAATTCTCATCATCATAATCATCATCTAAGCCTTTTCCCTAAAAAAGGTATCCCCTATGATGCATAAAGATTTGAGAAATGAGATCTCTCTCTCTTAGTCAGCCAAAAGTCAACAATCTATCAACTTTTTTAACGAATGGCACCGTTCATCTTGATCAACTTATCCTATGGTAGGCATATACATAAAATTATGTGAACTAGTTGTGCACTTGAATCGGAGGATCGCAAATTTAACAGTTTACCAATAATAGAAGAAAAAAATTAATAACCAAATCGGTAGTTAAAGTGTATCAAACTCATATGGAAATTGATGCACATATGCTTTAGATCGTGAAGATCAAGGTGGACGGTGCCAATTATCCAAAAAAAAAAAAGTTGTAGAAAGTTGACATTTTGACCAATATAAGAGAGACCCTCTCCTATGAGACAAGGATAACCACATTCCTTATTTCCCCAAGGTTAAAGAGAAGCTAAAATGGACCACCATAAATTTTTTCATAAAAACATACAGAACAAGGTAACTTCCTTAATCCCACCCCTGCCCCCGCCCCCAAAAACTAAATAGTTGTTTACCCCATATAGCACTTGTTCCCTGTCGACTGGCTAATTCGCACAAACACCCCCTTGGAGTTTTCATAACCGTGGCGTCGATGGATTCTCTCTCTAAACCAATCCATGTTATAATTTTTTTTTAAACATAGAACTTGATGTGTTGTTTAGAGTATAATTTGTGTGCTGTTTAGGTTCTGCACGATAAACAGAGGGTGTGTGCATGCTAATGAGAGGACATAAGTGCTATACGGGATAATATACAGGGGGGCTTGTGCAATTAACAGCCAAAAGATCTAAGCAGTGCTACATTTATGAAAAGAAACATTTGTTTCAGTAGAAAAACACTGCATTGGGGTTAAGCAGATTACCTTCCTGAGTACGAAAGAGAGATAAAGGTAAGCTACATCCCATTCGTCTTGAGATAGGGTGGCTGCAAAATTTTATAAATATCACTTGCAATTTGAGACACTTATAAAATAGATTTAAAAAACAATTAGAGTTAAAAACATGAAGAAGTAATCTACATACTTTGATCATTTTTTCCATCCCCAAGGGCACCAAGCCTCCTCATGAGCTCGGAAAACTCGGGCTTTTTCAAGTACTCCTCCACAAACTCATGGGAGTTCTTTACAAAAATAAGTTCCAAATCATACTGCATGACATTAGAGATAATTTAGTGCATGTAAATTCTTCGAATTGGCAATCTATAGATAGGCGTCAGGATTATTAATCCAAACCTCCTCTGCTAAAGATTTAAAAAGATGGAATGGCACAATCCATTCAGGACAATCAACGGCATCCTGCACAAAATTTGCAATTTTAGATCTTGTTAATTTATAACATAAAACGGGGAACGAGAGTTGAAAGTAGGCCTTATTTCACAAAACTACCCCTCACTATGTGCGGTTTTCGGGTAATTACTCTAAAGGTTTTTTTATTACATTAAACTCATCTTAAGGAAGTTTATTTTACTTAAATACCTTAAAGGCAGCATTTTATGGGAGCTAGTTGTGATAAAAAGATACCTCGATGCAGTTAACTAAAAACACTCATGGTTAACGGTAGTTTAGGAAATTTAGCCTTAAAAGTAATATGGTAACAATCTAGAAGAATTTACACAACATGATTAAAATCCGATCAAGAGTTGACCATCGCCAACAAGAGCATGCATGCTTTATGCAAGGAAGGTCAACACCATGAAAATATATATATATATATATATATATATATATATAGAGAGAGAGAGAGAGAGAGAGAGGTGCCATAAGAGGAAATTCTCTCCTATTGCGTCGAAAAAATACACCCTCCACCATTTTTTCGACAATCGGCATTCATTATCTTCATCTTTATCATCTAAGATGTGGATACACAATTTTATTTGATTCTACCACTTTTCACCGTTGAGTTAGTGGATTCAAAATTAACGGTTTACTGACAATAGTACTTTTTGCATTGCTAATTCAACAGTGAAAAAATGGTAGAATTGCATGAAATTTGGTGTATACACATCTTAGATGATAAAGATGAAAATGATGGGTGCCGATCGTTGGAAAAAATAGTGTAGGGTGTATTTTTTCGACGCCGTAGGAGGAAATTCCTCCCGATGGCCTCTTTCCTTCATTATTCTTTTATATATATATATAATATCGGATATCTAGATCGTGTCGGATGGGTGTTTTCAATATCAGATGACAAAAACGGATATCAGGCAATATATCGATCGATGATAAGAGTTAATATCATTCATAATGGGTATCAATATCAGGCATACCGAATGTCAATATCGGAAATTTCTACATGCATAATTACATATCGGTCTAGTCTAAACCGAACATTCTACATATTCATCTTTATAATATTTTTATAAATATGGTATTTATGATAGAATCTTAAATATCATTTATCATGGACAAAGTTTGTAAGCTACATGCCTACATGCAAAGAAGAACAATAAGATGAATCATGACAGAAAAGTAACTAATATATTAATGAAGGATTTGGATTTTTTTTATGGGTCCAATGCATATCGAGTGCATTTATAATGGGTACTAGGTATTGGGTTTTATTTTTATTTTTTTAACAAAAACCCATTACCTAATTCATTAAATTGCACACGATTTTACATGATGAGTTTTAACCAAAAACAATTCCAAAGAGCCGATAAGTTTCGTATCTACTGATATTTGGCAAATACAAATAATCCGATATATAGGTGATATTTGAAATATTGGCAAATATTGAGCCCAAATAATATTATTAAAAAATGATACATATCGAAACAGTGGCGGACCTATATCGAGATATCGGCTGATGGCCTGATATTACCGATATTTAATTCTCAAAGAATTTATAATAACAAAATGACGAGAAAAAGAATTATATACACTTCCAAAAATTCTTTGAAACATCATCTGCTTAGTATACTACTCTATACTGCTTCACAAACTGCTTGATATTAAACAAAAGATGATGAAGGGCTGCATCTTTGAAAATCTTGTAATCAAACACAAGCTCTAAGGAAAGTGATAAACATGTATGTCTTAGTTTCATGACCGAATCTGTCTACAACTGATAATGTTGATTTTCGTGAAAGGAAAACATCATCCTTTATGGTCATAATTTCTCGATTGAAAAGTTGAAAACCTCCTCTTTAAAGATCTGGGAATTTTTTTTAATCCTCTTAAATATTAATAGCAATGCTGATTACATAAACACAAGCTTTCACAAAGCATTTACTTTATTAGCTCAGTTACTTGATATTTACTTCTCTCCGTCTCTCAATGCCAACAAATACGACGACTTACAGCTAATTAACTTTTTCTAAGATGAGAAAACGAGAACAAAAATATATAGAGTATGATCCCGATTTGTTATGAAGTAAATTAATATGTACATATTGCATCAGTAACACATTGAAATAATACACATGTAATGAAAATCTTATATAGTAATCAAACAGTTAAAAGAAAGGAAATGATTAAAAACAGTCAACAGTGCCCAAACTTCGAAATCATAACTGGCATGTACATGTATATGCTTCTAAATAATATTCTTACAAACCAAACAGTTGCACCATACCACGAATGATTTCATTGTCAAAAAGAAAGAATTAACATTCACATGAAAACTAGAAAGAAATATTTGAAAGGGTAAATTTCGCAAAATTAACGTTAGCCATCACTGTTTTTCACTACAGTACCTTAAATTTTTTTTAATGGCTGTAAGCTCCCTTAAAGTGCTCCATTTAAGGGTATTTTATTTTATTTTTTTTAAACTCCCTGAGACCGAAGTTTATAAGAGTTCGCTGCCATTAAAAAAATCTTTAAGACAATTTAATGAAAAATAGTAAAGTATTTTAGTGAAATTAACCTAGATGAAAGGTAATAAATTCCTTCATTACCTCTAAGTGGAACTTATACTTAATGCCAAAAGGGCTGGATGCTTTGAATTTCTGCACCATGCGAAGTGGAAGAGAATTGTCTGCATTAGTACTTATTCAGGAATATCATGAAACACTCACAAGCTAACATGAACATCATATGTTGGATGTAAAGAAAGAAATCTGTGTCTTCACCTTTTGAGCATATTCTTCTTCAAAGGAAATCCAATACACACTATTCCCAAATGACAATCCTTCGGCTGCAAACAATAAATTAAACATCTAACATGAGAGAGAGAGAGAGAGAGAGAGAGAGAGAAGAGAGAAGAGAGAGAGAATCCCTAGTTCAATTTTCTGTTCCAATTGACTGCTTCAAAGTATTTCTAGTTAAAATCATCACACTTATGATCACTTCTTACTTTGGATCTTAAATTCTGAAGGACTGTGAAGTTTATTTTGTTTTAATAAGAATAATAGTGCAGTTTTGTTTTTATGTGCAGGTCAAAATGACTAATTTTAGCAGTGCATTTTATGGAATAAAATATTATTGAGAAAAAATCAAAAAGCATTTTTTAAAATAACACCAAGCACTTCAGCTAATTCAAAGAATCAAAACAAACAAAAAGTTTGGCAAAAAGAAAGGTGTGGTTAAAATATATGTAATATTCTAACAGATTAAGCTATAAAAATTATTCACAAATTAAATGACTAAATTCTATGACACTGTTGAGGCCTATAGCCTCTATCTTTAGCTAATATATATACATCCAAAGATAAACAATAAAATGAAGAAACTATGTACGCTTTAATTATATAGATATACTGCTCAAAGCAAGGTTCGAGGTTTCGGCCGAAACCACCGATACGTGGTAGTTTCGTATCGGTTTCGGTGGAGACCGATACGAAACCAACCATACAATATCGTTTCGGCCAAAACCTTTAAAAACTTAATTTTTTTTATACCATTTTTACTGTTATTGTGATCATTGTAGACCTTCGTTGTTATAAAACCGCAAAAAAAGTGAACCCAAACTCTATATTTATACTTATCTAAGTACACTTTTCAATATATTTTGCATCATGGCTGGATTTTTAAATACTAGGATTATTATCTTGTAATATAGAAGCATAAATTTAAGTATTTAATATATCTACACTTATGTATGTTGTATTACCGTCGAAACCGGAAACCGAACCGAGATTAGCGAAACTAGCCAAAACCCAGCGAAACTAATAAAATTATGAGAGACCAAACCCGAGTTCTCGAACCTTGGCTCAAAGTAGAGGTTCTTAGATATTCGTAGTTCAGCTCTAGATATGGCCATAAAACACATGAAAATTGGCTCTAGATTATACATATTCGAATCAAATTCACACAAAGAATTATAGAATTAAGAAGCATAAAACCATGCTCAAGGAAAGATCTAAATTGTTATCTATAAAACTTCTTGATATTCAAAAAGGATAAATTATATAAAATACCATCAAACCTTTCCGTTTTTCGTTAAAACGTCATTGAACGATTTTAAAATATTAAAGTCACATGAGAGGCACATGTTAACTAGACTAACGTTTGTAGACGGAATGGTAGTTCAATGGTGCAGTGTAGTTTTCTAAGTTTATTTGTGTTTTACTGAAAACTAAAAAAGTTTGAGGATGTTCTTGTAATTTACACAACCAAAAAAATTGCTCAATGTGAATACCTTCTCTGAGCCGTTTGATAATGACATTTGCATCGGGCATTGTCCCAATGAAAGTCCCGCCAGGTCTAAGCAATGCGGACACGTTCGCCAAGGCCCTCCTTGCACGTGCCTCAGTTGACCATGAGTAATGCATAGCAAACTGCGGATTTTTGATTAATAAGAGCAAAAACCCATTTGCTAAATTTATTTGCATTAAACTATTCTGTAGTTTATCTAGCACCTATACCCCCTCATGTGATTTATTAGCGAACACCTTTTCCATCAACCAAACCACTAAGAAAACACTTGAATTCTACTCTAAACAACACAAACAAATCTTTAAGTTAGACAATCGTTTCAGTCATTTAGAATGGAATCAGAGTGTTCTTGAGGGTTTGGTTGATGCATAGATAGGGTATTTGAGCTGATAAATCGCTTTACGAGTAATAAGTGCCATACAGAATAAACTATATGGGAGATTTATGTAATTGACCCATTAAAGTAAGCCATTCAAAGTTCCAGAAGAAAGCTGTTACAGTCATGGAACTGTCATATGATCAATTACATAGAGTAAAGCTGTAAAAATACCATAAGAAACGATATAGCATTTCAATCTTAATATATTTTCTGAAGTAAATGACCTTATACCCATAAAATGTATTTTTCTAATGAATGTGGGCAAGATTCTTCAGAATATGGTTCACCTGACAGCTGCATATATCAAATGGTCCATCATTGCTCAAATACTCATCCAAGCGAGTCTGGAAAGGGAAAAAATGGGGTTGAAATGTTTCTTTCTTTCATGCTGACAATAAAATGAGTGCTTCAAAAATGACAAATGATGATAAGGATGAGACATTACAAGAAAAATAAATAATAATAATAATAACTAAGAGCATGAATCTTCGAGGTAGCATGTGATGTGATTATGGGACGTAGATTAATACCGACGGAAGTAATAAGATAGTATTTGAAGGAGGTACTATGGCTAGACTAGAATCTAGACTATGGTATGTATATGTGTGTGCCATACCATATATGGATTGATTCTGTAAGATGATATATTATATGGACTTATTCTGGAAACAAATATATTAATGTTGCTAATGAGCTAAAAGATGATCCTCAATAGAGCTTAATGGATACACAATTCACATAGCAATACCAGCGATTGAAATAGATAGCTTTGTTTCTGTTTTCCTACTTGGTTTATATTAGGTTTTATATAAAACAAATAATACCAACATGTCAGCTTTTTGGGATAGACAAGAGAAGAAAAAGACCACGTTTCGCCACTAAATGCGCATGGGTAATAATTTTTAAAAACACGAGGCAGCTCGAAAGCCCCAAATAAATAAAAGTCGCATGATCAATATATTCAGCCTTTTGATATGTCACGACTTGAGAAATATTTGACCTTACCTCATAACAGTCTGCGCAAATAAGGCGTGCAGGAAAGCCGAACTTCTTTCTCCGTGATTGCTGGTCTGCATCACCATTATAACGTGTACTGCAGTCTTTTATCTAAAACAAAAAACACAATAAGAACCGAGAGCAGCATAAGTTATTTTTCTTTGATTATCGCACAGTAAGCAGAGTTTTGCAAAGTAACTCAAACCAGACAGCACACACATATTCAGTCACACTTTAATTCTTCCCCAAAAGAAACAGAGTTTTACAAGTTTCAACAATGAATTTAAATTAGCATGTGTGTCAGCTTGATAGATTTAAGAGTGATGATGATTCAAATGAGAAAAGTCCATAAGTGCAGAGAAGGTATGTAAATGAAATAGTAAGCATGAACACATACCGAGCCTTCTGCAATATCAACACCAACGTAGTAACCAATCTTTGCCTTATCCCATTTGATCAGATCACCACCCTGGATTAAATTAGCGACAAGGCAAATCAACAATTAGGGGGAAAAAGTTAAACTTGCATAAAACTTATATTTGATTACTTATGGCTTATGCCAACATGAATGATTGACTTATGACTTCTGGCGCTGACAAAATGTAGTAAAATTTAATCGGCCTTTGTGTGTAGGTGCGCTAAATTTAGAGCACTTTTGCATAGCCAGCCACTTTTTATATAGGGAAAAATGAAGAAAAACTGAGGAATGGTCTAGTTAAAGAACATAAATTCTATCCTTGTATAATTTTATGCATGTTCGCCATTATACCTGCCAATTCTAGATCTTACAATTTCTTATGCCATAGCACTATGTTCCAAAAGAACATTTTCATATTAGTCACAGCGGTATGTCTAAATATTTAAAATCAGACGTCTCAATTTTGCCTTCATAAATTAAAAGTGTGCTTAAATATTTAAAATGATGATATTGATAAAATTACCAAGCTGGAACAAAGGTACATGGGGTACACTTCAGAGCTAATTCCATGTAAATAAAAACAAAGAGAATACTAATAGGGAATGAAATTAAAACTGGTGACTGTTTTACAAAGAAAGAATTAGATAATGAAGGCGGAAGAAGAAGAATTATGATGATGATGTTACATTTTATTTAATCGTCTAGCGATTGATTTCAAATAGTTCGCTTCATATGGATCCTTCTCAATGACATTGGCATTGAAAGCCAATTATTTGCAGAAGCAAATTATTTTCTTTTACTGACCTTCCCACAAGCAAGATCTAGAACTGCATCACCCTGACGAGCATACAGTTGAACAAGCATGCTTTTAATCTGTTGAACAACAAGAATTACAAGTGAACTGTGAATTAGCCATAAACCATAACTTTATAGGACTTCATGATGCATTTGAAAGAGTCCTATTTATATAATACTAGTGGCATGTGTACCAGAATGAAGCAATCCAAGAAAACTTATATCATCATAAAAAGATAAATCATAATTTCGTACTAGTGCAAATTACCATGATTGAAAATAGAATGATAGATACAAAACAGAAGATGGAGATAAGATGGAGCTAAGGTTTATTGTCTAATGCCATAAGTAGGAGAATCAAAAACCGATCATGGGAACTTTGGAGCTTGGCTGCAATTTTATTTTCAAGGTGTATGCTAGTAAAAAATTAAAGAATATTAATAAATTAAAGGGTCAATTACAACCAAAAAAAACTTTTGGTTTACCCCCGTACACCACTTATACCTCCTCAGACGGCTTATTAGCACCATCACCACCTCCGCTCATTGACCAAAACCCTTTAAAAAACACTCAATTTCAAGTCTAGACAACACGAATGGTTGTTAATTTAACACTGTTTGATGTTGTTTATAGTAGAATTTGAGTTTTATACTACGAGCATCGAGGGTGGTTACACCACTAGTAAGTCGCTCGAGGTGGTATAAGTGTAGCACGGGGTAAAATGAAAGGGGGGTGTAGAGCAATTAACATTAATATTAACTTAAAAATGCCCCAACACACTTTAAGCCACTAAGTGCACATATCGTAGAATCCAATTAGAAGCATAATGCTCAAGCATGCTATAATACTGTACTTTTACAGGTGCAACAGTCATATTAGAGCTGGAGTTCGTCTGACAAACTAAATATCCATTAATAGACATAACATCAGTCATGTAGCATAAAAAGCTAAACAGAGCACATATTGAACTCTACCGCTAAATTAAGAGCAATTTCAGTGCTGGTTTTAAAATTCAGTCAATGTAGCAAACAGCAACTAACTGATTTTGTAAACAAAAACAAGGGTGATAGTTCATTATTTTGACCGGGAGATGATTAGGGTCACAAACCAGTCGATGAAATTATTAAAGACAAATTAACTGTATTTTAGCTATAATGTAGCATGAAAGTGCACTCATAATATAACACTGCATTACATTAAAGAGAAAACATATGAACATACCCAATTGTTTAGCTTCTTTAGATGGATAATGGGGCTGGCTTCACGCTCTTCGAGTGTCTGATTCGACCTCGCACTGTAATGGTCTGCGACTCTCCTTGCATTCTTAGTGCTCTCATCTTCTCTGCTATATGAATCGCCTATAAAACCAAGCGCCAGTTGATGTATATTGAAAGAAAACGAGCTTCCACTATCTAAAATAATTGGAAAAAGGTACAGCATCGTTCTTTAGAAAGCACAATTACCTTTAATCATTAGCAGGTTATAGTTTTTTATCAGCAACACACTCAAAGGAGAACACTTAAGCATAAGGTATAGATGCAAATCCAATATAACAACGTAATTTGCTCGAAGTAAAAAAAAAACAGAGAATTTTAACATATAATAAGTTGATGAATTGAAAATAACACCTGATTGCACTTCAGCATAGAAGCAATATCAAAAATCGAATTTTGAGGGAGAAAAGCACAAATTTGAGGTGGGAAATCAGATGGGCATCGATGATTTTACCGTAGGAATTCAATCTCTGCTTCGATTGAGGTGGGCCAAAAGATTGATTCTCGTAACCTCGCTTCATAATTTCTCGTCGCTTTGGAGAGAGAAAAGGAGAGGGGTTGTTGAGGAAGACGAGTCTCTCTCTAGGGCTAAAATTTGGGGGAAAATCGTTAGGTTTCGGGTCTTCATATTAATTGGGTCAGGTTTCGGGCCGGATCCGCTATTGGGCTTAAAATATAGTAGACAATTCGATATAGATAAGCTGGAGACTGTCGGGTTCTAATTTAGTTGATTCAAATCTACACCTAATTATTAAGAATTTTGTATGATTATTAAAGTTTAGGCAAAGCTTAGTAGACTACATCCGCTGTTGCATTTATTAACTCATAGTGCGACAATGCGGAAGGGTTGGCAACCTTACCACATTAGAGTAGAGCAATACGCAGGGGATGTTTGGTTAGTAAGGAAAAAGAATTGCAACCATTTGTTGCGAAAAATGCCCATATTCATTGTTTAGTTATCTTAAAGTTTTGCAAATGGATTTCCGAATCATTTTTTGTGTTTGGTTGAACAAAAAATAAAGTAAATGCAACATTTGTTGCAACTTTGCATAGTCCGTATATACAAAACACCCATAATAATTACTATGCTCATCATTCCCAAAATTGCAGCTTTTATTACAGCCGGATGAGTGCAACAAATGTTGCAATAATTTGATTTTTTTTGCATCTCCATTTTCATTTCCAACTCAGATTTGTTGCTAACCAAACAAAAAAAAAGAAGAATTTTTGCAACAAAGGTTGCATGGATCTCCATTTCCAAGCTGGCTAACAGCCATTTTATCTACGGATGAGCAAGAACCGCTAGCGTCGAAAAACCGACCAAAATAACCGAAACAGAACCGAACTAAACTGAAGCCATGTCGGTTCAAGCCGCAGCTCAAAAATTTCTGATTTAGTTTAACCGAACGAATCGAATCGGGGATGAATGTTGTGTGAAAAGACTATGGACGCATGGTGATTTTTTCATCATAAATGAAAATATAAGTATGTAACAAAAGTTATATTAAGAATGTTAATCATACCTAATATATATTTAATACCATGTCATACTATATTTTGTTGGCTATTTTAAGAGATTTCATATTGTAGAGAAATACTAAGACTCTCCTGCATAAGTGCAAGGACACCAAGTTTTTATTTATATATTCGAAAGCAAAATGAACAATGCATTAAGTAATGTTTTCTCACAATAGACGTAAGTCGCAAATTAAAAAAAATTCATGGACCACCAAAACAATCGAAATGCATCCAAATGGTCTAATATCTTGACAGAATTTTCAGGGATTTTTTAAAAAGATGTATTACGGGAGTTTATTTACAAAATTTTGCAACCATGATAAAAAAAAATTAATTTGAGAGGCTCACCTACAATTATCCGTTAGATGACAAAAAAAAAGAATGAAAATTCATTTGAAAGCAAAATGAATAATGCATTAAGCAATAATTTCCCAAAATAGCCGCATGAAATCAAAAATTAAATTTTTTTTGTACATCCAAATGGACAATGCATTAAGCAATGTTTTCCCAATGTAACCGCAGGAAGCCGCAAATTAAAAATTTTCCATGACTACAAAAATAATTGGAATACATCCAAGTAGTCTACTATCTTGACAGAATTTTAAGGGATTTTTTTCTCAAAATGTATCACTGGAGCTTATTTGCAAATTTTTGCAACCATGAAAATAATTTGAAACTAAGGGGCATACATGGAATTTTCCACCAGATGACAAAAAGAAGATTGAAAATTGCATTTGAAAGCAAAATGAAAAATGCATTAAGCAACGATTTCCCAATATAACCGTATCAAATCGCAAATTTAAAATTTTCCATGAACATCAAAATAATCAGACCACATCCAAATGGTATAATATCTTGACAGAATCTTAAAGCAATTTTTTCAAGTGTATTACAGGAGTTTATTTACAAAATTTTGGAACCATGACAAAATTTTTAAACCGAGAGGCTTAGGTACGATTTTCCCGCCAGATGACAAAAAAGGCCTGGAAAATTGCAACCAAGCTTTATATATATATATATATATATGAAAATGAGAGGGGTTACCATAATTTTCCACAAGAAGAGAAAATTATACACACAAATATACATATACATATATTTTTATTTTACTAGTTTATTATTTGAATTTTAGGAAAATTGAGAAATTTTAAATTAAATTTAAAAACCGAGATTAAACCGAAATTGAACCAAGAGACTCGGTTCGATTTTTTTGGAAGGTTCAGTTCGGTTTTAAATTTTTTGTGAAAAAACGAATCGAACCATGCTCACCTCTATCTTAACCCACCCACTTTCGATTCATACCCAATTCTACCTAAGAGATATAAGGGTGGGGCTCACCTCTCACATTATAATGTCTTGCATGGGTCTATCATGTTTGTATCTTAGTTAGAAGAGAGTATGAATTTAAGAGGATGGGTTAAGTATTAGTGATTAGAGTAACGCACAATATTGAGATTTAAGGATGTTTACCTCCAATACTCAGCTTCCACGGTACAATGTTACTGATTGCTTTAAATTCTGGTATGAAGTGCAGTCCTTAACAGATTTTGCTAAATTAATGGAGTACCTCATCACTTGGTCTCATGGAATATATGGAAATCTATATGCAAGGCTAAATTTCAAGATTCTGTTATATCAATGAAATCTCCATGGTTCAATCTATTGACTGATGTGAGGGGATTGGCTCAAATTCATGAAGGGGATATGTATGCTTCCAACCATCCTTAAATTTTGTTCTTAACACTCTTCAATATTAACTAAAGAAGATGCTTCCAAAACCGTATGAGGGGTTCCTCTCCAAGCAGGAGAATGGAGAACAGATGAAGATGGAGGTAGAGCAAAAGAGAGAGGAGCGAGCTTCTGACGAGCGCTCTCGAAGGTTCATCCCTACCATTTCCGGCGCCGGAACACGACAAGGAGCCGTAAGAGGCAGCTGGTTTCCTAAAGGTGAAAAAAGTTACCTCTGAGATGTTTGGTAAACAAGAGAGGAACTTGGAAGGGATGGGAGCTCAATCTGATGGAGGTTGGAATCCCCCTCAGATGTTGTCCTCCGTCAATCTTGTAGCAAGTGTTCCTGAGCGGTTGTGATTGAGAGTGGAAATTGGATGTGTAGATCTCAATGGGTTGGTGTTGATGCCGAGCTACTTGCAAGGAAAGTCCCGGGGTGGGTGACCACCATAAAACCCTCCGACGATCAAGTAAGTACCAAGACATAAAGGCAAAGTAGCGGTATATTGGAGTTGATTTTGGCTTACCTGAATCGTCCGGAAGAGGGGGTTTATATAGCGGTCGCGTGGGGGCGATCCGGTGCGAGATTCCCGCCGTCCGTTGCGCCCTTACGTTACGTTCGCACTGATGGCGGTACACGCCCATTAATAGCGAGATACGCTCGTTAATGGAGAAATATGCCAGCGTGGGATGCAGAACATAGAGCGGAGGAAATCTCGTTATGACGAGATACGCGGAGCCGTTATGGAGGCGCTTGGGTTCCATGCTCCTGGTTGGACAGGGAGGCCGAGGAATCTCAGCTCGGTAGGTAGCTCGGAGTCGAGCAAGGAGGCCGAGAATGCTCAGCTTTGTATCTTCTCGGAGTCGAGCGAGGAGGCCGAGGAGTCTCGGCTGCCTGAGCGGATATGGTTGGTACTCCAGTGAGGCTCTCCCGAAAGGTCAGGTACCACCTCGTCATGTGGTCCCGAAGAAGACTCGTAATGTGTCGCACTGATTCCCCGTCGTAGTCCCCAGGGGTCCAGAGAGTATACACCGACGTCACGTCATCTCTCACGTGTCGCAATCTGGGGGTGTTCCCGTTCATGAGCCTCATCATCAGCCCCCCACTCTCGCCTTGATCTATTTATGGGTCAGGGTCGAAAATGGTAAGCTCGGCTTTCCGTGACTCAGTTGAAGATTTCCCTGCGAAGGGCTACCTGACGAGGCGAGACATTTGGCGGCGGCTCCTCTTGGGTCGCAGGATCCACATGGCGGCTTACAAAACACGTCAGTTCCAGCGCGTATCTTTGGTGAGGTCAGCGGATTAGCGAAATGATTGCGCATTTAAAGAGGGGGCGCCGTTTTGTTCGCCCGCCATTTGGATTATTTGCCACGTGTCCGCTGCTGGGTGGTGGAACTTGAGGAATCGTCACCAAATCCTGCACTGAGGAGACATGTCTAATGGACAGTTACCACGTGGAGCCTTGATATCTGCTAGGCGCGACGCTTCGTTTTGGCGGGAACCGATTTGGGCCATTGGATGCCTCCTCGTGGAGTGTATAAATAGGAGGGGTTCTCTTATGGCCGACACTTTGCCCTAATTGACTCACATTCTATGAAGATTGTTCGGCGCCCATCTGCTTAGGTCGGAACCTCAACCAAAAATTTTCCTCGGTGAGTCCTTTCTTGAATCAAGTTAGATGTCTTCTTCCGAAGTATTTGTTGACGTAGTAGGGATTGAGTCAGGCGATGAGGTTTCAGTTTCTGAAGTCGAGTCCAGTGGGTCTTCTTCCTCCTCGGCTTCCGATAGCCGAAAGAGTTCCTCCTCCTCTTCTTCTTCATCTTCTGATGGGGTGTCGCCCTTATCTCACGTCATCGGGGGACGACAAGGGCCCTAAAGGCGCGCATCGGGAACATCTGCGATGCGTCCTCAGTCTTGAACCGTCTGGATGAGCTTTCTGACATCCGGGTTCAATTTCATATCCCCTCCAGCTATTCACTTCGTTCGGCCAGGGAGGGTGAACGGGCAGACCAGATACAGGGTAAAGAGATTGCTCTGTACCTAGAAGCATTCCGGGCAGGGATGCGTCTGCCCTTCCCGCATGAAGTTTGCGCCGTACTTCATTGTTTCCACCTTGCCCTGGGCCAGCTAGTGCCGAATTCGTGGAGAATCCTTCTCGGATTTCTGGTCCCGCTGAAGATTGATCGGATCCTTTTTGATTTGAGCATCCTTCTTTCCTTCCTTTGTTATAAAAACCATCCCGGCACCATTTTAGTTGAACCAAGAGACTCGGTTCGATTTTTTTGGAAGGTTCAGTTCGGTTTTAAATTTTTTGTGAAAAACCGAATCGAACCATGCTTACCTCTACCTTAACCCATCCACTTTCGATTCATACCCAATTCTACCTAAGAGATATAAGGGTGGGGCTCACCTCTCACACTATAATGTCTTGCATGGGTCCATCATGTTTGTATCTTAGTTAGAAGAGAGTATGAATTTAAGAGGATGGGTTAAGTATTAGTGATTAGAGTAACGCACAATATTGAGATTTAAGGATGTTTACCTCCAATACTCAGCTTCCACGGTACAATGTTACTGATTGCTTTAAATTCTGGTATGAAGTGCAGTCCTTAACAGATTTTGCTAAATTAATGGAGTACCTCATCACTTGGTCTCATGGAATATATGGAAATCTATATGCAAGGCTAAATTTCAAGATTCTGTTATATCAATGAAATCTCCATGGTTCAATCTATTGACTGATGTGAGGGGATTGGCTCAAATACATGAAGGGGATATGTATGCTTCCAACCATCCTCAAATTTTGTTCTTAACACTCTTCAATATTAACTAAAGAAGATGCTTCCAAAACCGTATGAGGGGTTCCTCTCCAAGCAGGAGAATGGAGAACAGATGAAGATGGAGGTAGAGCAAAAGAGAGAGGAGCGAGCTTCTGACGAGCGCTCTCGAAGGTTCATCCCTACCATTTCCGGCGCCGGAACACGACAAGGAGCCGTAAGAGGCAGCTGGTTTCCTAAAGGTGAAAAAAGTTACCTTTGAGATGTTTGGTAAACAAGAGAGGAACTTGGAAGGGATGGGAGCTCAATCTGATGGAGGTTGGAATCCCCCTCAGATGTTGTCCTCCGTCAATCTTGTAGCAAGTGTTTCTGAACGGTTGTGATTGAGAGTGAAAATTGGATGTGTAGATCTCAATGGGTTGGTGTTGATACCGAGCTACTTGCAAGGGAAGTCCGGGATGGGTGACCACCGTAAAACCCTCCGACGATCAAGTAAGTACCAAGACATAAAGGCAAAGTAGCGGTATATTGGAGTTGATTTTGGCTTACCTGAATCGTCCGGAAGAGGGGGTTTATATAGCGGTCGTGTGGGGGCGATCCGGTGTGAGATTCCCGCCGTCCGTTGCGCCCTTACGTTACGTTCGCACTGATGGCGGTACACGCCCATTAATAGCGAGATACGCTCGTTAACGGAGAAATATGCCAGCGTGGGATGCAGAACGTAGAGCGGAGGAAATCTCGTTATGACGAGATACGCGGAGCCGTTACGGAGGCGCTTGGGTTCCATGCTCCTGGTTGGACAGGGAGGCCGAGGAATCTCAGCTCGGTAGGTAGCTCGGAGTCGAGCAAGGAGGCCGAGAATGCTCAGCTTTGTATCTTCTCGGAGTCGAGCGAGGAGGCCGAGGAGTCTCGGCTGCCTGAGCGGATATGGTTGGTACTCCAGTGAGGCTCTCCCGAAAGGTCAGGTACCACCTCGTCATGTGGTCCCGAGGAAGACTCGTAATGTGTCGCACTGATTCCCCGTCGTAGTCCCCAGGGGTCCAGAGAGTATACGCCGACGTCACGTCATCTCTCACGTGTCGCAATCTGGGGTGTTCCCGTTCATGAGCCTCATCATCAGCCCCCCACTCTCGCCTTGATCTATTTATGGGTCAGGGTCGAAAATGGTAAGCTCGGCTTTCCGTGACTCAGTTGAAGATTTCCCTACGAAGGGCTACCTGACGAGGCGAGACATTTGGCGGCGGCTCCTCTTGGGTCGCAGGATCCACATGGCGGCTTACAAAACACGTCAGTTCCCGCGCGTATCTTTGGTGAGGTCAGCGGATTAGCGAAATGATTGCGCATTTAAAGAGGGGGCGCCGTTTTGTTCGCCTGCCATTTAGATTATTTGCCACGCGTCCGCTGCTGGGTGGTGGAACTTGAAGAATCGTCACCAAATCCTGCACTGAGGAGACATGTCTAATAGACAGTTACACGTGGAGCCTTGATATCTGCTAGGCGCGACGCTTCGTTTTGGCGGGAACCGATTTGGGCCATTGGATGCCTCCTCGTGGAGTGTATAAATAGGAGGGGTTCTCTTATGGCCGACACTTTGCCCTAATTGACTCACATTCCATGAAGATTGTTCGGCGCCCATCTGCTTAGGTCGGAACCTCGACCAAAAATTTTCCTCGGTGAGTCCTTTCTTGAATCAAGTTAGATGTCTTCTTCCGAAGTATTTGTTAACATAGTAGGGATTGAGTCAGGCGATGAGGTTTCAGTTTCTGAAGTCGAGTCCAGTGGGTCTTCTTCCTCCTTGGCTTCCGATAGCCGAAAGAGTTCCTCCTCCTCTTCTTCTTCATCTTCTGATGGGGTGTCGCCCTTATCTCACATCATCGGGGGACGACAAGGGCCCTAAAGGCGCGCATCGGGAACATCTGCGATGCGTCCTCAGTCTTGAACCGTCTGGATGAGCTTTCTGACATCCGGGTTCAATTTCATATCCTCTCCAGCTATTCACTTCGTTCGGCCAGGGAGGGTGAACGGGCAGACCAGATACAGGGAAAAGAGATTGCTCTGTACCTAGAAGCATTCCGGGCAGGGATGCGTCTGCCCTTCCCGCATGAAGTTTGCGCCGTGCTTCATTGTTTCCACCTTGCCCTGGGCCAGCTAGTGCCGAATTCGTGGAGAATCCTTCTCGGATTTCTAGTCCCGCTGAAGATTGATCGGATCCTTTTTGATTTGAGCATCCTTCTTTCCTTCCTTTGTTATAAAAACCATCCCGGCACCAGTAAAGAAGAACCGAGCTGGGTGTATCTTTCGTTTAAAAAACATAAGGGTAGGGCTGCCAGGTCTGGGATAGTGGTTGTCCCTTCCTCCATCCACGAATGGAAGGAAAAATTCGTCTTTGTCGGGCCATCGAAAGGTAAGGATTGACCGGTGCCCATCCAGTGGCAGATGGCCGATTGTCTTAGGGTTAGGCAGTCGAACACCCCTGAAGCAAGGGTGGTGTCGCAGTGGGAACCAATCCTGCAGGTTGATGTCCTGCTTTCCGACCAGGCTCTGAGCTGAGCTGGGTTCAGTCCCGCGTGCTTTGTAGGTAAGTCAGGACCTTCGTCGATCTATTTATACTTTGCTTGCTAAAATTTCGTTACCAATCTTTTTCTTTATGTGTTCATCGCAGAGCCTATGGATCGTCAGAAAATTATGGTTGACATTGCTGGCAAGTCCTAGAGGAGGAAGAGTTGTGGCTCCGGCTCGGCCCGACCATCTCCAAGTACAGCTCATCGGCAAGCTCCTCCTGCTAAGGCTCCTGCAGCGCCCCAAGTTCAGGAGGAGCGTCGTGGGGGAGGTCACAAGCATGTGCGGGATGCAGCGCCCCGAGCTAGGACGGAGGCGCCTCCTGCACCCGAACCCCCCCTCAAGAGGCAGAAGAGGGTGGTTTCTCGACTGCTCTCGACCGGGATTCAAGTGCGGGAGGGTGAGTTCTGCATTGAGGTGCCTTTAGGGCTCTCCGTGGCCGACAATCTGCTGGCGTACATGGAGAAGGCGGCGGGGGCCAAGATTCCTCGAGGCACGATGAAGGCCCAGGTGGTCGCGATAGCTTAGGAGGTTGTTCAGGTCGATAACCTTTTTCTTCTTTTTTGTTATTAATTTTGTACGCCTCCGGGCATTTTTGTAAGGCTGGGGAGCCCAAAATACCTTGTATATAATTTTGAATATGAATAAAGTAATTTTAGCTCGTAAGTGTTTTTGCCTTTGAGTCACTTTTTCTACCGCAAGCCTTTTCACCTCGCAAGTGTTTTATCTTGCAAGTTCTTTTGGGTCTGAAGTCTTTTTCTCCCGCAAGCCTTTCTTTCTCGTAAGTGCTTTATTTTGCAAGTGTTTTTAACTCGCTTTCGGAGTGATTCTATTTTCGCAAGCGTTGAGCGAGCACGATGTGAGAGCTAAGCCAAGTATAGGCAGACCAGTGTCCATCCTTTCCCCTGAGTCGAGGCGACGATCGTGCATCGAGTGTGAATCGAGCGAGAGCAAACGGTAGGCAGACCGGTGCCCTTCCTTTCCCGGGAGTAGAGGCAGATCATGCATCGAGTCTGAAACGAGCGATAGCCAAGGGTAGGCAGACCGGTGTCCCCTACATTTAAGTTTTGATTGGGATGAATGGGGAACTACTTGGCCACCTCTTAACAAGGGATTTGGATCCGCGGATTGACTGGGCAGAAAGTTGCTCTCAACGGATGAGCCGAACAGGAAGCTACTCGTCCGCCCCTTGTCAAGGGCTTTGGATCCGCGGATTGATTAGGCAGGAAGCTGCCCTCAACGGATGAGCCGAGCAGGAAGCTACTCGGCTGCCTCTTGTCGAGGACTTTGGATCCACAGATTGACTAGGCAGGAAGTTTCCCTTAGAGGATGAGCCGAGCAGGAAGCTACTCGGTTGCCTCTTGTCGAGGGCTTTGGGATCCGCAGATTGACTGGGCAGGAAGCTGCCCTTAGCGGATGAGCCGAGCAGGAAGCTATTTGGCCGCCTCTTGTCGAGGGCTTTGGATCCACGGATTGACTGGGCAGGAAGCTGCCCTCGGCGGATGAGCCGAGCAGGAAGCTACTCGGCTGCCTCTTTTCGAGGGCTTTCTAAATTTGATAGTTTTTCTTTGGGATGTCGTTGAACCTTCCGTGACCCATATAGGTGGGAATGGTGACCGTCACGGACGACACGTGGCAGTACCATATCGGGAAAGTATAATATTCCGTGATTTACGTTGTTGTGCTAGTAGATCTCGGCCGTTAGAAGATATTTGTTGAGGCTATAAATATCGAAAGTATGGTCTCACCTTTGAATTCTCATATTAGTTTCTTCCTAGTCTTGTATTTCTTGAAGATGACCGGCAGCATATATACCATCAGGGAGATCGTTTCTCGGGACGATGTGTATTTTTATAATCTCGATCATTCCGATGAGACATACGAGGCGGTGATAGGCCGTTTGGAGGGCCACTGTGGGCGCTTACTTCCCCGGCGATCTACTCTCCTTTAAGTGCTAATCTACGCGGTATGGAGGACTCCCCGGGTCTGTACAACACCCTATCTCCGTAGTTGATGGACGAGGCGTTTGATAAAATGTATACGGTCCACGAGCTTGGTCTAATCTCGAAGAGCAGGCGGGACTGCTCGGTGGACCTTCTTCTTGAGAGTTTCTAGCAAAGGTTGGTCGTTGCATCTTGCTCGGCGGATGGGGACCTCGGCGAGTCCGTAGCTTCTAGGGTCTACGAGTACCGTCAGAGGGAGCGAGTGGAGGCTGCTTGGGCTCGGCTGGAGGAGCTTTCTTCTGAGTATCACCGAAAATGTTATCTTAATCCTCGCCCTCCTCTGCTGTAATAGTTGTAAGGCTGGAGAGCCCATAATACCTCCGAATAAATAAATTTGTCTTTGGTTATAATGTATTGTCTCTTTCCTCCTTTCCGTACCCCCCATTTTTTTTAACCCCGGAGTCTCAGGGCTGAGAAAAGTAACAAAGGGCTGCAGCCTCGGGTGGTGCAGAAGTCTCTTCTGTGAGAGGACTTAGTTCGGAAAACTTAGTCAATGCTGGAAGGAATTACATTATTTAAAAGAAGGTACATGTTTATTTATACAAGTTAAGATTTTCGGCATTATATGGCCGAGGAAAATTACGCCCCCCGGAGTCTTGTAGGCGGTATGCTCCACCGGGCAACGCTTCCGTTGCGAGAAATGGTCTGTCCCACTTCGGGAAGAACTTATGTAGTCTCCCTTAGTCTACGAACTCGTTTCTTTGTAAGACCAGGTCTCCCGTCTTAAAGGCCTGATGTTTAACTCAGGTATTGTAGTAGCGAGCGGTTTGCTGCTGATAGGCGGCTGCTCTGATTTGCGCTCGATCTCGTTTTTCTAACAAGATATCCAAGTTGCTTCGGAGTGCCAAGGTGTTAGCTTTATCGTCAAAGTGTTCGACCTTATAACTAGGCAATCCAATTTCAGCGGGGACCATTGCTTCGGTACCTAGCAAAGACTGAACGGGGTTTCTCCCATCGGCGTTTTCCTTAATGTCCATAGTGCCCAGAGCATACGAGGCAATTCCTCGACCCAGCCGCCTTGTCTCCCTTCCAGACGAGCCCGGAGTCCGTGAGTGACGCTTCGGTTTGCTACTTCGGCTTGCCAGTTGCATTGGGGGTGTGCTACCACGGCGAACTTCATCAATATGTGGTAGTCGCTGCAAAACTCCTTGACTTTGTCGTTCTCGAAGTTGGTCCCATGGTCGGTGATGACGCACCTCGAGATTCCAAACCGGGAGATTATATTGTTCTGCAGGAATTTTATCGTAGAGGGGACGTCTGGCTTCCTGATGGGCAGGGGCTCGATCCACTTTGTGAAGTAGTCTATTGCAACAAGAATGTACTTGTCTCCACCCGTGCCGATGGGGAGATGACCTACCATATCCATCCCCTACTATGCAAATGGCCATAGGGAACTTAGTGGCATTATTTCGGTGGCGGGAAGGTAAGGAATGCTGCCGAAGAGTTGGCAGCTTTTGCAGCTTCTAACGAGTTTCTCGGCATCTTGATGTATTCCCGACCAATAGTACCCATGGAGTAGCGTCTTTTGGACCAGGCTACGGGCCCCTTGATGCGCCCTTCCGACCCCTTCGTGTATCTCCTGTGGGACGTAGATCGACACACCGGAACAGAGGTTGAGTGTACGACTTTTTATATAGGTTCTCTTTACTCCATATGAAATGTAGAGCTTTGGCCCGAAGCCGACGGACCTCGACTCGATTCTCCGGAAGAATCCCTTCTTTTAGGTATTCTACGATGGGCATTCTCCAATCCGGGGTGTCTTCTTGAGTCGCGTAGATTTGGAATGTTGATTCCCCATCTTCGATGCTGGGCCGAGGTAGAACTTCAAAGAAGATGTTTCTCTTGTGATTGGCTAAATAGGAGGATGCGAGTTTGCTCAGTGCATCAGCCTTGGCGTTCAAATTTCTAGGAATTTGCTCCACTTGGACTTTGTCGAAGTTTTTCCGAAGCCTTTCTACCTCCGCCAGGTATTTCATCATGAGTGCTTCTCGGGCTTCGAAATGACTGGCTACCTAGTTGACGACTAGTGCAGAGTCCCTACGTATCCGGATCGTCTTCCGCCCCATTCCGGAGGCGATTCATAGTCCTACCAATAAGGCCTCTAATTGATCGTGAAAAAGTATTTTTGTAAAGTAACCGCAATCAATAACGGTATCGCGTGTAGCTAGCCAAGATGAGTACGGATCGTCCACAGGGATGCGTGGAACTTTTAATCTTGCTTTAGACGAGTTGATTGAAAGAAAGTGAGAGTGGAGAATAGATTCTAGATCTATATTGAATACGGATGTAGAATATATAAGAAGAGAGCTTGTAGGGTTCATTAGAATTTAGTAGTCATGGATGACTAATAAAGATGACTCCTTTTATTTTTTGATAGATTTAAAACTAGATTGATAGTAATGAATGAGGATTAGGGTTCTTGGAAGAAACTAGGGTTTTCCCACTATTGACCCTTGTCCCTTCATTGATCTCTATTCATGTCTAGCCCTTAACAAAACAATTGTTAATCTAATCTCAAATTGCGGTCGTGACTATCAATAAATTGATAGTGCGCCCGATTAGGATATTAACAATTCTTTTACTAAAGTTTATAAACTTCATGAGATGTAAAAAGAGTTAAAATATTTTCTCATCCATTATTCTACCATAATCCTACGAACCCTAGCAAGCTAGGAATTACCCACGCAGGTTTTGAGAAGAAGAAGAAGGGGTAGAGAAGAAAATCATAATACAGAAATTAAATGCAGAAAGTAAATGTGAATTAATTAAGCTAATGATCTATCTTTATTAATCAACATTACAAGTTCAAATCCTTCGAATTTAGATTATAAGAGGAAGAAGTTTCTCTCGATCTCTGCCTCATAGAAAGTATATGTTCCGTCGATATTCATGTCGCTCTATCATGTCAAATCGCGAACCTGTCGTGGATCTCTTGTTCTTTGACAGTGATTTGCTTCGTGTTAAAGGTGATGAATTCTAACTTCTGCTCTCGGTCCTTTAAATAGCCCTAGAAGCAGAAACCCTAGATCTCCTAGGTTTAGATATGCAATCATGATCACCCACCAAAAATCTCAGATCCAACGACCACCAATTGGCCGCGGAAGAGCCGCGGTTTGGAGAGATCATGACTTTAATTTTCTGGTGCTACCTGATGTTGACACGTGGAGATTTATGTGATGTCTGGATTTTGGAAATATTTCCTGAGTCTCTGCTAGTATTGATTATACGATTTTATTGGCAGATTTTTGATCCTGACATCTTGAATATCTTGATCTCCTGACCTGAGTTAAATCTGCACAATATCTCCATGAATAATATTAGTAATATTTGTTATATTAGAAATATAATCTTAATCATTTTATATGGTAATAAATCTTTAAGAAATTTGATTAAGATAATTTGATATGCATATGCATATTTTAATTACCAAAATATTATATAAATATTATATGCATATATTTTCCTTCACAATGTTAATTATAATATATAAACATATGGTAAAGAGTATTTTGTAGATAACCCCAAATATGTTCTATATTTATAATAAACACCTTTAAATATTTAAGAAAATTAAGAAAAATGTTATATCAAATGTGCAATATTTTCGACTAAACAAATACCCCCAAATTTAAATTTGATCGTCCCGAGCAAACTAGTTATTCAAGAGAGGGAGAAAAAAAAAAGAAAAATCTAAGTAGCATACTATCGTAGGCAATACGATTGCACTGAGCACGTGCAACAAGACGTTAAATCTCTAAGTATCTCTAGTAGAAGGAGTGTTGTCTCATGAGGGTTTTCAGCGGATTACACTCACAAAATCCCATAATAAAAGAAAGAAGATGAAATTACATACAAAGATAAGAATTATAAAAGAAAAAACTTGAAAATAACAGTTTCCAACTACACCATCTTTTCTGTTGCCATGAGCTCTATCTTAATGGTCATGAAAAGATGTCGGAAATCATATCATCTCTCAATAAAATATCGCCTTTTATCTTCCTCCCTACATTTATTCCAAAGATCGATCATATATCTCTATGTATGTGTAAAAGACAACCCTACACTTAGAGAATTCAATTCAAACTATCATACTCTTGTCCATCTTCCAAAGTACTTTATAGTCGGTGAATAATTTCAATGAAATTACTCACACATCTTTCATGCGACCGTTAATACTTCTTGAGGTACTAACCAACCGATTACAAAATGTGTTCGCGCATTTAGGCATAATTAATCTCGTCTTGCAACACCTAAGGCTTAGCAGTGGCTCCCAAACCAGTTGGTCTAAGGCACTAGGCGATAAAGCACCCTCGCTATATTTTTTTTATGCTACCTTAGGTGATTACAAAACCAGTGTTCATTTTTCTTCACAATTTTTTTCTTTATATTTTTATTTTTCACACTAAGGCTTTTAGACAAGAGCATTTCAAGATATCTTCTACTATTCTAAATTTCAAGATGTGTGCAAATGTGTATAGTAGGGTATCAACGTTCAAATATTTGGACTCAAGAATAGAAACTGTTTTTCAGACTTATTTTTATTCTCAGATTAGTAATTCCTTCATCTTACTAACCCTTGGGACAACAGCTCATAACTACTTCTTACTATCTTTGTTTAAGAAAATATATAACTTTCTTACTTTTCTCAAACTATCATATGTTTCATATGTAATTTTTCACTTTTTAATCTTTTATTATCAAAAAATTTGTGCTTATATTTATGATAATGCAAAATAATGCGTGAATAAGCACAAACCTCCCCCAAACATGTTTGCAGTAGTTTCCTCACTGATGTCATCTGTTAAGCTAAAAAAAACCTATAGACTTGGGAGGAAAAATTAGTAACGGTGACATGAATAAATGACAGTGAAATGCTCCCCCAAACTTATTTTTGGCTCACAATTTTGTAAAAAAATATTTTCGTTCAAGAGCCAAAATATATTTATCTCCTCTCAAAACATGAGTGAAACCGTATAAAGCATTTAAAATTATGAAAAGGGGGAGTAAAGTTATTAGTCAATATAAAACTTTACAAAAGCCAAAATTCAACACCAACCATTCAAAATTTTTATTAATATAGCACCAAGGTTGGTAGAAGAACATGTCACTATAGACGTGAAGAAGTGGGGAAGAGATAAGATGTGTAATAGAACGAGTTTACGTCTCAGTTTATAGAGACGAAACAGTGATGGTGGATTACTCGCATTCTCGTTCCAAATAAGAAGAAGGGGTGGCGGTTCAACTTCTTTGAGTGGGGGTTGATTCATCACAACGCCCATGTCTTCCAAGAATGCGAGTTCTTCAGCGAAGATTTCTTCAAAGCTTTCATCGATATTCCGAATAATAATCTCATCGGAAAGAACGAAATGATACTCGGACTCCATAAAAGGTTCATATTTAGCATTAAATGTTAACCCGGACAGCTCGATAGAAGGGTCTGTATGTGTATAATAAACAGCAGGGTCAAACAATAACGTACTAGCCGAGTCAAGATCAGTATCGTGAAACTGTTCAAATTCGCTACTGTCTGAATCTATCGTTTCGACAGAACATACTTGAGCATAGGGTTCGGAGGGTTCACTTCCCAACTTGTAATGTTAAGCTCAATTGACATCTTCCCGAAGGGTATGGTCATAGAACCGTTTCGACAATTGATTATTGTACTGAAAGTCGCTAGGAAAGGTCAACCTAAAATCACCGGAATTTGGCTTCGGGGGTTCGCCACAGGCTGTGTATCTATAACGATAAAGTTCACAGGGAATATAAATTCCCCGAGTTTGATTAACACATCCTCTAGCTCACCCCTACGCTGGGTGATAGATCGATCGGCCATCTGAAGAGTGCATTGCGCCGGTTTTAACTCTCCGATCCCTAATTGCTTATAAACAGAATACGGAAGAAAGTTAACACTAGCACCTAAATCGAGTAGAGCACGATTGATATTTTTACCCCAATAGAAATAGATATGGTAGGACTTCCAGAGTTCTTCCGTTTCTTGGGTATTTTTTGTGTAAAAGCAGTGCTTACATTACTCGCAAGGAAAACTTTTTTAGGCGCTTGAATTTTTCTCTTCCTAGTGCACAAGTCCTTTAGGATTTTCGCATAAGACGAAACTTGTTGAATAGCATCTAGAAGAGGAATATTTATGTGAACTTAAAAATTTCCACAATATTCTCCATTTGTGGAATTGGTCTGTTGCCCCTTAACTTGTTTGGATAAGGAGCTTTATCAATAAGGGTTGGGTCCAACATTGGAGAAGATTATGGGGATTGAATGGATCCCGGAATTGGAGTTGGGATTGTTTTACGTTGACTTGAGAAAGTGGGCGGAGGGTTCGAGCCTAGGGAAAAATGAAGAATAGGCTCGGAAGAAGGTGGTGGACTAGACGATGTAGGAGTAGAAGAAGTAGAAGCCGGGGTATCCTTAATATCATCGACATCAACATCATCAACATGTTCACCCATTTGGTTGTTCAGCACTCTTCCCGATCTCAACGTGGTTACGGCACATAAATTATGACTTTGTGAGTGGCCAGGATTCAGTAGAAGTTGAGATGGAAGTTTCCCTTTCTCTCTCGCACTCATCGCGGCATTTAACTGTGCAAGTTGTGCTTCTTTCGATTTCATGCTTTCACCGTAGGAAGCAGTGTTTTGCACTAATGTTTGGATAGAAGATTTTAAATCAGCCGCCGTTTGCGTGAAATGTTTAATAAACGTATCCAAGTTTCGTTCGAGTGCAGAAGAGTTTTCGGTACCGGCTGTTTGGAAAGAATTATTATAAGGTGTAGGATTGTTGGCCGGATTTTGAAAAGGTTGCAATTGAAAGGGGTGCTGACTCGGTTGTGGTGGTTGCTGTTGCTGTAGGGGAGGCCTTTGATAGTTACTTGGGAACTGGTTTTGATTTTGAGTTTGGTTTTGGTTCCAAGAAAAATTAGGATGATTCCTCTATCCCTGATTGTATGTGGAAGAATAAGGATCGTTTCTAGGTCGTTGCTGAAAATTAGCATTAATTTGTTTTTGACCTTGAAACGGTGGACTCAAAGGGTATTCTTCCGTCAAATATGATGGGTCGGAACAGCAACCACACATGGTTTTGGGGAGCGTAATCTGGTTTAGGGAGGCAGATGAGAATTTGTTTTCGATAGCGTCGAGTTTCTTTTGCATCGCGGCCATTTCGGCTTTCACTGTGATGGAAATATCGAGCTGATGGATACCCCCTATATGATGTTGGTCTAACGCTTTCCCATTGTAAAGTTTGTTCAGCGAGATCTTCCAGAAATTGCCAAGCTTCACCATCGTCTTTGGACATGAAATTGCATTGACAAATGGTCTCACGCATCTGTTTTATTGCTGGATTAATACCCTCATATATAATTCGACAAAGGTCCTATCTATTAATTTCGTGATGAGGGCATTGGACTAGCAGATCTTTAAACCGTTCAAAGCATTTCCAAAATGGTTCATTGGGAAGCTGGGTAAACTGGTTAATCTTGCTTCGAACACAGGCGGTCTTATGATTGGGATAAAATTTCTTAAGGAATGCTATAACGAATTCATCCCAATTGGCAATAGAGTGTGCGGTAGTGTTATAAAGCCATTTTTCTGCTAGATCGCACAAGGTAAAAGGGAGAAGAAGTAGTCTCATAACATCCACTGAAAGTTGTGAAGTGCCTATCACTGCGCATACGTTTTCGAATTTGGTGATAAAAACGTATGCGTCTTCAGATTTAAGCCCACGAAATTTTGGCAACAGGTTAATGAAGTGGGGTTTACTTTCGAAATTATCCCCATTGGCTGGTGGAATAGATAGACAAGTAGGAAGGGGTCCACACACGGGGTAATATCTTTCTTGGAGAAAGATGCGTTGTGGATTCTGCACACCTACGGGCGGTGGCAGGGGTGTGTTAGTAAAATCTGATGGAGAACCGTCCATCTCGGTCGAAGTGGTGGGTGGAGGGGAAAAAGAAGATGAAGAAGTACCAACTTCGGAATCGATAGCAAAAACTCGGACAAGACGGGCACTAGAATCCTGTGTCCAGCCGGGCATGCACTAAGTAGGTTTAGCGCAAGTGGCAGCGTGTGTGAGAACTAAAAAGGTTTGTTTTGAAAACTGTCAGATGTGAGTTAAATCACATAAAAATGCACAAATAATCTTAGAACTAAGGTCACCTAGGTTAAGTCACTAGACCGCTCCTAGACTTCCAAAGGACAAGCCGCAGGATCAATCATCTACCACCTCTTTATTACTCTTGTAGCCAGGTAAGTGTCAGGTAAGTGGGAGGTATCTGCTATATACATCACCGAAAATAGCCGGCCTAATTAAGTAACCACTTTTAGTCACACTTGCCTAGACACCATAAAAGAAATGCGGATAAGCGATAGATTACCCACGACTCTCCTCTGTCCTAATTGAGCGCGACGTTCCTTAGAGTCTTGGTCTTGATATTTTTTAACTAATGTAGGGTGATGCGGATGCTCGTTTTGTGATTTGTGGAGCCTAGAAAGGGTGATGAAATACCCACCTAATCTAAATTTTGGTTTTCCCCTTTAAAGTCCATTTTAAAATATGCAAAAACAAACCAATTATAAAACATGCAAAAGATTTTTGAGCGGCAATATTTCTTTTGCAAAGAATCTTGCAGAAAATCAAATTATTGGATTTCTAGAGGAGAGAGAAAGTACAGAGAAAGATACCAGAGAAATTTGGGAGCACAACACCCTAACTTAGCCGGGGTTCTGCCGCCAAAACGATGCTTCTATTGCGGTTCCCCCCCAGAAATTAGGGTTCTCTTGGCAATTTTTCTACAGCGGCCTCCTTTTCTCCTCTGGTCCTCTCTGAAGGTTTCGGAATCTCAATTTTCTCGTTCCAGTGACTCCAGATTCTCTCACAAATATCGCTCAATAATCGTTAAATATGCAAGTTGCGGTTTTATTTTATTTTTATGATATGGATCGAATAAGAATTCAACCCGAATAGCAAAAAAAATTTATACACGTATCCCCGGCAACGGCGCCATTTGATTGATCGTGAAAAAGTGTTTTTGTAAAGTAACCGCAATCAATAACGGTGTCGCGTGTAGCTAGCCGAGATGAGTACAGGTCGTCCGTAGGGATGCGTGGAACTTTTAATTTTACTTTAGACGAGTTGAGTGAAAGAAGGGGAGAGTGGAGAATAGATTCTAGATCTATGTTGAACATGGATGTAGAATATATAAGAAGAGGGCTTGTAAGATTCGTTAGAATTTAGTAGTCATGAATGACTAATAAAGATAACTTCTTTTATCTTTTGATAGATTTAAAACTAGATTGATAGTGATGAATGAGAATTAGGGCTCTTAGAAGAAACTAGGGTTTCCCCACTATTTCCCCTTGCCTCTTTATTAATCTCTATTCATATCTAGCTCTTAACAAAACAATTGTTAATCTAATCTCAAATCGCAGTCGAAACTATCAATAAATTGATAGCGCGCCCAATTAGAATGTCAACAATTTTTTTGCTAAAATTTATAAACTTCATAAGATGTAAAAGGAGTTAAAATATTTTCTCATCCATTATTCTACCCTAATCCTATGAACCCTAAAAAGTTAGGAATTACTCAAGCATGTTTTGAGAAAAAGAAGAAGTGGTAGAGAAGGAAATCATAATGCAGAAAGTAAATGCGGATTAATTAAGATAATGATCTACCTTTATTAATCAATGTTACCAGTACAAATACTTCGAATTTAGATTACAAGAGAAAGAAGTTTCTCTCGATCTCTGCCTCGTAGAAAGTAGATGTTCTATCGACATTCATGTCGCTCTATCACATCGAATCGCGGACCTGTCGTGGATCCCTTGTTTTTTGACGGTGATATACTTCGTGTTAAAGGTGATGAATTCTAACTTCAGCTCTTGGTCCTTTTAAATAGCCCTAAAAGCAGAAATCTTATATCTCATAGGTTTAGATATGCAATCATGACCACCCACCAAAAATCTCAGATTCAACGGCCTCTATTTATAGCATATTGGCCGCCGAAGCGCCGCGCTTTGGAGAGATCATGGCTTCAATCTTCTGGTGCCGCATGATATTGACACGTGGAGATTTATATGATGTCTGGATTTTGGAAATATTTCCTGAGTCTCGCCAGTATTGATTCTACGATTTTATTGGCAGATTTTTGAGCCTGTCATCTTAAATATCTTGATCTCCTGACCTGAGCTAAATCTGCACAATATCTCCATGAATAATATTAGTAATACTTGTTATATTAGAGATATTATCTTAATCATTTTATATGGTAATAAATTTTTTAAAAATTTGATTAAGATTATTTGATATGATATGCATATTTTAATTACTAAAATATTATATAAATATATTTTCCTTCATAATGTTAATTATAATATATAAATATATGGTAAAGAGTATTTTGCAGATAAACCCAAATATGTTCTATATTTATAATAAACATCTTTAAATATTTAAGAAAATTAAGGAAAATGTTATATCAAATATGCAATACTTTCGATTGAGCAGCCTCGTATTCTGCGGCGTTGTTTGATGCCTTAAAACCGAGCTTTAGGGAATACTCTATTTCCGTGTCGTTCAGGCCTCAGATGATCAGGCCTGCCCCACTTCCTTCTTCTGTAGAGGATCCATCTACATAGAGCACCTAGTCCGGGATTGGGCCGGATACTTCCTCGATTGAAGTCTCTCAATGAGAGATTTCCTAAAACTAATTAATAAACTTCTCTTCGCTATATAAAGAACCCAAGACTTCAAGTTAAAAAAAAGAGAGAGAACAGAGAGAGAAACATACAAAAAAAAAGAAAAAAAAAGAGAGAACGGAGAGAGAAACATACAAAAAAATAAAAGAAAAAGAAAAAGAGAATTTAATTCTCAAACAAAGGGTTTAACGCTTCAAAAAAGGAACTTAGTTCTTCATCTAGTTGAGGTCTGCAGAAGCAGATCTCTCCACAAGTTGAGAATTTAATTCTCATTGGGGAGATTCTGTTATGCAGATTTAAAACTTAGGGAAAAGAAGTAAGTTCAAAGAATTTAATTCTTACAAAAATATATTGGAATTTAATTCCTCTGATAAAATTAGGGTTTAACCCTGTAAAGAATTTAATTCTTATAAAACAAGAGACTTGAAATTCTCTAAACTCATATTCCATCATCGTTAATATGAGATCAAAATCTTCATGCACATAGAAGGAAAGGCTGGTGATTCATTAATATTCAACACTATAATGAAACCTCACGTGTTTCCCCATGTGAGCACCTCTGATGAACAAAAAAGAATGGCTGGGACCGAGTCACGTGTTTTCCATGCGAGCGCCTAAAAGAAGAATAAGAAGTGCTTCCTAGGGCAGTCACGCGTTTTCCACGCGACCCCCAATCAAGTACTTAGCACTTATATGAAAAAGGGAATAGACCCAAAAATAGCGCTCACATTTTGAAGGCGCCTCACGTGTTCGCACGTGAGCACCACAGAATCTAAGTGCTTAGCACTTATAAAGGAAAGAGAAATAAATCCATAGAACAGACCCCATTTCGGGCGCCTCACGTGCTCAAACGTGAGCCGAGTTCTTAGCACTTATAAAAGAGGAAGGAAATAAAACCCAAAAAGGAAATACCCAACTTTGGGGCGCCTCACGTGCTCACACGTGAGTGCCACAAGAATTAAGTGTTTAACACTTATATATAAACGGGGACTTGAACCCAATGTACAGCGCCAGCTTTGAGGTGCCTCATATGCCACATAGGAGTGCCCCCAGAATTCAGTGTTTAACACTGCCTCAGAACCTCACATGGGAACACGTGAGTGCTGATCGTATACTAGTGCTTAACACTATGGGAAGTCAACTTCAGTCTTAAGTTGGCTAAGTCTTCTTGAGATTAAAATATCTTTGATCTTCAATCAATCAAGCTCCCCATGCTTATGTCTTCCTAAACTGATCCTAGTCCCAAACATGACTAATGATCTTCCGACGGATATTCATCCCATATCTTCCTTTAATCTGGAAATTGGTTCAAGGGTACATGATTAATCCAAAAATTTGTAGTTTACCGTAATCAGAAACGGCGTCGCTTCGCAGCTAGCCGGTGAATACGGGTCGATCCGCAGGGATGTGTTAATTTCTGATTTTGTGTTATAACGAGTTGATTCAAATCGTTGTTGGTTTTTTTATCGATTGAGTTTAAGACGAATTTATGTGATGAGAAAGAACTCATTAGGGTTAGGTCGAAGGTAAGTGTGTTGAGATCAATGTGTTCACCTCTTTCAATGTCGTGATTTAAGCTTTTAGGAAAGTCACAACAATCAATAGGAAAAGGGATTAGGATGATCGGGAAGAAACAAAGTTTCTTCCTCTAGATCCTTGTCCGTCTTTTCTTATTCATTGATGTGAGCTTCATGGACATCATATAAGTCCGGCCTTTATACTACGGAACACCGTTACCTTATAGGTAGGGTGCCGTAGGGGGCGGATCGTATATGTGTGCATGAAGGTTTCGTTTAAAAATAAGTTGACATTGAAAGAGGTGAGAGACATCCGTCTCTCACTCACTCCCTTGTTCCTAACCCTAACGAGCGAGAATTTTACTCGCACATTAGGGAATTATGAGTAAGAATCATTTTTATGTTTTATGTTTTAAATAGTTACCTCACGACAGATTAAAAATTAGCTAACTAGCAATTAAATGATTACTAGGGCAAATAGAACAATTATACTAATGCAGGAATTAAATAAAATTAAAGACTTACACGAAGAAGATGATGCTCTTGATTTCTCCAACAAATCTCACTTTTATTGAATATAAAGAGGCATACATTTTTACAGATCTAGATTACAATTTATAAGTAACTAGTGAAGCTAGGGTTACAGACTCTCGTAGACATGAATTTACTGATTTACCCCCTAAAAATCCCAACACATGAAACGACACACCGACACAAGGAGTCGGTGCCGACACGGGCACCATATGGCCGCGGTTCCGCGGCAAAGACATGCATTTGGCCGCGGATCCGCGGCCATTTGGTGGGATTGGCCCACCAGATTTCTGTGCTTTGTTGCTCTTATCTTGGGCTCTCTTTTTTTACTATTCTTTTCTCTGTGGGGCTTTCTAGTATTCTCCAGATTCTCAGTGAAACTTGTAAGGATCTTTTTGACCGTTTCACTTGACGTTCGTCTTGGCTTGAGTAGGATCCGTGTGCTGGTTGGTCAAAAGTCCATTTCCTGTATCATCTTTGTCTTTTTCACTGCATTTGCTTCAAAAGTCTGTATCCTGTATCATGTAACAAACGATCGTCAAAAGCACCTGTTTACTTATAAATTGCACAAAAATGGGGCGTATGAATTGCAATATTATGATGTGAACAAATACCCCCAAACTTACCTTTTGCTCGTCCTCGAGCAAATTTATTAGTTTATTCTAACCTAGCCACATTTTCGCAGGGAAACGCGATTGCACTGAGCACGTGCAACAAGCCGTTAAACCTCTAGGTGTCCCTAGTAGGAGGAGTGTTGTCTCCTGAGGGTTTTCAGCGGATTACACCCACAAAATCCTATCAATTTGGTTTCTCAACTTTTGTTCTCCAATCAGGTTTTCTAATAAGGAATTCTATTATCTTATACTTGCAAATTATCCGCCCGTATTTTTCACACTTCCTTATCATGCAACTTAAGATTATACATGTTCCATAAAATTACTTAGAATTCAGCATTTCATAAGTTTTTTCTTCTAGAGTCTCATCTCCACTTAGGAATTTCTATCAACTCTATTAAAGATACAAGTTTTATTTTTCATTCCTTTCTCTTATCTAAACTCTAATCACATATCCCCACGTGTGTGTAATTTTTACCCCTACACTTGGAAATTCAAATCAAGCAATCGTACCCTCGTCCATTGTTCAAAGCACATAACTTTCGCTTACATATCCTTCATGCGACCGTTAATACTTCTTGAGGTACCAACAGCCGATTACAAGATACGTTAGGCCTTTGAAGCGTATTTCCTAGTTTTGCAACACCCAGGGCTTTTAGCAGTGACTCCCAAACCAGTTGGTCTAAGGCACTAGGTGATGAAGCACCCTCGCTAATTAATTTTCTAGCCCTAAGTAATCACAAAAACCAGTGTCCATTTTTTTATTCACACTTTTTTTTTTTTATGATCATTGTGCTAAGGACTTTAGACAAGAGTAATTCAAGGTCTCTTCTACTAATCCAAGTTTCAAGGTGCGTGATTGTGCATTTTGTAGGGTACATGTTTTCAGAATCTAAACTCAAGCTAGGAACTATCTTTCGAACTCATACTTTAATAAGAGTATTAATACTCTTCCCTCGTTTTGGCTTAACCCACGAAGTGAACCCAGAATTTGCCTATTTCTAAATAACCTACAAAGACATATACTCTCTCTCGCTAAACTTTAAGGAATGTTATTTTTAGGGTTTTAATTTGCTAAGTCTAGGATCTAGTTTTTCCTACTCAGTTAACCTTTTATCAAACTCAAATTAATTAACCAAAATTGAATACAATAATTTTTTCAAATTTTCAAATTTTTTAAATTTTTATGATTTTTATAGTTTTCTAAATTTTTTTTTCTTTCAAATTTTTCAGATTTTTATGATTTTTGTATAAAGATGCAATGCAGAAATTAAATATGCAAATAGGAAAACAAAATATATACAATATGCAATGCAAGGATAACTATGTACATCACCCTCTAACACCCCCAAACTTGAGCAAAGCAGTGCCCTCACTGCCCGGCCCCACGTCGCGCTCGTGAGCGTGAACGTGATCTCTCCCCCCTAGCCAACAGTGTTTGTATCCCCCTCTCAATCTCCGTCAACCGACGGTCGTGTTCTCGTGCCGTTGCCCGAAACTCATCCCTCAAAGAGTCTAATCTCCTCACTGTTCTTCTCATTAATCGCGCATGTTCTTGGGGAGTTAACTCTTCCCCGCTCGACGTCGAGCTCGAGCTGGGTGTGTGTGCAGGTATGTTTTCTCCCGGCTCTGTCCGTGTCCAAATATCCGTCAGTCTAGAGTAAGACGACGAGACGCCCTCTAAAAGTGGTCGAACTATGGTACCGTCTGTCAAATAAGAGTCAAATTCCTCGGCCGGGAGGAAATAACGGCAGAGTTGGGTCACGAGCATGGGACATGGATATACACTACCTCTTTTACCCGAACCTATGGAGTATAGCAAAACTGTGCACATGTCGAATCTAGGGTTTTTCGTCATTAAAGTATGAACGACATGTAAGGAAGGGGTGAAAAAGGTTGTGTTGTGAGAACTTCCAAATATATTGTTTTGTGCCCACCGGCACACAGTTAAAACATTTGCGAAGAGGGTCCGTGCTTGGATCCCCTTGCGCGGTTCTCGCGCACAGTCATTACCCATTAAAGGAATATAATCTTCAAAGCGAAGGGGTTGTTCGTGTGCCGGTACACGTGGTATTAGTGTCACCTCGTGTATCATATCCCTATCAATGCGAATTTCATTATTTCCCCAAATCAGTTTAATATAACCTAGGTTGTCTAGGCTATTTTCTTCCATTGACTCATAAAATTGGGTAACTAAGCTAGGGACAACAAATGCAGATCCATGGTTATAGAGGAGGTAATTCCATCCCCTCTGTGCAATTTCGTGTGGGAAGTATGATCCATAGATCTCGTGTGCGAACACCGGTGAGAAATCTCTCTCGTACTGCATTTTATGGGCCATCACAAGTTTACAGAGAAAGTCTATGCAGAAAAGGAGAGTAAGGGTTCAGGTTTACCTCCCCTGAAAATTTCAGGGGGTGACGAGGCAGATCGGCGGCGGAAGAGCGGTGGGAGACGGCAGGCGCGGCGGCTGCGCGACGCTCTGGTGGCGGCGCGTCTCGAGATTTATGCAGAGGGCAGGGGCGGCGCCTAGGGTTTTTATGAGGAGAAAATGTTTAGGGTATGAGGGCAGGAGGGCTCGGGTTCCATTATATAGGGGGAAAGGGATGATTTACAAAAACCACCCTTTAAGGTGAGGGTTTTATTTGTAAATGCAGCTATTAATCTGCAAATTTGCAATTAAGTCCAAAATATTATTTTTTGTTTATTTTTTTTATTTTTTTTTATTTATATTATCTTATTTTTATGGTATTTTGGAAATGTACATGCAAATGATATACACACCCCCAAACTTGTTTGAAATAGTGTTATTGGGAAACAAAGTTTGGGGGTGAAAGCGGAGGAAGATCAATCAGTGTAAAGCGGCTCCTGCAAAAACAGGAGCTCCTCCGAAGGATCCGCAGTGAAGAACGGTTTTAGTCGATGCCCATTTACCTTAAATAAGGTACCGTCTTCAGGGTTTTCAAGATCAACCGCACCGTGCGGATAAACGGTGCGGACTACAAAAGGTCCTCTCCATCTGGACCTGAGCTTACCAGGATGCAAGTGTAACCGAGTGTCATAAAGTAGAACATGTTGACCAGGTTCAAAAGTTTTTCGTAAAAGGTGTTTATCGTGGAACACCTTGGCTCGGTTTTTAGCAGTTATGGCATTGTCATATGCCTCATCCCTTAGCTCCTCCAACTCATTCAGTTGCAGCTTTCTGTTGCTGCCCGCATCTCCTAAAGACAAATTTAGCTCTTTGATAGCCCAGAAAGCTTTGTGCTCGATCTCCACTGGGAGGTGGCAAGCCTTCCCGTACACAAGCCGGTATGGAGACATACCCAGATCGGTCTTATATGCAGTACGGAAAGCCCATAGTGCATCTATCAGTTTTAGTGACCAATCCTTACGGTTTTTGGAAACCGTTTTCTCCAAAATTTGCTTTATCTGCCGATTTGAAACCTCGGCTTGCCCACATGTTTGGGGGTGATATGGCGTTGACAATTTGTGGGTGATAGAGTATTTACGCATTAAGGACTCGAAAGTCCTATTGCAGAAGTGAGAACCATTATCACTTATTATCGCTCGAGGGTGCCCGAATCGAGAAAATATGTGTTCTTTAAGGAATCGAACGACAACTTTATTATCGTTCGTTCGGCTGGGCACAGCCTCGACCCACTTGGAAACGTAGTCAATCGCCAACAGAATATACACATTTCCAAAAGAGTTAGGAAATGGTCCCATAAAATCTATACCCCAAACATCAAAAATGTCCACTACCAAAATGGGTTGGAGTGGCATTTCGTTTCTCCGCGAAATCCGGCCCAAATGTTGGCACCGGGAGCAAGTTTTGCAGTATTCAAATGAATCCTTGAAGAGTCGTGGCCAATAGAAACCACACTGCAAAACTTTTTCGGCTGTCTTCTTTGGGCCAAAGTGCCCGCCACATGCTTGATCGTGGCAGAAAGACAGCACGCTCTTGACCTCACTCTCGGGCACACACCGACGGATGATTTGGTCGGAACAGTATTTGAAAAGATAGGGTTCATCCCAGTAAAAATGCTTTACTTGGGACAAAAATCGAAACTTATCTTGTTTCGACCAATCATTAGGAATAAGGCCCGTGGCTAAATAATTTACAATATCGGCGAACCATGGTTCGCAAGAAACGGTTAAGAGCTGCTCGTCGGGAAAAACGTCAGAGATTGGAAGATCGAGCGTGGGCGAAGAAGGAAGTCGTGATAGGTGATCAGCTACTACGTTTTCACATCCCTTTTTGTCCTTAATGACAAAGTCAAATTCTTGCAATAAAAGGATCCAACGTATTAACCTAGACTTAGCATCCTTCTTCGCAAAGAGGTGGCGAAGAGCCGAATGATCAGTATAAACGACGACTGGAGAACCGATTAAATAAGGCCGAAATTTTTCGAGTGCAAACACAACAGCTAAAAATTCTTTCTCTGTTGTTGTGTAATTAAGTTGGGCCTCATTTAGTGTTCGGCTAGCATAATAAATCACGTGTGGCATCTTATTAATGTGCTGTCCAAGAACAGCTCCAATTGCAAAGTCTGATGCGTCGCACATGATTTCAAAAGGGTGCATCCAGTCGGGAGATGAGAGGACGGGTGCAGTGATGAGTGAATGTTTTAAAGACTCAAATGCTTCAGTGCATGTGGAGTCAAAAGCGAAGGTCGTGTCCTTGGCCAGTAAGAGGGTCAAGGGTCTAGCAATCTTGCTAAAGTCCTTGATAAACCGTCTGTAAAAACCGGCGTGGCCAAGGAAGGCTCTAATATCTTTGACGCATTTTGGGGGAGGTAGGTTAGAAATAACTTCGATTTTAGCCCTGTCTACCTCGATGCCGTTTTGCGAGATGACATGTCCTAAAACAATGCCCTCTCGTACCATGAAATGGCACTTCTCCCAATTTAATGTTAGGTTCTTATCCCTGCAGCGGGTAAGAACAGCGTCAAGATGGCGTAAACACTCGTCGAAGGAGTCGCCAAAGATGGAGAAATCGTCCATAAAAATCTCCAAGAACTTTTCGACCATGTCTGAAAAGATCCCCATCATACACCGCTGAAATGTAGCGGGCGCATTGCATAACCCGAAGGGCATGCGACGATAAGCAAAGGTGCCAAAGGGACAAGTAAATGTTGTCTTGTCTTGGTCCTCTTTGGCGATGGGGACTTGATTGTAACCGGAATAGCCATCGAGGAAGCAATAGAATTCGTGCCCTGCCAATCGCTCGAGCATTTGGTCAATGAAAGGTAAAGGAAAGTGGTCTTTCCTTGTAGCGGCATTGAGTTTCCTATAGTCTATGCAGACTCGCCACCCAGTTTGGGTGCGAGTGGGAATCAACTCATTTGCCTCGTTTGTAATGACCGTAATGCCCGATTTCTTTGGCACGACATGGATTGGGCTAACCCATTGGCTATCCGAGATAGGGTAAATGATACCGCTATCCAGACATTTGACAATTTCCTTCTTAACCGCCTCTTTCATGATGGGGTTGAGGCGCCTTTGTGGATCTCGTGCTGGCTTGGCATCATCCATTAAGTGTATATGATGTTCGACTATGAGGGGACTAATCCCCTTAATGTCCGCCATAGACCAGCCGAAAGCTTGCCGATTATTAAGTAGGACCATCAAAAGAGCCTTCTCTTGCTCAAGAGCTAGAGAGGCTGATATAATGACAGGTAAGGTCTCATTATCACCTAGATATGCATATTTTAGGTGTGTCGGCAAAAGCTTTAATTCGAGTTTAGGAGGTGAAACAATAGATGGTAGCAAAGGGGTAGTTGTTTCAAACTCGAATGATTCCATCAAAGGTTCGAACTGAGTGTACGCAATAGTGTCGGATGGTTCTACTAACTCATCCGCAAAAGCAAAAGACTCCAAATCAGGTGACGAGTCTTCGAAGTCGTCGACGAATGTAAAACATTCAAAATCGTTATCCGCCGCGAAAGCTGAGTCGGATTCTAGGAGGAACGCACTAGTGGCGTTAACATTGCTGTGGTCGAATAAAAAATTCTCGAACTCACAGTCCTCCTCCGCGATCTCATTGATCGAGCAAACGTCGAGTACGCTAGCATTGGACTCAGCAGGCTGACTTCCTAACTTGAAAATATTGAGCTCAATTGTCATATTGCCGAAAGATAGGTTCATTGAACCATTACGACAATTGATCACTGCGTTGGAAGTAGCCAAAAATGGTCGACCTAATATAACCGGAATTTGGTTCTGGGGGTTCGCAACAGGTTGTGTATCCATCACTATAAAGTCTACGGGGAAAATGAAATCCCCTACTCTTATTAACACATCCTCCAGCTCTCCCCTAGGATGAGTTATTGACCGGTCGGCCATTTGGAGAGTACAGTGAGTGGGCTTAAGCTCTCCAACGCCCAATTGCTCGTACACAGAATAGGGTAGCAAATTGACGCTCGCACCAAGATCTAATAGTGCTCTATTGATGTTCTTGTCCCCAATTGTTATTGAAATGGTAGGACACCCGGGGTCCTTTTGTTTTGGGGGTAAGGAATTTACAAGAGCATCGCTAATAGCACTAGCCACAAAAACTTTCTTTGGCACTTGCGACTTCCTCTTTTTGGTGCACAAGTCCTTTAAAATTTTGGCATATGAAGGAACTTGCTGAATTGCATCCAAAAGAGGGATGTTTATGCTAACCTGTTTAAACAACTCGACAATCTTCTCCATTTGAGGAGTTGGTTTATTGGATCTCAACCTATTAGGAAAAGGAACATTTTGAAAAGTGGTTGAGTCCAACTTTTGTGGATCAGATTGTCGAGTTGGAACGGTACCTCGTGTAGATGTGTTCGTGTCGTGAGAATTAGGTCCGTTCAAGCTAGAAGAGGTAGAGCCATGTGAAGGGTGGAGAATAGGCTCTAAAGAAGAAGATGGTGAAGAAGAAGAAGAAGAAGAAGAAGACCCACCGGCAGGGGTGTCATTGTTAATGCCCACATTGTTCCGCAACACTTTTCCCGATCTCAACGTGGTCACCGCATTCACATTATGATTTTGCTGATTGTGTGCAGCATGTGCGTGACCGGGGTTGGGCAACGGTTGAGACGGGAGTTTTCCTTTTTCGCGCTCGCTCAAAGCTGCATTAAGTTGTGCAATTTGTGCCTCAATAGATTTGATACTCTGATCGTGGGAGGCACTATTTTGCACTAAAGATTGAATAGAAGTCTCAAGTCTTGCTGTAGACTGTGTAGATTGCTTAAGGAATGCATCTAGACTTCTCTCGAGCGAGCTAACCTTATCATTATTAGGTTGAACATAATTGTTTGGCTGGTAAGCATTGTTCGGCACAAAATTGTTCACCTGATTAGGGTAAGGTTGTTGTTGAAATTGTTGCGGTTGATATTGAGTTTGCGAGGGTGCTTGTTGTTGTTGTGGAGGAGGAGGTCTTTGAAAATTATTATTATTTCCTTGGAATTGTTGATTTTGGTTCTAAGCGAAATTTGGGTGACTCCTCCACCCCGGATTATACGTCGAAGAGTACGGATCGTTCCTTTGTCGTTGCTGAAATGCAGCATTGACTTGATCCTGTCCTTGAGTGGATGCATTATAAGGACACTCTTCAGTTAAGTGCGATGGATCCGCACAACAAGCACAGACAGTTCGTGGGGGCATAGCAGGGGCAGGAGAAGACGACGAGATTTTGTTCTCGATCGCTTCTAGCTTTTTCGTCAGAGCGGCCATCTCGGCCTTCATAGCAATCGACATCTCTATTTGATGTATGCCCGCCCTAGATTGACCACTAGAAGTTGATGTGGTCTTGGTGCTCTCCCACTGTATTGTCTGCTCACTAAGATCCTCGAGAAACTGCCACGCCTCATCATTAGACTTAGAGAGAAAATGATCTTGACAGATGGTTTCTAGCAACTGCTTCGTTGCCGAGTTCAATCCTTCATATAATGTTTGGCAAAGTTGCCAACTTTCTATCCCATGGTGAGGGCATTGAACTAATAGGTCCTTGAATCTCTCGAAGCACTTCCAAAATGGTTCAGACGGAAGTTGTGAGAATTGAATTATTTCATTACGGATTCTGGCATTTTTATGGTGAGGATAAAACTTTTTTAGAAAAGCTTTCACAAACTCATCCCAATTTTTTATAGAATGTGATGCGGTGCTATATAGCCACTTCTCGGCTAGGTCACATAAGGTGAAAGGAATGACCCTTAGCCTTATAGCGTCATCACTCAATTGGGTCGTTTTCATCATTGCGCACACATTTTGGAATTTATTAATAAAGATATATGCGTCTTCAGTTTCCAAACCGTGAAATTTCGGCAGCATATTGATGAAATGTGGTTTAATCTCAAAATTGTCCCCATTTGCCGGTGGGGGTGAAAGACATGTGGGTAAAGAAATGCGAACGGGGTAGAAGAGATCCTGGAGCGCAACTCGTGCGGGCGCTACAACAGGCGGTAGATTCGGGTTATTCGCACCTGGCGGAGGTGGAATCATTCTCGTCGGTAAGGTATCGTTGGGGTTGAATCCCGACATACCTTCAAAAGAAGAATTTGAATGTGGAGGTAAGGAAGTGGACGGAAGATCGACGAAGGGTTCGTTGGTCGGTATCAACGAAACGCGGACTAATCGGGCGTTAGTATCCCTAGTCCAAAATGACATACACTAAAGGGTAGTGCAGTCAGAAAAAAAAAACAGAATGTGGGGGTAAGATAACGTCAGTGAGAAGAAGTGGTGGAAGTGAGTTTTGAGGTTTTCTTTTTGCGACAAGTTGCAAGTTTTTGAAAAGTTTTATTTGTGTTTTTTTTATTATATTTTTTATTTGTGTGTGAGTTTTGCAAAGAAGTTTTTTTTTTTTTTTTTTTGAAAACGGACTCGTGACACAACTGTATCAACCACACATGCACAATCAGGCCTAGATCTAGGGTCGCCTAGGTCTACTAGACAGCTCCTAACTAGGGCTAGAAATAGACCTCAAACCGCCTCTTCACGGACAAATACGGCCAGGTAAGTGGGAAGGAACCACCACTACAGTGGGCCTAATTAATAACCACTAGCCTAGACACCGCAATGTCGGTTAGGATAAACGGCCGATGCCTACCCTAGTCCTTTTCCTATTGAGCTCGCTGTCCTTAGGTCTGAGTCTAATCTTTTTTAATTAAAGGTGGTCGATACAAAATGCTTTAGGTGTTTTCTGGGGTCCTGGGAAGGGTGATGAAATCCCCACCCAATCTGAATTTGGTCAAATAGCCCCTTAAGTCCGATTAAAATATGCAAAACAACAATTCACTTGCAATCAATTTTTTTTAGCGCGGCGCAAAGAAACCTGCAGAAATCTGTTATTTAGAAGGGGGAGAAAGACTTTTTGACGCAAAGAACCCTGCAGAAGATTTTTACAGATAGAGATATGGAGATTGACAGAGGGAAGAAGGAGGAACAAACTCACAAAATTTAGTGCGCTGACGTGGCAGTCAAGGCGCGGATCCGCGGCGGAAGGCCCACTTAGGCGGCGGAAAAGCGGCAAACTTAGGGTTTCAGCTTCAGAAAAAAATTTGGACTGCTCTGTGCCTTTATTTCCTCTCTGTTCTTATATGCAACTTTCTGTTTTGACCCTCTGTAAAATTCCAGATCCAAAAGTTCTTGTCGTTCCTGCAAGATTCACACGAGAAACCCTTCAAACAGATAAAAATAATGAAAAACTAATTTTTGTATTTTGTATTTTCAGATTTTTATAATTTTTCAAAGTTTATATCAACCCGAAATCATACAAAAAGAGAAAATTACGCCATCCCCGGCAACGGCGCCATTTGATTAATCCAAAAATTTGTAGTTTACCGTAATCAGAAACGGCGTCGCTTCGCAGCTAGCCGGTGAATACGGGTCGATCCGCAGGGGTGTGTTAATTTCTGATTTTGTGTTATAACGAGTTGATTCAAATCGTTGTTGGTTTTTTTATCGATTGAGTTTAAGACGAATTTATGTGATGAGAAAGAACTCATTAGGGTTAGGTCGAAGGTAAGTGTGTTGAGATCAATGTGTTCACCTCTTTCAATGTCGTGATTTAAGCTTTTAGGAAAGTCACAACAATCAATAGGAAAAGGGATTAGGATGATCGGGAAGAAACAAAGTTTCTTCCTCTAGATCCTTGTCCGTCTTTTCTTATTCATTGATGTGAGCTTCATGGACATCATATAAGTCCGGCCTTTTATACTACGGAACACCGTTACCTTATAGGTAGGGTGCCGTAGGGGGCGGATCGTATATGTGTGCATGAAGGTTTCGTTTAAAAATAAGTTGACATTGAAAGAGGTGAGAGACATCCGTCTCTCACTCACTCCCTTGTTCCTAACCCTAACGAGCGAGAATTTTACTCGCACATTAGGGAATTATGAGTAAGAATCATTTTTATGTTTTATGTTTTAAATAGTTACCTCACGACAGATTAAAAATTAGCTAACTAGCAATTAAATGATTACTAGGGCAAATAGAACAATTATACTAATGCAGGAATTAAATAAAATTAAAGACTTACACGAAGAAGATGATGCTCTTGATTTCTCCAACAAATCTCACTTTTATTGAATATAAAGAGGCATACATTTTTACAGATCTAGATTACAATTTATAAGTAACTAGTGAAGCTAGGGTTACAGACTCTCGTAGACATGAATTTACTGATTTACCCCCTAAAAATCCCAACACATGAAACGACACACCGACACAAGGAGTCGGTGCCGACACGGGCACCATATGGCTGCGGTTCCGCGGCAAAGACATGCATTTGGCCGCGGATCCGCGGCCATTTGGTGGGATTGGCCCACCAGATTTCTGTGCTTTGTCTTGGGCTCTCTTTTTTTACTATTCTTTTCTCTGTGGGGCTTTCTAGTATTCTCCAGATTCTCAGTGAAACTTGTAAGGATCTTTTTGACCGTTTCACTTGACGTTCGTCTTGGCTTGAGTAGGATCCGTGTGCTGGTTGGTCAAAAGTCCATTTCCTGTATCATCTTTGTCTTTTTCACTGCATTTGCTTCAAAAGTCTGTATCCTGTATCATGTAACAAACGATCGTCAAAAGCACCTGTTTACTTATAAATTGCACAAAAATGGGGCGTATGAATTGCAATATTATGATGTGAACAGTACATCTCTACGCACCTCAGATACATGTCATTGTAATTCTTCAACGTCTTCAGAGAGGTGGAGAGTCCCGACAACCAACAACTCTTTGGTGCACTCCCAAACCGATGAGCACATCCCAAAACGGACCGCAACGTTCTTAAACTACAACGGACCGCAACGTCCTTAAACTATCTGCGGACCGAAACATCCTTAAACAAACAACGGACCGAAACGTCCTTAAACTAAAGCAATAGAGCCTAATGCTCTTTTTTTCGGTTTGAACGATCCCAAAATCTTGTTGACTAGATCTTAGTCTCAAATTAGACTAACGTATCCTCAACAAATATTAAAGTTGATCTTAATCTCAAACTAGATTAACGATCCTTAAATCAACCCAAACCCAAATCTAAGAATATACGGACTTGGACTAATCTACGCCCTACGAGCGACAACATAAATTAGTCTCCATATACAATCCACGGGCAACCAAAAATAAAACAAACACACACGACACAAAGTGACCTTCTGGTGCAGGAGAAAGTGGTTATCGCTACGCGGTAACGTAATTAACTGCAGGGCTTGCACCTGCAGAGAAGAGCGTCCCTACAATCAAAATCCCTTCACAAACGAGCGGGAATCTGACGAAGTCTGCTACAACGGCCGCATCCGTCCAAACCTCCGATACACGGTGCCATAAATCACTTGGCATCTTCGGAGAGGTAGACGGATAAAACCAGATAGCATCTGCCCCGAAATTCAGGCAAAACGATCCATCCCGGTTTCATCTCCGTTTTCGGCAGTAAACAGATTCTGGCACGCCCGGTGGGACCTTTTCCTCTTTCCACTCCACACTTCGTGTGTCGTGTTCATGAACAAATCGCGGTTTAATGTGATTGCCCCTGGATTCAAGGTACTAAGATTTGGTGTCTTTCTCCTATGCAGAAGAGAAGAGAAATCGATGGCTTCCAACTGCACCCGCAACAGCAACACTCGCTCCACCCCAAATAGAGGAGTGACTTATGGGCCCCGAGTGGCCTCCATCTTTGCAATGCCAGTGGAGAAGGTGACTCAAGCCACCACTGGACTATTTTTCGGGACAATGATCCCGCCAGCAAGCTTCAGTGCCCCAGTGCCGCCACAAGAAGCTCCCAAGAAGTCGGTCTTTGATTGACTTGCAATCTCCACAGCCCCTCTCAATGGGTCGTCCAATTCTAACGCCTCAGTCTTCAATAGGCTGAGCCGCAGCTCAAGTGGGCCTGCAAAAATGCTCGTGATACCTGGGGGGTTATCCCGAAACGGATAGCCGTTTCAGCTATGGCGAGAGAAGTCGTCAACAGGGCTTCTCCTGCTAAAGGATCGGTTTTCGTAAAATTGGCCGTTCCAACTCCTGCTCCCGGCGAAGTCATCAAGACTGCTTCCCCTACTAAAAGGTCGGCCTTCGAAAGATTGGCTATTCCATCTCAACGGATGTCAGTCTTCAACAGGCTGACACTCGCAGTAGCCCTTCATCAGAACAGGGGGCATAACGAAGCCACTCCCACAACAGAGGCAATCCTATCTGCAAGGCATGTCCGACGTCGCCACTGGCGCCGAGAGAGGAAAGCTGGGGGCAACTCCCCCTCTAGACTTACTCTACCAGCTCCAATGGTGGAAGTTGACGCTGCTGTTCCAACCGAGAACAACTTTGATCTGCTTAGGAGGGTGCGAAAGAACCCTCCGACCGCGGTGCTGAAGAAATCTCCCCCACATATTGAAAATATGGTACAGGTAAAGCCGAAGCATCCTCCTCAGCGGCTGTCATCCCGAATCCACAGAGTGGCGGAAAGTCCAGGATTCTGTGATCAATAAGAACTACTCTCGTCGATCGGAGAAAATGAAGGTTCGACAAGAGGAAAGTCATCCCTCTAGCATGCAGCGAGGGACTTCTCAAGCGCTTGTTACAATAGCTCCTTCGACTTTGACTTCTCACAAAAAGAGAAGGCCGGAGAATCTCCCACCGCCGGCGGCAAATCCTAAGGGTGATGGATCCAAATGCCCAAGTCTGGGGGCATGATCGTGCACACGGTGTACATGGCTTCCTGGAAAGAGGAAAGCCGTACTTCCATGGGTCATCGACCACAAACTCGGTCGTTGACGAAAGCTCAGGAGCAGCAACGAAAGCTCCAGGAGATGCTGACGAAAATGGCAGTACTCACTGGGCAAAATGAAAGCCCGGAATCGACGTCTAAACAACGCCAGGAGCAGGAGACTGATACAGAATTTCTGCGAAGTGTGCTCGAAAATAAGGATAAGGAGGCCGCGGAACAGGCTGCTAATATAAAGCAGATGATGCTTTTATTCCAAGAAATGGTTGGGATGATGGTCCAACCGGAACCTCCAGCCGAAGACCCTCCGATAATCATCGAAGATGACAGAGAGGAAACATCAAACCCACCACCGGCTTTCTCAGCAGCCATGGAAGAAACGATCTCCAAGGCTGCCCTTGATGACTACACAGCTCAATAAATACGAGCTCAGCAAGCGAGTGAAGCGGCTGGCCAAGTCATCAGAAATGGGCGACCTTATCCAGGCTGGTACGATCAAATCAAGTACCCGCCAGGATATATGATCCCTAAGTTCCATGTGTATAAAGGGACGAGCAATCCACACCAGCATGTTGCTTAATTCAAAGCTTTGTGCGGTAATACTGGAGGGGACGACAAATTGCTGCTTCGCCAGTTTGTTGGCATCTTGTCGGAGACGGCATTTGAATGGTACACCAAGCTCCCAAATGACTCCGTCAAAACATTCACAGAAATGGAGCTGCTGTTTACACAGCGGTTCGCCAGCGCAAGCGAGCACACCCCGATCACGGTATTAATCAATGCCAGGGTGAAGCCAGGAGAGATCTGGGTTCAATACGCAATTCGGTAGCGGAACCTATAGTCAAAATGCGAACAACGCATAGAAGAAGCTCCTGCTGTGGGCATGTTCGTAGGGACCCTTGATTCTCAGGCGACTATATCCCAATTTATGATGTTCTTCAAGCCGACTACCTTCCAGGCTTTGATTGACAAGCTGGCCCAAATGGACCAGATAGGCCATAGGCCGTCCTCTTCAAAAACGGATTCCCGGAATGAAAATGGAAAAGGAAAAGCAACCTTCGTTGCCAACGCTCAACAGCAACCAATTGACCTGAAACCGGTTGCTCGCCAAAGTGACACACGCCCACGCCGATGCCTCGAAAAGAAGTTAGGACGTCCTTACTCGTTTCTCTGGGATAAAACGAGGAGACTGTTCGAACTGGCAGTGCGCAACAGACTTATCACTCTACCGGATCCGAGATGGCCACTGCAGCCTGGTGACGCCAACAGTCCCGACTACTGCTTCTACCACAGAGTAGTGGGCCACCCAATTGAGGATTGCTATGTCTTCAAAAATAGGGTCGAGGACCAATACCAACAAGGAAAGTATGCACTATCTGAAAACTGGAGGGTAAACCAGCCACAGAAGCACGCCCTTAAAAAGGTGGACACGCCAGGGGCATCATGCTCGTTTGTAGAAGAAGCTTCATGGGAAGTTGTCCTTTCAGCTAAAACTAAAAGAATGCTGAAGGACCTTTAAGCATGTCCGGCGATCAAGTGGAAAAGCCCGCTGGAGCCCAAGATCATTGAGAGGATGCTTAAACCACACCCAACACCGAAAGCTGGTAATGACGAGCAAAATACCCAGGTCAAACCTTCAAAGTCTTCGAAGGGAAAGAAAAAGACCAAGAAGTCCGTACAGCCTGATAAAAAGCGCACGGACCTGTAAAAATACATCGACGCGCTGGAGGAGTACAACCAGAAGATGCGAACCCCAGTCACCCTCGAAGAGTTTCTCGACCATATCCTCGAGAACGGAAACAGTGACAATGATGAGGGGAACGACTCGTCAGAAGAACCCAAGGATTATGTAGCGAGTTGCCACATGGTCTCTCATTCGTCATTAAAAAAATTGAAGAGACCTCTTCTGAGTTAGAAAATGACGCAGAGAAGCTGGGGGTAGGACCGGCGCCAGAATCCCTGGAACTGTCAGAAAACCCAATTGATAGGCTGCTAAACGAAACCTTTCAAAAGTGCAAAGCCAGGCCAAGAACATTCTGCCAAGGCGAACTCGTGCTAGTCGTCAAAAGACCTATGATCCCCAATCGTTCAAAACGAGGGAAATTCGAGCTAAACTTGTAAGTCGATGTACAACACCCCAATACTTGTGGGGATGCGGAATTTTCAAAAACGAACTTGTTTAGTGAACAAACATCGACTAACCGCTTAAATCGAAGCTAAACTATAAATAACCAAACACAAAGTGTTTCTAAACTACTGTGTTTAGGGATTATACCTAATGAACCAACTCCTTCGTCTTTATGATCTCCTTGTCCTCCTCGGCCTTCTCTTTGTAGTAGACGATCCACCCGAGAGCAAAACTCCAAGCTTAGCCTCTAAACTTGAGGCAACTAACCTTCTTGGATTGCTAATCAAAGAAGATAGATTGAGATAGAGTGATGGTCATGGATTGTTTAGTCTAACTAATCCTTGATCTCAACACATGAGGGGTGAGGATTAGGGTTTGAAGAGGGAGAGCTTGAGGAGAGAGAATGTGAGGATAATAATGAGATGAGATTATTGAGTATCATAATAAATATGAAGCATTCTCTTTTATGAAGAAAAGAATAATACATGATGAGTAAGCATGCTTCACAAATATCTAATGGTGATTCATTGTCATGAGTCATTAAGCATTTATGATGCATTAATGACCATGATGAATCACTCTCATGACTCACTAATCTCATTCAATGTATATGCCACCTAAACCTCCTTAGTCACCATCTTCTAGAAGCTTCTCGCGTAATTACGAGAACGCCCCTCCGATCCGTAAAAAATACGGAAAAACTTTAGACTGTATAAATCCAATAACCGGATATCAGTAACTGGCTTAAACCAAAGCCGACTGGTAAAAACTGTCCAAACGACGTAAGTGTGTAAACACACATATGCGTCCGAACCCTTTGTCGTAAAACCATACGACCTCTATATCGTTTCGCCTGGAGTAGGAAACTCTCGGTGTGGGACTCTAGAGACTCGACTACTACGCTGGCAGTGGGTTTAACCACAGACCGCAAGCGGCACTAGCTGTACGTAACGGTCCCCAGGTAGTTGTCGATAAGAAGGCCGATGAGGGAACCCATCCGAACTCCTACTGAGCCTGCTGTGACAATCTCCATACAGTCTGGTCCGTTCGTCCAAGACTATCGCATATCGGGCCTAGGGGGGCGGCAAGCGTCAGTCCCCTAATAGCGGTATAAGTCGTGTCGGAGCGAAGCCCATTACACCCTGAGAAACTACTGGAACCTACCAGCAAATCTCGCTTGCCCTGGCCAGGGACTTTGCGTAATGGCTCTCTGACACAGCGCGATATCTACTCCCAATACCGGGAGGGACGAATCCTGTCTAACCGCCACTGCCTCCAAGTGCTCGGGACTGCACCCAACTGCTACCTGTTTGCACGACTCCTTTGAGCCGTGGTAGGGTAGCAATCTAAGAACAGTGGGACACACTCGAGGCGAAGTAGCAGTGTCAAGTCTGCGGACTATGCTGTACTCATGTCACCTGGGAACTGTTCACTGGCGACTGGTATAAAACCAACCAACAGTTCCCTGTTAGTCCTGTCCGATGTACCCGTAACCCAATGAGCACCTGTATACTATCTCCAGTACGACGTACTGATGGCTGTGGGACAGACCATCTCCCCAACTGGGATGAGAAGCGTACACACCAGTCTACTCCGGAGTATCGATGCTCTGTCTCGATAATCCAACGACCAGGGACCTGAAAAAGGATATGCTTGTAGACTACCTAGCCCCCACTAGTGTGACTGCCATCACAACGCTGGTAGTCAAGCAAGATCCTAAGAGCCCTATCAATACGTATACTCACATATTAAGATAGAAAAACCAAGTAGCATACTACCATGTTTAGCAAGACTGTTATATACATGTGAATATCCCAAGCTTCCATTAAGTAATATACAAACTAGTATGATACAGTAATGGCCTTCTAGGGCATAAACACTAACAATCTCCCACTTGCACTAGGGCCATGTACTGGCATATCGTAGACCGATGATCTCGAGTAGCCTCTCGAACTGAATCTGAGGTAGGGCCTTCGTGAATGGATCAGCAATGTTTTCTTCAGAAGCAACTCTCCGAACCTCGATCTCCTGACGATCAATGATCTCCCTGATCAGGTGATACCGCCTCAAGATGTGTCTGGACTTCTGATGGGACCTTGGTTCCTTCGCTAAAGCTATAGCTCCGTTGTTGTCGCAATACAGAGGTATTGGATCAACAATGGTAGGAACCACCTGAAGTTCTGTTAGGAACTTCTTCATCCAGACTGCTTCTTTTGCGGCATCGCAAGCAGCTATATACTCCGCTTCCATCGTCGAGTCAGCAACGGTGTCCTGCTTGGAGCTCTTCCAGCACACCGCCCCTCCATTGAGGGTAAAGACATAACCCGACATGGACTTGGAATCGTCCTTATCACTCTGGAATCCGGAATCAGCAAAGGCCTCTAACCTGAGGTCTTTTCCGCCGTAAACCAAGAACATCTCCTTAGTCCTTCTCAGGTACTTGAGAATGTTCTTTACTGCTTTCCAGTGCATCTCCCCTGGGTCTGACTGATACCGGCTTACCACGCTCAGTGCGTAAGCTACATCTGGTCTGGTGCACAACATCGCATACATTATAGAGCCTACCGCAGAAGCGTAGGGTATAATAGACATGCGTTCCCTTTCCAAATCAGTCCTGGGAGACATCTCTTTAGAGAGGGTGATTCCGTGACAAGCCGGTAGATTACCGCGCTTAGAATCTTCCATACTGAATCTTTTCAGTACAGTGTCGATATACCTGGACTGCGAAAGTCCCAAATCCTCTTGGATCTATCACGATAGATCCGGATCCCCAGAATGTAAGAGGCATCACCCAGGTCTTTCATGGAGAACCTGTGTGACAAGAATCCTTTGACAGATTGTAGCATAGGAATGTCATTTCCTATCAATAGAATGTCATCCACGTACAAGACGAGGAATACGACACTTCTGGCTACAACTTTACTATATATGCACGGTTCATCTGGATTTTTGATAAAGTCATATTCTTTGACTGTCTCATCAAAACAGATGTTCCAACTCCGCGATGCCTGCTTTAGTCCATAAATGGACTTAAGCAGCTTGCATACTTTCCCGCTGCTCCCACTCTGATTGAAACCCTATGGCTGATCCATATAGACGCTTTCTTCTAAATTTCCATTCAGAAAAGCCGTCTTTACGTCCATCTGCCAGATTTCATAATCATGGAAGGCAGCAATAGCAAGAAGGACCCGAATGGATTTGAGCATAGCCACTGGAGAAAAAGTTTCGTCATAGTCCAAACCAGGTCTTTGACGAAAACCCTTTGCAACAAGTCTAGCCTTATAGGTTTCCACCTGTCCATCTACACCAATCTTTTTCTTGAAGATCCATTTGCATCCTATGGGTTTTACCCCATCTGGAGCAAAGTCCAAAGTCCATACTTTGTTGGTGTACATGGACTCCATTTCGGTCCGCATTGCATCTAGCTATCGTACCGAGTCGCCGCTCTGGATGGCCTGCTGGAAGTCAGTAGGTTCATCATCATCTATGATGCAATCCTCTCTATCCCCATCTATGAGAAAACCGTAGTATCTCTCAGGCGGATGAGACGGTCTACTACTCCTGCGGAGGGGTGCGGGAATGTCCTGTTCTTCTTGAACTCCTGGTTCTACCAAACTTTCAGTAGCAGTTTGTGGTTCTGGAATTTCCTCCAGTTCTATTTCGCTCCCACTTATTTCCTTTTCTAAAAACTGATTTTCCAGAAAATGGGCATTACGAGAAACAAAAACCTTTTGTTCCTCTGCGTAATAGAAATAATATCCCTTGGAGTTCTTTGGATATCCCACAAACAAACATTTTACTGATCGTGCCTCGAGCTTGTCCACATGCTGCTTTTTAACAAAAGCTGGATATCCCCAAATCTTCATATGTTGAAGATGGGGTTTCTTCCCAGTCCACATCTGATATGGAGTGATAGGCACAGTCTTGGTAGGAGCCCTGTTCAAAAGATATGCCGCTGATTCTAGCGCATAACCCCAGAAAGATCGCGGTAACTCAGCATTACTCATCATGGATCGTACCATATCCAATAGGGTTCGATTCCGTCTCTCCGATACACCGTTATGCTGTGGAGTGTATGGAGGAGTAAGCTGAGAGAGAATTCCTTTCTCTTTTAGGTAACCAAGGAACTCGGCACTCAAGTATTCACCACCTCGATCAGATCTAAGTGTCTTGATACTTTTGCCGGTTTGGTTTTCTACTTCATTCTTATACTCTCGGAATTTCTCAAAAGCCTCGGATTTATGTTTCATCAGATAAATGAATCCGTATCTTGAGTAATCATCCGTGAAAGTAATGAAATAGGAAAAACCACATCTTGCATGTGTAGACATCGGACCGCACACATCGCTGTGTATGAGTCCTAAGAGCTCGCTCGCTCTTACTCCTTGTCCAGAAAATGGAGTCTTTATCATCTTTCCTTTGAGACAAGATTGACAAGTGTCATAAGTTTGATATTCGAACGAGTCCAAATATCCTTCTCTATGCAACTTAGTCAACCTTCTCTCATTGATGTGACCCATTCTACAATGCCATAAGAAAGCTTTATTTAAATCTGGAGACTTTCTTTTTAGTGTGTTCTGGACATTGAAAATTTGGAGTTGGTTTAAAACATATATACCGTTATTTAGAGTACCGGACCCAATCAAACCATGATTAAGGTGGATGTTGACAACATCTCTTACAAACGTGAAATCATAACCTTTATTTGATAACAAGGAAACTGATATGATATTACACGTTAAGCTTGGTACAAAATAACAGTTATTTAAAACCAAAATGTGTCCACTCGTCAATCCTAGGTGATAATCCCCGACGGACGCAGCTCCCACGCTAGCTCCGTTAGCAACCTTTAGGGTCATATCACCTTCCTTCAGCACTCTACGGTTTCTCAGTGCCTGCAATGAATTGCAAATATGAGATCCTGATCCGGTATCCAATACCCAGGAAGTAGAGTTGATCGACAGACAATTCTCAATTACAAACACACTTGAAGTCGAAGCCACAGCTTGCTTCGGTTCCTGGTTCTTGGCGTTCCACGCCTTGCAATCCTTCTTCCAGTGCCCTTTCCTGTGACAATGGAAGCACTCATCCTGGCCCACTACCGGTACCGCAAACTTTTTCTTTCCCTTCCCTCCCACCTTACTTACACCTCCTCTAGGTTTGGGTGCGGCCTTCTTCTTCCTTCCTTTGGCCCTAGCCTTGGACCCGGAAGAAGATGCACCGCCAACAAACATAGCGGGTGTTTCCCTTGCTTTCTGCAAGGTGCCCTCTGCACTCCTTAACATGTTCAGGAGTTCCGCAAGTTCAACTTCTTTTCCTTGAAGATTGAAGTTCAGGATAAACTGGGCGTAGGTGGGAGGAAGGGACTGGAGAATAAGGTCTGTATAGAGCTCATTATCCAAAGTCGTCCCAAGGTCTGCGAGCTCTTCAATATAGCCGATCATCTTTAGGACATGTTCTCCTACTGATGACCCGACAGCCAACCTCCCTCGAAACAAGTTCTTAGAGGTCTCGTATCTTGCTATACGAGATTGCTCTCCATAAAGTTCCTTTGTATGGAGAAATATGCCATCTAGGGTCATATCCTCGTGCCTCCTCTGATGTTCATTGTTCATTGAGGCAAGCACGATGCACTTGGCTTTCGCGCAATCTAAATCCCAGGTTTTGCGGATTTCCTTATCCGCATTGCTGGATTTGGGACCAGGGACAGCAGGTGCCGTAGCGGTGAGGATGTACCCCAATTTGTCACAGGTCAAAGCCATTTTGACATTCCACAGCCAATCTTTATAGTTTGGCCCTGTCAGTATATTTTTCTCTAAAAGTAACTTAAGTCCAGTCATTTTCAGGGTCGCTGCAATTAGGAGAGAGAGAAGAAAACTCTTTAGCATGATGCTCTTGCAAGTTTAGAGTGGTTTTTAGTTTATCTAAACTGGATGGCTCCCACTGTTTCTCGAATCCTTCCTCAAACCATAAAAGAAGAATTAGCCAGGACTATTCTCACCGTACAATACTTGGTTAACCGTTCAGCCAGGCCAGTGTCGATACTTCGAGGGAGGTTTTCCAACGCTTTCGCGAAGTTCCTTAATTAAATAACCTCTTTTCTCTGGGGGCGTAACCCCGCTGACACTTTTCTGGACACCTACTAGGTTTATAGCATTGATCGTTAAGTGACGAATATCCTGATAAGTAGCATATACTCACAGTAGGATCGGGATCCAAATATCATTGTATGATAATGTTGAAGGAGTGCTACCAACATTCATCAAACTCCAAATGGTATGCATCTCTTTGCAAATTTCAGTTTCTTTAGAAATTCCCGATATAAGTTTTTGCCCCATGCTCTTATGACCTTGGTTTTGGTCAAAATGTCATAAGTCACATGTCAAGTTCTACCCGTCATTATCTTGTCAATTTGAACCCATCCGTATTTACCCCTGACTTTGGTCAAATGGTAATACGACTGTCCCAAACCAACTCATCTATCTTATGCAACAACTGAAAACCCAGCAGCTACCAAGCACTATGCCTTGACTTTGGCCAAAATGCATAGCTTGAATACTACTGAATACCCAAATGAAATGACGGAGGGCTACGAATGGTTTTGGCGAAACCGTGAACGTAGTGAACTTGATATAACCGAAGGAACCTGATAGCTTTTAAAAGGAGTGGTTAAAGCTCCGCATTTAAAAATATCTGTTTTTAAAATTAACCGAGTGGTTTCTTTTAAATTGTTCCAACGATTTAAACTTTGGTTTGTTTTTCTTTGCATTATAGATAATGCGTCCCATCATTAACCTATCATTGCAGAAAACAACGAAAATACAACGTCCTCTTATGCCATCCGCATTCGCTACGGGGTCCCGTCATCACCCGTTAGGTTACTTAACTAACGACAGAGCGGGGGCTGGGCTAGCGCGGGTGTAAAACATAAGTGACGTCTAAATAGCTATCATATATAGATATTTAACATTCGTCTGACGCAATGATATTCATTCCAGATCACAGATGAACTTAATTGGATTTGCAAGCAATCCGTGTTTGTTTTGAGCCTGCAACAAAATACGGATTATACAGTTGTGATGAATAGCCATTACCCCACCCACGACCCCTACGGGTGCGGCAAACTACCCACCCGGCAGTTTGTGCACCCCACCTTGGGTCTGTCCTAGGAGCAAAAACAGTAAAATGAAATAATACAACGGTGGCTACAACCGCAACCTGGATGTGCCCCGCAAAATAATATTACAACAAATTACATTTACATCAAATGAATTAAATGATAACCCATCATATAACCCCGGCTATACATCACAACAGTCCAACACAGTTCATATGCACAAACAGATAAAATCCATTTCAGAAATGTGCAACCCCCTGCCAACTGACATACTAGCAGTTAGGGGAGGTTTACGAACACATTAAACAATCACAGATATAATCCAATATGCAAATACTGTACAATTTCGATCGATTAAACACATTTAATATTGCTCCAATACTGCTCTGTAAACTTGAAACCCGAGCAAAATTAAAAAATACCAGAAAATACCAAATATCACAAGGGACCCACACAAGAAATTTGGGTTCATGACTCGGCAACTCGGCGGCGGAACCGCGGCGGATCGGTGGGATCCGCCGCGCTTCCGCGGCGCTTTAGCCGAGTCATGGGCCCAATTTTCTTGGGTGTTCTCCTGGATGCTTTTCAAGCTTTCTGAACATCCCTGAAAAATTTTTAGACTTCATTTAAATTTCGACAGAAACTTGACAGTTCGGGGTTTTCCGGTTTCGTTTTTTCTGTTCGAAATTCGTACAAATTTGCAATTAATTTATTTATTGTTTAGCGAGGCTCTGATACCACTGTAAGTCGATGTACAACACCCCAATACTTGTGGGGAGGCGGAATTTTCAAAAACGAACTTGTTTAGTGAACAAACATCGACTAACCGCTTAAATCGAAGCTAAACTATAAATAACCAAACACAAAGTGTTTCTAAACTACTGTGTTTAGGGATTATACCTAATGAACCAACTCCTTCGTCTTTACGATCTCCTTGTCCTCCTCGGCCTTCTCTTTGTAGTAGACGATCCACCCGAGAGCAAAACTCCAAGCTTAGCCTCTAAACTTGAGGCAACTAACCTTCTTGGATTGCTAATCAAAGAAGATAGATTGAGATAGAGTGATGGTTATGGATTGTTTAGTCTAACTAATCCTTGATCTCAACACATGAGGGGTGAGGATTAGGGTTTGAAGAGGGAGAGCTTGAGGAGAGAGAATGTGAGGATAATAATGAGATGAGATTATTGAGTATCATAATAAATATGAAGCATTCTCTTTTATGAAGAAAAGAATAATACATGATGAATAAGCATGCTTCACAAATATCTAATGGTGATTCATTGTCATGAGTCATTAAGCATTTATGATGCATTAATGACCATGATGAATCACTCTCATGACTCACTAATCTCATTCAATGTATATGCCACCTAAACCTCCTTAGTCACCATCTTCTAGAAGCTTCTCGCGTAATTACGAGAACGCCCCTCCGATCCGTAAAAAATACGGAAAAACTTTAGACTGTATAAATCCAATAACCGGATACCAGTAACTGGCTTAAACCAAAGCCGACTGGTAAAAACTGTCCAAACGACGTAAGTGTGTAAACACACATATGCGTCCGAACCCTTTGTCGTAAAACCATACGACCTCTATATCGTTTCGCCTGGAGTAGGAAACTCTCTGTGTGGGACTCTAGAGACTCGACTACTACGCTGGCAGTAGGTTTAACCACAGACCGCAAGCGGCACTAGCTGTACGTAACGGTCCCCAGGTAGTTGTCGATAAGAAGGCCGATGAGGGAACCCATCCGAACTCCTACTGAGCCTGCTGTGACAATCTCCATACAGTCCGGTCCGTTCGTCCAAGACTATCGCATATCGGGCCTAGGGGGGCGGCAAGCGTCAGTCCCCTAATAGCGGTATAAGTCGTGTCGGAGCGAAGCCCATTACACCCTGAGAAACTACTGGAACCTACCAGCAAATCTCGCTTGCCCTGGCCAGGGACTTTGCGTAATGGCTCTCTGACACAGCGCGATATCTACTCCCAATACCGGGAGGGACGAATCCTGTCTAACCGCCACTGCCTCCAAGTGCTCGGGACTGCACCCAACTGCTACCTGTTTGCACGACTCCTTTGAGCCGTTGTAGGGTAGCAATCTAAGAACAGTGGGACACACTCGAGGCGAAGTAGCAGTGTCAAGTCTGCGGACTATGCTGTACTCATGTCACCTGGGAACTGTTCACTGACGACTGGTATAAAACCAACCAACAGTTCCCTGTGAGTCCTGTCCGGTGTACCCGTAACCCAACGAGCACCTGTATACTATCTCCAGTACGACGTACTGACGGCTGTGGGACAGACCATTTCCCCAACTGGGATGAGAAGCGTACACACCAGTCTACTCCGGAGTATCGATGCTCTGTCTCGATAATCCAACGACCAGGGACCTGAAAAAGGATGTGCTTGTAGACTACCCAGCCCCCACTAGTGTGACTGCCATCACAACGCTGGTAGTCAAGCAAGATCCTAAGAGCTCTATCAATACGTATACTCACATATTAAGATAGAAAAACCAAGTAGCATACTACCATGTTTAGCAAGACTGTTATATACATGTGAATATCCCAAGCTTCCATTAAGTAATATACAAACTAGTATGATACAGTAATGGCCTTCTAGGGCATAAACACTAACAAAACTATGAGGTCCATACATCATAGACAAGATCTACCAAGGTGGGGCCTACTTGCTCATAGATATGCATGGCGAAAGACCCTTCCGGCCAATAAACGGTCGGTTCCTTAAGAAATACTACGTTTGACAAGTCACAAATCTGGTTAATGATAGATGATAATGCTCGTGTCCGCTCGCTGTCTTCCTAAGTCAAGACTCTATAAGTAGTATCCGGCAAAACTAACAATGGACCGTAATGTTCTTAAACTAAATACGTCGTCTCAAACACGGCAATAGTGGAATTCAAGTCCACAAGTCCCAGCGGCGAAGACTGCAATTCAAGTCCCGCTGGCTGCACAACTGCCCCGGTGACGAAGTCTCCCATAAGTTCCATTGGCGAACAGAGAGGTAAAAAAACGGTACGTCCACAAGCGAAATGGGCACGGATGAAAATCCAAAAGGGCGCCGTGAGTAAAAACAACAGGGCTACCGGCGAGCTTATGAAAACATGAAAGGTCGCAATCTCGTGGGGTAAAAAAACGGTATGTCCACAAGCGAAATGGGCATGGATGAAAACCCGAAAGGGCTCCGTTAGTAAAAACAGCAGGGCTACCGGCGAGTTTGTGAAAACCCGAAAGGGCGCAATCTCATTAAAATAATTACACCTGCAAGGTCCTCTTGACCTTGTGAGGAGAAAACACCTGCGTGAGATCCTTACGACTCACAAGGGAGCAACACACTTTGGGATCCCCACGATTTCTAAGGAGAAATTACACTTACGAGATCTTCACGACTCGTAAGGAGAATTTTCCCCTATGAGACCCTCACGGCTCATAGGATTCAAAAGCCGTAAGATACAGGGACCTAAACCTGTTCTTAAGCCATCACACTCCCCAAGTTGCCCTACAGACGGTCAATATTGGCTCTTGTATACAATCCACGGGCATAAATAAACGATTTCCCCCACCAAGTTCCACCAATGACGAGGAATGTTCTCATGTGGTGAACGACACTTATAAGTCCTCTCGACTTGTAAGGAGAAAACACTCTTGTAAGATCCTTACGACTTGCAAGAGAAAATATTACTTAGGAGTCCTCATGACTTTTAGGGAGAACCTGCACCTACGGGAATATCACTTAGGAGTCATCACGACTTTTAGGGAGAACCTACACCTACGGGATCCTTTCGACTCGTAGGGAGAAAACCCTTATATGAGACCCTTACGGCTCATAAAATCAAAAGCCTTAGTCGACGGGATCCTAACCCTGTCTACTAAGCCACCTTTGTTCAAAATCAGCAAAGGCAAATGATGATTCGCTCCTGGCAATATTCCATTCGCAGCGGTGCTGATGCAAAGATTGATATCAGATCTCAAGTTCCATACTCGCAAAAAAAATCAGCGAGTAAAATATATGCATATAAAAACAGCCGAAATGTTTGGGCAATTCGCAATAAAAAGCAGCGAGTAAAAAGAAAAAACAGCTGAAATGATGGGGTACCGCGATAAAAATAGCTGAAATGATTGGGCAATTGCGACTTTCGCGACATAAAAAGAAGAAATGATAGAGCATCGCGGAAAGAAGTAAAAAAAACGATGATGAAACTTTTGCCCTGCAGGTGAGTCCATATCAACCCCTGTATACAATCCATGGGCATAAACGAAAAGGGAACCACGTTTCCCCATTGGGCTCTGTCAAAGTAAGAGCCAATCTCGACGGCAATATCTGCAGCCTAGAAGATCAACACGGCATTTCTTCTCACTCCATCAGGATGCAGACGCGACGTCAACAACCGACCCCAGGGTCAAAACCTCTGAGCCATGGCAAAGTCCCTAGTTCCAAGCCTCGACGGTTCACCGATAACCTAAAGACTACATCGGAGCCATAGCAAAGTCCCTAGTTCCAAATCTTGATGGTTCACAGACAGCCCAGAGATCACCCTGACATTCCTTCTCCACTCCAACAGGATGTAGACGCGACGTCAACAACCGACCCCACGGTCAAAACCTCAGAGCCATGGCAAAGTCCCTAATTCCAAGCCTCGACGGTTCACCGACAACCCAGAGACTACATCGGAGCCATGGCAAAGTCCCTAGTTCTAAATCTCGACGATTCACAGACAGCCCAGAGATCACCCTGGCATTCCTTCTCCACTCCAACAGGATGAAGACGTGACGTCAACACAACGGAGCAATGACAAAGTCCCTAGTTCCAAATCTCGATGGTTCACAGATAGCCTAGAGATCAACAACGGCGTTTCTTCTCACTCCAGCAGGATGCAGACGCGACGTCAAAAAATGACCACAGGGTTAAAACAACGGAGCTATGGTAAAGTCCCTAGTTCTAAGCTTCGACGGTTCACCAACGACTTAGAGACTACCTTGGAGCAATAGCAAAGTCCCTTGTTCCCAGCCTTGACGGTTCATCGACAACCTAGAGACTACATCGGAGCCATGGCAAAGTCTCTAGTTCCAAATCTCGAAGGTTCACAGACAACCCAGAGATCACCCTGGCGTTCCTTCTCTACTCCAACAGGATGCAGACGCGACGTCAACAACCGACCCCAGGGTCAAAACCTCGGAGCCATGGCAAAGTCCAAAGTTCTAAGCCTCGACGGTTCACCAACAACCTAGAGACTACATCGGAGCCATGGCAAAGTCCCTAGTTCCAAATCTCGACGGTTCGCAGACAGCCCAGAGATCACCCTGGCATTCCTTCTCCACTCTAACAGGATGCAAACGCAACGTCAACAAAATGGAGCCATGGCAAAGTGCCTAGTTACAAACCTCGACGGTTCACAGATAGCCTATAGATCAACAACGACATTTCTTCTCACTCCAGCAGGATGCAGACGCGACATCAAATAATGACCCCAGGGTCAAAACAACGGAGCCACGACAAAGTCCTTAGTTCCAAGACTCAACAGTTCACCAACAACCTAGAGACTACCTCGGAGCCATGGCAAAGTCCCTAGTTCCCAGCCTTGACGGTTCACCGACAACCTAGAGACTACATCGGAGCCATGACAAAGTCCCTAGTTCCAAATCTCGACGGTTCATAGACAGCCTAGAGATCAACCTGGCATTCCTTCTCCACTCCAACAGGATGTAGACACAATGTCAACAACCGACCCCAGGTTCAAAACCTCGGAGCCATGGCAAAGTCCCTAGTTCCAAGCCTCGACGGTTCACCGACAACCCAGAGACTACATCGGAGCCATGGCAAAGTACCTAGTTCCAAATCTCGATGGTTCACAGACAGCCCAGAGATCACCCTGGCGTTCCTTCTCCACGCCAACAGGATGCAGACGCGACGTCAACAAAACGGAGCCATGGCAAAGTGCCTAGTTCCAAATCTCGACGGTTCACATATAGCCTAGAGATCAACAATGGTGTTTCTTCTCACTCCAGCTGGATGAAGACGCGACGTCAAAAAACGACCCCACGGTCAAAACAATGGAGCCACAGTAAAGACCCTAGTTCCAAGCCTCGACGGTTCACCAACAACCTAGAGACTACCTCGGAGCCATGACAAAGTCCCTAGTTCCTAGCCTCGACGATTCATAGACAACCTCGACATTCGTCTCGTTATAGCAGACGCAATGCCAGCAAACGAAGCAAAGGAAAATCCCTGGCTTCATGCTCTTAACGGCGACTCAAATAAAACCTGAAAGACTATCGAAGATCATCCCATACCAGCACGGAGTGGTTATGACTCATCGGGGCTCCTAAATTGAGTCTAACCTCAAGTAAAAAGCGGCATGGACAATCCCTAACGCTTGCTCTTCCGACGGTAATATGACATGGGAGATTACTTGAAGACGTCTTGTCCATCCCCCGAAGCGATCAGAGACATGACAGTCGTGAGGCTACTCGAACAGCAAGATTGCATATCGAGGAATGCAACAGCTAACACGACGGTACAATGGATAAAACCCTAGTACCACAGACCCTAACGGATCTCTGTCGTAAAGAGCAGGGGTTAACTGTGACATTAGGACCAGTTTGCCTACAAGCCCAAGTGAGGTAAACTAAAAAAGCTCCGAAATGAATTCATAAACTAGAGTCTCCGGGATGAGAGAATAAACTACGAGCTGCGAAATGAGTTCATAAACTAGAGACTCTGGGATGAGTGAATAAACTACGAGCTCCGAAATGAGTTCATAAACTAGAAACTCCGGGATGAGTGAATAAACTACAAGCTCCAAAATAAGTATATAAACTACTTTATGCTAAGCTAAGACAGCAAAAGAAAGAAAAGCACTAGTATGAAGAAAAATATGTCTTTTATTCATGAATCAAAATGAATACAAGATACTCTTATTCATGAATGAATACAAAAGAAAAGAAGAAGAAGGAAAATATACAACGACAAAAAATATTTAAGCCGGCGGATGGTGCAATAAGCTAGTAAGTTCGTCATTCTACCACTGGACCTCGGCTTCAAGCGCCGTTAGTGCGACAAGACGGGTACCCGCCTGAGTTTGCTGAGTCTAATATGAAGAAAACCGACTCTCAAGCTCCCTTTCGGCGACTTTATGGGATTCACCCATCCCACGGATAAAGATAACGGCTTTATCAAGAGCCACCACCTCTGTAATAGCTTCTTGAAGCACCCGCTAAATTTCGTATGCGCGGGTAGTCTTGGCGGTAAGCTGAGCCTGAAGTTCCCCCAAAGCGTTTGAAGCTAGCTCCCTCTCCGAAAACTTCCGGTTGAGCCTCTTCTCGCATGACTGTAGATTGGCTGTGCACCGTTCGATCCATCCCCGCAGACTCGATTTTACGGTTAAGATGTAGGAAAGAAGGCGGATGCACTCAAGCCCATGTAGTCAGACCTCCACTCGGCGATAGTACTTAACCCAGACACGCACCAATGCTTCGTCATGATAGGTGGCGAGAATGGACAAGGAAGCGTTGGCTTCGACAGCAAATTCTTCGGCCGTGACAGGGGTACCAAGACGAAGGTCTTCAATGAGAGCCGCCAAGGAGTAAATGCTTTGTTTCGCCATCCTTTCAGACGCACACCGGACATAGGGGCTTGGTGGCATGGGGATCCGAGATTCTAACAGAGTTAGGGTTGGTAGAGCTGTCAAGATTTATGAACAGTCAGTGAAATTTATGAACATGGGATAGACAAATAATGCCAAAGATAAAGCCTTACTTACCCACAATCATGCAAGGGGGGTTTGAGAGATCCCCAGGACCATCAAGGATCTTGACTTCGTCATCGGTTTCCAGAACCGTGGAGTGCATATTAGCATCATTATAAAAAATAATAGTAAAACAAAAAGGGTCAAAGAACACCGACCTTGCTCAGAAGAAAGGACTATGCTTTGCGGGGGTATCACTTGTGGGGTAGCCATATCAAGTAAACACTTGAAGGTTTTCCTAGGAGATAGATCCACGATGAAAGCCGCCAATTCCCGCAATTCTGAAGGAAAGAAGGGTTCAGATAACAGAGGGATCGTTAAAACGAAATGCAGAAGATTACCTTCAATACTTCGCCCGCCTTGAGCTGGAGGGATGGCAGCCTCGGCAGCCTCCTCCACACCCTCAGGTACATCATTGGGGATATGTGCTGGCGTAGCAGCTTCCAATTGAGAAACAACAGCCGCCACTTCAGGCTCTTAGGAGAGGACAACGGTCTCATCAATCCTTTCTACGCCCTCCAGGGCGCCACTAGAGAGATCCATTGGATCTATGGCCGGCGAGGTCACCTCTGCTGAACGTATAGATACTGAAGGGATGGAAGTCGCCACCGGGAGCTCCAAGACAGGACTAACGGCTTCGGCAGTCTCTTCTACACCCTTCGGTGCATCACTAGAGATGTCCATGGGATCTGTGGCCGGTGAGGTCATCTCTGCTGGAGGAATAGACCCTGAAAGAACAGAAGTTACCACCGGAAGCTCCACAGCAAAAGTAGCAGCTTTAATAATCTCTTCTACACCTGCCGGTGCATGACGGGAGATATTTATAAAGTCCACGGTTATGGCCCAATCTAGACTCAAATCCTCTTTCGCTGCCGAAGTCCCTGCAAAGTTTTCACAAAAATGAGAAGACATAAAACTAATACAGACTATTCGCTAAAAGAAGGACACGAGAAGGACGCATACCAATACGCCAAGGAGCTTGAAGTAGGGCTTTTTCAAGACGTCTTTCCTTTCTGGCTAAGTACGCTCACCGAGGTTCAAGCGCACATGAATGACTACCTATCTTTAATGCAAGCTCATCTTCGAAGGCAGCCGTTATGGGCTGTTTGAGCACCCGTTCTTCTTCCATTAACAAAGGGCCCATATATACCCACCGTAATGATGGATCAACGGCATAGAATATAATAGGAGGGTAGGGCTTTTTCGGAACGCGCACGTTCTCGGTCTCATCTTGTAAGCACGTTAAAGCTTCAGCCAATTGCACGTCCTCCTCGGCAGAAGGCCAGGGTAGATAAGACTGGTGTCCGAATCCTCTATAGCCATCGGTTCGTCTTGAATAAACGGCTCGAACTCAAGCAGGGTGTCGAGTAAGCCGGCAACCGATTTCTTCCTCCTCTTGGAACTTGTGCTAACACTAGTGGAAGAACGCTTCCTCCCCTTCGACGCTTTGGAACGACGTTGCCCAACTTCACTTTCAGTATCTCCCTTTGGTGACACTACCGTTGGTGATACTGCCGCTGGTGACACTACTGTTGGTGCTTCATTGGAAGCCTTTGCTTGGGCTCTAGTGCGCACTGGCATACCAGCAGTGCGAGGAATCGATTCTATTTCTGCAGCTTTGGAGATAAGTACCATACTGCTATCCCTCAGTGGAGGGCGAACCACTGACTGCGGCCGCAACAGAGCGCTAGTGACTTGGGTCGGAGCTGGGACTCTACATTCGAAGAGTGCCCGCCTCTCCTTAGCAATGACAAGACCGACTCGATGGTGATACCAACCTTTGAAAGACCCTACAAACCTTGGAAGATGGTCAGGCTCTGGGATCATGAAACGGGAGCCGGTGTTTAGCCGCATAAAATGATGGATGACGTCACGAGTGACTTCCGAGGAAAGAGTGGGCTTAACTAAAAACGCCTCGAGAGGGATGCCCTGGTTATAGCCCAATTGTTGGACAAAGCGGTGTGGATTATACCGCATAAAAAGAACTGTGTCATTCTGACGAAACACCAAATATCCCGGCCTAATCGAGTACATGTGCATAATCTCTTTAGGCTTTAGAGATGGCGCTCCACCCTTTGACAGATCAAATAGCTGCTGAATGGGCCCCACAGGAGCAGATAGGACTCGGTCATTAAAAACCATCCCGCCCTTGTTTGAGTATGGGTTTAGAAACACGCAGAGGGCCCCTAACTGAGTCGGATCAGGAGCGGAAGCATCCACCAACCTCATAACTGTTCATCACAAAATACTGCATTTTATACCGTCCATTCTTACGCTCGGTTGTTTATAGGTAGGTGCTTTTGATCTGTGTTTGTTACATATTTACAGAGTACAGGTTTTCAGTCCAAATATTGCAAATCAAGACAAAATCTCCACAGTTACACCAAATACAGAACATCTGTCACTGCAGATAAAAGCCGGGTTCCGGTCATCCATATCCGTCCGGTGCTGCGTACCGGTTCCAGGGACAAGACATATGACAGCGGTCATTCGTGTCTCGGACAAGCACAGAGCACGAAGGGGGGCAGCACAAAAATCAATGGGTGCGCGGAGCTCAAGAGAGATAAAGTCAAAAGTGAAGAAAAGATAACAATCTTGGACTATGAATTCTGCTGATATTCTGGATGAAATTATCAGAAAATACATGTACCAGACAAGAGGGGACAGAAGACCAGGGATGTACACAGAAGACCACTCCCTAACACCACTATAGGGGCGTGGATCCGCGGCCATAGGGGGGCATAGGCGGCGGATCCGCGGCCGTACTGTGTCCTCTCTCTGTGAAATTTTGGGGTCTGTTTGGTAATTGTGTCTATGGTCTGATGGTTGCCCTAGAACTCCATTCTCCTGCCTATAAATACAGCAGATCTGAGCCAAACTAAGGGAGCTTTTCTTTAGCCTCTTTTTTGTAGTTTTTGTTCTTCTTCTTCCTCTTCTTCATTCTTTCTCCATTAAAATTGTAGTGAGAGCTTTTTGAGTGGAAGATTAATGAAGATGAGGCATTTTTATCTTTCTTGTTAGTTTGCTCCCCCTTGAGATTTTTGCTTTCTCTTGCTCATTCAACCTCTTCATTGAGCTTGAATGGTTAAGGGTTAGTTATTGATCTCAAGGGTCGTATTTTCTCCCGGGACTAGCACTTCATTTCACATGCGTTTTCTACCCTTCCCTTGATCTTGCAACCTCTTCATTGAGCTTGCAAGTTTAAGGGTTGGCTATTGATCACATGCTTGTCTTGAGTCCTAGTTCCGTATTCTTTTTATCGCTTTTTATTACTTGCTTTTTATTACCTTGTCTTTATTTCCATGCAATTTTATTCCTTGTACTTTAATTACTTGTATCTTTTCTTTTCTTTGTTCTTTTCTTTTTGTCCTCTCTTTTTGGTTCTCTTTTGTGAATGTATGTAATTATTGTTGTTAAGATAAAATACGGTATTATAAGTTAACATTTCTTTGCCAATTCCTTTTCCCGTTATTTTCCATTTGAACTTCGCCCAAACCATACGCAAGCGCTCCGTTAGGCACCGTACCCTGACAAGGTAACGGTGATTCCTAACCGCGACCGGTTGCGTTCGGTTTGGCCGGAGGCGAAAGCAAGAGACAAGAACGGAAGGACAAGGGTAAATAAGCCGGATTCCATGAATACCGCGCTTAAATCCCCTAATCCACGTTGTTGCCAATTGCTTAGCTTCAATTGGTCAAGACTCGGCTCAAAGGTTTTGAGTACGGATTTCTTTAGCTTATAATCTCGTATCTTTTCTTAACAACTTTATACTTGCAAATAATACACATAGGTTAGAACAAACTCATACAGATTCTTTATTGACTCGTCTAAAATAAGAAGGTAAGATAACACCATCTCCCTGTGGACCGACCCGTGCTCACCGGCTAGCTGCAAAGCGACACCGTCCTGATCGCGGTTACACTTAAATTCTTTGAACATCCGACACGCCATCGGCGTGCGATCAAATGGCGCCGTTGCCGGGGAGACGGTAGCGTATTTTCTTTCTTGTTATTCGGGTTAATATTCTTTTTGTATATATTTATAAATTAAAAAAAAAATCTTTTTGTTTTTTTGGATCATTTTTGTGGGCAAGAGTGCAGATTTTTGCAAGTTTGCAAACTGCGATTGTGGGGAGCAAAGTGTGCATTCAAGGCAAGGGTGATTGCAAAGTACAGTGCCAAAGATCCGGGTAGTTTGACCCGCGCAAGCGAACCTTTCAAGCTTACCGGATTTGATTCAACGGGGGTTTCCTAACCCAAAACTTAATGGTACGTACTTTACTAACACCTTCTTCTCAAATCCGACGCTTCCAATATACTATTCTTTGCAGGATTCTTTGCAAGTTCGCTAGCAAACGCTAAAAAAAAATTGACTAACCCGTATTTGTTGCAGCGCCGCGCTTAAACTAAAAAACGATTGTTTGATTCTTTATAGAATTTTTGAATTGCGCATTGCATACATTAATACGGACTTAAGGGCAAGCGAACCCCACAATATACGGTAAAGGATTTCATCACCTTTTCCGTGGCCCACAAATCACGAACTTGAGCATAACGTTTACCCGCACAAAATTTAAAAGAAACTAGACTTTAAGCCTTAAGGACTTCGCGCTCACTAGGAGAAGTTAACTGTATTTAGAACCTTGCTTAACGGTATATTGTTTACGGGGTGTCTAGGAAAGTGTTAACGGCGAAACCGCCAAAAGAGAAAGGGTTATTTAATTAAGGAACTTCGCGAAAGCGTTGGAAAACCTCCCCTTATCTCTGCACTTACCTGGCCTCGTGATCAGTGTATCTTGAGCCTGTTTCTCGACACAGTTTTACTTCGACAATCAAGTTCTGGAGCAGGTCTAGTTGACCTAGGTGAACCCTAGAACGATTAGGTGTGTGGTATTTTTGTGTCGTGATTGTTTTTGTCAATATTCTTTTTTGTGTATATTTCATTCTTTTGTTAATATTCAAAAAAAAAAAAATCACATTCTTTTTCCCCTCCTTTTCTCTACCTTTCTCTCTCTCTCTTCATATCATGGGTACCCCACCTCGCAAAACTCTTGCCGAACTTTGGTACCCACAACCAGAAATAACTTCCTACGGTTCTTGTTTTGGCCGAACTTCGAACGATCCATCCATGCCAAAAATTTCATTGAGAGATCGGATAGACGCGTCTAGGACGAACAACTGGACCCCGCAATCCACTTCGTATCAACCGTTTCAAACATTCACCCCTTCTTGCGTTGATACCCCTTTTGAAAGTCCGGTTGTAACCCCGAGACCAATGTCTCTTGCTGAACGAATTGAACAATCCCGTTGCCGATCTTTCACTCCTTTCACCACTACAAATTCTTGGGATCAACAATTCCATTCACCTTCTTATCCCAATGTTGATCCCACTCCTGTCCAGCCATCCATTTCCTACCAATCCTACCCTACTTTTGCACCTTCCCTAGACATTACTTCAGAACAGCCGTTTGGGAGTTTTCAGTATCCAAATAACTTTGAATCTTTTACTGAAACCCCATCACAACCCATGTCTAGTCTGGAACAGTCGTTGGAAGACTTTAGGGAAGCGTCAAGCCAACAGATGATGGATTTGAATGCGTCCATGGCCGCCCTCATGCAACCTAGTGACCCGGTAGCTAGTTTTCAACTAGCTCCAACATTTTCAATGTATGATGAGGCGGCAGGACAGGCAGTGAATTTGAGTGGAGAGAGTGAGATATACCCCCTTCCAAATCAAACCTACCCGTCTCAAATTGAATCCCACAACTCCTGTGTTGAAAGTCTATCAAATGTCCCAAATGAATTATCAGTTGAAGATAGAATGTTTAATGAGTTGTGCGACTTTGTAGTGTTTGATTTGCCCGATTGTGAAGGGTCCCTTTTGAGTGAAACCATACCCAATCCTCTCGACCTCTACACCTCCACTCTAGAACCTGAATTGATTGATATCCATGCTTTTGTTGAGGTGTCTGAGAATATAGATTTTCACTTGATCGAGGATATTGACGCTGGGAACATTTTGGATGATGAACCCGTAGATTTGGCTGAGTTTGTCTCTTCAAATCATCATCCCGAGTCTTTAACTGTTTTTCCCGAACTTCATATGCGTCTTGATATTGATGATAAAGGCATGGATGAGATAAATTTTGAGGAGAATATTGAGGATAGTTTTGAGGATGAAACAGTTTTAATTGATGAGTCGGATTTTCCAATTCATCCTGTTCCTTTCATTGACTGTGTGCACCCTCCCGAAACCCTAACCGATACCCCTCCTCAACCACTTCCCTCCACCCTTTCCATCGTTCCGACCTTGCAAGAACCCGTCTCACTTTCATTTACTATGTCTGGTTTACCAAGTTCGGCGTACCCATGGTTTCTGAGGGATTTGACCCCATTTCTCGACGGGTAAATATATTAGCACAATCGCTTTTCACACATCGGTCATCACAAATTGTGCTAATCTATTTACTCCATTTGCACCCTCAAGTTCGTATTCCACTTCTTTCTCCCTTCCGCCATTCTTCTTCTCATATACCGAGACCGTATCCCGCTTCTATCTCCATACGGTCTCGCGTATTCTCCATTTCTTACCTCTTCACCTTCTTCCACCAGCCACTGCTTTATAGCGATAAAATCTTTGAATGGTTGGTGCTCACTTTTGGCCTGTGTAAGGCCTTGTATAGATTGATACTGTTCTTTCCCCCCTAATCCTGAACTTCAACACTTAACAGTGGAAACACTGTTTTACTTAAGTTTGGGGGGGACTCCTTTTTTGTATATATTTTTTGTTTTCCTTTTTTGTTTTGTATATAATTTGTTTTTGGGGGAGCGCCGACAATTTTGACCCTCTTGGTATAGCCTGACAGTGAGGGCACTGTCAAGTTTAAGTTTGGGGGTGTGCTCGGTAAGCTTTCTTCCTTCGCATTCATATGTATATTTTGCATCTGCATATTAAATCCATAAAATCCATAAAAATCTGAAAATTTTCTAAAAATATAAAAACTTTTTTGTCAAGTTAGATTGTGGAAGAACTCTGATTCAACATTCGACGGCTTTTGTTTGGAAAAATAGGAATAACTAAATCTTATGTTTAGATTTTGAAAACCTGAAAGATAGCTCTCCTTTGAAGTTAACTATAGCTGATATACGTCTTTACATTATACTACACGTGTTGTGAGTCTTGGAAATTAGATGACAAGTCTTTTATGTTTAAAAAACTTTTAAATAGATAAATGATTTTCTGAGGATCAAATAGGTTTGTTCTGAAATAAGTAATATATCAAAAATAGTTTATGAAGTAAGTGAATATGAAGGAATGTTATTGATGCCTTAATTGGAACTAAGTCTGAAAAATAACCCATCTGAAACTTGATTGGAATGATTACACACCGAACCCACTAAACACGTCTTTTATCCAAAAAAATAATTGAACTGCTGGTTATATCTCCGTTCGTATTAAATCATCTGATTTTCACGTCAAACTGTCTTTTGTTTTTGGACCTAGGTAACTTGAGTAATTAAGTCCGCTGGGGTGTTTCTACACCTAATGCCCTAAAACCAACTGGTTTGGGTGCATTGGCCCAAAGCTCGCTAAGAAGCCTAGAAAGTCCAGATAAAAACAAAGTCAAGCAAGTGTTCTCTCCGAGTTAAAATTCCTAACGGTTCTTTGTATGAGAATAATCTTGATAAAAGACAGGCTTTTATAAAAAAAATTTAACGGAGATATGAAGGTTTTATTCTATGATAAAGACTATTGCACGTTCACAGAGGTGTGTATGAAATGAAAACAAGAAAAATATGGAGTGAAGAATAAGACCTAGTTTCCTGTTAGGGAAGATAGAAATTCTGAAGTTGAAACTTTACTGGAAAACGAAACTTGAAAAATGCTTAACTCTTTATAAAACTTATGTGATCCTTTTAAAATTGTTATCTGGGCTTTATTGTGTGACATAATGACTTTATTCGACCTTTCGGGAACTTAACGACACTATTTGCACTGCACGTAAAGACATATAAAATCTGTAGTTAAATAAGAAGTGAGGTGTGAAAAATAAAGGTTCGATAGTCTAGACTTAGGATCATAGAATTGTTATTTTCTGAAACAAAACTTTAGGGGTTTGAATCTTAGTTATTTTACAAAACTAGCTTGACCGGATTTTGTGGGTAGTATCCGCTGAAAACCCTCAGGAGACAGCACTCCTCCTACTAGGGACACCTAGAGGTTTAACGGCTTGTTGCACATGCTCAGTGCAATCGCGTTCCCTGCGAAAGTGCGGTTAGGATTTTCTTTTTTGTGAATAATTGGTTTTGCTCGGGACGAGCAAAAGTTAAGTTTGGGGGTATTTGTTCATCACAAAATACTGCATTTTATACCGCCCATTCTTACGCTCGGTTGTTTATAGGTAGGTGCTTTTGATCTGTGTTTGTTACATATTTACAGAGTACAGGTTTTCAGTCCAAATATTGCAAATCAAGATAAAATCTCCACAGTTACACCAAATACAGAACATCTGTCACTGCAGATAAAAGCCGGGTTCCGGTCATCCATATCCGTCCGGTGCTGCGTACCGGTTCCAGGGACAAGACATATGACAGCGGTCATTCGTGTCTCGGACAAGCACAGAGCACGAAGGGGGGCAGCACAAAAATCAATGGGTGCGCGGAGCTCAAGAGAGATAAAGTCAAAAGTGAAGAAAAGATAACAATCTTGGACTATGAATTCTGCTGATATTCTGGATGAAATTATCAGAAAATACATGTACCAGACAAGAGGGGACAGAAGACCAGGGATGTACACAGAAGACCACTCCCTAACACCACTATAGGGGCGCGGATCCGCGGCCATAGGGGGGCATAGGCGGCGGATCCGCGGCCGTACTGTGTCCTCTCTCTGTGAAATTTTGGGGTCTGTTTGGTAATTGTGTCTATGGTCTGATGGTTGCCCTAGAACTCCATTCTCCTGCCTATAAATACAGCAGATCTGAGCCAAACTAAGGGAGCTTTTCTTTAGCCTCTTTTTTGTAGTTTTTGTTCTTCTTCTTCCTCTTCTTCATTCTTTCTCCATTAAAATTGTAGTGAGAGCTTTTTGAGTGGAAGATTAATGAAGATGAGGCATTTTTATCTTTCTTGTTAGTTTGCTCCCCCTTGAGATTTTTGCTTTCTCTTGCTCATTCAACCTCTTCATTGAGCTTGAATGGTTAAGGGTTAATTATTGATCTCAAGGGTCGTATTTTCTCCCGGGGCTAGCACTTCATTTCACATGCGTTTTCTACCCTTCCCTTGATCTTGCAACCTCTTCATTGAGCTTGCAAGTTTAAGGGTTGGCTATTGATCACATGCTTGTCTTGAGTCCTAGTTCCGTATTCTTTTTATCGCTTTTTATTACTTGCTTTTTATTACCTTGTCTTTATTTCCATGCAATTTTATTCCTTGTACTTTAATTACTTGTATCTTTTCTTTTCTTTGTTCTTTTCTTTTTGTCCTCTCTTTTTGGTTCTCTTTTGTGAATGTATGTAATTATTGTTGTTAAGATAAAATACGGTATTATAAGTTAACATTTCTTTGCCAATTCCTTTTCCCGTTATTTTCCATTTGAACTTCGCCCAAACCATACGCAAGCGCTCCGTTAGGCACCGTATCCTGACAAGGTAACGGTGATTCCTAACCGCGACCGGTTGCGTTCGGTTTGGCCGGAGGCGAAAGCAAGAGACAAGAACGGAAGGACAAGGGTAAACAAGCCGGATTCCACGAATACCGCGCTTAAATCCCCTAATCCACGTTGTTGCCAATTGCTTAGCTTCAATTGGTCAAGACTCGGCTCAAAGGTTTTGAGTACGGATTTCTTTAGCTTATAATCTCGTATCTTTTCTTAACAACTTTATACTTGCAAATAATACACATAGGTTAGAACAAACTCATACAGATTCTTTATTGACTCGTCTAAAACAAGAAGGTAAGATAACACCATCTCCCTGTGGACCGACCCGTGCTCACCGGCTAGCTGCAAAGCGACACCGTCCTGATCGCGGTTACACTTAAATTCTTTGAACATCCGACACGCCATCGGCGTGCGATCAATAACCCGTGGGATGGTATAGGTGTCAAAAAAATCTGGCCGCCGGTGAGCTGAAAATGCTCCCAATACATGCATCTCGATCCACGACATGAAGTAGTGGAGGGAGAAATTCACAACATCCGCGCCTGGGGTCAAAGTATTAGCCGCAATGCTTAATCCATGATATAGGTGCGATAATCTTGCAACACCAACGACCAATCGTGCCTCTCCAGCTATGCGATGAGCAGGGTAAAAGACGGAAGCTCTCATAAAGCGTCGATGCGTCGGTATGGCGAACCAACTGAGCTAGAAACTGATGAAGCCAACGAAGAAGATCTTTTTGTCCATGCTGGGAGCCGCAATCGCATCAAAGGAAACGGCCGACGAGGTCAGAATATAGAACTGCGGCAAATCTTCCTCTTTGACCAGCAGTTTATTCAACCCGAACCCAAAAGGGTCGTCGATGTTCACGAACTTTGGAGCCTCTTGGGATAAAGTGTCTCCACGGAGAAAGCGTGCAATAAAGGTCTCAAAGGTGACGCCTTGCCCTTCTGACGTCACGAACAGTTTCTCAAGAATACCCAGAGCTTTGATTAGACTTGGGTACTTATGACAGACGGCGTTTTCAGTCATCAGGCCGTCAAGCATAGCAGGCACGGTCGTGAACACATACTCATCAAGAGGCAGTTATTCTTCATAATGCTTTCCCCTGATCGGCAATCCGGAGATCTCGCGGAACTCTTCCAGTGAAATCGAGACATCGCGATCCCCTAGCAAGAAGGTGTTGGTGGGAAGATTCCATTGGTTCAGAAATGCTTTAACCGAACAGACGTGAGGGGCCTCGTAATGAAATAGAGACGCGTACACCGCTTGATACAGCCCAACCTTCTGTAACTGTGCATGGTGGGCGGAAAGAACGTATCGAGCCCAGGGAAGGTAGCTTACTGGGTGGCGGACGGTAAGGTCTACCTTATAAACTTGCCCCCAGGGTCGGGCTTCACCCCGACATATGCGGCGCCCCAGAATATCTATAACCGGCAGGGGCTGGTTGGGTATCCCAGTTGTTGACGGCTTAAGCCGGCCTGTAGGAGTTCAGTTAGTCGCCTCCACCGCGTAAGCGGTCTGTGGGCGCTCCGTCAGCGATATTGGGCGGAGGGACTCTGTTGGCACCTCATAAGTAAAGCTACGGCGGCCCCGGATGTTATGACCATACCAAACTCCCCATAAGAGTAGACTCGTACAGTCCCTGTCATGTGCCATGACCATTGCCATAGCTTCCTCGTTCGACGGCGATTGCGGAAAGGCGCTTTCTGAGCGAGCATAAGGAAAGTAGGGAAGTGAAGCCATTGTTCTTGAAAAAAGGGAAAGAAAAACCTTTAATTAAACATATATGTATATAATAACAGAAGAAAATGACAGGATGTTTGTTCCATGGGATCACTGACTGCAAAACCAATGGACCCCACAAAATCAATATGGCGGCTCACCAATGATGAGGCAAGATAATCATTGCAAGAATAAAAAAGGATTCTCATTAAATGGACATTGGAATTTAAACAACTCTTAACATTCTAAAAAAAAAACGAGGTCTGTCAACATACCCAACGAATTAAAATCTGCAAAAAATGAAAATATGCCCAAGAACGCTAGGGAATAAATTTCCCGAAGGGTCTCTAGATCTTTTAGAGCTAAGCTCTGTAATGAGAAATCAAATTCCTTTTAAACAATGGAATTAAATTCCAAGGATCTTAAAAGATCGGTGACAGGGTAAAACCCTAAGAGGAGGATCAACGATCCCCATTGGTTCAAGATCTTAGAATCTACAAAAAAAAGTGTGATTTGGATTTTTAAGAAACCAATCTAAGAAAAGAGCAACGCTCTGTCCCCGGATTTAAAATCCACGATGAAAAGAAAAAAAGGGGGGGTTCCATTCATAATCCTTACCAAGGAAAAAGTTTTAATAGAGTTTAACTCTGAGATTCCAGAAAGCAGAGAACTAAGCTCTGAAGAGAAGAATTAAATTCTCAAGGAAAACAAGTAAGGAAGAAGATGAAAGAACAGTGGCTTTCCAAAGGCAAAAGCCTTGCATTTATAAGATAGCGATGCACTCACGTGCAAGCCACGTGAGAGTAACGCTGGGAGGCATTTGTTCCCTTATAAAAAAGGGATAATGGAAAGTTCCTCACTAAAACAGCCCCACGTGTTTAACACGTGAGTGCCTATATGCAACGCATATAGGCACAGCAATTAAAACAATTGCTAGGCTAATACAGCCCCATGTGTTTAATATGTTGGTGCCTATATGCAACACATATAGGCACAGCAATTAAAACAATTGCTAGGCTAAAACAGCCCCACGTGTTTAACACGTGAGTGCCTATATGCAACGTATATAGACACAACAATTAAAGCAATTGCTAGTCTAAAACAGCCCCACGTGTTTAACACGTGAGTTCCTATATGCAACGCATATATGCACAACAATTAAAACAATTGCTAGGCGAAAATAGCCCCACATGTTTAACACGTGAGTGCATATATGCAACGCATATAGGCACATCAATTAAAGCAATTGCTAGGCTAAAACAGTCCCACGTGTTTAATACGTGAGTGCCTATATGCAACGCATATAGGCACAACAATTAAAACAATTGCCCGCTAATAAGCCCCACGTGTTTAACACGTGAGGGCACTTTCCTACTTAACCAGGAATCATTGGATCAAAGATCCAATGATGATAGAATTAAATTCTATTGAACTTTTAAATGGGAAATGATATTTTCTGTTAAACAGAAAGTTGGCGGATCAAATATCTCATGAGTTGGAAAATATTTTTCATCTCTCCAAGCACCCTTGGTTGAAAAATCCAACGGTGATTAAAAATCACCAATCTGCAGAATAAATTCTATACAGAAAAATATTTTCCTAATCTTGTTTAAGAAATAAGAAAATATGTTCTGTAAGACAGAAACCCTTGGATCAAAGATCCAACAGCTGGCAAAACCCCTAAATAAATTGAAGTCTCTCAATGAGAGATTTCGTAAAACTAATTAACAAACTTCTCTCCACTATATAAAGAACCCAAGACTTCAAGTTAAAAAAATGAGAGAGAGAACAGAGAGAGAACATAAAAAAAGAAAAAGAAAAAAAGAGAGAACAAAGAGAGAAACGTACAAAAAAAGAAAAGAAAAAGAACAAGAGAATTTAATTCTCAAACAAAGGTTTTAACCCTTCAAAAAAGGAACTTAGTTCTTCCTCTGGTTGAGATCTGCAGAAGCAGATCTTTCCACAAATTGAGAATTTAATTCTCATCGGGGAGATTATGTTATGCAGATTCAAAACTTAAGGGAAATAACTAAGTTCAAAGAATTTAATTCTTAAAAAAGTATATAGGAATTTAATTCCTCTGATAAAACTCGGGTTTAACCCTGTAAAGAATTTACTTCTTATAAAACAAGAGACTTGAAATTCTATAAACTCAGATCCCAGCATCGTTAATATGAGATCAAAATCTTCATGCACATAGAAGGAAAGACTGGTGATTCATTAGTGTTCAACATTATAACGAAACCTTACATGTTTCCCCACGTGAGCACCTCTATAAACAAGAAAGAATGGCTGGGACCGAGTCACGCGTTTTCCACGCGAGCGCCTAAAAGAAGAACAAGAAGCGCCTCCTAGGGCAGTCACGTGTTTTCCGAGCGACCCCCAATCAAGTGCTTAGCACTTATATGAAAAAGGGAACAGACCTAAAAATAGCACTCACATTTTGAAGGCACTTTACGTGTTCGCACGTGAGCACCACAAGGTCCAAGTGCTTAGCATTTATAAAGGAAAGAGAAATAAAATCTATAGAACAGTTCCCATTTCATGCGCCTCACGTGCTCACATGTGAGCCGAGTGCTTAGCACTTATAAAAGAAGAGGGAAATAAAACCCAAAAATGCAGTACCCAACTTTGGGGCGCCTTACGTGCTCACATGTGAGTGATGATTTTTGTCAAAAATATGAGTTTACCGCAATCAGAAACGGCGTCGCTTCGCAGCTAGCCGGTGAGTACGGGTCGATCCACAGAGACGGGTAAATTCCTTTTATGTGTTTTAACGAGTTGATTCAATTTGTCGTTTTGGTTGGTTTATGAAAATCTAGATCTATCACTAAACTTAATTAATTTAATTTAAATTCTTGCTAGGGTTAGGCTTCGGGGAAGTTTTGGAGATTGACGTTTTCCTCACCGCTTTCATTGCCATATTTTAGATCTGTTAGATATTACGATAATTATCAATAAAGTGGATCCGAATCTTTTGGGAAGATGTTTCTTCGTCTAGATTCGCATCCTTCCTTTGTTGATAATTACCCTAACCCCCATGGAAAACACGCGCAACCGGCCCTTTATACTACGGTTCATCGTTACCTCGAGGGGTAGGATGCCGTAGGGAGCGGTTGTACGTGCATGCATGGAGTGCTAACTATTAGGTGTGATGGCATGAAAGGGGTGAGAGATATCATCTCTCAAACATTTCCCTAAGGCTAACCCTAACAAGCGAGGAGACTACTCGCTCATTAGGGGATGATAAAACATTAAAAGAATAGAAAATACACTTACTAATTTGACGGCTCCCTCCAAGCGATAAAGAACGGATCTGAATAATTATTCCCAGAAATTCTGAACTTTTATTTATTGAAAAGAGGCATAAGTTTTTACAGATCTAAAATTACAATTTATAGGAAAATAGGAAACCTAGGGTTACAGACTCTCGCACATGTGCAATTACAGATTTGCCCACGTAAAATCCAAACCTCTGCACCGACACAACAGCACAGAAAAAATGCACCGACACGGGCCCTGTATGGCCGCGGAACCGCGGCGCCAGGCTGGGTTTGGCCGCGGTTCCGCGACCAAAGAAAGGAATTGGGCTCTGGAAATTTTGGGCTTGGTTCAGGGGTTCTTGGGCTCTTTATTTTTATACTTCTTTTCTATCTTTGGCTTCTGGGTCTTCTCCAGATTTTCAGTGAAAGCTTGTACGTATCTTTTGACCGTTCACTTGACATTTTGGACCTTGCACTGTTCTTCGACTAGGTCCACTAGGATCCGTCTAATAGTTGGTCAAAAGTCCCTTTTTCTGTTGTTTTGTGTCTTTTTCACTGTATTTGCTCCAGAAACCTGTATCCTGTAATATGTAACAAACGTGCGTCAAGAGTACCTGTTTATTTATAAAAGGGATAAGAATAGGGGAATGATAAATGCAATATTATGGCCTGAACAAATACCCCCAAACTTACCTTTTGCTCGTCCTCGAGCAAACTTATTATTTATTCACTAAAATCCTAACCACACTTTCGCAGGGAAACGCGATTGCACTGAGCACGTGCAACAAGCCGTTAAACCTCTAGGTGTCCCTAGTAGGAGGAGTGTTGTCTCCTGAGGGTTTTCAGCGGATACTGCCCACAAAATCCTATCAATTTGGCCTTTCGACTTTTGTTCTCCAATTAGGTTTTCTAATAAGGAATTCTATTATCTTTTGACTCGCAAATTATCCACCCATATTCTTTACACTTCCTTATCATTTAACTTAAGATTATATATGTTATGTAGACCTACTTAGCTTTCGGCATCTCCTAAGTTTTCCTTCTAGGGTTCCATCTCCACTTAGGAATTTTTATCAACTTTATTAAAGATACAAGTTCTATTCTTCACTCCTTTCTCTCATCTAAACACCAATCACATACCCCTACGTGTGTGTATAAGTCACCCCTACACTTGGAAATTCAAATTAAGCAATCAACCCCTTGTTCGTTGTCCAAAGTACTAATTAGTTGGTGAATTTAAATGAAATTTGCTTACACATCCTTCATGCGACCGTTAATACTTCTTGAGGTACCAACGACCGATTACAAAATGCGTTTTCACTTTAAGGCGTACTTCCTAGTCTTTGCAACACCCAAGGCTTTAGCAGTGACTCCCAAACCAGTTGGTCTAAGGCACTAGGTGATGAAGCACCCTCGCTAAATATTTTTCTATTTTTACAGCCTTAAGTAATCACAAAAACCAGTGTCCATTTTTTTCTTTATTCACTTTTTTTTTATTTTCATTGTACTAAGGACTTTAGACAAGAGCATTTCAAGGTCTCTTCTACTATTCCAAGTTTCAAGGTGCGTGAATGTGCAAATTGTAGGGTATACATTTTCAGAATTTAGACTTAAGTTAGGAACTATTTTTCAAACTTATACTCTAATAAGAACATCAATACTCTTCCCTTGTTTCGACTTATCCCAAAAAGTGAACTCAAAATTTGCCTATTTCTAAATAAACTACAAGGCATATACTTTCTGCCGTTAAATTTTAAGGAATGTTATCTTTAGGGTTTTTAATTCACTAAGTCTAAGATCTAGTTGTTCCTAGCCAGTTAACCTATTTGTCAAACTCAAGTCAATTAGCCAAAATTGAATACAATAATTTTAATAATTTTTGAAATTTTTCAATTTTTATGGATTTTTCAAATAAATATGCAAATGCAAAAATATGTACAAATGAATGCGAAGGAAGAAGACGTACCGAGCATACCCCCAAACTTGAACTTGACAGTGTCCTCACTGTCATGCTAAACCAAGAGGGTCAAAATGCCAATACTCCCCTGTTTATTTATTTATAGTTTTTTTTTTATTGTTAAGAAAAACAAAAATATATACAAAAAGACCCTCCCCCAAACTTCATTTAAACTATGTTAGACATTACTGCCAAACTTTGCCTAGACCAAACGTCAACACCAACCAGTTGAAAAATTTATCAGTAAAGAGTATTGGTTGGGGGAAGAATGAGTTGTGGTGGTCCGCAAAGAATTGGGGAAGATATAAGTAGTGGTATGGGAGGTGTGGAGGTAAATATACAGGTGATGGTGATGCATCGAAACGAGAATGGAAATGATCAGCAATCAGTGGAGTGTTGGCATTCTCGTAGCTTATTAAAAGAAATGAGGGTATTTCAACTTCTAAGGGAGGAGGTTGACTCACCACAATACCCCCAAGATGTTCCTGTGGGTCCTCTATTGACATGGCATCATCCATCAATTGTGTATGATATTCACTTATGAGGGAACTTATCTCCTCGATGTCCGCCATAGTCCAACCGAAAACTTGCCGCCTATCTTGTAAGACCGTTAAGAGGGCGTTCTCTTGCTCGAGGGCTAGAGAGGCCGATATGATAATGGGAAAGGTCTCATTCTCACCTATGTACACATATCTAAGGTGAGACGGCAAGGGCGTGAGTTCGAGTTTCGGAGGCGAAAAAATCATTGCGGAATCTACCTCGAACTCAAAGGACTCCAACACAGGTTCGAAATTACTGCAAACAACCGATTCGGATGGTTCGACTGACTCATCCAAAAATTCAAACGACTCATAATCGGGCTGTGAGTCGTCATCATCCAAAAAAGTGAAACATTCATAATCAACATCGGTTGTGTCAACGGTGGTAGGCTCAAGGAGGGACGCACTAGTGGCGTCAAAACTGTTTTCATCAAATAGAAATCTTTCAAGCTCGCAGTCCTCCTGCGTGATTTCGTGAATAGAGCAAACTTCTCGTGTACTACTTTTAGGTACGGGGGGCAGACTTCCCATCTTATAAATATTGAACTCGCTAGACATTTTCCCAAAGGATAGAGTCATGGAGCCATTGCGACAATTTATTACGGCATTGGAAGTGGCCAAAAATGGTCGACCGAGAATCACCGGAATTTGGTTTCTTGGGTTAGCAACAGGTTGTGTATCCATAACGATAAAATCAACGGGGAATATGAACTCCCCAACTTTGATCAACACATCCTCTAGTTGACCCCTTGGATAGGTGATTGATCGATCAGCCATTTGGAGAGTGCAACGAGTGGGTTTCAACTCTCCAACCCCTAATTGTTCGTACACGGAGTAAGGAATTAGGTTAACACTAGACCCAAGATCTAAAAGTGCTCGATTAATCTTCTTATCCCCAATTGTGATTGAAATCGTAGGACAGCCGGGGTCCTTTCGTTTTTGGGATAAGGTTTGATGGTGGTTAATAGCATTGCTCACTGCACTAGCCACTAGCACTTTCTTGGGTACTTGAGATGCTTTTCTCTTTGAGGTGCATAAGCCCTTTAAGATTTTCGCGTATGAAGGGACTTGTTGGATAGCATCCAAGAGAGGTATATTTATGCTAACCTGCTTAAATATCTCCACAATTTTCTTTACTTGTGCATTTGGTTTATTAGGACTCAACCTGTTTGGAAATGGAGCATTTTGAAAATTAGTTGAGTCAAAAGTCTGCGGAGTAGAATGTGGAGTAAGAACGGATCCCGGTGTAGATGTGTTCGTGTTGTGAGAAATGGGTCCGTTCGAATCAGAAGAAGTAGAGCCGTGTGAAGGGTGGAGAATAGGCTCTAAAGAAAAAGGTGAAGAAGGAAGTGAAGAAAATGAAGAAGGGGAAGAAGAACCACCGGCGGGGATGTCATCACTAGTTCCCATATTATTTTGCAACTCTTTTCCGGATCTCAACGTGGTCACCGCATTTACATTGTGATTGTTATATGCATTTTGTGGGTGACCGGGATTAGGCAATGGTTGAGATGGAAGCTTTCCCTTTTCTCTCTCGCTCAACGCAGCAGTTAATTGTGCAATTTGTGCCTCAATAGATTTGATACTTTGATCGTGTGAGGCATTGTTATTCATTAAAGATTGAACATAACTTTCAAATCTTGCTGCGGATTCTGTAGATTGCTTGAGAAATGCTTCTAGACTCTTCTCGAGCGAGCTAACCTTATCATCATTTGGTTGGACTAAGTTGTTCGTTTGATTTGTATAAGGTTGTTGTTGGAAAGGTTGCTGGTTTTGAGTTTGTGAGGGTGCTTGTTGTTGTTGTGGAGGAGGTCTTTGAAAATTATTATTCCCTTGGAACTGTTGATTTGGGTGACTCCTCCACCCCTGATTGTATGTCGAAGAGTACGGATCGTTTCTTTGTCGTTGCTGAAATGCAGCATTGACTTGATCCTGTCCTTGAATGGGTGCATTATAAGGACACTCTTCGGTTAGGTGCGACGGGTTCGAACAATAAGCACAAACAGTTCGTGTGGGTAGAGTAGGGGCAGGAGAAGACGATGAGATTTTGGTCTCAATGGCTTCTAGCTTTTTCATAAGTGATGACATCTCGGCCTTCATAGCAATCGACATATCTATTTGATGCATGCCTGCCCTAGATTGACCAACTGAAGAAGATGATGTGGTCTTGGTACTCTCCCACTGAATTGTTTGCTCACTAAGGTCCTCAAGAAACTGCCAAGCTTCGTCGCTAGACTTGGAGAGAAAATGACCTTGACATATTGTTTCTAGCAACTGCTTCGTTGCTGCGTTCAATCCCTCGTATAATGTTTGGCAAAGTTGCTAACTTTCTATCCCATGATGAGGGCATTGAACAAGTAGGTCTTTAAATCTCTCGAAGCACTTCCAGAATGGTTCGGACGGAAGCTGTGAAAATTGTATAATCTCGTTTCGGATTCTAGCAGTTTTGTGATGAGGATAGAACTTTTTCAGAAAAGCTCTCACAAACTCGTCCCAATTTCTAATGGAATGTGATGCGGTGCTGTATAGCCACTTCTCGGCTAGGTCACATAAGGTAAAAGGAATGACCCTTAGCCTTATTGCGTCATCACTTAATTGGGTTGTCTTCATCATGGCGCAAACGTTTTGGAATTTATTAATGAAAATATATGCATCTTCGGATTCCAAACCATGAAACTTAGGCAGCATATTGATGAAGTGTGGTTTTATTTCAAAATTATCCCCATTCGCCGGTGGGGGTGAAAGACATGTAGGTAAAAAAGTGCGGACGGGGTAGAAGAGATCCTGGAGCGCAACTCGTGCGGGCGCTACAACAGGCGGTAGATTCGGGTTATTCGCACCTGGTGGAGGTGGAATCATTCCCGTCGGTAAGGTATCGTTGGGGTTGAATCCCGACATACCTTCGAAAGAAGAATTTGAGGTTGGAGGTAAGGAAATGGACGGAATGTCGACGAAGGGTTCGTCGGTCGGTACCAACGAAACACGGACTAATCGGGCGTTAGTATCCCTAGTCCAAAATGACATACACTAAAGGGTAGTGCAGTCAGAAAAAAGGAAAAAACAGAATGTGGGGGTAAGATAACGTCAATGAAGGAGAGATGGTGGAAGTGAGGTGCAAGTTTTCTTAGCGACAAGTTGCAAGTTTTGAAAAGATTTTTCTTTATTTTTTTTATTGGAGCGTTTTGCAAGACGGTTTTAGAAAATGGGACTCGTGACACAAATGTATCAACCACACATGCACAGTCAGGCCTAGATCTAGGGTCGCCTAGGTCTACTAGACAGCTCCTAACTAGGGCTAGAAATAGACCTCAAACCGCCTCTTCACGGACAAATACGGCCAGGTAAGTGGGAAGGAACCACCACTACAGTGGGCCTAATTAATAACCACTAGCCTAGACACCGCAATGTCGGTTAGGATAAACGGCCGATGCCTATCCTAGTCCTTTTCCTATTGAGCTCGCTGTCCTTAGGTCTGAGTCTAATCTTTTTTAATTAATTGTGGTCGATGCAAAATGCTTTAGGTGTTTTCTGGGGTCCTGGGAAGGGTGATGAAATCCCCACCCAATCTGAGTTTGGTCAAATAGACCCTTAGAGTCCGGTTAAATTATGCAAAACAAACAAAATTTCACTTGCATTCAATTTTAGCGCGGCGCAAAGAAACCTGCAGAAAATCTGTTATTTAGAAGGGGGGAGAAGATTTTTAGCGCAAAGAATTCCTGCAGAAATTTTTTTACAGTGGATATATGGAGGTTACAGAGGGGAGAAAAAGAGAACAAACAGAGCAAAATTCATGTGCTGACGTGGCAGTCAGAGCGCGGATCCGCGGCCGTGGACCCTTCTTTACGGCGGAAACGCGGTCGGGGGATGGGTTCAGCCACTGGAAAAAATTGTGTAGCTCTGTACTGAAAGTTTCTCTCTGTTCTTATATGTACCTTTCTGATTTACGCTCTGTAAAATTTCAGATCTTTGCTATTCCTACAAGATTCAAAAATAAACCCTTCAAACAGATCAAATTTGATAATTTTTATATTTTTTTTATATTTTCAGATTTTTATAATTTTTAAAAAAAAAAATTTATATCAACCCGAAAATTCACAAAAAGAAAGATTACGCCGTCCCCGGCAACGGCGCCATTTGATTTTTGTCAAAAATATGAGTTTACCGCAATCAGAAACGGCGTCGCTTCGCAGCTAGCCGGTGAGTACGGGTCGATCCACAGAGACGGGTAAATTCCTTTTATGTGTTTTAACGAGTTGATTCAATTTGTCGTTTTGGTTGGTTTATGAAAATCTAGATCTATCACTAAACTTAATTAATTTAATTTAAATTCTTGCTAGGGTTAGGCTTCGGGGAAGTTTTGGAGATTGACGTTTTCCTCACCGCTTTCATTGCCATATTTTAGATCTGTTAGATGTTACGATAATTATCAATAAAGTGGATCCGAATCTTTTGGGAAGATGTTTCTTCCTCTAGATTCGCATCCTTCCTTTGTTGATAATTACCCTAACCCCCATGGAAAACACGCACAACCGGCCCTTTATACTACGGTTCATCGTTACCTCGAGGGGTAGGATGCCGTAGGGAGCGGTTGTGCGTGCATGCATGGAGTGCTAACTATTAGGTGTGATGGCATGAAAGGGGTGAGAGATATCATCTCTCAAACCTTTCCCTAAGGCTAACCCTAACAAGCGAGGAGACTATTCGCTCATTAGGGGATGATAAAACATTAAAAGAATAGAAAATACACTTACTAATTTGACGGCTCCCTCCAAGCGATAAAGAACGGATCTGAATAATTATTCCCAGAAATTCTGAACTTTTATTTATTGAAAAGAGGCATAAGTTTTTACAGATCTAAAATTACAATTTATAGGAAAATAGGAAACCTAGGGTTACAGACTCTCGCACATGTGCAATTACAGATTTGCCCACGTAAAATCCAAACCTCTGCACCGACACAACAGCACAGAAAAAATGCACCGACACGGGCCCTGTATGGCCGCGGAACCGCGGCGCCAGGCTGGGTTTGGCCGCGGTTCCGCGACCAAAGAAAGGAATTGGGCTCTGGAAATTTTGGGCTTGGTTCAGGGGTTCTTGGGCTCTTTATTTTTATACTTCTTTTCTATCTTTGGCTTCTGGGTCTTCTCCAGATTTTCAGTGAAAGCTTGTACGTATCTTTTGACCGTTCACTTGACATTTTGGACCTTGCACTGTTCTTCGACTAGGTCCACTAGGATCCGTCTAATAGTTGGTCAAAAGTCCCTTTTTCTGTTGTTTTGTGTCTTTTTCACTGTATTTGCTCCAGAAACCTGTATCCTGTAATATGTAACAAACGTGCGTCAAGAGTACCTGTTTATTTATAAAAGGGATAAGAATAGGGGAATGATAAATGCAATATTATGGCCTGAACAAGTGACACAAGAATTAAGTGTTTAACACTTATATATAAACGGGGACTTGAACCCAATGTACAGCACCAGCTTTGAGGTGCCTCATGTGCCACACGTGAGCGCCCCCAGAATTCAGTGTTTAACACTGCCTCAGAACCTCACGTGGGAACACGTGAGTGCTGAACGTATACTAGTGCTTAACACTATGGGAAGTCAACTCTAGCCTCAAGTTGGCTAAGTCTTCTTGAGATTAAAACATCTTTGATCTTCAATCAATCGAGTTCCCTGTGCTCATGTCTTCCTAAACTGATCCTAGGCCCAAACATGACTAATGATCTTCCGACGGATATTCATCCCATATCTTCCTTCATTCTGGAAATTGGTTCAAGGGTACATCTCTCCACACCTCTAACACATGTCGTTGTAATTCTTCAACGTCTTCAGAGAGGTGGGGGGTCCTGACAACCAACAACTCTTTGGTGCACTCCCAAACCGATGAGTACATCCCAATACAGACCGCAACGTCCTTAAACTACAACGGACCGCAATGTTCTTAAACTAGCTACGGACCGAAACGTCCTTAAACTAAAAACGGACCGAAATGTCCTTAAACTAAAGCAATAGAGCCCAAATGCTCTTTTGTTGGGTCTAAACAATCCCAAAATCCTATTGAGTAGATCTTAGTCTCAAATTAGACTAATATATTCTCAACAAACATTAAAGTTGATCTTAATCTCAAACGAGATTAACGATCCTTAAATCAACCCAAACCCAAATCTAAGAATATACGGATTTGGACTAATCCACGCTTTACGGGCGACAACATAAATTAGTCTCCGTATACAATCCACGGGCAACCAAAAATAAAACACACACGACACAAAGTGACCTTCTGGAACAGGAGAAAGTGGTTATCGCTACGCGGTAACGTAATTAACTGCAGGGGCTTGCGTCTGTAGGGAAGATCATCCCCACAATCTAAAACCCCTCACAAACGAGGGGGAATCTGACGAAATCTGCTACAACGGCCGCATCCGTCCAAACCTCCAATACACGGTGCCATAAATCAACTTGGCATCTTCGGAGAGGTGGACGGATAAAACCAAATAGCATCTGCCCTAAATTCAGGTAAGGCGATCCATCCCGGTTCGGTCTCTGTTTTCGGCGGTAAACAGTGTTGTAACTTTCTGGAAGCGATGACGAGTGCCAGGACTATTTTTTCTATAGCCGGGTATCTGGTTTCCGCGTCCTTGAAAACATGGCTCACATAGTAGACCGGCTTCTGCGTCCCTTCGAATTCCCTAACGAGCACTGAGCCCGCGGCTTGGCCCGAGACAACTAAATGTAGTAACAGTTCGTCGCCTTCGACCGGTTTGGTGAGAGGTGGCGGGGTTGCCAGGTGGGTCTTGAGTTGTTCTAGAGCATTCTGGCATTCCTCTGTCCATTCAAACCTGGGAATTTTTCTTAGGGCTTTGAAGAAAGGGAGGCATTTTTCCCCAGCTCTGCACATAAAGCAACTCAATGCGGCCACCCTCCCGGTGAGTCGCATGATATCGGTATTGCTTTTAGGCATTGCCATGTTAAGGATGGCGTTGATTTTCTCTGGGTTTGCCTTGATTCCTCGATGGGTAACTATAAAACCGAGGAATTTCCCACTTGTGACTCTAAACGCGCATTTTGTTGGATTGAGCTTCATCTTGTATTTTCACAGGACATCGAATGCTTCGCCGAGGTCCGCAGCGTGTCTGGCCGATGAGGCGGATTTTACAAGCATGTCATCGATGTAGACTTCCATGTTTCTCCCGATCTATGCTTTGAACAGTTTGTTGACCAGTTGCTGGTACATGGCCTTGGCGTTCTTGAGTTCGAAGGGCATTACCCTGTAACGGTATACCCTCCGATCCGTGGTGAAGTCTGTCAGCTCTTTGCCAGCCGGGTTCTTTCGGATCTGGTTATAGCCGGAGAAGGCGTTCATGAAGCTCAGCAGCTCGTGGCTGGCCGAGCTGTCCACTAGCTGGTCTATCCGAGGAAGCGGGCAGTTGTCTTTGGGGCAAGCCTTGTTTAGGTCCGTGAAATTGATGCACATACGCCATTTCCCGTTTGCTTTCTTGACCATGACCACGTTCGCCAGCCAGCCCGAATAGATTTCTGATGAAGTTGGCAGTGAGCAATTGATCCACCTCGTCCTCTATCGCCTTCTGTTTAATCGGCACAAAACTTCTCTTCTTTTGTCGGATCGGCTTGGCTTTCGGGTCAACCCCAAGTTTGTGGGAGATCACCTCGTGGTTGATCCCAGACATGTCCGTGGGTGTCCAAGCGAACACGTCTGACTTGTCTCGAAGGAACCAGATCAGGCTTTCGCGGATGTCCCCTATTAAGAGAGAGCCAATCCGAACGGTCTGGCCGTTGACCCCCTCTGTGAAGGGAACTTCTGCCAACGCTTCCACCGGGGTGCCTCAAACTTCTTTTCGGTTGTCGTGAGTATCTAAACACCTCTGAGGATCATGCGTGTCTTCAAAATCATCGTCTGGCTCTTCGGTGGGGGACATTGAGGTGAGGCAAATCCTGGCGGTTTGTTGGTCTCCATTGGCCCGGCCTATTTCCCTATTATCTAAAGGGAATTTAAGCACAAGGTGGTAAGTCAAGATCTGAACCCGGAGGGTGTTCAAGGTAGGGCGTCCCAGGAAAATGTTGTAAGATGACGGGACCTTAGCAACGAGGAAGTTCATCGGTACGGTTCGTGTCTTGCCTGCTTCCCTAATGTTGAGGAGGAGAGTGACTGATCCCTCAACTGGGACGGAATGGTTGGTGAACCCAGAGAGAATGTGGGAGGTCGGCTGAAGGTCGGATGGACCTAATTCCATACGCTGGAACCAGTCGTAGAATAGGATATCCGCTGAGCTCACTGAATCGACCAATATTCTCCGGACCTCGTAGCAGTGAACTCGGGCCGTTATCACAAGAGGGTCATTGTGAGGAAGTGATATGCCGTGAAGGCCTTCGTCGGTGAAGATGATCGGGTCATCCTTCCTACATTTCTTGTGGGGTGGATCATTTATGTCCCCGATCGGTAGGAGGAGGTGGTTCTCCCCACTTTCCAGAGTTGGATTCATCAAAGTGACCATGATTTGCCCGATCGTTAACTCCCCGGGTGGGGTTTGGTCTTTTTGCTCACACTCCGTTTGTCGCTTGTCTCGTAGGTATTTCACTAGGTGGCCAGAGTGGATCAATTCCTCAATGTAGTCACGGAGTTGCTTGCAGCTCTCGGTCGGGTGACCCTGTGACCTGTCATAGGCACAATACAGGTCGCGGAGTCGCTTGCCCGTCCTATGGGTAGCCGGGGGGAGCTTAATGATCTTCTCGGCTTTAGACTCTTCTAACAGCTCGGTCTGTGAAATGTTTAGAGGAGTGTACTCCTGAAACCTTGGGGAGTAAGATTTCGGACGGTCGACTTTCTTTCTCTCTTCTTTGTTCTGTCTTTTATGGTCCGTTTGGTCACCTCTGGGTAGGTTAGTGTTCACCTCAGACTCGAGTTGGATTTCTCGCTCGGTCCATGCTTTCACTTCGGTCATGGTCTTAGGTTGCGCCAATGCAAAAGATCGATCCACTCTTTGTGCCTAAGACCTGACTTCCGCACGATGATAACTGTTTTGTCCCAGTGCTTGAGAACTTCCAGGAAGGCATTGTAGAAGTGGGTGACATGCCCCTTGAAGGATTCCTTGTCTCCACTCTTGATAATGATCATGTAGTCGACCGACTTTTTCTGTCGTCAGTTACCGATGAAATGACCGAGAAATTGGGTAGCCAGCTCGTCAAAGATCGAGATGGAGCGCGGCACAAGCCCTCGGAACCAATCCCGATCAGCTCGGATAAGCGTGGTGGGGAAGGCCCTCCATTGAGCTGCCTCTGAGTTGTCTTGGAAGCTCATGGCGGCCGTGAACGCGTCCAAGTGGTCCTTCGGGTCGGACTTTCCATCAAAAAGAGGCACTTTGGGTGGTTTGTTGCTGGACGAGACATGTTTGGCAAGGAGTCGTTCAGTAAACGGTCTTACGAGTGAATCAGCGGAGTACTTCGCCCCTTCGCCGGCCGTGTGGCCGTCCTATCATATGTCCTCGATCTTCTTTTTGAGGGCTTCGATCCGTTGGTAGTACCCTAAGGATTCTGCATAGTCAGAGCGCCGACTGTCTCCGCTCCAGACCTGCGTGATAGTGCAGCTTCAGTTTCGCTCTATTGCATTTCTTAAATCCTCGGGCGAGGCCTTTATTGAGTAGTCCCGACGTTCGCCGTTTGTGTGGCCTCGACGTGAGTGGGGGCGTCGGTCGTGCCTAGAAGCAGGCGAACTGACCGACACCTCCTCAGGGGGTGAGAGCATGCGGCGGGTGTCGGAAAGACGGCCTGGTCTCCCATAAGATTGGGGTGTTGAACTGTCCGACGCCCATCGGGTCATTGAATCATTCCTTGCATGTAGGTTGTAATTGCCGGAATTGGTACGCCAACGCTCGTTAACATCAGGGTGAGCGCGATTGAGGCCGAAGACCTGGGTGCATATTCCCGCCAGCATGCGTATATCCCCATCATGGGGAAGGGGAATCGTAGTTTGGTGGGCATGGGCGGCCGCTTGAACGCGGGCGAGCGCGTCCACCATCGCCGTGAGCCTGTCGATCCTAACGGATAAGGCATTGATGACATTGTTGGGTTATGCCAGCGTCCTGGCTATCAAACCGTGGCCGATTGAGGATTTTTTTTTATAAACTAGCGCTAACACATCCCGCTACCCGGATCTACCATTAACCCTAAACTAGCAATATACAAAGGAGTTTAGAAATTTATACCGAATGATCCATGTCCTCCGGTCTTTAACCTTTATCCCAAGTTCCTAGAGACCTCCTTGATCAATCTTGATCTCCGAAGTCCCTCCATCGAAGATGATCCACCTGAGAGTCTATGAATCGAGCTCCAACTTTATAGCCGAGGTAACTAGGGTACCTAGTTCGCTAAACTACATAGCCTAGAAGATTTAGAGTCTAATGATGGATTAGTTTGTCTCTAAACACCCTAGGTTCCTCAACACATGAGACAATTAGGGTGGAGGTAGAAGAAGAAGGCTTGAGGATGAGAGTGTGTGGAATAAACATAGCAAGTCAAGAAAAATGGCTAAGTGTTGTGAGCTATATACCAAAAATGAAGCAAGGCTAGAAAATATCTCTAGTCCACAAAATATATCACAACACTAATATAAATCAAGTATGCAAGAATAGTGCACCATGAGTCACAACATGACTCACCCCATGAGTCACCAAGAGAGCATGCTTCATTTAAAGCCAAATCACATCTTATCCTCCACCTCATTAACCATTTATCTATAAATGGTTAAAACAAAATGAGGTGTTATCTTCTAGAAGCAACTTGTAATAAATTACAAGAATACCCATCATCCATATATACATACCCGTATCCGTATTCTGACAAAATATGAATACAATGAGACAAAAATAATCCAACAATATAATACTAGGATCTGGTTTAAACCAAAGCCCACTGATATTATCCGTTCGAATCATGATACGTGCACAAGTGAACGTATATGATCGAACCATGCCGTAAAACCATATGGCCTCTACATCGTTTCGTCCGAAGCAGGGAAACTCTCTGTGTGGGACTCTAAAGACTCATCAATATGCTGGCAGTGGGTTTAACCACAAGCACGTCAGCGTCACTAGCTGTACGTAACGGCTATCCAGGTATTGAGAGAAAGGGATGCCGACGAGTAAACTCATCCTGAACCCCTACTGAGCCTGTCCGTGACAATATCCGTACAGTCCGGTCCGTTTGTCTAAGAGTATCGCATATCGAGTCTAGGGGGGTGGATAAAGTCAGACCCCTAATAACGCGACATTTCGTGTCGGTATGAAACCCATCACCACCTGAGAAACTACTGATCTTAGATCAGTAGTTCTCGACTACCTTGGCCAAGGATTTCTGGTGATGGCCACCCGTGCACAACGCGACATCAACCCTCAATACCGGGAGAGACGAATCCCCGACGATCCGCTCACTACCTCCATATGGCTCGGGACTGTATCCAACTAAAACCAGTTTGCACGACCCCTTTAAGCCATGGTAAGGTAGTAATCAAAGCACAGCGGGAACTCACATGAGATAAATGACGATCTCAGGTCGACAGACAAACCTGTACACATGTCACATGGGCGAGTCCGTCCTGTGTACTCATAACCCAATGAGCACATGTATACTATCTTAGGTGAACAAACTAACACCAATGGCTTGCGAGACCTGGCCACCGCCCCTCGTCGGGGTCTCGATTAGTATACACTAGTCTGCTCTGGAGTATCGATACCCAGTCTCAATACTCCCACGACTAGAGACATTCAAGGATGTGCTTATAGACCACCCAGCTCCCACGTATATGATCGCCATTATAATGCTGATAGTTAAGCAAGAATCCTATGGGCTCTATCAAACATGTAATAGTGATCTGTAATACCACATAAAGAATATACATGATGATAAAGACAAACAAGATAGCATACTATCATCTCGAGTAAGACTGTTATATCCGTATAGGTCCTTCCTCAATTATCATAATCACCTGCCTGTGATCACAATAATTGCCTTAGGGCACTATACCCAACAATCTCCCACTTACACTTAAGGATAATTATTACGGTGTCGTATACTCACAGCCTGTGTGATACCGAACATCCAACTTCTCTACCAATCAGTTTCGTAAAGCTCGTTTGTGAAACTATTGCGTTCGAGAAATAGCCTCAGTGAATGGATCCGCTCAAATGTTCTTTTCTTTATTTCTATATATCTCAACTTCGCGGAAAAAGACTATTTCCCGAAATGAGCAATACCTGTCTTAGAATTTGTCTGGATATCTGATGGGACCCAGTTCACGAATGAACTCCAAATCCAACAAACTTCTTAGACTGTATCGTCTACTGAATTTAATCAGTATCCTGCACCATACCTTCCACAGTATCTGCTTGGACCACCTGTCCAACATACTGTCCCTCAAAAGAGGGAAAACTAAAATTCTGACAGCCACTCTGTCATCCAGGTCACCTTAGAAGCCTGAAATGGTAACCGCCTCCCGAAGGAGGCTGCCGTTACCATATCTCAAGAACATCTATTTATGTTCTTAACTTCTTCCCTACATTTCTCCAGGATTGGATTAAATATATATATATTTATTGCAGCTAGTGCAAAATCAATATCTGGTGTGGTACTTGACATCTCATGATTGATTCAATTGCCTAAGCAAGTGATATGCAAATTATGCAAATCCCTCTCCTCATCAGTCTCAAAGACATCTCTTTAGAGAGAGTGACTCCATCACGTGCAGGTACACCACCTCGTCAGGAGTCGTCCATTCTAAAACACTTTAGAATAGTGTCAATTACCCGAATTGGGACACTTCCCAAATCTAGTTCTAAAACCATAGATCTAGTGACCAGAATACCTGATATTATATCCATATCTTATGTGGAGAAACACCTTGTGACAACCACGGTATATAACCGATCGTAGTATAGGAAGATCTCTCCCTATCAAGTGCATGTCATCCAAATATCAGGACATCACTCTCTATTACCTTCTTACTAGATCCATCTTTTATTCTGATGAAGTCAAATTCTATGACCGTTACATAAAAAATAGATGATCTATCTCCACTATACCTGCTTTAGTTTATAAATAAACATAAGCTACTTACCCACTATGCTTCCACTTCTCCCACTGACTACAACAACCCTCTGGCAGAGTCATATACACGTGCACTTCTAAAGCTAATTTGGAATGACGTTATACTCATACTCCTGCAAGATCTCATAGTCTAGAACAGCAGTACTGGTAAGTTTGGGTAATCAAAAACCTTCCTGTCACCGTCTTGGAGAAGACCGAAGTACCTCTTGGGTGCCTGAGGTTACCCACTAAATCTGTGGAGTGGCTAATGGATTGTCGAATCCAGTTGAATTTTTAGGTTCTATTAAATTTTCAGTAATCGTTTGTGGTTATGGAATCACTTTCAGTTCTACCATACTCCCACTTATGTTTTCTGAAAAGAATCCATTTTACTAAAACTGGTGGCGAGTCAAGAACAAAATAACTATTGATCTTCCTGATGGTAGAAAGTTAACCCTCGTCAAAGCCTAGGATAACCCACAAACTACCATTACTGAAACGTGCCTTGAGTTTGTCCAGAGTCTGGTTTTAAGTATCAGCCGGACTACTCCTTATACCTTAACATCGTTAAGATACGAATCCATTCTATATACCATATAGAAACAAATGCACTAATTGAATTGGAACCAGATTCAAAATCATGCAGCTGTTTTCAGTGCATGTCAACTAAATGGAAGGAGACCAAACAACATTACTCATCTAGGAGTGCATTTACATATGAGTAACCTGAAAGAGAAGTAAGTTCTCAAAACCATTACTATCAACGGAATACCTAGCACAAGTATCTACATCTTCGATCATCTTGAAGAATCCTGATACTTTGCAACATACTTTATTCATATACCTATTACTTCTCAAAATTTGGACCTTGTATTTCAACGAAATACTTGTCTAAAACTAGAGAAGTCAAAAGTAAACAGAATATAGTATGAGTACCAACCCCTTTGTCCTAATAGACACTGGACAACATACAATACTTTGTATAAGTCCCCTGAGTTTAATAACTCAACCCCTGTGCGTCGTAGGTTGAAAACTGTGCTATGATTAAGAAGAATTACACCGCTGTTGAATACACCTTACCTAATTACCAACTGATATAGGTAAATGTCATAGACATAATATCAAAAAGTTATATCTCACTTTATAAAATAAACGTACAGATATGTCAGTTTAAAATTGGTGCATAACAACGGATATTCAAAACCAAATATTTGACGTCAGGCAAAACCCAGGTGATCCTCAAATATCACCAGTTACAAAGAATTCTGATATATAGAGGATCTAATCACCCAATTCCCAATATTCCACTCTCACTCATCATCTGTAACGCTATACATATGTGAATCAAATCTGGTAAATACATACCCTGGAGTCTGAATCAAAATGGGAAAACAGTTTTCAATTAACACCGCACAGTAAAACTAAAACATGAAAATGTTTCAAAGGGGTAGCTGGGTATTCCTAGTAATGACTCTTCCACTATCCTGATATATGACTGTAACCGTATATTTCCTTGCCATCTCTCCAATCCCTTTATTTTTCTTTACTTATTACCTTTTGTACACTACCCTTAGGCTAAATGGTTTTCTTCCTTCCCTACCTTTCGGCACCAGCCTATGGTTTGGAAGAAGACTATCCAATAAGCGTAATAGGTGTACTCTCCTAATCCTAGGAGCTCTCACAACCTGAGGGAAGGTAGAGCGAAAAGACAACTGAATAATCCTTATTCTATTTCTCCAGAATCAGAAACTATTCTCGAACTGGAACAAGTTCCTTCGAGTTCGTATGTAAATATACGATGGAAAAATCCAAGCAATATGTGGATCTTCGTAGTGATACGGAATGTTCTGGATAAATGCAAAGGTGAAAGTAGGAGTGGCGATGGTATACGCGGTTTCGTCGTGAATGATAGTAGTCGCAATTTCCTTTGCCCTTAATCTAATCCTTTTATATGTCTTTACTTATTACCTTCTGTACACCACACTTAGGCTAATTGGTTTTCTTCCTTCCCCACCCTTTGGCATCTCTCTAGGGTTTTGAAGAAGACCATCCAATAAGCGCAATAGGTGTACTCTCCTAATACCTGGAGCCCTCGCAATCTGAGAGAAGGTAATTATAAAATACAACCGAATAATCCTATTCAATTTCTCCAGAACCAGAATCCATTCTCGAACTGGAAGAAGTTCCTTCGAGTTCGTATGTAACTATTGTTAGTTATATATATGCCCTAGAGGCCATTGTTGTACATATGATGTATATTATAATGGATGCTTGGATATATATATATATATATATATAGAGGACTTTCTTGCTCGTCATGATAGTATGCTATTTGGTTTTACTTCGTCTTAATATGTTGACTTGTATTAGTTTACTGTCTTGCTCTCACATGTTGATAAAACCCTTAGGATATGTACTCGACTACTGGGACTATGATGAGATAATACTAGTAGGGCAACGGTGGTCGATGAGTACATCCTATAACTGTTCCTAGTCGAGGGTGTATCGAGACAGGGCATCGATACACCAGAGTAGACTAGCGTATACGCAACTTGACCCATATGATGGGCGATGGATAATCCCATATCCATCGGTGTTTGACATCAAGGATGGTGTATGGGTGCTCAGTGGAGACTGGGTACACTGGACGGACTCGCCGAGAACTCCCAGATGGTATTGTACCTCACGTCAGATGGCGGTTCTCCGGTGACACTGATACAGGTTAGTCTGTAGACCCGAGATCGTCATAGAGTCTTGTGTGATTCCCACTGTGCTTTGATTTCCACCTTACCACGTCTAAAAGGGCGTGCAAAACGGTGGCTTTTGGGTACAGTCACGAATCACATGGAGGCAATGAGCGATTGGAGGGGATCCGTCTCTTCCGGTATAGGGAGTTGATGTTGTGCTGTGTTCGATTGGCTATAACTGGAAGTCCCTGGCCAGGGCTGATATAGAGTACTACTGGTAAGTGTTATCAGTAGGTTCTCGACCTGTTATGAGCCTCAGATCGACACGACTTATCGGTTATTGGGGTCTGACGTATACCACCCCTAAACTAGATATGCAACATATCAGACGAAGAGACCGGACTGTACGGGAGTGTTACTGATTGGATTCACAGGAGAATGTACAGGCTTGCTTGTCGATCTTCTGATCGCTCAATACCTGGGTGGCTGTTACGTTTAGCTGACCGCTTACAGCTTGTGGGTGTTTGATATGATCATCACCTACTGCCGGCGTATTGACGACTCTTTAGAGTCATACACAGAGGTTTCTTGACTCAGGCAAAACGGAGTAGGAGCACATATGTGATATGTGCGGGACCGAGAATAATACGATATGAGATACCGTATTCTATTATATATGATATCGGCCGGGTATATGTGATATAACCGGGTCATCGGATCAAGTGTTGATTCGATCGGTACATGTTATATTAGTCGGTTATATTCGATATAACCGGATTGTCGGATCAAGTGTTGATTCGATAATTTAATATATAATTATATATGTGATATATTACATTACATTATCTAATATAAGCTCGCTTTATTGATTCATTTTCTCACCGGATAATACATTGATATATATGCGATATATGTTAATTGTATTATTTTCTTTTGTTACAAAAATATATTATATATGTGATATATAATATTGTAACAAGTTATGATTACAAATGCAAAATGATTAGTAGAGATTAAACATAGTTAGGGTTTGATTTGGGTTAGCTTTTTCATGAAGCTTCTAGAAGCTTTTCTTTTGTTTTAAGCAAAGATATTATGTGTTGATATTTTGGAGATATTTTCCTAACCCAACCCATACCCTTTACCCTAGTTAAATCTCTACAATGGTTAAGTCTTTCTTGACTTAACCATGGTTGCAATTGTAATGATAATAACAATTCATTATTCATCACAAAGGATTGATTCTTCTTCTTCTTCTTTGAGCTCTTGAAAAGCTTTCTAGGTTTTTCTTTTGTGATGGATTAGTGTGAGATTATGAAAACAAAAGAGAGCTAAATTCCTACTTCATCATCCTCATCTATTCTAGCCACTTAGATTATGGTGTTCTTTTCTCTAATACTTGTTTAGAGAAGTGAGAGCTTGAGTTAAAGATTCTTCAAGGTAGATCATCTTCGAAAAGGAAGACTTCAAGTTAGCATGGATCGTTCGGCTTGTGGAGCCTCTCTTGAGTCCGGAAGATCATGGATCACTGCGAAGGGACTACTACTCGGAGCTTATGAAGCGAAGGAGCGGACTACAAAGGTTGTAATCCCTCTCTCTTAGATGTAAAGATGTTTACTTGCATGATTAACCCTAATAATCTAGCACAGATCCTCGCTTTGGGTTGTTCGGCACGTCTAAATTTTAAATCGGGTATGGTTGATGCCTTATAGACCCTTGTGATAGTGCCTATTAACCCTACAGTGGTATTAGAGCCAAGCTAGAGCATTAGGCGACGTGTATACGAAGTTAAAAGTCCGATCGAACCCCGAAACGTCAGTTTTGAACCCCTATCTGGAAATTTTTTAAAATGTTGATTTTTTCTGTATTAAAAATACTCAGAAAATTAAGCAGGGAATTCTAAGGATTACTGTGAAAAACGACATCCTAATTCTCTTAAAGCGCCGTGGAATCGCGGCAATACCATGCCTTGCGCGGCGGTTCCGCGGCCGTACAGGGGTATTAGGGTTAGCTTTTTTCACAGTAACATCCGTAGGTACTTTTGCATGCTTCTGAGAATTTTTAATTCTACTCAAGTGTTGAGTTTTCTGGAGATCTTTTGTATTCGTTGATTCGATCGGAAAGTTTAACTTCGTTTAAGTGTTTTCCGGATAATTTAGAACGTGTTAAAATGTTCGAACGGATATCAATAACTCACTTTTTCCCGACACGAAAAACTTTAAAGTGTTGAATTTTTCTTGAGTTTGAATCTTTCGGAAAAACATGCAAGCATATCTGTGGACTCTCTAGAAGAACGTAACCTTAACTCGATTATATGACCGTCAAAACTTCTACTGCACCCTTGGGTTTGTGGTAGTTTAGCGTTGCCTTGGTTTGACCCTTCTACGGCTGGTTCATTGGGGCGGTGACATGTTCTGGGATTTTTGAACTCCGCTCAAGTGTTGAGCTATTTGGGAATTCTTGGTTGTTTGATTATTCGATCAGAAAGTTTAATATTGTCTATTTATCTGGAATGTGATACAATATGTGGAATTCATATAGTTAGGCATGAATTGCGAAGTATGTGATATTTCGGATTTAAGATGTCTAAAGTGATTGTGGATTCCAAATGTTGTAGTTTTACACTTTCTTTTCTGTGACCGTAAGCGTAGTATGTGGTGTATCGCCGGTTTCGTTGCTATATATCAACGACAATCGGGATACACATACTTGCTTACGTTGATGATATGAGATATTATGTGTTGCTGTGATATGTTGTATTGGATCGTCGTGTTCTGAATAGCCGGGGGTTTTATGTGAGATGAGGGATTTTATTTTCATTCATGTAAAATTCATTTGTATGTAATATTCTTTTATTGGGGCACTTCCGGGATGAGATTGATGTCACCATTGTATATTATTTACTTTTCCGCATTAGGTAGACCCAAGGAGGGGAGCACAAGTAACCGGGTTCTAGGGTCCAGTGGGAGGCCATCTCGAGGAGTCGAGACCGGGTCTCCTAACCTTAGAATTGGCAGTGTTACTTGCCGCTCTCATAGGGGTCTAGGGATGTGGGTTTGGCTATTCATCGCGACCGTGGAATCCGTGTTTTATACAGGCTCGATGTAAAACACGGACGTCCTAGTATATCCAATATTTCATATGTTATCTTCTGCTGCAATGTTCTATGATGAGATCATATTACTGCCTGAGACGAATGCTTATACTATATATATATGTTGATATATAAATATTACTGCTTTCGTTTCTTCTGTGATGCTTAGGAAGCATAATTGATGGGATTTTATTAATGAGATTAATAAAATAAAAGAAACCTAAAAGATGTTGTAGAATCAAAACTTTATAAAAAGGGTAGCTACAGTCTTGCTTTGCACAGCGGTATATATGATATACCTTGCACCTTATTTGATGAGGAAAGAGCCGAGATCTCTTCACCGGGAGTGACCTCTTTAGCAAAACTGGCAGATGCTATAAACTTACGGATTAGTTTTTTGCTTCTATAGTTCTTGCTTTGCACAGCGGTATTTATGAAATATCCTGCACCTTATTCGATGAGGAAAGAGCCGAGATCCCTTCACCGGGAGTGCCCTCTTTAGCGAAATTAGAAAAGCCTCAAAAACACTCCTTTTCAAAATCACTTGTTTCTACAACGATATCAAGTTCATTACGCTCATGGTTTTTTGAAAAACCTGCGTAGCCCTCCGTCATTTCAGATAAAAACTATTTAGTATTTGTGCTGCGTTTGTTGGCCTTTGTCAAGGCGTAGTGAACGGTAGCTGACTAGTACTTATCTGTTTTAAGCATGTGATGCGATTGGATTAGGGTAGTCGTACGACCTTGTTGGCCTTTGTCAAGGGTCGTGCGGGTGGGTTTATTTCAATCAAGAAATGACGAGTTGAACTTGACTAGCTTCCTATGGTTTGTTGGCCTTTGTCAAGGTCATAAGGAGTTAGGGGCAAAAGCATTATCAGGAATTTCAAGTGTTGAAATTTGCAATTAATCGCATACCTTCTATGAGATAGATGGATCCTGATACCCACTACGAGTAAGAGTTACTCCTGGGAGACTTTTACACAGGACAATTAGCCGATCAAGTAGGTGACTAGAAAGGTGTTTACGAGGTCAAGACTCTAGGAAAACGAGGTTTATTTTAATTAGGTCCGTGCGAAAGCACGGAGAACCTCCCTCAAAGTACCAACACTGGCCTGGCTGAAAGATTGGTGAACTTGTAAGGTGTAATTAATCCCGGCTAGTTTTTCCTTTTAGGGTTTGAAGGAAGATTTGATAAAAATAGTGGGAAACATCCTGATTAGATAAGATAATAACCAATCTAAATCTTGCAAGAGCATACGCTAAAGTGTTTTCCTTCTTTCTCTCTCTCTAGGTAGCGACCATGTCAGGCCATAATTAAGATAATAATATGGATGTATTGACTGAACCCGCTTATTATACTAAGCAGGGGAACATTGGTCCCGTTCTTTCTTATAAGTGTTATGCGACCGAGTAGGGAATAGGACAATATCTGGATTCTCACGCCGCCGAAACGAAGAACAAGTATGTTGATGCATCTTCTTCGGGTGTGTTAGTTATTGAGAACTGTTTCTCAGTTCACCCTACGTCCTGGGTATTAGATACCGGATCGGGATCCCACATAAGTAAATTGTTACGTGGGCTACGTAAAGGTAGAGAACTGGGAAAGGGTGATCATTCCGTACAAGTAGGGAATGGTACAAATATTGCAGCCAAAGCAGTTGGCGAATATCACCTTATATTACCAAGTGGTAATACATTGATTCTGAATGAGTGCTATTATATACCGAACATGATGTGCAACATTATATCAGTTTCTTTATTAAGTAAAGAAGGGTATAATTTTGTAATACAGGATAATGTTATGAACATCTTCCTAAATCAAAAGTTGATTGGATCAGGCTCGTTACATAATGGCATATTCATTCTCAATCAAAATACAGTCTTTAATATACAAAACACACACAAGAAGAAGAGTTCAGAAATGAACGAATCCTTCTTGTGGCATTGTAGACTTGGTCATATCAATACGACACGGCTAGCTAAGTTACATAAGGATGGATATTTGAATCCGTTCGAATTATCATCTTATGATACTTGCCATTCATGTCTCAAAGGTAAAATGACCAAAACTCCGTTTAGTGGACACGGAGAAAGAGTTGAGGAACTCTTAGGACAGGTACATAGTGATGTATGCGGTCCCATGTCTACACATGCCAGGAACGGTTCTTCCTACTTCATTACATTCACTGACGATCTCTCAAGATACGGACATGTGTTCCTGATGAGACACACGTCTGAAGCTTTTGAGAAATTCAGGGAATATAAGCACGAAGTAGAGAACCAAACGGGCAAAAATATTAAGATCCTTCGATCGGATCGAGGAAGAGAATACTTGAGCAATGAGTTTCTGGACTATCTAAAAGAGAATGGGATTCTCTCTCAGCTTACTCCTCCTTATACACCACAGCACAACGGTGTATCAGAACGGAGGAATCGCACCCTATTAGATATGGTGCGCTCTATGATGAGCACTACTAAGTTACCTATTTCCTTCTGGGGACATGCACTAGAGACAGCTGCATACCTATTGAATCAAGTTCCATCTAAATCTGTACCTACCACACCATATGAGATATGGAGTGGGAAGAGATCATGTCTTAAACGAGTTAAGATATGTGGTTGTCCGGCCTATGTCAAAAAGCAAAATCCGGACAAACTCGAGACACGGTCAGTTCTTTGTAAGTTTGTAGGATATCCTAAACATTCACATGGATATCTTTTCTACCACGGCGAGGAACAAAAGGTGTTTGTTTCTCGACATGCCACCTTTTTAGAAAATGAATTTCTTGCAAAAGAAATTAGTGGCGATGCGGTAGAGCTGGAAGAAGTTCCAGCAGAACAAATTACAACTGAAGATTTAGTGGAACAAGATGACTCGATAATACCCAACGAACCCCAACCTCTCCGCCGATCTAGTAGGGTTTCTCATCCACCTGAGAGATACTATGGTTTTCTCGTTGATGGTGGGAGCGAGGATTGCATCATGGAAGATGATGACCCGACTAGCTTCGAGCAGGCCATCACGAGTGGTGACTCTGTGAAGTGGCTGGATGCAATGCGATCTGAGATGGAATCCATGTACACCAACAAAGTATGGACTTTGGAAGTTGCTCCTGAAGGGGTAAAACCCATTGGGAGCAAATAGATCATTAAGAAGAAACTTGGTGTAGATGGAAAAGTTGAGACTTTCAAAACTAGACTTGTTGCAAAGGGTTTTCGTCAACGACCAGGTGTGGATTATGACGAAACCTTTTGTCCAGTGGCTATACTTAAGTCCATCCGAATCTTACTTGCCATTGCAGCATACCATGACTACGAAATCTGGCAAATGGATGTTAAGACCGCCTTTCTAAATGGTGATTTAGAGGAGTGCGTGTACAAGACTCAGCCAGAGGGCTTCGTAGATAGTGGGAGTAGCGGAAAGGTGTGCAAGCTGCTTAAATCCATTTATGGGTTAAAGCAAGCATCGCGGAGTTGGAACATCTGCTTTGATGTTGTAGTCAAAGAGTTTGACTTCATCAAAAACGTAGATGAACCTTGTATTTACAAGAAGATTGCAGAGAGTAAGGTCGTCTTCCTCGTATTGTACGTAGATGACATACTCTTGATAGGAAATGATGTTCCTATGCTGCAATCGGTCAAGCTCTTCTTACCACAAAGATTCTCAATGAAAGATCTTGGTGATGCCTCCTGCATACTGGGAATTATGATCTATAGAGATAGATCTAAAAGGATACTGGGATTGTCCCAATTCAGGTACATTAACACCATACTAAAGAGGTTTAGTATGGAAGAATCCAAGCGTGGGAAACAACACACGATCTCTGGACTCACTCTCTCCAAAGAGATGTCTCCTAAGACTGATTTGGAGAGAGCTCGCATGCAAGGGATACCCTATGCTTTGGCAGTAGGCTCTATCATGTATGCGATGCTATGTACCAGACCCGATGTAGCATACTCACTAAGTATAGTGAGTCGGTATCAAGCAGATCCTGGAGAGAATCACTGGACAGCTGTAAAGAACATTCTCAAGTACTTGCGAAGGACTAAAGAGATGTTCTTGGTGTATGGTAATGGAGAACTCCAAGTGGAGTCCTTTACCAATTCGAGCTTCCAAAGTGATAAGTACGACTCTAAGTCGCACTCGGGATTTGTCTTTACCCTCAATGGAGGGGCGGTGTGTTGGAAGAGTTCCAAACAGGAAACCGTTGCAGACTCGACGATGGAGGCAGAATACACCGCTGCCAACGATGCTGCCAAAGAGGCTGTCTGGATAAAAAAGTTCATCACTGAACTTGGTTTGGTTCTATCCATTGAACATCCAATACCTTTGTATTGTGATAACAATGGAGCTGTGGTTTTGGCCAAGGAACCCAGGTCCCATTAGAAGTCCAGACATATTCTGAGGCAGTATCACCTGATCAGGAAGATAGTTGATCGCCGGGAGATCGAGGTTAGGAGAGTTGATACGAAGGACAACACTGCGGATCCACTCACAAAGGCCATTCCCCAGATACAGTTTGAGAGATTATTCGGGATGTTAGGTATGAGATACTACAACAGCTCGCCTTAGTGCAAGTGAGAGATTGTTAGTTATATATATGCCCTAGAGGCCATTATTGTACATATGATGTATATTATAATGGATGCTTGGATATATATAGAGAGGACTTTCTTGCTCGTCATGATAGTATGCTATTTGGTTTTACCTTGTCTTAACATGTTGACTTGTATTAGTTTACTGTCTTGCTCTTATATGTTGATAAAGCCCTTAGGATATATACTCGACTACTGGGACTATGATGAGATCATACTAGTGGGGCCACGGTAGTCGACGAGTACATCCTATAACTATTCCTAGTCAAGGGTGTATCGAGACAGGGCATCGATACACCAGAGTAGACTAGCGTATACGCATCTTGACCCATATGATGGGCGATGGATGATCCCATATCCATCGGTGTTTGACATCAAGGATAGTGTACGGGTGCTCAGTGGAGACTGGGTACACTGGACGGACTTGCCGAGAACTCCCAGATGGTATTATACCTCACGTCAGATGGCAGTTCTCTGGTGACACTGGTACAGGTTAATCTGTAGACCCGAGATCGTCATAGAGTCTTGTGTGATTCCCACTGTGCTTCGATTTCCACCTTACCACGTCCAAAAGGGCGTGCAAAACGGTGGCTTTTGGGTACAGTCACGAATCACATGGAGGCAATGAGCGATAGGAGAGGATTCGTCTCTCCCGGTATAGGGAATTGATGTTGTGCTGTGTTCGATTGGCTATAACTGGAAGTCCCTGGCCAGGGCTGATATAGAGTACTACTGGTAAGTGTTATCAGTAGGTTCTCGACCTGTTATGAGCCTCAGATCGACACGACTTATCGGTTATTGGGGTCTGACGTATACCACCCCTAGACTAGATATGCAACATATCAGACGAAGAGACCGGACTGTACGGGAGTGTTACTGATTGGATTCACAGGAGAATGTACAGGCTTACTTGTTGATCTTCTGATCGCTCAATACTTGGCTGGCTGTTATGTTTAGCTGACCGCTTACAGCTTGTGGGTGTTTGATATGATCATCACCTACTGCCGGCGTATTGACGATTCTTTAGATTCCTACACAGAGCTTTCTTGACTCAGGCAAAACGGAGTAGGAGCACATATGTGATATGTGCGGGACCGAGAATAATACGATATGAGATACCGTATTCTATTATATATGATATCGGCCGGGTATATGTGATATAACCGGGTCATCGGATCAAGTGTTGATTCGATCGGTACATGTTATGTTAGTCGGTTATATTCGATATAACCGGATTGTCGGATCAAGTGTTGATTCGATAATTTAATATATAATTATATATGTGATATATTACATTATATTATCTAATATAAGCTCGCTTTATTGATTCATTTTCTCACCGGATAATACATTGATATATGTTAATTGTATTATTTTCTTTTGTTACAAAAATATACTATATACGTGATATATAATATTGTAACAAGTTATGATTACAAATGCAACATGATTAGTGGAGATTAAACATAGTTAGGGTTTGATTTGGGTTAGATTTTTCATGAAGCTTCTAGAAACTTCTCTTTTGTTTTAAGCAAAGATATTATGTGTTGATATTTTGGAGATATTTTCCTAACTCAACCCACACCCTTTACCCTAGTTAAATCTCTACAATGGTTAAGTCTTTCTTGACTTAACCATGGTTGCAATTGTAATGATAATAACAATTCATTATTCATCACAAAAGGATTGATTCTTCTTCTTCTTCTTTGAGCTCTTGAAAAGCTTTCTAGGTTTTTCTTTTGTGATGGATTAGTGTGAGATTATGAAAACAAAAGAGAGCTAAATTCCTACTTCATCATCCTCATCTATTCTAGCCACTTAGATTAGGGTGTTATCTTCTCTAATACTTGTTTAAAGAAGTGAGAGCTTGAGTTAAAGATTCTTCAAGGTAGATTATCTTCGAAAAGGAAGACTTCAAGCTAGCATGGATCGTTCGGCTTGTGGAGCCTCTCTTGAGTCCGGGAGATCATGGATCGCGGTGAAGGGACTACTACTCGGAGCTTATGAAGCGAAGGAGCGGACTACAAAGGTTGTAATCTCTCTCTCTTAGATGTAAAGATGTTTACCTGCATGTTTAACCCTAATAATCTAGCAAAGATCATCGCTTTGGGTTGTTCGGCACGTCTAAATTTTAAATCGGGCATGGTTGATGCCTTATAGACCCTTATGACAGTGCCTAGTAACCCTACAACTATACGATGGAAATATCCAAGAAATGTGGATCTTCATAGTGATACGGAGTGTTCCGGGGAAAAGCAAAGGGGATATAGGAGCGGTAATGATATATGAGACTAAATGACAATCCAAAAGCCAAAGTGTTTTAAGAAGGTTCGATTAACTTGGTACATGAGTTTTAGTCTAGGGTCAGGCCATGGTCGCTGCCAAAGAGAGAGAGAAAAGAAATACTCAGCGTGCACTCTAACCTAATTCAGAATGGTTAATCCCTTTATCTAATTAGGATGGCTCCCACTGTTTCCACGAATTCTCTTTCAAACCCTAAAAGGAGAATTAGTCGGGATCATCTAAAACCACCCGAGGAGTAATACCTACTCATCAGTGGGAATCGGGATCCAACTATCTGTAGGGTTCCTAGGCACACCCATGAGGTTCTACAACTGATCAACCATGCCAAAATCAAATTTTTTCATGTGCCAAAGAACCCTATACTAGATCGTTAACTAGAGGTAAGGCGAAATATGCAAGTAAACAACTTTATTGCTAAGTGAAAGGGACTACAACCTTTGTAGATCCGGTCCTCCACTTCTCTAGCTCCGTGTTGACGTCCCTCTGCTGCGATCATCGGAATCCCGGACTCTAGCGTCGGTTTCATCGGAGAAATGGGCGGGCTAGGTCGTTGACTTCGATGCCGAAGATGATCTACGTCGAGGCGACTCAAACTCAAGCTCCACCTTCACTAGGTCATGGAACTTGTGAAGATAACACACTCTACTACATGGCAAGTGGTAGAGGATGAAGAAATAGGAAGTGGGTTCACTTTAGAATTGGATTTCTCACTTGATTTCATCACTTGGAATTTTCAAGAAAGCTTTTCTTTTCTTCATGAAGAAGAAGATGAAGATAGAAAAGAATGAATAATGAATTCTCTCAAAATAGAAAATCAAGTGATTCTTATCATTTAACAACCATGGGTGATTGTAACTAATGTAGAGAATAAACTAGGGTTTAGTTAAATGGCTAGGTTAAGCATAAAACAAAATGGTAGACTTTTTCAAAGATGCATGAAGTATCATGAAGCTTCTTGCATAAAGACAAAGAAAGCAACCATTCTATTTTACCAAAATAAATAAATAAATAAATAAGGTAATGGAAACTCTAACCATTAACTAAACATGGTGTATAGCATACACACACCCAAGTTTGCATGTATCATCAAACATAATACAAACTGGTGCACAAAAAATATATCACATATACAACTTGTGCAAATCAAGTGAGAAAATCCATATTAAGTGAACAAATACTAGTTAATGTAAAGTAATATATCAAATATATAATTATACATTAAATCATTAAATCAACACTTGATTTAATGATCCGGTCATACCGCATATAACCGACTAATATCAAGTATATCAATATATCGAATCAACATTTGATACGGTAACCCGGCTATATCTCATATAACCGTCCGATGATACGAATCGCGAGAATAGAATTCAGTATCACATACTGGTATTATTCTCGGTCCCGCACATATCTCATATGCGCTCCTATTTCGTTTCGCTTGAGCCAGGAAACCTCTGTGTAGGACTCTAAAGACTCGTCAATACGCCGGCAGCAGGTGATGATCATATCAAACACCCACAAGCCGCAAGCGGTCTGCTAAATGTAACGGCCACCCGGGTATTGAGCGATCAGAAGATCAACGAGCAAGCCCGCTCACACTCCTGTGAATCGAACCAGCAACACTTACCGTACAGTCCGGTCTGTTCGTCTGATATGTCGCATATCTCGCCTAGGGGTGGTAAACGTCAGACCCCAGTAGCTTGATAAGTCATGCCGATGTAAGGTCCATAACAAGCATGAAACTACTGATAACTCTTACCAGTATATCACTGCAACCCTGGCCAGGGATTTCCAGTTATGGCCAGTCGAGCATAGTGCAACATCAACCCCCAATACTGGGAGAGACGAATCCCCTCCTATCGCTCATTGCCTCCATGTGAATCGGGACTGTACCCAAAAACCACCTGTTTGCATAACTCAGTAGAGCCGTGGTAGGGTGGAAATCAAAGCACAGTGGGAGACACATAAGACTCTATGACGATCTCGGGTCAACAGACTAAGCTGTACCAGTGTCACCAGAGAACTGCCATCTGACGTGAGGTATAATACCATCTGGGAGTTCTCGGCGAGTCCGTTCAGTGTACCCAGTCATCACTGAGCACCCGCATACCATCTCTGATGTCAAACACCAATGGATATGGGATCATCCATCGCCCATCACATGGGTCGAGAAGATATACGCTAGTCTACTCTGGAATATCGATACCCCGTCTCGATATTCCCACGACTAGGAACATTGAAGGATGTACTCATGGACTACCCAGGCCTCACTAGTATGATCTACATCATAGTCCTACAAGTCGAGTACACATTCTAAGGGCTTTATCAACATGTAACAGAGAGACAGAAAGTATACATGTTAAGATAAAGAGCAACCAGATAGCGTACTATCATGTCGAGCAAGAAAGTCTTACCTATATATGTCCCAGCATCCACTACAATATACATCCTATGTACAGTAATGGCCTCTAGGGCATACATATAACTAACAATCTCCCACTTGCACTAGGGCCATCTGTAGCAGTGGTTGCAGTATCTAATACTCAACCATCCCATAAAAGTCTCTCTTTGGGAAAATGCCTTTGTGAGTGGATCCGCCGTGTTGTCCTCTGAGTCTACTCTCCTAACCTCGATCACCCTGGAGATCAACTATCTCCATGATCAGGTGATGCTGCTTCAGAATATGTCTGGGTCACAATGGGATCGGGGTTCCTGGGCCAAAGCCACACTTCCATTGTCACACAATGGTAGGAACCTAGTTCATCTTATGAACCAATATACACCCAAACTTCCTCTTTGGTAGTATCTTTAATAGCGATGTTACCAGCCTTTATCGTCTAGTTTGCCACGGTATCTAGCTTGGAACTCTTCCAACATACCATCCTTCCACTGAGGGTAAAGACAATACCTGCGACTGACATTCAGTCATCCTTATCACCCTGGAACCTTTCAAGTGGTTCTCCCCAGGATCAACTGATACCATCTCACTACAACTAGTGAGAATCCTAACATCCATTTAGATCTATCTTATAGATCTAAAACCTAGGATTTAGGAGGTATCACTTTGATCCTATATGGAGAATCCATGTGATAAGAGGAGATTGACCGTTCGTAGTATAGGAAACTCTTTTCCTATCAAGAGTATGTTATCCACGTACTCTACGAGGATCACCACCTTACTCTCTACTACCTTTTTGTATATACAAGGTTCATCTACCATTTTGATGAAGTCAAACTCTTTGACTACCACATCAAAACAGACGTTCCAACTCCGCGATGCCTGCTTTAATCTATAAAGCAACTTGCACACGTTTCCGCTGCTCCCACTGTTTACGAAGCCATTTGGCTGTGTACTTATAGACGTTCTCTTCTAAATCAGTATTTAGAAAACCAGTCATGACACCCAAGCACCAGTTATCGTAGTCATGGTATGTAGCAATGGCAAGTAGGATCCGGATGGACTTAAGCATAGCCACTAGAAAAGGCTTCATCATTATCCACGCCTGGTCGATGACGAAAACCTTTAACAAGTCTAGCTTTGAAAGTCTCAACTTTTCCATCTACACTAAGTAATCTTCTCAAGATATACTTGCTCCTGATGGGGATTTAACCCTTCAGATACAGTATCCAAAGTCCATACTTTGTTGGTGTACATGGATTCCATCTCAGATCGCTAAGCATCCAGCCATTCTTACAGAGTCCCTACTCTCGATGGCCTGCTCGAAACTAGTTGAGTCATCATGTCATGATGCAATCCTCGCTCCCACTGTCATCGAGAAACCGAAGTATCTCTCAGGCGGATGAGGAACCCTGCTAGTTCGGCGGAGAGGCTGAGGTTCGTCGGGGACTATTGAATCCTTTGGTTCTATCAAATCATCAGCTGTAGTTTGTATAGCTGGAACCTTTCCAGTTCTACAAAACTGACCTTGCCTCGATCTTGTCCGGATTTTGCTTTTGACATAGGCCGGACAATCCCAAATCTTAACTTACTTAGGAGATAGGTTCTTCCTATACCATATCTTATATAGAGTGGTAGGAACTCATTTGATTCGAACCTAATTCAATAGGTATGCAGCTTCTTAAGTGCATTACCTCCAAAAGGAAATAGGTAACTTAGTAGTACTCATCATAGAGCACACCATATCTAATATGGTGCGATTGCTCCGCCCCGATACACCGTTGTGCTGTGGTATATTCAGAGGAGTAACACCCAAAGAGAATCTCATTCTCCTTTAGAATAGTCTAAGAATTCCATGCACAAGTATTCTCCTCCCTGATCTTATCATAGGACATAATACTTATACCCGGTTTTTGGTTCTCTACTTCTAACTTATATTCTGTGAATATCTTAAAAACTTCGGACTTATGTTTCAACAGGAACATATGGCTGAATCTTGAGAGATCATCAGAGAATGTAATGAAGTACAAAGAACCGGTCCTGGCATGTGTAGACAGGGGACCTTGCATACATCACTATGTATCAGTCCCAAGAGTGCACTAACTCTTTCTCTGTTTCCAGTAAACGGAGCTATGGTCATCTAATCTTTGTGACATGACTGGCAAGTTTCACAAGATGTAAATTCAAACTGATTTAAATATGCATCTAAATGTAACTTCAGCCAGTCGGGTCGCATTGATATGACCTAGTCTACAATGCCTCAAGAAGGATTCATTCATTTCTGAACTCTTCCTCTTGTGTGTGTTCTGTATACTAGGAACTGTAGTTTGATTTAGAACGTCAATGTTTTTAGATAACGTGCCTGAACCGATCAACTTTTGAAATAGGAAATGTTCAAAACAATATTCAACAATACAAAATTATATCCTTCTTTAACAAATAAAGAGATTGATATGATTTTGTATGTCAGGTTTGGTATCTAATAGCATTTGTTCAGAATCAATGTATTGGTAATACAGGGTGACAGTGACCAACAGACTTGGCTGTAACACTTGCACCGTTTTCTGTCTCATGAAACTTATCACCCGTTCTCAGTTCTCTACCTTTCTGTAGCCCATGTAACAAATTACATATGCGGGATCCTGATCCGGTATCAAATACCCAGGATGTAGAGGATACTGAGAAACAGTTCTTTGTAATGTACACACCCGAAGAAGATGCATCTCATGCACTTTCTTCGTTTGGGCGGCATGGGAATCTTGGTATTCCCCTATTTCCTGCTCTGTCCTATAACAATTATAAGTTGGAGCGGGACCAACGTTCCCCAGCTCAGTATAACAAGCGGGTTCGGTTAATACATCCATATTATTATCTTGATTAAGGCGTGATATGGTCGCTACCTGGAGAGAGAGAGAAGAAAACACTCTGCGTGCGCTCTTGTAAGATTAGATTGGTTATATATTTTATCTAATCAGGATGGCTCCCACTGTTTTTATCAAATCTTCCTTCAAAGATTAAAAGGAAAGACTAGCCGGGATTAATTACTCTCTACAAGTTCGCCAATCTTTCAGCCAGGCCAGTGTCGGTACTTTGAGGGAGGTTCCCCACGCTTTCGCACGGACCTAATTAAAGTAAACCTCTTTTTCCCAGGGGCGTAACCCCGTTGACACCTTTCTAGACACCTACTTGATCGGCTAATTGTAAAGTGCAAAACTCTCTCAGGAGTAACAATTACTCGCAGTGGGTATCGGGATCCAACTATCATATAGAAGGTATGCAATCTCATTGCAAATTTCAACACTTGAAACTCCCGATAATAGTTTTTACCCCTAGCACTTATGACCTTAACTATGGTCAACAAATCATAAGCACTAGTCAAGTTCTACCCGTCATTTCGTGATTAATTAGACCCACCCACATGACCCTTAACTAAGGTCAACAAAGTCACGCGACTGTCCTAACTAATCGCATCATATGCGGTGTAGGAAGACATCACTTAGCTACCGTACACTGTGCCTTGACTATGGTCAACAAACACAGCACGAATACTAAGTACTCTACTTCCTAAAATGACGGAGGGTTGCGAATGGTTTTTATGAAAACCTTTAACGCTTTGAACTTGATCTCGTTGCGGAATCAAATGGTTTTTAAATGGAGTGTTTTTGAGGCTTTTCTAGTTTTGCTAAAGGGGTCACTCCCGGTGAAGGGATCGTCGGCCCTTTCCTCATCGAATAAGGTGCATGATATATCATATATACTGCTGTGCAAAGCAAAAACTATAGAAGCAATCAAAAGACAAACCGAGGGTTGTAGCATCTGCCAGTTATTGCTAAAGGAGTCACTCCCGGTGAAGAGATCTCGGTCCTTTCCTTATCGAATAAGGTGCTGGATGTTCTACAAGGAACATCGCGATACAAAGCAAGAACTGTAGCTACCTGTTTTATTTTGAAATTCGATTTCACAACATCTTTTAGGTTTATTTTCTTTCATTAATCTCATTAATGAATGCCCCATCATTTAAGTCCATCTAAACATCACAGATAAATACAACGTACGCTTATGCCATCCGCATTCGCCTCGATGTCCCGTCTGCACCGTTAGGTTAGGTAACTAACGGCAGAGCGGGACAGGGCTAGCGCGGGTGTAAAACATAAGCAACGTCTATATAATATATCATATATAGTATATACAGTATCCATCTGAACATATCACATGATCACATCACAGATAACGCAGCAGAAAATATCATATGAAATATTGGATATACTAGGACGTCCGTGTTTTATTTTGAGCCTGAATAAAACACGGATTCCACGGTCGTGATGAATAGCCAATCCCACACCCCTAGACCCCTACGAGAGCGGCAAGCAACCCTACCAATTCTAGTGTTAGGAGACCCGGACTCGACTCCTCGAGATGGTCTCCCACTGGACCCTAGAACCCGGTTACTTGTGCTCCCCTCCTTGGGTCTATCCTAGTGCGGAAAAGTAAATAATATACATCAACGGTGACTTCTTCCGCAACCTAGAAGTGCCCCAATAAAAGAATATTACATACAAGTTTTTACATGAATGAAAATGGAAAAACACTCATCTCACATAAAAAAAACCCGGCTATTCAAACACGACGATCCAATATAACATATCCAACAACACATAACATCACATGTCATCAACGTAAGTAAATATGCGCATCCCAATTGTCGTTGACATATAGCAACGAAACCGGCGATATCACATATTACACTTACGGTCACAGAAAAGAAAGTGTGAAACTACAACAGTTGGAATCCGCAAACTCTTTAGACATCGCATGCCTAATAAAATGAATTCCTTAGACATCGCATGCCTAACAATTATAAACCCCGCATTTTAGTCTCATTATCGAAAACACTTTTCAATATCAAGTCGGGCAATTCAACAGGATTCCCGACATTCTGATCGAATGCTCGTCGCAAACTTTGGTAGACGGCCGCACCCCCGATACCGTCGATGAAGTGCACCAAGGCGGAACACCGCTACCGTGAGCACCCGAACGGATGCTTTCGGCGACGGGGTTCTCCTACAGTCACTTAGTCGGGGCTAAGGGGTGTAGCTGTCTGTTAAGTTTATCCGGCGAGTATCCGCGTATGCTACGTGATTGCGATGGACTTTCGATCGCATCAAAATTCCGTGGCAACCGATCAAATGAGACTAAACTGCTATGTTTATAACATCCATATTAGTTATCACATAACTACTTGTGGATTCCAATTATTGTATCATATTCCAGATAAATAGAAAATGTTAAACTTTTCGATCGAACAATCAAACACCCAAGTTTTCCCGAAACAGCTCAACACTTGAAATAAGTTCAAAAACATCCATTTCATGCCACAGTACCAACGGTCCAGCCATAGAAGGGTCAAGCCAACGCCTCACATGTGGCACGCCGTACTGCCCCAAACCTTAAGGTTCAAAGGGCAGTTCAAGACGGTCACATAATCGAGTTAAGGTTTGTTGTCTTCTAGAGGGTCCATCGCTTTACTTGCACTACTTAGAAGTTCTTAAACCACAGAAAAATCCAACATTTGGAAATTTCCCGACAGGGGAAAAATTGGGTATTTATATCCGATCGAACTATTCAACATGTTCTAAAATTACCCGGAAGAACACATAGACAAAATTAGACAATCCGATCGAATCTACGAACTCCCAATACAACCCAGAAAACTCAACTCTTGAGTACAGATTAAAAATTTCCAGAGAACAGAGGAAACTGCTACAGGCATAACTGTAGAAACTCGAGACCATAATCAGTACATACGGCCGCGGAACCGCCGCAAATAGAGGTTAATGCCACGGTTCCGTGGCGCTACAGTAGAATTAGGGTTTCGTTTTCTGCCAATATTCTTAGAATTTCCTGCTCTATTTTCTGCGAATTTTTAATTCACAAAAATCCACAGTTTGAAAAATTGTACAGAGAGGGGTGAAATGTGGGGATTTCGGATTCGATCGGACTTCTAACGTCATCTACACTTCGCCTAAAGCTCTAGCTAGGCTCTGATACCACTGTAGGGTTCCTAGGCACACCCATGAGGTTCTACAACTGATCAACCATGCCAAAATCAAATTTTTTCATGTGCCAAAGAACCCTATACTAGATCGTTAACTAGAGGTAAGGCGAAACATGCAAGTAAACAACTTTATTGCTAAGTGAAAGGGACTACAACCTTTATAGATCTGGTCCTCCACTTCTCTAGCTCCCTCCGCTGCGATCATCGGAATCCCGGACTCTAGCGTCGGTTTCATCGGAGAAATGGGCGGGCTAGGTTGTTGACTTCGATGCCGAAGATGATCTACGTCGAGGCGACTCAAACTCAAGCTCCACCTTCACTAGGTCATGGAACTTGTGAAGATAACACACTCTACTACGTGGCAAGTGGTAGAGAATGAAGAAATAGGAAGTGGGTTCACTTTAGAATTGGATTTCTCACTTGATTTCATCACTTGGAATTTTCAAGAAATCTTTTCTTTTCTTCATGAAGAAGAAGATGAAGATAGAAAAGAATGAATAATGAATTCTCTCAAAATAGAAAATCAAGTGATTCTTATCATTTAGCAACCATGGGTGAGTGTAACTAATGTGGAGAATAAACTAGGGTTTATTTAAATGGTTAGGTTAAGCATAAAACAAAATGGTAGACTTTTTCAAAGATGCATGAAGCATCATGAAGCTTCTTGCATAAAGACAAAGAAAGCAACCATTCTATTTTACCAAAATAAATAAATAAATAAATAAGGTAATGGAAACCCTAACCATTAACTAAACATGGTGTATAGCATACACACACCCAAGTTTGCATATATCATCAAACATAATACAAACTGGTGCACAAAAAATATATCACATATACAACTTGTGCAAATCAAGTGAGAAAATCCATCTTAAGTGAACAAATACTAGTTAATGTAAAGTAATATATCAAATATATAATTATACATAAATCATTAAATCAACACTTGATTTAATGATCCGGTCATACCGCATATAACCGACTAATATCAAGTGTATCAATATATCGAATAAACATTTGATTCGGTAACCCGGCTATATCTCATATAACCGTCTGATGATACGAATCGCGAGAATAGAATTCAGTATCACATACTGGTATTATTCTCGGTCCCGCACATATCTCATATGCGCTCTTATTTCGTTTCGCTTGAGCCAGGAAACCTCTGTGTAGGATTCTAAAGACTTGTCAATACGCCGACAGCAGGTGATGATCATATCAAACACCCACAAGCCGCAAGCGGTCTGCTAAACGTAACGGCCACCCGGGTATTGAGCGATCAGAAGATCAACGAGCAAGCCGGCTCACACTCTTGTGAATCCAACCAGCAACACTTACCGTACAGTCCGATCTGTTCGTCTGATATGTCGCATATCTCGCCTAGGGGTGGTAAACGCCAGACCCCAGTAGCTTGATAAGTCATGCCGATGTAAGGTCCATAACAAGCGTGAAACTACTGATAACTCTTACCAGTATATCACTGCAACCTTAGCCAGGAATTTTCAGTTATGGCCAGTCGAGCATAGCGCAACATCAACCCCCAATACCGGGAGAGACGAATCCCCTCCTATCGCTCATTGCCTCCATGTGAATCGGGACTGTACCCAAAAACCACCTGTTTGCGCAACTCAGTAGAGCCGTGGTAGGGTGGAAATCAAAGCACAGTGGGAGACACATAAGACTCTATGACGATCTCGGGTCAACAGACTAAGCTGTACCAGTGTCACCAGAGAACTGCCATCTGACGTGAGGTATAGTACCATCTGGGAGTTCTCGGCGAGTCCGTTCAGTATACCCAGTCATCACTGAGCACCCGCATACCATCTCTGATGTCAAATACTAATGGATATGGGATCATCCATCGCCCATCACATGGGTCGAGAAGATATACGCTAGTCTACTTTGGAATATCGATGCCCCGTCTCGATATTCCCACGACTAGGAACATTGAAGGATGTACTCATGGACTACCCAGGCCCCACTAGTATGATCTACATCATAGTCCTGCAAGTCGAGTACACATCCTAAGGGCTTTATCAACATGTAACAGAGAGACAGAAAGTATACATGTTAAGATAAAGAGCAACCAGATAGCGTACTATCATGTCGAGCAAGAAAGTCTTACCTATATATGTCCCAGCATCCACTACAATATACATCCTATGTACAGTAATGGCCTCTAGGGCATACATATAACTAACACTATCATCGCATGATAACTTGATGGAAGCCACTCAAGTCACCACACTCCAGAAGGTATGCGCATGCCTGGCAAGTTTCCTGTATGTTTGAAACTTCTGATGTGATTTTTACCCCGAGCGGCTTATGACATTGACTAGGTCAACATATTATAAGTCGCAAGTCAAGTTCAACCAGTCATTATCCTGGATTAATTAGACCCACCCGTACGAGCCCTTGACTAGGTCAACATGACCGTACGACTGTCCTAACCAATCGCATATTCATGTAGCAGAAAAGTACTACAGAGCTACCGAACGCTATGCCTTGACTGGGTCAACATACGTAGCACGAATACTAAGCAATACTAATCTGAAATGACGGAGGGCTACGACTGGTTTTTGGCCAAAAACTTTTAACGTAATGAACTTGATATCGTTGAAGGAATCCAAGTGGTTTTACAAATATATAGTGGCGAAAACTTTTTCTAAGGAGGTCACTCCCTATGAAGGGATCTCGGCTCTTTCCTCGTTGAATGAGGTGCAGGATATTCCTAACTGAATACCACTATGCAAAGCAAAAGGAAACGACTATAGTGAAGTTATTACAATGACGCAAACTTTCGCACAAGAGGTCACTCCCAATGAAGGGATCTCGTCTCTTGCCTCGTCGAATGAGGTGCTGGATATTCATAACCGAATACCGCTGTGCAAAGCAAAAGGAAACGTCTGTAATGTCAGTTTTAAAAAAAACTTGGTTCCAACAACATCAAATAGGTTTGTTTTTCCTTGCATTGATTAGAATCAACGTAGTCCCATCAATTAAACATATCACACCAGATAAAGAAACGAAAATATAATATACGTATATACCTTCCGCATTTGCCACTGGGCCCCTTCATCACCCGTTAGGTTACTTAACTAACGGCAGAGCGGGGGTGTTTCCCCCAATCAGAGCAAAACTCTGTTTGAAATTTAAATTTCAAATTGAAGCAACGCTTCAGATGCAGCGCTAAGCGCGCTGCGCCCTAAAGCAGCGCACCACGTGTAAGACATGGATGCGCTAGCGCTAGGTGTGCTGCGCTCTGAGCAGCGCACCATGTGTAAGACATAGGTGCGCTGCGCTTTAAGCAGCGCACCACGTGCAAAGTACGGGCGCGCTAGCGCTGGAATTAAAAAAGACTCCCCACCGTTAGATTGAAGATCTAATAATAATGATAAATCATTAATTAATCAGAATTAAATTCTGTTATGGAAAGATTTTCCAATCTTATTAAAAACAAGAAGATTGCCTTCTGTGAAACAGAAGCCCTAGGATTAAAGATCCAATGGTGGGGAAATCCCCAAATCAATCAGAGAAAGATCTCTTTAACTGATCGAACTAATCAGCTTGCCCTATATAAAAACCCCAAGACTTCAAGTCTTGTACAACCCCCCCCTAAACTTTGAGAAACTCAAAGAAAAAGAGCAAGCTCTTACAAAAAGATTTTTCTTCAAGGTAAGAATGAAGGATGATGAACACAGAGATGAAATCATCTCATGATTAAGAAAGAAGAATTCATTTCTTTAAACAGATCATAGATCTACAAAGACCAAAAGTCTTTCACAAAGAGATCAAAAGATCTCATCATAAAATAAAAGAAGAACATAATTCCTCTCACAGATCATGGATCTACAAAGGCAAAGCATTTCATTAACATAAGAGATTGGAAATATCTCCTGCAAAATAAGAACTGTTGTTCTTAGATCTTGAGACAAACTCTCGTTTAAAAGAACATAAAATTGTTTCCCAGATCATAAAATTGATCAAATGCGCTTTGCGCTCTTGAACTACGCTTCTGCGCTCTTTGGACCGCCGCTCAGCGCCAAATGCGCCACGTGTCAACCACGTATGCGCCAATTAACAACTTGCGCTTTGCACTTCTGAAATAGCACACTGCGCTCATGGGCTGGCGCTCAGCGCCAAGCGCACCACGTGTCACTCATGTGTGCGCCACTAAACTGAAAGCACAATACGCTCATGGATTAGCGCTCAGCGCTCATAAACTGGCATCATGCGCTCATCATCTAGCGCCTAGCGCCTATCGCGCCACATGTTGCGCTGACAGAACATAAATTTTTCTTTAATAAGCCAGATCTCTGATGAATGCTCAGCATTCCATACAAGACAAAAAACATTGTCAAGGTATAATGCTCAGCATTGTTAAAAGGGTCACGCCCAAATAAAGGCTCAACAGTCCAGAATAAAAATGTTAAACATTTATTGGACTAAGCCCAAGATTGGCCATAAGTCCTCAACTCATATTAATTGAGCCCATCTGCTCATAAATATGTTAACAGATCTTAGTCCCAAATTGGACTACAGATCTTTCAACCAACTCACACCGGTTCGAGGGTACATCTCTTTACTCCTCTGATATTTGTCGTTGTGATCCTTCAACGTCTTCAAAGAGGTGACGGGTCCCGATAACCAAATACTCTACGGACTGTGGGGTCCTTAAGCCCATGGACTATGATGTCCTTAACCTTGACTGTGAGGTCTTTAAACTCGCGAACTATGATGTCCTTAACCTTGACTGTGAGGTCTTTAAACTCACGGACTATGATGTCCTTAACCTTGACTGTGAGATCTTTAAACTCACGGACTATGATGTCCTTAACCTTGACTGTGAGGTCTTTAAACTCACGGACTATGATGTCCTTAACCTTGACCGTGATGTCTTTAAACTCACGGACTATGATGTCCTTAACCTTGACCATGATGTCTTTAAACTCACGGACTATGATGTCCTTAACCTTCGACCGAGATGTCCTTAAACTAACAATGGACCGTAATGTTCTTAAACTAATTGACCGCAATGTCCCTAAACTAAGCAATAGAGCCCAAATGCTCTTTTGTTGGATCTAAATGATCATGTTAAGTTGATCTTAGTCTAAAGTTAGACTAACGTATCCTTAACATACATTTAAGTTGATCTTAGTCCCAAATGAGACTAACGTATCCTTAAACCTAACCCCCAAACCCAAATCTAAGAAGATACGGATTTGGACTAATCCATGCCCTACGAGCGACAACATAAATTATTCTCCATATACAATCCAAGGGCAACCAAAAATAAAACAAACACCCACGACACGAAGTGATCATCTGGAGAAGGAGAAGTTGTTACCGCGATGCGGTAGCATAATTAACTGCAGGGGCTTACCCCTGCAGGGAAGAGCGTCCCCACAATCAAAAACCCCTCAACGAGGGGGAATCTGACGAAGTCTACTACATCGATCGCATCCGTTTAAACCTTAGATACATGGTGCCATAAATCAACTTGGCATTTTCGGAGAGGTGGACGGATAGCACCAAATAGCATCTGCCCCGAAATCCAGGCAAGACGGACCCGTGCGGTCGCGTCTCCGTGTTTTCGGCGGGGAACAGATTCTGGCACGCCCAGTGGGACCTTTTCCTCTTTCCACTCCACACTTCGTGTGTCGTGTTCGCGAACGAATCGCGGTTTGATATGGTTGCCCTTGGGTTCGAGGTACTAAGATTTGGTGTCTTGCTCCGTGCAGAAAACGAAAGATCAATGGCATCTACTTGCACAAAATGTTCCAGCTGCAACTGCAACTCCCGTTCCGCCTCATCTGGAGGTGTAACTTACGGGCCCCAGGCGGCCTCCCTGTTCATGATACCGGTAGACCAAGTAACTCAGGCCACCACTGGGATGTTCTTTGGGACTATGATCCCACCCATGAGCTTCAATGCCCCGATGCTGCCGCAAGAAGCCCCAAAGTAGTCGGTCTTTGATCGGCTTACCACTGCTGCGGCCCCTCTTAATGGGACGCCCAACTCCGCTGCCTCAGTTTTCAACAGACTGGGCCAGAACGCCAACAAGCCCGTGATACCCGAAGCAGCCATCCCAAAGCGGATAGCCATCCCGGCTCAAGCGGGTGAAATTATTAGAGAAGCTTCTTCTGCCAAGAAGTCAGTCTTTACAAGGCTGGCCACTCCGGCTCCCGCTCCAGGCGAAGTCACCTCTGCCCAGAGGTCTGTATTCGATAGGTTGGATATTACTTCTCGGTGAACGTCAGTCTTCAAAAGGATGACACCGGCGACAACCCTCCGCCAAGACAGGGGGCATAACGAAGCCATCCCCATAGCTGAACCAACTCCATCCGCACGACATGCTCGCCGTCGTCACTGGCGTCGAGTAAGGAAGGCTGGGGGCAACTCCCCCTCTGGGCTAACTCTGCCAGCTCCCATGGTGGAAATCAATGTTGCTGTTCCAACTGGGAACAGCTTTGAACCGCTTAGGAGGGTTCGCAAGAACTCCCCGACTGCCACGCTGAAGAGGTCTCCTCCACCTATAGAGATTACTACAGAGAAGAAGCCGGAGCAGCCCCCTCAGCGGTTCTCCTCCAAAATTTATAAAGTCTGGAGGAAGGTCCAGGAATCGGTGATTGACCAGGACTGCTCTCACCGATCAAAGAAGATTAAATCTCGACAAGGAGAAAACTATCCTGTCAAACCACAAAAGGCGACAGCCGTCTGGGTGCCCGCTGCAACGGCTCCCTCGACTTCAACTGCTCACAAGAGAAGGAGGCCGGAGAAAGCCCCTGTGACCGCGGTGAACCGCAAAGACGCTGAATCTAAACGCCCCAAGTCCGGGGGCATGATGGTGTATACTGTTTATATGGCTTCCGGAAAAGAGGAAAGCCGCGCTTCTACGGGACATCGACTGCTTACCCAGTCAATAACGAAGGCTCAGGAACAACAGCAGCAGAAACTTCAGGAGATGCTGACTGCAATGGCCGCACTCACTGGGCCAAAAGACAATCCGGAGACCTCGGAGCAGCGTCGGGAATAAGAAACTGACACCGAATTCCTCCGAAGATGCTTGAGAGGAAAGAAAAAGAGGCTGCGGAACAATCAGCCAATATAAAACGAATGGCTCTCTTGTTCCAGCACATGGCTGGGATGATGTTACAGCCGGAACCTCCAGCTGAAGATCCCCTATCATCATTGAAGACGACAGAGGGGAGACATTGAACCTTCCTCCGGCTCTTTCAGTAGCCAAAGAGGAAACCATCTCCAAGGCCGCTCTGGATGACTACATTGCCCAGCAAATACGAGCTCACTAAGCGAATGAAGCGGCCGACCAAATTGTTAAAACTGGACAACCATATCCAGGCTGGTATGACCAAATAAGGTACCCGCCGGGATATACGATCCCTAAATTTCATGTATATAAAGGGACGGGAAATCCCCACCAGCATGTCGCCCAGTTCAGGGCTCTATGTGGTAACACCGGAGGTGATGATAAATTGCTACTTCACTAGTTCGTCGGCAGCTTGTCGGAGACGGCATTCGAGTGGTATTCTGAACTTCCAAATAACTCCATCAAGACTTTTTCAGAGATGGAGCTATTATTCACCCAGCGTTTCGCAAGTGCTAGTGAACGCACCCCAATAATGGCATTGATCAATGCCAGGGTGAAGCCAGGTGAAACGTGGGTGCAATATGCAATACGATGGCGAAATTTATGGTCAAAATGTGAGCAGCGCATCGAGGAAGCGCCGGTAGTGGGCATGTTCGTGGGCACTCTTGACCCTCATGCGACTATTTCCTAATTTATGATGTTCTTCAAGCCAACCACGTTCCAGTTCTTGATCAATAAACTGGCCCAAATGGACTAGATGGGTCATAGACCGTCTCCTCCAAAGCCGGAGCCGCGAAATGAAAAGGGTAAAGGGAAGGCGACCTTCGTCGCAAATACTCAACAGCAGCCCAGCGCCCCAAAACTAACGGATCAACTAGAAGAGAGACGGCAATACTATAATGAAAAAATGAAGCGTCCTTATTCGTTCCCCCGGTACAAAACGAGGAGACTGTTCGAACTGGCGGTGCACAACAGGCTCATCAATCTGCCGAATCCAAAACGACCGTTACAATCCGGTGAGGCTAATAGTCCCAATTATTGCCCCTACCATCAAACGGTAAGCTACCCAATTTAAGATTGCTTCGTCTTTAAAGGCTGGATTGAAGATCAATACCAACAGGGCAAATTTGCCATGTCCGAGAATTGGAAGGTGAACCCGCCGCAGCCACACGCTCCCAAGAAGACGGATACACCAGGAGCATCGTGTTCTTTCGTAGAAGAAGCTCTATGGAAGGTCGCTCTTTCAGCCAAAACAAAAAGAATGCTGAAGGATCTCCACACATGCCCGGCAATCAGGTGGAAAAGTCCGCTGGAACCCATGATCATTGAGGGAATGCTGAAATCGCGCCCAACTCCAAAGATTGGTGGTGATAGCCAAAGCACTCACACCCAGCCGTCAAAGTCTTCGAAGAAGAAGAAGAAGACCAAAAGCCCATGAAGCCTGGTGATAAGCGCACAGACCTGCAAAAACAGATTAACGCGTTAGAAGAATATAATCAAAAAGCGCGGACTCCAGTCACACTCCAAGAATTTCTCAGCCACGTCCTTGAGGACGGAGATGATGACAATGGAGAAGACTCGTCGGATGAATCTGAAGGTTATGTAGCAAGCTGCCATGTGATCTATCACTCGTCGATAGACAATGAAGAAACTCCTTATACAGAGAAACTGGGGGCAGACCTAAGCCGAAACTTCTAGGGCCATCAGACGAAATGATTGATGCATTCCTGGACGAAGCTCTTCTTAAAAGCAAAGCAGCTCGAGAGCGTGAGATGGACAAATTTGAAAAAGCCAAACGCCGGCGACTGGACGAAAGGGCTGAAACACTCCCGTCAGATCAAAATACATCCGTCGCTAATAAAAACAGGTTCAAGATGAGGAAAAGGTTCGCCAAAGCCATATCGATGGGAATGAAGCTGCCATCCTCCGAAGCGAACGCCCTTGGTGAAGCGGAAACACATCCTATCTACTGCTTATATCATCGAAAGATTGCGCACCCCACTGAAGAGTGCAACGCTTTTAAAAGATGGTGGCAGGGATATGTTGCTCACTGACAACATTTCAAGCGGATGAAACGCAAAACTCGTCGAGAGCAAGGAAATATGACTGAGGAGCGTAAGGGAACTACCGGCAGCTGTCACATGGTCGACACTGGGAGATCGCAAGTTCTCACCTTTGGGAGCGACTCTGACGAAGAAATGACTCTTGGCCCTCTCTTCAAAGAATCCACTTCGGGAAAAGAGGAAGAACCGAAGAACTGCGAGAACATTCAGCTGCGTAATCGCACGTTGCCTGAAAAGAATCTCGGACCCGCCAACCAGGCTTCAAAAAAAAGGATAAAGGAAAAGAAAAGGTCCCTGAGGGTATCATCCTTGATGACCAAGCCGTCGAAAAGCTGACAGCCAAGGACCCACCAAAGAAGAGTAAGGTGGACTACAACGTTCTGGCACACTTGATAAAGCTACCTTCGCAGTTAAGCATTCTCGACGCCCTTCTGTTATCCAAAGAGGCAAGAGATTCATTGATCAAGGCACTACAAGAGCCAGAGCAATTCCAAGCTTTCCTCACCGAAGAAAAGATGAAGGACGAGCTAGAAGAAGTGCACACAGCGGATATCACCTTCGGCGATGAAGATCTCCTTCTTGGGACATGCGAGCATAACCGTCCCCTTTATGTCTCCGGATACTGTCATGACATCAAGATAGGCAAAATTCTGGTTGATAATGGGCCTTCCGTCAATCTCCTCAACGTGAAAGTGTTGAAAGAAATCTGCATAAGCGTTCAGCACCTCGCTCATGATAAAATCACCATCTCCGGATTTGACTCCCAGTCATCACGAACACTTGGATCTGTAATATTGACACTACGCTTTGGGCTGCTTGTCACGGATATTAAGTTTCATGTCATCGACGCCAAAACATGCTACAATGTTTTGCTCGGCAGGCCTTGGTTACACGAGTACAACATCATCCCTTCTACACAACATCAGTGTATGAAGTATTTCAAGGATGGTCTCGAGTATACCGTAACGGGAGAGTTGAACCCATTCTCCGTGAATGAAGTCCGAAAGTACGAAGATGCAAAAATACTTCTTACCAGATTTTGAGGACACGGAAAGATGTCACAAACCGAAGAACAAAGCCATCACTACTATTCCGGTCTTCGGGAGTGATACCGAGGAGGAGGAAGAAATAGTTTATTCAGGTTCGCCCTAGTGCAACAAGCCGAGACACTCCACTCCTATGTTGATCTTCGGCAGCGACTTGGAAGATGAAGTCAATGCCGTATTTTCTGTTTGGCCATCAATTCAAGCCTTTGCTGCTAATGATCGAAGTTTGCAAATTGCCATGGTTCCGCGAGAGCATTACAAAGAGCTTGATGCACTTGAAACTTATAGTGTGCAAGAACTGCAGACATTCTATGTCCCCTCCAGGCAAAAGGGTGAAAAGGTGATCCTATTCTACCGATCCGGAAAAACCAAAGTGGAGAAAGAAATCTGGCATGGCGCGGATTCTACACTTGACAGGCTCCAGCCCATACGTCTGCCAGATATTACACAGACGGATTAAAAAGACTCTTGAAGCGCCAAGGGGTACCCTTCAGACAGACTGCTCGACAAGCTCGGTTCTACAACAGGATATGGAACGTCCCCGGGACTCAGCAAAAGTTGCCCAACGGGAGAATGGAAACGATCGGGCTTGGATATATTCGATCCAAGAAACTGGAGCTATTCCGCGACTGCTATGTCATACATGACTTTGATGAAGAAGGAGATGCTCTGTGGGAAGATACTAACCCTGAACCAGAACGAGCTCCCGCCGTGAAAATGCCCAGTCCGTCGTTTGAAGAACAAATGGACAAGCTTATAAGGGAAGCGGTCAAAAGGTTCGAGACAACCATAATCGTGAAATGGCCATCTAAGAGAAAACCAGGACGCAACGCCTCCTTCAGCAGGCTGTGAAAAATGAAAATGCTCCTCCTTTTCAACCCGTTGTACAAAAGGCCCGAAGAAGAGGCAGAAATGAACCAAAAAACGGGAAAGGCGTTCGACAGCGACAAAGCGGGTCCAAGAAGCCATGTGATCAGGAATCGAGCAGTCTGGATTCGTCTCTTATAAAAACGATGGGTCGAGCATATTCTTTTCCCCAAGACAAGATAAGGAAGATATTCGATCTTGTCATAAAACATCAGATGATGACGCTCCCGGAGTTCAAGCACCTCGAGCAAGCAGGCGAAGTCTCTCACACGGACTATTGCTCCTATCACAGGGCAATAGGATATCCTATTGAAGACTGCTTCACATTCAAGAATTGGGTCGAAGACCAATATCAACAAGGCAGGTTCGCTCTATCCAGCAGTTGGAGAATAACCCCGCCGCAGAAGCATGAACCGAAGACCACGAGAGCAGAACCAGATCAACATCGGTCTTGGAAGCGATCTCGTACTTGTCATATGATAACGCTGTCAGAAGAAGAGCCCGAGAATATGGATGACCTCCCCTGGTGCTTCGAAAATGATGACGACGAGGTAATCTCAGAGTTTCCGCCGGCACCAAAAGAGCTGGAAGATGGGATACATACTACTGCAGATAACCTCAAGAAAATTGATTTGGGGACGGAAAGTTACCCGCGGTCGACGTTCGTCAGTGAGCTGTTGTCTGAAGAAAGGGTGGCCACGCTAAAAGACATGCTCATGCAGCATAAAGATTGCTTCGCATGGAACTATTCCGAGATGCCAGGACTAGATCCAGAAATAGCTGTTCACAGATTGGCGATATCTCCGGACGTCAAGCTGATCAAACAAGCACTGAGAAGAATGCGGCTCGAGCTTGAGATGAGCATTAACACCGAGGTCAAGAAGCTAATTGACTCCGGCTTCATCCAAGAGGTTCAGTATCCTGATTAGATTTCCAACATCGTCCCGGTGATGAAGAAAAATAGGGCGGTGCGCATATGTGTGGACTTTCGGGATCTCAATAAGGCCTGCCCGAAAGACGACTTTCCAGTACCAGTCACTAAGCTGATGATAGACAATATGTTCACTCACGAAGTTTTCTCCTTCATGGACGGATCATCAGGATACAATCAGATAAAGATGCATCCCGAGGACCAGAAGAATACCGCTTTCCGGACCCCTTTGGGCATATTCTGCTACAAGGTGATGCCATTCGGTCTAAAGAACGTCGGTGCCACTATCAGAGGGCCATGACAAAGATCTTCGATGACCTCATACATAAAATCGTCGAATGCTATATCGACGACCTCGTAGTAAAAAGCAAATCATACGAGGAACATTTAGAGCATCTGAAGATCGTATTTCGACGCCTTCGGAAATACAACTTGAAGATGAACCCTCTTAAATGCGCGTTCGGAGTTTCCTCAGGCAAATTCCTAGGATTCATCGTACGACACCGAGGCATCAAGATAGATCCGTCAAAGATCAAGACGATCATGGAAATGCCTCCGCCAAGGACTCTTAAGCATCCACGGTCTCTCCAAGGGAAGCTCGCGTATATCCGGCGATTTATAGCCAATCTTTCCGGCAAGTGTCGCCTCTACAGTCACTTGATGAAAAAGGGAACCCCGTTCGTTTGGACTCACAAATGCCAAAGCGCACTGGACAAAATCAAGCAATATCATTAGAATCCGCCAGTGCTGGCCGCTCCCGTTAATGGAAAACCTCTCGTCCTGTATACGACAGCCCTCGAAAGTTTTTTAGGCGCGCTGTGGGAACAAGAGAACGATCAAGGGAAGGAGAGAGCCTTTTATTATCAGAGTCGAGTTCTCCTGGGGCAGAAAGCAATTACTCTCCCATTGAAAAACACTGCCTAGCGTTGATCTTCGCGGTAACGAAGCTCAGACACTATGCGTTGGCACATGAGATCCATCTCATATCAAAGGTGGATCTCTTCAAATATTTGATGTCAAAGGCCATATTAACAGAACGGCTCGCTAAATGGGCCGTGCTCTTGATGGAGTTCTCGATAACTTATCGGCCTCTTAAGCCAGTGAAAGGCCAGGCCATCGCCGACTTCCTCGCTGAGCATCTAATACCTGCCGATTCTCCTTTGAATTGGGAACTGCCAGACGAACACGCGTTTGACACGATCGCCGGGGAAAGAAAGGAAAATGATACCCGATGGGAACTCTACTTCGATGGAGCGTCTTCCATGAAGACGCGCAAACAAAGCACGCCCATAATCAAATCAGGGGTAGGCCTCATCTTCGTGACTCCACAAGGAGGGATAATGCGTTTTGCCTTTTCCTTAACAGAGCCGAGGACGAACAATGAAGCCGAATATGAAGCTTTGATAGCAGGCCTCGAGATCGCTATCGACATGGGAATTGAAAACCTCCTCATATACGGAGACTCCCAACTAGTCGTTAGACAAGTAAATGGCGACTATCAGACGTGCAAGCCTGAGTTGGTGAAATACGGCGAGAGAGTGCAGCAACTGCTGACTCACATACCGCGTGCGAAAAATAGTAAGGCGGATGCATTAGCCAAGCTCGCTAAAGAACTGGCCGACGAAAGTCTCGATGACGCGAGGATCGTTGTGCAAAGCCATTGGGTTCTTGCACCGGCAGAATTATCTTCGGAGGTCCGAAGAGAAGGGAGCGACCAAGCAAATGGCTATGCAAATAAAAGACCAGGAAAAGGCTGAGGATTGGAGAGAAGTCTTTATAGACTACTTCAAATCCCATCGAACACCTAAAGATCCGTCCTCAAGACATCATCTTATGAAACGAGCTCTGTCTTTCGCCTTCGTCAATGATACTCTGTATAAAAGATCATTTGATTCTCTGTGGTTAAGATGCCCGGGACCTGAAGAGGTAAGGAGAGTCGTCCAAGAAACTCACGACGGACTCTGTGGTTCTCACCAAGCCGGGCCGACGATGAAGCTGAAGATCAAACGGATGGGTTATTATTGGCCCATAATGATCCAAGACTGCTTAGAATACGCAAAGCAGTGCCACTCGTGCCAGATTCACGGAGATTTTATCCATCAGCATCCAAATCCACTACACCCAACAGTGGCTAGCTGGCCATTCGAAATGTGGGGAACCGACATAATCGGGCCCATCGAACCTACATCGTCCCGAGGACATCGATTCATTTTGGCGACAACCGATTACTTCTCTAAGTGGGCAGAAGCAGTACCACTGAGGGAAGTGAAGACGTAGAATATCCTCCATTTCTTCAAGACGCACGTCATTTATCGGTTTGGAACTCCGCGACGGATCATCTCCGATAATGGGCCAGCCTACAGAAGCCACAAAATCAGCCGCTTCGCACAACAGCACGATATACTCTTCGGTCTATAATCCCGGAGCTAACGGTTTAGCTGAGGCTTTCATCAAGACCTTGACGAAGATCATGAAAAAGACGGTGTTTCGAAATAAGAGGGACTGGCATGAGAGAATGCATGAAGCTCTTTGGGCGTATCGAACTACATTCAAAACAGCCATAAACACAACGCCGTATGCATTGGTATTCGGCACAGAAGCAGTACTCCCTCTTGAGATACGGTTGCCCTCTCTACGAGTGGTGGTTCACTACGAGCTAACAGACGAAGAAAATGCTCACCTTCGGCTTGAAGAGCTCGACGCCCTTGATGAAACCCGGCTCATGCCGCAACAAAATCTGGAGGCTTATAAAGCAAAGATGACGCACTCATATGAAAGATTGACTAGGACGAGAACATTCCGCCAAGGCGAACTCGTGCTAGTGGTCAAAAGACCTATAATCCCCAATCGTACCAAGCGGGAAAAATTCGAGCCAAACTATGAAGGCCCGTATATCATAGACAAAGTCTACCAGGGTGGAGTCTATCTACTCATGGAAATGCATGGTGAAAGACCTTTCAGGCCAATAAACGATCGCTTCCTAAAGAAATACTACGCCTGACGAGTCACGGCCTAGGTCAACGATAAATGACGATGACTATGTCCGCTTGCTATCTTCCTAAGCCTAAACTCCGTAAGTAGTAGCCGGCTTCCTAATGTCAAACCGAAACGTCCTTAAACTAACGTGGGACCGAAACGTCCTTAAACTAACGATGGACCACTATGTCCTAAAACTGGCTGTTAACCGAGACGTCGATAAGCTACTGTAGACTACAGCATCCCAAGGCTGACACAAAAAAAAGAAAGAAAAAAAGAAAGAAAAAGAAAGAAAACGGTATGTCCATAAGGAAAATGGGCACGGATGAAAACCCGGAAGGGCTCCGTGAGTAAAAACAGCAGGGCTACCGGCAAGTTTTTATGAAAACTCGAAAGGGCGCAACCTCGTTAAAAGACACTTGCAAGGTCCTCTCGACCTTGTGAGGAGAAACCACCTGCGTGAGATCCTTACGACTCACAAGGGAGCAACATACTTAGGGATCCCCACGATTCCTATGGAGAAATTACACTTGCGAGATCCTCACGACTCGTAAGGAGAACTCTCTTATGAGACCCTCACGGCTCATAAGATTCAAAAGTTTTAAGCTACAGGGATCTGAGCCTGTTCTTAAGCAGCCACTACAACCTCCAATGCTGCCCTACAAGCGGCTCAATACCGACCCTTGTATACAATCCACGGGCGTGAATAAACATTTCCCTAACAAAGTCCCATCCGTGACTAGGGATATGTTTACACGGTGAACAGCCCTTGTAAGTCCTCTCGACTTAAAAGGAGAAAATACTCTTGTAAGATCCTTACGACTTATGAGAAGCCATACACTTAGGAGTCCTCACAATTCCTAAGGAGAAAACGCACCTACGAGATCCTCACGACTCGTAGGGAGAAATACATTTATGAGACCCTTACGGCTCATGAAGTTAAAAGCCTTAGTCGACAGGATCCTAACCTTGTCTACTAAGCCACCTTTGTTCGACATTGACGAAGGCAAATGATGATTCGCTCCTGGCAATATTCCAGTTGTAGCGATGCTGATGCCGAAATCGGTGTCTAATTCTAGGCTTGCAGCGAAAAGCCAGCGAGTCACACATGCATACGAAATAGCTGAAATGATAGGGCAACCTGCAAACAAAATCAGCAAGTAAAAATATATGCATGCAAAATAGTCAAAATGATTGGGCACAGCGAAAAATAGCCGAAATGATTGGGCAATCGCGACCTTCGCGATATAAAAGCTGAAATGATAAAGCATCGCGGAAAGGAATAATTTTTTTTTTCAAAGAATGAAACCTTTTGCCCTACAGGTGATATCATATCAATCCCTGTATACAATCCAGGGACACAAACAAAGAAGGAATCACACTTTCCCTCCCCAGGCTCCATCAGAAGAAGAAGCCAAATCTCAACGGTTCGCAAAGCAGCCTGAAGATCATCTCAACATTTGTCTCATCACAACAGGCGCAACATCAAGAAAATCGGAACCGCGGCAATTCCCAGTTCCATAACTAGGCGGTGTGCAGATGCCCGAGAGTCAAATCCCGACTCCGTGAAATGCGGATAAAGTCAAAAATTTCTGGTTACGTAGAACGCGGCTTATGTCAATCCTGACCCCGTGGGAAATGTCCAGAGCGGATCCTGGTCCCCACAGAACACGGCTATGACCCCATGGGAAGCATCCAGAGCGGAGCCTGGTCCTCGCAGAATACGGCTATGACCCCGTGGGAAGCATCCAGAGCAAAATTCCTAGTTACGTGGAACGCGGCCTATGTCAATCCTCACCCCATGGAAAACGTCCAGAGCGGAGCCTGGTCCTCGCAGAATATGGCTATGACCCCGTGGGAAGCATCCAGAGCAAAATTCTTGGTCACATGGAACATGGCTTATGTCAATCCTGACCTCGTGGGAAACGTCCAGAGCGGAGCCTGGTCCTCACAGAACAAGGCTATGACCCCATGGGAAGCATCCAGAGCAAATTCCTGGTTACGTGGGACACGGCTTATATCAATCCTGACCATATGGGAAACATCCAGAGCAGAGCCTGGTCCTCGCAGAACACGGCTATGACCCCGTGGGAAGCATCCAGAGTAAATTCCCGGTCACGTGGAACACGGCTTATGTCAATCCTGACCCTGTGGGAAATGTCCAGAGCGGATCCTGGTCGTCGCAGAACACGGCTATGACCCCATGGGAAGCATCCAGAGCGGAGCCTGGTCCTCGCAGAACACGGCTATGACCCCGTGGGAAGCATCCAGAGCAAATTCCGGGTCACGTGGAACGCGACTTATGTCAATCCTGACCCCGTGGGAAACGTCCAGAGTGGATCCTGGTCCTCGCAGAACACGACTATGACCCTGTGGGAAGCATCCAGAGCGGAGCCTGGTCCTCGCAGAACACGGCTATGACCCTGTGGGAAGAATCCAGAGCAAATTCCTGGTTACGTAGAACGCGGATTATGTCAATCCTGACCCCGTGGGAAACGTCCAGAGCGGATCCTGGTCCTCGCAGAACACGGCTATGGCCCCGTGGGAAGCATCCAGAGCAGAGCCTGGTCATCACAGAACACGGCTATAACCCCGTGGGAAGCATCCGGAGCAAATTCCTGGTCACGTGGAATGCGGCTTATGTCAATCCTGACCCCGTGGGAAACGTACAGAGCGGATCCTGGTCCTCGCAGAACACGGTTATGACCCCGTGGGAAGTATCCAGAGCGGAGCCTGGTCCTCGCAGAACACGGCTATGACCCCGTGGGAAGCATCCAGAGAAAATTCCTGGTTACGTGGAACACGGCTATGCCCCATAGGAAGCATCCAGAGCGGAGCCTGGTCCTCGCAGAACACGGCTATAACCCTATCGGAAGCATCCAGAGCAAAATTCCTGGTTATGTAGAACGCGGCTTATGTCAATCCTGACCCTGTGGGAAATATCCAGAGCGGATCTTGGTCCTCACAGAACACGGCTATGACCCCATGGGAAGCATCCAGAGCAGAGCCTGGTCCCCGCAGAACACGGCTATGACCCCGTGGGAAGCATCCAGAGGAAAATTCCTGGTCATGTGGAACGCGGCTTATGTCAATCCTGACCCCGTAGGAAACGTCCAGAGCGGATCCTGGTCCTCGCAGAATACGGCTATGATCCCGTGGGAAGCATCCAGAGCGGAGCCTGGTCCTCGCAGAACATGGCTATGACCCTATGGGAAGCATCCAGAGTAAAATTCCTGGTCACGTGGAACGCGGCTTATGTCAATCCTGACCCCGTGGGAAACGTCCAGAGCGGATCCTGGTCCTCGCAGAACACGGCTATGACCCCATGGGAAGTATCCAGAGTGGAGCCTGGTCCTCGCAGAATACGGCTATGACCCTGTGGGAAGCATCCAGAGCAAATTCCTGGTTACATAGAATGCGGCTTATGTCAATCCTGACCCCGTGGGAAACGTCCAGAGCGGAGCCTGGTCCTCGCAGAACATGGTTATGACCCCGCAGGAAGCATCCAGAGCAAATTCCTGGTCACGTGGAACGCGGCTTATGTCAATCCTGACCCCGTGGGAAACGTTAAGAGCGGATCCTGGTCCTCGCAGAACACGGCTATGATCCCGTGGGAAGCATCCAGAGCGGAGTCTGGTCCTCGCAGAACACGGCTATGACCCCGTGGGAAGCATCCAGAGCAAATTCCTGGTCACGTGGAACGCGGCTTATGTCAATTTTGACCCTATGGGAAATGTCTAGAGCGGAGCATAGTCCTCGCAGAACACGGCTATAACCCCGTGGGAAGCATCCAGAGCAAATTCCTGGTCCCGTGGAATACGGTTAAAGTCAATTCTGACCCCGTGGGAAACACCCAGAGCAACTCCTGACTCCGCAAAGTGCGGATAATGGCAACACCATCAATCACTTACAGGTCCTCTCGACCCGTAAGGAAGAAAACTCTCTTGTAAGATCCTTACGACTTACAAGAGAAAACGCGCTTAGGAATCCTCACGAGTCTTAAGGAGAAAATACACCTATGAGATCCTCTCGACTCGTAGGGAGAAAAGTCTTCATGAGACCCTCACGGCTCATGAAATTGAAAAGTCTCAGGCAGCAGATCTGAACCTGCTTTCTAAACCATAACTAGCTCTTGAAGAATTCAAAACGGAATGCTCTTTCTATCATCTGCAGGCTACACTTACTAAGGTAACATGCCAGCAACAAAGAAAAAAAGAAGAAAGCGACAATAAGGAGAACAATTGGTTCACATTCAGTTAAGCGTTCAAGGCATACCTATTCATACATGCACGAAAAAGTTTGATGCATAAAATAGACACATGGAAACGAAAAAGCTTGCTATTCATACTTCAGAAAATGCTTACATTGACGAAAACAGTAAACAAAAACGCCATTAAAGTATTTACAAAGGCACGACATCAAATCCAGGAGATGGATTGAGAAATTCAAAAGTAAGGCCATCCAAAATTTTACGGGCCTCTCGGACCATTTTCATATGCATCCTTTCACGATCACGAGCGTCAAGATCCTTACTGATGTCCTCCACCCTTCGATAGACAGCAAGTATCACCGCCTGCTGAAAAGCTTGATGCAGGATATCAATGAGGTCGTCTCGCCTTTTCTTTAAGATCAGGCTCATCAGATACACCGAGTGCACCTTATCTTCGGCGTCGTCCAATGCCTTAAGAGGCATGCCAGCATAAAATAGAGGAAGTGCTCCCTACATCGCTCCCACATAAGCTTCAGGAGAGAGGAACGAAGAGGAAGCAGTCGGCCATTATACGCACCGAAGCGACCCATAATTTCAACGCACTGGGCGTTTGTGAACTCTTGGTTTTGGGAACGGTCGAGTGAGCGGATGTCTCTGTAAGAGATAATCTCATCAAGATCATACAAATGAGCAGCCATAACGTCTGAAAAAGAAAATCAGTGAGGGTTAGTAGACAGACTGATTAGGAAAAAGCTTATTAAGACAGACACGGAGATTTAAACAAATACTGGTTAAAACACCTAACGAAATTAATTCTACGCAATTAAGAAAGGAATCCTAAAAAGGATTTCGCATTTAATGGAAAGACCCCTCGGGCCAAGGAGTTAAACTCCTCGAGAGCAATGTTCTGCAGACAGGAGTGACACCTGTCAAAGTTAATTATGAAGGGAATTAAAAATTCCCCGAGAATTCTAAGAGCCTTGCTCTGGAAGAAAATGATGGAATAATACATCAAGAAAATTAATTTTTTTTTTATATATATACGAATTAAAAAATTCTAAGATCTTCAAGATCCATGAATAAACTCTTAAGAGTTCTTCATGATTTGAAGAGAGCAAAAGCTCTGTCAATGAAGCCCTAAAAGGGTTTTCTTTAGATCAAAGATCTATGAAGAGCAAGGCTCTGTTAATGGGTAAAACCCTAGAACTTTAAAAATATTTAATCTTTACCTAAGTTTTGGCAGAGTTTTGACTCTTAAAATTTCTTAAGATGAAAAGCTATGCTCTGTGGGAGAATAAAAATTCTTAGAAAACAAGAAGAAGATGAATAGAATCATCTAAAGGACCAAAGGTCCTATTTATAGGCAATGAATGCCGTTTCAACTTCATAGTTGATCCAAGGGCGCAGTTGCTGCCACCGCTGCACTCACATGTGGGCCATGTGAGCGCAACGATGGGGGGGCATTTGTTTCCCCCAATCAGAGCAAAGCTCTGTTTGAAATTTAAATTTCAAATTGAAGCAACGCTTCAGATGCAGCGCCAAGTGCGCTGCGATCTAAAGCAGCGCACCACGTGTAAGACACAGATGCGCTAGCGCTAGGTGCGCTGTGCTCTGAGCAGCGCACCATGTGTAAGACACAGGTGCGCTAGCGCAAGGTGCGCTAGCGCTAGGTGCGCTGCGCTCTAAGCAGCGCACCGCGTGCAAAGCACGGGCGCGCTAGCGCTGGAATTAAAAAACTCCCCACCGTTAGATCGAAGATCTAATAATAATGATAAATCATTAATTAATCAGAATTAAATTCTGTTATGGAAAGATTTTCCAATCTTGTTAAAGCCTTCTGTGAAACAGAAGCCCTAGGATCAAAGATCCAATGGTGGGAAAATCCCCAAATCAATCAGAGAAAGATCTCTTTAACTGATCGAACTAATCAGCTTGCCCTATATAAAGACCCCAAGACTTCAAGTCTTGTACAGAACCCCCCACCCCCTCCATAAATTTTGAGAAACTTAAAGAAAAAGAGCAAGCTCTTGCAAGAAGATTTTTCTTCAAGGTAAGAATGAAGGATGATGAACACAGAGATGAAATCTTCTTATGATTAAGAAAAAAGAATTCATTTCTTTAAACAGATCATAGATCTACAAAGACCAAAAGTCTTTCACAAAGAGATCAAAAGATATCATCATAAAATAAAAGAGGAACATAATTCCTCTTACAGATCATGGAACTACAAAGGCAAAGCCTTTCATCAACATAAGAGATTGGAAGTATCTCCTGCAAAATAAGAACTGTTGTTCTTAGATCTTGAGACAAAGTCTCTTTTAAAGAACAGAAATTTGTTTTCCAGATCATAAAATTGATCAGATGCGCTTTGCGCTCTTGAATTGCGCTTTGTGCTCTTAAACTGCGCTTTTGCGCTCTTTGGACCGGCGCTAAGCGTCAAATGCGCCACGTGTCAACCACGTATGTGCCAATTAACAACTTGCGCTTTGCGCTTCTGAAATAGCGCACTGTGCTCATGGGCTGGCGCTCAGCGCCAAGCGCACCACGTGTCACTCACGTGTGCGTCACTAAACTGAAAGCGCAATGCGCTCATGGATTAGCATTCAACGCTCATAAACTGGCATCATGCGCTCATCATCTAGCGCCTAGAGCGCCACGTGTTGCGCTGACAGAACATAAATTGTTCTTTAATAAGCCAGAGCTCTGATGAATGCTCAGTATTCAATACAAGACAAAAAATATTGTCAAGATATAATGCTCAGCATTGTTAAAAGGGTCAAGCCCAAATAAAGGCTCAACAGTCCAGAATAAAAATGTTAAACATTTATTGGACTTAGTCCAAGATTGGCCATAAATCCTCAACTCATATTAATTGAGCCCATCAGCTCATAAATATGTTAACAGATCTTAGTCCCAAATTGGACTACAGATCTTTCAACCAACTCACACCGGTTCGAGGGTACATCTCTTTACTCCTCTGATATTTGTCGTTGTAACCCTTCAACATCTTCAGAAAGATGACGGGTCCCGACAACCAAACACTCTACGGACTGTGGGGTCCGATGTCCTTAACCTTGACTGTGAGGTCTTTAAACTCACGGACTATGATGTCCTTGACCTTGACTGTGAGGTCTTTAAACTCACGGACTATGATGTCCTTAACCTTGACTGTGAGGTCTTTAAACTCACGGACTATGATGTCCTTAACCTTGACTGTGAGGTCTTTAAACTCACGGACGATGATGTCCTTAACCTTGACCGTGATGTCTTTAAACTTACGGACTATGATGTCCTTAACCTTGACCATGATCTCTTTAAACTCACGGACTATAATGTCCTTAACCTTCGACCGATATGTCCGTAAACTAACAATGGACCGTAATGTCCTTAAACTAATCGACCGCAATGTCCCTAAACTAAGCAATAGAGCCCAATTGCTCTTTTGTTGGTGTCACGGCCCAAAGTTTGGATGTGACCGGCACTTAGATTGTATAATATCTAAAGATATGCATACAGTCCAAGTAAGCCGAAAACCAAGATCAAAATCCTTTTTTGCGGAATTCTTTATATAAAATTTTAGTTTTAAGTAAAAATCACAGCTTTTGTAATTTAGATATTAAACAAGTATAAGGTGTTAAGTTTGGTTGCATCCCTAATTGGGATCAATAATATCAATAGCGGAGACAAGTATCCAGGAGTATAAGACATTAACAAGAATTTCAGATAAGTAAAAGAAATTACAATTTATAGAACTAAATCATTTCATCTGTCAAATAATATACATATAACCATCTCTCACTCTAAGTCATAAACAGGTCTGATGGAGGTTTTCTAGATACAAAATATAATACCAAAAGAGAAGGTTACTACATATGTAACCCACCTATCAAAAGATGCGATATAAGCTGCGAAAAGTAGATCTGCCCGGCCGCTAACTGTACCCTCTACCCCTGCAAGGAACTGTGGCACAACGGGGGGTGAGTTGCCAACTCAGTGAATAAACTAAAATATAACGGCTAATTATGTAAATATGACGATCATACTAACTAAAATGTGAACAAGTAAAATGTATGATGGTATGTGGAAAGCATGAATCTGTACTATAAATATCATAACCAAAATGAAATCTCATCATTTATTTCAAAAAATTGATATCTTTCTGTGTCCATCATCGACACAAAGCTTCCCTTTCTCTCAGGCATCATTCCTCGAATGACCCTGCAATCAAAACACCGGTCGGTATCATCTAGATATCCGCCGTGTTTCACAACTATCTCCGGTATCGAGTATCCTTGCTAGGCTCGTCCGCCTCAAATGCGGCTATCCTGCCCCTCGGTCTCGACCGGGTCCACTATATATCCAACTGTATATCTCCCCCACTCAGTATGGATAACGTAAAATCCGCGACCGTATATCTCCCCCACTCGGCCCGGAATAAAACCAAATCATAAAATATCTCATGGTGGACATGACACATCAATCATGAAATCACTGGATTTATGTAATAGTATTTAAAACTCAAAACCATAAATCCTCAATAATACCATTACCTCTTATTTCAACATAAAATACTCAAATAATAAACATGATGTTAATGATGCAATTTACTACTGTTATTGATATTAAGATATGATATGAATCATTTTTAACAAGAATTTACTAAGTGTAAAAGTGACATGGTAATATCGACGAGGTGTGTGTAACATATAAGATGTGCACGTGGCATAACTCGTCGATACTTGTGCAGTGTCCTAACAACTAACCAAAGTATATGTGAATTATGAGTGCATATTATCAATTTAGCCTACCAAAGTAAAGCATTTATTTAAATAAAACTACGGGCGTAACACGCCATCTTTACAAACTTTCCCGGTAGATGTTTAGTCTACTCACCGGAAAACGTCGTATCTATTCAGGAATTGCCAACCTTTTTCCTTTTCTCGCTGCCTCCGAAAATCCTGTATTTGAATCCAACATCAAAATTTAACTTATATAAGGAAACGGCTACGCCGACATGACGGAAATGAAAAACACCCGTTCCCACGTACAAGTTATATGGTATACGACTGTATCTAGCTATTTAACACTTAACCTTACTGGATATTTAACCCTAACCTGCATCGGTACAGAAATTAAATCGCGATGCGTTTTAACCGTGTCGTATTTTGTGTTTTTAGATAACTTTTCCGATATTGGCTTCCAGATTCTATATTCAGTGAAACTAACTTGTTTAAATAATACCAAAATAGCCAAAATCATACACAGAAACCTACCCAACAAACCAAAACTCCCTAACTCTCTACAAATCCGGCGACGCCGGAATTCTCTTTATGGTCGCCAGCCAAAATCCAATATCCCCTGCTCGTATTCCTATGAGTTGTTCTAGGTCCAATATACATCATTAAGACTCTGTTTAGTTAAATAATTTCCTCTCTAAACTACAGCAGATTTAAACAGAGCCTAGCTTTTGCTAAAATACGATATTATAGAACTTGTTCATTTTAATTTAAACTACTTACAGAATCTCAATTCCTACTGTGGTTAAGAGTTTTACCTATACTTAATTTGTTGGAATAACACCCTCCAAGATGTACAAGCTCCTTATCCTAGCTTGATGGTGAGGAAATCCTAGAACTTAGCTTTTCTTCTCCCTTCTCTTGCTCTCCTTTGTTTGGCTTTAGTTTTCTTTTCCTTTCTTTAAATTTTTAGGTTTTAATTTTTTGCTACTGATCTGAATAAGGTTTATATATGGTGATGGGAAGAAGGAGGTGGTAGAAGGAGATGTCAATGAATTAGATGTGCCCTCTTCATGCAAGGAGGAGGTGTTAGAGTGTGTGTGTGCATGCAAGGAGGTGTTATTACCTTATCTCCTAATTTTTATTTTAATTACCTATAAAAATTCTGAACTAAATGGTTTTTTACTCCTTTTCAATTATACCCTTAACAAATTCCCATTTGCATAAGAAACTTAAACTTTACCTAGAAACCCTTCACACTTATATTATTATAAAACACTCATTTTATTAAAATGAATCTAAAATTCACCTTAAAACCCTTATAACTTATTTATGTTGCATTTTAAAGTTTTTATTTAATTTGTTTTACAAACATCTTATGAAATTGTCCTATTTGGTTTTAAAAACTTTTTAATTTGGCTCTTTATTATTTAATTAATTAATTTTATTTATTTCTAAAATTTCAGAATGCTACAATATTCCCCCTTAAGAAAATTCGGTCCCCGAATTTAAATTTAACTAGACATACCTTCAAAAATATGTGGAAATTTCTTTCGCATCGCATCCTCGGTCTCCCAAGTAATTTCCTCGCCATTCTTTCCTTGCCAAAGAACCTTTACAGATGGAAGTATCCTTGATCGTAGTCTCTTTGCCTGCCTGTCAAGAATAGCGACTGGCTGCACTGTGTAGGATAAATCCGGCTCAAGCTGTAAGGTCTGATGCTGGATCGCATGAGAAGGATCGTGAAAATACTTGCGAAGCATCGAAACGTGAAACACCGGATGCATGTCGGGAAAACTCGGTGGAAGTGCTAAACGATAAGCTACAGCACCCACCCTCCTAAGAATCTCGTAAGGTCCGACATAGCTGGGGCTGAGCTTCCCCTTCTTCCCGAAACGCATCACACCCTTCATTGGAGATACACGAAGAAACACATGATCTCCCACCTGAAACTTGAGTCTACGACGTCGTCGATCTGCATAGTATTTCTATCTGCATTGGGCCGCCCTCATTCTGTCCCGTATCAATTGAATCTTCTCTGTAGTCTCATGTACTATCTGCGGTCCCAAAATGCTACTCTCGCTCAGTTCCGTCCAGCAAACAGGTGATCGACATTTCCTCCCATACAAAGCTTCAAAGGGTGCCATTTGGATCGTCTCCTGAAAACTGTTGTTTTACGAGAATTCTATCAAAGGTAGGTGACGGTACCAACTACCGCCAAAATCAAGACTACAAGCGCGAAGCATATCCTCTAGTGTCTGAATGGTCCGCTCCGACTGACCATCTGTCTGTGGGTGAAAAGCCGTACTAAAGCTCAATCGTGTGCCAAGAGCTTCTTGAAGTTTCTGCCATAGCCTGCTAGTAAACTGGGTAACCCTATCTGAAACTATGCACGTCGGAACTCCATGCAGACGTACAATCTCATCGATATAAATCTGAGCATACTGTGCAAACCCATACGCCGTCTTCACTGGAAGAAAATGAGCTGCCTTTGTCAATCTATCTACAATCACCCAAATGGAATCATACCCTCTCTAGTCCTGGGTAGACCCACCACGAAATCCATGGAAATCTATTCCTATTTCCACTCTGGAATGGGCAAGGGCTGCAACTCTCCAGCTGGCCTCTGGTGTTCTGCCTTGACTTGCTGACAAGTCAAGCATCTCGACACAAACTCCACAACATCCCTCTTCATTCCTTCCCATCAATAAACATCTTTCAGATCATGATACATCTTGGTGGAACCAGGATGAATACTGTATGCTGATCTATGAGCCTTCTCTAAGATCTCACATCTCAATCCGTCATAATCTGATACACAAAGACGAGTCCTAAAGCGTAATACTCCACGATCATCAATCACAAACTCCGATCCCCTGCCCTGCTTAACCTGATCCATAATCTCTGATATACGAGCATCTACGGGCTGTGTCTCTCGAATACGATCCAATAACTGAGGTCGGGTGCGAACATGTGCTAACTGTCCTCCTGCCGAAGTGAACTCAAACTGTATACGGCTATCACATAAAATCTGCCAGTCTGTAGAAGACCGTCTCTGCAAGATGCGTAAATGAGATAAGCTACCTCCAGGTCTCCGACTCAAAGCATCTGCTACTACATTCACTTTGCCTGGATGATACAAGATCTCACAGTCGTAATCTTTCACCAGTTCCATCCATCTACGCTGCCTTAGATTCAGATCCTTCTACTGAAAAATATACTTTAAGCTTTTATGATCTGTGAAGATTTGACACGACTCTCCATACAAGTAATGTCTCCAAATCTTCAATGCGAATATCACAGCAGCCATCTCTAGATCATGAGTGGGGTAGTTCTGTTCGTGCCTTTTCAACTATCGAGAAGCATAAGCTACAACTCTGTCGTGCTGCATCAATACACAGCCTAAACCCACTCTAGAGGCATCACAATACACAACAAAGCCACCTGACCCAGAAGGTAATGATAATACAGGTGCGGTCGTCAAGCGAGTCTTCAACTGCTGGAAACTCTGCTCACATGCATCTGTCCATATAAATGGAACCTCCTTCCTAGTCAATCCGGTCAACGATGAAGCTATCCGAGAAAAATCCTGCACAAAGCGTCGGTAATAACCTGCCAGACCTAAGAAACTGCGAATCTCTGTAACTGACACAGGTCTGGGCCAGTGCTGCACTGCTTCGATCTTCTTTGGGTCCACACGTATACCCTCTCTCATGACCACGTGACCCAAAAACTCCACACTGTCTAGCCAAAAAGCACACTTGGAGAATTTTGCAAACAGCTGATGCTCCTTCAATGTCTGCAACATGATACGCAAATGCTGCTTGTGCTCCTCTCGGCTCTGGGAATAAACGAGAATATCATCAATGAATACTATAATAAACTGATCAAGAAAGGACCTGAAGATACTGTTCATCATATCCATAAAAGCTGCTGGAGCGTTGGTGAGTCTGAACGACATCACCAGAAATTCATAGTGCCCATATCTTGTGCGAAACGCAGTCTTCGGAATATCGTCCTTCCGAACCCTCAACTGGTGATACCCCGACCGCAAATCAATCTTCGAGAAGTAACCAGCTCCCTGCAACTGATCGAATAAGTTATCTATACGTGATAGTGGATGCCTGTTTCGCACAGTGACGCGATTCAGCTGTCAGTAGTCGATGCACAGTCTCATACTACCGTCCTTCTTCTTTATAAATAAGACAGGAGCTCCCCACGGCGATACACTAGGACGCACAAGTCCTCTATCTAACAACTCTTGCAACTGACTTTTGAGTTCCTTCAACTCCGTCGGTGCCATACGATAGGGTTGTATAGAAATAGGCCCCGCACCCGGAATCAAGTCGATGCAAAATTCAATATCACGATCGGGTGGCAATCCTGGTAATTCAGCAGGAAACACAACCGGAAATTCTCGTGCAATCGGAACCTGGTCTAATGGAATCTCAGCGACCCCTAAGTCCTGAACAAAAGCCAAGAACCCATGACAACCCTTCTTCAAGAGTCGTCCCGCACAAAAAGCAGAAATCATATTGGCAGGAGTTATATTACAATCCCCCTGCACAACAAACATCGGTTCACCCGGAAAACAAAATCTAACCTCTTTCCCACGACAATCTACATAGGCATGACAAGCGGCCAACCAATCCATACCGAGAAGTATATCAAAATCTAGCATATCCAGGAGAATCAGATCAACTAGCGAATCTCTATCACCAATACATACAGAACATGATCTGAATACGTGTCGAGCTATAAAAGAATCTCCCACCGGAGTAATCACTACCAATGGTAAATCTAACAATGATGACTCTTTCCCCAAAGAAAGTGCAAAGCGTGAAGATACATAAGAACGTGTAGAACCGTATCAAATAAAATATATGCATCTAGTGAATATACTGCAAGAGTACCTGTCACAACTGCATTTGATGCCTGGGCATCCTGTGGAGTCAGCACAAAAACCCGTGCCTGGCCCTTTCCCACATCCTGTCGTCCTCTACCTCTATCTCCTCGACCTCTCTGAAAGCCTCCTACAAAGCCTCGACCTCGAGGCGCAACTGCCTGGCGTGTAGCGCCAACTGGGGGAGGAAGTAAAGCCATCGGCGTAGAAGGTGGAAGGGGTAAAGCAGCCTGTGGAACAATGGTCCCTCCCTGGGATCTACAATCCCGCGCAAAGTGTCCGGAAAGTCCACAACTAAAACATGTAGATGGGGGCCTCTGATCATCGGGATAAGAACTGAACATCTGGCCCTGGGTCCAACCCTGTCCGAAACTGCGGCCTGGAGTGTATCTACCTCTACCTCTGCCAAACTGCCTAGTCATCGGCCCAAACGGTCTACTCTTCTTGGGCTCTGGAACAACCACTGCCTCGCTCAAACGCTCCTCCACTCGTATTGTTGCATCCATGGCTTGCGCATACGTATCAAAATGCTGGGAGCCTATAGCTAGATACAACTGCGTGTCCAGACTCCGTAGAAATCTCTTCACCCGAAGCTCCTCCATAGGAACTAAATATGGAGCGTAGCGCGACAACTGAGTGAATCGTAAATCATAGTCTGCTCCCGACATACTTACCGATTTCCGCAACGCTTCAAAACTACTAGCTCTAGCATCCCTCACACTCTGTGGAAGAAATCTGGCGAGAAAGACCTCGGAAAACTCGGTCCACAACATCGGAGGAAGACCCGTAGCTCGTCCTCTCTCCATCGACTCACACCACTCCTGTGCAAGTCCCTCGAAACGAAAACTAGTCAGCTCAACTGCCCTCGCATCAGAACATCGCAATGATCTACCAATCCTCGCCATCCTATTGAGAAAGGACTGAGGATCCTCCGCTACATCGGTCCCTGTAAATACCGGGGGTCGCAACCTCATGAACTCTGCAAGTGATACCTCCATCACTCTCGTATCTACAAGTGCTACCGTCTGCGTAGGCTGTACCTCAAAATCTACCATGGTCGGTGCCGGATCCTGTCTCAGTACTCGAGTGGCCTCAGCTAACTGTCCTACCACTCGCTGCAATCCCAACATGCTCTCCTCTATCCTAGTCATGCGATCTGGAGGAGGAGGATCAACATGCTCATGCACCGCCGGAACGTCCGGTGTACCAGTCGCCGTCACAGGCGGACTCGCCCTAACTGCATCCTTGGCTGCGGCTCGTCTAGCACGCGTAGCCATAGCACCTAGAACAAGAAACGAGAGTTGATAAGGCTTATGAATAGGAACAATCAATAACAGAGAGTCAAAAGAAGGACAAATCAAGACATACATCCTAAGGTTAATTAGGCTGAGTGTGATAACGTAAATATACCACGGAACATACGTACGGTACCGCACTCATCCTAATTCACCTACTCCATCAAACCAAAAGTAATCCTAAATCACGGACTCACGTCAACCTATCTTAATTCACTACTCGATTCCGTAAGGTTAATCCTACGCTCTGATACTAACTTTGTCACGGCCCAAACTTTGGATGTGACCGGCACTTAGATTGTGTAATATCTAAAGATATGCATACAGTCCAAGTAAGTCGAAAACCAAGATCAAAATCCTTTTTTGCGGAATTCTTTATATAAAATTTTAGTTTTAAGTAAAAATCACAGTTTTTGTAATTTAGATATTAAACAAGTATAAGGTGTTAAGTTTGGTTGCATCCCTAGTTGGGATCAACAATATCAATAGTGGAGACAAGTATCCAGGAGTATAAGACATTAACAAGAATTTCAGATAAGTAAAAGAAATAACAATTTATAGAACTAAATCATCTCATCTGTCAAATATAACCATCTCTCACTCTAAGTCATAAACAGGTCTGATGGAGGTTTTCTAGATACAAAATACAATACCAAAAGAAAAGGTTACTACATATGTAACCCACCTATCAAAAGATGCGATATAAGCTGCGAAAAATAGATCTGCCCGGCCGCTAACTGTCCTCTCTACCCCTGCAAGGAACTGTGGCACAACGGGGGGTGAGTTGCCAACTCAGTAAATAAACTAACATATAACGGCTAATAATGTAAATATGATGATCATACTAACTAAAATGTGAACAAGTAAAATGTATGATGGTATGTGGAAAGCATGAATCTGTACTATAAATATCATAACCAAAATGAAATCTCATCATTTATTTCAAAAAATTGATATCTTTCTGTGTCCATCATCGACACAAAACTTCCCTTTCTCTCAGGCATCATTCCTCGAATGACCCTGCAATCAAAACACCGGTCGATATCATTTAGATATCCGCCGTGTTTCACAACTATCTCCCGTATCGAGTATCCTTGCTAGGCTCGCCCGCCTCAAATGCGGCTATCCTGCCTCTCGGTCTCGACCGGGTCCACCATGTATCCAACTGTATATCTCCCCCACTCAGTATGGATAACGTAAAATCCGCGACCGTATATCTCCTCCACTCGCCCGGAATAAAACCAAATCATAAAACATCTCATGGTGGACATGACACATCAATCATGAAATCACTGGATTTATGTAATAGTATTCAAAACTCAAAATCATAAATCCTCAATAATACCATTACCTCTTATTTCAATATAAAATACTCAAATAATAAACATGATGTTAATGATGCAATTTACTACTGTTATTGATGTTAAGATATGATATGAATCATTTTTAACAAGAATTTACTAAGTGTAAAAGTGACATGGTAATATCGACGAGGTGTGTGTAATATATAAGATGTGCACGTGGCATAACTCGTCGATACTTGTGCAGTGTCCTAGCAACTAAGCAAAGTATATGTGAATTATGAGTGCATATTATCAATTTAGCCTACCAAAGTAAAGCATTTATTTGAATAAAACTACGGGCGTAACACGCCATCTTTACAAAATTCCCCGGTAGATATTTAGTCTACTCACCGGAAAACGTCGTATCTATTCAGGAATTGCCAACCTTTTTTCTTTTCTCGCTGCCTCCGAAAATCCTGTATTTGAATTTAACATCAAAATTTAACTTATATAAGGAAACGGCTAAGGAAGGATATTAAGATAACAGAGAACCAATTTGGGTTCATGCCTGGACGATCGACGACAGAGGCGATTCATTTGCTTCGTCAACTTGTCGAGCGCTTTCGAGAGAGGAGAAGAGATTTGCATATGATATTTATTGATTTAGAAAAAGCGTACGACAAGGTACCTAGAGAGGTATTATGGGGGACAATGATGAAAAAGGGGGTCCCCGTCAAGTATATTGACATAATCAAGGATATGTACGACGGAGTAGTAGCAAATGTCAGAACTTGCGGTGGCTTAACAAGTGATTTTCCGATTACTATTGGTTTATATCAAGGATCTGCATTAAGTCCTTTCTTGTTTACCATCGTGATGGATGAGCTTACTAGAACCATCCAAGATGAGGTCCCTTGGTGTATGATATTCGCTGATGATATTGTTCTAGTAAATGAGACGAAAGCAGGGGTTAATGCCAAATTGGAATTATGGAGACAAACATTGGAATCTCGGGGATTCAGATTGAGCAGGTCCAAGACAGCATATATGCACTGCAAATTTAGTAGCCAGAGAAGTCAGAACCATATTGGTATAACATTGGAAGGGCAAGAGATATTACCGAGCGACCAGTTTAGATATCTAGGTTCCATCATCCAAAGGAATGGGGAGATCGATAGTGATGTTAATCAAAGGATCCAAGCTGGTTGGTTGAAATGGAGGAGTGCAACAGGGATTTTGTGTGATCGTAACTTTCCGTTAAAATTGAAAGGGAAGTTTTATCGGAGCGCTATTCGGCCTGCCTTATTATATGGTACAGAATGCTGGGCTCTTAAGAAGCATCATACACAGAAGATGCACGTAGCGGAGATGCGCATGCTTCGTTGGATGTGCGGTAACACTAGAAAAGACAAGGTGCGAAATGAGGATATTCGTGCAAAAGTTGGTGTAGCACCCGTGGAGGAGAAGATGCGGGAAAACCGGCTTAGATGGTTTGGTCATGTGCGACGCAGACCTATGGAAGCACCGGTTCGACGAATAGATACTCTCGATATGGGTAATGGCAAAAGGGCAAAAGGGAGACCGAAGAAAACATGGATGGAGGTGATACGAAACGATATGGTTGCCAAAGGACTCAATGAAAGTATATTGTTCGATAGAAGTGAGTGGAGACAGAGGATTCATGTGCTGGACCCGGCGTGATTCTCATGTTGGTTCATGTAGCCTACCCCATATGCTTGGGATAAAAGGCTCAGTTGTTGTTGTTGTGAAGGAAACGGCTACGCTGACATGACGGAAATGAAAAACACCCATTCCCACGTACAAGTTATATGGTATATGACTATATCTAGCTATTTAACACTTAACCTTACTGGATATTTAACCCTAACCTGCATCGCTACAGAAATTAGATCGCGATGCGTTTTAACCGTGTCGTATTTTGTGTTTTTAGATAACTTTTTCGATATTAGCTTCCAGATTCTATATTCAGTGAAACCAACTTGTTTAAATAATACCAAAATAGCCAAAATCATACACAGAAACCTATCCAACAAACTAAAACTCCCTAACTCTCTACAAATCCGGCGACGCCGGAATTCTCTTTATGGTCGCCGGCCAAAATCCGATATCCCCTGCTCGTATTCCTATGAGTTGTTCTAGGTCCAACATACATCATTAAGACTCTGTTTAGTTAAATAATTTCCTCTCTAAACTACAACAGATTTAAACAGAGCCTAGCTTTTACTAAAATACGATATTATAGAACTTGTTCATTTTAATTTAAGCTACTTACAGAATCTCAATTCCTACTGTGGTTAAGAGTTTTACCTATATTTAATTTGTTGGAATAACACCCTCCAAGATGTACAAGCTCCTTATCCTAGCTTGATGGTGAGGAAATCCTAGAACTTAGCTTTTCTTCTCCCTTCTCTTGCTCTCCTTTGTTTGGCTTTAGTTTTCTTTTCCTTTCTTTAAATTTTTAGGTTTTAATTTTTTGCAACTGATCTGAATAAGGTTTATATATGGTGATGGGAAGAAGGATGTGGTAGAAGGAGGTGTCAATGAATTAGATGTGCCCTCTTCATGCAAGGAGGAGGTGTTGGAGTGTGTGTGTGCATGCAAGGAGGTGTTATTACCTTATCTCCTAATTTTTATTTTAATTACCTATAAAAATTCTGAACTAAATGGTTTTCTACTCCTTTTCAATTATACCCTTAACAAATTCCCATTTGCACAAGAAACTTAAACTTTATCTAGAAACCCTTCACAGCTTATATTATTATAAAACACTCATTTTATTAAATTGAAGCTAAAATTCACCGTAAAACCCTTATAACCTATTTATGTTGCATACTAAAGTTTTTATTTAATTTGTTTTACAAACATCTTATGAAATTGTCCTATTTGGTTTTAAAAACCTTTTAATTTGGCTCTTTATTATTTAATTAATTAATTTTATATATTTCTAAAATTTCAGAATGCTACAGTTGGATCTAAATGATCCTGTTAAGTTGATCTTAGTCTAAATTAAGACTAACGTATCCTTAACATACGTTTAAGTTGATCTTAGTCCCAAATGAGACTAACGTATCCTTAAACCCAACCCCCAAACCCAAATCTAAGAAGATACGGATTTGGACTAATTCACGCTCTACGGATGACAACATAAATTAGTCTCCGTATACAATCCACGGGCAACCAAAAACAAAACAAACACCCATGACACGAAATGATCATCTGGAGAAGAAGAAAATTGTCACCGCGATGCGGTAGCGTAATTAACTGCAGGGGCTTGCCCCTGCAGGGAAGAGCGTTCCCACAATCAAAACCCCCTTAATGAGGGTGAATCTGACGAAGTCTGCTACATCGGCCGCATTTGTTTAAACCTTAGATACATGGTGCCATAAATCAACTTGGCATCTTTGGAGAGATGGACGGATAGCACCAAATAGCATCTGCCCTGAAATTCAGGCAAAACGGACCCGCGCGGTCGCATCTCCATGTTTTCAGCGGGGAACAGGGGGCTGAACTAATGCAGATACAAAACATATATAACATCTACTAGTATATATATAAATATATATAACATTCGTCCCAGGCATGATATAAAGCAACATCACAGAATCTCAACCAAGCAACACAGAGTGGTGGATAATCCTGGAGTCTCGGATTTCACTTGAGCCGCAAATGAGACCCGACGTTCCCTGTCGTGTAGATAGCCTGTGCAATAAAAATCTAGACTTCTACGAGCGTGGCAAGTTACCCGCCAATCCCAGAAGTGAGGTAACCCCAATCAACAAAGTGAATGGGTCACCCGGCACTTCACGAAATCCAGTATCCCATCTTGGGTCATCCTGTACCCCCTACGAGTGCGACGAATAGCCCCCCAATTCTAGAGTAAGGCCCCCTCCGTCTCAACGCTATGAGATGCGGGCCCGTTACCCTCTGTAACCCAGTTATTCGTGCACTCCATCGCGGGGTAATCCTAGTACAGAAAAGAAAATAATATGTACAATGGTGACATCGACCTCAACCAGGTCATGCCCTAAACAAATAATATACAAGCTGGCAGAGACGGCAGTCCACATGTCAGACGCTCGCCCCGCAATATCAAATGTACAAATAAATCTAAACTGTACTACTATTATTGCACCATTGTCTATCCACCATGACGATCCAGCCACAACCACAGCATAACACAGAATATCAACGTGAATGTCATGTTCGCAAACCCGTCTAAAAGACATATAGCAATTAGACGAGTTATACCGCTCTAATGACATTCACGGTCGCAGATAATAATGTATGTACTGAAAACTTTTAATTTTTTAAAAATAACGACTTCGAAATACTCCGTATTTCCCCCAAACAAAAGATAACATAATATCCAATCTGGACAAAAACAAACAATACTAGAGAACTAATATTCCAGATACCAGAACACCAAAAAAAAATCAAGTCCCAATATACTTATTGGACCGGCCAGGCCGGTTTTTGAAGTAATCTCACCGGCCAAAAGTAGGACTTTGGGGCTATTGTTTTGTGGGTGTTCTAGTTACAATATAAATAGCCTTTTGCAATTGTTTAAAACAAATTTTGAAGACTAGAAAAATTCGACAGAAACAGGAATATTCAGGGTATTGTTTCGGAGTTGTTTCGGTTTCGATACCTTAATATCGTCTAAAAGTGCTAGTAAGGGGTTAATGGGTTGGCTCTGAAACCATGTTGGGTTATACCAGCGCCCTAGCCATCAAATCGCGGCCGATTGCGGAACAAAAATTTTATAAACTGGCGCTAACACATCCCGCTACCCGGATCTACCATTAACCCTAAACTAGCAATATACAAAGGAGTTTAGAAAGTTATACCGAATGATCTGTTTCCTTTGGTCTTTAACCTTTATCCCAAGCTCCTAGAGGCCTTCTTGATCAAGCTTGATCTCCGGTCTCCCTCCATCGAAGATGATCCACCCGAGAGTCTATGAATCGAGCTCCAACCTCATAGCCGAGATAACTAGGGTACCAAGTTCGCTAAACTAGATATCCTAGAAGATTTAGAGTCTAATAATGGATTAGTTTGTCTCTAAACACTCTAGTTTTCTCAACACATGAGACAATTAGGATGGAGGTAGAAGAAAGCTTGAGGATGAGAGTGTGTGGAATAAACATAGCAAGCCAAGAAAAATGGCTAAGTGTTGTGAGCTATATACCAAAAATGAAGCAAGGCTAGAAAATATCTCTAGTCCACAAAATATCTCACAACACTAATATAAATCAAGCTTGCAAGAATAGTGCACCATGAGTCACTACATGACTCACCCCATGAGTCACCAAGAGAGCATGCTTCATTTAAAGCCAAATCACATCTCATCCTCCACCTCATTAACCATTTATCCATAAATGGTTAAAACAAAATGAGGTGTTATCTTCTAGAAGCAACTTGTAATAAATTACAAGAATACCCCTCATCCGTATATACATACCCGTATTCGTATTCCGACAAAATACGAATACAATGAGACGAAAATAATCCAACAATATAATACTAGGATCCGGCTTAAACCAAAGCCCACTAGTATTATCCGTCCGAATCATAATAGGTGCACAAGTGCACGTATATGATCGAACCCTGCAGTAAAACCATAAGGCCTCTACATCGTTTTGCCCGAAGTAGGGAATCCCTCTGTGTGGGACTCTAAAGACTCGTCAATACGATGGCAGTGGGTTTAACCATAAGCACGTCAGCGGTACTAGCTGTACGTAATGGCTACCCAGGTATTGAGCGAAAGGGAGGCCGACGAGCAAACTCATCCTGAACCCCTACTGAGCATGTCCGTGACAATATCCGTATAGTCCGGTCTGTTCGTCTAAGAGTATCGCATATCGAGTCTAGGGGATGGATAAAGTCAGACCCCTAATAGCACGACATTTCGTGTCGGTATGAAACCCATCACCACCTGAGAAATTACTGATCCTAGATCAGTAATTCTCGACTACCTTGGCCAAGGATTTCTAGTGATAGCCACCCTGCACAACGCGATATCAACCCCCAATACCGGGATAGACGAATCTCCGACGATCCGCTTACTGCCTCCATGTGGTTCGGGACTGTACCCAACTAAAACTTGTTTGCATGACTCCTTTGAACCGTGGTAGGGTAGTAATCAAAGCACAGTGGGAACTCACACGAGACAAATGACGTTCTCAGGTCGATAGACAAACCTGTACACATGTCACCTGAGAACTGCTATATGACAATAAGTATAATACCAACTAGCTTGTTACCGGCGAGTCCGTCCAGTGTACTCATAACCCAATGAGCACCTGTATACTATCTTAGGTGAACAAACTAAAACCAACGGCTTGCAAGACCTGGCCACCGCCCCTTGTCGGGGTCTCGATCCGTATACACTAGTCTATTCTGGAGTATCAATGCACAGTCTCGTTACTCCCACGACTAGGGACAGTAAGGGATGTGCTTATAGACCACCGAGCTCCCACGTATATGATCGCCATCATAATGCTGGTAGTTAAGCAAGAATCCTATGGGCTCTATCAAACATGTAATAGTGATCTGTAATACCACATAAAGTATGTACATGATGATAAAGACAAACCAGATAGCATACTATCATCTTGATTAAGACTGCTATATCTGTATAGGTCCTCACTCAATTATCATAATTACTTGCCTGCGATCACAATAATTGCCTTTAGGGCACTATAGCTAACAGACATTAGGAAGGGGAGTAGGACCGCTCCGGCCTCCGTTATGGGGGACGGGGCGGCTCGTGCTGGGTGTTGGCTATAGTGCCCTCAAGGCATTTATCATAGTCGCAGACAGGTGATCATGATGATTGGGGGAGGGCCTATACCGATAAAACAGTCTTACTCGAGATGATAGTATGCTATCTGGTTTGTCTTTATCATCATGTATATGTTGATAAAGCCCTTAGGATCTTTCTTGACTACCAGCATTGTGATGGCGATCACATACGTGGGAGCTGGGGGTCTATAAGAACATCCTTAAATGTCCCTAGTCGTGGGAGTATCGAGACTGGGCATCGATACTCTAGTGTAGACTGTTGTATACTTATCTAGACCCTGACGAGGGGCGGTGGCCGGTCTCACAAGCAATTGGTGTTAGTTGTTCACCTAAGATAGTATACAGGTGCTCATTGGGTTATGAGTACACTGGACGGACTCGCCGGGAATATGCTAGTTGGTATTATACCTATTGTCAGATAGCAGTTCCCTGGTGACATGTGTACAGGTTAGTCTGTCGACCTGAGATCGTCATTTGTCTCGTGTGAGTTCCCACTGTGCTTTGATTACTACCCTACCACGCTCAAAGGAGACGTGCAAATAGGTTTTAGTTAGGTACAGTCCCGAGCCATATGGAGGCAGTGAGCGGATCATCAGGGATTCGTCTCTCCCAGTATTGGGGGTTGATGTCGCACAGTGCACGGGTGGCCATCACCTGAAATCCTCGGCCGGGGTAATGGAGAATTACTGATTTAGATCAGTAGTTTCTCAGGAGGTGATGGGTTTCATACCGACACGAATTATCGCGTTATTAGGGGTCTGACTTTATCCACCCCCTAGACTCGATATGCGATACTCTTAGAAGAAAAGACCGGACTATACGGATATTGTCACTGACAGGCTCAGTAGGGGTTCGGATGAGTTTGCTCGTCGGCCTTCCTTTCGCTCAATACCTGGGTAGCCGTTACGTACAGCTAGTGCCGCTGACGTGCTTGTGGTTAAACCCACTGCCAGCGTATTGAGGAGTCATTAGAGTCCCACACAGAGGGTTTTCACGGTTCAGGCGATATCGTGTAGGTGACGTATGTTGATACATACAGGTGTCCGATTGAATATGTGCACAGGCTGCACAGACTTTAATCGGACGGTTGATAATACTAGTGGCTTAGGATTAAGCCAGATTGTTAAATCAAGTTTTGATTTAATAATTTACATATGTATTCTAGTATTATTACTCACTATTTATTTTCTCTATTTGGCTATTCGTATTTTCGTACGAATACGCGTATGTGTATTTCGATACATGTACCGGGAAGTATTCCGTATTTGTGCGGAATGACATCTAGAAGATGCCACCTCATTATTGATTTTATTTATAAAATCACATGTTAATAATGAGGTGGAAATGGTGACATGGCATAGGCATGGGTCTTGGTCAAAGTATGGGCTTTTTCATGTAGTGATTGGTAAGGTGTATTTCTTTATTGTAAAAATGAGAATGACATTTTTTTGTGGGGGCATGAGAAGGGGGGCCGGCCATATTGGAGGAAGGGGCTTGCTCATTTTTGGGGGTTCATTTTTGGTGCTCACTCACTCTCATGCTCACACAAAAATACTTAGCCAATTTTCATGCCATCTCTTTTTGATCACCTCTTCTTCATCTTCACTTGATGCTTACTTAAGCTCATAAATGAGAGAAAGAATTATAGTGACACTATTCTATACACCCCACTCTCTACTACTAGCAATCCTAGAGAGTCGGTTGATCCGCTTGGCGAACCTGGAGCTTGTGCCGTTTCCCTCAGATGGATCATCGGAGATGAAGGAAGACCGGGGACCAAAGTCGATCCGCATCGCTGGGAGCTTGGAAATGGTTGAAGACCCGAAGGACTTGGTTCATTAGGTATAACCATTCTATCTCTTTGTGTTTGGTTTACTAGTTTTAGTGTTCATGGGTTCGATCTTGGGATTGGGTTCCGTCGGTGCCAGATTTTTATTCGTCGTTTTTGTTCTGCACCGGTCGCTTTTGATGGCCAGGGCGCCGGCATAACCCAGCAGTTGTATCAGAGCCACCCATAAACCATTACTAGCTAGGTTGCACAAGTTAGAATATCGATTGAACGAATTTTCCGAATCATTATTCCAAATTTGCCAAGTTTCTGTCGATTTTCAAACTTGCTCAAAAAATATTTCTGTATAGCTTAAAAATCCGTGCAGGCAATTGTAGAGCACCACAAGAAATTTGGAAGCATGAATCGATTTTTTGGCCACGGAACCACCGCACAACATGCCATTTGGCGGTGGTTCCGCCGCGCTTTTGTGGCCAAATGCGTCCAAATGTTTTCTGGCACTCTCTGACATGGAAAAATGATTTTTGTGATATATGGTTTTGGCCCAGAATCTTTTGAGTACTGGATTTTCTTTTGGGGCCTTTGCGAATAAATTTATTCGATCGAAATTTTAACTGTGTAATTTTTCAGTACTTTACATTTCTATCTGTGACCGTGAATGTCATTTGATCGGTAAACCTTATCTAATCGCTATAGTCCTTTTAGACGGGTTTGCGAACGTGACATTCACGTTGATGTTCTGTGTCGTGCTGTGATGTTGTGGATTGTCGTGGTGGATAGCTTGTGTGCAATGGTAGTGCAGTTTAGATTTATTTGTACATTTGATATTGCGGAGCGAGCGTCCGACATGTGGACTGCCGTCACTGCCTGTTTGTATATTATTCTTTTGGGGCGCGACCGGGCTGAGGTCGATGTCACCCTTGTATATTATTTTCTTTTCTGTACTAGGATTACCCCGCGGTGGAGTGCACGAATAGCCGGGTTCTAGAGGGCAACAGATCAGCATCTCATGGCGTTGAGACGGAGGGTACCTTACTCTAGAATTGACGGGCTATTCGCCGCACTCGTTGGGGGTATAGGTTGACCCAAGGAGGGGTGCCCAAATTGCCGGATTCCGTGAAGTGCTGGGTGGTCCATTCACTTTGCTGAAGGGGGCTGCCTCGCTTCAGGTTTTGGCGGGTAACTTGCCGCGCTTGTAGGGGTCTAGGACTTTCATTGCACAGGCTATCCACACGACCAGGGGAACGTCGGGTTTTCATTTAAGGCTCAATGGAAACCCGGGGATCCCAGATTATCTGTATTGTTCTGTGATGCTTATTACTTTTCTGTGATGTTGCATTTATCATGCTTGGAGAGATTATTATATATATACTAGTAGATGTTGTATATGTTTTGCACCCGCGCTAGTTCAATCCCCGCTCTGTCGTTAGTTAAGTAACCTAACGGGTGATGACAGGACCCAGTGGCGAATGCGGATGGCATATACGTACATTATATTTTCGTTCTTTTCTGGTGTGATTAATTGATGGGACTGCATTGATTCTTATCAATGCAAGGATAAAACAAACCTATATTTGATGTTGTTGGAACCAATTTTAAAAACTGACATTACAGACGTACACTTTTGCTTTGCACAGTGGTATTCGGTTATGAATATCTAGCACCTCATTCGACGAGGCAAGGGCCGAGATCCCTTCATCGGGAGTGACCCCTTGAGTGAAAGTTTGCACCAACGTAATAACTTTACTATAGTCGATTATTTTTGCTTTGCATTGTGGTATTCAGTTTGGAATATCCTGCACCTCATTCGACGAGGAAAGAGCCGAGATCTCTTCACCGGGAGTGACCTCTTTAGCAAAGGTTTTCGCAGCTATATTTCTATAAAAGCTATCCGGTTCCTTCAACGATATCAAGTTCATTATGTTAAAGGTTTTTCGCCAAAAACCATTCATAGTCCTCCGTCATTTCAGACGGGTAGCACTTAGTATTCATGCTATATTTGTTGGCCTACGTCAAGGCATAGTGTATGGTAGCTATTTGTTACTTTTCTGTTGTATAGATAGATGCGTTGGTTTGGAACAGTCGTACTACCTTGTTGGCCTACGTCAAGGGTATGTACGGGTGTATTCAAATTAACCTGAAAAATGACGGGTAGAACTTGACATGTGACTTATGATTTGTTGGTCTACGTCAAGGTCATAAGAGCATGGGATAAAAATCACATCGGGAGTTTCAAACATACAGGAAACTTGCCAGGCATGCGCATACCTTCTGGAGTGTGATAACTTGAGTGGCTTCCATCAAGTTATCATGCGATGATAGTTGGATCCCGATTCCCACTGATGAGTAGGATTACTCCTCGGGTAATTCCGACTAATTCTCCTTTTGGGTTTGGAGGAGAATTCGAGAAAACAGTGGGAGCCATCCAGATTAGATAAAATGATTATCCATTCTGATCTAGGTTAGAGTGCACGCTGAGTGTTTCTTTTCTCTCTCTCTTTGGCATCGATCATGCCCCGACCCTAGACTATGACTCAGTGACCAAGTTAACCGAACTTTCTTAAAAACACTGACTTTTTGGATTGTCCAAGTTGCATACATCATTACCACTCCTTCTTTTACCCTTTGCTTTTCTCTAGAACACCTCGTATCACTACGTATATCCACTTCCATTGGATAAATCCATCGTATGGTTAAATACGAACTCGAAGGAACCTTTTTGAGAATGGATTCTGGTTCTAGAGAAAAAGAATAGGACCATTCAGTTGTCTTTTCCTTTTATCTTCTCTCAGGTTGTGAGGGCTCCTAGGATTGGGAGACGGTACACCTATTACGCTTATTGGATAGTCTTCTTCCAAACCATAGGCAGGTGCCGAACGGTAGGAAATGAAGAAAACCAATTAGCCTAAATCTGGTGTACAGAAGGTAATTAGTAAAGACAAATAAAGGGATTAGAAAGAGGGCAAAGTAAAAATGCGACTGCTATTCACGACCAAACCGAGTCTTTCATCTCTACTCCTATTTCACCCTTGTATTTCTCCAGAACACCCCGTATCACTACGAATGATTGATGAGATTTCTTGTTGTGTGGTATGAAAATTATGTAGAAATCACAACCAAAAATATTTTGACCGCAATCAATAACGGTGTCGGATGTAGCGCGTTAGTAAGTGCGGATCGTCCACAGGGAAAGTGTAATCTTTCGTGTTTCAAATTAGATGAATTAAAACTTTAAAGAAAAGAAAACAAACAATTCATGATTTGTAATTGAAGTTCAAGAATTAGAAAATCTAGATCTAATAACAAGAAACGATAAAATCAAGAATTGAGAGTTTGATGATTTTTCCAACCAAATATCAAGAATCGAAGTGAGGCTCGTAGGAATCAATCGGATCTATAGATGTGATGAAATCTAACTATTACGTATTCTTATCTTTCGATGAATTGATACTAGATCGATGATGATCGACGAGAATTAGGGATTTCTAGTGAAACTAGGGTTTCAACATTTATCCCTTGTTCCTTCGTCGATATCATTCACATTCTAGCCTCTACCAAATTCAAGAATCGATCGTGGATCCCTAATTTCGAGCGATCACAATCAAGAAAGCATCGCAACGAAACTAGGTTGTCGATTCTTCAATTTGCTAGGGTTTACAAAACTCGTAGGACTTAAGAATCGTTTTAAGATTTGTTATATCATCATTCTATTGATCGTCTCGACTCCTTTACGAGCGGAGTTTTACTCAAACATCACAACAAGAATCACAATCACAAATTGAGATCGAATCATGATGCAAGAATTTAAAGAAAGCAAGATTAAAGAATTTCACCTTTTATTTATATCAACAATTCCGTTACAAATCGCTTAAGAACTACAAGAGGAAGAACTCGATCGTCGATTTGGCTTCGCTCGCCTCCTTGAGTCGCGGATCGGCTTGGATCACTTGCTCGATTGAAGATCGGCTCGGCTCCTAAAAGGTTGAAGGCTTCCTGCTTGATTTGGTACTCGGGATCTTGAATTTGGTGTTGGATTTTGAAATTAGGGCTTCGCACAAGTCGTGTCACTCAACTTGTGGATAGAAGATGAAGAAAGAATGAAGAATTTATTAATGAACTAATGATGAACTAATGATTACCCTTAACCCTTAGATCTAGGCTCTCTTTTATAGACCATCCAAACCCTAGATCTAGGATTTCAAATTTGAATTTCCCTCCAAAAGTTTGTTAGCAAGAGAGGCTTCTAGAAGTAGTTTGTTAGGAGGGAGCTTCTAGAACTAGTTTGTTAGGAGCTTAATCATGATTAGCTTGCTTAATGACCCTTTGCTGATCTGGAGAAGATTCTGGAGTTCTGTAGAAATTACCATGGAGTTCTGAGCTGTAGGCACTGATATAGGAATTATGCACTGAAAATTAAGTGATGATGTGGCATAACCGCCGCGGATCCGCGGCATAAGGCTACTTGGGCCGCGGATCCACGGTCCTTCTAGGGCCTTGGTGCTTATAAATTCAATGGTAATTCTTGGGGTGACTTCTGGGCCTTTATAAAATATGTTAAATATCATATGTCTTTCTGTATCACTTCCAGATCTCAGATATTTGAGTTGGCGTATCTTTGATCAGCTCTTTTCCCATTTTTGGCTCTGTTCCTCTGGAATTTCCTGCACAGACTTCGAAACAAGTGTTGCGCAATATAGGGATGATGCAATGCCATGATAAACAGTCAATTTTCCTTAAACTGCCGGTTTTAAAGTATAACACATGCAATCTGGTATTTCAGAGATGATTTGGTAATATGTGCAATATGAATACCGAACACTTCTAGATGAATGCAAATAATAGGGAAATTGTTGTGTTAAATATAACAACCCTAATTTTCTTATACACTTTTTCCTATATAAATTTTTCAAATATTTTTTTCAAAAATCCACAAAGGGGTATTTTAGCCTGAGCACAAGATATAGGTAATTATTTTGTTTTTAATTACAAGCTACAAGAATGCAATAACTCCATTTTTAATGTACAAGAAATTACTTTAAATTTAATGTATACTTGGAGTATTTACTCTTGCTGCTATCATTTTAAGTAATTAAATAACACCATAATTACAAGAAGGAGCTTGTATCTCATTGGTAATACCCTGCACTGCTGAACCAAGCCACCAGAATTCGAATCCCATGCCCCACATTATTTTTAGATTATTTTTCTTTTAAAATTCTTCGAAGCCCAACAGTCCACATGCCATAACTCCCAAAAGTTGAACTGAACCCTAAAAAGTGAGTATACCAGAGCCTACGTCAGGAGAACCCCGACCCATCGACCACCGGACTCGACCGGGATCGGCCGAGTCGGCCGGCAGACCGGCCGAATCGGCCGGCGCCACCGGACGGCCGAGTCCCCAATACGAAAGTTTTGCCTTTTTGCATTCTCAACTCCCCTGTTTACTCCAATTTATTAGATCGGTTCCCTAATTTTAATTACACCTTATTTACTACAAATTTTAATGATTTTTCTTTAATTTTTTACAATTTTTTAAAATAAAAACCCTTCACCTACCCTACCCTAGCCTACCCTATAAATAGACCCCCTACCCTTTACCTTCTCATCCCAAACACTAGGTTTACTCTCTCAAAATTTCTACAAGAAAGGTGTGCTTTGAAACCGAGTTCACGGCGAAGCGCTGACGGAATTCTGGCGACGTTTCTTTGAAACAACCGGCGACGAAACAACACCTTGGCCACTCACCTAGTTCCTCTATACTCTTTAATATAGATCGAAACCCGTAAGTCCCATTCTTTCCTTCTTTCTACTTCTTAAAATACGAAATTTCGAAACTCAACGGAAATCGGAACAAACCGATTTCCGATTCGGTTTTTCTATAAAATCTCACTTGTCACTAATTGCATAATACCTAAACTTATCCATGTTGACTATTAATCACATAACAACTAATTTGGACAAAGTTTCGCACATGAAATGATAGCTTTTGCAATATCGTATTCTTTTTCGCTTTAATACCATGATGTTTATTTTTCTTCTTCTAATCAGTTCCATCACTCATAAACATCTCTATCTTGACCATTAAACTTGTAAAAGTCAATTTGAATAAGTTTTCACACATGAAATGATAACCTTTTCAATTTACCGTATTTTTACACTTTAATACCATCATGTTCCAACTTCACATTTAACCCTTAACTTACTATACAATTAAAGTAGAGCACAAGATAACGACCTACCTCCACCCACACGTAAATGCAAACCCTAAAATGATATCATAAAAAATTTAGAATACGATAAAACGAAATTTTCATTAAAATACCATAATCTTCATAAAACCATTCTTAAAAGTTTAGATTTGTTACATTTTTAAATAAATACTTCTTACTAGGAAAATACGATAAGTTGTGGATATCGATCGTTTATCTAAACTGACTTTGTGGCGTCTAGGCTAGGCAAGTGAGCTTGGGTAACTTTAAAAGGCCCGCCTCACGATTCGTGAGCGGATCCGTCCCTCCTCACTTGTACTTACCTGGCCACAATTGGCGGTGAAGAGGTGATTTGAGACTTCTAATGACTTGTCGTTTAGACCTTTTAGAAATAGGCTAGTTGGCTTAGGAAACCCTAGAATCTAAAATACGGAAAATTACACTTTTCAAATAAATATCTTTTATTTTATAAAACCGTTTTCTAAAAGATAGTGTTTTACAATCTTTGCAAAGCGCCACTACAACTCAGCTTTGGGGAACCCGTTTGGGATCGTGCGGTTTATCGCGCACCCTCGGGCTAGTGGTGCGAGATTCAGACCTCCGCAAGGAGCATTCGGTCTCGAAAGATTTAAAATACGATATCTTAAGAAAATGAGATTTTTGGAATATAAAATATTTATTAAAATTATTTTTTGTATAAACATATGTATATTTATCATTTAAATACCTATTTTATTATAATATAAATTTTCCACATTTTTCTAAAAATCACAAGAATAAGTTTTACACTAAAATAACATGAACTTCAAATAATCAATATTACAGATAAATACCTAAAACTAGGATATCCTCACTAGAAATGTCACAATATAAAATCCACTCTCATTACAACCGTAAAGACGAATAATAAATACTTGAGACGTATTTTGAAAAGTATATAAAAGTATTTTTTTTACATAAAACCCCCTCAAGTTTTATAAGTTAATCTAAGGACCCTACCAATTGTAAGACCTCGATTCACATTTCTGATTGTCTGACTCGGGTTTAAATCTGATTAATCTGACTTGAATATGATTCAAGTCAATTTATAAACTACAAGATTCGAATTCAATGTGAACACATGAATCCATGATTACAATTATCAGGTTATACAACTTGACCGAACCGAACCATGGATATATATTCCTTTTACATGATTCACAGTATTCTATTTACATGACTCTACAGTTATAACCGTTTCCTGATATCATGGTTTCGGTCAGTCAGTCAAGCACTCATACAATCAATACAATTTTACAAGATAACAATACAAACAAGACATCGCGAGGTTTAAGGGGTAGACTGGTACGGAATATGTTAAAGGTGGCACGAGGTGGACACTTAAGACGTAATTACATCCATGCCGTTGTTCCGTGGTATTATCAACGGAGCCTTGTACTACAGGTTACCCAAGTCCCCGGTGTAAGTGGGACTCCCCTCGTATACACTGGCATCTTCTGTATCAGGCTACAAACAACAGCGTTAATACAACATTACAATATTATAATACAACATTAAAAGCTACTCTCTCTCTCGCTCTTACTCTCTGTCTATTTATCCCTTATCTTTGGTACTTACCGAGCGACCTGTTCGCTGACGACATTCTATTTCTTTCTTCTTTGAATGTCGTCAGGTGGTTTGGACCTGGCGGAGATCGTGCCATCTCAAGAAGACTTGGAACAGTTTGCCGAAGACCCTGCACTTTAGTTTCATTGTACACTTTTCCTTTGTGTATTTTTCATTTCCTGTTATGCCACTGTTTAGGCATCTTTTTATTTCAGTTGTATTTCCTTTCATGCATTGTACAAAGAATGTTAATAAATAAAAGTTGCTGTTCTTTTTATCTCTTGTCTCTTGTGTATTTATTTTATATTGCTTAGATACGCTTAGCGTATGTACTTCTGAGTATATACGTAGCGGACCTCGTCGCATCCCCTTCGCCGTATATTGGGAAGCGGGGCGTGACAGGTTTTGTTGGTGGCCCATGCAGGTCAGAGCTGTATGAAACACTATCATGCAGTTCTGTTCTGCGTGAACAACCTAAGCAATATAACACAAGAACCAGCAACTAAAACATTCTTTACAATTCATGTTCCTTGAATCTTACAAATTTCTATTCCTTGAATCTTATCATTTCATGTACTTGAATCTGTCCTAACCCAAATTTTTCTTCAGGGAAAGGGTTTCTCCAAACAACACCAGCACCAACGTCAACAACACACCCCCAGCTCCACCTCTCACACCGGCTGTTCTTGCGCCACCTACCGAGCAAACAGTGCTACTTGATGCAATCCGCAACCTTCTCGAGGGACAACAACAACTCTTGAACCGTCCCGAGACTGATGCTCCTGGAGTGAAGCAATTCGGGGCTTTACATCCGAAGCAGTTCTCAGGAAAGGGGAGCCCACTGGAAGCTGAGAAATGGGCTCAAAGTATCGAGGATGATCTAGCCGCAGCACAAGTGCCAGACGTCGCTTGGGTCCGTGTAGCGAAACTACAACTCACGAACAACGCTCGCAACTGGTGGAAGGCAGAAGAAAGCCGTCTGGTACAGCCGATTGAATGGAAGACTTTTCGCGAGAAGTTCGACGTGAAATACTTCCCTGTGACTGCCAAGTTTGCTATGGAGCGGCAGTTTATTCATTTATAACAGGGTTCAATGTGGGACAAATCAGTAGATGAATACGACGCTGAATTCACCATGTTAAGCCGATTCGCGGCACATTTGATACCGACGGACGATATCAGAGCCCGTCGTTTCCAACAAGGACTGGACACGGAGATTCAGGCTGCTCTAGCCACGGGAAAATTTCTGACACACGAGAATGCTTTGGAAGCTGCCCGCAGTTATGAGGCAGTGATAAAAGCAAGAGGCAAACCTCGGTCTGCAGGAGTCAAATGCCCTGCCAACCAAATGGCAGGTGGAGCCTCTTCCAGGCCATCGTTTGAACCCAGGAGAACTGAAGAAATTTGCCATTACTGCAATAGAAAGGGACACTTGTGGAAGGACTGTAGGCGCGCAAAAGGTCTGTGTCTAATTTGTGGCGCATCCAACCACGGCATTGGAAACTGTCCTTACAATAGCAACTCATCGCTCACACACACCAACCAACCGCAGCGGCCAACCATCCAGGCTCCTGCAACTCGTCCTGGACTACCTGCTCCACCACCTGCACAGCCTAATCGCCAATTCCAATGAGCAATGAGGGACATGCCTAGAGGATAGAGAAACAGGCCTCAAAGGCAGAATGTGCCTCCAGCTAGAAGGAATATACCACGGCGATAGACCTTCACATTAGAAGCCGTAGAAGCGGAGATTGTAGGTCAAGGTAACACCGGTAAGCCTTTTTCACCCTTGTATCTCTTTGTTATTTTTATACACTATCTATACTACAGCCACCAAACTTATTTGCACTGTTACACTTTCCTTTTACAAATTTCGAGGACGAAATTTTTATAAGGAGGGTAGAATGTAACAACCCTAATTTTCTTATACACTTTTTCCTATACAAATTTTTCAAATATTTTTTTCAAAAATCCACAAAGGGGTATTTTAGCCTGAGCACAAGATATAGGTAATTATTTTATTTTTAATTACAAGCTACAAGAATGTATAACTCCATTTTTAATGTACAAGAAATTACTTTAAATTTAATGTATACTTGGAGTATTTACTCTTGCTGCTATCATTTTAAGTAATTAAATAACACCATAATTACAAGAAGGAGCTTGTAGCTCATTGGTAATACCTTGCACTGCTGAACCAAGCCACCAGAGTTCGAATCCCATGCCCCACATTATTTTTAGATTATTTTTCTTTTAAAATTCTTGGAAGCCCAACAGTCCACAGGCCATAACTCCCAAAAGTTGAACTGAACCCTAAAAAGTGAGTATACCAGAGCCTACGTCAGGAGAACCCCGACCCATCGACCACCGGACTCGGCCGGGATCGGCCGAGTCGGCCGGCAGACCGGCCGAGTCCCCAATACGAAAGTTTTGCCTTTTTGCATTCTCAACTTCCCTGTTTACTCCAATTTATTATATCGGTTCCCTAATTTTAATTACACCTTATTTACTATAAATTTTAATGATTTTTCTTTAATTTTTTACAATTTTTTTAAAATAAAAACCCTTCACCTACCCTACCCTATAAATAGACCCCCTACCCTTTACCCTCTCATCCCAAAACACTAGGTTTACTCTCTCAAAATTTCTACAAGAAAGGTGTGTTTTGAAACCGAGTTTACGGCGAAGCGCTGACGGAATTCTGGCGACGTTTCTTTGAAACAACCGGCGACGAAACAACACCTTGGCCACTCACCTAGTTTCTCTATACTCTTTAGTATAGATCGAAACCCGTAAGTCCCATTCTTTTCTTCTTTCTACTTCTTAAAATACGAAATTTCGAAACTCAACGGAAATCGGAACAAACCGATTTCCGATTCGGTTTTTCTATAAAATCTCACTTGTCACTAATTGCATAATACGTAAACTTATCCATGTTGACTATTAATCACATAACAACTAATTTGGACAAAGTTTCGCACATGAAATGATAGCTTTTGCAATATCGTATTCTTTTTCGCTTTAATACCATGATGTTTATTTTTCTTCTTCTAATCAGTTCCATCACTCATAAACATCTCTATCTTGACCATTAAACTTGTAAAAGTCAATTTGAATAAGTTTTCACACATGAAATGATAACCATTTCGATTTACCGTATTTTTACACTTTAATACCATCATGTTCCAACTTCACATTTAACCCTTAACTTACTATACAATTAAAGTAGAGCACAAGATAACGACCTACCTCCACCCACACGTAAATGCAAACCCTAAAATGATATCATAAAAAATTTAGAATACGATAAAACGAAATTTTCATTAAAATACCATAATCTTCATAAAACCATTCTTAAAGGTTTAGATTTGTTACATTTTTAAATAAATACTTCTTACTAGGAAAATACGATAAGTTGTGGATATCGATCGTTTATCTAAACTAACTTTGTGGTGTCTAGGCTAGGCAAGTGAGCTTGGGTAACTTTAAAAGGCCCGCCTCACGATTCGTGAGCGGATCCCTCCCTCCTCACTTGTACTTACCTGGCCACAATTGACGGTGAAGAGGTGATTTGAGGCTTCTAATGACTTGTCGTTTAGACCTTTTAGAAATAGGCTAGTTGGCTTAGGAAACCCTAGAATCTAAAATACGGAAAATTACACTTTTCAAATAAATACCTTTTATTTTATAAAACCGTTTTCTAAAAGATAGTGTTTTACAATCTTTGCAAAGCGCCGCTACAACCCATCTTTGGGGAACCCGTTTGGGATCGTGCGGTTTATCGCGCACCCTCGGGCTAGTAGTGCGAGATTCAGACCTCCGCAAGGAGCATTCGGTCTCGAAAGGTTTAAAATACGATATCTTAGGAAAATGAGATTTTTGGAATATAAAATATTTATTAAAATTATTTTTTGTATAAACATATGTATATTTATCATTTAAATACCTATTTTATTATAATATAAATTTTCCACATTTTTCTAAAAATCACAAGAATAAGTTTTACACTAAAATACCATGAACTTCAAATAATCAATATTACAGATAAATACCTAAAATTAGGATATCCTCACTAGAAATGTCACAATATAAAATCCACTCTCATTACAAACCTAAAGACGAATAATAAATATTTGAGGCGTATTTTGAAAAGTATATAAAAGTATTTTTTTTTACATAAAACCCCCTCAAGTTTTATAAGTTACCCTAAGGACCCTAGCAATTGTAAGACCTCGATTCACATTTCTCATTGTCTGACTCGGGTTTAAGTCTGATTAATCTGACTTGAATATGATTCAAGTCAATTTATAAACTACAAGATTCCAATTCAATGTGAACACATGAATCCATGAATACAATTATCAGGTTATACAACTTGACTGAACCGAACCATGGATATATATTTCTTTTACATGATTCACAGTATTCCATTTACATGACTCTACAGTTATAACCGTTTCCTGATATCATGGTTTCGGTCAGTCAGTCAAGCACTCATACAATCAATACAATTTTACAAGATAACAATACAAACAAGACATCATGGGGTTTAAGGGGTAGACTGGTACGGAATATGTTAAAGGTGGCACGAGGTGGACACTTAAGACGTAATTACATCCATGTCGTTGTTCTGTGGTATTATCGAAGGAGCCTTATACTACAGGTTACCAAAGTCCCCGGTGTAAGTGGGACTCCCCTCGTATACACTGGCATCTTCTGTATCAGGCTACAAACAACAGCGTTAATACAACATTACAATATTATAATACAACATTAAAAGCTACTCTCTCTCTCTCTCTTACTCTCTGTCTATTTCTCCCTTATCTTTGGGACTTACCGAGCGACCTGTTCGCCGACGATATTCTATTTCTTTCTTCTTTGAATGTCGTCAGGTGGTTTGGACCCGGCGGAGATCGAGCCATCTCAAGAAGATTTGGAGCAGTTTGCCGAAGACCCTGCACTTTAGTTTCATTGTACACTTTTCCTTTGTGTATTTTTCATTTCCTGTTATGCCACTGTTTAGGCATCTTTTTATTTCAGTTGTATTTCCTTTCATGCATTGTACAAAGAATGTTAATAAATAAAAGTTGCTGTTCTTTTTATCTCGTCTCTTGTGTATTTATTTTATATTGCTTAGATACGCTTAGCGTATGTACTTCTAAGTATATACGTAGCGGACCTCGTCGCGTCCCCTTCGTCGTACACTGGGAAGCGGGGCGTGACATTAAAAATGCAGTATTTTCGACCGATCAACTAACATCCAATCCTATTGGATAAATCCATCGTATGGTTATATACGAACTCGAAGGAACTTTTTCGAGGATGGATTCTGGTTCCGGAGAAATATGAATAAGGTTTATTCAGTTGTCTTTGATCATCACCTTCTCTCAGATTGCGAGTACTTCTAGGATTATGAGAGTACACCTATTACGCTTATTGGATAGTCTTCTTCCAAAGCATAGGCTGGTGCCGAACAGTAGGGAAGGAAGAAAACTATTTAAGCCTAACGAAAGTGTACAGAAGGTAACGACTAAAGACAAATAAAGGGATTTGCAGAGATGGCAACGATATATACGGTTGCAGTCATGAATCTGGATAATGGAAGAGGCATTACTAGGAATACAAGGATACCCCTTCGAAACATTTTTCATGTTTCAGTTTCACTATGCATTGTTAATAGAAAACTGATTTCCCAATTAGATACTTACTCCAGGGTATGTATTTACCAGGTTTGATTCTCACATCTGTATGGTTTTTCAGATGATGGGTGGGAGTAAGTTATTGGAAATTAGGTGATCATCCTCATTATATTGGAATTCGTTGTAATTGGTGATATTTGAGGAAATCGTCTGGGTACCGTTTTCAACCTACGACGCACAGGGTTTGAGTTATTCAACTCAGGGGACTTATACAAAGTATTGTATGTTGTCCAGTGTCCATTATGACAGAAGGGTTGGTACTCGAACTATATTCTGTTTACTTATGACTTCTCTATTTTAAACACGTGTTTCGTAGAAATACGAAGTCTAAGTTTTGAGAAGTTATAGGTAAAAGAATAAAGTACAGAAGCAGGTGGCGCAAGTATCGGGATTCTTCAAGGTGATTGAAGATGTAGATACTTGTATAAGGTATTCAGTTGATAGTAATAGTTTTGAGGAACTTGTTTCTCTTCAGGTTACTCATAATTGGACGCACTCCTAAGTTGAGTAATGCTGATCGGCCTCTCTCCATTTAGTTGGCATGCACTGGAGACGGCTGCATGATTTGAATCTGGTTCCAATTAAATTAGTGCATTTGTTTCTATATTAGATATATATATAATCAATTTATATCTTAACGATGTTAAGGTATAGGGAGTTCTCTGGCTGATGCTTAAAACCAGAATCCGGATAAACTCAATGCACGTTTCAGTAATGGCTGTTTGTGGGTTATCTCGAGCTTTAACGAGGGTTAACTTTCTACCATCAGGAAGATCAATAGTGATATTGTTCTTGACTCGCCACAGTTTTAATAAAATGGATTTTTTCAGAAAACAGTAGTGGGAGTATGGTAGAACTGGAAGTGATTCTAGAACCGCAAACGATTACTGATAATTTAATAGAACCTAAGGATTCAATTGAATTTGACTTTCCATTAGCCACTCCGCAGATATGGTGGGTAACCTCAGGCACCCGAGAGGTATTTCGGTCTTCTCAGAGACGGTGACAGGGAGGTTCTTGTTTACCCAGACTTGCCATTGCTGCTGTTCCAGATTATGAGACCCGGCAGGAGGATGAATATAGCGTTGTTCTAAACTAGCTTTAGAAATGTACGTATATATGACTCTGCCAGAGGGTTGTTGTGGTCAGTGGGAGCAGCGGAAGCATAATGGACAAGTAGCTTGTGTCTATTTATAGACTAAAGCAGATATAGTGGAGATAGATCATCTATCTTTGATGTGACAGTCATGGGTTTGATTTCATCAGAATAAGGGATGAATCTGTTAAGAAGGTAGTAGGGTGTGACGTCCTGGTATTTGGATGATATACACAGAGTAGGAAGTAAAATTCATATACTACGATCAGTTATACTGTGATTGTCACACAGTGATTTCTCCACAAAGGATTTGGATATTATATCTGGCATTCTGGTTACTAGATTTATGGTTTTAGATCTAGATTTGGGTAGTTTCCCAATCTGGGTACTTAGACAGCATTCTAAAGGAATTTTAGATTGGACGACTCCTGGCATGGTGGTGAACTGCAGGTGAAGGAGTCACCCTCTCTAAAGGTGTCTTACAGACTAAAGGGAGAAGGATGTGCATGATTGGCATATCACTTGTTTAGGCAATTGAGTCAATCGTGACATGTCAAGTATCACACCAGATGTTGTTTTTGCATTAGATGCAATAATTTGATATACTAATCCAATCCTGGAGAAAATGATTGGAAGCAGTTTATGAACATAAGTGGATATTCTAGGGATTTGATAACGGCAGCCTCCTTCTGGAGACGGTTATCATTTCAGGCTTCCAAGGTGACCTGGATGACAAAGTGACTGTCAGAGTTATAGTTTTTCCCTCTAACGAGAGACAGTAGTTTGGACAGATGGTCCAAGTGGATACTGAGGAAGGTATAGCATTGTATACTAATTAAGTTCAGTAGACAATACAGTCTAAGAAATTTGCTGGATTTGGAGTTCATTTGTGAACTGGGTCCCATCAGATATCCAGACATATTCTAAGACAGGTATTGCTCATTTCGGGAGATAGTTTTCTCCGCGAAGTTGAGATAAAGAGAGACATAGAAAGAAACACTGGAGCGGATCCACTCACTGAGGCTATTTCTCGAACGCAATAGTATTACAAACGAGGTTTGTGAAACTGATTAGTAGAGGAGTTGGCTGTTCGGTATCACACGGGCTGTGAGTATGCGACATCGCAATAATTAGCCCTAAGTGCAAGTAGGAGATTGTTGGCTATAGTGCCCTTAAGGCAATTATCATAGTCGCAGACAGGTGATCATGATGATTGGGGGAGGGCTTATACCGATAAAACAGTCTTACTCGAGATAATAGTATGCTATCTGGTTTGTCTTTATCATCATGTATATGTTGATAAAGCTCTTAGGATCTTGCTTGACTACCAGCATTGTGATGGCGATCACATACGTGGGAGCTGGGGGTCTATAAGCACATCCTTAAATGTTCCTAGTCGTGGGAGTATCGAGACTGGGCATCGATACTCTAGTGTAGACTGGTGTATACTTATCTAGACCCTGACGAGGGGCGGTGGCCGGTCTCACAAGCCATTGGTGTTAGTTGTTCACCTAAGATAGTATACAGGTGCTCGTTGGGTTATGAGTACACTGGACGGACTCGCTGGGAACATGCTAGTTGGTATTATACCTATTGTCAGATAGCAGTTCCCTGGTGACATGTGTACAGGTTAGTCTGTTGACCTGGGATCGTCATTTGTCTCGTGTGAGTTCCCACTGTACTTTGATTACTACCCTACCACACTCAAAGGAGACGTGCAAATAGGTTTTAGTTGGGTACAGTCCCGAGCCACATGGAGGCAGTGAGCGGATAATCAGGGATTCGTCTCTCTCGGTATTGGGGGTTGATGTCGCACAGTGCACGGGTGGCCATCACCTGAAATCCTCGGTCGGGGTAATGGAGAATTACTGATTTGGATCAGTAGTTTCTTAGGAGGTGATGGGTTTGATACCGATACGAATTATCGCGTTATTAGGGGTCTGACTTTATCTAACCCCTAGACTCGATTTGCGATACTCTTAGACGAACAGACCAGACTGTACGGATATTGTCACTGACAGGCTCAGTAGGGGTTCGGATGAGTTTGCTCGTCGGCCTTCCTTTCGCTCAATACCTGGGTAGCCGTTACGTACAGCTAGTGCCGCTGACGTGCTTGTGGTTAAACCCACTGCCAGCGTATTGACGAGTCTTTAGAGTCCCACACAGAGAGTTTTCACGGTTCAGGCGATATCGTGTAGGTGACGTATGTTGATACATACAGGTGTCCGATTGAATATGTGCACAGGCTGCACAGACTTTAATCAGACGGTTGATAATACTAGCGGCTTAGGATTAAGCCAGATTGTTAAATCAAGTTTTGATTTAATAATTTACATATGTATTCTAGTATTATTGCTCACTATTTATTTTCTCTATTTGGCTATTCGTATTTTCGTACGAATACGCGTATGTGTATTTCGATACATGTACCGAGAAGTATTCCGTATTTGTGCGGAATGACTTCTAGAAGATGCCACCTCATTATTGATTTTATTTATAAAATCACATGTTAATAATGAGGTGGAAATGGTGACATGGCATAGGCATGGGTCTTGGTCAAAGTATGGGCTTTTTCATGTAGTGATTGGTAAGGTGTATTTCTTTATTGTAAAAATGAGAATGACATTTTTTTGTGGGGGCATGAGAAGGGGGGCCGGCCATATTGGAGGAAGGGGCTTGCTCATTTTTGGGGGTTCATTTTTGGTGCTCACTCACTCTCATGCTCACACAAAAATACTTAGCCAATTTTCATGCCATCTCTTTTTGATCACCTCTTCTTCATCTTCACTTGATGCTTACTTAAGCTCATAAATGAGAGAAAGAATTATAGTGACACTATTCTACACACCCCACTCTCTACTACTAGAGAGTCGGTTGGTCCGCTTGGCGAACCTGGAGCTTGTGCCGTTTCCCTCAGGTGGATCATCGGAGATGACGGAAGACCGGCGACCAATGTCGATCCGCATCGCTGGGAGCTTGGAAATGGTTGAAGACCCGAAGGACTTGGTTCATTAGGTATAACCATTCTATTTCTTTGTGTTTGGTTTGCTAGTTTTAGTGTTTATGGGTTCGATCTTGGGATTGGGTTCCGTCGGCGCCAGATTTTTATTCGTCGTTTTTATTCCGCACCGGCCGCTTTTGATGGCCAGGGCGCCGGCATAACCCAGCACTGGGATCATCGCGGTCGTCTCATATCATTGAATCGAAGGCGGAAGATCAACTTTTTATGGTGGAAAAGCCATTCGTGTTCCCACAGACGGCACAAACTGATAAAGGTTGGAATCTCTCTCAGATATTGTCCTCCGTCGATCTTCCTGCAAGCATTCCTGAACGGTTGAGATTGAGAGTGAAAATTGGACGTGTGGATCTCAATGGGTTGATGTTGACGCCGAGCTACCAGTAATGGAAGTCCTGGGGTGGGTGACCACCATAGGATCCTTCGACGATCAAGTAAGTACCGAGGTATAAAAGCAGGGTAGCGGCGTATTGGAGTTGATTTTAGCTTACCTAAATCGTCTGGAAGAGGGGGTTTATATAGTGGTCGCGTGGGGGCAATCCGGCGTGAGATTTCCACCGTCCGTTGCGCCCTTACCGTACGTTCACGTTGATGGCGGGACACGCTCATTAATAGTGAGATATGCTTGTTAACGGAGAAACGTGCTAACGTGGGATGCGGAAAGCGGAGCGGCGGAAATCTCGTTCGGACGAGATATGCGGAGCCGTTATGGAGACGCTTGGGCTCCGTGCTCCTGGTTGGACAGGTGTTTCCCCCTAATAAGAGAGAAAGGCTCTGTTCAAAATTTGAACTGAGGCAGCGCCTCATGTGCAAAGCACGAGAGCGCTAGCGCTCAGAGTTAAAAACTCTGAGGCAGCGCCAAGAGTTAAAAAAACTCTGAAGCAGCGACTCACGTGCAAAGCACGAGAGCGCTAGCGCTCAGAACTCTGAGGCAGCGCCTCACGTGCTGCCTCACATGCAAAGCACAAGAGCCAGCGCCAGAACTAAAAGTTCTCCACCCTTGGATCAAAGATCCAATGAAGATGATAAATCATCAAATTACAGAATTAAATTCTGATTAAGGAAATACTCCTCGAATCTTTCTAGACAAGAAAGATTGTGCTCTGTAAATCAGAGCACCGTTGGATCAAAGATCCAATGGTGAATTAAAATCACAAAGGTAAAGAATTAAATTCTGATTGAGGAAATACTCCTCAAATCTTTCTAGACAAGAAAGATTGTGCTCTGTAAATCAGAGTACCGTTGGATCAAAGATCCAATGGTGATTAAAAATCACCAAGATACAGAATTAAATTCTGATTGAGAAAATACTCCTCAAATCTTTCTAAATAAGAAAGATTGTGCTCCATAAATCAGAGCACCGTTGGATCAAAAATCCAATGGTGATTAAAAATTACCAAGATACAGAATAAGTTCTGTATGGGAAAATATTTTCCCAATGTTATTAAAAAACAAGAAAAATGTCCTCTGTAAAACAGAAGTCCTTGGATCAAAGATCCGACGGTGGATAAATTCCTCAAATCAATTAAGAAATCTCTCGATGAGAGATTTCCTTAACTGGATCAACAAATCAGCCTCCCCTATATAAATGACCCAAGACTTCAAGTCTTGTATAGAGGAACCCCTCTATAAATTTCAAACTTCAGAGACGAGAGCAATTTCTTCTCATGGTAAATAAAAATAAGTGAGATCACAACATCTCCTCCATATTTAAGAGTTTAACTCTCACATTAGAAGAACTTAGTTCTTTTTCCAGATCTCAGATCTATAAGACAAATTCTTTCATAAGTGAGAATCTAATTCTCAGAGAATTGAATTGAACAAAACAGAAAACTCGGTGTTTAAGAGTTTAACTCTCACATTAGAGGAACTTAGTTCTTTTTTCAGATCTCAGATCTATAAGACAAAATCTTTCATAAGTGAGAATCTAATTCTCAGAGAATTGAATCGAGCAGAACAGAAAATTCAGTGCTTAGCACTCCAAGTCTGGCGCTCAGCGTTGAGCGCTCCACATGCTCCTCATGTGGACGCTATCTTATAAGTAGCGCTTAGCACTTAAAGTGTTACGTCCCGCTTTCCAGTATACGGGAAGAGGACGCGACTGGCCGCTACGTATTTACTCTGCGGTAAATACGCTAAACGTATTTAAGCAATATAAATAAAAATGCACAAAAGACAAAGACAGTAGGTATAACTGAACAACAACTTATTTATTAACATTATTTTGTACAATGTATGGAAAAGTAAATATATCTGAATAAAAACAATGCCTAAACAGTGGCATAACAAAAATGGAAAATACTGAAATGAAATAGGTACAAGTGGCTACAACTCTGGGTCTTCGGTGTACTGGAAGGGCCTGCTCCGAATGCTCCTGAATGGTCTCATGCTCTAGTGCGCCCAATCCACCTGACAACATTATAAAGAAAAAAGAGAAGGAATGTCGTCAGCGAACAATCGTTCGGTAAGTCCCAAATATAAGAGAGAAATAAAATAGACACACAGAGAGAGAGAGAGAGTAGTTTTTAAGGTTGTATTATATTGTATACTGTTGTATTTAGTGTTAATGCTGTTGTTTGTAGCTTGGTACAGAAGAATGCCAGTGTATACGAGAGGAGTCTCTATATGCCAGAGACTAGAGGCAAGTGTAGTACAAGGAATCATTTATGCCACGGTACAACAACAACGGAAATACAGGTTGGGTGTCTTAAATTTTACAGTCTCGTGCCACTTCTAACACCTTTCATACCAATTTACCCCTTAAAACCCCCGCGATGTCTTGATTGCATTGTTGTATTGTATTGTAAATTGTATTGTCTTGTATAGATGGATTATAAATGTGTTGTTTGTACTGTTTGTAAATGTTAATGGAAGAGTTGTATTGTCTTGTAATATAGATTGTATAATTGGATGACTTGTCGAAACCATGATATCAATAAATGGATGTAACTGGAGAATCATGTAAATGGAAGTATATCCATGGTTCGGTTAAGTCAATACAGATTGAATAGATTGAATATATGGATTCATGGATTCATATTGGATTGTAGATTGTAGATTGTAGATTATACTTGAATCATATTCAAGTCAGATTATTTATAATAAGACTCAGTCTGAGTCCGAACAATTAGAAAGAGAAATTGAAGTCCTAAATTAGGTTTTGATATTATCGGTAATCGCTGCACATGAGCGGCAGGATTTGTGTATTTTTCAAAGACGATTACCGTGTTGATAACACCGTTTGTTAAGTTGTCTACCTTAAACAGGCAATCACCCATATCTCCGGCTCCGTGAGGCTCAAGAGACTGGTCCCACTTAAACCTATATTTAGTAGGGTCCTTATTGTAATTTATAAAACTTGAGGGGTTTTTATGTAAAAATAATTTTGTATAATTTTCAAAATACACCTCAAGTATTTAATTATCGTCTTTAGAGTTTTCATAGTTGTGTATTTTATATTTATGACATTTCTAGTGAATAAACCTATTTTTCATAATACAGAATATTTAATTGTAATATTGAATTTGTATGGAATTTCATGGTATCTTCATGTAAAGTGATCCTTTTGATTTTGAAAAGTTGGAATATTTATATTATATCAAAAATAGGTATTTTGATAATACATATATATATATATATATATATTTTTTTTTTTAAAAAAAATTATTTTTATTATTTTCTAGAAATCTCATTTTCTTAAGATATTTGTATTTCAAATCTTTCGAGACCGAATGCTCCTTGCGGAGGTCTGCATCTCGCACTACTAAGCCCACGGATGTGCGATAATCCGCACCATCCCAGTCGGGTTCCCCAAAATGGGTTGTAGCGGCGCTTTGCAAAGATTTGTAAAAATGCGTAATCTTGTAGAAAACGGTTTTAATAGTAAATGGTATTTATATGTAAAGTTTCGTTTTCCCGTATTCTATGTTCCCGAAAGGTATTGTTCTATGTTGTATATGAGTGTTGTTAGGAGGTAGGTCATTATCTCGTGATCTAATTAAAGGTATAGCAAGATTAATGATGTTTTAAAGTCGAAAATAAACTACATGGTATTTTACTGAAAAAGAGTGGTAAAAGTTACAAAATGAAATATTTTGCTATGAAATTTGTTCAACATATTTTGTTAATGATTAATAGTCAAGATATAAGTGTTTAGTATAGTTGTGTTAAGGAAAATTGAATTTTATAAAGAAAACCGAATCGGAAGTCGGATTTAACTCCTCTTCCGTCGGGTTTTAATAAAAGAAGTTTTAAGAATAGATTAGAGAGGAGGGAGGTGGGACTCATAGGTTTAGATTCAAGAGAAGAGGGAGAGGAAGATGTAGGAGGCGCCGGTGAGTCATTTCATCGCCGAGAGCTCCTCGGATCGTCGTCGGAAAATCGCCGGAGTTTCGCCCTTTGCTAACTCCAATTGCACACTAAAATTCTATAGAGTTTTCTTGAGAATTTGGACAGAATTGTGAGTGAATGGGGTGTTTAGGGGTGGTATTTATAGAGTAAAACTAGGTTTAGAGTAGGTGAAAAGTTGTATTAAAAATTGTATTAAAAATATGGTTTAATAGGGTTTTAAAGAGTTCTGTTTATGTGCAGGAAATTTAAAATATACAGGAGTTTCCATAATACAAAGAGGCACAAGTTTCATGATGGGTCAACTCGGATTCAGCCGAGTCAACCCGGCCTCGCCGGCCTAAGTCGGCCGAGTCGGGCCGGGGCTTGCCGTCGAAGGTCCGTCGTTATCTGGTTAGCACAGTAGGGTAGTTTGTTTTTAGTGTGATTTTTGGTTTTACGGGTTTAGCACGTGTAGACTCTTGGAATTCTAAAAATTTCAAAAGAAATCAATATTAAAAATAATGTGGGTGATAGGATTTGAACTCTGGTGCTTTGGTTCAGCAGTGCAAGGTCTTACCAATGAGCTACAAGCACTTTCTTGCTATTAAAAAGCAAAACAAATTTATAACTTGTGCTCAGACAAAATTACATCTTTCTTTATTTTTGAAAAAAATTTGTACAGAAAGTTTAGGATTGTTACATAAAGTCTGGCGTTGAGCGCCAAGCGCTCCACATGCTCCTCACATGGGCGCTATTTAATAATAAAGCGCTTAGAATTTAAAGTCTGGCGCTCAGCGCCGAGCGCTCCATGTGTCCCTCACGTGGGCGCTAATAAATTAAAGAGTGTTCTGCACTCAATGGTTGACGCTCAGCGCCGAGCGCTCCACGTGCTTCTCACGTGGACGCTGTTTAACATAAAGCGCTCTGTGAATAGAGCTCAGCGCCATAAAAAGTGTTTAACACTCAATAAAAAAACAAAGAAATAAGATGAGCATCAAATCTCATATCAATGCTCAGCATTATTGAACAAAGGGGATTAAGCCTAAATAAGTAATTAGGTGGGCTGGGCCCAAGGTTGGCCAAACTCCAAATCGATCGAGCCCATAGGTCTTCTTCCAAATTGGCCTTAGTATCAAACATGACTACCAAGTCCCTCATGAACATTCTTTGATTCAAGGGTACATCACTCCACACCTCTGATATACGTCGTTATAATTCTTCAACGTCTTCAGAGAGGTGAAGGGTCCAAATAACCAATGAGCCAAAATTCTACGGACTATGATGTCCTTAAACTCCATGGACTATGGCGTCCCTAAACCCAATGGACCGCAACGTCCTTAAACTAAATTCTACGGACTATGACGTTCTTAAACTCCATGGACTATGATGTCCTTAAACCCAATGGACCGCAATGTCCTTAAACTAAACTTTATGGACTATGATGTCCTTAAAAATGGACTATGATGTCCTTAAACCCAATGGACCGTAACGTCCCTAAACTAAAAGGATAGAGCTCAAATGCTCTTACGTTGGATCTAAATGATCCTAAAACTTTGTTAAGTGGATCTTAGTCTAAAATTTAGACTAACGTATCCTTAACAAACATTTAAGTTGATCGTAATCTCAAACGGGGTCTGCGATCCTTAAATCAAACATGGACTATAATGTCCTTAAACCCAATGGACCGCAATGTCCCTAAACTAAACTCTACGGACTATGATGTCCTTAAACTCCATGGACTATGATGTCTTTAAACCCAATGGACCATAACGTCCTTAAACTAAACTATACGGACTATGATGTCCTTAAACTCCATGGACTATGATGTCCTTAAACCCAATGGACCGCAACGTCCGTAAACTAAACTCTATGGACTTTGATGTCCTTAAACTCCATGGACTATGATGTCCTTAAATCTAATGGACTGCAACGTCCCTAAACTAAACTTAATGGACTATGATGTCCTTAAACTTTGTAGGCTATGATGCCCTTAAACTCTATGGACTATGATGTCCTTAAACATGGACTATGATGTTCTTAAATCTAATGGACCGTAACGTCTCTAAACTAAAACGATAGAGTCCAAATGCTCTTTCGTTGGATCAAAAATGATTCTGAACCCCCGTTAAGTAGATCTTAGTCTAAAATTAAACTAACGTATTCTTAACAAATATTTAAGTTGATCTTAATTTCAAACGAGGTTAACGAGCCTTAAATCAACCAAACCCAAATCTAAGAAAATACGGATTTGGACTAATCCCCGCCCTACGGGAGACAACATAAATTAGTATCCGTATACAATCCACGGGCAAGATAAAACAAAACAAACATATACGACACGAAGAGAACATTTGGAAAAGGAGAAAGTGGTTACCGCGATGCAGTAGCGTAACTAACTGCAGGGGTTTGCACCTGCAGGAAAGAGCGTCCCCACAATCAAAAAACCCCTCACAAATGAGGGGGAATCTGACGAAATCTGCTACAACGGTTGCATCCGTCCAAACCTTCGATATAGGATAACATAAATCAACTTGGTATTTTCGGAGAGGTGGACGGATAAATCCAAATAGCATCTGTCCCCAAAATTCAGGCCAGACGTCCCAACGTCCCGGTCGTGTCTTTCGGCGGTAAACAACAGGAAGGCCGAGGAATCTCAGCTTGGTGGGTAGTTCGGAGTCGAGCGAGGAGGCCGAGTATGCTCAGCTTTGTATCTGCTCGGAGTCAAGCGAGGAGGCCGAGGAGTCTCGGCTACCTGAGCGCATATGGTGGGTACTCCGGGGAGGCTCTCACGAAAGGTCGGATACTACCTCGTCATGTGGTCCCGAGAAAGACTCGTAATGTGTCGCACTGATTCCCCGTCGCAGCCCTAGGGGTTCAGAGGGTATACGCTGACGACACGTCATCTCTCATGTGTCGCAATCAGGGGTGTTCCCATTTGTGAGCCTCATCACAACCAATTAGGCATTTTGCCATGGGAGAGTCCTCAAGAGGTTTCCAACCTGCTAGAGGTATAGGAATTTTCATAGAAACAATTTCCAGAAAAGAAAGTTCACTCCTTTTGGGAGAGGAGGTGGGAAAATTTTGAGTGCGGAGAAGAGTTCTCCAACAGATCTCGGGTTGTCACCCGGGAAGATGTGGAGGGATGGTTGAGACCCAAGAAAAAGGGTCTTTAATAAAAATTTTCCTCTATCCTCAAGGGGTGCAAAGGATTTTAGAATCAATGCTAAGGGGGAGGAAGAGTCCAGGTGCTACAATTATGGTAGCTGGGGACATTCAAAATACCAATGCAAGGGAGAAACCAAATGCTATGAATGTCGAGGCTCCGGCCATATGGCTAACAGATGTCCCGTGTTGGGGTTTCCAGCTCCGATGAGTTTCGGTAGCAACACCGCGGAAATCTTCAGGGTTCCTTCGGTTTTAGGACCATCACCAATGAAGGTGTTGGTGCCTGGACCTGATATTTTTGTGAGAACAAAAAAAACTTTTCGCTGAGTATGGTGGCTGAGGAGGTAAAGCTCTCAAAAAACCATGCGGCTGTTTCGTTGTTGCTTGGCTCTCCATCGGAAAAGGAAATCACCGATACATTTAAAAAAAGATGGCTGTTTCTGCATGCGTGGTCCTGATCGATTAAGAGAATGTATGATAAAACCTTTTTGGTCCCTTTTCCTTCTGAAAATCTGTTACATGATGCCATTTCTTATGGAGAATTAGAATGTTGGAAGCTTGTGTTAAATGCGCAGAGATGGATTCTAGGCTATGGAGCTTGGGACAAATCGAATTTTATGGGTACTTGGGTCCACGTGTATAATTTTCCATCGACTTGTTGCAATAAAGGAGGTTTCTCCGACCTTATCCGTGGCTTTGGATGGCCTGCGGAGATTGATCCGAGAGCCTTGGCCAAGGCCGAGTCTGATTTCTCTAGAATACGAATTCTAACCAACAAGCGAGAGAGCATTCCTGGTGTTATTTGGGCCGAGATAAAGGATTTACTTTTAAAGATTTCTATAGTGGTTGAATCATCACCGGCAATGGTAGCGAAGAGCTCGGTGGAGGAGGGGCAGGCTAGCACGGTGGGGGACGTCTGGGAGTTCGAGGATACAAGGAAGTTGATGGAGGTTGATGAAGAAGCAAGAGGAGGATGTCAGCGAAGGTGACTGGGCTTTAGAGGCCATGAAGAAATGGGAGGAAGTGATCCCGACGTGAGTGGCTTGTTGGTTATAAATTTTTAATACCGCAAGCGCACGGTTGTTATAGTATGTGTTTTCGGTTCGATCCATAGGAAAATATTTGGTATAGCTTAAAATTAAAAGCCATGAATTAAAAATTTGCATAAATTAAAAGCGAGTAATTTAAAAAGATTTAAATACTAGAAAGGAAATCCAAGGGTTTTTTAATTGTCTATCTCCTATGGTTGGTTTATAAAATTCTATCTTATTTTATATAGTTTTAAATGATTAACTATTAAACACATATAAGCATAGGATAAAATAATTGTTATTAGATTCACCCTATCAAATATATGAAATCACTTAGACAATCATTAAAACTAATTAGTTCTAGTAATTAATATTAATCTAGATCTACCCTTCGACTAAGATTTTATAGATGATCAATCTACAAAATTTAACATTTTTGTGCAACCTACATCAATCTAATTACTAGATTAACATATCTTGATTTAAACTTATATCTTACCGTCCCTAATTAAGTTTCATCATTAACTTAATTAGTTTATAGGTATGATCGTCTTTTCCATAATCATATTCAAGATGTCAACTTTCATTATAAAATTAGTTTTTTTTAGACGAAAACATAAAGATGATAATGTTAAAGCAAGAGAGATTCATAAAAACAAAAGAAAAGCATAAATCAAAGTAAACATCCAACCATAAAGACTACAATTAAAAACCCTAGAATAGGAATTTAGCTATGCATATTAAAAGAGACAAAATTAAATAAAAAGAATTTCATTAAAATAAAAAATAAAACTCACAATTTATTGATCTCTCCAATTGAAAACCTTAGTTCCAAATGCTAAAGAAGCCTAGACTATACAGAGCCTTTTATAGGACTTCGAGAGAATTGGAACAAACTTCCTAAAATATACAGATAATCTCCAATTTACACAAAAATCTCGACTCCAGATCTTTCAAATTTTCAGTTGTTTTTGTGATTTTGATGAATCCAGCCGAAATTTTTAGCCATATGCATCTCTAGTTTGTTGCATCTTCTGTTATTTGGTCTCGAAATTTTTAAAGTTTGTTTCAATTGTGATAATTGATTTCTTGATTTTGATTTAGCTCCAATTGATCTTCATTGCACACACATGCTCTGTATTTTTGGACACTTTTCCGTCTTTTTGCGTTTAAACCCTGTAATCTGCATTTATTCACAAGATCACTCAAAATAGCGTAAAATATGAAATATAAACGATAAATGTGATAAAAATATGCAATAAATTGCACTAATCATGACCATTCTCAAAGAACTTGAACCGAAGGTTGAGGCATTCAAACAGGATATTTCGAAGGCCGAGGAGTCAATGCACCGATGAGGACGAGTGCGAGGCAGCAGCTAAGGCGATGAAACAAACAGTTTGTCACACAAGATTTGATCAAGGCGGCAGTCCGTACTAAACACACCAAAATCAGTTCATGAAGGTAATATCCTCAACAACTTTACGATGGCAGATTTTGTTTCCAATGATCTTTTATTTCTATTGCGAATATTTATGGGGGCATCGTTGGGGTCAAATGAGGAGGAGAGGCGATGTAATATGGCCTTAATTAGAGGGTGGAATATAAGGTCTTCCACTACTTTGGAGGAGTGTAAGGACGATAGAGAGGAATTGAACCTCGGTGATCAATGAATTTTGTTTTTTGGAATGTTAAGATGAATGAGAACGTCGGCTAAGCATAGATTAGTGAGAGGAACTTTGCAGGGTATCGACTGTGTGTTATTGGCCTCTTAGAAACCAAAATTTGTGACTCTGCAAATAAATGGTTTAGAGGTGGGGCTTTTTGCATGGTGGATCGGTGGAGGTTTGTGCCTTCCATTGGTTTTTCAAGAGAAATTGCCTTGGGTTTTTGTTCGACAACATTCATTTTGTAGGATAAGTTTGCTGGAGAGTTCTCGATCTCGTTAAGGCTTTTTCGTAAGAGTGACAACACCATTTTAATCGTTTCTTCGGTTTATAGTCCAAATGCGTTTGGGTTGGTGATTGGGTTGCGAGTGTAGTTATGGGACTAGCTGAAAGAGATTAGGAATAGATAACGGGACAAATAGGTAAAAGGAGGGGATTTTAATATTACGAGTTTCTCAAGAGAACATGTTAGGATGGGCACCTCTTTGCATGAGAGATTGATCTTTAATGAGGTCATTAGAGAGTTGAATCTTGTTGATATTCCTATTTTGGATAAGCGTTTCGCATGGTCAAATCACCAAGATGATCTGACTCTGGCTAAGTTGGATCGTATTCTCATATCTGAGGATATGGAAGATGCGTTCCCGATGTGTAGTGCTAGATCGGTGATCAAATATACTTTGGATCATGTGCCAATTTTATATGATTCAGGTGAAGGTTTTAGGGTTCGAACGCATATATTTCATTTGGAAAAAAATGTTGTGAGCGAACACCTCGTTTAAAGAGTGTGTGAAAGACTCATGGGCTTTACCTGTTCCCATTCCCAATCCATGTGGTCGTTGGGTGGGCAAATTTAAAAGGCTAAGATCGTCTTTAAAAAGGTGGGCTGTTTCCCCCCCAATAATTGAAGAGTAAGGCTCTGTTCAAAATTTGAAAAGAGGCAGCGCCTCACGTGCCTTGCACGAGGGCGCCAACGCCGAGTGTTAAAAAAACTCTGAGACAACGCCTCACGTGCCCCGCACGAGGGCGCCGGTGCCAGAACTAAAAGTTCTCTGCCGTTGAATTAAAAATCCAACGGAGATGATAAATCATCAAAACACAGAATTATATTCTATTGAGGAAATATTCCTCATATCCTCCCGAACGAGAAAAATTATTCTCTGTAAAACAGAGTACAGTAATCCAATGGTGATTAAAAAAATATCAAGCTACAGAATAAGCTCTGTAGGGGAAAATATTTTCCCCAATCATTCTAAACAAGAAAGATTACGCTCTGTAAAACAAAGCACCGTTGGATTAAAGATCCAATGGTGATTAAAAATCACCAAGCTACAGAATAAGCTCTTTATGTAAAATATTTTCCCAATCTTGTTAAAAACAAGAAAAATATCTTCTGTAAAACAGAAGTCCTTGGATCAAAAATCCAACGGTGGATAAAATCCTCAAATCAATTAAGGATCTCTCAAGGAGAGATTTTTTTAACTAAATCAATAAACTTGCCTCCACTATATAAAGGACCCAAGACTTCAAGTCTTGTAGAGAGGAACCCCCCCTAAACTTCAAGTTCAAAAGAAGAGCAAGCAAAAAAAAAAGCTTTAAGAGAGAAGAAAGAAGAAGAACTTTCTTCAAGATAAATAAAAGTAGTAGAGATCAGAGTATCTCATCTGCATATCTAAGAGATTAACTTTCATAAAAGAACATAGTTCTTCCCTAGATTTGAGATCTATGAGACATGTCTCCCACGAATAAGAATTTAATTCTCATGGTGATGAATTTTTTCTTGGGGATCGAAGATCCAAAGAAGAACAGAGAATTGAACTCTTCATAACATAATACACGAAGAAAAATCAGCGCCAAGCGTCTCGCGTGCCCCTCACGTGGGCGCTGCTTAATAAAGAGTGCTTAGCACTCAGTAGTTGGCGCTCAGCGCCAAATGCCTCACGTGCCCCACACGTGGGCACTGCTCAATAAAATGTGCTTAGCACTCAGTGGTTGGCGCTCATCGCCAAACGTCTCACGTGCCCCTCATGTGGGCGCTGGTTTATAAAGAGTTCTTAGCACTCAGTGGTTGGCGCTCAGCGTCAAGCGTCTCACGTGCCCCTCACGTGGGCGCTATTCAACATAAAATGTTCTGTACTCATCATACCATTGTACAATGGTTGGCGCTCAGCACCAAGCGCCTCACGTGCTCTACACGTGGGCTCCATAAAGAGTGTTTAACACTCCATAAAAAACAAAAAAAAGTAAAAGCAAGACAAAGCGTGGGCGTCAAAACCCATATGAATGCTCAACATTGTTGGCACGGAAAGGGGACCAAGCCCAAGCAAGTGTTTAACACTTTATTCAAAAATGGAATGACTGGGTTGAGCCCAAGTTTGGTCAAACTCCTAATCAACCGAGTCCATATGCTCTTTATTTTCCAGAGTGGTCCTAATCTGAAACAAGACTACCAAGCTTCTGATGAATATTCATTGGTTCGAGGGTACATCTCCCCACACCTCTGATATATGTCGTTGTAATTCTTCAATGTCTTCAGAGAGGTTGCGGGTCACGACAACCAATAAATCTATAGACCGCAATGTCTTTAAATTAAGACAATAGAACCCAAATGCTCTTTTGTTGGGTCTGAATGATCCCAAAAATCCTGTTGAGTAGATCTTAGCCTAAAATTGGACTAACGTATCCTCAACAAACATTTAAGTTGATTTTAATCCCAAATGAGATTAATGATCCTTAAATCAAACCAAACCCAAATCTAAGAAGATACGGATTTGGACTAATCCATACCCTACGGGCGACAACACAAATTAGTCTCCGTATACAATCCACGGACAACCAAATATAAAACAAACACACACGACACGAAGTGACCTTCTGGAGCCGGAGAAAGTGGTTATCGCTATGTGGTAACGTAATTAACTGCAGGGGCTTGCGCCTGCAGGGAAGAGCGTCCCCACAATCAAAAACCCCACGCAAACGAGGGGGAATCTGACGAAGTCTGCTACAGTGGCCGCATCTGTCTAAACCTTCGATACACGGCGCCATAAATCAACTTGGCATCTTCGGAGAGGTAGACAGATAAAACCAAATAGCATCTGCCCCCAAATGAAGGCAAGACGACCTACGCGGCTTCGTCTCTGTTTTCGGCGGTAAACAGATTCTGGCATGCCCGGTGGGACATTTTCCTCTTTCCACTCCACACTTCGTGTGTCGTGTTCACGAACGAATTGCAGTTTAATATGGTTGCACCTGGATTCGAGGTACTAAGATTTGGTGTCTTTCTCCATGCAGAAGAGAAGATGGCATCGATGGCTTCCAACTGCGCTAATTGCAGCAACAACTCCCACTCCGTCTCTGCTGGAGGAGTAACATATAGGCCCCAAGCGGCCTCCATCTTCGTAATGCCAGTGGAACAGGTGACTCGGGCCACTACTGGACTGTTCTTCAGGACCATGCTCTTGCCAATGAGCTTCAATGCTTCAATATCATCACAGGAGGTTCCAAAGAAGTCGGTCTTCGATCGGCTTGCAACTACCACAGCCCCTCTCAATGGGTCGTCCAAGTCTGCCGTCTCAGTTTTTGACAGGCTAAGTGAAAACTCAAGTGGGCCCGCGAAGAGGCCCGCGATACCTGAAGGGGTTATCCCGAAGCGGATAGCCATTCCAGCTCTACTAGACGAAGTCGCCAAAGAGGCTTCTTCTTTTAAGGGATCTGTCTTCACAAGACTGGCCGTTCCAACTCCTGCTGCAGGCGAGGTCGTTAAAAATGCTTCCCCTGCCAAAAAGTCGGCCTTTGAAAGATTGACTGTTCCCTCTCAGCGGTTGTCGGTTTTTGACAAGCTAACACCAACAACACCCCATCAGAGTAGGGGGCATGATGAAGCCACTCCAATAACTGAACCATTCCCATCTGCACGACATGATCGACGTCGCTACTGGCGCCGAGTAAGGAAGGCTGGGGGCAGTTCCCCCTCTAGACTTACCCCACCAGCTCCAATGGTGGAAGTTGATCCTGCTGTTCCAACTGGGAACAGTTTTGAGCTGCTCAGGAGGGTGCGCAAGAACTCTCCAACCGCCATCTTGAAGAAGTCTCCTCCGCCTATCGAAAACACAACCCAGGTGAAGCCGAAACAGCCTCCTCAGCGGTTGTTCTTCAGGATCCACAGAATTTGGCGGAAAGTCCAAGACTCAATACTCTCGCCGACTGAAGAAAACAAAGACTCAGCAAGGGGAGGACCATCCTGCCGTCATGCCATGGAAAGTATCATCTGCACGGGTGCTCGCTTCAACGGCTCCCTCAACTTCGGCCTCCCACAAAAAGAGAAGGCCAGAGAATCAATCACCACCACGGAAAAATTCTCAGCGTGATGGATCCAAACGCCCCAAGTCTGGGGGCATGGTAATGCACACGGTATACATGGCTTCCAGCAAAGAGGAAAGCCGTACTTCCGTGGGTCATCGAACACTTATACGGTCTGTGACAAAAGCTCAGGAGCAATAACAAAAGCTACAGGAAATGTTCATAAGAATGGCCGCACTCACCGGGCAGAAAGAAAGCCCGGAAGTATCGTCGGAACAACGCCAGGAGCAGGAGACCGACACCGAGTTCCTACGGAGGGTGCTTGAAAAGAAAGATAAAGAGGCCACGGAACAAGCGGCTAATATAAAACAGATGGCGCTTCTGTTCCAAGACATGGTTGGTATGATGATACAGCCGGATCCTCCAGCTGAAGACTTTCCAATAATCATTGAAGACGACAGGGGGGAGACATCGAACCCTCCTCCGGCCTTATCGGCGGCCAGGGAGGAGACGATCTCCAAAGCTACCCTTGATGACTACATAGCTCAACAAATACGAGCACATTAAGTGAATGAAGTGGCAGGCCAGGTCATTAGAACTGGGCGACCTTACCCAGGCTGGTACGGCCAAAGTAAGTACCCGCCGGGATATACGATCCCCAAATTCCATGTATATAAGGGGACGGGCAATCCGCACCAACATGTTGCTCAATTCAGAGCTTTGTGCGGTAACACTGGGGGCGATGACAAACTATTGCTTTGCCAATTTGTCGGCAGTTTGGCGGAGACAGCATTTGAATGGTATTCGGAGCTTCCGAATGACTCCATCAAGACATTTACGGAGACAGAACTACTATTCACACAATGGTTCGCAAGAACAAGCGAGCGCACCCCAATCACGACATTAATCAACGCCAGAGTGAAGCCGGGAGAAACCTGGGTTCAGTACGCAATTCAGTGGCGGAACCTATGGTCGAAGTGTGAACAACGCATAGAAGAAGCTCCTGCTGTGGGCATGTTCGTGGGACCCTCGACCCTCAGGCAACTATATCCCAATTTATGATGTTTTTTAAGCTGACCACCTTCCAGGCTTTGATTCACAAGCTGGCTCAAATGGATCAGATGGGCCATAGGCCGTCCTCTTCAAAAATGGATCTCCGGAATGAAAAGGGTAAAGGGAAAGCGACCTTCATTGCCAATGCTCAACAACAACCGAGTGAACCGAAACCGGTTGCTCGCCAAAACAACAAACCAAGATCCCTTGAAGAGAAGTTGAGACGCCCTTACTCGTTTTCCCGAGAGAAAATGAGGAGATTATTCGAACTAGCGGTGCACAACAGGCTCATCACTCTGACGGATCTGAGACGCCCACTACAATTGGGCGATGTCAAAAATCCTAATTACTGCACCTACCATCGAATAGTAGGCCACCCAATCGAAGATTGGTACGTCTTCAAAAACTGGGTTGAAGACCAGTACCAACAAGGCAAGTTCACGCTGTCCGAAAACTGGAAGGTAAACCCGCCACAACAGCACGCTCCTAAAAAGATGGATACGCCGGGGGCATCATGCTCGTTTGTAGAGGAAGTGTTCCCGCCAAAAATTTCTGCGCAAAGGAGCCCAAGGTATCAAATGGCAGCGATACGCTTAAGGAAATGCGAACCAGTATCTTTCGGCCTATATTTTGATAAACTCCCGAATGAGAAACAGATAAATTCTGATGGTATCGAAAGCGGCTCGAAAAACCCTTCGATTTGATATATTATGGGCCTCGTAATTCATCCGGGATCAAAAGTTATGAGGAATTACGTGTCCACACGTGATGGACTTTTAAGAACCCGCTGGAGGAGTTAAAGAATATAATAAAAACTCAGAAAAGACCCCAATGGGGCATCACGTGCTCACACATGACCATGGGTCACGTGCAGACACGTGATGGGCTTTTAAGGCCTCTAAAATAATGAATAGAATTTAATTCTAAAAGTCAGAAAATACCTCAACGAGGTATCACGTGCTCACACGTGACCAATGGTCACGTGTTGACACGTGATGGTTAAAACTGAAACATAAATAAGCGGCTGAGAAAGGAACCCAATTGGGGGTCACGTGCTCACACGTGACCAAAGGTCATGTACCAGCACGTGACTGGCTTTAAAAGCCTTATAATTTAATAGAATTAAATTCTAAAAGTTCTGAATCTTTATAAATGGAAAAGGGTCATGGGGAACCGTTGGATTAAAGATCCAAGGGTGATTAAAAATCACCAATTTATGGAAAAATCTTAAATAAGGAAAGATTCCCCCTGAATCTAACCGAGATAACAAATAGAATATCTTTTGGATTTAAAATCCACGGTGAATAAAATTCACTGAATGATCTAAAGGCCCAGAATTAATGATAAATATAAATCAAATCTCTCAACAATCAAATCAAATCTTTCAATGAGAGATTTGCTAAACAAATTGATTCTTTTCCTTCTCCTATAAATAGGAGCCAAGAAGAGAAGAGAAGGGATCTACTTTTTTGGAGAGAAGAAACAGAGAAAGGAGAATTTAATTCTCAAGAGAAAAAAGAAAAGGGAGGAGAATTTAATTCTCAAGAGAAAAAAGAAAAGGGAGGAGAATTTAATTCTCTGCAAAAGAAAAACCCTAGGTAAGAAAAGAGAGGCTTAAAAAGAGAATTTAATTCTCAAAAGAGTTTAACTCTTATATAAAGAAAAGAACTTAGTTCTTTCTCTGGTGGAGGATCTGCAAAGTGCACATCTCCCCATGAATTTAGAATTTAATTCTCATTGGGTTGAGATCCTGCTATGCAGATCCAAAACATAGAGGAGGAATTAAGTTTTGAGAATTCAATGGTCACAAAATTATAGGAATTTAATTCCTTTGGGATAAAATTAGGGTTTTACCCTAAATAAGAATTTAATTCTTTCACAATAGGAATTTAATTCCTCCAAAACAAAAATTAGGGTTTTACCCTAAATAAGAATTTAATTCTTAAAGATAAGCAGACTTAAAAGATCTCTGTGCATGAAAAGAACTAGGGTCACGTGCCCCACGTGACCCCTGAACAGATCCCCCAAAATGAGAAGAGGAAAGCTTTGAGGCAATGCCTCACGTGTTCCCACGTGACCCTCATTATATATGGAACAAAAGCAAAGGCAGAAACAATTCTGGGCGCTCTCACATGTTACCACGTGACCCCTAATAAATGTTCTAATAAATCAGGGCATGATTATACATCACGTGCCCACACGTGATGGCTATAAAAATTAAAAGTGTTTAACACTTGTTTGCAGAACAAAATAAAGTGGATCTGGCCCCACTTTTTGATGCCATCACGTACTCCACGTGACTTCCAAAACGCAGAAAGAAAAAGCAAAGGAAATGAAAGCTTTGGGCGCTCTCACGTGTTATCACGTGACCCCTTAGCAAATGTTTTAACAATTGGCGCACAGATCCCCATCACGTGCCAACACGTGATGCTCTAAAATAAAAATAGAAGTGTTTAACACTTGTTCGCAGATTTGAGGATAAACCAAAAGGAGATCTGGCTCCACATTTAGGGCGCCCTCACGTGTCACCACGTGACCCCTAATGAGCATTCTAACAGAACAGAGCGGGGGCCTTCATCACGTGTTCACACGTGATGGCCGCCAGAATTAAAAGAGTTAAACACTGATCTGCAGAATAGAATAAAGGGAATCAGGGCGCTCTCACGTGTCCACACGTGACCCCTCTCTCCTTAGTGTTTAACGCTAATCTGAAGACTTTGTCCTCAGTGTTTAACACTGATTTTCTTAGTGTTTAACACTAACTTGAAAACTCTGTTCCCAGTGTTTAACACTGATTATCTTTTAGTGTTTAACACTAACTTGCTAATCTTATTCCCAGTGTTCAACACTGTTGGTCTTTAGTGTTTAACACTAGCTTTAGCCCAATTGGCTAAGTTTCTAGAGGCAAAGCCTCTCCTTCAATGGACCAGCAGAGAGCCAATATTTCAAACACAATTGGACTTAGCCCAAAGTGGCCATAAGTCCTCAAATCATCTTGAACTGAGCACATCTGCTCTTTCAACCAACTCATTGGTTCAAGGGTACATCTCGGAACTCCTCTGATATTTGTCGTTGTAATCCTTCAACGTCTTCAGAGAGGTGACGGGTCCCGACAACCACACATCAACATGGACTGTGGGGTCCTTAAACCCATGGACTTATGCGTCCTTAAACTACCAATGGACCACTACGTCCCTAAACTGGAAATGGACCACCATGTCCCTAAACTGGCATTGGACCCCTATGTCCCTAAACTGGAACAATAGAGCCAATTGCTCTTTTGTCGGATCTAAACGATCCCGTTAAGTCGATCTTAGTCCCAAACTGGACTAACGTATCCTTAACAAACGTTTGAGTTGATCTTAGCCCCAAATATGGCTAACGTATCCTTAAACTTTCAAACAGACTCTAGTCCCAAATCGGACTATAAATCCCCTAATCAACTCTGGCTCAAGGGTACATCTCTGAACTCCTCTGACATCTGTCGTTGTAATCCTTCAACGTCGTCAGAGAGGTGATGGGTCCCGACGGCCATACATTTAATGGACCACTATGTCCCTAAACTGGAACATTAGAGCCTAAATGCTCTTTTGTCGGATCTAAACGATCCCGTTAAGTTGATCTTAGTCTCAAACTGGACTAACGTATCCTTAACAAACGTTTGAGTTGATCTTAGCCTCAAATATGGCTAACGTATCCTCAAACCAAAACCCCAAACCCAAATCTAAGAAAATACGGATTTGGACTAATCCACGTCCTACGGGCGACAACATAAATCAGTCTCCGTATACAATCCACGGGCAACCACAAACAAAACAAAACACCCACGACACGAAGTGACCAGCTGGAGAAGGAGAAAGTTGTTGCCGCGATGCGGTAGCGTAATTAACTGCAGGGGCTTGCGCCTGCAGGGAAGAGCGTCCCCACAATCAAAAACCCCTCAAGCGAGGGGGAATCTGACGAAGTCTGCTACATCGGACGCATCCGTTTAAACCTTCGATACACGGTGCCATAAATCAACTTGGCATCTTCAGAGAGGTAGACGGATAGCACCAATTAGCATCTGCCCCGAATCTCAGGCAAGACAGTCCATGTCTCGGCCGTCATTCGGAGGGGAACAGGAAGCTCTGTGGGATGTGGTCCTTTCGGCTAAAACTAAAAGAATGCTGAAGGATCTTCAAGCATGTCTGGTGATTAGGTGGAAAAGCCCGCTGGAGCCTGAGATTATGGACGGGATGCTGAAGCCATGCCCAACGCCGAAAGTTAGTAACGATGGGTAAAACCTCCCAGCCAAGCCTACGACGTCTTCAAAGAAAAAGAAAAAGGCCAAGAAGCCCGTGCAGCTCGACGACAATCGTACGAGTCTGCAGCAATATATCGATGCACTGGAGGAATACAACTAAGAGACACGGACCCCAGTCACACCGGAAGAGTTCTTCAAGCGTGTTCTTGAGGACGGAAACAGTGACATTGATGAAGGAGACGATTCTTCGGAAGAACCCGAGGATTATCAGCGAGTTGCCGCATGATCTCTCACTCATCGATAAATGGCAAAGAGGCTCCTGACGTAGACAAACTGAGGGCAGATCCAGAACCAAAATCCATGGAACCGTCAGATGACCTCATCGACAAGCTGCTGAATGAAGCTCTTCAAAAGAGCAAAACTGAACGAGAACGTGAAACGGACATTTACAAAAAGACCAAGCGTCAGTGTCAGACCAAAAAAGCTCCGGTAATGAGAGGCTTTAAAGTACTTCAACCGGATCGAAGTACCCTTCCCACCAGTAAGAGCAGAATCAAGATAAGGAAGTAGTTCGCCAAAGCTCTGTCAATGGGAATGAAGCTACTACCTTCCAAAGAAAATACTTCCGGGAGTACGTGCCCCGACGAACCTTATGTACATCCGAACTACTGCTTATACCATCGGAAGGTCACGCACCCCACCGAGGAGTGCAATGCCTTCAAGAAGTAGTGGCAGGGATACGTTGCCCATCGACAACAATTCAAGCGAATGAAGCGCAAAGCCCGTCAGGAGCAGAGAAGCGCGACAGACGAGCATAAAGGAACAGCCGGTAACTGTCATATGGTTGATGCCATACCGACAAGAGCAAAATCTCAATTTCTTACCTTCTGGAGCGATTCTGATGAAGAAATAGCTCTCGGCCTTCTCTTCAAGGAATCTACCTTTGAAAAAGAAGAGGAAATGAAGAACTGTGAGAACATTCAGCTGCGTAACCGTACGTTTCCTGAAAAGAATCTCGGACCCTCAAACAAAGGTTCGGGCAAAAAAGACAAGGGGAAGGAAAAAGTTCCTGAGGAGATTGCCCTCGATGATAGAGTTGTCGAAGAGCTCACAACCAAGGACCCGTTCAAGAAGAACAAGGTAGATTACAATGTCCTGGCACTTTGAGGAAGATACTCTCACAATTGAGTATTTTGGATGCCCTTCTCCTATCTAAAGTGGCATGAGATTCCCTGATCAAGGCGTTATAAGAACCCGACCAGTTTCAAGCCTTCCTGGCAGAAGAAAAGATGAAAGACGAGCTGGAAGAAGTCCACACGGCTGATATCACCTTCAGCGATGAAGACCACCTTTTCGGAACGTGCGAGCACAACCGTCCGCTGTATGTAACCGGGTATTTTCACGACATCAAAATAGGGAAGATCCTAGTCGACAACGGGTCCTCCGTTCTTCATGTAAGAGTGTTGAAGGAGATTTGCATGAATGTTCAACACTTGGCTCGGGACAAAATTACTATCTCTGGGTTCGACTCGCAGTCATCACGGACGCTTGGATCCATAATACTGACGTTACGATTCGGGCTACTCATCACTGACATCAAGTTCCATGTTATTGACGCCAAAAATTGCTACAACGTTTTGCTCGGCAGGCCATGGTTACATGAGTACAGCATCATCCCTTCTACACAACATCAGTGTATGAAGTACTTCAAGGATGGCCTCGAGTACCGTAAATGAAGTCCACAAATATGAAGACGGCAAGTACTTCTTACCAGAATTCGAAGACATGGAATGATGTCGCAAACCAGAGAACAAGAAAAAAGCCATTGCCGCTATCCCGATATTTGGGAGCGATACCGAAGAGGATGAAGAGATGGTCTACTTGGGACAACCCCAAGGCAACAGGCCAGAACCATCCACTCCTATTTTGGTCTTTGGCGGTGACTTTGAAGACGAGGCCAACACAGTGTGCTCCTTCTGCCCGTCAATACAGACCTTTGCTACCAGAGTTTACAGATTACCCTGGTTCCGCGGCGGCATTATAAAGAACTTGATGCACTTCATACATACAACGTGCAAGAGCTGCAGACCATTTACGTCCTTCCTCGCCAAAGAAGTGAGAAGGCGATCCTTTTCTACCGATCTACGGAGACTAAAGTGGAGAAAGAAGTATGGCACGGTGCCGAACCTGTGCTCGACAGGCTTCAACCAATCCGTCTGCCCAGATACTACGCGGAGGGATTGAAAAGGCTATTGAGACGCCAAGGCGTACCCTTCAAACAGACTACTCGACAAGCCCAGTTCTATAACAAGATTTGGGATGTTCCCGGGACTCAGCGAAAGATGCCCAACGGGAGAATGGAGAAGACTGGCTTTGGATACGTTCGGTCCAATAAAAGGGAGCGATTCCATGGCTGCCATGTCATAAATAATTCCGGTGGATAAACGAATGTGTTTCCAGATGGCGTTGATGTCGAACTAGAGCGAGATCCCGCCGTGAAAGTACCAAGCCCGTCATTTGAAGAACAGATTGATAAGTTAATAAGAGAAGCGGGTCAAAAGGTTCGGGATGACCATAGCCACAAAATGGTCATTTATAAGAAATCCAGAACGCAACGTATCATTCAGCAGGCTACGGAGGATGACGATCCCCTTCACCCTCAACCCGCTGTGCGCTTTTGTTGCAAAAAGAAAGCCCGACGTAGAAGCAACAATAAGGTAAAGACCGGGAATGACGTTCGAAAACAGCGAAGTGGATCCAAGAAGCCACACGATCGAGAAAAAGTCAGCTGGAATCCGTCTTTTATGAAATAGATAGGTCGGGAGTACTCTTTCCCTCAAGACAAGACAAGGAAAACCTTTGACCTTGTCATGAAACATCAAATGATGGTACTTCCGGAGTCTCAGCACCCCGAACAAACAGACGAGGTCCATCACTCGGATTATTGCTCCTACCACCGAATAGTGGGACATCCTCTTGAAGACTGCTTCACCTTCAAAGTCTGGGTTGAAGATCAGCATCGGCAAGGCAGGTTTGCTCTATCCGAAAGTTGGAGGGTAGCCCCGCCATGAAAGCATGAGCCGAGAGGAACCTACACTACGAGGAAAAGTCTAGATCAGTATCGAACTTGGAAACGAGCTCATACCTGCCATATGATAACATTCTCAAAGGAAGGAGAGCACGAGAATACGAACGACCTCCCCCAGTGCTTCACAAATGAAGATAAGAACGAGGTGATCTCAAAATTTCCACCAGTGCCAAAGGAGCTGAAAGATGGGATACACACCACAGCAGACAACGTGACAAAAATCGACTTGGGGATGGCAAACGATTCAAGGCCAACGTTCGTCAGTGAGATGCTATCTGAGAAACAGGTGGCCACATTAAAGGACGTGCTTATGCAGTATAAAGACTGTTTCGCTTGGAATTATTCTGAGATACCGGGATTAGATCCAGAGATAGCTGTGCATAAACTGGCGATATCGCCGGATGTCAAGCCAGTCAAACAGGTGCCAAGAAGAATGCAGCTCGAGCTTGAGATGAGTATCAAAGCCGAAGTCAAGAAGCTAATCGACTCTGGCTTCATCCAAGAAGTTCAATACCCTGACTGGATCGCCAATATCGTTCCGGTAATGAAGAAAAATTGGACAGTACGCATCTGCGTAGATTTTCGGGATCTCAACAAAGCTGGTCCGAAAGATGACTTCCCAATGCCTGTTACCGAGCTGATGATCGATAACACATCCACCCATAAAGTCTTCTCCTTTATGGACGGATCCTCAGGGTACAACCAAATCAATATGCATCCTGAAGACCAAAAGCATACTGCTTTCCGAACTCCGCTGGGCATATTCTACTACAAAGTGATGCCCTTTGGTCTGAAGAACGCTGGCGCTACCTACCAGAGGGCCATGACAAAGATCTTCGGTGACCTTATACATGAGATTGTTGAATGTTATATCAACGACCTCGTGGTGAAGAGCAAATCATACGAGGAACACTGGGAGCATTTGAAAATAGTGTTCTAGCGTCTTCGGAAATATAATCTGAAGATGAACCCTCTGAAATACGCATTTGGAGTTTCCTCAGGCAAATTCCTAGGATTCATCGTATGACACCGGGGCATCGAAATAGACCCGTCAAAGATCAAGGCGATTATGGAAATGCCTCCGCCAAGAACTCTTAAGCAACTGCAGTCTCTCCAAGGAAGCCTCGCGTATATCCGACGGTTCATAGCTAACCTCTCCGGCAAATGCCGCCCCTAAAATCATCTAATGAAGAAGGGGACCCCGTTCGTTTGGGATCGTAAATGCAAAAATGCACTGGACGAAATCAAGCAATATCTGCAAAACCCACCGGTACTGACCGCTCCGGTCAAGGGAAAGCCCATCATCCTGTACACAACAACCCTGTTAGTGTTATATACCCTAGAGACCATTATTGTATAGTACTAGCTTGTATATTACATTTTGGAAGCTTGGGATATATACATCGATTTGTGACAGTCTTGCTCGATATAGTAATATGCTACTTAGTTTGGATCTATCTTAATATGTGTATATGTTTCTTTTAACATATCTCTAATACATATTGATAGAGCTCTTAGGATCTTTGCTTGACTACCAGCATTGTGATGGCAGTCACACTAGTGGGGGCTGGGTAGTCTACAAGCACATCCTTATACAGGTCCCTAGTCATAGGATTATCGAGACAGGGCATCGATACTCCGGAGTAGACTAGTGTATATGCTTCTCGTCCCAGCATGGGAGATGGTCTGTCCCACAGCCATTAGTACGTTGTACTGAAGATAGTATGCAGGTGCTCGTTGGGTTACGAGTACACTGGACAGGACTTGTCGAGAACTGTTGGTTGGTACTATACCTATCGTCAGATAGCAGTTCCCAGGTAACATGAGTGCAGCATAGTCCGTTGACTTGCACTGCTGCTTCACCTCAAGTGTGTTCCCACTGTTCTTAGATTGCTACCCTGCCACGGCTCTATTGAGTCGTGCAAACAGGTAGCAGTTGGATGCAGTCCTGAAGCGCTTGGAGGCAGTGGCGGTTAGATAGGACTCGTCTCTCCCAGTATTGGGGGTTGATGTCGCGATGTGTTCGGAACTCCATTACGCAAGGTCCCTGACCAGGGCAAGTGAGATTTACTGGTAGGTGCTCCAGTGGTTTCTCAGGGTGTTTTGGACTGTACTCCGACACGACTTATACAGCTATTAGGGGTCTGACGCTTGCCGCCCCCTAGGCCCGATATGCGACACTCTTAGATGAACATACCGGACTGTACGGAGATTGTTACATACAGGCTCAGTAGGAGTTCGGATGGGTTTCCTCGTCGGCCTTCTTATCGACATCTACCTGGGGACCATTACGTACAGCTAGTACCGCTTGCGGCCTGCGGTTAAACCCACTGCCAGCGTAGTGTCGAGTCTTTAGAGCTCCACACAGAGGGTTTCCCTGCTTCGGGCGAAACGATACAGAGGTCGTATGGTTTTATGACAGGGTTCAAAAATATATGTGAACTTGTGCACGTATGATATTCGGACAGATTATACTAGTGGGCTTTGGTTTAAGCCAGATCTTAGTATTAGATTATTGGATTTGATTTAGTCTCAGTATATCCGTGTTTTTCGTAAATACAGATGGGAGGGGCATTCTCGTAATTTGTCGGGAAGCTTTTAGAAGGAGATGACTCATTTAGGGTTTTATCTTTTGATTTAATCTTTAATGAGGTGGAGGAGATGAAGTGTAATTATCATTAAATGAACCATGATCATGAGATGATTCATCTCAAGAATTAAATGAAGCATGGTTGATATTTTTGCTAGATATTTTAGTGAGATATTTTTCATGCTTCATATTATTCAAAATGAGTCAAGCTTCATTTGATTATCACAAACACTTTCTCTCTCCTCAAGCTCTCTCTTCTTCATCTTAACCCTAATTGTCTCATGAGTTGAGAATCCTAGGGTTAGTGAGGCTAACAAATCCTTAATCACACTCTATATTATCTAGGTCACTTAGATTAGCACTCTAAGCCACTTAGTTACCTCATCTTGGAGGTCAAAGCTCAAAGTAGGCACTCTCGGGTGGATCTTCTTCAACTTGAGGAGGCCGACGAGGAGGAGGACAACAAGAACAAGAAGGACTAGTATCTTAAGGTATAATCATCTACATAGAAATTACAACTCCTAGTTTGTTTGTTAGTTAGGGTTTAGCAAAGATCCTTATGCATAGTCGATGTTACCTTGATTCAAAATGATTGTTTTTACCTATTCCGCCTCCCCGCATCATGTGGGGTGTGTAATATCGACTTACAGTGGTATTAGAGCCTAGCTAAACCATAACTAATATGTTAGCAAAGCCTTTAGAAATTCGATCACGGTTTGATCCCGAAAACACGACTTTTTCATGCACTTTCTGTCGTTTTTATATTCCGGTCTAATTTTTTTTTCCGAGACCTGAAAAATACGTGCAGGGTTTTTGGAGATCACTGAAGAAATTTGGGCGCCTAAATCGGTGAGACGACGGCGGAACTGCGGCCGAACCAAGGGTTATGACGTGGATCCGCGGCCGGGTCGACTCCGAGTTGGTCCAACTTTCCTCTGGTAGTCTACTGTGTTGTGTTGGGTTTTCTGGGATATTTTGTTTCTGTTCAGGTTTTTTTTGTGTACAATGGAGTACTTAGAGTAGATTCAAATTTGGTTATTGATCGGAATTCTAAGAACTTTGGTTAATTGGATTATATCTGTGTTGTGATAAATGTGTTTGTAAACTTCCGCTAATTGCTATATGTCGGTTAGTTGGGGTTGCACATTTCTGTGATGGTTATATTGGTTTGTGTATATGGACTTGTTGGATTGTCGTGAATGAATAGCCGGGGATGTGAGGTTTTATATTTTTTCATTCAATTGTAAATTGTAAATTGTTGTAATATTTTTTCGCGGGGCACATCCGGATTGAGGTTGTAGCTACCGTTGTATTATTTTATTTACTGTTTATTGCTCCTAAGATAGACCCAAGATGGGGTGCACAAACTACCGGGTACTTTGAAGTGCTAAGTGGTCTACTCACGTTGTTGAGGGAGACTGCTTCACTTCGGGTACTCGACGGGTAGTTTGCTGCACCCGTAGGGGTCTAGGGTGGGGTTTGGCTATTCATCGCGACCGTGTAATCCGTTTTTCATTGCAGGCTCAAACGAAACGCGGATTCCTAGTATATCTAATGTGCTCATCTGTGATCTGGAATTCCTATTATTACGTCTGACGAATGTACATATCTATATATGATATCTAGTAGGCGTTGCATATGTTTTGCATCCGCGCTAGTCCAGCCCCCGCTCCGTCGTTAGTTAAGTAACCTAACGGGTAATGACGGGGCCCAGTGGCGAATGCGGATGGCATAAGCGGACGTTATATTTTTGTTGTTTTCAACAATGGTAGGTTAAATGATGGGACTGCATTAGATTAATGCAAAGTAAAACAAACCAAAGCTGAATCGTTGGAACAATTTGAAAACCACTCGTTTTTTTCAAAACAGCAAAACTTTTAAATGCGGAGCTTAAACCACTCCTTTTAAAAGCTATCAGGTACCTTCGATCATATCAAGTTCACTACGTTCACGGTTTCGCCAAAACCATTCGTAGCCCTCCGTCATTTCAGTTGGATATTCAGTAGTATTCAAGCTATGTATTTTGACCTTCGCCAAGGCATAGTGATTAGTAGCTGCTGAATATTCATCTGTTGTATGGATAGATGCATTGGTTTGGGACAGTCGTACTGCTATTTTGGCCTTCGTCAAGAGTATGTACGGGTGGGTTAAAATTAACCTGGATAATGATGGGTAGAACTTGACATGTGACTTATGATATATTGGCCTTCGTCAAGGTCATAAGAGCATGGGGAAAAAATCCACATCGGGAGTTTCTAAAGAAACTGAAACTTGCTAGTGTTGCATACCATTTGGAGTGTGATAATTTTGGTAGGATTCCTTCAACTTTATCACACGATGATATTTGGATCCCGATCCTACTGTGAGTATATGCTTCTCCTCGGGAGATTCTTTCACTTAACGATCAATGCTATAACCAAGTAGGTGTCTAGAAAAGGTGTTAGCGGGGCTACGCCCCCAGGGAAAAGAGGTTATTTAATTAAAGAACTTCACGAAAGCGTCGTAAAACCTCCCTCGAAGTACTGACATTGGCCTGGCTGAAAGGTTAAGCAAGTATTGTACGGTGAGATTTATCCTGACTAGTTCTTCTTTTATGGTTTGAGGAGGGATTCAAGAAACAGTGGGTGGCATTCTGTTTAGATAAACTAAAAACCATTCTAAATTTGCAAGAGCATCATGCTAAAGTGTTTATTCTCTCTCTCCTAATTGCAGCGACCAGAACATGACGGACTTTAAGTTATTATTAGATAAAAATATTTTGACAGGGCCAAACTATAAAGATTGGTTCAGGAATGTCAAGATGGCAATCACCTATGACAACTTGGGGTATGTCCTTACTACTAAAGCCCCTGCCGTCCCAGGTCCAGAATGCAGTGTCGTGGATAAGAAAATTCACAAGACCTGGGAGATTGACTGCGCGAAGGCCAAATGCATCATGCTTGTTGTTCCCCTCCGAAAGGCGGCGCGACTGACGTCTTGCCTGAAATTCGGGGCAGATGCTAATTGGTGCTATCCGTCCACCTCTCCGAAGATGCCAAGTTGATTTATGGCACCGTGTATCGAAGGTTTACACGTATGCGTCCGATGTAGCATACTTCGTCAGATTCCCCCTCGCTCGAGGGGTTTTTGATTGTGGGGACGCTCTTCCCTGCAGGCGCAAGCCCCTGCAGTTAATTACGTTACCGCACCGCAGTAACAACTTTATCCTTCTCCATATGGTCACTTCGTGTCGTGTTTGTTTGTTTTGTGTTTGGTTGTCCGTGGATTGTATACAGAGACTAAGTTATGTTGTCGCCCGTAGGGCGTGGACTAGTCCAAATCCGTATCTTTCTTAGATTTGGGTTTGGGGGGGTTTTGTGTTTAGGGATACGTTAGTCTCATTTGAGACTAAGATCAACTTAAACGTTTGTTAAGGATACGTTAGTCTAATTTCAGACTAAGATCAACTTAACGGGATCGTTTAGATCCGACAAAAGAGCAATTAAAGGGGGGCCCTGTAGTTTAGTTTAGTGACATTGCGGTCGATAGGTAGTTTAAGGACATTGCGGTCCAATGTTAGTTTTAAAACGTTGCGGTCAAGGTTAAGGACATCATAGTCCGTGGATTTAAGGACTCCACAGTCCGGCGTTAGTTTTAAGACATCACGGTCAAGGTTAAGGACATCATAGTCTGTTGTTAGTTTTAAGACATCCCGGTCAACGTTAAGGACATCATAGTCCGAATATTTAAGGACTCCACAGTCCGGTGTTAGTTTTAAGACATCACGGTAAAGATTAAGGACTTCATAGTCCATGAGTTTAAGGACCCCACAGTCCGTATTAGTGTGTGGTCATCGTGACCCGTCACCTCTTTAAAGACGTTGAGGAATTACAACGCTAAGTATCAAAGGAGTGAAGAGATGTACCCTTGAACCAAGGTAGATTAAATAATCTTTGGCCCAATTTGGAACGAAGACCAATTAATTATATTATGAGCCCATTAGCCCAATTAAATTTGAATTGAGGACTTATGGCCAGCTTGGGCTAAGTCCAATCATGTTTAGAATATTAGCCCTCTGTTGGTTCATTGAAGGAGAGGCTTTGCCTCTAGAAACTTAGCAATTGGGCTAAAACTAGTGTTAAACACTAAAGACCAACAGTATTAGTAAGTTAGTGTTAAACACTAAAAGATAATCAGTGTTAAACACTAGCAACATGGGCTTTCAAATTAGTGTTAAACACTGAAGCAAATCAGTGTTAAACACTGGAAACAGAGATTTCAAATTAGTGTTAAACACTAAAGCAAATCAGTGTTAAACACTGGAAACAAAGTTTTCAAATTAGTGTTAAACACTAAGAAAATCAGTGTTAAATACTGGGAACAAAGTTTTCAAATTAGTGTTAAACACTAAGGAGAGAGGGGTCACGTGTGGACACGTGAGAGCGCCCTGATTCCCTTTATTTTATTCTGCCGAAAGCATTGAATACTTTCTATAATTTCTCTTGGAGAATCACGTGCTGTCACGTGATGGGAATTTGGGTTTTTAACTGTTAAAGCTTTTGCCAAGGGGTCATGTGGTAGCACGTGAGGCGTTGCCTCAAAGTTCTTTTCTGTGGATCTTTACAGGGGTCACGTGGTAGCACGTGACTCTAGTTCTTTGCGTGTTTTAAAGATCTGTTCATCTTTTAAGAATTAAATTCTTCATAGGGTTAAACCCTAGCAATAAACTTTAGAGGAATTAAATTCCTATTTTCTTCTGAAGAATTATATTCTTAGATAGGGTTAAACCCTAATTTTCTTTTCTGTAGGAATTAAATTCCCCATACATGTAAAGAATTAAATTCTGGCATAGGGTGAAACCCTAATTTCTTTCTTTTAAGGGAATTAAATTCCTGTGGGTTTGAGAGAATTAAGTTCTCAATTAGGGTTAAACCGTAGTTCTGTCCATTTTGAAGGAATCAAATTCTGGTAATATAGGGTTAAACCCTAATTTTATCTCAAAGGAATTAAATTCCTATAATTCTGTGAGAATTGACTTCTCAAAACTCAATTCCTCCTCTATATTTTAGATCTGCATGGCAGGATCTCAACCCAATGAGAATTAAATTCTCAATTCATGGGGAGATGTGCACTTTGCAGATCCTCCACCAGAGAAAGAACTAAGTTCTTTTCTTTATATAAGAGTTAAACTCTTTTGAGAATTAAATTCTCTTTTGAAGCCTCTCTTTTCTTACCTAGGGTTTTTCTTTTGCAGAGAATCAAATTCTTCCTTCTGAATTTTCAAGATTCCAAGGCTCTATATCTCTCTCTCCTTTTCTTCTCCTTCTTTTTTGGCTCCTATTTATAGGAGAAGGAAAAAAATCAATCTGTTTTAGTGAATCTTTCATTGAAAGATTTGATTTGTTTATTGAGAGATTTGATTTATCTTCATCATTAATCTGGGCCTTTAGATTATTAGGTGAATTTTATTCACCATTGGATTTTAAATCCAAAGATATCTATTTGTTATTTCGGTTAGATTTAGGGGGAAATCTTTCCATGTCCAAGATTTTTCCATAAATTGGTGATATTTAATCACCTTCAGATTCTTGATCCAACGGTTTCAGAAATTCGTCTCCATTTTGGAAAGATTTGAATGATCTCTCCTCAGAATTTAATTCTGTTAAAGAATAAGGCTTTTAAAGCCGGTCACGTATGGCCACGTGACCCCTGGTCACGTGTGGCCACGTGACCCCTGGTCACGTGTGAGCACGTGACCCCCGGAATGGGCTTTTCTTCTTCTGCGCTCTGTTCTCTGGCCGCTGCTTAACCATCACGTGCCAACACGTGACCACTGGTCACGTGTGAGCACGCGATGCCTCTTCTGAAGATTTTTCCTGATTTTTAATCAGGGAACAAATGCCCCCACAGCGTTTTTCTCACATGTCTGCACGTGAGTGCAACGCTGTCACTTTTGTGACCGTCGGATCTGCCTTAGGAGTAGGGTAGATGAAACGTTTTCCATCCCATCCTATAAATGCCCATGTCCTTTCAGAAGAGCCTCCACTTTGCTTATCTTCTTCCTTGCTACTTTTTTCTTGAGAATTTACTTCTCGTTTCCAGAGCTTAGTTCTCTGCTTCAAACTTTTTCCAGAGTTTAACTCTGTTCCAAGAAGACCCTTTCTTGAGGTAATGATCTTTGAACGATCGGAGAACTTTCCCAGCAATCACCACGGGATTTTAAATCCAGATCAAGGGTTTTTCCCTTTGACAAGAACACACATTTCTTTTTTATTTTAAGTTCTTCCACAGGAACAGAAAACCATCTAATTTTCAAACTGTAGATCTCTTAGGGTCTCTTCTGATCTTTAGGGAGATAATGAGATCTGTCGCCTTTTCCATGGAATTTAATTCCGTCCAAAAAAAAAACTTTGGTTCTGAAGTGTGTCTCTGGGAATTTAATTTCCCTCTCTTAACAAGGGATTTTAATTCCTATGAAGAACTCAGTTCTTCTCAGGGAGCTTCTTGGGTTTTCCTTGCCCTGGGTTGTCCCTCTCACATCCGAGAAGTTTACACTAAACCCTCATGATCTTCATTTCAGGCACTATGGACTCCCATACGTATGATCTTGACGAAATCATTTCTTACGGGAATATTCGTGCACTGGGCCTCTGCCAGAACCAGGAGTTCACCAACGCTCAATGTGCTGAGATCATGAGCCGCTTCGACGAGTACAATGGTCGGCTACTCCCTCGCCGCTCTTCTCTTCTGAGACTCATCGTGCTGGCGATCTGGGAGGTGCTCCCTCTCTTTTGCACCGGCGTGCCGCTCAGGGCATTGGACGCCGCCGAGGATAAGGTACATTCGGTGTACCTGATGAGCCTAATCTCAAAGAGAAGGCAAGACAACCTCATTGATCTGTTGCACCAAGCTTTTCAGCAGTCGACCATACTTGCTGCCTATCGGAGGGTGGAGGACATTCGAGAGGACCCCGACGCCTGTGACCGCGAGAGAAAACATACTAGGATGGTTCGAAATGCCTGGAAGATCTTGGACAAAGTCACGTTTGAGTTTCTCAATTCATGCCCCGCGTCCGAGGTCTTGCCGTTGTAATCGTTTCTTTTTATTTTGTATGAACTTTTAAAGTATGAATGACAAGTTTCATCGTGCCTTTCTGTGTTTGCATGCCTTTTTTGTGGGATTTTGTCATTTTGGCCATCGTTGCTGCTGATGTGTTTAGCGTGTAAGGCACTATTTCTCTTTGGTGCTCACGTGCTCCACACGTGGGGTCCCTTTGATGGGGCTGTTTAATTTTTCATGCCATATTCTCTGTGTACAACATTTAATGCTAAAAAGGAGCCTTGGAAATAGTCCCATCTCCTTGATTTCCAATGCTTTCCCTTTTTTTGGGTCTCGGAAATAGTCCCACCATGCAGGATTCTCCGTGCGCAGCATTTAATGCCCCTCTTTATAACCTGAGTCCATGACCTTCTTTTCTCTTCACAGAGAAATTTATTCTCAATTTAGTGCGATTTATCTTGAGGAAACAACTGGGTGCCATGGCCCGCAACCGCCCTCATGCTCGTCGACAGCATTTGGAAGTTCCTATCGAGGAGATGATCCCCCGCTTTGCCGCACGATTGGTGGATCCCCTCCTCACCGACGACGAATGTGACTCAGCGGCATATAAACTCTCGATCCGCAGGGGGTCTCCCCTCCCAATAGGCTCCCTCTGGCTCCGGATGATTCTTGCTGCCGTGCTTGCCGACATCCCTCCTCACCCGGCGGAGATGACCCTGGCGATGCTTGACGTGGCTGAAGAAAAGCTCGAGGGTTTTCACGAAGCGTGCCTGATTACTCAGGCTTTGAAGGATTGCTCGATTCACCTGTTGAGCCAAATAAGAGCCCGGCGGGCTATCATGTCTGCTTTTGCGGACGAACATGGCGCCAATCGGTGGGGAGCGACTCCTCGCGAGAACCGTCGCTTCGATGTGTTGGAGAAAGCAGAGAGAGAGATGGAGAATTTTGTTCTTTGTTTTGTTAACCCTTGTGCTACTGATCCCGTGTTTGGTGATCTTTTCCCGCTAGCGTAGTATATTCACAATAGTTTTCGCATGCTTTATGTTGAATTTTTATGTGTGCTGGGTACTCGTATGTATGTCTTGCTTGCATAAATGAGCTTTGTATTCTTCCCATGAGAACTTTCTTTAATTGCGAACATTATCATTATGTTGCGTGCACATCAGAGCTTCGGGTATCATTTCTTTTCGAATATTCATATAGTTGCGAATGCATGCTTGATAGGATACACATCGAAAATTTTTCTTGTTGCTTCCCATACCACGTGATGTGCGCGCGCTTTAGATCAACTATTGTCGTCGAATGGAGGCTTGTTTATACGGTCTTGAGCGTACATGTCCTATTTCAAAGGCTGCGGCTTCGAAGGCGGGCTTGCGTGGTCTGATAGAGCGATGTACGGCGAACTTGGCGGCGTGCGAGAAGAGGTTCGGCTGCAAATTCTCGGAGAGGGGGCCGGCCTCTAATGCGCTGAACGAGCTCCAAAACCAGTCTTACAGCCAAAATCAACAAAGCGTATGAACTCTGGCGAGTGCTTCAGGAGTCTATCAAAGAGGTGGTGGCCCTCGATAAAGCTGTCGTGCTCACCCGCGAAAGGGTTGAGGCTCATAAGGCTACCGAGAAAGAGCTTGAAGGCCGGTTTGCCTCGTATCAGGCCCAGCAGGCTCAGGCGGAGGCCCGTCTTCTGGCGATAATGAAGCACGAAGCCGTGACCCAGCAAAAGAAGGATGAGCTAGTGAAATTGCTAAATCGTCCGCCGACTTGAAGACTTGTATCTTTTCCTTTCTTTTTGTACATACTCCTGAATGAGAGTATATTCTTTTTGTTTTTTCATGAATTGTACTTTGTATCCATTTTGGTTTATGAATAAAAGACATATTTTTCTTCTTAATGGTGTGTCTCTTTTTATTGAATGTGTTCTGCGGACAATTTATCTTGGTCTCCTTGCAGGACAGCGATGGATTAGGATTCAGGTTTAAGATCTGCCTCCTAAGACTTTTGAACTTTATGAGCCGTGAGGGTCTCATAAAGAGTTTTTCTCCCTACAGGTCGAGAGGATCCTATAGGTGTAAGTTATCCTTAAGAATCGTTAGGATTCTTAAGCGGGTTTTCCCTTGAGAGTCGTAAGGATCTCACAAGAAAGTTTTCTTCCTTACCGGTCGTGAGGACCCGCAAGTGCTGGGTGCGGTCGCACTTATCCGTATTTCACGTGGTCAGGGGTTGCTTTGGGATGTTTTTCAAGGTACCGTAGTTTAAAGACATCGCGGTCAAGGTTAAGGACCTCATAGTCCATGGGTTTAAGGACTCCACAGTCCAAGGTTAGTTTTAAGACATCACGGTCAAGGTTAAGGACATCATAGTCCATGGATTTAAGGACTCCACAGTCCGACGTTAGTTTTAAGACATCACGGTCAAGGTTAAGGACATCATAGTTCGTGGATTTAAAGTCTCCACTGTCCAATGTTAGTTTTAAGACATCACGGTCATGGTTTAGGACATCATAGTCCGTGGATTTAAGGACTCCATAGTCCGACGTGTGGTTACCGGGACCCGTCATCTCTTTGAAGACGTTGAGGAATTACAACGACGAATATCAAAGGAGTGAAGAGATGTACCCTTGAACCAAGGTAAATTCAGTCTAGAATCATGGTGGTTGATCGTTAGTTTTAAGACATTACGGTCGAGGTTAAGGACATCATAGTCCGTGGATTTTAAAGACTCCACAGTCCGATGTTTGCTCTGGAAGCTTCACACGGGTTCACTGCCATGTTCGGCGAGGACCAGGCTCCGCTCTGGACGTTTTCTACGGGGTCAAAGAGTGATGTTATCCGCGTTCCACGTGACCAGGAATTTTGCTCTAGATGCTTCACACGGGTTCACTGCCGTGTTCTGCGAGGACCAGGCTCCGCTCTGGATGTTTCACACGGATTCATTTCCGTGCTCTGCGAGGACCAGGATCCGCTCTGGACATTTTCCACGGGGTCAAAGAGTGACGTTATCCGCGTTCCACGTGACCAGGAATTTTGCTCTGGATGCTTCCCAGGGGTTCACTGCCGTGTTCTGCGAGGACCAGACTCCGCTCTGGACGTTTTCCACGGGGTCAAAGAGTGACGTTATCCGCGTTCCACGTGACCAGGAATTTTGCTCTGGATACTTCACACGGGTTCACTGCCGTGTTCTGCGAGGACCAGGTTCCGCTCTGGATGCTTCACACGGGTTCACTGCCGTGCTCTGCGAGGACCAGGATCCGCTCTGGACGTTTTCCACGGGGTCAAAGAGTGATGCTATCCGCGTTCCACGTGACCAGGAATTTTGCTCTGGATGCTTCACACGGGTTCACTGCCGTGTTCGGCGAGGACCAGGCTCCGCTCTGGATGTTTTCCACGGGGTCAAAGAGTGACGTTATCCGTGTTCCACGTGACCAGGAATTTTGCTCTGGATGCTTCCCACGGGTTCACTGCCGTGTTCGGCGAGGACCAGGCTCCGCTCTGGATGCTTCACACGGGTTCACTTCTGTGCTCTGCGAGGACCAGGATGCGCTCTGGACGTTTTCCACGGGGTCAAAGAGTGACGTTATCCGCGTTCCAAGTGACCAGGAATTTTGCTCTGGATGCTTCCCACGGGTTCACTTCCGTGTTCTGCGAGAACCAGGCTCCGCTCTGGACGTTTTCCACAGGGTCAAAGAGTGACGTTATCCGCGTTCCACGTGACCAGGAATTTTGCTCTGGATGCTTCACACGGGTTCACTGTCGTGTTTTGCGAGGACCAGGTTCCGCTCTGGATGCTTCACACAGGTTCACTGCCGTGCTCTGCGAGGACCAGGATCCGCTCTTGACGTTTTCCACGGGGTCAAAGAGTGACTTTATCCGCGTTCCACGTGACCAGGAATTTTGCTCTGGATGCTTCACACGGGTTCATTGCCGTGTTCGGCGAGGACCAGGCTCCGCTCTGGATGTTTTCCACGGGGTCAAAGAGTGACGTTATCCGTGTTCCACGTGACCAGGAATTTTGCTCTGGATGCTTCCCACTGGTTCACTGCCGTGTTCGGCGAGGACCAGGATCCGCTCTGGACGTTTTCCACGGGGTCAAAGAGTGACGTTATCCGCGTTCCACGTGACTAGGAATTTTGCTCTGGATGCTTCACACGGGTTCACTGCCGTGTTCGGCGAGGACCAGGCTCCGCTCTGGATGTTTTCTACGGGGTCAAAGAGTGATGTTATCCGTGTTCCACGTGACCAGGAATTTTGCTCTGGATGCTTCCCACGGGTTCACTGCCGTGCTCGGTGAGGCCCAGGCTCCGCTCTGGATGCTTCACACGGGTTCACTGCCATGCTCTCCGAGGACCAGGATCCACTCTGGACGTTTTCCACGGGGTCAAAGAGTGACGTTATCCGCGTTCCACGTGACCAGGAATTTTGCTCTAGATGCTTCACACGGGTTCACTGCCGTGTTCGGCGAGGACCAGGCTTCGTTCTGGATGTTTTCCACGGGGTCAAAGAGTGACGTTATCCGTGTTCCACGTGACCAAGAATTTTTCTCTGGATGCTTCCCATGGGTTCACTGCCGTGTTCGGCGAGGACCAGGCTCCGCTCTCGTTGCTTCACACGGGTTCACTGCCGTGCTCTGCGAGGACCAGGATCCGCTCTGGACGTTTTCCACGGGGTCAAAGAGTGACGCTATCCGCGTTCCACGTGACCAGGAATTTTGCTCTGGATGCTTCACACGGGTTCACTGCCGTGTTCGGCGAGGACCAGGCTCCGCTCTGAATGTTTTCCACGGGGTCAAAGAGAGACGTTATCCGTGTTCCACGTGACCAGGAATTTTGCTCTGGATGCTTCCCACGGGTTTACTGCCGTGTTCGGCGAGGACCAGGCTCCGCTCTGGATGCTTCACACGGGTTCACTGCCGTGCTCTGCGAGGACCAGGATCTGCTCTGGATGTTTTCCACGGGGTCAAAGAGTGACGTTATCCGCGTTCCATGTGACCAGGAATTTTGCTCTGGATGCTTCCCACGGGTTCACTGCCGTGTTCGGCGAGGACCAGGCTCTGCTCTGGATGCTTCACACGGGTTCACTGCCGTGCTCTGTGAGGACCAGGATCCGCTCTGGACGTTTTCCACGGGGTCAAAGAGTGACGTTATCCGCGTTCCACGTGACCAAGAATTTTGCTCTGGATGCTTCCCACGGGTTCACTGCCGTGTTCGGCGAGGACCAGGTTCCGCTCTGGATGCTTCACACGGGTTCACTGCCGTGCTCTGCGAAGACCAGGAATTTTTGATTTTGTCTGTATTTCACGAAGTCGGGATTTGACTCTCGGTCGGCTGTACGCCGCCGAGTCATGGAACTGGGAGTTGCCGTTGTTCCGAGTGTTGAGATGATCTCTAGGCTGTCTGTGAACCATCGAGATTTGGCTTCTTCTTCTGATGAAACCTGGGGGGGAGGAGTGTGATTCCTTCTTCTTTTGCGCCCCTGGATTGTATACAGGGATTGTTGTAACATCACCTGTAGGGGAAAAATTTCATTTTTATTTTATTTCTTTTTCCGCGATGCTCTATCATTTCAGCTTTTATATCGTGAAGGTCGCGATTGCCCCATCATTTCGGCTATTTTTCGCGGTGCCCAATCATTTAGGCTATTTATTTAATTTTTTACTCGCTGCTTTTTATTGCGAGTTGCCCAATCATTTTGGCTATTTTTCATGCATACATTTTTACTTGCTGATTTTGTCGCAAGTTGCCCCATCATTTCGGCTATTTCGTATGCATGTGTGGCTTGCTGGCTTTTCGCTGCAAGCTTGGATTTAGACACCGATTTTGGCATCAGCATCGCTACGACTGGGATATTGCCAGGAGCGAATCATCATTTGCCTCTGTCGATGTCGAACAAAGGTGGCTTAGTAAACTGGGTTAAGGGTCCTGTCGACTAAGGCTTTTGACTTCATGAGCCGTAAGGGTCCCACAAAGGTATTTCTCCCTACAAGTCGTGAGGATCTTGTAGGTGTGTTTTCTCCTTGGGAATCATGAGGATTCCTAAGTGCATGTTCTCTTGTAAGTCGTAAGGATCTTACAAAAGGGTTTTCTCCTTATAAGTCGAGAGGACTTACAAGGGTTTTTCACCATATAAACATATCCCTAGTCACGGATGGGACTCGGTTTGGGAAATGTTTATTCACGCCCGTGGATTGTATACAAGGGTCAGTATTGAGCCACTTGTAGGGCAATATCGAAGGTTGTGGGGGGTTTGCTTAAGAACAGGTTCGGGTCTTTGTAACTTAAGACTTTCAAATCTTATGAGCCGTGAGGGTCCCATAAGAGAGTTCTCCTTACGAGCCGTGAGGATCTCCCAAGTGTAATTTCTCCTTGGGAATCATGAGGATTCCTAAGTGTGTTGCTCCCTTGTGAGTCGTAATGATCTCATGCGGGTGGTTTCTCCTTACAAGGTCGTGAGGACCCTGCAAGTGTCCTTTAACGAGGTTGCGCCCTTTCGGTTTTTCACAAACACTCGCCGGTAACCCTGCTGTTTTTACTCACGGAGCCCTTTCGGGTTTTCATCCGTGCCCATTTCGCTTATGGACATACCGTTTTTATTTTATTATATTTTTATTATATTTTTTTTTGTATCGGCTTTGATACGCTGCAATCCACCGCAGTTTATCGACATCTCGGTCAACAGTTAGTTTTAGGACATAGTGGTCCATTGTTAGTTTAAGGACGTTTCGGTCCGTTGTTGAAGAAGGTCGGTTACTACTTATAGAGTTCGGGCTTAGGAAGATAACGAGCGGACATAGTCGTCGTCATCTATCTTTGACCCGGGCCTTGACCCGTTAAGCGTAGTATTTCTTCAGGAAGCGACCGTTTATTGGCCTGAAAGGTCTTTCACCATGCATATCCATGAGTAGATATGCTCCACCCTGGTAGACCTTGTCTATGATGTACGGGCCTTCATAGTTTGGCTCGAATTTTCCCCGCTTGGCGCGATTGGGGATCATAGGTCTTTTGACCACTAGCACGAGTTCGCCTTGGCGGAATGTCCTCGGCCTGGTCAATCTTTCATATGAGCGCGTCATCTTTGCTTTATAAGCCTCCAGATTTTGTTGCGCTATGAGCCGAGTTTCATCAAGGGCGTCAAGCTCCTCAAGCCGAAAGTGAGCATTTTCTTCGTCAGTGATTAATCCAAAAATTTGTAGTTTACCGTAATCAGAAACGGCGTCGCTTCGCAGCTAGCCGGTGAATACGGGTCGATCCGCAGGGATGTGTTAATTTCTGATTTTGTGTTATAACGAGTTGATTCAAATCGTTGTTGGTTTTTTTATCGATTGAGTTTAAGATGAATTTATGTGATGAGAAAGAACTCATTAGGGTTAGGTCGAAGGTAAGTGTGTTGAGATCAATGTGTTCACCTCTTTCAATGTCGTGATTTAAGCTTTTAGGAAAGTCACAACAATCAATAGGAAAAGGGATTAGGATGATCGGGAAGAAACAAAGTTTCTTCCTCTAGATCCTTGTCCGTCTTTTCTTATTCATTGATGTGATCTTCATGGACATCATATAATTCCGGCCTTTTATACTACGAAACACCGTTACCTTGTAGGCAGGGTGCCGTAGGGGGCGGATCGTATATGTGTGCATGAAGGTTTCGTTTCTTTAAAAATAAGTTGACATTGAAGGAGGTGAGAGACATCCGTCTCTCACTTACTCCCTTGTTCCTAACCCTAACGAGCGAGAATTTTACTCGCACATTAGGGAATTATAAGTAAGAAACATTTTTGTGTTTTATGTTTTAAATAGTTACCTCACGACAGATTAAAAATTAGGTAACTAGCAATTAAATGATTACTAGGGCAAATAGAACAATTATACTAATGCAGGAATTAAATAAAATTAAAGACTTACGCGAAGAAGATGATGCTCTTGATTCCTTCAACAAATCTCACCTTTATTGAATATAAAGAGGCATACCATTTTTTTAGATCTAGATTACAATTTATAAGTAACTAGTGAAGCTAGGGTTACAGACTCTCGTAGACATGAATTTACTGATTTACCCCCTAAAAATCCCAACACATGAAACGACACACCGACACAAGAAGTCGGTGCCGACACGGGCACCATATGGCCGCGTTTCCGCGGCAAAGACATGCCTTTGGCCGCGGATCCGCGGCCATTTGGTAGGCTGGGCCCACCATCTTTCTGTGGTTGGTTGATCTTCTCTTGGGCTCTCTTTTTTTACTGTTCTTTTCTCTGTTGGGCTTTCTAATATTCTCCAGATTCTCAGTGAACCTTGTAAGGATCTTTTTGACCGTTTCTCTTGACGTTCGTCTCGGCTTGAGTAGGATCCGTGTGCTGGTTGGTCAAAAGTCCATTTCCCGTATCATCTTTGTCTTTTTCACTGTATTTGCTTCAAAAGTCTGTATCCTGTATCATGTAACAAACGATCGTCAAAAGCACCTGTTTACTTATAAATTGCACAAAAATGGGGCGTATGAATTGCAATATTATGATGTGAACAAATATCCCCAAACTTACCTTTTGCTCGTCCTCGAGCAAATTTATTAGTTTATTCTAACCTAGCCACATTTTCGTAGGGAAACGCGATTGCACTGAGCACGTGCAACAAGCCGTTAAACCTCCAGGTGTCCCTGGTAGGAGGAGTGTTGTCTCCTGAGGGTTTTCAGCGGATTACACCCACAAAATCCTATCAATTTGGTTTCTCAACTTTTGTTCTCCAATCAGGTTTTCTAATAAGGAATTCTATTATCTTATACTTGCAAATTATCCTCCCGTATTTTTCACACTTCCTTATCATGCAACTTAAGATTATACATGTTCCATAAAATTACTTAGAATTCAGCATTTCATAAGTTTTTCTTCTAGAGTCTCATCTCCACTTAGGAATTTCTATCAACTCTTATTAAAGATACAAGTTTTATTTTTCATTCCTTTCTCTTATCTAAACTCTAATCACATATCCCCACGTGTGTGTAATTTTCACCCCTACACTTGGAAATTCAAATCAAGCAATCGTACCTCGTCCATTGTTCAAAGCACATAACCTTCGCTTACATATCCTTGATGCGACCGTTAATACTTCTTGAGGTACCAACAGCCGATTACAAGATACATTAGGCCTTTAAAGCATATTTCCTAGTTTTGCAACACCCAGGGCTTTTAGCAGTGACTCCCAAACCAGTTGGTCTAAGGCACTAGGTGATGAAGCACCCTCGCTAATTAATTTTCTAGCCCTAAGTAATCACAAAAACCAGTGTCCATTTTTTTATTCACACTTTTTTTTTTGTTTATGATCATTGTGCTAAGGACTTTAGACAAGAGTAATTCAAGGTCTCTTCTACTAATCCAAGTTTCAAGGCGCGTGATTGTGCATTTTGTAGGGTATATGTTTTCAGAATCTAAACTCAAGCTAGGAACTATCTTTCGAACTTATACTTTAATAAGAGCATTAATACTCTTCCCTCGTTTTGGCTTAACCCACGAAGTGAACCCAAAATTTGCCTAATTCTAAATAACCTACAAAGACATATACTCTCTCTCGCTAAACTTTAAGGAATGTTATTTTTAGGGTTTTAATTTACTAAGTCTAGGATCTAGTTTTTCCTACTCAGTTAACCTTTTATCAAACTCAAATTAATTAACCAAAATTGAATACAACAATTTTCATAAATTTTCAAATTTTTCAAATTTTTATGATTTTTGTATAAAGATGCAATGCAGAAATTAAATATGCAAAAAGGAAAACAAAATATATACAATATGCAATGCAAGGATAACTATGTACATCACCCTCTAACACCCCCAAACTTGAGCAAAGCAGTGCCCTTACTGCCCGGCCCCACGTCGCGCTCGTGAGCGTGAACGTGATCTCTCCCCCCTAGCCAGAAGTGTTTGTATCCCTCTCTCAATCTCCGTCAACCGACGGTCGTGCTCTCGTGCCGATGCCCGAAACTCATCCCTCAAAGAGTCTAATCTCCTTACTGTTCTTCTCATTAATCGCGCATGTTCTTGGGGAGTTAACTCTTCCCCGCTCGAAGTCGAGCTCGAGCTGGGGGTGTTGTGTGCAGGTATGTTTTCTCCCGGTTCTGTCCGTGTCCAAATATCCGTCAGTCTAGAGTAAGATGACGAGATGCCCTCTAAGAGTGGTCGAACTACAGTACCGTCTGTCAAATAAGAGTCAAATTCCTCGGTCGGGAGGAAATAACGGCAGAGTTGGGTCACGAGCATGGGACATGGATATACACTACCTCGTTTACCCGAACCTATGGAGTATAGCAAAACTGTGCACATGTCGAATCTAGGGTTTTTCGTCATTAAAGTATGAACGACATGTAAGGAAGGGGTGAAAAAGGTTGTGTTGTGAGAACTTCCAAAAATATTGTTTTGTGCCCACCGGCACACAGTTAAAACATTTGCGAAGAGGGTCCGTGCTTGGATCCCCTTGCGCGGTTCTCGCGCACAGTCATTACCCATTAAAGGAATATAGTCTTCAAAGCGAAGGGGTTGTTCGTGTGCCGGTACACGTGGTATTAGAGTAACCTCGTGTATCATATCCCTATCAATGCGAATTTCATTATTTCCCCAAATCAGTTTAATATAACCTAAGTTGTCTAGGCTATTTTCTTCCATTGACTCATAAAATTGGGTAACTAAGCTAGGGACAGCAAATGCAGATCCATGGTTATAGAGGAGGTAATTCCATCCCCTCTGTGCAATTTCGTGTGGGAAGTATGATCCATAGATCTCGTGTGCGAACACCGGTGAGAAATCTCTCTCGTACTGCATTTTGTGGGTCATTTTAAATTTCTACAGTGAAGTATATGTACTAACAGAGAGGAAACAAGAATATGTACCTCCCATGAAAATTTCAGGGGGAGAAGAGTCGAGACGGCGGCGGAAGGGCGGTTGGAGACGGCGGAAGCGGCGGATGCGCGGCGCTCTGGTGGAGTTGCGGCGAAAATTTTCTGCAGGAGACAGGAGGTGGTGGCTAGGGTTTGTTGAAGATGAAATGTTTAGGGTGTGAGGGCAGGAGGCCTCGGGTTCACTTATATAGGGGGAAATGGGAGATTTACAGAAAACACCCTCAAAGGTGAGGGTTTTATTCGTAAATGCAGCTATTAATCTGCACATTTGCAATTTAGTCCAAAAATATTATTATTTTTTTTATTATTATTATTATTTTTTTATTTATTTATATTATCTTATTTTTATGGTATTTTGGAAATGTACATACAAATGATATACACACCCCCAAACTTGTTTGAAATAGTGTCATTGGGAAACAAAGTTTGGGGGTGAAAGCGGAGGAGGATCAATCAGTGTAAAGCGGCTCCTGCAAAAACAGGAGCTCCTCCGAAGGATCCGCAGTGAAGAACCGTTTTAGTCGATGCCCATTTACCTTAAATAAGGTACCGTCTTCAGGGTTCTCAAGATCAACCGTACCGTGCGGATAAACGGTGCGGACCACAAAAGGTCCTCTCCATCTGGACCTGAGCTTACCAGGATGCAAGTGTAACCGAGTGTCATAAAGTAGAACCTGTTGACCAGGTTCAAAAGTTTTTCGTAAAAGGTGTTTATCGTGGAACACCTTGGCTCGGTTTTTAGCAGTTATGGCATTGTCATATGCCTCATCTCTTAGCTCCTCCAACTCATTCAGTTGCAGCTTTCTGTTGCTGCCCGCATCTCCTAAAGACAAATTTAGCTCTTTTATAGCCCAGAAAGCTTTGTGCTCGATCTCCACTGGGAGGTGGCAAGCCTTCCCGTACACAAGCCGGTATGGAGACATACCCAGATCGGTTTTATATGCAGTACGGAAAGCCCACAGTGCATCTATCAATTTAAGCGACCAATCCTTACGGTTTTTGGAAACCGTTTTCTCCAAAATTTGCTTTATCTGCCGATTTGAAACCTCGGCTTGCCCACATGTTTGGGGGTGATATGGCGTTGACAATTTGTGGGTGATAGAGTATTTACGCATTAAGGACTCGAAAGTCCTATTGCAGAAGTGAGAACCATTATCACTTATTATCGCTCGAGGGTGCCCGAATCGAGAAAATATGTGTTCTTTAAGGAATCGAACGACAACTTTATTATCGTTCGTTCGACTGGGCACAGCCTCGACCCACTTAGAAACGTAGTCAACCGCCAACAGAATATACACATTTCCAAAAGAGTTAGGAAATGGTCCCATAAAATCTATACCCCAAATATCAAAAATGTCCACTACCAAAATGGGTTGGAGTGGCATTTCGTTTCTCCGCGAAATCCGGCCCAAATGTTGGCACCGGGAGCAAGTTTTGCAGTATTCAAATGCATCCTTGAAGAGTCGTGGCCAATAGAAACCACACTGCAAAACTTTTTCGGCTGTCTTCTTTGGGCCAAAGTGCCCGCCACATGCTTGATCGTGGCAGAAAGACAGCACGCTCTTGACCTCACTCTCGGGCACACACCGACGAATGATTTGGTCGGAACAGTATTTGAAAAGATAGGGTTCATCCCAGTAAAAATGCTTTACTTGGGACAAAAATCGAAGCTTATCTTGTTTCGACCAATCATTAGGAATCAGGCCGGTGGCTAAATAATTTACAATATCGGCGAACCATGGTTCGCAAGAAACGGTCAAGAGCTGCTCGTCGGGAAAAACGTCAGAGATTGGAAGATCGAGCGTGGGCGAAGAAGGAAGTCGTGATAGGTGATCAGCTACTACGTTTTCACATCCCTTTTTGTCCTTAATGACAAGGTCAAATTCTTGCAATAAAAGGATCCAACGTATTAACCTAGACTTAGCATCCTTCTTCGCAAAGAGGTGGCGAAGAGCCGAATGATCAGTATAAACAACGACTGGAGAGCCGATTAAATAAGGCCGAAATTTTTCGAGTGCGAACACAACAGCTAAAAATTCTTTCTCTGTTGTTGTGTAATTAAGTTGGGCCTCATTTAGTGTTCGGCTGGCATAATAAATCACGTGCGGCATCTTATTAATGTGCTGTCCAAGAACAGCTCCAATTGCAAAGTCTGATGTGTCGCACATGATTTCAAAAGGGTGCGTCCAGTCGGGAGATGAGAGGATGGGTGCAGTGATGAGTGAATGTTTTAAAGACTCAAATGCTTCAGTGCATGTGGAGTCAAAAGCGAAGGTCGTGTCCTTGGCCAGTAAGAGGGTCAAGGGTCTAGCAATCTTGCTAAAGTCCTTGATAAACCGTCTGTAAAAACCGGCGTGGCCAAGGAAGGCTCTAATATCTTTGACGCATTTTGGGGGAGGTAGGTTAGAAATCACTTCGATTTTAGCCCTGTCTACCTCGATGCCGTTTTGCGAGATAACATGTCCTAAAACAATGCCTTCTCGTACCATGAAATGGCACTTCTCCCAATTTAATGTTAGGTTCTTATCCCTGCAGCGGGTAAGAACAGCGTCAAGATGGCGTAAACACTCGTCGAAGGAGTCGCCAAAGATGGAGAAGTCGTCCATAAAAATCTCCAAGAACTTTTCGACCATGTCTGAAAAGATCCCCATCATACACCGCTGAAATGTAGCGGGCGCGTTGCATAACCCGAAGGGCATGCGACGATAAGCAAAGGTGCCAAAGGGACAAGTAAATGTTGTCTTGTCTTGGTCCTCTTTGGCGATGGGGACTTGATTGTAACCGGAATAGCCATCGAGAAAGCAATAGAATTCGTGCCCTGCCAATCGCTCGAGCATTTGGTCAATGAAAGGTAAAGGAAAGTGGTCTTTCCTTGTAGCAGCATTGAGTTTCCTATAGTCTATGCAGACTCGCCACCCAGTTTGGGTGCGAGTGGGAATCAACTCATTTGCCTCGTTTGCAATGACCGTAATGCCCGATTTCTTGGGCACGACGTGGATTGGGCTAACCCATTGGCTATCCGAGATAGGGTAAATGATACCGCTATCCAGACATTTGACAACTTCCTTCTTAACTGCCTCTTTCATGATGGGGTTGAGGCGCCTTTGTGGATCTCGTGCTGGCTTGGCATCATCCATTAAGTGTATATGATGCTCGACTATGAGGGGACTAATCCCCTTAATGTCCGCCATAGACCAGCCGAAAGCTTGCCGATTATTAAGTAAGACCATCAAGAGAGCCTTCTCTTGCTCAAGAGCTAGAGAGGCTGATATAATGACAGGTAAGGTCTCATTATCACCTAGATATGCATATTTTAGGTGTGTCGGCAAAAGCTTTAATTCGAGTTTAGGGGGTGAAACAATAGATGGTAACAAAGGGGTAGTTGTTTCAAACTCGAATGATTCCATCAAAGGTTCATACCGAGTGTACGCAACAGTGTCGGATGGTTCTACTAACTCATCCGCAAAAGCAAAAGACTCCAAATCAGGTGATGAGTCTTCGAAGTCGTCGACGAATGTAAAACATTCAAAATCGTTATCCGCCGCGAAAGCTGAGTCGGATTCTAGGAGGAACGCACTAGTGGCATTAACATTGCTGTGGTCGAATAAAAAATTCTCGAACTCACAGTCCTCCTCCGCGATCTCATTGATCGAGCAAACATCAAGTACGCTAGCATTGGGCTCAGCAGGCTGACTTCCTAACTTGAAAATATTGAGCTCAATTGTCATATTGCCGAAAGATAAGTTCATTGAACCGTTACGACAATTGATCACTGCGTTGGAAGTAGCCAAAAATGGTCGACCTAATATAACCGGAATTTGGTTCCGGGGGTTCGCAACAGGTTGTGTATCCATCACTATAAAGTCTACGGGGAAAATGAAATCCCCTACTCTTATTAACACATCCTCCAGCTCTCCCCTAGGATGAGTGATCGACCGGTCGGCCATTTGGAGAGTACAGTGAGTGGGCTTAAGCTCTCCAACGCCCAATTGCTCGTACACAGAATAGGGTAGCAAATTGACGCTCGCGCCAAGATCTAATAGTGCTCTATTGATGTTTTTGTCCCCAATTGTTATCGAAATGGTAGGACACCCGGGGTCCTTTTGCTTTGGGGGAAGGGAATTTACAAGAGCATCACTAATAGCACTGGCCACAAAAACTTTCTTTGGCACTTGCGACTTCCTCTTTTTGGTGCATAAGTCCTTTAAAATTTTGGCATATGAAGGAACTTGCTGAATTGCATCCAAAAGAGGGATGTTTATGCTAACCTGTTTAAACAGCTCGACAATCTTCTCCATTTGAGGAGTTGGTTTATTGGATCTCAACCTATTAGGAAAAGGAACATTTTGAAAAGTGGTTGAGTCCAACTTTTGTGGATCAGATTGTCGAGTTGGAACGGTACCTCGTGTAGATGTGTTCGTGTCGTGAGAATTAGGTCCGTTCAAGCTAGAAGAGGTAGAGCCATGTGAAGGGTGGAGAATAGGCTCTAAAGAAGAAGAAGGTGGTGAAGAAGAAGAAGAAGACCCACCGGCAGGGGTGTCATTGTTAATGCCCACATTGTTCCGCAACACTTTTCCCGATCTCAACGTGGTCACAGCATTCACGTTATGATTTTGCTGATTGTGGGCAGCATGTGCGTGACCGGGGTTGGGCAACGGTTGAGACGGGAGTTTTCCTTTTTCGCGCTCGCTCAAAGCTGCATTAAGTTGTGCAATTTGTGCCTCAATAGATTTGATACTCTGATCGTGGGAGGCACTATTTTGCACTAAAGATTGAATAGAAGTCTCAAGTCTTGCTGTAGACTGTGTAGATTGCTTAAGGAATGCATCTAGACTTCTCTCGAGCGAGCTAACCTTATCATTATTAGGTTGAACATAATTGTTTGGCTGGTAAGCATTGTTCGGCACAAAATTGTTCACCTGATTAGGGTAAGGTTGTTGTTGAAATTGTTGCGGTTGATATTGAGTTTGCGAGGGTGCTTGTTGTTGTTGTGGAGGAGGAGGTCTTTGAAAATTATTATTATTTCCTTGGAATTGTTGATTTTGGTTCCAAGCGAAGTTTGGGTGACTCCTCCACCCCGGATTATACGTCGAAGAATACGGATCGTTCCTTTGTCGTTGCTGGAATGCAGTATTGACTTGATCCTGTCCTTGAGTGGATGCATTATAAGGACACTCTTCAGTTAAGTGCGATGGATCCGCACAACAAGCACAGACAGTTCGTGGGGGCATAGCAGGGGCAGGAGAAAACGACGAGATTTTGGTCTCGATCGCTTCTAGCTTTTTCGTAAGAGCGGCCATCTCGGCCTTCATAGCAATCGACATCTCTATTTGATGTATGCCCGCCCTAGATTGACCACTAGAAGTTGATGTGGTCTTGGTGCTCTCCCACTGTATTGTCTGCTCACTAAGATCCTCGAGAAACTGCCACGCCTCATCATTAGACTTAGAGAGAAAATGACCTTGACAGATGGTTTCTAGCAACTGCTTCGTTGCCGAGTTCAATCCCTCATATAATGTTTGGCAAAGTTGCCAACTTTCTATCCCATGGTGAGGGCATTGAACTAGTAGGTCCTTAAATCTCTCGAAGCACTTCCAGAATGGTTCGGAAGGAAGTTGTGAAAATTGAATTATTTCATTTCGAATTCTGGCAGTTTTATGGTGAGGATAGAACTTTTTCAGAAAAGCCTTCACAAACTCGTCCCAATTTCTTATGGAATGTGACGCGGTGCTATATAGCCACTTCTCGGCTAGGTCACATAAGGTGAAAGGAATGACCCTTAGCCTTATAGCGTCATCACTTAATTGGGTTGTCTTCATCATGCTGCAAACGTTTTGGAATTTATTAATGAAAATATATGCATCTTCGGATTCCAAACCATGAAACTTAGGCAGCATATTGATGAAGTGTGGTTTTATTTCAAAATTATCCCCATTCGCCGGTGGGGGTGAAAGACATGTGGGTAAAGAAGTGCGAACGGGGTAGAAGAGATCCTGGAGCGCAACTCGTGCGGGCGCTACAACAGGCGGTAGATTCGGGTTATTCGCACCTGGCGGAGGTGGAATCATTCCCGTCGGTAAGGTATCGTTGGGGTTGAATCCCGACATACCTTCGAAAGAAGAATTTGAATGAGGAGGTAAGGAAGTGGACGGAAGATCGACGAAGGGTTCGTCGAAGGGTTCGTTGGTCGGTATCAACGAAACGCGGACTAATCGGGCGTTAGTATCCCTAGTCCAAAATGACATACACTAAAGGGTAGTGCAGTCAGAAAAAAGAGAAAAACAGAAGGTGGGGGTAAGATAACGTCAGTGAGAAGAAGTGGTGGAAGTGAGGTTTCAAGTTTCTTTAGCGGCAAGTTGCAAGTTTTTAAAAGATTTTATTATTTTTTTTTATTTGTGAATTTTGCAAGGAGGTTTTTGAAAACGGACTCGTGACACAAAAAGTATCAACCACACATGCACAATCAGGCCTAGATCTAGGGTCGCCTAGGTCTACTAGACAGCTCCTAACTAGGGCTAGAAATAGACCTCAAACCGCCTCTTTACGGACAAATACGACCAGGTAAGTGGGAAGGAACCACCACTACAGTGGGCCTAATTAAAAACCACTAGCCTAGACACCGCAATGTCGGTTAGGATAAACGGCCGATGCCTACCCTAGTCCTTTTCCTATTGAGCTCGCTGTCCTTAGGTCTGAGTCTAATCTTTTTTAATTAAAGGTGGTCGATGCAAAATGCTTTAGGTGTTTTCTGGGGTCCTGGGAAGGGTGATGAAATCCCCACCCAATCTGAGTTTGGTCAAATAGCCCCTTAAGTCCGATTAAAATATGCAAAACAACAATTCACTTGCAATCAAAATTTTTTTAGCGCGGCGCAAAGAAACCTGCAGAAATCTGTTATTTAGAAGGGGGAGAAAGACTCTTTACGCAAAGAAATCCTGCAGAAAGATTTTTACAGAGAGATATATGGGAGATTGCAGAGGGGAGAGAAAGAGATCTAACCAGAAAATTTCAGGTGCTGACGTGTCAGAACAAGCGCGGAACCGCGGCCTGGGGTACACTTATGCGGCGTAAGCGCGGCAAGGTAAGGGGTTCAGCCTCTGGAAAAATTTTCACTGCTCTGGACTTGCAATTCCTCTCTGTTCTTATGTTCTCTTTTCTGTTTTGACCCTCTGTAAAATTCCAGATCCAAAAGTTCTTGTCGTTCCTGCAAGATTCAAACGAGAAACCCTTCAAACAGATAAAAATAATGAAAAGCTAATTTTGTATTTTTTATTTTCTGGAAAGCGCATATTCTAGAAAGCGCATATCCCCGGCAACGGCGCCATTTGATTAATCCAAAAATTTGTAGTTTACCATAATCAGAAACGGCGTCGCCTCGCAGCTAGCCGGTGAATACGGGTCGATCCGCAGGGATGTGTTAATTTCTGATTTTTTAATAATTTTTCAAAGTTTATATCAACCCGAAATCATACAAAAACGAGAAAATTACGCCATCCCCGGCAACGGCGCCATTTGATTAATCCAAAAATTTGTAGTTTACCGTAATCAGAAACGGCGTCGCTTCGCAGCTAGCCGGTGAATACGGGTCGATCCGCAGGGATGTGTTAATTTCTGATTTTGTGTTATAACGAGTTGATTCAAATCGTTGTTGGTTTTTTTATCGATTGAGTTTAAGATGAATTTATGTGATGAGAAAGAACTCATTAGGGTTAGGTCGAAGGTAAGTGTGTTGAGATCAATGTGTTCACCTCTTTCAATGTCGTGATTTAAGCTTTTAGGAAAGTCACAACAATCAATAGGAAAAGGGATTAGGATGATCGGGAAGAAACAAAGTTTCTTCCTCTAGATCCTTGTCCGTCTTTTCTTATTCATTGATGTGATCTTCATGGACATCATATAATTCCGGCCTTTTATACTACGAAACACCGTTACCTTGTAGGCAGGGTGCCGTAGGGGGCGGATCGTATATGTGTGCATGAAGGTTTCGTTTCTTTAAAAATAAGTTGACATTGAAGGAGGTGAGAGACATCCGTCTCTCACTTACTCCCTTGTTCCTAACCCTAACGAGCGAGAATTTTACTCGCACATTAGGGAATTATAAGTAAGAAACATTTTTGTGTTTTATGTTTTAAATAGTTACCTCACGACAGATTAAAAATTAGGTAACTAGCAATTAAATGATTACTAGGGCAAATAGAACAATTATACTAATGCAGGAATTAAATAAAATTAAAGACTTACGCGAAGAAGATGATGCTCTTGATTCCTTCAACAAATCTCACCTTTATTGAATATAAAGAGGCATACCATTTTTTTAGATCTAGATTACAATTTATAAGTAACTAGTGAAGCTAGGGTTACAGACTCTCGTAGACATGAATTTACTGATTTACCCCCTAAAAATCCCAACACATGAAACGACACACCGACACAAGAAGTCGGTGCCGACACGGGCACCATATGGCCGCGTTTCCGCGGCAAAGACATGCCTTTGGCCGCGGATCCGCGGCCATTTGGTAGGCTGGGCCCACCATCTTTCTGTGGTTGGTTGATCTTCTCTTGGGCTCTCTTTTTTTACTGTTCTTTTCTCTGTTGGGCTTTCTAATATTCTCCAGATTCTCAGTGAACCTTGTAAGGATCTTTTTGACCGTTTCTCTTGACGTTCGTCTCGGCTTGAGTAGGATCCGTGTGCTGGTTGGTCAAAAGTCCATTTCCCGTATCATCTTTGTCTTTTTCACTGTATTTGCTTCAAAAGTCTGTATCCTGTATCATGTAACAAACGATCGTCAAAAGCACCTGTTTACTTATAAATTGCACAAAAATGGGGCGTATGAATTGCAATATTATGATGTGAACAGTCAGTCAGCTCGTAGTGGACTGCCACTCGTAGAGAAGGTAGCTCTATCTCGAGGGGGAGTACCGCTTCTGTACCGAATACCAATGCGTACGGCGTCGTGTTTGTAGCCGTTTTGAATGTAGTTCGATATGCCCAGAGAGCTTCTTGTAGTCTCTCGTGCCAGTCCTTCTTATTTCGGGACACCGTCTTCTTCATAATCTTCTTCAAGGTTTTGTTGAAAGCCTCGGCTAGACCGTTAGCTCAGGGATTATACACTGAGGAATATCTCCAGTCTATGTTGTGTTGCTGCGCGAAGCGGCTGATCTTGTGGCTTCTGTAGGCTGGCCCGTTATCGGAGATGATTCGTCTCGGAGTTCCGAACCGATAAATGATGTGCGTCTTGAAGAAATGGAGGATATTCTCCGTCTTTACTTCCCTCAGCGGTACTGCTTCTGCCCATTTGGAGAAGTAATTAGTTGTTGCCAAAATGAATCGATGTCCTCTGGACGATGCTGGTTCGATGGGGCCGATTATGTCAGTCCCCCACATTTCGAACGGCCAGCTAGCCACCATTGGATGCAGTGGATTTGGATGCTGGTGGATGAAGTCCCCATGAATCTGGCACGAGTGGCATTGCTTCGCATACTCGAGGCAGTCCTGGATCATCGTGGGCCAATAATAACCCATTCGTTTGATCTTCAACTTCATTTTCGGTCCGGCTTGGTGAGAACCGCAGAGTCCGTCGTGAACTTCTTGGACGACTCTTTCTGCTTCTTCGGGTCCCAGGCATCTCAACCACAGGGAATCAAATGACCTCTTGTACAGAGTGCCATTGACGAAGGCAAAAGATAGGGCTCGCTTCATGAGCTGGTGTCTTGAGGACGCATTTTCAGGTGTTCGACGGGATTTGAAGTAGTCTATAAAGAATTCTCTCCAATCCTCAGCATTTTTCGGGTCTTTTATTTGCGGGGTCGTCTGCTCAGTCACTCCCTTTTCTTCGGATGATTCCGGAGATATTTCTGTTGGGGCAAGCACCCGACGGCTTTGTACCACGATTCTTATGTCATCGAGGTTCTCGTCGGCCAGTTCTTTAGCGAGCTTGGCTAACGCGTCCACTTTGCTGTTTTCCGCACGCGGTATGCTTTCCAAAGTGTAGGAAGGAATTTGAGTCAACAGTTGTTGCACCTTTTTGCCGTACTTCACCAACTCTGGTTTGCACATTTAGTAGTCGCCATTTACTTGACTGACGACCAGTTGAGAATCTCCGTATATGAGGAGGTTTTCAATTCCCAAGTCGATGGCGATCTCGAGGCCTGCTATCAAAGCTTCGTATTCGGCTTCATTGTTCGTCCTCGGCTCTGTTAAGGAGAAAGCAAAGCGCATTATCCCTCCTTGGGGAGTTACGAAGATGAGGCCTATCCCTGATTTGATTATAGGGGTACTTTGTTTGCACTTTTTCACGGAAGACGCTCCATCAAAATAAAGCTCCCATCGGGTATCACCACTGTCGATCGCGTCAAATGCATGTTCGTATGGCAGATCGCAATTCAGAGGAGAATCGGCAGGTATCGGATGCTCAGCGAGGAAGTCAGCAATGGCCTGGCCTTTCACTGCTTTGAGAGGCTGATAAGTTATTGAGAACTCCATTAAGAGTAGGGCCCATTTAGCGAGTCGCCCCGTCAATATGGCCTTTGACATCAAATATTTAAGGGGGTCCACCTTCGAAATGAGACGGACTTCATGCACCAACGCATAGTGCCTGAGCTTTGTTATCACGAAGATCAACGCCAGGCAGTGTTTTTCAATGGGGGAATAGTTGCTTTCTGCCCCCAGCAGAACTCGACTTAAATAGTAGAGTGCTCTTTCTTTCCCTTGGTCGTTCTCTTGCGCCCATAATGCGCCTAAGGAACCTTCGAGGGCGGTCGTATAAAGAATAAGAGGTTTTCCCTTGACTGGAGCAGCTAACACCGGCGGGTTCTGCAGGTACTGCTTGATCTCGTCCAGTGCGCCTTGGCATTTGTGATCCCAGACGAACAAGGTTCCCTTCTTCATCAGGTGACTGTAAGGGCGGCACTTGCCTGAAAGGTTGGCTATGAATCGCCGGATGTACGCGAGCTTCCCTTGGAGAGACCGCAATTGTTTGAGAGTCCTTGGCGGTGGCATTTCCATGATCGCCTTAATCTTTGACGGATCTATCTCGATACCCCGGTGCCGGACAATGAACCCTAGGAATTTGCCTGAGGATACCCCGAACGCGCATTTGAGGGGGTTCATCTTCAAGTTGTATTGCCGAAGGCGTTGAAATACTGTCTTCAGATGCTCTAAATGCTCCTCGTACGATTTTCTTTTCACCACGAGATCGTCGATATAATATTCGATGATTTCATGTATGAGGTCATCGAAGATCTTCGTCATGGACCTCTGATAGGTGGCACCGGTGTTCTTTAAACCGAAGGGCATAACTTTGTAGCAAAATATACCCAGAGGAGTCCGGAAAGCGGTGTGCTTCTGGTCTTCGGGATGCATCTTTATCTGATTGTATCCTGATGAGCCGTCCATGAAAGAGAACACCTCATGAGTGGACGTGTTATCTATCATCAGCTCGGTGACCGGTACTGGGAAATCATCCTTCGGGCAAGCTTTATTGAGATCCCAGAAGTCCACGCATATGCGCACTGTCCCATTTTTCTTCATCACTGGGACGATGTTAGCGATCCAATCGGGATATTGAACTTCTTGGATAAACCCAGAGTCGATCAGCTTCTTGACTTCGGCGTTGATGCTCATCTCAAGCTCGAGCCGCATTCTTCTCGGCGCTTGTTTAACTGGCTTGATGTCCGGGGATATTGCCAATTTATGGACAGCTATTTCTGGATCTAGTCCTGGCATTTCGGAATAGTTCCATGCGAAGCAACTCTATGCCGCATAAACATGTCTTTTAACGTAGCCACCCTTTCTTCAGATAGCAATTCGCTGACAAATGTCGGCCGCGGGTCGTTTGCTGTCCCTAACTCAATCTTCTTGAGGTTATCTGCAGTAGTATGTATGCCATCTTCCAGCTCTTTCGGCGCTGGTGGAAATTCTGAAATTACCTCGTCATCGCTGTTTTCGAAGCATCAGGGAAGGTCATCCATATTCTCGGGCTCTTCTTTTGGTAGTGTTATCATATGACAAGTACGATCTCGCTTACAAGACCGATGTTGTTCTGGTTCTACTCTCGCGGCTTTGGGTTCATGCTTCTGCGGCGGTGTTACCCTCCAACTGCTGGATAGAGAGAACTTGCCGAGCTGATATTGGTCTTCGACCCAGTTCTTGAAGGTGAAGCAGTCTTCGAGAGGGTGTCCTATTGCTCGGTGATAAGAGCAATAGTCTGGATGAGAGACCTTGTTGGCCTGCTCGGGGTGCTTGGACTCCGGAAGTGTGATCATTTGATATTTTATAGCGAGATCAAGTATCTTCCGTGTTTTATTCTGAGGAAAAGAGTATGCCTGACTCATCTTCTTCATAAGGGACAAATCCGGACCGCTCGATTTCCGATCGCGTGACTTCTTGGTCCCGCTTTGTCGCTGTCGAACGCCTTTTCTGCTCTTTGACTTGTTTCCGCCTCTGCGTCCGGCCTTTTGCACCACAGGTTGACAGGGAGGAGCATTTTCATCTTTTGCAGCCTGTTGAAGGAGGCGTTGCGTCCTGGCTTTCTCATAGACAACCATTTCGCGATTATGGTCGTCTCGAAACTTTTGACCCGATTCTCTGATAAGCATGTCCATTTGCTCTTCAAATGATGGGCTCGGCATTTTGATTGCATGATTTTGTTTTGGTTCGGGGTCAGCGTTTTCTGATAGGGCGTCCCCTTCTTCATCGAAGTCATATATGACGTAGCTAGCATGGACTCGTTCCCGTTTCCCAGATTTCACATATCCAAGCCCGAGCGTTTCCATTCTCCCATTGGGCAGCTTGCGCTGAGTCCCAGGGACATCCTAAATCCTGTTGTAGAACCGAGCTTGTCGGACAGTCTGTTTTAAGGGTACCCCTTGGCGCTTCAATAGCCTTTTTAGTCCATTCGTATAATATCTGGGCAAACGGATGGGTTGGAGCCTGTCAAGTGTAGAATCCGCGCCGTGCCAGATTTCTTTCTCCGTTCTTGTTTCCGTGGATCGGTAGAATAGGATCGCCTTTTCACCTTTTCGTTTGGGAGGGACGTAAAATGTCTGCAGGTCTTGCACATTGTAAGCTTCAAGCGTGTCAAGATCTTTGTAGTGCTCCTGCGGAATCATGGTGATTTGCAAACTCTGATCATCACCAGGGAATTCTTGTATTGGCGGCTGACTGGAGAACACAGCATTAACCTCATCTTCCGAATCGCATCCGAAGATCAATATGGGGGCGGACGGTCTCGGGTTGTTGCGTCGAGACGGCCCAGCGTAAACTATCTCTTCTTCTTCTTCTTCGGTGTCACTCCCGAAAACAGGAATGGTGGCGGCGGCTTTGTTCTCCAGTTTGCGACACCTCTCCGTGTCCTCGAAATCCGGCAAAAAGTACTTTGCATCTTCGTATTTGCGGACTTCGTTCACGGAGAATGGGTTCAGCTCTCCTGTTACGGTGTACTCGAGACCATCCTTGAAATACTTCATACACTGATGTTGCGTAGAGGGGATGATGTTGTACTCGTGTAACCAGGGACGACCGAGCAAAGCATTATAGCAGGTCTTGGCGTCAATGACGTGAAACTTAATGTCCGTGACGAGTAGTCCGAAGCGTAATGTTAGTATTACAGATCCAAGAGTCCGTGACAACTGGGAGTCAAAACCGAAGATGGTAATTTTATCACGAGCGAGGTGCTGAACGCTCATGCAGATTTCCTTCAACACCCGAACATTAAGGAGATTGACGGAAGACCCATTATCAACCAGGATTTTGCCTATCCTGATATCGTGGCAATATCCAGAGACGTATAGGGGACGGTTGTGGTCGCAAGTCCCAAGGAGAAGGTCCTCATCACCAAAAGTGATATCGGCCGTGTGCACTTCTTCCAGTTCATCCTTTATCCTTTCTTCGGTGAGGAAGGCTTGGAATTGCTCGGGTTCTTGCAGCGCCTTGATTAATGAATCTCTCGCTTCTTTTGATAATAAGAGGGCGTCAAGAATGCTGAGCTGCGAGGGTAGCTTCCTCAAGTGCGCTAGGATGTTGTAGTCCACCTTACTCTTCCTGGGAGGGTCCTTGGTAGTCAGTTCTTTCATCACTTGGTCATCTAAAGCGATATCCTCAGCGGCCATTTCCTTTCCCTTATCTTTTCTAGTTGCGGGTCCGAGATTCTTTTCCGGGAGCGTGCGATTGCGCAGCTGAATGTTTTCGCAGGTCACTGGCTCTTCCTCTTTCCCTAAGGCGGATTCTTTAAAGAGAGGTCCCAGAGCCATTTCCTCATCAGAGTCGCTCCCAAAGGTGAGAACTTGTGATCATCCGGCGTTGACCGTGTAACAGTTGCCGGTAGTTCTTTTGTGCCTGTCGGTTGTACTTCTCTGCTCCCGACGAGTTCTGCGTTTCATTCACTCAAAATGTTGCCGGTGAGCAACATATCCCTGCCACCATATCTTAAACGCGTCGCATTCCTCAGTGGGGTATGAAATCTTCCGATGATATGAGCAGTAATTAGGGTTCCTCTCCGCCCCATTGAGCGTGTTTTCTTCCGAGGGTGGTAGCTTCATTCCCATTGACATGGCTTTGGCAAACCTTTTCCTCATCTTGAATATGTTTTTATCCGCATCGGATGTCTTTTGATCTGGCGGGAGTGCTTCGACTCTTTCATTTAGTCGCCTGCGTTTGGCTCCTTCTGATGCGGCCATCTCACGCTCCCGATCGACTTTACTTTTCAAACGAATCTCATTTAGAAAGGCGTCGATCATTTCGTCTGTCGGCCACACAAGTTCTGGTTCAGGCTGTGCCCCCAGTTTCTCAGTGCCAGGAGTTTTTTCGTCGTCCGTAAACGAGTGGGAGATCGCATGACAACTCGCCACATATCCATCGGATTCATCCGACGAGCTTTCTCCATTATCTTCCTCCCGAAAGACGTGGTTGAGGAACTCTTGGAGTGTGATGGGAGTCCGCACCTTTTGATTGTACTCCTCCAGCGCGTCAATCTGTTTCTGCAAGTCCGTGCGCTTGTCTCCAGGCTTCACGGGCTTCTTGGATTTCTTCTTCTTTTTCTTTGAAGATTTTGACGGCTGGTTGTGAGTGCTCGGGCCATCACCACCGATCTTTGGAGTTGGGCGCGGCTTCAGCATCCCTTCAATGATCTGGGGTTCCAACGGGTTCTTCCACCTGATCGCCGGGCATGTCTGGAGCTCATTCAGCATTCTTTTGGTTTTTGCTGAAAGCATGATTTCCCATGGAGCTTCTTCAATGAAAGAGCAAGTTGCCCCCGGTGCGTCCGTCTTCTTAGGAGTGTGCGGTTGTGGCGGGTTCACCTTCCACTTCTGGGACAGCGCAAACTTGCCCTGTAGGTATTGATCTTCAATCCATCCTTTGAAGACGAAGTAATCCTCAATCGGATGGCTTACCGTTTGATGGTAAGGGCAATAATTGGGGTTATTCACCTCACTGGGTTGCGGCGGTCGCCTTGGGTTTGGAAAGTTGATAAGCCTGTTGCGTACTGCCAGCTCGAATAGCCTCTTTGTCTTATCCCGCTGGAATGAGTAGGGGCGCTTCATTTTCTCATTATAATACCGCCATCTTTCTTCCAGTTGATCCGCCAGCTTTGGGGCACTGGATTGCTGCTGAGCGTTCGCAACGAAGGTTGCCTTCCCTTTACCCTTGTCATTCCGAGGTTCCGGCTTTAGGGGAGACGGTCTGTGACCCATCTGGTCTATCTGGGCCAACTTGTCGATCAAACCTTGGAACGTGATTGGCTTAAAGAACATCATGAACTGTGAGATAGTTGCATGAGGATCTAGGGTACCCACGAACATGCCTACCACGGGCGCTTCCTTAATGCGTTGTTCGCATTTCGACCACACGTTTCGCCAGCGTATAGCGTACTGGACCCACGCCTCGCCTGGTTTCACCCTGGCATTAATCAAAGCCGTTATCGGGGTGCGTTCGCTGGCGCTCGCGAATCGCTGAGTGAATAGCAACTCCATTTCAGCGAACGTCTTGACAGAATCGTTCGGGAGTTCGGAATACCATTCGAACGCTGTTTCTGACAAGCTGCCGACGAATTGGCGAAGCAAGAGCTTATCGTTGCCGCCAATGTTGCCACAAAGCGCCCTGAACTGGGCCACATGTTGATGGGGATTGCCTGTCCCCTTGTAGACATGGAATTTCGGTATTGTATAGCCTGGCGGGTATTTGATCTGATCATACCAGCTCGGATATGGTCGCCCTGTTCTGACAACTTGACCAGCTGCCTCAGTCGCCTGGTGAACCCGTATCTGCTGAGCTATATATTCGTCTAAGTCATCTTTGGAGATTGTCTCCTCCTTGGTTGTTGAAAGAGCCGGAGGTGGGTTTGACGTTTCTCCGCTGTTATTTTCAAGGACGATTGGGGGATCTTCAGCAGGAGGATCTTGTTGGATCATCATACCCACCATGTCCTGGAACAGAAGGGCCATTCGCTTTATATTGGCTGCTTGTTCCGCAGCCTCTTTATCCTTCTTTTCCAGTATCCTGGCGAAGGAACTCAGCGTCAGTTTCCTGCTCCTGGCGTTGATCCAAGGATGCTTCGGGGCTTTCTTTTGGCCCAGTGAGTGCGGCCATCGCATTCATCATTTCTTTGAGCTTCTGCTGCTGCTCCTGAGCTTTAGTCACCGATCGCTTGAGCGGTCGATGACCTGTAGATGTACGGCTGTCCTCCTTCCCTGACGCCATGTAAACGGTATGCACCACTATGCCCCCAGACTTAGGGCGTTTAGGCTTACTATCTTTGACATTAGCTGTAGGCGTAGGGACCTTCTCCGGCCTTCCTCTCTTTTGAGTAATCGACGTTGAGGGAGCCGTTGCAGCGGGCACCCAAGTGGTTGTCGTCCTTTGTTGTTTAACAGGACAGTTCTTCTCTTCCCGAACCTTCACCCTCTTCTGCCGGCGAGAGTGATCTTGGTCGATTACTGAGTCTTGGACCCATCGCCAGACCTTATAAATCTTGGAGGATAGCCGTTGAGGGGGCTGCTCCGGCTTTGCATTTGTAATACTCTCCGCGGGTGGAGGAGATCTTTTTAGCGTGGCAGTCGAAGAGTTCTTGCGTACCCTCCTTAGTGGTTCAAAGTTGTTCCCGGTTAGAACAGCAGCATCAACTTCCACCATCGGAGCCGGTGGAGTTAGCCCTGAGGGGGAGTTGCCCCCGGCCTTCCTTACTCGGCGCCAGTGGCGACGTCGAGCGTGTCGAGCTGTTGGGACTGGCTCGGCGATAGGGATAGTCTCGTCTTGCCCCCTATCCGGATGAGGCGCCGCTGGTGCCAGCCTCTTGAAGGCTGATGTATTTTGAGTGGCGATGTTCAATCTGTCAAAAACAGACCCTCGAGCTGGAGCAGGAGCCGGAATAGTCAGCCTTGAAAAGACCGATTCTTTAGCAGGAGAAGCCGTCTTGACGACTTCAGGAATGGAGATGGTTGTCTCCTTTGCGATGGCCACGTCAGGAGTCATGGGCTTTTTGGCAGGCCCATTGGAGTTCAGGTTCAGCCTGGTAAAGACCGAGGCTGCCGGCTTGACATTGGACGACTCGTTGAAAGGGGCCGTTGTAGCAGTGAGCCGATCGAAGACCGACTTCTTTTCCACTTCCGGTGCAGGCACTGGAATGTTGAAGCTTGCAGGCGGGAGCATGGTCCCGAAAAACAGACCGGTGGTAGCCTGAGTCACCTGTTCCACTGGCATGGCAAGGATGGAAGCCGCTTGAGGCCCATAGGCTACACCTCCAGGTGAGGCGGAGCGTCTGTTGCACTTGCATTTCGAGCAGCTCGAGCAGTTGGATGCCATTGATGCTTGATTTCTGCGCCAGCCAAAAGTCCAAATCTTAGTAACTTGAAACCCAAAGGCAACCATTAACAAACCGCGATTCGTTCATGAAGACGACACACGAAGTGTGGAGTGGAAAGAGGAAAAGGTCCCACCGGGCGTGCCAGAATCTGTTCCCCTCCGAAAGGCAGTGCGACTGACGTCTTTCCTGAAATTCGGGGCAAATGCTAATTGGTGCTATCCGTCCACCTCTCCGAAGATGCCAAGTTGATTTATGGCACCGTGTATCGAAGGTTTACACGGATGCGTCCGATGTAGCAGACTTCGTCAGATTCCCCCTCGCTCGAGGGGTTTTTGATTGTGGGGACGCTCTTCCCTGCAGACGCAAGCCCCTGCATTTAGTTACGTTACCGCACCGCGGTAACAACTTTCTCCTTCTCCATATGGTCACTTCGTGTCGTGTTTGTTTGTTTTGTGTTTGGTTGCCCGTGGATTGTATACGGAGACTAAGTTATGTTGTCGCCCATAGGGCGTGGACTAGTCCAAATCCGTATCTTTCTTAGATATGGGTTTGGGGGGGTTTTGTGTTTAAGGATACGTTAGTCTCATTTGAGACTAAGATCAACTTAAACGTTTGTTAAGGATACGTTAGTCTAATTTCAGACTAAGATCAACTTAACGGGATCGTTTAGATTCGACAAAAGAGCAATTAAGGGGGGGCCTGTTGTTTAGTTTAGTGACATTGCGGTCGATAGGTAGTTTAAGGACATTGTGGTCCAATGTTAGTTTTAAGACGTTGCGGTCAAGGTTAAGGACATCATAGTCCGTGGATTTAAGGACTCCACAGTCCGGCGTTAGTTTTAAGACATCACGGTCAAGGTTAAGGACATCATAGTCCGTTGTTAGTTTTAAGACATCCCGGTCAAGGTTAAGGACATCATAGTCCGAGGATTTAAGGACTCCACAGTCCGGTGTTAGTTTTAAGACATCACGGTCAAGGTTAAGGACCTCATAGTCCATGAGTTTAAGGACCCCACAGTCCGTATTAGTGTGTGGTCATCGGGACCCGTCACCTTTTTGAAGACGTTGAGGAATTACAACGCCAAGTATCAAAAGAGTGAAGAGATGTACCCTTGAACCAAGGTAGATTAAATAATTTTTGGCCCAATTTGGAACGAAGACCAATTAATTATATTATGAGCCCATTAGCCCAATTATGTTTGAATTGAGGACTTATAGCCAGCTTGGGCTAAGTCCAATCATGTTTAGAATATTGGCCCTCTGTTGGTTCATTGAAGGAGAGGCTTTGCCTTTAGAAACTTAGCTAATTGGGCTAAAGCTAGTGTTAAACACTAAAGACCAACAGTATTAGCAAGTTAGTGTTAAACACTAAAAGATAATCGGTGTTAAACACTAGCAACAGGGGCTTTCAAATTAGTGTTAAACACTGAAGCAAATCAGTGTTAAACACTGGAAACAGAGATTTCAAATTAGTTTTAAACACTAAAGAAAATCAGTATTAAACACTGGAAACAAAGTTTTCAAATTAGTGTTAAACACTAAGAAAATCAGTGTTAAACACTGGGAACAAAGTTTTCAAATTAGTGTTAAACACTAAGGAGAGAGGGGTCACGTGTGGACACGTGAGAGCGCCCTGATTCCCCTTATTTTATTCTGCCGAAAGCATTGAATACTTTCTATAATTGCTCTTGGAGCATCACGTGCTGTCACGTGATGGGAATGTGGGTTTTTAACTGTTAAAGCTTTTGCCAAGGGGTCACGTGGTAGCACGTGAGGCGTTGCCTCAAAGTTTTTTTCTGTGGATCTTTACAGGGGTCACGTGGTAGCACGTGACTCTGGTTCTTTGCGTGTTTTAAAGATCTGTTCATCTTTTAAGAATTAAATTCTTCATAGGGTTAAACCCTAGCAATAAACTTTAGAGGAATTAAATTCCTATTTTCTTCTGAAGAATTATATTCTTAGATAGGATTAAACCCTAATTTTCTTTTCTGTAGGAATTAAATTCCCCATACATGTAAAGAATTAAATTCTGGCATAGGGTGAAACCCTAATTTCTTTCTTTTAAGGGAATTAAATTCCTGTGGGTTTGAGAGAATTAAGTTCTCAATTAGGGTTAAACCCTAGTTCTGTCCATTTTGAAGGAATCAAATTCCTGTAATATAGGGTTAAACCCTAATTTTATCTCAAAGGAATTAAATTCCTATAATTCTGTGAGAATTGATTTCTCAAAACTCAAGTCCTCCTCTATGTTTTAGATCTGCATGGTAGGATCTCAACCCAATGAGAATTAAATTCTCAATTCATGGGGAGATGTGCACTTTGCAGATCCTCCACCAGAGAAAGAACTAAGTTCTTTTCTTTATATAAGAGTTAAACTCTTTTGAGAATTAAATTCTCTTTTGAAGCCTCTCTTTTCTTACCTAGGGTTTTTCTTTTGCGGAGAATCAAATTCTTCCTTCTGAATTTTCAAGATTCCAAGGCTCTATATCTCTCTCTCCTTTTCTTCTCCTTCTTTTTTGGCTCCTATTTATAGGAGAAGGAAAAGAATCAATCTGTTTTAGTGAATCTTTCATTGAAAGATTTGATTTGTTTATTGAGAGATTTGATTTAACTTCATCATTAATCTGGGCCTTTAGATTATTAGGTGAATTTTATTCACCATTGGATTTTAAATCCAAAGAAATCTATTTGTTATTTCGGTTAGATTTAGGGGGAAATCTTTCCATGTCCAAGATTTTTCCATAAATTGGTGATATTTAATCACCTTCAGATTCTTGATCCAACGGTTTCAGATAATTCGTCTCCATTTTGGAAAGATTTGAATGATCTCTCCTCGGAATTTAATTCTGTTAAAAAATAAGGCTTTTAAAGCCGGTCACGTGTGAGCACGTGATCCCTGGTCACGTGTGAGCACGTGACCCCCGGAATGGGCTTTTCTTCTTCTGCGCTCTGTTCTATGGCCGCTGCTTAACCATCACGTGCCAACACGTGACCACTGGTCACTTGTGAGCACGTGATGCCTCTTCTGAAGGTTTTTCCTGATTTTTAATCAGGGAACACTTGCCTCTATGGACAATGAACATCAGAGGAGGCACGAGAATATGGATCTTGAATCCATATTTCTCCACACCAAGGAGCTGTATGGAGAGCAATCTCGTATCGCTAGATACGAAACCTCGAAGAAGCTATTTCAGTCGAGGCTGGCCTTCGGATCATCTGTAGGGGAACACGTCCTTTGGATGATTGGCTATATTGAGGAGCTCGCGGACCTCAGGACCACGTTAGAGAATGACCTGTATACAGACTTGATTCTCCAGTCCCTTCCTTCCACCTACGCCCAGTTTATCTTGAATTTCAATATTCAAGGTAAAGAAGTTGAACTTCCGGAACTGCTCAACATGTTGAGGAGTGTAGAGGGCACCTTGCAGAAAGCAAGGGAAACACCCGCTATGTTTGTTGGTGGTGCTTCCTCTTCTAGGTCCAAGGCGAAAGCGAAAGGAAAGAAGAAGAAGGCCCCTACCAAACCGAGATGAGGTGTTGGTAAGGTGGAAGCCAAGGGAAAGGCAAAAGTACCAAGGCCGATAATAGGAAAGGACGAATGCTTCCACTGTCATAGAAAGGGCCATTGGAAGAAAGATTGCAAGGCTTGGAACACCAAGAACCAGGACCCGAGGCAGGTTATGGCTTCGGCTTCAGGTGTGTTTGTAATTGAAAATTGTCTCTCAGTCAACTCTACTTCCTGGGTATTGAATACCGGATCAGGATCTCATATATGCAATTCTTTGCAGGCACTGAGAATCCGTAGAGTCTGAAGACCGGTGATATGACCCTCAGGGTTGCTAACGGAGCGAGCGTAGATGCTGTGTCCATAGGGGAATATCACCTTGGATTGACGAGTGGACATATTTTGGTTTTGCGCAACTGTTTTTGTGTACCTAGTTTAACTTATAATATCAAATCAGTATCCTTGTTATCAAAAGAAGGTTATACTTTTACATTTGTAAGCGATGTTGTGAACATCTACCTTAATCATGGTTTGATTGGGTCAGGTACACTAAACAACGGTATATACGTATTAAACCAATTGCAGATTTTCAATGTCCAGAACACACTTAAATGAAAGTCTCCGGATACAAATTAGGCTTTCTTATGGCATTGTAGACCGGGTCACATCAATGAGACAAGTTTAACTAAGTTACATAAAGAAGGATATTTGGATCCGTTCGAATATCAATCTTATGCAACTTGTCAATCATGTCTCAAAAGAAATATGAAAAAGACTCTGTTCACTGGACACGGAGTAAGAGCGAGCGAGCTCTTAGGACTCATACACAGCGATGTATGTGGTCCAATGTCTACACATGCAAGAAGTGGTTATTCCTATTTCATTACTTTTACAGATGATTTCTCTAGGTATGGACATATTTTCTTAATGAAACATAAATCCGATGTTGGCTACAGTGCCCTCAAGGCAATTATCATAGTCGCGGACTTGTGATTATGATGATTGAGTGAGGACCTATAACGATAAAAAAATCTTACTTAAGATGATAGTATGCTATCTGGTTTGTCTTTATCATCATGTACGTGTTGATAGAGCCCATAAGATTCTTGCTTGACTGCCAGAATTATGAAGGCGATCATATATGTGGGAGCTGGGATCTATAAGCGCATCCTTAAATTTCCCTAGTCGTAGGAGTATCGAGACCGGGCATCGATACTCTAGTGTAGACTAGTGTATACTGATCGAGACCCCGACGAGGGGCGATGGCCAGGTCTCACAAGCCATTGGTGTTAGTTAGTTCACCTAAGATAGTATACAGGTGCTCATTGGGTTATGAGTACACTGGACGGACTCACCGGAAACCTGCTAGTTGGTATTATACCTATTGTCAGATGGCAGTTCCCAGGTGACATGTGTACAGGTTAGTCTGTCGACCTGAGATCGTCATTTGTCTCATGTGAGTTACCACTGTGTTTTGATTACTACCCTACCACGGCTCAAAGGAGTCATGCAAACAGGTTTTAGTTGGATACAGTCCCGATCCACATGGAGGCAGTGATCGGATCGTCGGGGATTCGTCTCTCCCGGTATTGGGGGTTGATGTCGCGTTTTGTATGGATGGCCATCACCATAAATCCGTGGCCACGGTGGACGAGAATTATCGATCCAGGATTGATAGTTTCTCAGGTGGTGATGGGTTTCATCCCGACACTAAATATCGCGTTGTTGGGGGGTCTGACTTTATCCACCCCCCTAGACTCCATATGCGATACTCCTAGACGAACAGACCAGACTGTACGGATATTGTCACTGTCAGGCTCAATAGGGGTTCAGGATGAGTTTGCTCGTCAGCCTCCCTTTCGCTCAATACCTTGGTAGCCATTACGTACAGCTAGTGCCGCTGACCTGCTTATGGTTAAACCCACTGCCAGCGTATTGACGAGTCTTTAGAGTCCCACACAGAGGTTTTCCCTGGTTCTGGCGAAATGATGTAGTAGCCGTATTGGATACGTGCAGGGTTCCTATCGATTGGTGTACTTTGTACCAGGACTTTTGATCGGACAATTGATAGTACTAGCCGACTCAGACTTGAGCCGGATTATTAAATCAGGTATTGATTTAATAATTTACGTATATGTATATCGATATGTATATTCTAGTATTATATTCTTTGTGTTAATCTATCTTATTGTGTATTCGTATTTCGGTACGAATGCAGATATATTTACAGTAGAATGCAATCCGTATTTTTTACCGGATAACATTCTAGAAGGTGCCACCTCATTTCTTGATTTGACCATTTTATTAAAATGGTAAATGAGGTGGAAATTGCATTAGGAGGTATGGTGACAACCATGCTTGCAATAGTGCACACAAATGGATTGTTAATTCATTTGTGTTCACTATTCAAGCATGGGAGGAATTTAAAATTGGAAAAAGGCTTTTAACAAAACCAAGGGTGCTAATTTCTTTTTTGAAGCAAGAGTTCATTTTTGAAGCATGAAGGTTTTGTTCATTGTTTTTTTTCTTCTTGAGCTCCTCATTCACCATGAGCTTCACCTTCCTCTAGCTTTCTTTCTTTTACTTCCACCTTCAAGTTTTTGAGATAGCTAACACTAAGAAACATTCACACTACATCCTAGGCTCTCTAGGGTAGCATCCTAGAGACCCTAGTTGCTCCATAAGTACCATATCGTGGAGCTAGAGCCGGAGTTACATCCCTCGGGTGGATCATCAGAGATGGAGGAAGTCCGGCGACCAAACTACATCAAGGAACCACTAGGAGCTTGGAATGAAGACCGAAGGACACGGATCAACTCGGTATAATGATTCTAACTCTTAGTTTAGCTTGCTAGTTTAGGGTTTAAGGTCGATCCGGGATTCGGGTAGCGGTAGCGCCAGTTCAGAAATTTTTGTTCCGCGTTTTGGCCACGTTTCGATGGCCGGGGCGCTGCCGTAACCCTTCATGATATCAGAGACACCCTTTTAACCCTACTATCTTGTTTAAACGTGCTTGAAAGATCGATCAACGGAAATTTCCAAAATCACGATTTCATTTTTCTGTTCTCTGCCGATTTTCAAAAGTGTTAAAAAAATATTTTCCAGTGGCTTAAAAATCCGTGCAGGCTATTTTAGGGGTACAGAAAAAATTTGGGCTTCTGATTCCTCTAAACCGCCGCGGAACCAACGCACTTACCCCCTATTGGCGGCGGATCCGCGGCCATTTAGTGGCGACGGGCTTCAACATTTTTCTTGTAGCCCCCTGACTTGGAATTGTGATTTTTTTAATATCCTGTTTTGGCCCAGCTTTCTGTGAAGTGTTGTTTTTGCTATTGGGGCCAAATTGGAACTTAGTCGATCGATATTTTAAGTGTGCGTTTAACAGTACATACATTTCTATCTGCGACCGTGAATGTCATTTGATCGGTAAACCCATCTAACTGCTATATGTTCTTTTAGACGGGTTTGCGAACGTGACATTCACGTTGATGTTCTGTGTTGTGCTGTGATGTTGGTTGGATCGTCGTGGTGGATAGCAATGGTGCAATGTTAGTACAGTTTTATTTCATTTGTAAATTTGATATTGCGGGGCGAGCGTCCGACATGTGGACTGCCGTCACTGCCAGTTTGTATATTATTCTTTTGGGGCACGACCGGGTTGAGGTCGATGTCACCCTTGTATATTATTTTCTTTTCCGTACTAGGATTACCCCGCGGTGGGGTGCACGAATAGACGGATTCTAGAGGGCAACGGGTCCGCATCTCATGGCATTAGGACGGAAGGGATCTTACTCTAGAATTGGCGGGCTATTCGCCGCACTCGTATGGGGTATAGCTATGACCCACGGAGGGGCGCTCAAGTTACCGGATTCCGAGAAGTGCCGGGTGGCCCATTCACGTTGTTGAAGGGGCTGCCTCACTTCTGGTTTTGGCGGGTAACTTGCCGCGCTCGTAGGGGTCTAGGTTTCATTGCACATGCTATCCACACGACAGGGAATGTTCAGTTGATAAAACTGCACATTTGTATTACATTTTTCCTACCATTTTCATATTAAAAAAGGTCTTTATTATAATATATTATACATATGAGGGTTTATGTGTAAAAACATTATTTTCCATGTGTTAATATATTTTAATTATCATTTGGTAGGAAAATGTATGCAAATAAATCTATTGACCAAATCTTAGTAGAACTAAGCCTACTAAATATTATTTGAGATTATTGTGCAGAATTTTCCAAGTTGTTATGCAGAATTTATCAAGCAAATCAAGTTGTTGAAGAAAACTTGCCAAATTAAGAAGCAAAACTTAGAGACCAAGTCTGGAAGCAACCGAGAGAAGATTTCTGAATTCTGAAGGTGCCTAGGATTGCCACATGTCACAATCACAAAGCCCAAGAAAACTCATCAAGAGATCTCCACCTTTGGCCGCGGAACCGCGGCCAAACCCCCCTGTTGGCCGCGGATCCGCGGCAATCTAGAGAGATCTTTTGCTACATTTTTGGGAGATCAATCACTGCTGAATTTTACCAAGTTTCCAACCTAAAGATTCTGGCTTTGCACTATAAAAGGGCACCGAGAGCCTCTTGGAAAAGTTATCAAGCCGAAGAGATCACGAAGCTCCAGACGCTCACGCATCCAGGCTGATCATCGACTATTCGACTACCTCCATAGGAAAGATCGAGAAGCAACTAGTTTGTAATCATTTTCTACGGATTAAAGTGTAGTTTGTTCAAGTCGATTAATAAAGGTAGTTATTTTATTTAATTCTTTTTGCATTTTACATTATGTTTTCCCTCTCTGTCTTTTCATCTTCTTCTCCCAACATGCGCGAGTAATTCTCCGCTTGTTAGGGTTCGTAGGATTAGGGTAGGCTAATGGACGATGAAAATAACTAAACCATTTTTAAGTCCTATAAAGTTTAGGAACTTTATCAAAAGAATCATTAACATCCTAATCGGGCGCGCTAGCAATTCTTTGCTAGTTCCGACCGCGATTAAAGATTAGATTAATGATTGTTTTGGTAAATACTAGATATGAACGGAGTTCCGTGTCGAGATAAGGGTTAAGAGTGGGATTCCTTTTCCCTCCAGAAACCCTAATCTACACGCATCATCGTCGTTCTAGTTCTAAATCTATTAATGGATAAAAAGGGTAACTTTTAATTAATCGTCCATAACTACTAAATCCTAACGAACCCTACAAGCCCTCTTATTATATTAATTACATCTTTGAAATAATTTAGATCTGTATTTTATATTCTTGTTTAACGTAGATCTAGAAACCATTCTATAAAATTCTTTATCCCTCCTCTCTTTCTCAACACATCTAAAGTAAAAGTAAAAGGTTCCACGTTTTCCAGAGGACGACCCGTACTCATCTCGGTCTAGCTACGTGCGACACCGTTATTGATTACGGTTAAACTACAAAAACACTTTCTCGTACCAATCAGGGAACGTCGGGTCTCACTTGCGGCTCAAGTGAAACTCGGGGCTCCAGATTATCCAACATTCTGTGTTGCTTCTGTGATGTTTCTGTGATGTTGCTTTATATCATGCCTGGGAAGATTGTTATATATATATATATATATATATTAGTAGATGTTGTATATGTTTTGCACCCGCACTAGTCCAGCCCCCGCTCTGTCGTTAGTTAAGTAACCTAACGGGTGATGACGGGGCCCAGTGGCGAATGCGGATGGCATATACGTACATTTTATTTTCGTTCTTTTCTGGTGTGATTAATTGATGGGGCTGCATTGATTCTTATCAATGCAAGGATAAATCTGTTGGAGATAGTGCCCTCAGAGTCAATTATTGGATCACAGGCACGTGATTGCAATGATTGAGAGAGGACCTATACCGTTAGAACAGTCTTACTCAAGATGATAGTGTGCTATCTGGTTTATCTTTATCATCGTGTACTGTTTCAGGTGACCTTACAGGTCACTATTGCACGTTGATAGAGCCCTTAGAATTCTTGCTTGACGGCCAACAGTATGATGGCGATCATATACGTGGGAGCTGGGGTCTATAAGCACATCCTTAAAAGGTCCCTAGTCGTGGGAGTTTCGAGACAGGGTATCGATACTCCAGAATAGACTAGTGTATACAGTCGAGACCCCGACGAGGGGCGGTGGCCGGTCTCACAAGCCACTGGTGTCAGTTGGTTCATCTAAGATGTATACAGGTGCTCATTGGGTTATGAGTACACCGGACAGGACTCGCCGGGAACATGCTAGTTGGTCTTATACCTGACGTCAGATAGCAGTTCCCTGGTGACATGTGTACAGGTTAGTTCATCGACCTGAGATCGTCATTTGTCTCATATGAGTTCCCACTGTACTTTGATTACTACTCTACCACGGCTCAAAGGAGGCGTGCAAACAGGTTTTAGTTGGGTACAGTCCCAAGCCACATGGAGGCAGTGAGCGGATCTGCAGGGGTTCGTCTCTCCCGGTATTGAGGGTGAGATCACGCTGTGTCTAGGAGAGCCATTACACAAAGCCCTCGGCCGAGGCAGGAGATTTACTGGTAGGTATTCCAGTAGTATCTCAGGGTGTTCTGGGATACACTCCGACACGACTTGTACCGCTTTTGGGGGTCTGACTTTTACCAACCCCCTAGGACCTCCATGCGATGCTCATAGACGAACGGACCGGACTGTACGGATATTGTCACTGACAGGCTCAGTAGGGTGTCAGGATGAGTTCGCTCATCGACGTCCCTTTTGGTCAATACCTGGTAGCCCGTTACGTATGGCTAATACCTCTGACGAGCTAGTGGTTAAATCCACAACCAAAGTATTGACGAGTCTTTAGAGTCCCCCACAGACCGTTTTCTCAAGTTTCGGGCGAAACGCTGTAGAGGCCGTATAGAGATATGGCAGGGTTCGATCTTATACGTGCGGTATTGCACGGATCATGATCGGACGGATAATACTAGTGGGCTTTGGTTTAAGCCGGATCCTAGTATTGTACAGTGTAGATTTTGTCTCATTGCATTTGTATTCGGTCGGAATACAAATGCGGGTATGTATATACAGTCGCGGGTTTTTCCTGTAATTTATTACGGGATCAGTTTTTTGAAGTTGCCAGTTTGCATTCTGTTTCAGCCAGTTTTCCTTTGTTCCTTCACGGCCGGACTTTTGTGATGGGAGGGGCTAATTTGCATATTTGCAAATTAGCATTGTGGAGGGGGTTTCTTGTAAATGGTGAGATTATGATAATACAAGCATCTTTGCTTTTTCTTTCATCATGGCTTTTGCATTAATGTGAGTGGATTGAAAGGATTTCATGAAAGACTTTGGTGTGACTATTTTTTCTCATTATCTTCACATGGCTTATGGTCACCATTTGATTTCCCTACACTCACCTCCCTTGTATTTTTTCCCTTCTCCATTTGATATGGCCGGCCACATTAGGTGAGAGAGAGAGAGGAATTCATTTTGTGAGGGGGAAATTTCTTCATCTCATTTTGACTACTACAATTTCCTCACCTCTCTCCAAAGTTCTTATTTCTCCTCCATCAAAAGGCAACTTCACAACCCCATGAGACAAACATTACTACACTTAGCCTACAGCATCCTTGGACACGTCGACTCGCCAACTTCGTGCTCGAGTTGTCTCGGTCCAGAGGTGGGAGCCCGTAAAAGAACCCGGCGATGTCGTGCCCTTTCCGACGAGGAGGTGAAGACCGGAGATTCCGCGAGGAGATCGGGACGGAGGCCGAAGACCGAAGGATACGGATTGCTCAGTATAGCATTCTATCCCCTCTCTAGATAGCTAGTAGTAGGTTAATGGTTTGATCCGGGTTTTTAGGATGCGGTAGTGCCGGTTTTCTAGTTGTGAAAATTTTTCGTTTCCGCATTTTGGCCTCGGATAGACGGCCGGGGCGCTACCATAGTCCTACAAAAACAAACCTATATATGATGTTGTTGGAATCAAGTCTTTAAAAACTGACATTACAGACGTTCTCTTTTTCTTTGCACAATGGTATTCGATTGGGAATATCCTGCACCTCATTCGACGAGGCAAGGGCCGAGATCCCTTCATCGGGAGTGACCCCTTGAGTAAAAGTTTGCGTCAACGTAATAACTTCACTATAGTCGATTATTTTGCTTTGCATCGTGGTATTCAGTTTGGAATATCCTGCACCTCATTCTACGGGGAAAGAGCCGAGATCTCTTCAACGGGAGTGACCTCTTTAGCAAAAGTTTTCACCACTATATATTTGTAAAACCACTTGGATTCCTTCAACGATATCAAGTTCATTACGTTAAAAAAATTTCGCCAAAAACCAGTCGCAGCCCTTCGTCATTTCAGATTGGTATTGCTTAGGATTCGTGCTACGTATGTTGACCTAGTCAAGGCGTAGTGTTCGATAGCTCTGTAATACTTTTATGCTGCATGAATATGCGATTGGTTAGGACAGTCGTACGGTCATGTTGACCTAGTCAAGGGCTCGTACGGGTGGGTCTAATTAATCCAGGATAATGACGGGTTGAACTTGACTTGTGACTTATGATATGTTGACCTAGTCAAGGTCATAAGCCGCTTGGGGTAAAAATCACATCGGGAGTTTCAAACATACAAGAAACTTGCTATACATGCGCATACATTCTGGAGTTTGTTGACTTGAGTGGCTTCCATCAAGTTATCATGCGATAATAGTTGGATCCTGATTCCTACTGATGAGTAGGATTACTCCTCGGGTGATTCCGACTAATTCTCCTTTTAGGTTTGGAGGAGAATTCGAGAATACAGTGGGAGCTATCCAGATTAGATAAAATGAATAACCATTTTGATTTAGGTTAGAGTGCACGCTGAGTGTTTCTTCTCTCTCTCTCTGGCTGCGACTATGACCCGAACTTTGACCAAAACTCATGAAACCAGGTTGACCGAACCTTCTTAAAACACTTTGGATTTTGGAATGTCACGGTGTCGCATACATCATTTCCACTTTTATATCACCTTTGCATTTCTCCAGAACACCCCGTATTACTACGAACATCCACTTCCATTGGATAAATACATCGTATAGTTACATACGAACTCGAAGGAACTTTTTCGAGGATGGATTCTTGTTCTGGAGAGATTGAATAGGATTATTCGGTTGTCTTTTCTCTTTACCTTCTCTCAGGTTGTGAGGGCTCCTAGGATTAGGAGAGGGTACACCTATTGAGCTTATTGGATAGTCTTCTTCCAAACCATAGGCAGGTGCCGACCGGTAGGGAAGGAAGAAAACCAATAAGCTTAACTGTGGTGTACAGAAGGTAATAAGTAAAGACATATAAAGGGATTAGAATAATGGCAGAGGAAATTGCGATCACCATCATTCACGACAAAGACCGTGTATACCCCTGCCACTCCAACATTCACTTTGCATTTCTCTAGAACACTCAGTATCACTACGGATATCCACTTCCATTGGATATGCCATCGTATAGTTATATACGAACTCGAAGGAATTCGTTCCAGATTCGGGGATGGTTTCCGGTTTAAGAGAAATTGGATAGGATTATTCAGATGTCTTTTTTCTTTCCCTTCTCTCAGGTTGCGAGGGCTCCTAGGATTAGGAGAGTACACCTATTACACTTATTGGATAGTCTTCTTCCAAATCTTAGGCTGGTGCCGAAGGACAGGGAATGAAGAAAACCAATTAGCGTAAAGGAGGTGTACAGAAGGTAATAAGTAAAGACATAATAAAGAGATTGCGGCGAGGGCAGGTAAATATATGGTTACTGTCATGATTCAGGCTAATGGAAGAGGCGTTACTAGGAATACCAGTTAACCCTTTTGAAACATTTTCATGTTTCAGTTTTACTATACGATGTTAATTAAAAACTGTTTTCCCAATAAGAATCTAACTCCAGGGTATGTATTTACCAGATCAGTTTCTCACATCTGCATGTTATTACAGATGGTGAGTGAGAGTAAGATATTGGAAATTGGGTGATTAGATCCTCTTTATATCGGAATTCATTGTAATTAGTGATATTTGAGGAAATCATCTGGATTTTGCCGGATGGCAAATATTTGGTTTCGAATATCCGTTGTTATGCATCAATTTCAAACTCATATATCTGTACATTTATTTTATAAAGTGAGATATAACTTTTTGATATTGTGTCTATGACATTTAGCTATATCAGTTGGTGATTAGGTAAGGTGCATTCAACAGCGGTGTAACTCTTCTTAACCAAAGTACAGTTTTTCAACCTACGACGCACAGAGTTTGAGTTATTGAACTCAGGGGACTTATACAAAGTATTGTATGTTGTCCAGTGTCCATTAGGACAATGTGGTTGGTACTCGCACTGTATTATGTTTACTCATAACTACTCTGATTCTAGACATGTATTTCATTCAATGCAAGGTTCAGATTTTGAGAAGTTATAGGTATAAGAATAAAGTAGAGAACCATTTATTAGAAGTATCGGGATTCTTCGAAGTATTCGAAGATGTAGATACTTGTATTTGGTATTCCGTTGATAGTGATGGTTTTGAGAACTTGCTTCTCTTTTGGGTTACTCATATATGGATGCACTCCTAGATGAGTAATGCTGATTGTCCTCCTTCCATTTGGTTGATATGCACTGGAGACGGCTGCATGATTTTGAATTTGGTTCAAATTAGATTAGTGCTTTTTTTCTATATTAGATTTATATAGAATCAATTTATATCTTAACGATGTTGAGGTATAGGGAGTTGTCCGGCTGATGCTTAAAACCAGAATCCGGATAAACTCAAGGCACGTTTCAGTAATGGCAGTTTGTGGGTTATCCCGGACTTTGACGAGGGTTAACTTTCTACCATCAATAAGATCAGCATTTATATTGTTCTTGACTCGCCACAGTTTTAGTAAAATAGATTTTTTCAGAAAAACAAAAGTGGGAGTATGGTAGAACTGGGAGTGATTCCAGAACCATAAACGATTACTGAAGATTTAATAGAACCTAACGATTCAATCAGTTTCGACGTTCCATTAGCCACTCCGCAGATTTTGGTGGGTAACCTCAGGCACCCGAGAGGTACTTCGATCTTCTCAGAGATGGTGATAGGGAGGTTCTTGTTTACCCAGACTTGCCATTGCTATTGTTCTAGACTATAATACCCTGTATGAGGATGAGTATAGCGCCATTCTAAACAAGCTTTAGAAGTGCACGTGTATATGACTCTGCCAGAGGGTTGTTGTAGTCAGTGGGAGCAGCAGAAGCATAGTGGGCAAGTAGCTTATGTCTATTTATAGACTAAAACAGGTATAGCGGAAATAGATCATCTAATTTTGATGTGACAGTCATAGGTTTTGACCTCATCAGAATAGGAGATGGATCTGGTAAGAAGGTAGTAGTAGAGAGTGATGTCCAGGTATTGGGATGACATGCACTTGATAGGAAGAGATATTCCTATACTACGATCGGTTGTACTATGGTTGTCACAAAGTTGTTTCTCCACACAGGATATGGATATAATATCAGATTTTCTGGTTACTAGATCTATGTTTTTAGATCTAGATTTGGGAAGTATCCTAATTTGGGCACTTTGACATTAAATGGACGACTCCTGGCATGGTGGTGTACCTGCAGGTGATGGAGTCAACCTCTCTAAAGGTGTCTTACAGACTAAAGGGAAGAAGGATCTGTATGATTAGCATATCACTTGCTTAGGCAATTGAGTTAATCATGAAATGTCAAGTACCACACCAGATATTGCTTTTGCACTAGATGCAATAAGCAGATATATTAATCCAATCCTGGAGAAACATTGGGAAGCAGTTATTGAACATAAGTGAATGTTCTTGGAAAATGATTACGCCAGCCTCCTTCGGGAGACGGTTATCATTTCAGGCTTCCAAGGTGACCTGGATGAAGAGTGACTGTCAGAGTTATAGTTTTCCCTCTTTTGAGGGACAGTATGTTGGACAGGTGGTGCAAGCGAATACTGAGGAAAGGTATGGCGCAGGATACTGATTAAATTCAGTGGACAATACAGTCTAAGTAGTTTGCTGGATTTGGAGTTCATTTGAGAACTAGGTCCCATCAGATATCCAGACAAATTCTAAGACAGGTATTGCTCATTTTGGGAGATAGTTTTCTCTCCGAAGTTGAGATATAGAGAGATATAGAAAGAAACATTGGAGCGGATCCACTCACTGAGGCTATTTCTCGAACGCAATCATTTTCGCAAACGGGATTTGCGAAACTGATTAGTAGAGAAGTTGGGTGTTCGGTATCACACGGGCTGTGAGTATGCGACATCGCAATAATTGGCCTTAAGTGCAAGTGGGAGATTGTTGACTAAAGTGCCCTCAAGGCAATTATCATAGTCGCGGACTTGTGATTATGATGATTGAGTGAGGACCTATACCGATAAAACAGTTTTACTCAAGATGATAGTATACTATCTGGTTTATCTTTATCATCATGTACGTGTTGATAGAGCCCATAGGATTCTTGCTTGACTGCCAGCATTATGATGGCGATCATATATGTGGGAGCTGGGGCTATAAGCACATCCTTAAATGTCCCTAGTCGTAGGAGTATCGAGACCGGGCATCGATACTCCAGTGTAGACTAGTGTCTACTGATCGAGACCCCGACGAGGGGCGGTGGCCAGGTCTCACAAGCCATTGGTGTTAGTTAGTTCACCTAAGATAGTATACATGTGCTCATTGGGTTATGAGTAAACTGGACGGACTCGCCGAGAACCTGCTAGTTGGTATTATACCTATTGTCAGATGGCAGTTCCCAGGTGACATGTGTACAGGTTAGTCTGTCGACCTGAGATCGTCATTTGTCTCATGTGAGTTACCACTGTGCTTTGATTACTACCCTACCACGGCTCAAAGGAGTCGTGCAAACAGGTTTTAGTTGGGTACAGTCCCGAGCCACATAGAGGCAGTGATCGGATCGTCGGGGATTCGTCTCTCCGGGTATTGGGGGTTGATGTCGCGTTGTGTACGGATGGCCATCACCATAAATCCGTGGCCACGATGGACGAGAATTATCGATCCAGGATTGATAGTTTCTCAGGTGGTGATGGGTTTCATCCCGACACTAAATATCACGTTGTTGGGGGTCTGACTTTATCCACCCCCTAGACTCGATATGCCATCCTCTTAGTCGAACAGACCGGACTGTACGGATATTGTCACTGTCAGGCTCAGTAGGGGTTCAGGATGAGTTTGCTTGTCGGCCTCCCTTTCGCTCAATACCTGGGTAGCCGTTACGTACAGGTAGTGCCGCTGACGTGCTTATGGTTAAACCAACTGCCAGCGTATTGACGAATCTTTAGAGTACCACACAGAGGGGTTCCCTAGTTCTGGAGAAATGATATAGTAGCCCTATTGCATACGTGCAGGATTCCGATCGATTGGTGTACTTTGTACCAGGACTTTCAATCGGACAATTGATAGTACTAGCCGACTCGGATTTGAGCCGGATTATTAAATCAGGTATTGATTTAATAATTTACGTATATGTATTTCAATACGTATATTCTAGTATTATATTCCTTGTGTTATTCTATCACATTGTGTATTCGTATTTCGGTACGATTACAGGTATATTTATAGTAGAATGCAATCCGTATTTTTTACCGGATAACATTCTAGAAGGTGCCACCTCATTTCTTGATTTGGCCATTTTATTAAAATGGTAAATGAGGTGGAAATTTCATGAGGAGGTATGGTGACAACCATGCTTGCAATAGTGCACACAAATGAATTGTTAATTCATTTGTGTTCTCTATTCAAGCATGGGAGGAATTTAAAATTGGAAAAAGGCTTTTAACAAAACCAAAGGTGCTAATTTCTTTTGAAGCAAGAGTTCATTTTTGAAGCATGAAGGTTTTGTTCATTGTTTTTTTCTCTTCTTGAGCTCCTCATTCACCATAAGCTTCACCTTCCTCTAGCTTTCTTTCTTTTACTTCCAGTTTCAAGTTTTTGAGATAGCTAACACTAAGAAACATTCACACTACATCCTAGGCTCTCTAGGGTAGCATCCTAGAGACCCTAGTTGCTCCATAAACATCATATCGTGGAGCTAGAGCCGGAGTTACATCTCTCGGGTGGATCATCGGAGATGGAGGAAGACCGGCGACCAAACCACATCAAGGAACCGCTAGGAGCTTGGAATGAAGACCGAAGGACACGGATCAACTCGGTATAACGATTCTATCTCTTAGTTTAGCTTGCTATTTTAGGGTTTAAGGTCGATCCGGGATTCGGGTAGCAGTAGTGCCAGTTCATAAATTTTTGTTCCGCATTTTGGTTGCGTTTCGATGGCCGGGGCGCTGCTGTAACCCTTCATCCGAGGCCTTTGAGAAATTCCGAGAATATAAGAATGAAGTAGAAAAACAAACCGGCAATAGTATCAAGACACTAAGATCTAATCGAGGCAGTGAATACTTGAGTGCCGAGTTCCTGGATTACTTAAAAGAGAATGGAATTCTCTCTCAGCTTACTCCTCCATACACGCCACAACACAACGGTGTATCGGAGAGATAGAACCGAACCCTATTGGATATGGTATGTTCCATGATGAGTAATGCTGAGTTACCGCGATCATTCTGGGGCTATGCACTAGAATCAGTTGCATATCTTTTGAACAGGGTTCCTACCAAGACTGTGCCTACCACACCATATCAGATGTGGAGTGAGAAGAAACCCAGTCTTCAGTATTTGAAGATATGGGGATGTCCAGATTTTGTTAAATAGCAGCATGCAGATAAACTCGAGGCACAATCAGTACAGTGTAAGTTTGTGGGATACCCAAAGAACTCCAGGAGGTATTTTTTCTATTACGCAGAGGAACAAAAGGTTTTTGTTTCTCGTCATGCCCACTTTCTGGAACATCAGTTTTTAGAAAACGAAACAAGTGGGAGCACAATAGAACTGGAAGAAATTCCAGAACCACAAGCTATTACTGAAAGCTTGATGGAATCAGAAGTCTCAAGAGAACAGGACATTCCTACACCTCTCCGCAGGAGTAGTAGGCCATCTCATCCGCCTGAAAGATACTATGGTTTTCTCGCAGAAGGGGATAGAGAGGATTGCATCATTGATAATGATGAACCTACTAGGTTCTAGCAAGCCATTTAGAGCGGCGAATTGGTAAAATGGCTGGATGCAATGCGGACCGAAATGGAGTCCATGTACACCAACAAAGTATGGACTTTGGACATTGCTCCAGATGAGGTAAAACCCATATGATGCAAATGGATCTTCAGAAAGAAGATTGGTATAGATAGACAGGTTGAAACCTATAAGGCTAAACTTGTTGGAAAAGGTTTTCGTCAAAGACCTGGTTTGGACTATGACGAAACCTTTTCTCCAGTGGCTATGCTCAAATCCATTCGGATCCTTCTTGCCATTGCTGCCTTCCACGATTATTAGATTTGGCAGATGGACATAAAAACCGCTTTTCTAAATGGAAATTTAGAAGAGTGTGTCAATATGGACCTGTTGGATATAGTGCCCTCAGAGTCAATTATTAGATCACAGGCACGTGATTGCAATGATTGAGGGAGGACCTATGCCGGTAGGACAGTCTTACTCGAGATGATAGTATGCTATCTGATTTATCTTTATCATCGTGTACTGCTTTAGGTGACCTTACAGGTCACTATTGCACGTTGATAGAGCCCCTAAGATTCTTGCTTGATTACCAGCAGTATGAGGGCGATCATATACGTGGGAGCTGGAGTCTATAAGCACATCCTTAAAAGGTCCCTAGTCGTGGGAGTTTCGAGACAGGGCATCGATTTTCCAGAGTAGACTAGTGTATACAGTCGAGACCCCGACGAGGGGCGGTGGCCGGTCTCACAAGCCACTGGTGTCAGTTGGTTCACCTAAGATGTATACAGGTGCTCATTGGGTATGAGTACACCGGGCAGGACTCGCCGGGAACCTGCTAGTTGGGATTATACCAGATGTCAGATAGCAGTTCCCTGGTGACATGTGTACAGGTTAGTTCATCGACCTGAGATCGTCATTTGTCTCGTGTGAGTTCCTACTGTACTTAGATTACTACCTTACCACGCTCAAAGGAGACGTGCAAACAGGTTTTAGTTGGGTACAGTCCCGAGCCACATGGAGTCAGTGAGCGGATCTGCAGGGGTTCGTCTCTCCCGGTATTGGGGGTGAGATCGCGCTGTGTCTAAGAGAGCCATTACACAAAGCTCTCGGCCGAGGCAGGAGATTTACTGGTAGGTATTCCAGTAGTATCTCAGGGTGTTCTGGGCTACACTCCGACACGACTTGTACCGCTTTTGGGGGTCTGACTTTTACCAACCCCCTAGGCCCGCCATGCGATGCTCATAGACGAACGGACCGGACTGTATGGATATTGTCACTGACAGGCTCAGTAGGGTGTCAGGATGAGTTCGCTCATCGACGTCCCGTTGGTTAATAGCTGGTAGCTCGTTACGTATGGCTGATACCTCTGACGTGCTAGTGGTTAAATCCACAGCCATAGTATTGACGAGTCTTTAGAGTTCCCCACACACAGTTACTCAAGTTTTGGGCGAAAAGCTGTAGAGACCGTATGGAGATATGGCAGGGTTCGATCAGATACGTACGGTATTGCACGGATCATGATCGGACGGATTTTACTAGCCGGCTTTGGTTTAAGCCGGATCCTAGTATTAGACAGTGTAGATTTTGTCTCTTTGCATTTGTATTCAGTGGGAATACAAATGCGGGTATGTATATACAGTCGCGGGGTTTTCCTGTAATTTATTACGGGATCAGTTTTCTGAAGTTGCCAGTTTGCATTCCGTTCCGGCCGGTTTTCCTTTGTTCCTTCACGGCCGGATTTTCTGGTGGAGGTGGTTATTTGCAAGTTTGCAAATAACTTTTTGTGGAGGGGGTTTCTTGCATTTGTGGCTTCATTATGATATTCTTATCATCATGAAATTCCATTTTAATCTCATCCTTTGCATTTATTATGATAGATTGAGATTAGAGTTGGATTTGAAATGGTGTGACCATTTTCTTATCATCATGGCTTTTCTTCTATTGTTTATTCATTCATATTTTCCTCTTGCATTATTATTGGGATTGCTTGCTCCTCATTTTGGAGAGGGGGCCGGCCAATTTTTGAGGGGAGAGGAGAGAGTTCATTTTATGAGGGAAATTTGTTCATCTCACTTGGCTTGCTTGATAATTCAAAACCCCTCTCTAAAGTTCTTCCCTCAACCTCCAACAAGGCAACTTCAAACCCCAAAGAGACAACTTTTCTACACTACACCTACAGTATCCTTGGACGCGTCGGCTTGCCAACTTCGCGCCCGAGTTGCCTCGGTCCAGAGGTGGGAGCCCGTAAAAGAAATCGGCTTCGTGGTGCCCTTTCCGACGAGGTGGTGACGAACGGAGATTCCGCGGGAGATCGGAGTGGAGACGAAGACCGAAGGACACGGATCGCTTGGTATAACTCTCTACCCGTCTTTTAGTTTGCTAGTAGCTAGGTTAATGGCCTGATCCGGGTTAATAGTGCGCGGTGGTGCCGGTTTGCAAGTTTCGCAAAGTTTTTCGTTTCCGCGTTTCCGGCGTCGGATCGACGGCCGGGACGCCGCCGTGCACTTACATTGGTATCAGAGCCAGGCCATTAACTTAGTCTAGCTTGCTCTAACATGTTTGGAACTCGATCGAATAAAAAAAATCCCCAAAAACCGTATTTTCATTTGCATAAGTTTCTGTCGAAATTTTTTTAGCTCGAAAAGATTTTTCAGGTTGTTGTAGAAACATATGCAGGAGATTTTAAGAATTCTGGAAAAATTTGGTTAGGTAATTCTACAGTATGACCGCGGAAATGCGGCCAAACGCCTGCTTTGGCCGCGGTTCCGCGATTGAATTTGGTCAACGCCGTACCAAAATTTTCCAGTGGGCTTATGAATTGAAAATAGGGGTATTGGAATATTCTGTTTGGGCCCAGATTTTCTGTGAGTGCTACAGTAGTGCTTGGGGCCCACTTCGGTAAATTTGTTCGATCGGATATTTTAAACATGCTAGTTCACAGTATTTACATTATATCTGCGACCGTGAATGTCATTTGATCGGTAAATCCTGTCTAACTGCTATAGCCCTTTTAGATGGATTTGCGAACGTGACACTCACGTTGATGTTCTGTGTTGTGCTGTGATGTTGCGGACTGTCGTGGGGATAGCCTGGTTGCAGTGATAGTACAGTTTTGTTTTTATATGTACATTTGATATTGCGGGGCGAGCGTCCGATATGTGGACTGCCGTCACTGCCTGTTTGTATTATTCTTTTGGGGCACGACCGGGTCGAGGTCGATGTACCCATTGTATGTATATTTTACTTTCTGTACTAGGATTGCCCCGCGGAGGGGTGCACGGATAGCCGGGTTATAGAGGGCAACGAGCCCGCATCTCATGGCATTGAGACGGAGGGGGCTTTACTCTAGAATTGGCGGGCTATTCGCCGCACTCGTAGGGGGTACAGGTTGACCCAGGAGGGGTGCCCAAGTTACCGGATTCCGTGAAGTGCTGGGTGGTCCATTCACGTCGTTGAAGGGGGCTGCCTCGCTTCAGGTTTTGGCGGGTAACTTGCCGCGCCCGTAGGGGTCTAGGATTTCATTGCACAGGCTATCCACACGACCAGGGGAACGTCGGGTTTCAGTAGCGGCTCTGTGAAACCCGGGGATCCCAGATATCTGTATTGTTCTGTGATGCTGGTTACATTTATGTGCTGTTGCATTTTTTATCACGCCTTGAGCGAATATTATATATTGATATATATACTAGTAGATGTTGTATATGTTTTGCATCCGCGCTAGTCCAGTCCCCGCTCTGTCGTTAGTTAAGTAACCTAACGGGTGATGACGGGACCCAGTGGCGAATGCGGATGGTATATACGTACATCATTATTTTCATTCTTTATTGGTGTGATCAATTGATGGGACTGCGTTGATTCGGATCAATGCAAGCTAAACAAATCTATTCTAATGTTGTTGGAACATTTTTCAAAAAGCTGTTATTGCAAGGACGTTCTCTTTTATTTTGCACAGTGGTATTCAGTTGGAATATCCTGCTCCTCAGTCGACGAGACAAGGGCCGAGATCCCTTCACAGGGAGTGACCCCTTGGACAGAAGTTTGCGTCAGGGCAATAACTTCACTATAACCGATTACTTTTGCTTTGCATCGTGGTATTCAGTTGGAATATCCTGCACCTCATTCTACGGGAAAAGAGCCGAGATCCCTTTACCGGGAGTGACCTCTTTAGCAAAGGTTTTCGTCACTATATTTTTATAAAGCTATCCGGTTCCTTCAACGATATCAAGTTCATTACGTTAAAGGTTTTTCACCAGAAACCATTCGTACCCCTCCGTCGTTTCATATGGATAGTCAATAGTATTCAAGCTGTGTTTGTTGGCCATAGTCAAGGCACAGTGTTTGGTAGCTATTGGGTGTTCATATGCAGCATAGATAGATGCGTTGGTTTGGGACAGTCGTATAGCCTTGTTGTCCCTAGTCAAGGGCTTGTACGGGTGGGTTCAAATCAACCTGGACAATGACGGGTAAAACTTGACATGTGACTTATGATTTGTTGGCCTTAGTCAACGTCATAAGAGAATGGGGCAAAAATCACATCGGGAGTTTCTAAAGAAACTGAAACTTGCCAGATATGCGCCTACCTTCTGGAGTGTGATAATGTGAGCGGATTCCGTCACGTTATCATGCGATGATAGTTGGATTCCGATTCCAACTGATGAGTTGGTTTACTCCTCGGGTGATCCCGACTAATTCTTCTTTCAGGTTTGGGGAAGAATTTGACGTTACAGTGGGAGGTTTCCAGATTAGATAAAGTGATAACCATTCTGATCTAGGTTAGAGTGCACGCTGAGTGTTTCTTTTCTCTCTCTCTTTGGCAGCGACCATGACCCGACCCTAGACTATGACTCAGTGACCAAAATTAACCGAACCTTCTTAAACACCGGCTTTTGGATTGTCAGAGTTGCAAACCTCCTTGCCACTCCTACTTTTACCCTTTTCTCCAGGACACCCCGTATTACTACGAATGTCCACTTCCATTGGACTAAACCATCGTATGGTTATATACGAACTCGAAGGAATTTATTCGAGGATGGTTTCCGGTTCTGGAGACAACGAATATGACTATTCAGTTGTCTTTTCCTTTTACCTTCTCTCAGGTTGCGAGTACTCCTTGGTTTAGGAGATAGTACACCTGTTACGCAAATTGGATAGTCTTCTTCCAAACCTTAGGCTAGAGCCGAACGGTGGGGAATGAAGAAAACCAATTAGCCTAAACGGTGTACAGAAGGTATTAAGTTAAGACAAAGAAAGGGATTAGAAGGAGGGCAAAGTAAAATGCGACTGATATTCATGACCAAACCAAGTATTTCTTTACCACTCCCACTTCACCTTTGTATTTCTCCAGGACACTCCGTATCACTACGAAGATCCACAGTTTATTTGGATATTCCATCGTATGGTTATATACGAACTCGAAAGGAACTTGTTCCAGTTCGGGGATGGATTCTGGTTCAGGAGAAATAGGAATAAGGTTTATTCAAGTGTCTTTTATCTTCACCTTCTCTCGCATTGTGAGTGCTCCTAGGATTAGGACAGTACACCCATTATGCTTATTGGATAGTCTTCTTCCAAACCTTAGGCTGGTGCCGAACGGTAGGGAAGGAAGAAAACCATTTGGCCTAAAGGGATGTGCAGAAGGTAATGACTAAAGACATATAAGGGATTTGGAGAGATGGCAAAGAAATATACGGTTATAGTTGTGGATCTGGATGATGGAAGAGGCATTACTATGAATACCAGGATACCCCATCGAAATATCTCAATGTTTCAGTTTTACTGTGTACTGTTAAAAGAAAACTGATTTCCCAATTAGCACTTGCTCCAGGGTATGTATTTACCAGGTTTGATTCTCATATATGTATGGTTTTACAGATGATGAGTGGGAGTAAGTTATTGGGAATTAGGTGATCATCCTCATTATATCGGAATTCGTTGTAATTGGTGATATTTGAGGAAGTCACCTGGGTTGTTTGCCGGACGGCAAATATTTGGTTTTGAATATCCGTTGTTATGCACCAATTTCAAATTGATATATCTGTACGTCTATTTTTATAGAGTGAGATATACCTTTTTGAAATTATGTCTATGATATTTACCTATATCAGTGGATGGTTAGGTAAGGAGCATTGAACAGCGGTGTAATTCTTCTTAACCATAAGTACAGTTTTCAACCTACGACACACAGTGAATGAGTTATTAGACTCACGGGACTTATACAGAGTATTGTATGTTGTCCAGCGTCCATTAGGACATAGGGGTTGGTCCTCGTACTATATTCGGTTTACTTATGACTTCTCTAGTTTGACAGGTGTTTTGTAGAAACACAAGGTCCAAGTTTTGAGAAGTTATAGGTATAAGAGTAAAGTAGAGAACCAGATGTTGCAAGTATCGGGATTCTTTAAAGTGATCGAAGATGTAGATACTTGTGTATGGTATTCAGTTGATAGTAATGATTAAGAGAACTTACTTCTCTTTCAGGTTAGTCATAATTGGAAGTACTCCTAAGTTGAGTAATGCTGATCGGTCTCTTTCCATTTAGTTGACATGCACTGGAGACAGCTGCATGATTTGAATCTGGTTCAATTAAATCAGTGCCTCTGTTTCTATATTGGATATAAAACAGTTCATATCTTAACGATATTAAGGTACGGGGAGTTGTCCGGCTTATGCTTAAAACCAGACTCTGGATAACTCAAGGCACGTTTCTGTAATGGCTGTTTGTGGGTTGACCCAGGCTATGACGAGGGTTGACTTTCTACCATCTGGAAGATCAATAGTGACATTGTTCTAGACTCGCCACAGTTTTAATAAAAATGGATTTTTTCAGAAAACAGTAGTGGGAGTATGGTAGAACTGGAAGTGATTCCAGAACCGCAAACGATTACTGAAAATTTGATAAGAACCTAAAGATTCAATCTGATTTGACATTCCATTGACCACTCCGCAGATAAGGTAGGTAACCTCAGGCACCCGAGAGGTACTTCGGTAGCCTCAAGGACGGTAGCGAGGAGGTTCTTGTTTACCCAGACTTGCCATTGCTGTTGTTCCAGGCTGTGAGACCCGGCAGGAGGATGAGTATAGCGTCGTTCTAAACTAGCTTTAGAAGTGTACGTCTATATGACTCTGCCAGAGGGTTGTCATGGTCAGTGGGAGCAGCGGAAGCATTGGTGGACAGGTGGCTTATGTCTATTTATAGACTAAAGCAGATATAGAGGAGATAGATCATCTATTTCTGATGTGACAGTCATAGGTTTGACTTCATCAGAATAGGGGATGGATCTGTTAAGAAGGTAGTAGGGTGTGATGTCCTGGTATATGGATGACATACACAGAGTAGGAAGTGATATTCCTATACTACGATCGGTTATACTTTGGTCGTCACACAGTGGTTTCTCCACATAGGACTTGGATATTATATCAGACATTCTGATTACTAGATCTATGGTTTTAGATCTAGATTTGGGTGGTTTCCCAATCTGGGTACTTTGACAGCATTCTATGAGTATTTAGAATGGACGACTCCTGGCACGGTAGTGTACCTGCAGGTAATGGAGTCGCCCTCTCTAAAGGTGTCTTACAGACTAAAGTAGAGAGGGATGTGTATGATTGGCAGATCACTTGCTTAGGCAATTGAGTCAATCATGAGATGTCAAGTACCACGCCAGATGTTGTTCTTGCATTAGATGCAATAAGTTGATATTAATCCAATCCTGGAGAAACAATTGGAAGCAGTTTTAGAACATAAGTGGATGTTCTAGGGATATGATGACGTCAGCCTCATTTAGGAGACGGTTATCATTCCAGGCTTCCAAGGTGACCTGGACGGCAGAGTGGCCGTCAGAGTTTTAGTTTTCCCTCTGACGAGGGGCAGTATTTTGGACAGGTCGTCTAGGTGAATACTAAGGGAAGGATGGCGCAGGATACCGATTAAGTTCAGTTGACGATACAGTCTAAGAAGTTTGGATTTGGAGTTCATTTATGAGCTAGGTCCCATCAGATATCCAGACATACTCTAAGACAGGTATTGCTCATTTCGGGAGATAGCTTTCTCCGCGAACATGAGATATAGAGAGACATAGAAAGAAACATCAAAGCGGATCCACTCACTGAGGTTATTCCTCGAACGCAATTTTCGCAAACGAGCTTTGTGAGACTGACTAGTAGAGGAGTTGGGTGTTCGGTATCACACGGGCTGTGAGTATGCGACATCATAATAATTAGCCTTGAGTGCAAGTGGGAGATTGTTGGATATAGTACCCTCAGAGTCAATTATTGGATCACAGGCACGTGATTGCAATGATTGGGGGAGGACCTATGCCGGTAGGACAGTCTTACTCGAGAAGATAGTATGCTATCTGGTTTATCTTTATCATCGTGGACTGCTTTAGGTGACCTTACAGGTCACTATTGCACGTTGATAGAGCCCCTAGGATTCTTGCTTGACTACCAGCAGTATGAGGGCGATCATATACGTGGGAGCTGGAGTCTATAAGCACATCCTTAAAAGGTCCCTAGTCATGGGAGTTTCGAGACAGGGCATCGATTCTCTATAGTAGACTAGTGTATACGGTCGAGACCCCGACGAAAGACGGTGGCCGGTCTCACAAGCCACTGGTGTCAGTTGGTTCACCTAAGATGTATACAGGTGCTCATTGGGTTATGAGTACACCGGACAGGACTCGCCGGGAACCTGCTAGTTGGGATTATACCAGATGTCAGATAGCAGTTCCCTGGTGACATGTGTACAGGTTAGTTCATCGACCTGAGATCGTCATTTGTCTCGTGTGAGTTCCCACTGTACTTAGATTACTACCCTACCACGCTCAAAGGAGACGTGCAAACAGGTTTTAGTTGGGTACAGTCCCGAGCCACATGGAGGCAGTGAGCGGATCTGCAGGGGTTCGTCTCTCCCGGTATTGGGGGTGAGGTCGCGCTGTGTCAAAGAGAGCCATTACACAAAGCCCTCGGCCGAGGCAGGAGATTTACTCGTAGGTATTCCAGTAGTATCTCAGGGTGTTCTGGGCTACACTCCGACACGACTTGTACCGCTTTTGGGGGTCTGACTTTTACCAACCCCCTAGGCCCGCCATGCGATGCTCATAGACGAACGGACCGGACTGTACGGATATTGTCACTGACAGGCTCAGTAGGGTGTCAGGATGAGTTCGCTCATCGACCTCCCTTTGGTCAATAGCTGGTAGCTCGTTACGTATGGCTGATACCTCTGACGTGCTAGTGGTTAAATCCACAGCCATAGTATTGACGAGTCTTTAGAGTCCCCCACACACAGTTACTCAAGTTTCGGGCGAAACGCTGTAGAGGCCGTATAGAGATATGGCAGAATCGATTAGATACGTGCGGTATTGCACGGATCGTGATCGGACGGATTTTACTAGCCGGCTTTGGTTTAAGCCGGATCCTAGTATTAGACAGTGTAGATTTTGTCTCTTTGCATTTGTATTCAGTGTGAATACAAATGCGGGTATGTATATACAGTCGCAGGGTTTTCCTGTAATTTATTACGGGATCAGTTTTCTGAAGTTGCCAGTTTGCATTCCGTTCCGGCCGGTTTTCCTTTGTTCCTTCACGGCCGGATTTTCTGGTGGAGGGGGTTATTTGCAAGTTTGCATATAACTTTTTGTGGAGGGGGTTTCTTGCATTTGTGGCTTCATTATGATATTCTTATCATCATGAGATTCCATTTTAATCTCATCCTTTGCATTTATTATGATGGATTGAGATTAGAGTTGGATTTGAAATGGTGTGACCATTTTCTTATCATCATGGCTTTTCTTCTATTGTTTATTCATTCATATTTTCCTCTTGCATTATTATTGGGATTGCTTGCTCCTCATTTTTGAGAGGGGGCCGGCCAATTTTTGAGGGGAGAGGAGAGAGTTCATTTTATGAGGGAAATTTGTTCATCTCACTTGGCTTGCTTGATAATTCAAAACCCCTCTCCAAAGTTCTTCCCTCAATCCTCCAACAAGGCAACTTCAAACCCCAAAGAGACAACTTTTCTACACTACACCTACAGTATCCTTGGACGCGTCGGCTTGCCAACTTCGCGCCCGAGTTGCCTCGGTCCAGAGGTGGGAGCCCGTAAAAGAAATCGGCTTCGTGGTGCCCTTTCCGACGAGGTGGTGACGAACGGAGATTCCGCGGGAGTTCGGAGTGGAGACGAAGACCGAAGGACACGGATCGCTTGGTATAACTCTCTACCCGTCTTTTAGTTTGCTAGTAGCTAGGTTAATGGCCCGATCCGGGTTAATAGTGCGCGGTGGTGCCGGTTTGCAAGTTTCGCAAAGTTTTTCGTTTCCGCGTTTCCGGCGTCGGATCGACGGCCGGGGCGCCGCCGTACACTTACAGGACCAACCAGAGGGTTTCATTCAGAGTGGGAGCAGCGGGAAAGTGTGCAAGTAGCTTAAGTCTATCTATGGACTAAGGCAGGCATCGCGGAGTTGGAACATCTATTTTGATGAAACGGTCAAAGAATATGACTTTATCAAAAATCCAGATGAACCATGCATTTATAGTAAGATTGTAGCACGAACTGTTGTATTCCTCGTCTTGTACGTGGATGACATTCTCTTGATAGGAAATGATATTCCTATGCTATAATCTGTCAAAGGATTCTTGTCACACAGGTTCTTCATGAAAGACCTGGGTGATGCCTCTTACATTATGGGGATTTAGATCTATCGTGATAGATCTAAGAGGATGTTGGGACTTTCGCAGTCCAGGTACATCAACACTATACTGAAAAGTATGGAAGATTCTAAGCGCGGTAATTTACCGGCTTGTCACGGAATCACCCTCTCCAAAGAGATGTTTCCCAAGACTGATTTGGAAAGGGATCGCATGTCAATTATACCCTACGCTTCCGCGGTAGGCTCTATAATGTATGCGATGTTGTGTACCAGACTAGATATAGCTTATGCACTGAGCGTGGTAAGCCGGTATCAGTCAAACCCCGGAGAGAAGCACTGGATAGCAGTAAAGAACATTCTCAAGTACCTGAGAAGGACTAAGGAGATGTTCTTGGTTTACGGCGGAAAAGACCTCCAGATCGAGGCTTTTGCTGACTCTAGCTTACAGAGTGACAAGGATGACTCCAAGTCCATGTCAGGTTATGTCTTTACCCTCAATAGAGGGGCGGTCTGTTGGAAGAGTTCCAAGCAGGACACCATTGCTGACTCGACGATGGAAGCGGAGTATATCGCAGCTTCTGATGCCGCAAAAGAAGCAGTCTGGATAAGGAAGTTCTTAACGGAACTTCAGGTGGTTCCGTCCATTATTGATCCAATACCTCTGTATTGTGACAACAATGGGGCTATAGCTTTAGCAAAGGAACCCAGGTCCCATCAGAAGTCCAGACACATCTTGAGACGGTATCACCTGATCAGGGAGATCATAGATCGCCGGGAGATCGAGTTTCGGAGAGTTGCTACAGAAGAAAGCACCGCAGATCCATTCACAAAAGCCATCCCTCAGACGCAGTTCGAGAGACTATTCGAGATGATAGGTCTGCGATATGCTAGCACATGGCCTTAGTGCAAGTGGGAGATTGTTAGTGTTATATGCCTTAGAGGCCTTTATTGTATAGTACTAGCTTGTATATTACATTTTGAAAACTTGGGATATATACACGGATTTGTGATAGTCTTGCTCGATATAGTAATATGCTACTTAGTTTGGATCTATCTTAATATGTGTATATGTTTCTTTTAATATATCGCTAATACATATTGATAGAGCCCTTAGGATCTTTTCTTGGCTACCAGCTTTATGATGGCAGTTACACTAGTGGGGGCTGGGTAGTCTATAAGCACATTCTTATACAGGTTCCTAGTAGTAGGATTATCGAGACAGGACATAGATACTCCGGAGTAGACTAGTGTATACGCTTCTCGTCCCAGCAGGGGAGATGGTCTGTCCCACAGCCATTAGTACGTTGTACTAGAGATAGTATGCAGGTGCTCGTTGGGTTACGAGTACATTGGACATGACTCGTCGGGAACTGTTGGTTGGTACTATACCTATCGTCAGATAGCAGTTCCCAGGTGACATGAGTGCAGCATAGTCTGTTGACTTGACACTGCTGCTTCGCCTCAAGTGTGTTCCCACTGTTTTTAGATTGCTACCCTGCCACGGCTCTATTGAGTCGTACAAACAGGTAGCAGTTAGGTGCAGTGCTGAAGCGCTTGGAGGCAGTGGCGGTTAGATAGGATTCATCTCTCCCGGTATTGCGGGTTGATGTCACGCTGTGTTCGGAACTCCATTACGCAAGGTCCCTGGCCAAGGCAAGTGAGATTTGCTGGTAGGTGCTCTAGTAGTTTCTCAGGGTGTTTTGGATTGTACTCTGACACGACTTATACCGCTATTAGGGGTCTGACGCTTGCCGCCCCCTAGGCCCGATATGCGAAACTATTAGACGCATAGACCGGACTGTACGGAGATTGTTATATATAGGCTCAGTAGGAGTTCGGATGGGTTTCCTCGTCGGCCTTCTTATCGACATCTACCTGGAGACCGTTACGTACAGCTAGTACCGCTTATGGCCTGTAGTTAAACCCACTACCGGCGTAGTGTCGAATCTTTAGAGTCCCACACAGAGGGTTTCTCTGCTTCAGGCGAAACGATATAGAGGTCGTATGGTTTTACGACAGGGTTCGAATATATACGTGTACTTGTGCACGTATGATATTCTGACAGATTATACTGGTGGGCTTTGGTTTAAGCCAGATCCTAGTATTAGATTATTGGATTCGATTTAGTCTCAGTATATCCATGTTTCTCGTAAATACGGATGGGAGGTGCATTCTCGTAATTTTTCGAGAAGCTTTTAGAAGGAGATGGCTCATTTAGGGTTTTATCTTTTGATTTAATCTTTAATGAGGTGGAGGAGATGAGGTGTAATTATCATTAAATGAATCATGACTCATGAGATGATTCATCTCAAGAATTAAATGAAGCATGGTTGATATTTTTGCTAGATATTTTAGTGAAATATTTTTCATGCTTCATATTATTCAAAATGAGTCAAGATTCATTTGATTATCACAAACACTTTCTCTCTCCTCAAGCTCTCTCTTCTTCATCTTAACCCTAATTGTCTCATGAGTTGAGAATCCTAGGGTTAGTGAGGCTAATAAATCCTTAATCACACTCTATATTATCTAGGTCACTTAGATTAGCACTCTAAACCACTTAGTTACCTCATCTTGGAGGTCAAAGCTCAAAGTAGGCACTCTCGGGTGGATCTTCTTCAATTTGAGGAGGCCGACGAGGAGGAGGACAACAAGAACAAGAAGGACTAGTATCTTGAGGTATAATCATCTTACATAGAAGTTACAACTCCTAGTTTGTTTGTTAGTTAGGGTTTAGCAAAGATCCTTATGCATAGTCGATGTTACCTTGATTGAAAATGATCGTTTTTACCTATTCCACCTCCCCGCATCATATAGGGTGTGTAATGTCGACTTACAAGCCCTTGAAGGTTCTTTAAGCGCACTATGGGCACAAGAGAACGACCAAAGGAAGGAGAGAGCTCTCTACTATTTGAGTCGAGTCCTCCTGGGGGCAGAAAATAACTACTCCCCTATTGAAAAGCATTGCCTGGCGCCGATCTTCACGGTAACGAAGCTTCGACATTATGCATTGGCACATGAGGTCCAACTCATATCAAAGTTGGATCCTCTCAAGTATTTGATGTCAAGAGCTATGCTAACGGGAAGACTTGCCAAATGGGCCCTCCTCTTGATGGAGTTCTCGATTGTATATCGACCCCTCAAGGCAATAAAAGGCCAGGCCAATGCCGACTTTCTCATTGAACATCCGATATCTGCCGATTCTCCCTTGAACTGTGAGTTACCGGACGAACACGCGTTTGACGCAATTGACGGGAAGAAAGAAGGGAATGATACCCGATGGGAACTCTACTTCGATGAAGCGTCCTCCTTGAAGAAGCGAAAGCAAAACACCCCCATGATTAAAGCCGGGATGGGCCTTATCTTTGTGACTCCATAAGGAGGGATAATGCGTTTTGCCCTGTCTTTAACAGAGCCGAGAACAAACAATGGGGCTGAGTATGAAGCTTTGATAGCAAGTCTTGAGATTGCTGTCGACATAGGCATTGAAAACCTCCTCATATATGGAGACTCCCAACTGGTCGTTAGCCAAGTAAATGGCGACTACCAGACGTGCAAACCAGAACTGATTAGGTATGGTGAAAGAGTGCAGCAACTGCTAATGCAAATACCCTCCTGCACTCTGGAAAGCATACCGCGTGCAGAAAATAGCAAAGCGGATGCGTTAGCCATGCTCGCTAAAGAACTGGCCGATGAAAACCTCAACGACATAAGGATCATTATGCAAAGCCGCCAGATTCTCGCGTCAGCAGAGATATCTCCGAAGACGTCTAAAGGAGGGGAAGTGACCAAACAAGCAGCTTTCCAATTGGAGGATGAGGAAAAGGCAAAGGATTGGAGAGAAGTCTTCATAGACTATTTCAAATCCCATCGAATACCCGAAGACGCGTCATCAAGATATCATCTCATGAAACGAGCTCTATCTTTCGCCTTCGTCAATGATACTCTATATAAGAGTTCATTCGACAGTTTGTGGCTAAGGTGCCTGGAATCGGAAGAAGCAAAGAGGGTCGTCTAAGAAACTCATGGCGGACTCTGCGGTTCCCATCAAGCTGGGCCAAAGATGAAGCTGAAGATCAAAAGAATGGGCTATTATTGGCCCACGATGATTCAGGACTGCCTTGAATATACGAAGCAGTGTCACTCGTGCCAAATTCACGGGGATTTCATCCACCAGCATCCAAATCCGCTACACCAAACATTGGCTAGCTGGCAATATGGGGAACCGATATAATCGGGCCCATCGAGCCAACCTCATCCAATGGACATCGGTTCATACTAGCAACAACCGATTACTTCTCTAAATGGGCAGAAGCAATACCGTTAAGAGAGGTGAAGACGGAGAACATCCTCCATTTCTTCAAGACACATGTCACCTACCGGTTCGGCACTCCACGACGGATCATCTCAGATAATGGGCCGGCCTACAGAAGCCATAAGATCAGTCGCTTCGCACAACAGCATAATATAGATTGGAGATATTCTTCAATTTATAATCCCCGAGCTAACGATCTAGCTGAGTCTTTCAACAAGACCTTGACAAAGATCATAAAGAAAACGGTATCCAGAAATAAAAAGGACTGGCACGAGAGATTGCATGAAACTCTCTGGGCCTATCGGACCACATTCAAGACGGCTACGAATACAACGCCATTCGCGTTGGTATTTGGCACGGAAGCAGTACTTCCCTTGGAGATAGAACTTCCCTCTCTACGAGTAGCGGTTCGATGCGAGCTGACGGATGAAGAAAATGCCCATCTTCGACTTGAGGAGCTCGATGCCCTCGATGAAACTCATCTCATGGCGCAGCAAAACCTAGAAGCTTACAAAGCAAGGATGACGCGCTCATACGAAAGACTGACTAGGCCGAGAACATTCCACCAAGGCGAACTCGTGCTACTCGTAAAAAGACCTATGATCCCCAATCGTGCTAAACGGGGGAAATTCGAGCCAAACTATGAGGGCTCGTACATCATAGACAAGGTCTACCAAGGTGGGGCCTACTTGCTCATGGATATGCATGGCGAAAGACCCTTCCGGCCAATAAACGGCCGGTTCCTTAAGAAATACTACGCTTGACAAGTCACGGCTCAGATTAATTATGGATAACGATGCTCGTGTCCGCTCGCTGTCTTCCTGAGCCCAAACTCTATAAGTAGTATCCAGCGAAACCTTGCCTTAAAACCCCCACGGATCGCAACGTCCTTAAAACTAGTTATGGACCTAAATGTTCTTAAACTAACGATGGATCGAGATGTCCTTAAACTAAGGATGGACCGAGATGTCCCTAAACTAAATACGCTGCCTCAAAACTTGGCGACAGTGGAATCCCGTTCCACAAGTCTTAGCAGCGAGGATTGCAACTTAAGTCCCTCTGGCTCCGCAGCTACCCCGGTTGGCGAAGTCCCACCGTAAAAAAAAGATACGTCCACAAGCGAAATGGGCACGGATGAAAACCCGAAAGGTCTCCGTGAGTAAAAACAGCAGGACTTCCGGCGAGTTCGTGAAAACCCGAAAAGGCGCAGACTTGTAAAAAAAATTCATGCACACTTGCAAGGTCCTCTCGACCTTGTAAGGAGAAAATACCTACGTGAGATCCTCACGACTCACAAGGGAGCAACACACTTAGGGATCTCCACGATTCCTAAAGTGAAATTACACTTACAGGATCCTTACGACTCGTAAGGAGAATTCCCCCTATGAGACTTTCATGGCACATAGGATTCAAAAGCCTTAAGCTAAAGGGATCTAAACCTGTTCTTAAGCCATCACATCCCCCAGTTTGCCCTACAAGCGGTTCAATATTGACCCTTGTATACAATCCACGGGCACGAATAAACGTTTCCCCCACCAAATTCCACCAATGGCGTGAAATTTCCCCATGTGGTGAATGACACTTGTAAGTCCTCTCGACTTATAAGGAGAAAACACTCTTGTAAGATCCTTACGAATTATAAGAGAACACACACTTAAGAATCCTCACGGTTCTTAAGGAGAAAACGCACCTACAAGATCCTCACGACTCGTAGGGAGAAACACCTTTATGAGACCCTCATGGCTCATGAAGTCAAAAGCCTTAGTCGACAGGATCCTAACCCTGTTTGCTAAGCCACCTTTGTTCGGATCGACAAAGAAAAATGATGATTCGCTCCTAGAAATATTCCAGTTGTAGCGATGCTGATGCCTAAATCGGTATCAAATTCCAAGTCCTTTCACGATAAATGATGATTCGCTTCTGGCAATATCCCAGTTGTAGCGATGCTAATACCTAAATCGGTATCAAATTCCAAGTCCTTTCACGGCAAATGATGATTCTCTCCTGGCAATATTCCAGTCGTAGCGATGCTGATGCTAAGATTGGTATCAGACCTCGGGTTTCATACTCACAATAAAAATCAGCGAGCCAGAAATACATATGAAATAGCCGAAATCATAGGGCAACTCGCAACAAAAATCAGCGAGTAAAATATATGTATATATGCAGATAAAATAGCCGAAATGTTTGGGCAACTCTTAATAAAAAACAGCGAGTAAAAAGAAAAATAGCCAAAATGATTGGGCACCGCGATAAAAAAGCCGAAAGGATTGGGCAATCGCGACTTTCGCGATATAAAAAGCTGAAATGATAAAGCATCACGGAAATAAAAAATGAAATGAAACTTTTTTGCTCTGCAAGCGAGTCAACATCGATCCCTGTATACAATCCATGGGCGCAAACGAAAAGGGAACCATATTGTCCCACCAGGCTTCTTCAAAGAGAAGCTAAGTCTCGACGGCAATATCTACAGCTTAGAGATCAACAACAGCGTTCTTCCTCACTCCAGCAAGATGCAGACGCGACATCAAAACAAACGGAGCCATGGCAAAGTCCCTAGTTCCAAGACTCGACAATTTACAAACAGCCTAGAAACTACCTCGGAGCTATGGTAAAGTCCCCAGTTCCAAGTCTCGACGGCAACATCTACAGCTTAGAGATCAACAACAACGTTCTTCCTCACTCCAGCAGGATACAGATGCGACATCAACAAACGGAACCATAGCAAAATCCCTAGTTCCAAATCTCGACGGTTCACAGAAAACCTAGAGACAACCTCGACATTCATCAGACACAATGTTAACAAACGAAGCAAAGGAAGATTCCTATTTTCAGGGTCTTGACGGCAACTCAAATGAGACATGAAAAGACAATCGGAGATCATCCCACACCAGCGCGGAGTGGTTATGACTTATCGGGGCTCCCAATGAGCCTAACCTCAAGTAAAAAGCGGCATAGAATATCCCTAGCGCTTTCTCTTTCGACGGTAATATCATCTGGGAGATTACTTGAAGACGTCTTGTCCAGCCCCCGAAGGGATCAGAGACACGACAGTCGTGGGGCTAATAGAATAGCAAGATTGCATATCGGGGAATATATCGGCCAATGTGATAGTACGACGGGTAAAAAAACCCTTGTACTACAGACCCTAACGGATTTCTATTAGCAGGAGTTAACTGTGACGTTAGGACATCCTTGCGAGAACTTCTTGATTCGTCTCGACTCGTAGGGAAATTAATGTTCCTACGAGAACTTCTTGACTCGTCTCTGTTAGTGTATATGCCCTAGGGGCCATTATTGTATCATACTAGCTTGTATATTACTTAATGGAAGCTTGGGATATTCACAGTTATATTAACAGTCTTGCTAAACATGGTAGTATACTACTTGGTTTATTTCTATTTTAATACGTGTATATGTTAGCATATCGAGAATACATATTGATAGAGCCCTTAGGATCTTGCTTGACTACCAGCGTTGTGATGGCAGTCACACTAGTGGGGGCTGGGTAGTCTACAAGCACATCCTTTTTCAGGTCCCTAGTCGTAGGATTATCGAGACAGGGGATCAATACTCCGGAGTAGACTAGTGTGTGCGCTTCTCATCCCAGTTGGGGAGATGGTCTGTCCCGCAGCCATCAGTACGTTGTACTGGAGATAGTATACAGGTGCTCGTTAGGTTACGGGTACACCGGACAGGACTCGCAGGGAACTCTTGGTTGGTATTATACCCGTCGTCAGTTAGCAGTTCCCAGGTGACATGAGTACAGCATAGTCTGCAGACTTGACACTGCTGCTTCGTCTCGAGTGTGTTCCCACTGTTCTTAGATTGCTATCCTACCATGGCTCAAAGGAGTCGTGCAAACAGGTAGCAGTTGGGTGCAGTCCCGAAGCACTTGGAGGCAGTGGCGGTTAGATAGGATTCGTCTCTCCCGGAATTGGGAGTTGATATCGCGCTGTGTTTGGAAAGCCATTACGCAAAGTCCCTGGCCAGGGCAAGCGAGATTTACTGGTAGGATTTCCAGTAGATTCTCAAGGTGTAATGGGCTTCACTCCGACACGACTTATACCGCTTATAGGGGACTGACGCTTTCCACCCCCTAGGCCCGATATGCGATAGTCATAGACGAATAGACCGGACTGTACGGAGATTGTCACATCAGGCTCAGTAGGAGTTCGGATGGGTTTCCTCATCGGCCTTCTTATCGACATCTACCTGGGGACCGTTACGTTCAACTAGTGCCGCTTGCGGTCTGTGGTTAAACCCACTGCCAGCGTAGTGTCGAGTCTTTAGAGTCCCACACAGAGAGTTTCCCTGCTTCAGGCGAAACGATATAGAGGTCGTATGGTTTTACGACAGGGTTCGGACACATACGTGTTTTTACGCACGTATGATGTTCGGACAGTTTATACTGGCAAGTTTTGGTTTAAGCCAGATTCTAGTATTGGATTATTGGATTTATACAGTCTCAGTATTTCCGTGTTTTCACGGATGGGAGAGGCATTCTCGTAATTAGTCGAGAAGCTTCTAGAAGATTGATGAGTTGGAGGCTTAAGTGGAATTTGCATTAAATGGTTTAATGACTCATGGTGTGATTCATCCAAAGGAGTTAATGATGCATTTATTGCTTAATGACTCATGAGATGAATCACACAAAGTGAGTTAATGAAGCATGGTTGATATTATTATTTGTTATTCATTTAATAATTATTATGCTTCATATATATTCACACATGAGATATTATTTCATATCATTCTCACTCTCACCTTCTCTCTCCTCAAGCTCTCTCTCTTCAAAGAACTAACCCTAACCTCTCATGTGTTGAGATCCAAGGGTTAGCAAGACTAATAGATCCCTAATCCTATTCTATATCCTCTAGGTTACTTTGATTAGCACTCTTAGAAACCTAGTTACCTCAAGTGAGAGGTTAAGCTTGGAGAAGTAGCTCTCAGGTGGATCTTCTATCACAACGAGGAGGCCGACGAGGAGGTGGTCTACGAGAATAAGAAGGACTTGATTCATTAGGTATAATCATCTTTCATAGTAGCTAATCACTTCTATGTTGTTGTTAATTAGGGTTTAGCAAAGATCCGTAAAGTTAGTCGATGTTAGTTTAAACAAAATGATTGTTTTACCTATTCCGCCTCCCCGCATCATGTGGGGTGTCTAACGTCGACTTACAGTCTCGACTCTTAGGGAAAATCCTTAGGCAACGGGGATAAGGACATGTTTCCTAAGTACCGGTGCCCTGCAAGTTGGTCCAAGATGAACTATTGCATACCATCCACGGGCCACACTCTCCAAAGTCGAATATCGACAAGGAGGAAAACAACCACTTACGAGTCCTCTCGACTTGTAAGGGGGAAAACTCTCTTGTGAGATCCTTACGACTCTCAAGAGAAAACACACACTTAGGAGTCCTTACGGCTCCTAAGGAGAAAATACACCTACGGGATCCTCTTGACTCATATGGAGAAAAGTCTTTATGAGACCCTCACGGCTCATAAAGTTGAAAAGTCTTAGACGGCAGATCTGAACCTATTTTCTAAGCCATCGCTGCCCTACAAGGAGATCAAGATAGACTATCTACAAAACGCATTTGCTAAAGGGACATGCCAATGTGAAATAAAATATGTCTTTTATTCATGAATGCAAGTGAATACAGGATACATTTCACAGAGGAATCGAAATGAATGCATGTTATTCATAAATCGCACGATTACAATCAATAAAAAAGGAGGGGTACAAAGACGGTTATTGAGGAGAAGGCGTCTTCAACAAATCAGTAAGCCGCTCGTGCGCTCCTCTCAATCCTTTCTCGTGATCAGCCACCGCGGCCAACTCCGCTTCAACCTGAGCCCGTTGCCGTAAACAGGACAAAAGCTTCCGATCGGCTTCTAGCATGGCAGCTTCACAGTCTTGCATGATCCATTCAGCGAAGTCAAGCGTCCGCCTCAGCATCAACCCATCCGAAATACATCTCTGGAGATTGTCAAAAACAGCTTTTAGCTGTGCAACATTCGCTTCAATCTGGGCGCGCAGTCGGACGGATTCGCTGGAAGCCACCTCATGTTCCTTTCGTCTTAGGGTCGCCTCTTTTTCAAAATGGTGAATGAAACGAATACTATGCTCGATCCAAATAGCCCGCTGAGAGTTTGAAGTTAATACTTCAGGAGCTGGACACTGGAGCTCAATCACATGCAGGCAAGTCTCAATCTTTCTGCAATAACTGTAATACCCGGTTCTTTTATATACGTCTAAATCCGTATTTCTCTTTAAACTATAAATTTTTTTATTTTTAATTATTTAATTATTTTAAAGAAACTTCATTAAACCCTAAAACCCCAAACCCAAATCTTTCCTTCTCTCTTTTCACTTTTTCCTCAGCCCATAATCTTTTCCCGAGCCCATGTACAATAAAATGGAAATTCATTTTGTTTAAATCGAGGCCCGGCCCACTCTTCTCATCCCCTCACCCGCGCCTTCACCCGACCCGGCCCACTACCCCCTCCTCTTTCCCAACGGCTCTTTCCGCCTCCCATGCTCGCGAGATCCGTTTCCTCCGCCGACGCCTCCGCCCGTGCCCACGCCCACGTCGTGCGCCGTTACCCTCGCGATCCCCTCATCTCCCCTATCTCCCTCCACCTCACGTTCTCTCTCTATCGCTTCCTCCCTTTCTGCTTCTCTTTCCCCGCTCCCTCTCTCGAGCCCACGCCCACGCTTGCGCACACGTCGTCACTAATTAGCCAGCGCCTCCTTCTCGTCTTCACCGTCGACACCTTCATCTCCTCCGAGTATCATCATCATTATTGCCACCTTCTTCTACTTTCTCTTACACCTCCACTCTAACCTCGACCAAGAACCCATACCATCAACTGCCTCCTTCCTCTTCCCTCAAACCGCAACACTATCGCCGTCGTTGTCCCTCGCCGGAAGCACCTGGTCCGAGACCCCTCGGCTGCATCCTTAGCTTTCTCCATCGTCGACTCCATCACCCGCAACCGACCACCTTTGCACCCATCGCCGCCGGAACCTCTCAGAACCCACCATCAACACCCTCTACAACTCCAACCACCGACCACCACCGCGATACCACCACCGAGCCCTCCTCTATCTCTTTTCCCTTCAATCTCACCCTCACCTGCACCCCCTCACCAGAGCTTACCTCGCTATCACCCCTCACCACAGAACCCCGATCCCTGCACCCATCTCGACCCTCACCTGCGCTCTCGCCGACGAGCCTCCTCTCACGGGATCGCCTCGTCGACCGCATCATCATCATCATCATCATCACCATCGCCATCATCTTTCACTCCCTCTCTCTCGATCTCTCTGTGCCTCTCTCTCTCTTGATCTCTCTCTTTCTCACTCTCTGTTCTCTCTGTCTCTCTCTCTCCCTGCACACTCTCTCTTTCTAATCCCTACTCTCTCACTCTAAATCTCACTCTCCCTCTCTCTGCAACGTCTCTCTACAACTCCATAACCAACCATCGACGGAGCCATAACATCGCCGAGCTCGCAGCCGTCTAGGGTACAAGTCGTTGTACTAGTCGTTGCCGTGTCGCACGTGTGTCGTTCCCACTGCCGTGTGCCCCAAAAACGTCTCCAAGCAAGTATTCTTACTTGCTTCATGCTAATCTATTTATGTTACAAACTCAAATCGTATAAATTGCAATGTTACTATTCGTGATAACTTATACTATTTACCTGTTCGATGTATGATTTCAATGGAAATTCTCGTTTAATTTGACGGAACTCAATGGTATAGTTTGGCCCGTATGGATGCGAATCTAGTGTGTGAATTTCATTGGAAAATACGACTATTAGTGACTAAAATGAATACCCCCAAATATACCGATAAAACTAGAAATTTCCCGCATCTGAAAATGATAAAAATCACTGTAAATTATGTACATACTGGAATGATGAGTTCGAGGGTGTAAATCGAAGCCGACTTGACGAAATATAACCCTATGTAAGGTTCTCATGGTTTTTGTACTTAAACTATAACAATATTTGGATCGGAGTACGACTCTGGACGGCAGTCCAGAGCGACCCTGTTTACTGTGTGCTGTCCCGTAATGAGTACCATCCTGTTTCCTTAACTCGTAGGTTTCGGAACTCCGCAGTTTATTAAAGGTGAATCTGTTAGCTAGATAACACAAGTGGTTTCATCCTGTTTCGTCATCGTTTGCTATTTAATCTGTAATTTAAAAGAGCTAGACGTATAACTGTCCAGAACAGATTCAGAAGTGACATGCTAGTGTTAAACAGTGTATAACTCCTGACGTATAGATGCGATTGAGAATCTGTCTATTGCATTGAAAACCTTACTGAAAACCCTAGATTTCATTCAACTTTAGTGTCGCTAAATTCTGAACCCAACTAGGATTAAAATGCGTTGAGAAACGGACTTCCGATTCTGAAACCGGATTTCCAGCCGTGAACGCTTAAAATGAAATGGCCATAATTAGTGATCCTGAAACCCGATTGGCGTGAAACTAAATTCGCTGGATGGATACTCAAACATACTATTTAATCCCCATTCATAGTTTCGCTAAACTGTACACATATGATTTATGATAAATTATGCAAGTGGTAGATTACTGATTTATGACATCCTAATCATGCTTTACATACTGTTTACTCATCATATCATACATATGTCACTGCATTGATAACCTAGTGATCATGTACATTACCCAGTGTTAGGTATTAGTGATGATTGTGGCAAGTACGTTAGTGTTCGTGCAAGAGTGAATAAGTGAAAGTGACACGTACTTGTACACAATCAGTGAACCTTATTATTATATTGCATTGTCGACGTCTGTGGGACGTGTGTACGTGTGACTATAAGTGGTATGGGACACTTATGGAAGCTCTTGCATGGGTGTCACAGATAAGTCACCAGACACTGCCATTTATTTTGAGTATTAGTTGGGACGTGCTTGATGGAGATCCTGTCTCCAGTTCTCGTGCTGACTTGTCACAGACCGATTGGTATTTGAGCTTATGGTTAGCGCTTGATGTAGACCACGGGGTGTGGGGTAGTTTGAGTATGAGTTCAACAGAATCTCGGGAGTCCCTTGCCGGCTTATATATATGGAAATATATGGAGATTTACAGGGTACATGATTATTACCGTGAGTTACATGTTGGGCCCGTGGTCCCTTGCCCTTGGGTCCTACCCTTGGGTGGAGGACACTCGCGAGTGGTTGACTCTCACACTTGGACTGACGATAGGCTTAGTGTCCTATACAGTGAGACTTAGAGACTGATAGGGGTGATAGCATCGACATACTTACTCACTGTGTTGACATACTTGGCATATTATTTTACTGCTTTTACTGTTCCACTGCATTGATTACTGTATGTTCATACACATACCGTCATTGATTTTACTGTATATATATTTATTATCACTGTTAGAGTTGTCACTTGAATTTATAAATTATATTGCTATTGTGTCTCTCTGATGACCTGAGTATGCATGCTCAGTGTGAGGAGAGGATTTAGCCTGGACCAGGACTAGACGTACATCACGGACATCTTGATTTGCCATCCAGAGTTAAACCCTTTTGTTTCCCATCAGGTCAGTCCTTTATATTGTTTTGTTCCAGTTACTGCATTTCTCATTACCTGCGCATTATTTACTGTTTACCATGTAAAGCTAGAAGCCGAAGTGTGACTACGGCTGTAACACCCGGGCCCAATACTACCATTTTCTGTTACTGGTTGAGTGTTAGATATTACTCATTTCATTTATCTTGCTTGTTTGGGTCTTACTGTAAAATTTTATCTGGCAAAGTCATTTCCGCATATAAAAAATTTTAGCACCTAAAGTAAAATTAAAAATATTTATCTTGGCCTACTCGTCACCCCTACCCGCGTGGTAGCGTCCGTGCGTCGAGTTCTCGTCCCGTTCGGTGAAACGGGCGAGTTTGGACGACTACGCGCGCGTACAGGTGTCCGACTTGGGGGTATGCTTTTTAATCATAAAACATTTCATTTTGAAATTTGGAACCCGCTTAAAATCCTATTATTTAAATTTCAAATTTTTGGACCCAAACCGGGCGCGATTTGGAAATGTTTAATTTAGCGTCAAAATCCCAAATTAATAAAATATTCGAAACCATATTATATTTAAACCTTACTGTTAATTTGTTAATGAAAAATCTATTAAATCTTTTAAATAATTTCTTTAACCTCTTAAAAATTTGAAATCAGCCAATCACGGGGTTCTTAACCCCCGTGGCCCCTCCTTTATCCCCCCCTCTCTCTATCTCTCGTATCTTTCTCTCTCTCTCTAACTTTTTCTCTCTCTCCCCTATATATATATATATATATATATATATATATATATATATATATATATATATATATAGATTCCTCCTCCCCTTCAGAATTTTCCAAGAACCCATCGCGAGAAACCCTACGACCCAGCCCTAGCCGCCTCCGCCGTCGCCACCGCAGCTCCGACGCCGGCGCCAGCGCCACCGTTGCCCTCGCCTCCGCCTCCTCGTTCCAACCTCGACATCCCTTCCTTCTTCCCGTGTGCACGGCGCCGCAGTAACCCCGGCCAACCCCCGTGCCTTCTCTGTACGGCCGGAGACGTCGCCGGCGACCTTCGTCGTCGTCACCCGCTCCACCTTCAGCACCTCCTCATCACCGCGCACTCCAGACCCGACCACCTCCTCTCCCTCTCCACTTTCTTTCCCTTGTCCATACCCCCAGCCCTAGCCCGTCGCCTGCAACCTCCTCGTCGGCGCCCCACCGCCGTCGACCCCATCGCTATCACGCCCTCTGCAACACCAGTAAGCCCTCTCTCCCCTTCCTCCTTCCATTTTCCCTCCGGTTTATCCCTTGGCCGTGCTTTAACTTTTCCGGTTGTTTTGTTGCTGTTCGCCGGAATCCGGCCGTGCCGGTAGCGTGTCCTGACGATCCAGCAGAGTGCTCTGACCCGTGAGGTCCCTTGGTTCGTCGTTTGGGTTCAATCCGTGAACCGTGCGTCCGTCGCGTATTTCCCCGCCGACGTTACGTTCCGTTTTCCCGGTTCGCGACCCGTCGAGGCAAGTATCACTTGCTACATGCTATACTATACATTTATATATGTTTTGACTCATTAAACCTGCAGAACTTAACTTGGTATAGTCGTTTCTCATTTGGTTGCAATATGAAATATATCATTTTACAGTTAACATAACATTTACAGTCTGCCAATTTAACACTAATAACTAAGTTTACCTGTTAATCACATCTTACTGTTTAATAGATGATAGCCCTTACACATGTAGTTCTATTATATTCGGACATTCGTATTCAAAGGCTTGATATAACTGTATTGCATCGTCATTTAACTATTGCACCGCTAAGGGTGCTCAAAACCAGTTAATATAATAAAACGGCTGCACTGTATTACTGCACTCTTGTGATTGAATGAAACTGCTTATTGTTATTTAACTCATTACTCATTCCATGTTATTTAATACCCTGTTCGATTATATATCTGTTTGTGAGCACACCCACGATTTTGTTACATCTTGACTTGACTTTGTTACACATGGTATATATTGATACACCTGACATGGTACCGTTACTGCTGACTTGACCTGATGTACCATGACCTGACCTATTACCTGATCTCGTGCCTAATGCCAACAAACCTGACATGTAGTCCTCATGGACCGTTCCTGTTGTCTATCCAAACAAACCTGCTCTTACCTGATCCTGTGTTGGCATTAGTTCTTGATTACTGAATACCTGACTCGACATACATAGCTTGGGGGTATGGGAAAATCAAAAGTGTAAACTAAAGTGTAACTTAAAAGGGTATTACTTGATCCATGGTCCCAGGGGGTAACGGGACAGAGTCATTCGTGACTCTTACATTTTCCTGATCCGTGGTCCCGAGGGGTAACGGGACAGAACCACTATTGGTTCACATATTCCTGATCCGTGGTCCCGGGGGGTAACGGGACATATCCTTTGAGTTACATGGAGGATTACTCAAATTGATTTCAAAGACTTTAGACTAGAAAACCTGATAAAACAGTTTAGCTACCCACTGCACACTGCCCTGCACTGCTTGATTCATATTTTTTTTGCTACTCTCATTTTATTCATGTTTATTTTGCATTGCTTGTTACACTGTTCATATTATATTACTTGATGACATGACGCGCTGACGTCTGGGTTTTGCATGGCCCAGATTCTGTACCACTGTCGCAGTCCGAGCAGGAGTACTTCAGCCAGCAGGCTGAGCTGTGAGGTGTTAGTATTAGTTAGTTTTATTTCCTGCATTTATTTCCTGATGTGAGCCCGCATTATGGGACATACTTTTCAGTTATTTGTATTGGATCATTTGCTTCCGCATTTATTTATTATTGACTCCTGTTATTCTGGATTATGGACATGTTTTAGAAAATTTTATCTTGTTCTTGATATCTCTACAGCCGTAATGTGACTGTGGATGGATACTTCCTACCCACAGGTAGCATGGTTGGCTATGTCACGTGCCCAATCTTGCGTACTCTGGGAAGCGGGGCGTGACATGGTTCTTTTGGTATCAGAGCCATAGGTTAGTTGGGTTGATTCTTTTGTAGTTGGGTATTGTACCCAATACACGAATCAAAATACCCGTGTTTAGGAAATATGTCCTACCACCTTGACCGTTTTACCATTCTTGAATCACATTCTTCCTGATTATATCTTTTACGATGTGCAAACTTCTTTTGCATATCGATTCGAAAACCCGATTCCTTGTTATCTCTAGGACTTAGGCGACTTGGGTGGAGTTAAGTAATTGTGGCTATGAAACCGCGGCATAGTTACAATGCGGTACTCTATTTAAGTATCTTGGAGTTCTAGCCTTGATCTATATATTGAATCTATCATCATGCTAATGTTGGGTGTTTTTGATTTCAGGAATATGGCAGATAAGAATTTGAAGACGTACCAGAGGCGTGTGGACGAAGCCGCCATGCTTGGAGTGATAAGGGGAATGCTAGAGAATCAAAAGAGGCAGACCGAGCTGATCCAGCAGCAAGCAGACTCGTTTCAGGAAGGTTTGCAGATCGTTCAGCAGTCTGTGAACAACGTTGGAGCTAAACCAGTTGACCGAGTAGGGACCGTGGCAGATTTCAGACGTTTGGGTCCGTCTACATTTACTGGTTTGGAGGAGCCGTTGCCAGCCGAGCAGTGGCTAGTTGACACGGAGAATTTGTTGATTGCGGCACAGATTCCAGATGACAAAAGAGTTGATGTGGTACGCATTCAGCTAGTGGACTACGCCCGAGAATGGTGGCTTGTTGAGGAGACCCGCTTGCCCAAGCCGATCAAGTGGGCGGATTTTTCTAAGAGTTTCCTGGAGAAGTTCTTCCCGCGGACTGCACGGGAGGAAATGGAAGAGAAGTTCATCGGACTAAAGCAGAAGGGAGCACCCGTAGATGTGCATGTAGAAGAATGGACGAGACTTAGTAGTTTCACTGGACCTTTAGTCGCCAACGATGTAGACAGGGCACGGAGGTTCATGCGCAGACTAGACGTGGACATCCAGAGGCAGATTGTCTCCCTGGGTTTGACCACTTTCTCACAGGTTCTTACGGACAGCTACGAGGTCGTCTTGGGAATGGACTTTCTTGGCACTTTCCACGCTCACATTGACTGTAGGGCAAGGAAGGTAAATTTCCAGATTCCCGGACATCCTGAGTTTACCTTCACTGGAGGAAGCAGTTCTGTCGGGCCAGTCGAGTTTAGGGCTAGGCCGACAAATGTTATTCTTGCAGCAATGGATGTTGATAATAATGAAGAGCCGGCGGTTGTTCGCGATTTTATGGATGTGTTTGAAGATATATCGGGCTTACCGCCGAAGCGAGACGTGGAGTTCGCGATTGACCTTATTCCTGGTGCAGCGCCAGTATCTAAAGCGTATTATCCAATGGCACCAGTAGAGTTAGAAGAAGTCAAGAAACAAGTTGCTGAATTGCTTGAGAAGGGTTGGATTCAAAGCAGCAACTCGCCTTGGGGAGCTCCAGTCCTTCTAGTAAAGAAGAAGGATGGCGCGAGAAGGATGTGCATCGACTATCGAGAATTAAACCGGGTGACTATTAAGAACAAGTACCCGATCCCTCGCATTGGAGAACTTTTTGAGCAGCTTAGTGGCGCGAGGGTATTCTCGAAACTGGATTTGCGATCCGGATATCATCAGGTCCGAGTGAAAGCAGAAGATATTTGCAAGACGGCGTTTCGAACTCGGTATGGACATTACGAGTACCTAGTGATGCCCTTCGGAGTAACGAATGCGCCGGCAATATTCATGGATTTGATGAACCGAATCTTTTCACCGTTCTTGGACCAGTTTATTGTGGTATTCATTGACGATATTCTGGTTTACTCGAAGAGTTTTGAGGAGCATGCTGAGCATTTGAATATCGCACTGCAGACTTTGAGACAGGAGAAATTGTATGCGAAAATGAGTAAGTGCGAATTTTGGCTGGAAGAAGTGAAGTTTTCGGGGCATGTTGTATCGGGCGATGGAATCGCCGTCGATCCCGAAAAGATTGCAGCAGTTCGAGATTGGCCGATTTCAAAGAATGTAGCTGAGATAAGAAGTTTCCTTGGATTAGCCGGATATTACAGGAGATTTGTGGAGAACTTCGCTCGTCTGGCAGAACCGTTGACCAAGCTTACGCGCAAGGAGGTACCTTTTGTATGGACGGATAATTGTGCGTTAGCTTTTGAGACGTTGAAGCAGAAGTTGATAACCGCCCCTATTTTGACCGTGCCAGACAATTCCGGAGGATTGGTTATTCACAGCTGCACATCTGGGAAAGGATTGGGATGTGTTTTGATGCAGCATGGGAAGGTCGTAGCATACGCATCAAGACAACTGAAGACCCATGAGAAGAATTATCCAACTCATGTCTTGGAGCTTGCGGCTGTGATCTTCGCTTTGAAGATTTGGAGACACCACCTTTTGGGTGAGAGAGTCGAAGTTTTTATAGATCACAAGAGTTTGAAGTATGTGTTCACTCAGAAGGAGTTGAACATGAGGCAGCGTAGATGGTTAGAGCTGATGGCTGACTACGATCTTGATCTTAAGTACCATCCGGGGAAGGTTAATGTTGTGCCGGATGCGCTTAGTCGGTTACCAGTAATTCAGGTGTTAACTACGCAGAAAGAGATCGTTGCAGATTTTCGAAGATTTGACTTGGAGGTTGTGCTACCGCGTTCTACGGGACAGTTGTTGCAACTGCAAGTACATTCGTCTTTGATCGAGAATATTAAAGCAGCTCAATCGCAGGATCCTAGACTGCAAAAGTTTCGAGAGCAGGTTGAAGCCGGGCTACGAACAGATTTATTGATCCACGAAGATGGTTCGTTGAGGTATGGTAGCCGTTTGTGTGTGCCAAAGGGTGATATTCGTGAAGAGCTTATGAAGGAGGCACACAGTTCAGCTTATTCTGTACATCCAGGAGGCATAAAGATGTACCGAGATATTCGACAGCATTTCTGGTGGGAGGGCATGAAGCGGGAGATTGCTCGCTTTGTGGTGAAGTGCTAGGTGTGTCAGCAAGTTAAGGCTGAACATCAAAGGGTTGCTGGTTTATTGCAACCACTTCCGATTCCTCGGTGGAAGTGGGAACATATAACCATGGATTTCGTGACGGCTTTACCGCGGAGTCCAAAAGGAAACAATGCAGTATGGGTAATTGTTGACCGATTGACCAAGGCAGCTCACTTTATTCTTTTTCGGGTTGGTCAATCAACAGAGACTTTGGCAGAGCGGTACATGCAGGAGATTGTAAGATTACATGGCGTACCGGTGAGCATCGTGTCCGATCGGGACGCTAGGTTCTTATCACACTTCTGGAGGAGTTTACAGGAATGTTTGGGGACTCAATTGAAATTTAGCACAGCTTATCATCCTCAAACAGATGGTCAGTCAGAGAGAACGATCCAAACTCTTGAAGATATGTTGAGAGCATGCATGTTGGACTTTAAGGGTTCGTGGGAGGATCATCTACACTTGGTGGAGTTTTCTTACAACAATAGTTTCCAAGCAACTATTCAGATGGCTCCGTTTGAAGCTTTGTATGGTCGTAAGTGCCGTTCACCTGTTTGTTGGGATGATGTTGGTGAACGAAGATTGTTGGGACCAGATTTGGTGGTGCAGACAGTCGAGAAGGTTAACACTATCAGAAAGCACATGAAGGCAGCTCAAGACAGACAGAAAAGTTGGGCTGACACGTCAAGAAGACCTCTAGAGTTCGCCGTGGGTGATTTGGTATTCTTGAAGATATCGCCGACTAGAGGGGTGATTCGTTTTGGGAGTCGAGGAAAGCTTAGTCCTCGATTCGTTGGACCCTTCGTGATATTGGAGCGCGTTGGAGAGGTAGCGTACCGTTTGGCGTTACCGCAGTCCTTGGCGGGTGTGCACGATGTGTTTCACATATCTCAACTACGAAGGTACGTTCGAGATGAAACACACGTCTTGGATCATTCGGAGTTAACAGTACGGGAAGACCTGACTTTTGAGGAGCGACCGGTTGAAATCATGGATCGAAGGGAAAAGGTTCTTAAGAATAAGGTTATCCCCCTTGTGCTCGTTTCTTGGGGTAATCGATCGCATGGAGAGTCCATTTGGGAGCGAGAAGATGAGATCCGGCAGAAGTTTCCTCACCTTTTCCTGTAGTTTTCTATCTTGTATTCTTGGAATTTCGAGGACGAAATTCTTTTTGTAGTTGGGTATAATGTAACACCCGGGCCCAATACTACTATTTTCTGTTACTGGTTGAGTGTTAGATATTACTCATTTCATTTATCTTGCTTGTTTGTGTCTTACTGTAAAATTTTATCTGGCAAAGTCATTTCTGCATATAACAAATTTTAGCACCTAAAGTAAAATTAAAAATATTTATCTTGGCCTACTCGTCACCCCTAACCGCGTGGTAGCGTCCGTGCGTCGAGTTCTCGTCCCGTTCGGTGAAACGGGCGAGTTTGGACGACTATGCGCGCGTACAGGTGTCCGACTGGGGGGTATGCTTTTTTATCATAAAACATTTCATTTTGAAATTTGGAACCCGCTTAAAATCCTATTATTTAAATTTAAAATTTTTGGACCCAAACCGGGCGCGATTTGGAAATGTTTAATTTAGCGCCAAAATCCCAAATTAATAAAATATTCGAAACCATATTATATTTAAACCTTACTGTTAATTTGTTAATGAAAAATCTATTAAATCTTTTAAATATTTTCTTTAACCTCTTAAAAATTTGAAATCAGCCAATCACGGGGTTCTTAACCCCCGTGGCCCCTCCTTTATCCCCCTCTCTCTCTATCTCTCGTATCTTTCTCTCTATCTCTCTAACTTCCTCTCTCTCTCCCCTATATATATATATATATATAGATTCCTCCTCCCCCTCAGAATTTTCCCAGAACCCATTGCGAGAAACCCTACGACCCAGCCCTAGCCGTCGCCACCGCAGCTCCGACGCCGGCGCCAGCGCCACCGTTGCCCTCGCCTCCGCCTCCTCGTTCCAACCTCGACATCCCCTCCTTCTCCCCGTGTGCACGGCGCCGCAGCAACCCCGGCCAACCCCCGTGCCTTCTCTGTACGGCCGGAGAAGTCGCCGGCGACCTTCGTCGTCGTCACCCGCGCCACCTTCAGCACCTCCTCATCACCGCGCACTCCAGACCCGACCACCTCCTCTCCCTCTCCACTTTCTTTCCCTTGTCCATACCCGCAGCCCTAGCCCGTCGCCTGCAACCTCCTCGCCGGCGCCCCACCGCCGTCGACCCCATCGCTATCACGCCCTCTGCAACACCAGTAAGCCCTCTCTCCCCTTCCTCCTTCCATTTTCCCTCCGGTTTATCCCTTGGCCGTGCTTTAACTTTTCCGGTTGTTTTGTCGTTGTTCGCCGGAATCCGGCCGTGCCGGTGGCGTGTCCTGACGATCCAGCAGAGTGCTCTGACCCGTGAGGTCCCTTGGTTCGTCGTTTGGGTTCAATCCGTGAACCGTGCGTCCGTCGCGTGTTTCCCCGCCGACGTTACGTTCCGTTTTCCCGGTTCGCGACCCGTCGAGGCAAGTATCACTTGCTACATGCTATACTATATATTTATATATGTTTTGACTCATTAAACCTGCAGAACTTAACTTGGTATCGTCGTTTCTCATTTGGTTGCAACATGAAATATATCATTTTACAGTTAACATAACATTTACAGTCTGCCAATTTAACACTAATAACTAAGTTTACCTGTTAATCACATCTTACTGTTTAATAGATGATAGCCCTTACACATGTAGTTCTATTATATTCGGACATTCGTATTCAAAGGCTTGATATTACTGTATTGCATCGTCATTTAACTATTGCACCGCTAAGGGTGCTCAAAACCAGTTAATATAATAAAACGGCTGCACTGTATTACTGCACTCTTGTGATTGAATGAAACTGCTTATTGTTATTTAACTCATTACTCATTCCATGTTATTTAATACCCTGTTCGATTATATATCTGTTTATGAGCACACCCACGATTTTGTTACATCTTGACTTGACTTTGTTACACATGGTATATATTGATACACCTGACATGGTACCGTTACTGCTGACTTGACCTGATGTACCATGACCTGACCTGTTACCTGATCTCGTGCCTAATGCCAACAAACCTGACATGTAGTCCTCATGGACCGTTCCTGTTGTCTATCCAGACAAACCTGCTCTTACCTGATCCTGTGTTGGCATTAATTCTTGATTACTGAATACCTGACTCGACATACATAGCTTGGGGGTATGGGAAAATCAAAAGTGTAAACTAAAGTGTAACTTAAAAGGGTATTACTTGATCCGTGGTCCCGGGGGGTAACAGGACAGAGCCATTCGTGACTCTTACATTTTCCTGATCCGTGGTCCCGGGGGGTAACGGGACAGAACCACTATTGGTTCACATATTCCTGATCCGTGGTCCCGGGGGGTAACGGGACATATCCTTTGAGTTACATGGAGGATTACTCAAATTGATTTCAAAGACTTTAGACTAGAAAACCTGATAGAACAGTTTAGCTACCCACTGCACACTGCCCTGCACTGCTTGATTCACATTTTTTTTGCTACTCTCATTTTATTCATGTTTATTTTGCATTGCCTGTTACACTGTTCATATTATATTACTTGATGACATGACGCGCTGACGTCTGGGTTTTGCATGGCCCAGATTCTGTACCACTGTCGCAGTCCGAGCAGGAGTACTTCAGCCAGCAGGCTGAGCTGTGAGGTGTTAGTATTAGTTAGTTTTATTTCCTGCATTTATTTCCTGATGTGAGCCCGCATTATGGGACATACTTTTCAGTTATTTGTATTGGATCATTTGCTTCCGTATTTATTTATTATTGACTCATGTTATTCTGGATTATGGACATGTTTTAGAAAATTTTATCTTGTTCTTGATATCTCTACAGCCGTAATGTGACTGTGGATGGATACTTCCTACCCACAGGTAGCATGGTTGGCTATGTCACGTGCCCAATCTTGCGTACTCTGGGAAGCGGGGCGTGACAACGGCGGGATATTTCCTTGACCGTAGGAGCATGGCTGGCCTTGTCAACTCCTCGTATTCCGTATTTTGGGAAGCGGGGCGTGACATGGTTTAGTTGGTATCAGAGCAGCCAGGTTTTGCTTCGATTGGGATTGCAGTTTTCCGTGTATAGCTTGGCAATCTAAGACATTCCTTGGTCTAGGTTGTAAACTTTTCATTCTCGATCCATATTCACATCGAGTATTATGTTATCCATCCGCTAGGGTTTCGGGTGACTTGGTAAAGTTACGTGGTTGTAATTGTGAACTACATCACGGTTACACTACCATACTCTGTTTAAGTGACTTAGAGTCATACCGTTGATTTTCCACTTGTAATGAATTTCATCACATCTGATATTCTTGAATTTTTGTCCAATCCGTATTACATTCTTATAGCTTGTGCCTTATATCGTCCTCAAAATTATTGTTTCAGGATTATGTCTTCCAACGACTCTTCCTCTATCTCCACTCCTCAGAATCAGACCGTTGAGATTTTGAGTGTACTGCAAGGTCTGAAGGAAGCCCAGGAGTGAACAAACGACTTGTTAGCTGAAGGACTGAGAAGGCAGATAAATCAGGCACCAGCGGGAGTCTCCAATCGTACAGGGATCTCTGTTAGACGAGGAAAAGAGAAAAAGATAAAGCGCCCATTTGTTCCCCCGAGACAGAAGCAGCAGAAGACCCAATGTTGTGGGTACTGTAAGAGGCCAGGACATCTTCAGAAGGATTGTCGCCGCGCCCACTGAAAATGTCTGATTTGCGGATCCAGCGAACATCTCATCAACGGTTGCCCAAAAAGAAAAGAGCTACAGGGAGGAGACTCGTCCACACTCTCCACTTCTGCCAAGTGATGATTATTGCGTAGTTCGAACTTCGAGGATAAGGCGGACCCAGCTCAGGATTCAACTCGCGTGACGAGAATGCAACGGTCTAGTAGTCAAGGAAGGATTTTCATGTTTTCTACCTTCAGTAGTAATGTTGTCATCCTCTTATAAATATTTCTTTTCGTTTGAAATCTTGTATCCGTCAAACTTTTAGTCGAATGCAATAAAAAACTTTGAATCGTAATGTATGTATCATTCTCATGCTTTCCCCTCTTATTTATACCACTCATTAACACAGCATTCCTAATTTTTGATTTTTCAGTTCCTGCCCATCGCATATTTTCCTATACTCCGTACCATTAGCTATTTTTCTTGATGTGTTCTACTGTCTAATCATGCCTCCTTCTATCCGGCCATGGCCCACCCTAGAGCAGCGCCGCATCTGGATGAGGATGCACAGTCATGCGTTTCCATAGACCGCCCGCTGATGAGTTCTGACGATGAGATCAACGGTCCCCAAGTCATTTTCGGAACCAGCGATTCCGAGGACGAAGGAGCAGCCGCCCCAGAGTTTGACATGATAGGCGATTCCGACGAAGAGGAAGGAGACCATGAAGAGAACCCGATAGAGGAAAATCCCATGGAAGAGAATCCAGAATAAGAGAATCACATGGAATCAGACCTCGATGAAGAAGCTCCAGCCGAGGAAGAAGGACCAGAAGGACAAGACCCTGCTGTGGAAGAACTCCCAATGGCGGTCCCTGCGAGGCGATATGGGAATGGATGCCCCTACCTGAGTGCGCGAGCCTACCGCAACCTGCTGAATCTCCACAACCGCGACTGACAGAATTTTTAGATGTTGTCTTCTCTGGCCAAATAAATCTGTGTATAGCTTAGGGCCACCTTTCGTCTTGAGAATGCTTTGTTTTGAATTCCTGGAATGAAATAAATTGCTGAGTTCGCTAATCTTTCGATCTTCTTAGTTCACTTGATACTTGATTATTTCTTCTATACAATTATTTTTCCCTACTGAGATCTGTCCACCCCTACTCCTTACATTGTCTTAACCCTCACTCAGATTAACCAGTACCACACCCGATCTTTTAGAGGTCCACCCTTCATCCTCCGTCTGTGCCTCGTTTGAGATCCTTCTGGGAGGAGAAAATTTTAGTGAAATTTCCGAGTTCGCTAACCCTTCAAATTTTGATTCACATGATGTACCGGCCATTATCCTCCCCATACATCTTTTCCCTAGTAGTCCTTTGCTGCTCACCCTTACTTCCTGTGCTGACCCGACCCCAACCTCTTTGATCTTCAGTCTAAAGCCGTCACACCCCGACCTTTTGGTTGAGCCACACTTCCTTGTAATCCTTACCCTAGCTAGCCCTATACATTTTGTGTTTTTTCTATTACCCTAAATATATTTAGGGACATTATTATTCGAAAATTGGGTTTTTATTATTTTGTATTTATCGAAGAGTGTGTTTTATTGACTATCCACGCTTTACGCATTTCAAGTACTTCATTACTAGCTTTCCCATTATTTTTCGGTAGCGCAACCTTACACCGCGCATATTTTCGTTCCATGTTTCTTATTTTCACTATATGAGTTTTCTACGTTATTTGACCGATACATTATCCTAAAATGTTTTAACCTACCGACTAATTTTTCACTACTTTATTGTCGTTACTTTATTTTCGGATATTGTGCCTATGGTTACTATTATCAATGGTTGTGCCTTATACTTATTATTTCTAATGTGCTACTTTTGATATACTTATATGTGCATATATTAGGGTTTCGATTCTATCGAGCACGCCTCGAATATAATTGTTCGTTATTGTTATTTATATTCTCGTATACATGTAGTATGCCCTCATAATGGTTTCTGCCTATTACTTATTTAGAACTACCCTTGTGTATGTTGTTCTTATATAGTATATACCTTCAAATTTCTTCATCCGACTATTTCAAGTAAATCACTATGTGTTAGTTTGCGATATAGTAGCTTTCGCTTATTATTTTATAGCTTGCCGTTTCTTTTAAATTTCGAGGACGAAATTTTTGTAAGGGTGGTATGATGTAATACCCGGTTCTTTTATATACGCCTAAATCCGTATTTCTCTTTAAACTATAAATTTTGTTATTTTTAATTATTTAATTATTTTAAAGAAACTTCATTAAACCCTAAAACCCCAAACCCAAATCTTTCCTTCTCTCTTTTCACTTTTTCCTCAGCCCATAATCTTTTCCCGAGCCCATGTACAATAAAATGGAAATTCATTTTGTTTAAATCGAGGCCCGGCCCACTCTTCTCATCCCCTCACCCGCGCCTTCACCCGACCCGGCCCACTACCCCCTCCTCTTTCCCAACGGCTCTTTCCGCCTCCCATGCTCGCGAGATCCGTTTCCTCCACCGACGCCTCCGCCCGCGCCCACTCCCACGTCGTGCGCCGTTACCCTCGCGATCCCCTCGTCTCCCCTATCTCACTCCCCCTCACGTTCTCTCTCTCTCGCTTCCTCCCTTTCTCCTTCTCTTTCCCTGCTCCCTCTCTCGAGCCCACGCCCATGCTTGCACACACGTCGTCACCGATTAGCCAGCGCCTCCTTCTCGTCTTCACCGTCGACACCTTCATCTCCTCCGAGTATCATCATCATTATAGCCACCTTCTTCTTCTTTCTCTTACACCTCCACTCTAACCTCGACCAAGAACCCATACCATCAACCGCCTCCTTCCTCTTCCTTCAAACCGCAGCACTATCGCCGTCGTTGTCCCTCGCCGGTAGCACCTGGTCCGAGACCCCTCGGCTGCATCCTTAGCTTTCTCCATCGTCGACTCCATCACCCGCAACCGACCACCTTTGCACCCATCGCCGCCGGCACCTCTCAGAACCCACCATAAACACCCTCTACAACTCCGACCACCGACCACCACCGCGATACCACCACCGATCCCTCCTCCGTCTCTTTTTCCTTCAATCTCACCCTCACCTGCACCCCCTCACCAGAGCTTACCTCGCCATCACCCCTCACCACAGAACTCCGATCCCTGCACCCATATCGACCCTCACCTGCGCTCTCGCCGACGAGCCTCCTCTCACGGGATCGCCTCGTCGACCGCATCATCATCATCATCATCATCATCATCGCCATCATCTCTCACTCCCTCTCTCTCGATCTCTCTGTGCCTCTCTCTCTCTTGATCTCTCTCTTTCTCACTCTCTGTTCTCTCTGTCTCTCTCTCTCCCCGCACACTCTCTCTTTCTAATCCCTACTCTCTCACTCTAAATCTCACTCTCCCTCTCTCCGCAACGTCTCTCTACAACTCCATAACCAACCATCGACGGAGCCATAACATCGCCGAGCTCGCAGCCGTCTCGGGTACAAGTCAGTGTACTAGTCGTTGCCGTGTCGCACGTGTGTCGTTCCCGCTGCCGTGTTCCCCAAAAACGTCTCCAGGAAACTATTCTTACTTGCTTCATGCTAATCTATTTATGTTACAAACTCAAATCGTATAAATTGCAATGTTACTATTCGTGATAACTTATACTATTTACCTGTTCGATGTATGATTTCAATGGAAATTCTCGTTTAATTTGACGGAACTCAATGGTATAGTTTGGCCCGTATGGATGTGAATCTAGTGTGTGAATTTCATTGGAAAATACGACTATTAGTGACTAAAATGAATACCCCCAAATATACCGATAAAACTAGAATTTCCCGCATCTGAAAATGATAAAAATCACTGTAAATTATGTACATACTGCAATGATGCGTTCGAGGGTGTAAATCGAAGACGACTCGACGAACTATAACCCTATGTAAGGTTCTCATGGTTTTTGTACTTAAACTGTAACAATATTTGGATCGGAGTGCGACTCTGGACGGCAGTCCAGAGCGACTCTGTTTACTGTGTGCTGTCCCGTAATGAGTACCACCCTGTTTCCTTAACTCGTAGGTTGCGGAACTCCGCAGTTTATTAAATTTGAATCTTTTAGCTAGATAAGACAAGTGTTTTCATCCTGTTTCGTCATCGTTTGCTATTTAATCTGTAATTTAAAAGAGCTGGACGTATAACTGTCCAGAACAGATTCAGAAGTGACATGCTAGCGTTAAACAGTGTATAACTCCTGACGTACAGACGCGATTGAGAATCCGTCTATTGTGTTGAAAACCTTGCTGAAAACCCTAGATTTCATTCAACTGTAGCGTCGCTAAATTCTTATAGCAACTGGGATTAAAATGCGTTGCAAAACGAACTTCCGATTCTGAAACCGGATTTCCAGCCGTGAACGCTTAAAATGAAATGGCCATAATTAGTGATCCTGAAACCCGATTGGCGTGAAACTAAATTCGCTGGATGGATACTCAAACATACTATTTAATCCCCGTTCATAGTTTCGCTAAACTGTATACATATGATTTATGATAAATTATGCAAGTGGTAGATTACTGATTTATGACATCCTAATCATGCTTTACATACTGTTTACTCATCATATCATACATATGTCACTGCATTGATAACCTAGTGATCATGTGCATTACCCAGTGTTAGGTATTAGTGATGATTGTGGAAAGTACGTTAGTGTTCGTGCAAGAGTGAATAAGTGAAAGTGACACGTACTTGTACACAATCAGTGAACCTTATTATTATATTGCATTGTCGACGTCTGTGGGACGCGTGTCCGTGTGACTATAAGTGGTATGGGACACTTATGGAAGCTCTTGCATGGGTGTCACAGATAAGTCACCAGACACTGCCATTTATTTTGAGTATTGGTCGGGACATGCTTGATGGAGATCCTGTCTCCAGTTCTCGTGCAGACTTGTCACAGACCGACTGGTATTTGAGGTTATGGTTAGCGCTTGTTGTAGACCGCGGGGTGTGAGGTAGTTTGAGTGTGAGTTCAACAGAATCTCGGGAGTCCCTTGCCGGCTTAGATATATGGAGATATATGGAGATTTACAGGGTACATGATTATTACCGTGAGTTACATGTTGGGCCCGTGGTCCCTTGTCCTTGGGTCCTACCCTTTGGTGGAGGACACTCGCGAGTGGTTGACTCTCACTCTTGGACTGACGATAGGGTTAGTGACCTGTACGGTGAGACTTAGAGACTGATAGGGGTGATAGCATCGACATACTTACTCACTGTGTTGACATACTTGGCATATTATTTTACTGCTTTTATTGTTCCACTGCATGTTCATACCCATACCGTCATTGATTTTACTGTATACATATTTATTATCACTGTTAGAGTTGTCACTTGAATTTATAAATTATATTGCTATTGTGTCGCTCTGATGACCTGAGTATGCATGCTCAGTGTGAGGAGAGGATTTAGCCTGGACCAGGACTAGACGTACATCACGGACATCTTGATTTGCCATCCAGAGTTAAACCCTTTTGTTTCCCATCAGGTCAGTCCTTTATATTTTTTTGTTCCAGTTACTGCATTTCTCATTACCTGCGCATTATTTACTGTTTACCGTGTAAAGCTAGAAGCAGAAGTGTGACTACGGCAGAATATTTCCTTGACCGTAGGAGCATGGCTGGCCCTGTCAACCTCTCGTATTCCGTATTTTGGGAAGCGGGGCATGACAATAATCAACCCAAGATCCGACAATAGCTTCATCATGGAAATTCACGAGTGTCGCCAGCATTGGATTGACTTCCATGGCAAAATCAGTAGCAGACGTGAGGGCTTCGGCATTGAGATCCTCAATAAATTCGCTCAATGTTCGCCGGCTATTTGCGGCGCCCCTGGAAGACATGCGTTTAGCAAAGGGCCCTGCGGGCATTGGAATGCGAGACTCGAAAGGAGCTGGAGCTGGTGCAATTGTTGCAAAATGAATTAGGGTCAAAAGGTCGACTCGGGGAATAAAGAAAACACATCAGCAGTGAAGTCTTTTATACCGGCTATGAAAGGTGGCAGGATGGGGAGTATCGGAGGCACTACCATTCTCTCGTCTTCTCCTATGAACCGTGACGCTCTGATCAACATGAAAAAAGCTTAGCAACAATACGTCTAATCGTAAAAGAAAGGAAGAGATGTCAGTTGAAGAATATACTAACCAATACCAGGAGGCGGAACGACTTCCGAATGGAAGGAGAAATGCGGGTTCAACACTTGGTATAGATGGTCGAAAAGGACTCCTGCAGAGTTGCGATAATATACTATCGGTATAAGGAGGATGGTACCCATAGTAAAACAGATAAGTCGCAAATCAATACCTTCCAATATTTGAGAGGGCACAGAAGAAAGCGAGGGGACATCGACCGTCAGAGCGGCGACCGGTGACACTTCTTCAGACGGCACAGCCTTAGGGTTCACCGCACTTGTACTCAAGACAAACAAAATATCATTAGAAGGGCTAAACAGGATTGAAAAATGCGAAATAATGACCCAACGATTACCTGATAAATCATGGACCGAAACCATGACGGAGGCATCACCAGGTGTAACGTCTTCTTCGCTCCCTCTCGGAGGAGTAGATTCCGCGCCCATAGCTTCGTCCCCTGACTCAAAGAGGGCCGTCGTGATGCTTGCGACGCCCGCCGATACCAAGGAGCCATAGGGAGAGAGAGCAGCGGTCTGGACGGTCCCAGATTCCTGGGAAAGAGTAGCCACTTCGGGCTCTGTAACCGCTAGCGTTTCACCTGCCATCTGTAGGGGACCTAGGCACCCTAATGAGGTCTCACAAGGCATCAACCATGCCAATTTCAAATTTAAACGGTGCCGAGAAACCCTAGAACGGATCGTTGGCTAGATTTCTAGGCGAAACAATAAACTAGTTAACACTTAACTACAAGTAAACGGAAATACAACCTTTGTAGATCCGGAGCTCCACCTCCATAGCTCCGCAACGAAGTCCCCTCGCTGTCCAAATGAATTCCCGGGCTCTAGCGTCGGCTTCGTCGGAGAAATGGTGAGCTAGGTCGTCGATGTCCATGCCGAAGATGATCTACGTCGAGGCATCGCTAGATCAAGCTCCACCTTCACCAAGCCATGAAAACTTATGAAGGAAACACACTCTACTACTTGGCAAGAGGTAGAGGATGAAGAAATAGGAAGTGGGTAGACTTTAGAATTGGATTTCTCACTTGTTTTCATCAATCACCATTGATGAAGTAAAGTTTCTTCATGTGTCAAGATGAAGAAGAAGATAGAAATGTGTTATGATAAGTATTTATTAAATAGAAAATAAATCAAATACTTATCATAAACTAACCATGGTCTAGTGTAGAGAATGAATTATGGTTAAGTGGGATGGTTAGGGTTAAGCATGAGACAAAATGGTTACTAAAGTCAATGCTTCATGAAGGTTCAAAGAATAAAACAAAACTAGCAACCATTCTTCTCATTATCATTTCCATAATAAATAAATAAATAAATAGATATGAAAATCTAAACCCTAATCATTTAAATAACCATGGTTCAATCTTTACACAAACTCAAGTAAACTTGTATCATCAAACATGATACACCCAAGTGCACAAAATCATATCGCATATACAATGCGCACATCCGAGTGAGAAAATCCATCTTAAGTGAACCAATACTAGTTAATGCAAAGTAATATATCAAATATATAATTATGCATTAAATCATTAAATCAATACTTGATTTAACGATCCGGTCATATCGCATATAACCGGCTAGTATCCTATGTATCGGCTTATCGAATCAATCTTCGATTCGATAACTAGGTTATATCGCATACAACCACTCGACACACTCATCGCGAGAATGAAATACGGTATCACATACACGCATTATTCTCGGTCCCGCACATATCTCATATGCGCTCCTATTTCGTTTCGCTTGAGCCAGGAAACATCTGTGTAGGACTCTAAAGACTCGTCAATACGCCGGCAGCAGATGATGATCATATCAAACACCCACAAGCCGCAAGCGGTCTGCTAAACATAACGGCCACCCGGGCATTGAGCGATCAGAAGATCGACGAGCAAGCCCGCTCACACTCCAGTGAATCCAACCAGTAACACTACCGTACAGTCCGGTCTGATCGTCTGATATGTCGCATATCTCGCCTAGGGGTGGTAAACGTCAGACCCCAATAGCTCGATAAGTCGTGTCAATATGAGGTCTATAACAATTCGAGAAACTACTGGTAACACTTACCAGTAAATCTCAGCAACCCTGGCCAGGGATTTCCTGTTATAGCCAATCGAACACAGCGCAACATCAACTCCCTATACCGGGAGAGACGAATCCCCTCCTATCGCTCATTGCCTCTATGTGACTCGGGACTGTACCCAAAAACCACCGTTTTGCACGCCCTCTTGGACGTGGTAAGATGGAAATCAAAGCACAGTGGGAACCACACAAGACTCTATGACGATCTCGGGTCAACAGACTACTCTGTACCAGTGTCACCAGAGAACTGCCATCTGACGTGAGGTATAATACCATCTGGGAGTTCTCGGCGAGTCCGTCCAGTGTACCCAGTCTCTACTGAGCACCCGTATATCATCTCTGATGTCAAACACCAATGGATATGGGATCATCCATCGCCCATCTGTATGGGTCGAGAAGGTATACGCTAGTCTACTCTGGTATATCGATGCCCCGTCTCGAAACACCCACGACTAGGGACTTTGAAGGATGTACTTATAGACTACCATGTCCCCACTAGTATGATCCGCATCATAATCCAGGTAGTCAAGTACACATCCTAAGGGCTTTACCAACATGTAACAGAGAGACAATCAGTATACACGTTAAGGTAAAGATCAACCAGATAGCATACTATCATGTCGAGCAAGAAAGTCCTCCCTATATATGTCCCAGCATCCACTACAATATACATCCTATGTATAGTAATGGCCTCTAGGGCATACATATAACTAACAATCTCCCACTTGCACTAGGGCCATCTGATAGCAGTGGTTGCAGTATCTCATACTCAACCATCCCATAAAAGTCTCTCTCTGGGAACAGGCCTTTGTGAGTGGATCCGCTGTGTTGTCCTCTGAGTCTACTCTCCTAACCTCGATCTCCCTGGAGATCAACCATCTCCATGATCAGGTGACACTGCCTTAGAATATGTCTGGATCACTGATGGGACCGGCGTTCCTTGGCATAAGCCACAACTCCATTGTCACACAATGGAAGGAACAAAGTTCATCTTATGAACTAATATACACCCAGACTGCCTCTTTGGTAGCATCTTAAGTAGCGATGTATCCTGCCTTTATCGTCTAGTATGCCACGGTATCTATCTTGGAACTCTTCCAACATACCGTCCCTTTACTAAGGGTAAAGACAATGCCTGTGACTGACATTCAGTCGTCTTTATCACTCTGGAACACTTCCAGTGATTCTCCCCAGGATCAACTGATGCCATCTCACTACAACTAGTGAGTAGCCTAACATCCATTTAGATCTATCTCATAGATCAAAACCCAGGATTTAGGAGGTATCACTTTGATCCTATGTGGAGAATCATTGTGATAAGCGGAGATTGACCGAACGTAGCATAGGAAACTCCTTCCCTATCAAGAGCATGTCATCCACGTACTCTACGAGGATCGTCACTATACTCCCTACTACCTTTTTGTTTATACAAGGTTCATCTACCATTTTGATGATGTCAAACTCTTTGACTAACACATCAAAATAGACGTTCCAACTCCGCGATGCCTGCTTTATCCTATAAAGCATCTTGCACACGTTTCCGCTGCTCCCACTGTCTAAGAAGTCTTCTGGCTGTGTACTTACAGACGTTCTCTTCTAAAACATCATTTAGAAAAGCTGTCATGGCACCCAACCACCAGATATCGTAGTCATAGTATGCAGCCGTGGCAAGTAGTATCTGGATGGACTTAAGCATAGGTACTGGAAAAGGTTTCATCATTATCCACGCCTGGTTGATGACGAAAACCTTTAACAAGTCTAGCTTTGAAAGTCTCAACTTTTCCATTTACACCAAGTAATCTTCTCAAGATATACTTGCTCCTGATGGGGATTTAACCCTTCAGATATAGCAACCAAAGTCCATACTTTGTTGGTGTATAAGGATTCCATCTCAGATCGATAAACATCCAGCCATTCTTACAGAGTCTTACTCCTGATGGCCAGCTCGAAACTAGTTGGGTCATCATCTCATGATGCAATCCTCGCTCCCACTGTCATCGAGAAACCGAAGTATCTCTCAGGTGGGTGAGGAACCCTACTAGATCGGCGGAGAGGCTGAGGTTCGTTGGTAACTATTGAATCCTTTGGTTCTTTCAAATCATCAGCTGCAGTTTGTATAGCTGGAACATTTCCAGTTCTACATAACAGATCTTGCCTTCAGCTTATCCGGATTATGCTTTTCAAACATAGGCTGGACAACCCCAATTCTTAACTTACTTAAGAGATGGGCTCTTCCCTTTTCATATCACATATGAAGCGGTAGGCATAGATTTGATTCGAATCCAATTCAATAGGTATGCAGCTTCTCAAGTGCATAACTCCCAAAAGGAAAAAGGTAACTCAGCAGTACTCATCATAGAGCACGCCATATCATATAGGGTGTGATTGCTCCGCCCCGATATACTATCGTGCTATGGTGTATACGGAGGAGTAATGCTGAGAGAGAATCTCATTCACCTTTAGAATAGTCCAGGAATTCCGCACCCAAGTATTCTCCTCCTTGATCTCATCAAAGGACATAATACTTATACCCTTATTGGTTCTCTACTTCTAAATCATATTCTGTGAATATCTCAAAAGGTTCGGACTTGTGTTTCAACAAGAACATATGTCTGAATCTAAAGAGATCATCAGAGAACGTAATGAAGTATAAAGAACCAGTCCTGGCATGTGTAGACAGGGGACCTTTATACATCAACATGTATTATCCCAAGAGTTCACTAACTCTTTCTCTGTTTCCAATAAACAGAGCTAGTGTCATTATATCTTTGTGACATGACCCGCAAGTTTCATAAGATGTAAATTCAAACTGATTTAAATATGCATCTACATGTAACTTCAGCTAGTCGGGTCACATTGATATGACCTAGTCTACAATGCCTCAAGAAGGATTCGTTCATTTCTGAACTCTTCCTCTTGTGTGTGTTCCGTATACTAAGAACTGTAGTTTGATTTAGAACATCAACGCTTTTAGATAACGTGCCTGAACCGATCAACTTTTGATATAGGAAATGTTCAAAACATTATCCAACTATACAAAATTTTATCATTTCTTTACTGATAAAGAGACTGATATGATTTTGTATATCAGGTTCGGTATCTAATAGCATTTGTTCAGAATCAATGTACTGATAATACAGGGTGACAGTGACCAACAGACTTGTCTGCAACACATGCCCCGTTTTCTGTCTCATGAAACTTATCACCCGTTCTCAGTTCTCTACCTTTCTGTAGCCCTATGTAACATATTACATATCTGGGATCCTGATCTGGTATCACATACCCTGGACGTAAAGAATACTGAGAAACAGTTCTCTGTAATGAACACACCCGAAGATGATGCATCAGCATGCACTCTCTTCGTTTGGGCGGCACGGGAATTCTGGTATTCCCCAATTTCCTGCTCTGTCTTATAACAATTATAAGTTGGAGCGGGACCAACGTTCCCCAGCTCAGTATAACAAGTGGGTTCGGTCAATAATCCGTATTATTATCTTGATTAAGGCGTGACATGGTCGCTACCAGGAGAGAGAGAGAAGAAAACACTCAGCGTGCGCTCTTGCAAGAATAGATTGGTTATTATTTTATCTAATCAGGATGGCTCCCACTGCTTTTTATCAAATCTTCCTTCAAACCCTAAAAGGAAAGACTAGCCGGGATTAATTACACACTACAAGTTCGCCAATCTTTCAGCCAGGCCAGTGTCGGTACTTTGAGGGAGGTCCCCCGTGCTTTCGCACGAACCTAATTAATGTAAACCTCATTTTCCCAGAGGCGTAACCTCGTTGACACCTTTCTAGACACCTACATGATCGGCTAATTGTAATGCGTAAAACTCTCCCAGGAGTAACTCTTACTCGCAGCGGGTATCGGGATCCAACTATCTCATAGAAGGTATGCAATCTCATTGCAAATTTCAACACTTGAAATTCCCGATAATATTTTGCCCCTAGCAGCTATATGACCTTAACATAGTCAACAAATCATAAGTGCTAATCAAGTTCAACCCGTCATTTCCCGATTGAATTAAACCCACCCGCACAACCCTTAACATAGTCAACAAAGTCGCACGACTACCCTAATCCAATCACATCATATGCTTATGCAGATAAGCACTAATTAGCTACCGCACACTACGCCTTAACATAGTCAACAAACGTAGCACGAATACTAACTAGTACTTATCTGAAATGACGGAGGGCTACGACAGGTTTTTCTGAAAACCTATTGCGTATTGAACTTGATATCGTCGTAGGATCGAATGAATTTTGAAATGGAGTGTTTTTGAGGCTTTTCTAGTTTTGCTAAAGGAGTCACTCCCGGTGAAGGGATCGTCGGTCCTTTCCTCGTCGAATGAGGTGCGGGATATATCACATATATCACTGTGCAAAGCAAAAACTCTTAAAAGCAATCAAAAAACAAACCGAGTGTGTAGCATCTGCCAGTTATTTCTAAAGGAGTCACTCCCGGTGAAGGGATCTCGGTCCTTTCCTCATCGAATAAGGTGCAGGATATATCACATATACCTCTGTGCAAAGCAAGAACTGTAGCTACCTGTTTTAATTTTGAAATTCGATTCTACAACATCTTAGGTTTCTTTTATTTCATTAATCACATTAATGAAGTCCCATCATATAAATACCTAAACATCACAGATAAATACGACGTACACTTATGCCATCCGCATTCGCCTTGATGTCCCCTCGTGCACCGTTAGGTTAGGTAACTAACGGCAGAGTGGGGCAGGGTTAGCGCGGGTGTAAAACATAAGTAACGTCTATATAATATATCATATATACTATATAAAGTATCCATCACAGAACATATCACATGATCACATCACAGATATCGCAGCAGAAGAAACATATGAAATATTGGATATACTAGGACGTCCGTGTTTTCAATACGAGCCAGTATAAAACACGGATTCCATGGTCGCGATGAATAGCCAAACCCACACCTCTAGACCCCTACGAGAGCGGCAAGCAACCCTACCAATTCTAGAGTTAGGAGACCGGGACTCGACTCCTCGAGTTGGTCTCCCACTGGACTCCAGAACCCGGTTACTTGTGCTCCCCTCCTTGGGTCTATCCTAGTGCGGAAAAGTAAATAATATACAAACGGTGACATCTTCCGCAACCTGGAAGTGCCCCAATAAAAGAATATTACATACAAGTTTTTACATGAATGAAAATGAAAAACACTCATCTCACATAAAAAACCCCGGCTATTCAAACACGACGATCCAATATAACATATCCAGCAACACATTACATCACATGTCATCAACGTAAGTAAATATGTCCATCTCAATTGTCGTTGACATATAGCAACGAAACCGGCGATATCACATATTACACTTACGGTCACAGAAAAGAAAGTGTAAAACTACAACAGTTGGAATCCGCAACATGCTCAGACATCACATGCCTAATCAAATGAAATACTTAGACATCGCATGCCTAACAATTATAAACCCCGCATTTTCGTCTCATTATCGAAAACTCTTTTCAATATCAAGTCGGGCAATTCAACAAGATTCCCGACATCCTGATCGAATGCTCGTCACAAACTTTAGTAGGCGGCCGCACCCCCGATACCGTCGACGAAGTGCACCAAGGCGGAACACCGCTGCCGCGAGCACCCGGACGGATGCTTTCGGTGACGGGGTTCTCCTACAGTCACTTGGTCGGGGCTATGGAGTGAGGCTGTCTGTTAAGTTTACCCGGCGAGTATCCGCGTACGCTACGTGATTGCGACGGACTTTTGATCGCATCAAAATTCCGTGGCAACCGATCAAGTGAGACTAAATTGCTAGATTTATAACATTCATTCAGTTATCTTATAACTTATTGTGAATTCCAAATATTGTATCACATTCCGGATAAATAGAAAATGTTAAACTTTCCGATCGAACATTCAAACACCCAAGTTTTCCCGAAACAGCTCAACACATGAAATAAGTCTAACAACATTCAGTTCGTGCCTCAGTACCAACGGTCCAGCCGTAGAAGGGTCAAGCCAACGCCTCACATGTGGCACGCCGTACTGCCCCAAACCCGAAGGTTCAAAGGGCAGTTCAAGACGGTCACATAATCGAGTTAAGGTTTGTTGTCTTCTAGAGGGTCCATCGCATTACTTGCACTACTTAGAACGTCGTTAAACTACGGAAAAATCCAACACTTGAAAATTTCCCGACAGGGGAAAAATTGGGTATTTATATCCGGTCGAACTTTTTAACATATTCTAAAATTATCCGGAAAGCCACATAGACAAAATCTGATACTCCGATCGAAACACCGAATCCCCAAATCAACCCAGAAAATGAAACTCTGGAGTAAATATTAAAATATTCCCAGGAAAACCAGCACTGACAATTATTGATTATGGTGCAAATTTCGATGAACAATACGACAAAATGGCCGCGGATGCGCCGCACGAGCCATGCTCGTGCCGCGGATCCGCGGCGGAATAATGGAATTAGGTCATCAAAATTCACCGTAACTCTTAGAATTTCCTGCTGATTTTTCTGCATATTTTTAATGTTGAAAAATCCACGATTTTAGAAAATGTCCAGAGAGCATGGAAATTTTGGGGTTTCGGTTCGTTCGGACTTCAAATTCCGTCTAGACTTCGCCTAAGGCTCTAGCTAGGCTCTGATACCACTGTAGGGGACCTAGGCACCCTAATGAGGTCTCACAAGGCATCAACCATGCCAATTTCAAATTTAAACGGTGCCGAGAAACCCTAGAACGGATCGTTGGCTAGATTTCTAGGCGAAACAATAAACTAGTTAACACTTAACTACAAGTAAACGGAAATACAACCTTTGTAGATCCGGAGCTCCACCTCCATAGCTCCGCAACGAAGTCCCCTCGCTGTCCAAATGAATTCCCGGGCTCTAGCGTCGGCTTCGTCGGAGAAATGGTGAGCTAGGTCGTCGATGTCCATGCCGAAGATGATCTACGTCGAGGCATCGCTAGATCAAGCTCCACCTTCACCAAGCCATGAAAACTTGTGAAGGAAACACACTCTACTACTTGGCAAGAGGTAGAGGATGAAGAAATAGGAAGTGGGTAGACTTTAGAATTGGATTTCTCACTTGTTTTCATCAATCACCATTGATGAAGTAAGGTTTCTTCATGTGTCAAGATGAAGAAGAAGATAGAAATGTGTTATGATAAGTATTTATTAAATAGAAAATAAATCAAATACTTATCATAAACTAACCATGGTCTAGTGTAGAGAATGAATTATGGTTAAGTGGGATGGTTAGGGTTAAGCATGAGACAAAATGGTTACTAAAGTCAATGCTTCATGAAGGTTCAAAGAATAAAACAAAACTAGCAACCATTCTTCTCATTATCATTTCCATAATAAATAAATAAATAAATAGATATGAAAATCTAAACCCTAATCATTTAAATAACCATGGTTCAATCTTTACACAAACTCAAGTAAACTTGTATCATCAAACATGATACACCCAAGTGCACAAAATCATATCGCATATACAATGCGCACATCCGAGTGAGAAAATCCATCTTAAGTGAACCAATAATAGTTAATGCAAAGTAATATATCAAATATATAATTATGCATTAAATCAATACTTGATTTAACGATCCGGTCATATCGCATATAACCGGCTAGTATCCTATGTATCGGGCTATCGAATCAATCTTCGATTCGATAACTAGGTTATATCGCATACAACCACTCGACACACTCATCGCGAGAATGAAATACGGTATCACATACATGCATTATTCTTGGTCCCGCACATATCTCATATGCGCTCCTATTTCGTTTCGCTTGAGCCAGGAAACCTCTGTGTAGGACTCTAAAGACTCGTCAATACGCCGGCAGCAGATGATGATCATATCAAACACCCACAAGCCGCAAGCGGTCTGCTAAACGTAACGGCCACCCGGGCATTGAGCGATCAGAAGATCGACGAGCAAGCCCGCTCACACTCCAGTGAATCCAACCAGTAACACTACCGTACAGTCCGGTCTGATCGTCTGATATGTCGCATATCTCGCCTAGGGGTGGTAAACGTCAGACCCCAATAGCTCGATAAGTCGTGTCGATATGAGGTCTATAACAATTCGAGAAACTACTGGTAACACTTACCAGTAAATCTCAGCAACCCTGGCCAGGGATTTCCTGTTATAGCCAATCGAACACAGCGCAACATCAACTCCCTATACCGGGAGAGACGAATCCCCTCCTATCGCTCATTGCCTCTATGTGACTCGGGACTGTACCCAAAAACCACCGTTTTGCACGCCCTCTTGGACGTGGTAAGATGGAAATCAAAGCACAGTGGGAACCACACAAGACTCTATGACGATCTCGGGTCAACAGACTACTCTGTACCAGTGTCACCAGAGAACTGCCATCTGACGTGAGGTATAATACCATCTGGGAGTTCTCGGCGAGTCCGTCCAGTGTACCCAGTCTCTACTGAGCACCCGTATATCATCTCTGATGTCAAACACCAATGGATATGGGATCATCCATCGCCCATCTGTATGGGTCGAGAAGGTATACGCTAGTCTACTCTGGTATATCGATGCCCCGTCTCGATACACCCACGACTAGGGACTTTGAAGGATGTACTTATAGACTACCATGTCCCCACTAGTATGATCCGCATCATAATCCAGGTAGTCAAGTACACATCCTAAGGGCTTTACCAACATGTAACAGAGAGACAATCAGTATACACGTTAAGGTAAAGATCAACCAGATAGCATACTATCATGTCGAGCAAGAAAGTCCTCCCTATATATGTCCCAGCATCCACTACAATATACATCCTATGTATAGTAATGGCCTCTAGGGCATACATATAACTAACACCATCCCATCGTCAGGACTTGGCTCTGCAGGAAATGAGTATATCAGAATTTGAGGATCGAGTTCTAATAAAAAGACTGGGCGTTACATTACCTCGAAGTAACTTTCCAGTTTCTTCACGAGCCGTGCGTGCAACCTGTCTATGGGCAGTAGATAAGGCAGCTGGAACATCCGCCAAAGGAATATCTACAGATGGAGTATTACTTGAGCCTGCACCTATGACCATGACGGCGTCGCGATCCTTCGCTGCACGCTTCCTGTGCTTCCTTTCGGCCTGGGCCGTGAGAAATGGCCTCTTCAAGACTTCCGACAGGGGAACATCATCATCCGAACCATGCTCTGCCTCCGGAACCGATACGGCATCCATCATCGGCTATTTCAGCGAAACCTCCTTCGGTAACCCTGGGAGGGCCATGGTCACGGTAGCTGGTTTCAAGGGTTCCGCTGCATCGCCGCTCGGGATCGGCACTGAATTCGGAATGACCTGAGTTGAGGTAGTCCCTGCAACAAGATGAAAGAGAGGGTCAGAGCACGAATAAAAAAGAATAAAGGCATAATGAACTGAATTTTACCAAGGCCCAAAGAAGCACGGAGCCTCTCTTCCTCCTCGAACGTCCGGAGGGAAGCCGTGAGAGCCTCTTCGGTAGAAATACCTGTGGAAAAGGAAAGCGTCAATACAAACATGACAAAGAGAAAAGAGATAACCGCGGAAGAACATAACTGAAAGTATACCTGATTTCACGATAGTAATCAACGCCGCTTCTTCGCGAGCTAGTCGCTTGGAGGCCATAAGGGCAGCCTGGAGATCAGTATCATCCGCGGGCGTGATGAATAAACCCTCATTAGTCCCGTACTCGCACAAACCCTTGCTATAGGGAGCATGCGACTCCTGGCCAAATATGACATCAGCAGAGAATAGCGACTTCTTCTTTTTCTGCAAGCGGACGCCGGCGGCCGGTGACAAGAGCTTGCGCTTGACAGGCATTTCCGAGCGACGGTTCCCAACTTCTGCACCAACGCCGGATTCTAGGAACGCTACAGCTACCGTTTCTACAGGAACACAGGGTGGAGTCTTCTCAAGGAAGGCGCGCGAGACCACAACTGCAACAACTTCTCTTAAGGAGGGACGAACGGCGGTCCGTCGCTTCAAAGGAACTGACGGATTACTAGTTAGGACAGCATCCTTATGATCAAGTAATAGCCACCTCTCTTCCCTGATAACAGCACCTGCCGCATGCCGATACCACGCCACATAGGCATTCGAAGCTTTCGGCACGTAGCTTGGCTCGCTGATGAGAAAGCTAGAACCTGTGTTTAGCCGCATAAAGTGGTGCAGCGCGCTGCAGATACCCTCTTCCGTAGCAACCGGTTTGGCTAAAAAAGTCTCAAGCGGGACACCCTGATCATAACCCGACTGTTGAGCAAAACGGTGCATGTTATACCTCATGAACAATGCCAAGGTGCCATGCCTGAACACTAGAAAGCCTGGCCTGAACGAATATAAGTGCAGGATCTCCCAAGCCTTCAACGAAGGAGCCCCGTCTTTGAAAGTTTCACGCAGCGGTTGCACTGCCTTGGTAGATTCCTTGCCGATAGTTAAGACTCTGTCGAAAAAAGTCATATTATCCCCGACCATACGCGGGCGAAGGACCAGACGTCGAGCCTCTCGCTGCGACGGATCTAATGCGGAAGCGTCAACCAGAAATATGACCCGAGGAAAGTTATAACTGTCGTAGAAGCGGGGCCATTTATGGACTCCGAAAGCACCAAGCACGTGCATCTCGACCCAGGACGTAAAATAGTGCAACGGAAGATGTACAGGTTTTACCCCAGGTTGAATTGTATCCACTGCTAAGCTCAGGCCGTGGTATAGATAAGCCAGCCCCGCAATCCCAACGGCCACACGCGTCCCTGTAACCATGCGGTGGGCTAGGTAAAATAATGACGGTCTCATATAGCGAGGGTGCATCAGAAGCACGAACCAGTTCAACCACAAGCCAATAAACCCTAGGAAGAACGTTTCTTCATCGACGTCTGAAGCAGCGAGCTCTGTAAAAGGGACGACCGGGGTGTCTGGAATGAAGAAGCTTCTTAAATCTGCTTCTGTCGTCGGCCGGTTATCCAAACCGAAACCGAACGGGTCGTCAAGCTTAGTGAATTTCGCGACTTGTTTTGATAAGACTTCTGGACGAAGAAAGCGAGCAATAAAGTCTGTGAAGCTAACCCCACGCCCTCCAGACTCTAGAAATACACTTCCGTAAATGTTCAACACCTTGATTTGGCTTGGGAATCGATGTTGAACGGCATTCTCCGGGGTAAGCCCATCACTACCGGTTTGGTGGCGAAGATGTACTCATCGAGGGGGTAATATCTCCTCGTAATGTTCCCCTCTGATGGGTAAGCCGGAGATCTCCGCGAACACTTCCAAGGAAATTGAAACTTCTCGATCCGATAGAAGAAAGGTGTGAGTCGGGATGTTTCATTTCTCCAGGAAAGCTTTGACCAACCATACATGCTGCGCGGAATATTGAAAAAGTGACGCATAAATTGCAGGATACAACCCGAGCTTCAGCAACAGCGACTTCTTGACCGGAAGGATGTATCGAGCCCACTGCAGGTATCCGGCTGAATGGCGAGGAGTCAAACAATCATATATACTTGTCCCCAAGGGCGCGACTCGCCTTGACATATGCGTCGCCCCAAGATATCTAAAGCCATCGGAGGTTGTACGGGTATTGAAGTCATAAAAGGCTTAAGACGACCCTCCGAGGTTCACTTAACTTCCTCTACAGCGTAATTCACTTGAGGCGAGTTGGCGTAGTGAATTGCTGAAATGGGCTCTGAGGGTACCGCACAAGAAAAACCGCGCCGACCATGGATAATCTGATTGTACCACAACCCCCATAGATGAAGAGATTTCTGCTCTGGATTGTGATCTTTAATGAGCGCGAAGACTTCCTGATCCATGGGCGCGTCAGTGAAGGCCCTCTCTAAACGAACAAAAGGAAAGGAAGAATCGAAAGCCATGGTATCTGCATAAAAAAAAAAAAAGAAAAGGGGGCGAGGGTTAGTTGCCAACGCTATAATCCGAATTCTGACACTTGGTACTTTAAAATTGTACCACACTGCAATACAGGAGAAAGGGACTAAGGGGAACCCACAAAATCAAAGTGACGGCTCATCATTGATGAAACAGTCACTCATTAAGGAGGAAATCCTAAAAGGGTTCTCATTTAATGAGAAACTCATTGGGCCAAGGAGTTGAACTCTCTCGAGAGCAGTGCTCTGCAGACAGGAATCATATCTTTCAAATGTAATTAAGAGGGGAATAAAAATTCCCCAAAAATTTCTAAAGATCTATGCTCTGTAAAAACAATGGTACAAGATAAAACCCCAAGATCTTTAATGATCTGAAGTACAAATCCTAGAAAATCTAAGAGTTCTTCATAACGGGTTAAGAAACCCTAAAAAAGATTTTTTATTTTTTTTTATCTATGATCTAAGAAGAGTAAAGCTATGTTTTCATTTAACGGGTTAAAGAAACCCTAAAAAATATCTTTAAGATCTGTGATCTAAGAAGAGCAAAGCTCTGTTTAAATGGGTCGAGCATAATCCTTACCAAATTTTTGGACAAAGTTCTAACTCTAAAAGAGTTTCCTTGGGCAGAGATCTAAGCTCTGAAAAAGAGAATTAAATTCTCAAAAGAACAAAAAAGAGAAGAAGATGAACAACAGTCATCTCAAGGACCAAAGCCCCTACTTATATGCAGGGAAACCGATCCAACTTCCAAGAAGATCCAATGGCGGAAAAGCTGTCACCACTGCACCCACATGTGAGCCACGTGAGCACAATGATGGGGGCATTTTTTTCCCCAAATAATAGAAGAGCAATGCTCTATTCAAAATTTAAAAAGAGGCAGCGCCTCACGAGCCTTGCACGAGGGCGCCAGCACCAAGAGTTAAAAAAACTATGAGGCAGCGCCTCACGTGGTTTGCATGAGGACGCCAGCGCTAAGAGTTAAAAACTTTGAGGCAGCGCCTCACGTGCCCCGCACGAGAGCGCCGACGCCGGAACTAAAAGTTCTCTGTCGTTGGATCAAAAATCCAACGAAGATGATAAATCATCAAAACAAATAATTAAATTCCGTTGAGGAAATATTCCTCAAATCTTCCTGAACGAGAAAGATTACTCTCTGTAAAACAGAGCACCGTTGGATTAAAAATCCAATGGTGATTAAAAAAATCACCAAGCTACAGAATAAGCTCTGTAGGGGAAAATATTTTCCCCAATCATTCTAAACAAGAAAGATTACGCTCTGTAAAACAGAACACCGTTGGATTAAAGATCCAATGGTGATTAAAAATCACCAAGCTACAGAATAAGCTCTATATGGAAAATATTTTCCCAATCTTGTTAAAAACAAGAAAAATATCTTCTGTAAAACAGAAATCCTTGGATCAAAGATCCAACGGTGGATAAAATCCCCAAATCAATCAAGGATCTCTCAAGGAGAGATTTTTTTAACTAAATCAACAAACTTGCATCCACTATATAAAGGACCCAAGACTTCAAGTCTTGTAGAGAGGAACCCCCCATAAACTTCAAGTTCAAAAAGAAGAGAAAGCAAAAAAAAGCTTTAAGAGAGAAGAAAGAAGAAGAACTTTCTTCAAGGTAAATAAAAGTAGTAGAGATCAGAGCACCTCATCTGCATATCTAAGGGTTTAACCCTCATAAAAGAACATAGTTCTTCCCTAGATTTGAGATCCATGAGACAAATCTCCCACGAATAAGAATTTAATTCTCATGGGGATGAATTTATTCTTGGGGATCGAAGATCCAGAGAAGAACAGAGAATTGAACTCTTCAGAACATAATACACGAAAAAAATCAGCGCCAAGCGTCTCACGTGCCCATCACGTAGGCGCTGCTTAATATAGAGTGCTTAGCACTCAATGGTTGGCGCTCAGCGTCAAGCGCCTCACGTGCTCCACACATGGGTGCTGTTCAATAAAGAGTGCTTAGCACTCAATGGTTGGCGCTCAGTGCTAAGTGTCTCACATGCCCCTCACGTGGGCGCTGCTTAATAAAGAGTGCTTAGCACTCAGTGGTTGGCGCTCAGCGTCAAGCGTCCCACGTGCCCCTCACGTTGGCGCTATTCAGCATAAAGTGTTCTGTACTCATCATACCGGTGTCTAACGGTTGGCCCTCAACGCCAAGCGCCTCACGTGCTCCATATGTGGGCGCCATAAAGAGTGTTTAACACTCCATAAAAAAAAGAGAAAAGCAAGACAAAGCGTGGGCGTCAGAACCCATATGAATGCTCAGCATTGTTGGCACAGAAAGGGGACCAAGCCCAAGCAAGTGTTTAACACTTTATTCAAAAATGGAATGACTAGGTTGAACCTAAGTTTGGTCAAACTCCTAATCAACCGAGCCCATATGCTCTTTATTTTCCAGAGTGGTCCTAATCTCAAACAAGATTACCAAGCTTCTGACGAATATTCATTGGTTTGAGGGTATATCTCCCCACACCTCTGGTATACGTCATTGTAATTCTTCAATGTCTTCAGAGAGGTGGCGGGTCTCGATAACCAATAATTCTATAGACCGCAATGTCCTTAAACTAAGACAATAGAGCCCAAATGCTCTTTTGGTGGGTCTGAATGATCCCAAAAATCCTGTTGAGTAGACTTAGCCTAAAATTGGACTAACGTATCCTCAACAAACATTTAAGTTAATTTTAATCCCAAATGAGATTAATGGTCCTTAAATCAAACCAAACCCAAATCTAAGAAGATACGGATTTGGACTAATCCATGCCCTACGGGCGACAACACAAATTAGTCTCCGTATACAATCCCCGGGCAACCAAAAATAAAACAAATACACACGACACGAAGTGACCTTCTGGAGCCGGAGAAAGTGGTTACCGCTACGCGGTAATGTAATTAACTGTAGGGGCTTGTGCCTGCAGGGAAGAGCGTCCTCACAATCAAAAAACCCTCACAAACGAGGGGGGATCTGACAAAGTCTGTTACAGCGGACTCATATGTCTAAACCTTCGATACATGGCGCCATAAATCAACTTGGCATCTTCGGAGAGGTAGACAGATAAAACCAAATAGCATCTGCCCCCAAATGCAGGCAAGACGACCTACGCGACTTCGTCTCTGTTTTCGGCGGTAAACATGGGCTATGCATGAGTTTAAGGATGGCTTTTCCTCGATCAATATTTAGGCCAAAAGACTTGACGATTTAGGTAAAATGGAAGAGTCTAGGATGTTAACAGAGAATGAAAAGGGAGAAATGGCTTCTCTTAGGGCTAATATTGAGAGTGTTAATCTTAACCACGAAACGTATCAGAGACAACGCTCTAGGGTGATGTGGTTGGATGAGGGCGACGCAAACACATCTTTTTTCCACTGGATGGCTTCTATTTGGAGAAGGAAAATTGCGGTGATGGGTCAGGAGGATGCGGAAGAAAATTGGGTGATGGAGGAAAAATTGATTTTGGGTTTGTTTGAGACCTTCTTTAAACAACTAGTGGGAGGATCAATAGGAGTTAGAGGCAGGCTGATTTTAGATCCGATCCTTGCTCCTCGCAATGACCTCCTTGCTCTCGAAGAGAATGTGATAGAGGAGGAGATGATTAGGGCGATAAAATCTCTTGGTCAAGATAAATCTCTGGGGTCGGACGGTTTTCCGATTTTCTTTTATCAATAATGTAGGAGCCTTATTAGAGAGGACTTCTTGTCCTAAGTTGACTCTTTGTTTGGAGAGGCGTGTGATATTGAGAGGATTAAAGGTGCTTGGTTGGTTTTAATCCAGAAAATAGAAGGAGCGAGAAAGGTTTCGGACTTTAGACCAATTAGCTTGATTAATTATTCCTTTAAGGTCATCGCTAAGATTCTTGCCAATAGGCTAAGCCCGGTGCTTTGCAATGAGGTGGCAAATAAGCAGTCAGGTTTTATTAAAGGAAGAAGCATCTTGGATCTGATTGTGTGTGCTCATGAGATCCTAAGCCAATGTGGAAAGAAAAGAGAGAAGGGGTTCTTACTTAAGTTAGATTTTGAAAAGCCTTATGACGCTGTAGAATAGGAGGTGGTTGAGGAATCGATGATTAAGAGAGGGTTTGGGTTGACTTGGAGAGCTTGGATTGATCGTTTCTTGAAAGGCGGTGTCTCCAGATCGGTCGTTAATGGTGTACCGGTGTAAAATTTTAGAAAAATATAAAATATTATTTTTGGAAATTAATATTAAAATAATATATTTCGCAAAAACTACTCGATTTGCGAATTTGGGGTTTTCCTAAAATGGTATAAATATATACCAATAATTGTGAAATAATTGGAGATTAAAATGATTTATTCATTTAAAAATATATTTATCGGATTTGGGTATTTTTATAATTAATTATATGCAAGTTTAAAATTAAACTTGATTGGTGCACTACTAATCGCGATTAGGCCAAATTCGTGTTTCTACATTTTTCCATGGTTAGTGCACCATGACATATTGCATTTTTGTTGCATGTTGTTTCATTTGTATTTGTTGATATTTGGCTTTAAAAGAAAAAGAAAAGAAAGAGAATTATTGGAGAAAGAGTGTGGCATGACATGAATGATTGAGAGGGTGAGCATAAGAGAGAGTGAGGATAAGAGAAAGAGAGAGAAAGGGGCTGCCTTCATTTTCCCCTCCCCATTGTTTTTCTTCAACTTCTTCATCTTCAAACTCCCCTCACTTCTACCCTTATGGTTCATCACAAAATCCTCACCAAAACCCTATACTCTCTGCACAAAAGTTGATCCTTGCCTCATCCTACACCCTTTGAACCTTTCAATCTTAGATTTTGAAGACTTTGAGCAACTCAAGAAAATTCTTGAGTTGCCAAATAAGGTAATTGCTACACTTCTAGTTTAGTTTTTGAGTTTCCTAGTACCCTATAGTAGTTTAGAGTTAAATCGATTTAGATTAATGATGTTTGGAAATTTCAAAAGAAGGTTTAGGTGTTTGTGTAGACTTGTGATCTGTAGTGGATGTTTACTTAACCCTTAGTGGTGTTTTACTGGCCAAGACCTGAGATTGGAACCAAAATACGAACTTAGGATTTGTCCCGTGTCGGTTTTGTGAAGTATTGTGGGACTACAGGGAATCTGGAGCAACCTGAGATGTTTTTGAGGAAAACAAGGAATATCACTAACCTAGATAAACTATCAGAAGATCACCACCAAAATACGAACCCAAAACTCCTCCTTCTGGCCGGCAAGATCGAATTTTGTAATGTTTTTGCCGGATTTCTGTTGGGCTATGGTGTTGAGTTTTTGCTGTAGCTCACTTACCCTGTAACCTATCCCCTTTACTTGCTTGTTTAGTCCCAATTGACCTGAGTCAAAATCTCGGAGCATATTGGGTTGGTTTTGGCTATGTTTTCCTATATTGGAATTCTTGTTTTTGACTTTAAATATGAGATTTGGTCATTGGATGTTTTTACGTCAACGACGAGGGTCGTTTGGTTATTTTTGCACGCGTAAGCTATAGGTTCTAACCTATGCGCACTTCATGCGCCGTTTTGGTTTTCGGAATTGATTTTAATAGCATTGCGATTGTGTATTGATTGTAGGTACCTTCGCGTGGATTCCACGACGACGAAGCACATCGACTACGGCTGAACAAGGAGTTCCGTAAGCGTGTAGATTTATATCTACGTGGGAAGTCGGGTGGATGGCGTATAGCACCCCCACAACCATTGATATGTGACTTATAATTTGGAGACAAGATATTCCACGACTTAAGGTTATAGTTAATGGTTTTAGTGTGATATGATATGATAGAAAGGATATGAAACGTGAATGTGCATCACGATATATATATATATATATATATATATATATATATATATATATATATATAGTTGCAAGAAAATAAGTATGAGATTATAGTGACATGTTATGAGGTTGATAAATACGACATGAGATTAATAAGATGACTTGATGTGAGATATTGATGTGATGAAAAGAGTATACGATGAATTATGATGACTTGGTTTGATATGTCGTTATACGAATGCAAGGCGATATGAGAATATTGATACCTTTGTAAGGTCCCATGATATGAGATTGATACAGATGTGACCTGAGATATAGGTACCTATATATAATTATGATAATAAAGAGTGATATGCCGTACGAGACTTAGATCCGTACCCTCATTGTTGTATAGGTCGATAGAATCCCTATTCTGTTTGTTGTCGCTGTACGATGGTTTACCGCACGCGATATTTTACCAGATGATTGATCCATACCCTTGAATAGAGGATGCCTTACGATGGATTATACCGTACGTGATGTTGTGAGGATGGATGCTGATTGATAGATTTATTGACTTGAATATGTTATAGATATCTAATCCATGTCTACACCGCTTAGTTTAGCCTTTACGTAGATGTTAAATTAGATACGTATATCTTATAGCATTGAGCTCACGATTTACTTTCTGCTACGTTCATGATATTCTCATTGCATTACATATACCTGTGCTAGTACACCTACACAATTATCGATGATGTGTATGTTACACTTACACAGATTTGTCGGCTCACACACTTTCATCATCGATAATTGCTATGTCACTTACTCAGTAGAATTGCTACATCATGCTATTACTCTTAATTGTTCAGTACTGTCACATGACTCGTTGGCATGATACACTGCTATGCTCACATCATTATGCTATGTCGTGTGATATAATTGATATGCTCACATCATTTCTGTTCTATGTTTGATACATCATGTTTTATGATTATACGCATTGAAATTTGTTGTTTACATGAGATTCTGGATTTGAGAACCGTGGTTATATTTCAAAGGAAATTATGTAATGTTTTAAAAACCCGGTTTCTCTTGATATGATATTTCGAGGCGTCCACCATATGTTTTCTCGGTTATAAACTATGTGATACCCGAATCGAGGAGCGGTAGGCACCGTCTGCGGGTACATGGTGGACCCGGTGAGATACCCCGGGGAAAGAAGACTCGTATAGTTAGGCGGTGAGCCTGGCAGGGGAGCACTACCTACCGGTGATAGTTTGGACCCGGCAGTTATCCGGAGGATACCGACCGGAGTCGTGAGATGGATGGGCCGATCCGGACTGACGGAGCCCGAGATATGAGGATTTTTGTGTCAATAATGGACACGGGTTTCATGATGTTTTGAGTGTCGGTGTTGAGCACTCAGGTTCCATAATTTTGATGTGTCGTTGATGGACACACATTGGTTGTTATCCTCATATATACATGCTTATGCTTTCATGATGTTTCGAGTTTCGTGGATGATATCCACATACATACAAGCATTGATTATATTGTTGGCATATATGCATACACGGTCACCCTAGATATCATAGTATTACCTTCATGATATAGTTGACTTAGGAAATCGTTGTTTTATTCGATTTCTACATGCTGATGTTTTCTACTCATGAGTTGGTAACTCACCCCCGTTGTGCCACAGTTCTTGCAGGTTTGACCGCATGGATCAGAAGCGGTATCGCTGGCACACAGCTTGCTTTCGGGTGATTTGCTATAGTAGGTGGGACATATTGGATCGTGCCCACTCTTGTATTTATTATTCCTGTTGTATCTAGTCACTCCATCAATCAGAAACTAGTATTTGTATAAGTAGTAAGACCTAAAAAGACTTGTGTTTGCGAGACTTAGAGCGACGGATTATATGTTCGCTATTGGGGGATTTGATGTCTTGCTTTATTTACATTATTCTTTTGTGTTGATCTTCGCCGTTGGGTGTTGTATACATATATTTCTGACTTGCGTGGTTGTGATTCCGCCGATTGGCGAAGAGCCAGCTCCTACTTGGGGATGTCTTTATTGTTATCCTGTATATGTGGTTTTGGATCAAAATATACAAGGGAGGTGCTGCCCAAATTTTTTAAAAGACGAAACATGTTTTTCAACTAGTATAATCCACTTGCATTTTCATGTTCCATTATTAATTTATTTAAGAAAACATTTGATTTCATCATACCTTTATTTCAAAACATCACCTCTTTTATTTTCTACAAAAAGATTTAGATTTCTGGTCTTCGGCTTACTTAATTTACGTTACGCCTTTAGACGTTGCGTGATTTAAGTGCCGGTCACGAACTAAATTTTGGGTCGTGACAACCGGGGAGGGATATGATGCAGGAGAGGTTTGAGAAAGGGAGATCCGTTTTCCCATTTTTTTACGTTAATAGCGGATGAGCTTAATAAGATGATTAAAAATTGCGGGGATGCGGGACTGATTGTTCCGATTGCTAAAGGTTGGACGGAAGAGGTGTAGGGTGTTTTTCGTCACCCCGTTGAGATGGGAATGGTGCACTTGTTAGGCATGTATAGATTCCTCCTGCCTAGGGCAGGGCGAGATGTATTGATTGTGGGGATCCGAATCTCCAGCAGCCGTAGACTAAGTTGTCGTTAATTACCCCTCGCTTTTGAAGCGAGGGAACCTCCGATTAATGGGTCAGACTAGTCATGCGAACTCAATATGCAGTGTGCGTATGTGTGTCTTGAGAGGTTTTGGGCATATTGGGGGCCTCACAGAGCTTACGGGGGTCCCGCTTTAGAAATTTTTTTCTAACGGGAGACGTGTTTTGAGTGTGGAGCATGAGGAAAAAAGAGGGGGGAGCGTCTTAAGAATGCGTGAGTGGCGCATGGGCGCCGGGCACCAGCGGGACACGTGCGTGGCGTGTGGACGCTGGGCGCCAGAGGGTAACGTGTCCCGCACGTGGGCGCCAGCGGTTCACGCGCCCCGCATGCGGGCGCTGGGCGCCAACGGGTCATGTGCCACCACGTGGGCGCCGGACGCCAGCGAGTCACGTGCATGGCGCGTGGGTGCTAGACACCAGTGGATCATGCACCCTACATGGGCGGTGGGCACCCGTGGAAAAAGGGGCTTAGCCCCTGTACTGAGAGTTGTACTCCCGATTGAGTTTTGAAGTTAAACTCCTAAGAAAAAAGGAGGAGGGGCTTAGCCCCCTGCACAGGGAGTTGTACTTCCTGGTTGACTTTTGGAGTTAAACTCCTAGAAAAAAGTGACTTATTATTATATTTTTTCTTTTCTTTTCTTTTTTTGTGGAGTTAAACTCCTAAGAGAGTTTTGGAGATGATGAAAGGGGGCCCATTTCTTCTTTCTTGAGCCCTGGATCTTCCCAAAGTGGGGTTTTTGGAGATGGGTCTCCTTCTTCCTCTTCTCTGTTGGCTGGATCTTGGAGAAAAAGGGGGTGAGACTTAAAAATCTCCCCTTTTAGACATCTGATGGGAGATCTGAGCTCCCCTTTGTGGGTTTCAAGGTGAAAAACTATTCCTTTTTGCGAAAAAAGAGTGAAACTCTTGATTTAATTTAAGAAAAAGGAAGAAGGTTTAGAACCTTGAGGAAGGAGACGGAGGCACAGAACTCTAGAATTTTTGAGAGAATGAAAAAGTTCTTGATTTTTTCATCACGTTTACCTTTATAGGCTACACACTGTACATATAGCCCCTTTTGCTTTGACAAATAGCACTTGTGCCACTCCATGCTTTATATGCTTATTTCTTTTTGCACATAAGCCATGAGATTTACAAAATTTTGGATTTTTGCCCATGCCTTATATGCTTATTTCTTTTTGCACATAAGCCATGAGGTTTACAAAATTTTGGTTTTCTGCCCATTTTTCATACATTTATTTCTAAAAAATTGCATTGAACTAATTTATTGCTTCATTCTTGGCTTGAGCCAACCCCTTCTATGCTTGGTCTTGACTTGGGCTTGGGCCCACTTCGCTTAAGCTTGGGCCCGCTTGGCTGGGGGTTGACTGACTTTGACTTGGTCAACCGGGGTGTAAATTTTGACCCCAACAAAGTGCTCCCCATCAATAAATACACACTACATATATGGGCCGTGTGCATGAAATTTATGGATCTTCTTTCCCGTAGAGGTTGACTTGATTTGGTTCCCGTTTTAACGACGTGGAGGTCGATGCTGCCTTTTTCAAGACATGGACGGTCGGTGCTGCCCTTTTAGCGACGTGGACGGTCGGTGCTTCCCTTTTAGCGACTCGGGCGGTTGGTGCTGCCATTTTTGTGACTTAGACGGTCGATGACTTGCTCCGCTTCTTACGGTGTCGGGATTTGACTTGCTCCTCTTTCTACGGTGTCGGGATTTGATTTGACTTGCTCCGCTTTCTACAGTGTCAGGGTTGAAGTTGACTTGCTTCGCTTCTTATGGTGTCGGGGTTGATTTGCTAGATTTGATTTGTTTTGGAAGTTCCCTACCTGTCCAGCAGGATGTTCTCCTCCGAACACAAAGACGGAACCGCGTAGGTTCGTCTTACCTGAATTTGGGGGCAGATGCTAATTGGTGCTATTCGTCCACCTCTTCGAAAATTCCAAGTTGATTTATGACACCATGTATCGAAGGTTTAAATGGATGCGGCCGATATAGCAGACTTCGTCAGATTCTCCCTCGTTGAGGGGTTTTTGATTATGGGGACGCTCTTCCCTGCAGGCGCAAGCCCCTGCAGTTAATTACGCTACCGCATCGCGGTAACCACTTTCTCCTTCTCCAGATGGTCACTTCGTGTCGTGTGTGTTTATTTTGTTTTAGGTTGCCCGTGGATTGTATACAGAGACTAATTTATGTTGTCGCCCGTAGAGCGTGGATTAGTCCAAATCCATATATTCTTAGATTTGGGTTTGGGGTTGGGTTTAAGGATACGTTAGCCTCATTTGAGACTAAGATCAACTTAAACGTTTGTTAAGGATACGTTAGTCTAATTTTAGACTAAGATAAACATAACAGGATCATTTAGATCCAACAAACGGTCATCACGGCTCTGAGGTCTGGTCTTGGGCACAAGGAGTGGTTACGCTCTTTTGCATTGGCGCAACCTAAGACCATGGCCGAGATAAAGGCCTGGACCGAGCGTGAGGTCCAGCTCGAATCCGAGGTGAACGCGAACCTCCCCCGGGCAGAGCAAGCCGACCAGAAGAAGAGGGCAAGGTACGAGAGAAGGGGACCTGAATGGCAAAAGCCCTACCCCCTAAAGTTCCAAGAGTACACGCCGCTTAACGTCTCCCAGATAGTGCTACTTGAGGAGGCTAAGGGCGAAGGGTTCTTCAAGTTCCCCCCGATCTCATGCGCGGCCTCAAAGCGAACCCGAGGCCCCTACTATGGCTTTCATAGGTCGCTGGGCCACTCAACGGAGAGCTGCAAACAACTCCAAGACTATATTGAAGAGCTCATCCATTCGGGGCACCTCGCAGCGTACCTGAGGGACAAGCAGCAAGCTGACCGCGAGCTAGAGCAGCGTCCCCCTCCAGCCGAGCAGACCATCGGCCAGATCATGGTAGTATCAGCGGAGCATGCGTGTGGTACCCCCGAAGCTCGGTACCCCATGCCGAGCATAGATACCAACAGACGTATGGGGGGCTTAAGCTGAATGAATAAAAGCATCTACTAGCATGTATTTTATTTTCAAAGCAATGTACCATCTTCTTGAGATCTTTTGTTCATATGATAAAGGGATCAATAGAGCATTGCAAAAAAGAAAAAGAATCTTATTCATTCAAAGGGTACTATAGGCTCCTCGGCCGTACAAAAAAAAATTATTACAACGGTGGGGGAATGGGGTGCAGAAAGCAATGTTTGTGGTACTCTGAAGATATTTCCGCCAGCTGAGCCCTCGCAGCATCCAGCCTCTGCCTCCGATCCCCCCCCCACGAGCGTCGGCATCGTGCCTCAATTGGTAGGACTCACGGACGAGCGCTTCCGAGCGGTCTAGCCGACTCGCAGAGATCAGGCCGAAGCGCCTCAGAGACCTTAGCTTGCCTATGGCCTCGTCGAACAGCATTTCGGATAACGGGTTGTAAAGCCCCGGCGACGCCCTCCAGATGGAGTACATCAGCAGCTGAAGGAGGAAGGACAGCCGGGGGAGCAATCAGCCGAATGTCCTCGATCCGGCCTATCACCAACTGCACCATGTCGTCCGTGCAGTACGGGTCGTATAGGTACACGTCCTCGAAGGTTATGATATCGGGGATGGTGAAAGGGAAATCCTCCATTGTGGCGTTTAGAATGTGAGGAAGGGAGTAATCAACACTCCTTCCGTTTTATAGCCCACAACGCCTGGGAGTCCGACAGTCGCCCGTTTTCACCCACAGCAGTGTCACCACGTGGCAGAAGTCGCGCCGCTCGAAGCAAAACCGAAAAGACACTCCAGCGCTTCACGTTCCCCACGCAATCATGACACGTGTCGCCAGCGACTGTACCTCTCCCCAGTGCACCGAGTGGCTATCGAAGACAAAGCCCTCGCAAGAGGCAGCCGAGCGGCTACCCTGCTCGGCTATCCCTGGCCGGTAACTTAACTACCTCGCAACGCCAGGGATCAAAGCCCTCGCATAGAGGCATCCGAGCGGCTTCCCCGCTCGGTTATCCCTGGCCGGTAGCTTCCCTACCACACAACGCCAGGGATCACAGCCCTCGCCAAGAGGCACCGAGCATCTACCATGCTCGGCAACATCCTTAGTTATCCAATTACGGCCCCTCTAATAGCTAAGGATCAAAGCCTTCACGAAGAGGCAGCCCTGCAGCTACCCTGCTCGGCTATCCCTGGCCGGTAGCTTCCCTACCATACAACGCCAGGGATCAAAGCCCTCACAAAGAGGCAGCCCTGCAGCTACCCTGCTCGGCTATCCCTGGCTGGTAGCTTCCCTACCCCACGACGCCAGGGATCAAAGCCCTCACGAAGAGGCAGCCCTGCATCTACACTGCTCGGCCATCCCTGGCCGGTAGCTTCCCTACCCCCACGACGCCAGGGATCAAAGCCCTCACAAAGAGGCAGTCCTGCAGCTACACTACTCGGCCATCTCTGGCTGGTAGCTTCCCTACCCTACGACGCCAGGGATCAAAGCCTTCGGCAAGAGGCACCGAGCGACAACCCTATTCGGCCATTCTTAAGGACCCAAAAGCCCTCGCAATAGGCAACCGCTTAGCACAACCCGTGCTCGGTTATCCCTAGCAACACACTAAGGATCAAAGCCCTCACCAAGAGGCACCAAACGGCAACCCCGCTCGGGCATCCTTAGTAGGCCTCCCATGGCCCCTCCCGCGCTAAGGATGAAAAGCCCTCGCAAGAGGCAACCTCTTAGCGCGATCCATGCTCGGTTATCCCTGGCAGAACGCCAGGGATCGAAGCCCTCGCCAAGAGGCACCGGGCGGCAACCCCGCTCGGGCATCCTTAAGGATCAAAGCCCTCGCCAAGAGGCACTGAGCAGCTACCCTGCTCGGCCGTCCTTAGCGGGCCACCTACGGCCCCTCTCGCGCTAAGGATCAAAGCCCTCACCAAGAGGCAGCCCAGCAGCTACCCTGCTCGGCTATCCCTGGCTGGTAGCTTCCCTACCCCACAACGCCAGGGATCAAAACCCTCTCTAAGAGGCTCCGAGCAGCAACCCTGCTCGTCCATCCTTAGCAGGCCTCCAACGGCCACTCCCACGCTAAGGATGAAAGCCCTCGCCAAGAAGCATCGAGAAGCTACCCTGCTCGGCCATCCTTAGCAGGCCTCCTACGGCCCCTCCCGCACTAAGGATCAAAGCCCTCATCAAGAGACACCGAGCGGCTACCCTGCTCGGCCATCGCTATTGAAGCCCAACAAGAGGCATCCGTTCTATCAACATCTTAGCAATCTCCACTTCGACTTCGGGGCCATGGAGATACCGTCTTCCCGCCGGTCCTCGTACACTCGGCAAATGATCAGAGTCAAGTCGATGAGTAATCGCTAGACGAGGAACATGCCGACCATAAAAGCAGTACCATGCAGATACAAGTGTCTACCAACAAAAGAAAATACAAGCACAAACACTACTGCAAAAACAAAAACTTTATTCAAAAAGTCAAAGATTTTACAAGGGTACTGTGGGCTCCCCAGCCTCAAAAAAATGCTTGAAGGCCTACAAAGTACCCGACGCGACAAAAGAAAAGACAAAGAGAAGACGAGGGGCTTCAGGCCCCAGGGACGGGCGCGATGTCAACGAGCTCGACGTCCACCGTGACTGGGGATGCGTCCGTCGCAGGAGCCTCGGCATCGCCCTTGCCGAGAGTCTCCTCCGCAGCAGTGCTCCCGGGGCATCCCCTGCTCGTCATCCCCGCAGGGATACTCTACGCGGAGCTCTTCATCAGCAAACCCTGGCACCTAGGCCTTGACGGCGTCGAGAGCCTCGTGCCAGATGAGGGTGGTGGCCGAGGCTAGGACGGTATAGAACTGCTCCGACTTCTGGAAGTTCTCAATCGCCTGCGCCGCCCTGAGGTCGGCTCTCTTCGCCGCCTCTACCGCAGCCCCCAACTCCTTTCGGATGGTGCTCACTGACTTCTTCATGGTGCCGACGAGCACCTCGGAACCCTGAAGCTTAGCCTCGGCAGCCTGGGCGGCCTCTCGGAGCCTGGCCACCTCTTGCTTCGAGGCCGCCACCTCCTGCTTCACGGCCGCCGCCTCCTTCTTCACTGCCACAGCCTACTTCTTCGCGGCCGCTGCCTCCTGCCTCCCGGCGGCCACCTCGCCCTCAAGGGCAGCGACCTTCGCCATCGCCGCCTTCAGCTCCCACTTCGAGCTCTCCCCCAGCGGAGAGAACTCGCCCGTGGCTCGCATTGCCGGGGCTATCTCCTCCACTCCATCCGGGCGACGATGGCGATGTGCTGGAGGACCTGAAGAAATCGGAGGGGGTCAGAAAGAAAAAGGGGCACCAAATCTCGCAAACAATGAGACGATGTACGAGCGCTAACCTGCAGGGCCTCTTGGGCGATGGACGCCAGTTTTCCCTTCAGCATACCCTCAGCGACCCGGCCCCCGGCCGACCTCTCTATATCGTGCAGCAAGCTGTCAGCGACGGAAAGCCCCGAGGAGACCTCAAAGTGGAGCTCCCCTTCGTCCACCAAGATCGGAGAGGCCGGGGTCCGCGGAACGGTTCGGTGGAACCTCTTGAGAGACGACGGCGGAGAGCTCGTCTCCACCTCCGAAGCTCGGGCGTCCTCTCCCCGAGCCTTTTTTCTGCTCGGCGCCTGGCTGGGCTCCGGGGCGCGGTCCGCACTTGAGCGCTGGGGCGGGACGGCTGCTGGGGAAGCCGGGACCGGCGTCTGAAGGGAAGAACTGGCCCCTCCGGCCTTCGACCCCTTCTTCAGCTTCGCATAGCTGTTCGGAGGGCGCCCGCGTCCATGGTTTCTACACAAGACAAGATATAATGGAATCAGCGACACAAACAAAGTAAAAACAAATACAAGCTCCTAACTTACCGATGAACCAGGCAGGGCTGAGCCCGGCCCAATTGAGGGCCCGCTCAGAAAGCAGGACATCAGCCCGAGAAATGGGCTCCCACGCCGCCACTCTCACCGCGTCGGGGTCATTGAACGGATTTCCCGGCCAGCACCTATCCCTAGACCACTGGACGGGTACTGGCTAGTCCTCACCCTCTGGGGGCCCGACGAAGAAAAACTTCTTCTTCCAATCATGGATGGAAGAAGGCAGGATGACAACTCCTGACCCGGCTACACTCCCCCGCTGCTTCCTAAAGGAGAGGTAGACCCACCTCGGGTCGCCCGCGCGAGTTCCGGGGTGACTTTTGTAAATAAGGGAGGAGGTAAGGATAGACAGACTAAAGGGGATCGTCTGCAACTTCAACCGGACCAGGAACCCAAGGAGAATCCTCTAGGAGTTTGGCACTAGCTTGCCCGGGACTAACCCGAAGTAATTTAACGCAGCTACAACCTCGAGAGAAAAAGGCAGGCGCATTCCGGCCCAAAGGGCTTTCAGGTACAAGGCGATCTCTCTACCTCTCACCTGATCTGCCCTAAGGGCTTTCAGGTACAAAGCTCCCCACCGTTAGATCAAAGATCTAATAATAATGATAAATTATTAATTAACCAAAATTAAATTCTGTTAAGGAAAGATTTCTCAAAATCTTTCCAAATAACAAAATTGTACTCTGTAAATCAGAGCACCGTTGGATCAATGATCCAATGGTAAATAGAATTACCAAAAAAACAGAATAAATTCTGCATGGAAAGATTTCCCAATCTTGGTTAAAAAAAAACAAGAAGATTATCTTCTACAAACCAGAAGCCTTTGGATCAAAGATCCAACGATGGAAAATTCCCCAAATCAATTGGAGAAAAGATCTCCTTAACTGATTCAACAAATCAGCCTCCCCTATATAAAGGACCCAAGACTTCAAGTCTTATACAGAAGAACCCCCCCCCCCAATAAACTTTAAGAAAATCTCAAGAAGAAGAAGAAGCTCTCGGCAAAAGAAGACAATTCTTTTTCAAGGTAAAAAGAATATACAGACGAAATCGTCTCAATATAAACAGAAGTATTTACTTCTTTCACAGATCATAGATCTATAAGACAAAGTTGTCTTTCATAAAAGAGATTATGAATATCTCATTATAAAGGGGGGAGAATTATTCAATTCTCTTAGGATCACAGATCCACAAAGGAAAAGCCTTTCATCAAAAAGAGATTGAAATATCTCCTATGAACTAAGAACTTTGTTCTTAGAATTTTGAGACAAAGTCTCTTATCAAAGAACAGATAATCTGCAGAGCGCAAAGTTAACCTAAGAAGAGCCTTAGCACTCCTAATCTAATAAGAGCATTAGCGCTCCTAATTAAAAAGTGCCCTAGTGCTCTTCATCTAGCGCAAAGCGCTGCAGTGCCATAGCGCTTCAAACACAGCGCACTATGCTCATTGGCTAGTGCTCAGCGCTAAGCGCGCAACGTGCTTCTCATAGATTCATAACCCAGGATTTAGATCTATCTCATAGATCCATAACCCAGGATTTAGGAGGTATCACCTTGATCCTATATAGAGAATCTTTGTGATAAGAGGAGATCGACCGAGCGTAGCATAGGAAACTCCTTCCCTATCAAGAGTATGTCATCCACGTACTATACGAAGATCACCACCATACTCCCTACTACCTTTTTGCATATACTCGGTTCATCTACCATTTTGATGAAGTCAAACTCTTTGACTACCATATCAAAACAGATGTTCCATCTCCGCGATGCATGATTTATCCCATAAAACATCTTGCACACATTTCCGCTGCTCCCACTGTCTACGAAGTCCTTTGGCTGTGTACTTATAGACGCACTATTCCAAATCACTATTTAGAAAAGCAGTCTTGACACACAACTGCCAGATATCATAGTCATGGTATGTAGCAGTAGCAAGTAGGATCTGGATGGACTTAAGCATAGCTTTGAAAGTCTCGACTTTTCCATGTACACCAAGTAATCTTCTCAAGATATACTTGCTCCTGATGGGGATTTAACCCTTCAGATAAAGCAACTAAAGTCCATACTTTGTTGGTATATAAGGATTCCATCTCAGATCGCTAAGCATCCAGCCATTCTCACAGAGTCCCCACTCCTGATGGCCTGCTCAAAACTAGTTGGGTCATCATCTCATGATGCAATCCTCGCTCCCACTGTCATAGAGAAACCGAAGTATATCTCAGGTGGATGAGGAACCCTACCAGATCGGCGGAGAGGTTGAGGTTCGTTGGAAACTATTGAATCTTCCGGTTCTACCAAATCATCAGCTGCAGTTTTGTTTTAGCTGGAACTACTTCCAGTTCTACCTTATGACCACTAATTTAATTTCTTCATAAGAAATTCTCTTTTCCCAAAGGTGGCAGGCTGAGAAAACATCTTTTGTTTCTCAGTTTGGTAGAAGATATTCCCTTGCGAATGCTTGAGCTATTCAACAAACTTCCACAGAACTGACATTGCCTCGAGCTTGTCCAGATTTTGCTTTTGACATAGGCCGGACAACCCCAAATCTTAACTTCCTTAAGAGATGGGCTCTTCCCATACCATATCACATATGGAGTGGTAAGAATCTGATTTGATTGGAACCCTATTCAATAGGTATGCAGCTTCTCAAGTGCATAACCCCCATAAGGAAATAGGCAACTCAGTAGTACTCATAATAGAGCACACCATATCACATAGGGTGCGATTGCTCCGCCCTGATACACCGACGTGCTGTGGTGTACACGGAGGAGTAATGCTGAGAAAGAATCTCATTCTCCTTTAGAATAGCCCAGGAATTATGTGCTCAAGTATTCTCCTCCTTGATCTCATCAAAGGTCATAATACTTATACCCATTTTTAGTTCTCTACTTCTAACATATATTCTGTGAATATCTCAAAAGCTTCGGACTTGTGTTTCAACAGGAACATATGTCTGAATCTTGAGAGATCATCAGTGAATGTAATGAAGTACAAAGAACCGGTCCTGGCATATGTAGACAGGGGACTTTCATACATCAGCATGTATCAATCCCAAGAGTTCAGTAACTCTTTCTCTGTTTCCAATAAACGGAGCTATGGTCATTTTATCTTTGTGACATGACCGGAAAGTTTCACAGGATGTAAATTCAAACAGATTTAAATATGCATCTTTATGTAACTTTAGATAGTCGGGTCGCATCGATATGACCTAGACTACAATGCCTCAAGAAGGATTCGTTCATTTCTGAACTCTTCCTCTTGAGTGTTTTCTGTACGTTAAGAACTGTGGTTTGATTTAGAATGTCTATACTTTTAGATAACGTGCCTGAACCGATCAACTCTTGATATAAAAAATGTTCAAAACATTATCCAACAATACAAAATTATATCCTTCTTTACTAATAAAGAGACTGATATGATGTTGTATATCAGGTTCGGTATCTAATAACATTCGTTCAGATTCAATGTATTCTGGTAATACAGGGTGATAACTGCCAACAGACTTGGCGGTAACACTTGTATCATTTCCAACTCTTGAAACTTATCACCTGTTCTCAGTTCTCTACCTATCTGTAGCCCATATAACAAATTACATTTGCAGGATCCTGATCCGGTATCTCATACCCAGGACGTAAAGGATACTGAGAAACAGTTCTCAGTAATGAACACACCCGAAGAAGATGCATCAGCATGTACTTTCTTCGTTTGGACGGCACGGGAATTCTGGTAATCCCCTATTTCCTGCTCTGTCTTATAACAATTATAAGTTGGAGCGGGACCAACGTTCCCCTGCTCAGTATAATAAACGGGTTCAGTCAATACATCTGTATTATTATCTTGATTAAGGCGTGACATGGTCGCTACCTGGAGAGAGAGAGAAGAAAACACTCAGCGTATGCTCTTGCAAGATTAGATTGGTTATTAATATATCTAATCAGTATGGCTCCCACTTTTTTCATCAAATCTTCCTTCAAACCCTAAAAGGAAAGACTAGCCGGGATTAATTACACCCTACAAGTTCGCCAATCTTTCAGCTAGGCCAGTGCCGGTACTTTGAGGGAGGTTCCCCATGCTTTCGCACGGACCTAATTAAAATAAACCTCGTTTTCCCATGGGCGTAACCCCGTTGACACCTTTCTAGACACCTACTTGATCGGCTAATTGTAATGTGTAAAACTCTCTCAGGAGTAACTCTTACTCGCAGTGGGTATCGGGATCCAACTATCTCATATGAGGTATGCAATCTCATTGCAATTTTCAACACTTGAAATTCCCGATAATATTTTACCCCTAGCATGCTATGACCTTGAGGCATGCCAAACAACCCATAGTCCGCTAGTCAAGTTCTACCCGTACATTTCCTGATTGAATTAAACCCACCCGTACGACCCTTGACGCATGCCAAACAACGCCGTACGAATACCCTAATCTAATCGCATCCTATGCTAGCAGATAAGCATTAGTTAGCTACCGTACACTACGCCTTGACGCATGCCAAACTACCGCAGCACGAATACTAAGTAGTACTTATCTGAAATGACGGAGGGCTACGCAGGTTTTTAAGAAAACCCTTTGCGTAACGAACATGATATCGTCGTAGAATCAAATGTTTTAAATGGAGTGTTTTTGAGGCCTTTGCTAGTTTTTCTAAAGAGGTCACTCCCGGTGAAGAGATCTCGACTCTTTCCTTATCGAATAAGGTGCAGGATATTTCACAAATACCACTATGCAAAGCAAAAACTAGAAAAAGCAATCAAAAGACAAAACCGAGGGTTGTAGCATCTTTCAGTTATTGCTAAAGAGATCACTCCCGGTGAAGGGATCTCGGCTCTTTCCTTATCGAATAAGGTGCTGGATGTTCTACAAGAAACACCGCTATGCAAAGCAAGAACTAGAGCTACCTGTTTTTGAAAATTCGATTCCACAACATCTTTAGGTTTCTTTTATTTTCATTAATCTCATTAATGAAGTCCCATTTTATTATGCTTCCCAAGCATCAGATATGAAACGAAATCAACAATATATAATATATATCACATATATATATAATATAAGCATTCGTTTCAGGCAGTAATATGATCTCATCACAGAACATTGCAACAAAGGAACATATATGAAATATTGGATATACTAGGAGGTCCGTGTTTTATATTAAGCCAGTATAAAATACGGATTCCACGGCCGCGATGAATAGTCAAACCCACATCCCTAGACCCCTACGAGAACGACAAGCAACCCTACCAATTCTAGAGCTAGGAGACCCGGTCTCGACTCCTCGAGATGGTCTCCCACTGGACCCTAGAACCCAGTTAGTTATGTTCCCCGCCTTAGGTCTATCATGATGCGGAAAAGTAAATAATATACAATGGTGACATCATCCTCAACCCGGAAGTGCCCCAATAAAAGAATATTACATACAATGAATTTTACATGAATGAAAATAAAAACCCTCATCTCACATAAAACCCCCGGCTATTCAAAACACGACGATCCAATATAACATATTACAGCAACACATAACATCACATGTCATCAACGTAAATAAATATGCGTATCCCAATTGTCGTTGATGTATAGCAACGAAACCGGCGATACACCACATATTACACTTACTGTCGCAGAAAAGAAAGTGTAAAACTACAACAGTTGGAATCCGCAACCTCCTTAGACATCTCATGCCTAACCAAATGAATTTCTTAGACATCGCATGCCTAACAATTATAAACCCCGCATTTTAGTCTCAATATCGAAAACACTTTTCAATATTAAGTCGGGCAATTCAACAAGATTCCCGACATCCTGATCGAATGCTCGTCGGAAACTTTAGTAGATGGTCGCACCTCCCGATGCCGTCGACGAAGTGCACTAAGGAGGAACACCGCTGCCGCGAGCACCCGAACGGATGCTTTTGGCGACGGGGTTCACCTACAGTCACTTGGTCGGGGCTATAGAGCGTGACTATCTATTAAGTTTACTCGGCGAGTATCCGCATACGCTACGTGATTGCGACGGACTTTTGATCACATCAAAATCCCGTGGCAACCGATCAAATGAGACAAAAAAACTGCTAGATTTATAGCATTCAAATTAGTTATCTCATAATTACTTGTGGATTCCAAATATTGTATCACATTCCAGATAAATAGACAATGTTAAACTTTCCAATCGAATAAACAAACACCCAAGATTTTCCAAATAGCTCAACACTTGAGCGGAGTTCAAAAAGTCCCAGAACATGTCACAGCCGCTATGAACCAGCCATAGAAGGGTCAAACCAACGCCTCACATGTGGCAACACTAAACTACCACAAACCATATGGTTCAGTGGCGGTTTTGACGGTCACATAATCGAGTTAAGGTTACGTTCTTCTAGAGGGTCCACAGATTCGCTTGCATGATTTTCTGAAAGTTTTAAACTCAAGAAAAATCCAACACTTGAAAGTTTTCCGACAGGGGAAAAAGTGAGTTATTGATATCCGTTCGAACCTTTTAACACATTCTAAATTACCCGGAAAAACTTAAACGAAGTTAAACTATCCGATCGGATCAACGAGTTCCCAATATATCCCAGAAAGCTCAACACTTGAGTAGAACTAAAAATTTTCAGAAGCATGAAAAAGTACCCAAGAATAAACCCCTGAAGTATTAGCCCCCAACTCCCAAAGTTGGCCGCGGAACCGCCGCCAAACGCATGGTTTGGCCGCGGTTCCGCGGTTGCTTGAGTGAGTTATGGCTTCGTACTTCACAGTAATTCTTAGAATTACCTGCATGATTTTCTGAGTATTTTTAATATGAAAAATTTCAACGTTTGAAAAAATTTCCAGAAAGTGGGATTTATCGGGGTTTCGGAGTTCGATCGGACTTTAAACTTCATCTAGACAACGCCTAATGCTCTAACTTGGCTCTGATACCACTGTAGGGTTAGCTTAGCATCTTGTGAAGGTTTTGGCAAGCATCAATCATGCTACTTTAAAATTTTTGGGGTGCTAAACAAACCCTAACCAAGATCTTAACTAGAGACTTAGGGTTAGCATGCATGTAAACAACTTTACATCAAAGAGTTAGGGATTACAATCTTTGTAGTCCGTTCCTTCACTTCATAAGCTCCGTGTTGAGATCCCTTCGCTGCGATCATCAAGTACCCGGACTCTAAAGAGGCTCCATGAAGAGAAAGATGCAAGCTTGCTTCCAATTTTCAACAACTAAGATGATCTAACTTGAAGAAACTCAAACCCAAGCTATTGCTTCACTAATCAAGTATTAGCAAAGCAAACACCCTAATATAAGTGACTAGAATAGATGAGGATGATGAATTATGAATTTATCTCTCTTTTATTTTCTTTATCTCACAAAATCCATCACAAACCCAAAAGCTAGAAAGCTTTTTTAAGAAGAAGAAGAAGAAGAAGAAATCTATTTGTGATGAATAATGAAAACTTGTTATGGTTACAAATCCAACCATGGGTTAAGAATGAAGGCTTAACCCTTGTAGAGAATAAACTAGGGTAAATGGTTTTGTAAGTCCACGTTACCTCTCCCGGTTCTTTCGGGCTTGCGGAAATGGTGAAAACGATTTTTCGGGTCATGGTAACATAGACTATAGAATAAGGATCTTGGGTAAACTACACACTAGCAACTAACAAGAGAGTTATCTACTCGGTTAGGGGTTATACCTCAACTTGAACTCCTTCTTCTTGGACTCTTTATAGTGGTGGGATGGTGCTTTCCTCGTCGCCTTCTCTTGTCGAAGATGGATCCACCTGAGGGTTTCTTCCTTGAGCTCATTTCTCGAACTTTGAGAAAACTAAAGTCTCCGGCTTGCTAGACCTTCAACCTTAGGTTGAGTAGAGAATGGCTTTGGGTGTTTTATCTCCAAGGAGAGGTTTCTCAACTCATGAGAATGATTCTCCTTGAACTAGAGGAGGAGGAAGATGAAAGGAAGAGAGAGAATGGTTATGATAGAATGAGAATAGTTTTTACAACCATAACAATATATGTGAATTATCTAATTAATAATATTAATCCAAAATGAAAAAGGTGATGGTTGGTTTGATGAGACCATTATCATATCACATTAAATGTTTTTTGCAAAGATCAAAGAGCATCTTGAAAAGTAATGATGATGGTCAATGTTTCAAACATGGTCAACTAGTCAACAAGTCAACAACCCAAACCATGACACAATTTCATTTAATTAATATTATTAATTGATATTTCACATATTCATTAGGGTTTGGAAAATGACAACTGTCAACTGTGCATACACACCCGTTCCGAAACCCTAATGAAAAACCTCTTCCTCTGCCTCAATCAACTGTGCATACACACCCGCATTCGTGTTCCGAGGAACATGAATACAATGAGATAAAAACTAACCCCAAAACATATACTAGGATCCGGCTCAAACCAGAGCCCGCTAGTAATGACTGTCCGGACACCAAACGTGCACAAGTGCGCTGATGTGAACGAACCCTGTCGCAAAACCATGCGACCTCTACTCTGTTTTGCCCAAAGGCGAATAACCCTCTGTGTGGAACTCTAAAGACTCGACACTACGCTGGCAGTGGGTTTAACCACAGACCGCAAGCGGCACTAGCTGTACGTAACGGTCCCCAGGTTGATGCCGAAGAGAAGACTAATGAGGTGAACCCATCCGAACTCCAACTGAGCCTGTCTGTGACAATCTGCGTACAGTCCAGTCTGTTCGTCTGAGAATATCGCATGGCGGGCCTAGGGGGCGGTAAACGTCAGTCCCCTAATAGCAGTACAAGTCGTGTCGGAGTGTAGCCCAGAACACCCTGAGATAACACTGGAAACCTACCAGTATATCTCGCTTTCCCTGGCCAGGGACTTTGTGTAATGGCTCTCCTAGACACAGCGCGATATCAACCCCCAATACCGGGAGAGACGAATCCTGTCTAACCGTCACTGCCTCCAAGTGCTTCGGGACTGCACCCAACTACTACCTGTTTGCACGACTCCTTTGAGCCGTGGTAGGGTAGTAATCAAAGTACAGTGGGAACACACCCGAGGCGAAGTGACAGTATCAAGTCAGCGGACTAAGCTGTACTCATGTCACCTAAGAACTGATAACTGACGATAGGTAAAGTACCAACCAACAGTTCCCGACGAGTCCTGTCCAGTATACTCGTAACCTAACGAGCACCCGCATACTATCTCAAGTACGACGTACTGACGGCTGTGGGACAGACCGTCTCCCAAGCTGGGATGAGAAGCGTATACGCTAGTCTACTCCGGAGTATCGATGCCCTGTCTCGATAGTCCTACGACTAGGGACCTGCATAAGGATGTGCTTGTGGATTACGCAGCCCCCACGAGTGTGACTGCCATCACAACGCTGGTAATCAAGCAAAGATCCTAAGGGCTCCACTAATGTGTATAGGTGATATACTAAAAGAAACACATGTACACATTAAAGTAGAAACAAACCAAGTAGCATATTACTATTTTGAGCAAGATTGTCTATACAACTGTGAATATCCCAAGCTTCCATTAAGTAATATACAAACTAGTATGATACAGTAATGACCTCTACGGCATATACACTAACAGTCTCCCACTTGCACTAAGGCCATGTACTGGCGTATCGAAGACCTATCATCTCGATCAGCCGCTCGAACTGAGTCTGGGGTAAGGCTATCGTGAATGGATCAGCAGTGTTATCTTCCGTAGCAACTCTCCGAACCTCGATCTCCTGGCGACCCACGATCTCCCTGATCAGGTGATACCGCCTGAAGATGTGTCTGGATTTCTGATGGGACCTGGGTTCCTTTGCTAAAGCTATAGCCCCGTTGTTGTCGCAATACAGAGGTATTGGATCAACAATGGACGGAACCATCTGAAATTCTGTCAAGAACTTCTTCATCCAGACGGCTTCTTTTGCGGCATCAGATGCAGCGATATATTCCTCTTCCATAGTCGAGTCAGCAACGGTTTCCTGTTTGGAACTCTTCCAACACACCGCCTCTCCATTGAGGGTAAAGACAAAACCCGACATGGACTTGGAATCATCCTTGTCACTCTGGAAGCTGGAGTCAGCAAAGGCCTCAATCTGGAGGTCTTTTCCGCCATACACCAAGAACATCTTCTTAGTCCTTCTCAGGTACTTGAGAATGTTCTTTACCGCTATCCAGTGCTTCTCCCCAGGGTTTGAATGATACCGGCTTACCACACTCAGTGCATAAGCTACATCCGGTCTGGTACTCAACATCGCATACATTCTAGAGCCTACCGCAGAAGCGTAGGGTATAATAGACATGCGATCCCTTTCCAAATCAGTCTTGGGAGACATCTCTTTGGAGAGGGTGATCCCGTGACAAGCCGGTAGATTACCGCGCATGGAATCTTCCATAGCGAATCTTTTCAGTATGGTGTCGATGTACCTGGACTGTGAAAGTCCTAATATCCTCTTGGATCTATCATGGTAGATCCGGATCCCCAGAATGTATGAGGCATCACCCAGGTCTTTCATGGAGAACCTGTGTGACAAGAACCCTTTGACAGACTGTAGTATAGGAATGTCATTACCTATTAAAAGAATGTCATCCACGTACAAAACGAGGAATACGACAGTTCTTGCTACAAATCTACTATAGATGCATGGTTCATCTGGATTTTTGATAAAGCCAAAATCTTTGACCGTCTCATCAAAACAGATGTTCCAACTCCGCGATGCCTGCTTCAGTCCATAAATGGACTTAAGCAACTTGCACACTTTTCCGCTGCTCCCACTCTGAATGAAACCCTCTGGCTGGTCCATATAAACACACTCCTCTAAATTTCCATTTAGAAAAGCGGTCTTTACATCCATCTGCCAAATCTCATAATCGTGGAAGGCAGCAATGGCAAGAAGGATCCGAATGGATTTCAGCATAGCCACTGGAGAAAAGGTTTCGTCATAGTCCAAACCAGGTCTTTGATGAAAACCCTTTGCAACAAGTCTAGCCTTATAGGTCTCAACCTGTCCATCTACACCAATCTTCCTTTTGAAGATCCACTTGCATCCTACGGGTTTTACCCCATCTGGAGCAACGTCCAACGTCCATACTTTGTTGGTGTACATGGACTCCATTTTGGTCCGCATTGCATCCAGCCATTTTACCGAGTCAACGCTCTGAATGGCCTGCTGGAAGCTAGTCGGCTCATCACTATCAATGATGCAATCCTCTCTATCCCCGACTATGAGAAAACCGTAGTATCTCTCGGGCGGATGAGACTGCCTACTACTCCTGCGGAGCGGCGCAGGAATGTCCTGATCTTTCGAACCCTCTGGTTCTACTAAGCTTTCAGTAATAGCTCGTGGTTCTAGAATTTCTTCCAGTTCTATTGCGCTCCTACTTATCTGATTTTCCAAAAACTCAGTTTCCAAGAAGTGGGCATGACGAGAAACAAAAACCTTTTGTTCCTCTTCGCAATAGAAGAAATATCCCTTGGAGTTCTTTGGATATCCCACAAACTTGCACTGTACTGAGCGTGCCTCGAGTTTGTCCGCATGCTGCTTTTTGACAAAAGCTGGACATCCCCATGTCTTAATGTGCTTAAGATAGGGTTTCTTCCCACACCACATCTGATGTGGTGTGGTAGGCACAGTCTTAGTTGGAACTCGGTTCAAAAGGTATGCAGCTGATTCTAGTGCATATCCCTAGAATGATCGCGGTAACTCAGCGTTACTCATCATGGACCGTACCATATCCAATAGGGTTCGGTTCCTTCTCTCCGATACACCGTTATGTTGCGGAGTGTATGGAGGAGTAAGCTGAGAGAGAATTCCATTCTCTTTTAAGTAATCCAGGAACTCGGCACTTAAGTATTCACCACCTCGATCAGATCTCAGTGTCTTGATACTATTGCCTATTTGTTTTTCTACTTCATTCTTATATTCCTGGAATTTTCCAAAGGCTTCGGATTTATGTTTCATTAAGAAGACATATCCGTACCTTGAAAAGTCATCCGTAAAAGTAATGAAGTAAGAATAACCGCTTCGCGCATGCATAGATATTGGACCGCACACGTCGCTGTGTACGAGTCCCAAGAGCTCGCTCGCTCTTACTCCGTGTCTAGTGAACGGAGTCTTTGTCATCTTTCCTTTGAGATAGGATTGACAAGTTGCATATGATTGATATTCGAACGGATCCAAATATCCTTCTATATGTAACTTCGTCAACCTTCTCTCATTGATGTGACCCAGTCTACAATGCCATAAGAAAGCCTGATTTGTTTCCGGAGACTTTCTTTTGTGTGTATTCTGGACATTGAAAATCTGTGGTTGGTTTAATACGTATATACCATTGCTTAATGTACCTGACCCAATCAAAACTTGATTAAGGCGAATGTTCACAACATTACTTACAAATGCAAATTCATAACCTTCTTTAGATAAAAAAGATACATATATGATATTACAGGTTGCATTGAGTACAAAATAACAATCACGCAAAACCAAAACGTGTCCATCAGACAATCCTAAGTGATAGTCCCCCACGGACTCAGCATCCATGCCAGCTCCGTTTGCAACTCTGAGGGTCATATCACCTGCCTTCAAAACTCTACGCCTTCTCAATGCCTGCAAAGAATTACAGATATGAGATCCTAATCCGGTATCCAATACCCAGGAAGTAGAGTTTATTGATAGACAGTTTTCAATAACATACACACCTGAAGCTGAAACCGCAACTTGCTTCAGATCCTGGGTTCTGGCCTTCCAAGCCCTGCAATCTTTTTTCCAGTGTCCACTTTTGTGACAGTAAAAGCATTCTTCCTTTCCCACAAGCTTTCCCGCTACCTTTGTTGCCTTTGTCTTTCCCTTCGTATCCACTTTACTAACACCGCCCCTTGGTTTGGCGGAGGCTTTCTTCTTCTTTCCCTTGGCTTTTGCCTTGGACTTAGAAGAGGAAGATCCTCCTACAAACAAAGTGGACGTTTCCCTACCTTTCTGTAGGATGCCCTCTGCACTCCTCAGCATGTTGAGGAGTTCTGAAAGTTCAATTTCTTTTTCTTGCAAGTTGAAGTTCAGGATAAACTGGGCGTAAGTGGAAGGAAGGGACTGGAGAATCAAGTCCATATAGAGCTCGTTCTCTAACGTGGTCCCAAGGTCCGCGAGCTCCTCAATGAAGCCAATCATCTTAAGCACGTGTTCCGCTACCGATGACCCGACGGCCAATTTTGCCGAAAACAGCTTTTTCGACACTTCGTACCTTGCGATACGAGATTGCTCTCCATACAGTTCTTTTGTATGGAGAAATATGGATTCGAGGTCCATATTCTCGTGCCTCCTCTGATGTTCATTGTCCATAGAGGCAAGCACGAGGCACTTGGCCTTCGCGCAGTCGATTTCCCAGGTCTTACGGATTTCCTTATCCGCGACGCTGGCTTTGGGACCTGGGACTAGGGGAGCTTTGGTGGTAAGGAGATACCCCAACTTGTCATAAGTGATTGCCATTTTGACATTCCTGAGCCAATCTCTGTAGTTTGGCCCTATCAGTATGTTTTTATCTAGTAGTAACTTAAGTCCAGTCATGATGTTTGGTCGCTGCAATTAGGAGAGAGAGAAGAAATACTTTAGCATGATACTCTTGCAAGTTTAGAGTGGTTTTTAATTTGTCTAAACAGGATGGCTCCCACTGTCTCTAGAATCCCTCCTCAAACCAAAATGGAAGAATTAGTCGGGATCAATCTCACCGTACAATACTTGCTTAACCGTTCAGCCAGGCCAGTGTTGGTACTTCGAAGGAGGTTTTCCAATGCTTTCGCGAAGTTCCTTAATTAAATAACCTCTTTTCCATGGGGGCGTAGCCCCGCTAACACCTTTCTAGACACCTAATAGGTTTATAGCATTGATCGTTAAGTGAGAAATTTCCCGAGGAGTAGCATATACTCACAGTAGGATCGGGATCCAAATATCATCGCGTGACAAAACTGAAGGAATCCTACCAGAATCATCACACTCCAAATAGTATGCAACGTTAGCAAGTTTCAGTTCTTTTGAAACTCCCGATGTGGATTTTTGCCCCATGCTCTTATGACCTTGACTTTGGCCAACAAATCATAAGTCGCATGTCAAGTCCTACCCGTCATTCTCCAGGTTAATTTGAACCCACCCGTACCTACCCTTGACTTTGGCCAACAAGGCAGTACGACTGTCCCAAACCAACACATCTATCTATGCTGCACATGAATACCCAATAGCTACCAATCACTATGCCTTGACTTTGGCCAACAAACATAACTTGAATACTATTGTCTATCCCTGTGAAACGACGGAGGGCTACGAATGGTTTTGGCGAAACCGTGAACGTAGTGAACTTGATATAATCGATGGAACGAGATAGCTTTTAAAAGGAGTGGCTTAAGCTCCACGTTTAAAAGTTATTTTTGAAAAGAAACCGAGTGGTTTTGAAAGTGTTCCAACGACTTTTACTTTGGTTTATTTTTCTTGCATTAAATTTAATGCGTCCCATCAATTAATCCTACCATTGTAGAAAACAACGAAAATATGACGTACGCTTATGCCATCAGCATTCGCCACGGGGCCCCGTCATTACCCGTTAGGTTACTTAACTAACGACAGAGCGGGGGAAGGACTAGCGCGGATGCAAAACATAAGCAACGCCTAAATAGATATCATATATAGATATTTACATTCTTCACATGCAATGATAGCCATTCCAGATCACAGATGAATACATTGGATATGCTAGGAATCCGCATTCCGTTCGAACCTGCAACGAAAAGCGGATTACACGGTCGCGATGAATAGCCAATAACCCACCCAAGACCCCTACGGGTGCGGCAAACTACCCGCCAAATACCCGAAGCGAAGCAACCTCCCTCAACTCGTGAGTAGGCCACTCGGCACTTCGAGGTACCTGGTAGTTTGTGCACCCCCTCCATAGGTCTATCCTAGGAGCAAAAACAGTAAAAACAAATTATACAATGACGGCTACAACCCCATCCCGGTTGTGCGGCTATAAATAATATTACATCAATTTACATATTACAAGAATTGAAAGATAAACAAAACTCTCATCTCACAACCCCGTGGCTATTCATCCGCGACAATCCAACGAATTCATATACACATACCATCAACATCACAGATCACAGATATGTATAACCCCCACTAATTGACGTATAGCGATTAGCAGACGTTCAATACATATATAACATTACAGATACAACCCATTAGCCAGGAAAGCTCTGTGTAGGACTCTAAAGAATCGTTTTTGCCTGAGCCAGGAAAGCTCTGTGTAGGACTCTAAAGAATCGTCAATACGCCGGCAGTAGGTGATGATCATATCAAACACCCATAAGCTGCAAGCGGTCAGCTAAACGTAACGGCCACCCAGGTATTGAGCAATCAGAAGATCAACAAGCAAGCCTGTACACTCTCCTGCGAATCCAATCAGTAACACTCCCGTACAGTCCGGTCTGTTCGTCTGATATGTCGCATATCCAGTCTAAGGGTGGTAAATGTCAGACCCCAGTAACCGATAAGTCGTGTCGATATGAGGTCCATAATAGTTCAAGAAACTGCTGATAACACTTACCAGTAAATCTCAGCAACCCTGGCCAGGGATTTCCAGTTATAGCCAATCGAACACAGCGCAACATCAACTCCCTAAACCGGGAGAGACGAAACCCCTCCTATCGCTCATTGCCTCCATGTGATTCGGGACTGTACCCAAAAGCCACCGTTTTGCACGCCCTCTTGGACGTGGTATGATGGAAATCAAAGCACAGTGGGAATCACACAAGACTCTATGACGATCTCGGGTCTATAGCCTAACCTGTACCAGTGTCACCAGAGAACTACCATCTGACGTGAGGTATAATACCATCTGGAAGTTCTCGGTGAGTCCGTCCAGTGTACCCAGTCTCCACTGAGCACCCGTATACGTTCTCTGATTTCAAACACCAATGGATATGGGATCATATTCCGCCCATCTACATGGGTCAAGAAGCGTACGCTAGTCTACTCTGGTATATCGATGCCCTGTCTCGATACACCTACGACTAGGAACAGTTGAAGGATGTACTTAGCGACTACACTATCCCCACTAGTATGATCAGCATCATAGTCCTGGTAGTCAAGTACTCATCCTAAGGGCTTTATCAACATGTAACATAGAGACAATCAGAGTATATATTAAGATAAAGAGTAACCAGATAGCATACTATCATGTCGAGCAAGAAAGTCCTCCCTATATATGTCCAAGCATCCACTACAATATACATCGTATGTACAGTAATGGCCTCTAGGGCATACATATCACTAATACCATCTCCAAGGCCGCTCTGGATGATTACATTGCTCAGCAAATACGAGCTCACCAGGCAAACGAAGTGGCTGGACAGGTCGTTAAGACTGGACGATCATATCCAGGCTGGTATGACCAAATAAGGTACCCGCCGGGATATACGATCCCCAAATTCCATGTATATAAAGGGACGGGAAATCTGCATCAGCATGTTGCCCAGTTCAGGGCTCTATGTGGCAACACCGGAGGCGACGATAAACTTCTGCTTCGCCAGTTTGTTGGTAGCTTGTCGGAGACGGCATTCGAGTGGTATTCTGAACTTCCAAGCGACTCCGTCAAGACTTTTTCAGAGATGGAGCTACTATTCACCCAGTGTTTCGCAAGTGCTAGTGAACACACCCCAATAACGGCATTGATCAACGCCCGGGTGAAGCCAGGCGAAACTTGGGTACAATACGCAATACGATGGCGAAATTTATGGTCAAAATGTGAGCAGCGCATCGAGGAAGCGCCGGCAGTGGGCATGTTCGTAGGAACTCTCGACCCTCAGGCGACCATATCCCAATTCATGATGTTCTTCAAGCCGACCACCTTCCAAGCCTTGATTGACAAGCTGGCCCAAATGGACCAGATGGGCTATCGACCATCCTCCTCAAAGACGGATCCTCGGAATGAGAAGGGGAAAGGGAAAGCAACCTTCGTCGCCAACGCTCAATAACAACCGAGTGGCCCGAGACCGGTTGTTCTCCAAAGCAACAAGCGGCAATCCATTGATGAGAAGTTGAGACGTCCTTACTCATTTCCCCGGGATAAAACAAAGAAACTGTTTGAACTGGCAGTGCGCAATGGGCTCATTACTCTACCGGAGTTGAGACACCCACCGAAACCAAACGAAGTCAACGATCCCAATTACTGCCCCTACCATCGAGTATTAGGCCATCCACTCGAAGATTGCTACGTCTTCAAAAATTGGGTTGAAGACCAATACCAACAGGGCAAGTTCATGCTATCTGAAAACTGGAAGGTGAATCCGCCACAACAGCACACTCCTAAAAGGGTGGACACACCAGGGGCATCGTGCTCTTTTATAGAAGAATCTCCATGGGAAGTCGTTCTTTCGACAAAAACTAAAAGAATGCTGAAAGATCTTCAAACATGCCCGGCGATCAGGTGGAAAAGCCCACTAGAGCCGGAGACCATCAAGGGGATGCTGAAACCACGCCCAACATTGGGAGTTAATAGTGATGGTGGACAAAACATTCGGGCACAGCCGTCAAAGTCTTCGAAGAAAAAGAAGAAAATCAAAAAGCCCGCGCATCTTGATGACAAGCGCACGGATCTGCAAAAACATATTGATGCGCTGAAGGAATATAACCAGAAGACGCGGACCCCGGTTATACTCCAAGAATTTCTCAACAATATCTTTGAGAGCGAAGATAACGACAATAACGATGGGGATGACTTGTCAGAAGAATCTGAGAACTATGTGGCAAGTTGCCACATGATCTCTCATTCGGCGTTAACTAACGAAGAAGCTCACTCGGCGATAGAAGACAGCATAAAAGAGCTGGGGGCAAGATCGAAGCCAAAACCCTTGGAACCGTCTGACGAGATGATCGGCTTGCTACTGAACGAAGCCTGTCAGAAAAGCAAAGCCAATCGAGAGCGCGAACTGGCTATATTCGAAAAAGCCAAACGCCGACGACTGAATGAAAAGGTCGAGATACCCCAACCGGATCGAAGCATCCCTATCGCCAGCAAAAACAAGCTTAAAGTAAGGAAACGATTCGCTAGGGCCCTGTCAACAGGATTGAAGTTGCTCTCTTTCAGAGGAAATTCTCCTGGCAGTATACATCTTGATGAAGTGGACATATTCTGCTTGTACCATCAGAGGATTGCACACCCTACCGACGAGTGCATAGCCTTTAAAAACTGGTGGCAAGGATATGTTGCCCACCGACAACACGCTCAACGAGTGAAGCGTAAGGCTCATCGAGAACAAAGAAGCACGACAGATGAGCGCAAAAGAGCAGCTGGCAACTGCCACATAGTCGACACCAAGGGATCGCAAGTTATCACCTTTGGAAGCGACTCTGACGAAGAAATCGCCCCGAGCCCTCTCTTCAAGGAATCCACCTCCGACACAAAAGATGCGAAGATTTGCGAGAAAATCTAGCTGCGTAATCGTACGTGCCCGAAAAATCTCGGACCTATGAACGCTTGACCGAAACGTCATTAAACTACTATCAACCCGCGGCATCCTCAGGCTAACGTGGTAAAAAAAACAGTACGTCCATAAGTAAGATGGGCAAGGATGAAAACCCGAAAGGGCTCCGTGAGTAAAAACAGCAGAGCTATCGGCGAGTTTGTGAAATCCCGAAAGGGCGCAATCTCGTTAAAAGACACTTGCAAGGTCCTCTCGACCTTGTAAGGAGAAAACTACCTGCGTGAGATCCTTACGACTCACGAAGGGAAGCAACACACTTAGGGATCCTCACGATTCCTAAGGAGAAAATACACTTACGAGACCCTCACGACTCGTAAGGAGAACTCCCCCTATGAGACCCTCACGGCTCATAAGATTCAAAAGGCTTAAGCTACAGGGATCTGAACCTGTTCTTAAGCCATCACAATCTCGAATGCTGCCCTACAAGCGGTTCAATGTTGACCCTTGTATACAATCCACGGGCACAAATGAACATTTCCCTGACATAGTCCCATCAGCGACTAGGGATATGCTCACACGGTGAACAAACACTTGTAGGTCCTCTCGACTTGCAAGGAGAAAATAATCTTGTAAGATCCTTACGACTTATAAGAGAACACACACTTAGGAATCCTCACGATTCCTAAGGAGAAAAAGCACCTACGATATCCTCATGACTCATAGGGAGAAACACCTTTATGAGACCCTTACGGCTCATGAAGTCAAAAGCCTTAGTAGACGGGATCCTAACCCTGTTTGCTAAGACACCTTTGTTCGACATCGACAGAGGCAAATGATGATTCGCTCCTGGCAATATCCTAGTAGTAGCGATGCTGATGCCTAAATCGGTATCAAATTCCAAGTTCTTTCATGGCAAATGATGATTCGCTCCTGGCAATATTCCAGTCGCAGCGATGCTGATGCAGAGATTGGCACCAGATTCCAAGTTCCACACTCGCGATAAAAAATCAGCGAGCCAAAAATGCATATGAAATAGCCGAAATGATGGGGCAACTTGCAACGAAACCAGCAAGTAAAAAATGTATGCATACAAAAACAGCCGAAATGATTGGGCAACTCGCAATAAAAAGCAGCGAGTAAAAAGAAAAATAGCCGAAATGATTGGGCACCGCAAAAAATAGCCGAAATGATTGGGCAGTCGCGATTTTGGCAATGTAAAAAAGCTGAAATGATAGAGCATCGCGCAAAGAATTTTAAAAAATGAAAGAATAAAAAATTTTGCCCTGCAGGTGATGTCATATTGACTCCTGTATACAATCCATGGGCACAAAAAAGAAGGGAACCATATCGTCCCACCAGCCTTCGTCGAAGCGAAGCCAAATCTCGACGGTTCATAGACAACCTAAAGACAATCTCGACATTCGTCGCAATATTGCAGACACAATGTCAACAAATGAAGCGAAGAAAGATCCCTAGCTTCAGGGTCTCGACATCAACATCGACAACTTAGAGATCAACACCGGCATTCTTCCTCCCTCTAATCGGATGCAGACGTTACACCAACAAACGGAGCCACGGCAAAGTCCCCTAGTTCCAAATCTCGACGGTTCACAGACAGCCTAAAGACTACCCCGGAACCATGGCAAAGTCCCCTAGTTCCAAATCTCGACGGTTCATAGACAGCCTAAAGATCACCAACGGCGTTTCTCCTTACTCCAGCAGGATGCAGATGCGACGTCAACAAACAACCCCAGGGTCAAAACAACGGAACCATGGCAAAGTCCCCTAGTTCCAAATCTCGACGGTTCACAGACAGCTTAGAGATCACCAACGGCGTTTCTCCTCACTTCAACCAGATGCAGACGTGACATCAACAACTGACCTCAGAGTCGCAATGAAGCGGAGCCATGGAAAAATCCCTAGTTCCAAATCTCAATGGCCACATCTACAGCCCGAAGACCAACAACGGTGTGCCTCCTCATTCCAGCAGGACACAAATCTACACCATCAATCGGAGCCATGGCAAAGTCTCCAGTTCCAAGACTCTATGGTTCACAGACAACCTGGAGTCAACCAATGACCTCCCTGCCGGATCAACGCTCCGTCTCGGAAACAAGTCAACCAACCCCAGGGAAATCAGTTTCCTTGGCAACCTCCTCGATTCAGGGAAATCAACGTCCTTGACGAGAGCATCTCGATTCGCATCGACCCGCAAAGAAATCAGTGTCTTTGTAGGAATACCTCGATTCGTTTCAACTCCGAGGAAATCAGTGTCCTTGGCAACCTCCTCGATTCAGAGAAATCAGCGTCCTTGACGAGAGCATCTCGATTCGCGTCGACCCGCAGAGAAATCAGCGTCTTTGCAGGAATACCTCGATTCGTTTCAACTCCGAGGAAATCAGTGTCCTTGGCAACCTCCTCGATTTAGGGAAATCAGCGTCCTTGACGAGAGCATATCGATTCGCGTCGACCCGCAGAGAAATCAGCGTCTTTGTAGGAATACCTCGATCCGTCTCAACCCCAGGGAAATCAGTGTCCTTAGAAACCTCCTCGATTCAGGGAAATCAGCGTCCTTGACGAGAGCATCTTGATTCGCATCGACCCACAGAGAAATCAGCGTCTTTGCAAGAATACCACGATTCGTTTCAACTCCGAGGAAATCAGCGTTCTTGGAAATAACCTCGATTCAGGGAAATCAGCGTCCTTGACGAGAGCATCTCGATTGGCATCGACCCGCAGAGAAATCCTGACATCCAATTAGATCTATCTCATAGATCCATAACCCAAGATTTAGGAGGTATCACCTTGATCCTATATAGAGAATCTTTGTGATAGCGCTGCAGTGCCCTAGTGCTCTTCATCTAGCGCAAAGCGCTGCAGTGTCATAGCGCTTCAAACACAGCGCACTATGCTCATTGGCTAGTGCTCAGCGCTAAGCGCGCCACGTGCTTCTCATAGATCCATAACCCAGGATTTAGATCTATCTCATAGATCCATAACCCAGGATTTAGGAGGTATCACCTTGATCCTATATAGAAAATCTTTGTGATAAGAGGAGATTGACCGAGAGTAGCATAGGAAACTCCTTCCCTATCAAGAGTATGTCTTCCACGTACTATACGAAGATCACCACCATACTCCCTACTACCTTTTTGTATATACTCGGTTCATCTACCATTTTGATGAAGTCAAACTCTTTGACTACCATATCAAAACAGATGTTCCATCTCCGCGATGCATGATTTATCCCATAAAACATCTTGCACACATTTCCGCTGCTCCCACTGTCTACGAAGTCCTTTGGCTGTGTACTTATAGATGCTCTCTTCCAAATCACTATTTAGAAAAGCAGTCTTGAAACACAACTGCCAGATATCGTAGTCATGGTATGTAGCAGTAGCAAGTAGGATCTGGATGGACTTAAGCATAGCTTTGAAAGTCTCGACTTTTCCATGTACACCAAGTAATCTTCTCAAGATATACTTGACCTGATGGGGATTTAACCCTTCAGATAAAGCAACCAAAGTCCATACTTTGTTGGTGTATAGGGATTCCATCTCAGATCGCTAAGCATCCAGCCATTCTTACAGAGTCCCCACTCCTGATGGCCTGCTCGAAACTAGTTGGGTCATCATCTCATGATGCAATCCTCGCTCCCACTGTCATAGAGAAACCGAAGTATATCTCAGGTGGATGAGGAACCCTACCAGATCGGCAGAGAGGTTGAGGTTCGTTGGAAACTATTGAATCTTCCGGTTTTACCAAATCATCAGCTGCAGTTTTGTTTTAGCTGGAACTACTTCCAGTTCTACCTTATGACCACTAATTTCTTCCCAAGAAATTCCCTTTTCCAAAGGTGGCAGGCTGAGAAAACATCTTTTGTTCCTCAGTTTGGTAGAAGATATTCCCTTGCGAATGCTTGAGATATTCAACAAACTTCCACAGAACTGACCTTGCCTCGAGCTTGTCCAGATTTTGCTTTTGACATAGGCCGGACAACCCCAAATCTTAACTTCCTTAAGAGATGGGTTCTTCCCATACCATATCACATATGGAGTGGTAAGCATCTGATTTGATTGGAACCCTATTCAATAGGTATGCAGCTTCTCAAGTGCATAACCCCCATAAGGAAATAGGCTACTCAGTAGTACTCATCATAGAGCACACCATATCACATAGGGTACGATTGCTCCACCCCGATAACCGACGTGCTGTGGTGTATACGGAGGAGTAATGCTGAGAAAGAATCTCATTCTCCTTTAGAATGGCCCAGGAATTCTGTGCTCAAGTATTCTCCTCCTTGATCTCATCAAAGGTCATAATACTTATACCCATTTTTAGTTCTCTACTTCTAACATATATTCTGTGAATATCTCAAAAGCTTCGGACTTGTGTTTCAACAGGAACATATGTCTGAATTTTGAGAGATCATCAGTGAATGTAATGAAGTACAAAGAACCGGTCCTGGCATATGTAGACAGGGGACTTTCATACATCAGCATGTATCAATCCCAAGAGTTCAGTAACTCTTTCTCTGTTTCCAATAAACGGAGCTATGGTCATTTTATCTCTGTGACATGACCGGCAAGTTTCACAAGATGTAAATTCAAACTGATTTAAATATGCATCTTTATGTAACTTTAGCTAGTCGGGTCACATCGATATGACCTAGTCTACAATGCATCAAGAAGAATTCATTCATTTCTGAACTCTTCCTCTTGAGTGTGTTCTGTACTTTAAGAACTGTGGTTTGATTTAGAACGTCTATACTTTTAGATAACGTGCCTGAACCGATCAACTCTTGATATAGAAAATGTTCAAAACATTATCCAACAATACAAAATTATATCCTTCTTTACTAATAAAGAGACCGATATGATGTTGTATATCAGGTTCGGTATCTAATAACATTCGTTCAGAATCAATGTATTCTGGTAATACAGGGTGATAACTGCCAACAGACTTGGCTGCAACACTTGTATCATTTCCAACTCTTGAAACTTATCACCCGTTCTCAGTTCTCTACCTATCTGTAGCCCATGTAACAAATTACATTTGCGGGATCCTGATCCGGTATCTTATACCCAGGACGTAAAGGATACTGAGAAACAGTTCTCAGTAATGAACACACCCGAAGAAGATGTATCAGCATGTACTTTCTTCGTATGGGCGACACGGGAATTCTGGTAATCCCCTATTTCCGGCTCTGTCTTATAACAATTATAAGTTGGAGCGGGACCAACGTTCCCATGCTCAGTATAATAAGCGGGTTCGATCAATACATCCGTATTATTATCTTGATTAAGGCGTGACATGGTCGCTACCTGGAGAGAGAGAGAAGAAAACACTCAGCGTATGCTCTTGCAAGATTAGATTGGTTATTAATATATCTAATCAGGATGGCTCCCACTTTTTTCATCAAATCTTCCTTCAAACCCTAAAAGGAAAGACTAGCCTGGATTAATTACACCCTACAAGTTCGCCAATCTTTCAGCCAGGCCAGTGTCGGTACTTTGAGGGAGGTTTCCCGTGCTTTCGCATGGACCTAATTAAAATAAACCTCGTTTTCCCAGGGGCGTAACCCCGTTGACACCTTTCTAGACACCTACTTGATCGGCTAATTGTAATGTGTAAAACTCTCTCAGGAGTAACTCTTACTCGCAGTGGGTATCGGGATCCAACTATCTCATATGAGGTATGCAATCTCATTGCAATTTTCAACACTTGAAATTCCCGATAATATTTTACCCCTAGCGTGCTATGACCTTGACGCATGCCAAACAACCCATAGTCCGCTAGTCAAGTTCTACCCGTACATTTCCTGATTGAATTAAACCCACTCGTACGACCCTTGACGCATGCCAGACAACGCCGTACGAATACCCTAATCTAATCGCATCGTATGCTAGCAGATAAGCATTAGTTAGCTACCGTACACTACGCCTTGACGCATGCCAAATTACCGCAGCACGAATACTAAGTAGTACTTATATGAAATGACGGAGGGCTACGCAGGTTTTTAAGAAAACCCTTTGCGTAACGAACTTGATATCGTCGTAGAATCAAATGTTTTAAATGGAGTGTTTTTGAGGCCTTTGCTAGTTTTTCTAAAGAGGTCACTCCCGGTGAAGAGATCTCGGCTCTTTCCTTATCGAATAAGGTGCAGGATATTTCACAAATACCACTATGCAAAGCAAAAACTAGAAAAAGCAATCAAAAGACAAAACCGAGGGTTGTAGCATCTTTCAGTTATTGCTAAAGAGGTCACTCCCGGTGAAGGGATCTCGGTTCTTTCCTTATCGAATAAGGTGCTGGATGTTCTACAAGGAACACCGCTATGCAAAGCAAGAACTAGAGCTACCTGTTTTTGAAAATTCGATTCCACAACATCTTTAGGTTTCTTTTATTTTCATTAATCTCATTAATGAAGTCCCATTTTATTATGCTTCCTAAGCATCAGATATGAAACGAAATCAACAATGTATAATATATATCACATATATATAATATAAGCATTCGTTTCAGGCAGTAATATGATCTCATCACAGAACATTGCAGCAAAAGAATATATATGAAATATTGGATATACTAGGAGGTCCGTGTTTTATATTAAGCCAGTATAAAACACGAATTCCACGGTCGCGATGAATAGTCAAACCCACATCCCTAGACCCCTACGAGAACGACAAGCAACCCTACCAATTCTAGAGCTAGGAGACCCGGTCTCGACTCCTCGAGATGGTCTCCCACTGGACCCTAGAACCCGGTTACTTGTGCTCCCCGCCTTAGGTCTATCCTGATGCGGAAAAGTAAATAATATACAATGGTGACATCATCCTCAACCCGGATGTGCCCCAATAAAAGAATATTACATTCAATGAATTTTACATGAATGAAAATAAAAACCCTCATCTCACATAAAACCCCCGGCTATTCAAAATACGACGATCCAATATAACATATTACAGCAACACATAACATCACATGTCATCAACGTAAGTAAATATGCGTATCCCAATTGTCGTTGATGTATAGCAACGAAACCGGCGATACACCACATATTACACTTACGGTCGCAGAAAAGAAAGTGTAAAACTACAACAGTTGGAATCCGCAACCTCCTTAGACATCTCATGCCTAACCAAATGAATTCCTTAGACATCGCATGCCTAACAATTATAAACCCCGCATTTTAGTCTCAATATCGAAAACACTTTTCAATATTAAGTCGGGCAATTCAACAAGATTCCCGACATCCTGATCGAATGCTCGTCGGAAACTTTAGTAGACGGCCGCACCCCCCGATGCCGTCGACGAAGTGCACTAAGGAGGAACACCGCTGCCGCGAGCACCCGAACGGATGCTTTTGGCGACGGGGTTCTCCTACAGTCACTTGGTCGGGGCTATGGAGCGTGACTATCTATTAAGTTTACTCGGCGAGTATCCGCATACGCTATGTGATTGCAACGGACTTTTAATCACATCAAAATCCCGTGGCAACCGATCAAATGAGACAAAAAAACTGCTAGATTTATAGCATTCAAATTAGTTATCTCATAACTACTTGTGGATTTCAAATATTGTATCACATTCCAGATAAATAGACAATGTTAAACTTTCCAATCGAATAAACAAACACCCAAGATTTCCCAAATAGCTCAACACTTGAGCGGAGTTCAAAAAGTCCCAGAACATGTCACAGCCGCTATGAACCAGCCGTAGAAGGGTCAAACCAACGCCTCACATGTGGCAACACTAAACTACCACAAACCATATGGTTCAGTGGCGGTTTTGACGGTCACATAATCGAGTTAAGGTTACATTCTTCTAGAGGGTCCACAGATTCGCTTGCATGATTTTCTGAAAGTTTTAAACTCAAGAAAAATCCAACACTTGAAAGTTTTCCGACAGGGGAAAAAGTGAGTTATTGATATCCGTTCGAACCTTTTAACACATTTCAGGTTCTTGGATCTAAAACAGTGAAATGTTAAAAGATAATACAAAAGTGGGACTTTGACCAACAAACAGAGAATCTTGATCAAGCCTACACAGAGATTAGTACAAAACAGCGCAAGGTTCAGGACTTCGTCACGAGGCAACGGTAAAAGTCCGCTACAATGTTCACTAGAGATCTGGAGAAGACCTAGAAGCCCAATTGAAAAAAGACACATAGAAACAGGAATCACAAGTCAAGAGAAGCCAGGCCCAGAAGTTTCAGAGCCCAGCTCCTTCTTTTGACAGCGGAACCGCGGCCAAACCTGGCCTCGGGCCGCGGTTCCGCGGCCGGGTAAAGCACGTGACGGTGGAAATTTTTCTTCAACTCTGGCGGTGCGTTGACTAGTCGTCCTAGGGGCAATTTTGTAATAGCACATGTGCGAGTCATTGTAACCCTAATTTTCCTATTCTCTATAAATAGGAATTCTAAATATTGTATTAGGTATGCCTCTTTTTCATAAATAAAATACAGATTCCTTTGAAGTTTTGAGAGCATCATTCTGTAAGTTCCTTTTAATTTCTGCCTTAGTTCTATAATTAAATTCTTGCCTTAATTCTTTTGCCTTAGTTTAATCTAGCGTAGAATTTCTTAAACTGCAGTAGGTAATTAATCTATTAGATCTAAAAAAACAAAATAAAAATGATGTTTTTAACAGATCCCTTAATGAGCGAGTAATTTCCTCGCTTGTTAGGGTTAGGAATAGGGAAGCGTTTGAGAGATGAAGATCTATCATCTCTTTCGTGGCCAATCATTTGCAATAATTAGAACTTCATGCATGCATGCATGATCCGCTCCCTACGGCACCCTACCCACGAGGTAACGGTGAAACCGTGGTATAAAGGACCGGACATGCATGTCTTCCATGAAGGTTAGAGCAATTATTAAGAAAGGACGGACAAGGATCTATAGGAAGAAACATCGTTTCTTCCCAATCATCCTAATCCCCTTTACTAATAATTGCTATAACTCCTAAAAAGATTTAATTTGGGGCATTGAAAGAGGTGTGAAATTTAATCTTACCAAACTTTACCTAGATCTAACCTTAGTAAGTTTCTTAATCCTCGTATAACATAGTTTTTTAGATTTAATTAGAAGATCCAACAACCATCGGAATTAGCTCGTAAGAATATTTAGGAAATTAACACCATCTCTGTGGACCGACCCGTACTCACCGGCTAGCTGCAAAGCGACGTCGTTCTTGATTGCGGTAATATATTTTTGATCTATAAAATCTACATTAATCAAAAGGCGTCGTTGCCGGGAATGGTGTAAAAATTCCCTTTTTGCAATTTCGGGTTAATCTAAAAAAAATTCATAAAAATCTGAAAATATAAAAAATTAAAAGAAAAAATTATCATTTTTTTTATTATTTGAAGGGTTTATCGTTTGAATTTTGCAGGAACGGCGAAGAATCTCGGATCTGGAAAATTCCAGAGTGCGAAACAGAAAAAGTTACATCAGAACAGAGGGGAAATTCCACAACAGAACAGTACAATTTTTCCTGAGCCCTGATCCCACCATACCGCCGCTAAACCGCGGCCTAACTGAGCCCCGAACCGCGGAACCGCGGTCTCTGTGCCACGTCAGCTCCTGAATTTTGCTCTGTTTGTTTTCTTTTTTCCTCCTCTGCCAACCTACATATATCTTTTTGCGAAATTTTCTGCAGGATTCTTTGCGCTAAAAATCTTCTTCCCCCTTCTCACTAACAGATTTTCTGCAGGATTCTTTACGCCGCGCTAAAAAATAATTAATTGCAAGTGATTTACTGCTTTGCATATTTTAATCGGACTTTAAGGGGCTATTGACCAATTCAGATTGGGTGAGGATTTCATTACCCTTCCCAGGACCCCAGAAATCACATAAGGCATTTGCATTGACCAATCTTTAATTAAAAAATACTAGACTCGGCCCTAAGAACTTCGAGCTCAATAGGACAGAGGACTAGTTATAGGCATCGACCGTTTATCCTAACCTGACTTTGCAGTGTCTAGGCAAGTGTGTCAAGGCAAGTGGTTACTTAATTAGGACCGCTACTTGTAGCGGGGAGCCTCCCACTTACCTGGCACTTACCTGGCCGCAATTGGCGGTGAAGAGACGGTTTGAGGTCCTATTTCTAGCCCTTTGGAACAGTTAGGAGCTGTCTAGCTGACCTAGGTGACCCTAGATCTAGACCTGATTGTGCATTTGTGGTTGATTGCATTCGTGTCAAAAGTCTCTTTTCAAAAATCTTTTTGCAAAAATCTCACATAAAAAAGGAAAAATCTTTTCAAAAACTTGCAACTTGTCGCTAAAGAAATCTTTGCACTCTACTTACACCACTTTCTCTCATTGACGTTTTCTTACCTCCACATTCTGTCTTTCATTTTTCTGACTACACTACCCCTTTAGTGTATGTCACTTTGGACTAGGGACACTAGCGCCCGATTAGTCTATGTTTCGTTGGTACCGAGCGACGAACCTTTCGACGCCGAAGTCGAAATTCCGTCCACTTTCTTACCTCCACCTTCAAATTCTTCTTCCGAAGGTATGTCGGGATATAATCCTAACACCTTACCGACGGGAATGATTCCACCTACGTTAGGTGCGAATAACCCGAATCACCTGCCTGTTGAAGCGCCCACACGAGTCGCGCTCCAGGATCTCTTCTACCCTGTCCGCACCTCTTTACCTACCTGTCTTTCACCCCCACCGGCAAATGGGGACAATTTTGAAATAAAACCCCACTTCATCAATATACTGCCAAAATTTCATGGATTGGAATCCGAAGATGCCTATATCTTTATCAATAAATTCCAAAACGTTTGCGCCATGATGAAAACTACCCAATTAAGTGATGACGCTATAAGGTTAAGGGTCATTCCTTTCACCTTATGTGACTTAGCCGAGAAGTGGCTATACAGCACAGCATCACATTCAATTAGAAATTGGGACGAGTTTGTGAAAGCTTTTCTTAAAAAGTTCTATCCTCATCACAAAACTGCTAGAATCCGTAATGAGATTATATAATTTTCCCAGCTTCCTTTCGAACCATTTTGGAAGTGTTTTGAAAGATTTAAAGACCTACTCGTTCAATGCTCTCATCATGGGATCGAAATTTGGCAACTTTGCCAAACATTATACGAGAGATTGAACCCGGCAACGAAGCAGTTGCTAGAAACCATTTGTCAATGTCACTTTCTAACCAAATCTAGTGAGGAAGCGTGGCAGTTTCTTGAGGACCTTAGTGAACAAACAATTCAGTGGGAGAGCACCAAGACCACATCATCATCTTCTTCTATTGGTCAATCTAGGGCAGGCATACATCACTTAGATATGTCGATTGCTATGAAGGCCGAAATGGCCGCTCTTACGAAAAAGCTAGACGCGATTGAGACCAAAATCTCATCGTCTTCTCCTGCCCCTGTTATGCCTCCACGAACTGTGTGTGCTTGTTGTTCGGATCCATCGCATCTCACCGAAAAGTGTCCTTACAATCCATCTACTCAAGGACATGATCAAGTCAATGCTGCCTTTCAGCAACGACAAAGAAACGATCCATACTCTTCGACATACAATCCGGGTTGGAGGAGTCACCCAAATTTCGCTTGGAACCAAAATCAACAATTCCAAGGAAACAACAATTTTCAAAGGCCTCCTCCTCCACAACAACAAGCACCTCCACAAACTCAATTTCAGCAACCTTTCCAACAGCAACCTTACCCTAATCAAGTGAACAATTTTGTGCCTAACAATTCTTACCCGCCAAACAATTTTGTTCAACCTAATAATGAAAAGGTTACTTCGCTCGAAAGAAGTCTAGATGCGTTCCTAAAGCAATCTACACAATCTGCAGCAAGATTAGAGACTTCTATTCAATCTTTGGTGCAAAACAGTGCCTCACACGATCAAAGCATCAAATCTATTGAGGCACAAATTGCACAACTCAATGCAGCATTGAGCGAGCGAGAAAAAGGAAAGCTCCCATCTCAACCACTGCCAAATCCCGGTCATGCACATGTTGCATATCAACAGCAAAATCATAACGTAAATGCTGTGACCACGTTGAGATCCGAAAAAGTGTTGCAAAATAATGTGGGTATTAACAATGACACCCCTGCCGGTGGTCCTTCTTCATCTTCACCTTCTTCTTCTTCTTCGTTAGAGCCTATTCTTCATCCTTCACACGGCTCTACCTCTTCTAGCTCGAACGGACCCGCTTCTCACAACACGAACACATCTACACGGGGATCCGTTCCAACTCCACAATCTGATCCGCAAAAATTGGACTCAACAACGTTTCAAAATGTACCTTTTCCAAACCGGTTGAGATCCAATAAACCAACTCCACAAATGGAGAAGATTGTCGAGTTGTTCAAACAGGTTAGCATAAATATCCCTCTTTTGGATGCAATCCAACAAGTTCCTTCATATGCAAAAATCTTAAAGGACTTATGCACCAAAAAGAGGAAGTCACAAGTACCAAAGAAAGTTTTCGTGGCTAATGCTGTTAGCGATGCTCTTGTCCAATCTTTACCCCAAAAGCAAAAGGACCCCGGTTGTCCTACTATTTCGATAACAATTGGGGACAAGAACATCAATAGAGCACTATTAGATCTTGGTGCTAGTGTCAATTTGCTACCTTATTCTGTGTATGAGCAATTAGGCGTTGGAGAGCTTAAGCCCACTCATTGTACTCTCCAAATGGCCGACCGATCAATCACCCATCCTAGGGGAGAGTTGGAGGATGTGTTAATTAGAGTTGGGGATTTCATTTTCCCCGTAGACTTTATTGTTATGGATACACAACCTGTCGCTAACCCCCGGAGTCAAATTCCGGTGATACTTGGTCGACCATTCCTTGCGACTTCTAACGCGGTGATCAACTGTCGTAATAGTTCAATGAATCTATCTTTGGCAATATGACAATTGAACTCAATATTTTTAAGTTGGGGAATCAGCCTTCCGAGCCTAATGCTAGCGTACTTGATGTTTGCTCGATCAATGAGATCGCGGAGGAGGACTGTGAGTTCGAAAATTTTATGTTTGATCACAGCAGTGTTGACGCCACTAGTGCGTTCCTCCTAGAATCCAACACAGCTTTCACGGCGTACAACGATTATGAGTGTTTCACCTTTGTAGACGATTTTGAAGACTCACCACCCGAGTTTGAGTCTTTTGCTTTTTCGGATGAGTTAGTTGAACCATCCGACTCGTTTGCATACACTCGATTTGAAGCTTTGATGGAATCCTTCGAGTTTGAAACAGTTACTCCATTGTTACCATCTATTGTTTCACCTCCTAAACTCGAACTAAAGCTTTTGCCGTCGCACCTAAAATATGCTTATCTAGGTGAGAATGAGACCTTACACGTTATCATATCGGCCTCTCTAACTCTTGAGGAAGAGAAGGCCCTTTTAATGGTCTTACAAAATAATCGGCAAGATTTTGGCTGGTCTATGGCGGACATCAAAGAGATTAGTCCCCTCATAGTCGAACATCATATACACTTGATGGATGATGCCAAGCCAGTAAGGGATCCACAAAGACGCCTCAACCCCATTATGAAAGAGGCTGTCAAGAAGGAGATTGTTAAATGTCTTGATAGTGGTATCATTTACCCTATCTCGGATAGCCAATGGGTTAGCCCCATTCATGTTGTGCCAAAGAAATCGGGCATCACGGTCATTACCAATTAGGTAAATGAGTTAATTCCTACTCGCACCCAAACTGGGTGGCTAGTTTGCATCGACTATAGAAAACTCAATGCCGCTACAAGGAAAGACCACTTTCCTTTACCTTTCATTGACCAAATGCTAGAACGATTGGCTGGGCACGAGTTCTACTGCTTTTTAGATGGCTATTCCGGCTATAACCAAGTCCCCATCGCCAAAGAGGATCAAGACAAAACCACATTTACTTGTCCTTTTGGCACTTTTGCTTATCGTCGCATGCCCTTTGGGTTATGCAATGCACCCGCTACATTTCAACGGTGTATGATGGGGATCTTTTCGGACATGGTTGAAAAGTTTTTGGAGATCTTTATGGATGATTTCTCCATTTTTGGTGACTCCTTCGACGAGTGTTTGCTACGCCTTGACGCAGTTCTTACCCGCTGTAGGTATAAGAATCTAACTTTGAATTGGGAGAAGTGTCATTTTATGGTACGAGAAGGCATTGTCTTAGGACATGTCATCTCGCAAAACGGCATAGAGGTTGATAGATCCAAAATTGAAGTCATTTCTAATCTTCCTCCTCCTAAATGCGTCAAAGACATCCGAGCTTTCCTTGGCCATGCCGGTTTTTATAGATGGTTCATCAAGGATTTTAGCAAGATTGCTAGACCCTTGACTCTCTTATTGGCCAAGGACACAACATTTGATTTTGACTCAACTTGTATGGAAGCATTCGAGTCATTAAAACACTCACTAATTTCTGCGCCCATTCTTTCATCTCCAGACTGGACGCATCCTTTCGAAATTATGTGCAACGCATCAGATTTTGCCATTGGTGCTGTTCTTGGACAGCACATTAATAAGATGCCGCACGTGATTTATTACGCTAGCCGAACACTAAATGAGGCCCAACTAAACTACACAACAACGGAAAAAGAGTTTTTAGCAGTTGTGTTTGCACTTGAAAAATTCCGGCCTTATTTAATCGATTCTCCAGTTATTGTATATACAGACCATTCAGCTCTTCGCCACCTTTTTGCGAAGAAGGATGCTAAATCGAGGCTAATACGTTGGATCCTCTTACTACAAGAGTTTGACCTTGTCATAAGGGACAAAAGAGGATGTGAAAACGTAGTGGCCGATCACCTTTCACGACTTCCTTCTTCGCCTACACTTGAACTTCCAATCAAAAATGTTTTTCCCGATGAGCAACTCTTAACCGTTTCTTGCGAACCATGGTTCGCCGATATTGTAAATTACTTAGCCACCGGCTTGATCCCTAAAGATTGGTCGAAACAGGATAAACTTCGATTCCTGTCCCAAGCAAAGCATTTTTACTGGGATGAACCTTATCCTTTTAAATACTGTTCCGACCAAATCATTCATCGGTGTGTACCGGAAAACGAGTTTAAGAGTGTGCTGTCTTCTTGCCACGATCAAGCATGTGGCGGGCACTTTGGCCCAAAGAAGACAGCTGAGAAAATCTTGCAGTGTGGTTTCTATTGGCCACGACTCTTTAAGGATGCATATGAATACTGCAAGACTTGCTCCCGGTGCCAACACTTCGGCCGGATATCGCGGAGAAACGAAATGCCGCTCCAACCAATTTTGGTTGTGAATATTTTTTATGTTTGGGGAATAGACTTCATGGGACCATTTCCCAATTCTTTTGGGAATATTTATATTCTTTTGGCTGTTGACTACGTTTCAAAGTGGGTCGAGGCTGTGCCTAGCCGAACGAATGACAATAAGGTTGTCGTTCGATTTTTTAAAGAACACATCTTTTCTCGATTTGGGCACCCTCGAGCGATTATAAGTGATAATGGTTCTCACTTTTGCAATAGGACCTTTGAGTCCTTAATGCGCAAATATTCTATTACCCACAAGCTGTCAACGCCATACCATCCCCAAACATGTGGGCAAGCCGAGGTTTCAAATCGGCAAATCAAGCAAATCTTGGAGAAAACGGTTTCTAAAAACCGTAAAGATTGGTCACTCAAACTGATCGATGCTCTATAGGCTTTCCGTAATGCATACAAAACCGATCTTGGTATGTCTCCATACCGGCTTGTTTACGGGAAGGCTTGCCACCTCCCAGTAGAGATTGAGCATAAGGCATTTTGGGTTATCAAAGAGTTGAATTTATCATTAGAAGATGCAGGCAGCAATCGAAAGCTGCAATTAAATGAACTAGAAGAGCTGCGGGATGAGGCTTATGATAATGCCGTAATTGTTAAAAACCGAACCAAGGTGTTCCATGATAAACACCTTCTGCGAAAAACTTTTAAACCTGGTCAACAGGTTTTACTCTATGATACTCGGTTACATTATCACCCCGGCAAGCTCCGTTCTAGGTGGAAAGGACCATTTGTAGTTCGCACCGTTTATCTGCACGGTGCAGTCGATCTTGAAAATTCAAAGGACGGTACTTTATTCAAAGTAAATGGACATCGATTGAAACCGTTCCTCACAGCGGACCATTCGGAGGAGCTCCTGTTTTTGCAGGAGCCGATTTACACTGATTGATTTTCCTCCACTTTCACCCCCGAATTTCCAATCAATTTTTTCCAAAACTTTATTTCAAATAAGTTTGGGGGTGTGTATCATTTGTAAATCTGATAATAAGCAAGAAATTGCCGACACTATCGACCCACTTGATGCAGCATGACAGTGAGGACACTGTCAAGTTTAAGTTTGGGGGTATGCTCGGTAAGTTTTCTTCTTTCGCATTTGCATATGTATATTTTTGCATTTGCATATTTATTTGAAAACCCATAAAAATTGAAAATTTTCAAAAATTATAAAAAGTAATGTATTCAATTTTGGCCTTATTTGACTTGAGTTTGACAAAAAAGTTAACTAGCTAGGAACAACTAGATCTTAGACTTAGTAAATTAAAAACCCTAAAAATAACCTTTCTTAAAGATTAACGGTAGAAAGTATATGCCTTTATAGTTTATTTAGAAATAGGCAAATTTTGAGTTCACTTCTTCGGCTAAGTCGAAATAAAGGAAACGTATTGATTTTTATTAGAGTATAAGTTTGAAAAATAATTCCTAGCTTAAGTATAGATTCTGAAAATGTATACACTACAAATTGCACAATCATGCACCTTGAAACTTGGAATAGTAGAGGAGACCTTGAAATGCTCTTGTCTAAAGTCCTTAGTATGATGAAAAATAAAAAATAAAAAATATTCAAGTGTGAATAAAGAATTAAAAAAATGAACACTGGTTTTTGTGATTACTTAAGGCTGCAAAAATAGAAAAAATATTTAGCGAGGGTGCTTCATCACCTAGTGCCTTAGACCAACTGGTTTGGGAGTCACTGCTAAAAAGCCTTGGGTGTTGCAAGACTAGGAAGTACGCTTTAAAGTGCAAACGCGTCTTGTAATCGGTCGTTGGTACCTCAAGAAGTATTAACGGTTGCATGAAGGATGTGTAAGCAAAAATTCAATTAAAAATTCACCAACTAATAAGTACTTTGGACAACGGACAAGGGTATGATTGCTTGATTTGAATTTCCAAGTGTAGGGGTGATTTATACACACACGTGGGGATATGTGATTAGAGTTTAGATAAGAGAAAGGAATGAAGAATAGAACTTGTATCTTTAGTAGAGTTGATAAAAATTCCTAAGTGGAGATGGAACCCTAGAAGGAAAACTTAAGAAATGCCGAAAGCTGAGTAGGTCTGCAGAACATATATAATCTTAAGTTAAATAATGAGGAAGTGTGAAGAATATGGGTGGATAATTTACAAGTCGACGACAATAGAATTCCTTGTTAGAAAACCTAATTGGAGAATTAAAGTCAGTGGGCCTAATTGATAGGATTTTGTGGGTAGTATCCGTTGAAAACCCTCAGGAGACAACACTCCTCCTACTAGGGACCCCTAGAGGTTTAACGGCTTGTTGCACAAGCTCAGTGCAATCTCGTTTCCCTGCGAAAGTGAGATTAGGTTTTTTGTAGAGAATAAAACTAAGTTTGCTCGAGGACGAGCAAAAGATAAGTTTGGGGGTATTTGTTCATACCATAATATTGCATTATTATATTTCCCATTCTTATTCATTTTATAAATAAACATGTGCTTTTGACGCATGTCTACTACATATTACAGGTTACAGGTTCTTGGATCTAAAACAGTGAAAGATAAAAGATAATGCAAAAGTGAGACTTTGACCAACAAACAGAGAATCTTGATCAAGCCTACACAGAGATCAGTACAAAACAGCGCAAGGTTCAGGACTTCGTCACGAGGCAACGGTAAAAGTCCGCTACAATGTTCACTAGAGATCTGGAGAAGACCTAAAAGCCCAATTGAAAAAAGACACATAGAAACAGGAATCACAAGTCAAGAGAAGCCAGGCCAAGAAGTTTCAGAGCCCAACTCCTTCTTTTGGCCGCGAAACCGCGGCCAAACCTGGCCTCGGGCCATGGTTCCGCGGCCGGGTAAAGCACGTGACGGTGGAAATTTTTCTACAACTCTGGCGGTGTGTTGACTAGTCGTCCTAGGGGCAATTTTGTAATAGCATATGTGCGAGTCATTGTAACCCTAATTTTCCTATCCTCTATAAATAGGAATTCTAAATATTGTATTAGATATGCCTCTTTTTCATAAATAAAATTCAGATTCCTTTGAAGTTTTGAGAGCATCATTCTGTAAGTTCCTTTTAATTTCTGCCTTAGTTCTATAATTAAATTCTTGCCCAAGATAAATTATTCTTTTGCCTTAGTTTAATCTAGTGTAGAATTTCTTAAACTGCAGTAGGTAATTAATCTATTAGATCTAAAAAAAACAAAATAAAAATGATGTTTTTAATAGATCTCTTAATGAGCGAGTAATTTCCTCGCTTGTTAGGGTTAGGAATAGGGAAGAGTTTGAGAGATGAAGATCTCTCATCTCTTTCGTGCCCAATCATTTGCAATAATTAGAACTTCATGCATGCATGCATGATCCGCTCCCTACGGCACCCTACCCACGAGGTAACGGTGAAACCGTGGTATAAAGGACCGGACATGCATGTCTTCCATGAAGGTTAGAGCAATTATTAAGAAAGGACGGACAAGGATCTATAGGAAGAAACATCGTTTCTTCCCAATCATCTTAATCCCTTTTACTAATAATTGCTATAACTCCTAAAAAGATTTAATTTAGGGCATTGAAAGAGGTGTGAAATTTAATCTTACCAAACTTTACCTAGACCTAACCCTAGCAAGTTTCTTAATCCTCGTATAACTTAGTTTTTTAGATTTAATTAGAAGATCCAACAACCATCGGAATCAGCTCGTAAGAACATTTAGGAAATTAACACCATCTCTGTGGACCGACCCGTACTCACCGGCTAGCTGCAAAGCGACGCCGTTCTTGATTGCGGTAATATATTTTTGATCTATAACTACTTGTGGATTCCAAATATTGTATCACATTCCAGATAAATAGACAATATTAAACTTTCCAATCGAATAAACAAACACCCAAGATTTCTCAAATAGCTCAACACTTGAGCGGAGTTCAAAAAGTCCCAGAACATGTCACAGCCGCTATGAACCAGCCGTAGAAGGGTCAAACCAACGCCTCACATGTGGCAACACTAAACTACCACAAACCATATGGTTCAGTGGCGGTTTTGACGGTCACATAATCGAGTTAAGGTTACGTTCTTCTAGAGGGTCCACAGATTCGCTTGCATGATTTTCTGAAAGTTTTAAACTCAAGAAAAATCCAACACTTGAAAGTTTTCCGACAGGGGAAAAAGTGAGTTATTGATATCCGTTCGAACCTTTTAACACATTCTAAATTACCCGGAAAAACTTAAACGAAGTTAAACTATCCAATCGAATCAACGAGTTTCCAATATATCCCAGAAAGCTCAACACTTGAGTAGAACTAAAAATTTCCATAAGCATGAAAAAGTACCCAAGAATAAACCCCTGAAGTATTAGCCCCCAACTCCAAAAGTTGGCCGCGGAACCGCCGCCAAACGCATGGTTTGGCCGCGGTTCCGCGGTTGCTTGAGTGAGTTATGGCTTCGTACTTCACAGTAATTCTTAGAATTACCTGCATGATTTTCTGAGTATTTTTAATATGAAAAATTTCAACTTTTGAAAAAATTTCCAGAAAGTGGGATTTATCGGGGTTTCGGAGTTCGATCGAACTTCAAATTTCGTCTAGACAACGCCTAATGCTCTAACTTGGCTCTGATACCACTGTAGGGTTAGCTTAGTATCTTGTGAAGGTTTTGGCAAGTATCAATCATGCTACTTTAAAAATTTTGGAGTGCTAAACAAACCCTAACCAAGATCTTAACTAGAGACTTAGGGTTAACATGCATGTAAACAACTTTACATCAAAGAGTTAGGGATTACAACCTTTGTAGTCCATTCCTTCACTTCATAAGCTCCGTGTTGAGGTCCCTTCGCTGCGATCATCAAGTACCCGGACTCTAGAGAGGCTCCATGAAGAGAAAGATGCAAGTTTGCTTCCAATTTTCAACAACTAAGATGATCTACCTTGAAGAAACTCAAACACAAGCTATTGCTTCACTAATCAAGTAATAGCAAAGCAAACACCCTAATATAAGTGGCTAGAATAGATGAGGATGATGAATTAGGAATTTAGCTCTCTTTTATTTTCTTTATCTCACAAAATCCATCACAAACCCAAAAGCTAGAAAGCTTTTTTAAGAGGAGGAAGAAGAAGAAATCTATTTGTGATGAATAATGAAAACTTGTTATGGTTACAATCCAACCATGGGTTAAGAATGAAGGCTTAACTCTTGTAGAGAATAAACTAGGGTAAAGGGTTTTGGGTTGGATTAAGAAATATTTTCACAAAATATCTTAGCTAAAAACAAAAGAAAGCTTCATGAAGCTTCATGAAAAAGCTAACCCAAAAGCTAACCCAAATCAAAACCCTAACTTGCTTAAACTCCACAAAACATGTTGCATTTGTAACCCTAACATGTTACAATATTATATATCATATATATAATATATAATGTAACAAAATAAAATAATACAATTAACATATATCGCATATACATCAATATATTATCCATGTAAGAAAAAGAATCTTTAAGTGAGCTTATATTAGTTAATGTAATTTAATATATCAAATATATATAATTTTACATTAAATTATCGAATCAACACTTGATCCGATAATCCGGCTATTTCACAAATAACCGACTAATATAATCTGTATCAGTTCATCGAATCAACACTTGATCCGATGACCCGGCTATATCACATATACCCGGCCGATATCACATATCGCGAGAATCTAATACGGTATCACATACACGTATTGTTCTCGGTCCCGCACATATCACATATGTACTCCTACTCCTTTTTGCCTGAGCCAGGAAAGCTCTGTGTAGGACTCTAAAGAATCGTCAATACGCCGGCAGTAGGTGATGATCATATCAAACACCCACAAGCTGCAAGCGGTCAGCTAAACGTAACAGCCACCCAGGTATTGAGCAATCAGAAGATCAACAAGCAAGCATATACACTCTCCTGCGAATCCAATCAGTAACACTCCCGTACAGTCCGGTCTGTTCGTCTGATATATCGCATATCCAGTCTAAGGGTGGTAAACGTCAGACCCCGGTAACTGATAAGTCGTGTCGATATGAGGTCCATAATAGTTTGAGAAACTACTGATAACACTTACTAGAAAATCTCAGCAACCTTGGCCAGGGATTTTCAGTTATAGCCAATCGAACACAGCGCAACATCAACTCCCTATACCGGGAGAGACGAAACCCCTCCTATCGCTCATTGCCTCCATGTGATTCGGGACTGTACCCAAAAGCCACCGTTTTGCACGCCCTCTTTGACGTGGTATGATGGAAATCAAAGCACAGTGGGAATCACACAAGACTCTATGACGATCTCGGGTCTACAGCCTAACCTGTACCAGTGTCACCAGAGAACTGCCATCTGACATGAGGTATAATACCATCTGGGAGTTCTCGGCGAGTCCGTCCAGTGTACCCAGTCTCCACTGAGTACCCGTATACGTTCTCTGATGTCAAACACCAATGGATATGGGATCATCTATCGCCCATCTACATGGGTCAAGAAGCATACGCTAGTCTACTCTGGTATATCGATGCCCTGTCTCGATACACCTACGACTAGGAACAGTTGAAGGATGTACTTAGCGACTACACTGTCCCCACTAGTATAATCTGCATCATAGTCCTGGTAGTCAAGTACTCATCCTAAGGGCTTTATCAACATGTAACATAGATACAATCAGAGTATATGTTAAGATAAAGAGTAACCAGATAGCATACTATCATGTCGAGCAAGAAAGTCCTCCCTATATATGTCCAAGCATCCACTACAATATACATCGTATGTACAGTAATGGCCTCTAGGGCATACATATCACTAATACCATCTCCAAGGCCGCTCTGGATGATTACATTGCTCAGCAAATACGAGCTCACCAGGCAAACGAAGTGGCTGGACAGGTCATTAAGACTGGACGACCATATCCAGGCTGGTATGACCAAATAAGGTACCCGCCGGGATATACGATCCCCAAATTCCATGTATATAAAGGGACGGGAAATCCGCATCAGCATGTTGCCCAGTTCAAGGCTCTATGTGGCAACACCGGAGGCGACGATAAACTTCTGCTTCGCCAGTTTATTGGTAGCTTGTCGGAGACGGCATTCGAGTGGTATTCTGAACTTCCAAACGACTCCGTCAAGACTTTTTCAAAGATGGAGCTACTATTCACCCAGTGTTTCGCAAGTGCTAGTGAACGCACCCCAATAACGGCATTGATCAACGCCGGGTGAAGCCAGGTGAAACTTGGGTACAATACGCAATACGATGGCGAAATTTATGGTCAAAATGTGAGCAGCGCATCGAGGAAGCGCCGGCAGTGGGCATGTTCGTAGGAACTCTCGACCCTCAGGCGACCATATCCCAATTCATGATGTTCTTCAAGCCGGCCACCTTCCAAGCCTTGATCGACAAGCTGGCCCAAATGGACCAAATGGGCTATCGACCATCCTCCTCAAAGGCGGATCCTCGGAATGAGAAGGGGAAAGGGAAAGCAACCTTCGTCGCCAACGCTCAACAACAACCGAGTGGCCCGAGACCGGTTGTTCGCCAAAGCAACAAGCGGCAATCCCTTGATGAGAAGTTGAGACGTCCTTACTCGTTTTCCCGGGATAAAATAAGGAAACTGTTTGAACAGGCAGTGTGCAATAGGCTCATTACACTACCGGAGTTGAGACACCCACCGCAACCAAACGACGTCAACGATCCCAATTACTGCCCCTACCATCGAGTATTAGGCCATCCACTCGAAGATTGCTACGTCTTCAAAAATTAGGTTGAAGACCAATACCAACAGGGCAAGTTCACGCTATCTGAAAACTGGAAGGTGAATCCGCCACAACAGCACACTCCTAAAAGGGTGGACACACCAGGGGCATCGTGCTCTTTTATAGAAGAATCTCCATGGGAAGTCGTTCTTTCGACAAAAACTAAAAGAATGCTGAAAGATTTTCAAACATGCCCGGCGATCAGGTGGAAAAGCCCACTAGAGCCGGAGACCATCGAGGGGATGCTGAAACCACGCCCAACATTGGGAGTTAATAGTGATGGTGGACAAAACATTCGGGCCCAGCCGTCAAAGTCTTCGAAGAAAAAGAAGAAAATCAAAAAGCCCGTGCATCTTGATGACAAGCGCACGGATCTGCAAAAACATATTGACGCGCTGAAGGAATATAACTAGAAGACGCGGACCCCGGTCATACTCCAAGAATTTCTCAACAATATCCTTGAGAGCGAAGATAACGACAATATCGATGGGGATGACTCGTCAGAAGAATCTGAGAACTATGTGGCAAGTTGCCACATGATCTCTCATTCAGCGTTAACTAACGAAGAAGCTCACTCGGCGATAGAAGTCAGCATAAAAGAGCTAGGGGCAAGATCGAAGCCAAAACCCTTGGAACCGTCTGACGAGATGATCGGCTTGCTACTGAACGAAGCCCGTCAGAAAAGCAAAGCCAATCGAGAGCGCGAACTGGCTATATTCGAAAAATCCAAACGCCGACGACTGAATGAAAAGGTCGAGATACCCCAACCGGATCGAAGCATCCCTATCGCCAGCAAAAACAAGCTTAAAGTAAGGAAACGGTTCGCTAGGGCCCTGTCAACAGGATTGAAGTTGCTCTCTTTCAGAGGAAATTCTCCTGGCAGTATACATCTTGATGAAGTGGACATATTCTGCTTGTACCATCAGAGGATTGCACACCCTACCGAGGAGTGCATAGCCTTTAAAAACTGGTGGCAAGGATATGTTGCCCACCGACGACACGTTCAACGAGTGAAGCGCAAGGCTCATCGAGAACAAAGAAGCATGACAGATGAGCGCAAAAGAGCTGCTGGCAACTGCCACATAGTCGACACCAAGGGATCGCAAGTTATCACCTTTGGAAGCGACTCTGACGAAGAAATCTCCCCCAGCCCCCTCTTCAAGAAATCCACCTCCGACACAAAAGATGGGAAGATTTGCGAGAAAATCTAGCTGCGTAATCGTACGTGCCCGAAAAATCTCGGACCTATGAACGCTTGACCGAAACGTCGTTAAACTACTATCAACCCGCGGCATCCTCAGGCTAACGTGGTAAAAAAAACAGTACGTCCATAAGCAAGATGGGCACGGATGAAAACCCGAAAGGGCTCCGTGAGTAAAAACAGCAGGGCTACCGGCGAGTTTGTGAAAAGCCGAAAGGGCACAATCTCGTTAAAAGACACTTGCAAGGTCCTCTCGACCTTGTAAGGAGAAAACTACCTGCGTGAGATCCTTATGACTCACGAAGGGAAGCAACACACTTAGGGATCCTCACAATTCCTAAGGAGAAAATACACTTACGAGATCCTCACGACTCGTAAGGAGAATTCCCCCTATGAGACCCTCACGGCTCATAAGATTCAAAAGCCTTAAGCTACAGGGATCTGAACCTGTTCTTAAGCCATCACAATCTCCAATACTGCCCTACAAGTGGTTCAATGTTTACCCTTGTATACAATCCACGGGAACGAATGAACATTTCCCTAACAGAGTCCCATCAGAAACTAGGGATATGCTCACACGGTGAACAAACACTTGTAGATCCTCTCGACTTGCAAGGAGAAAATACTCTTGTAAGATCCTTACGACTTATAAGAGAACACACACTTAGGAATCCTCACGATTCCTAAGGAGAAAAATCACCTACGATATCCTCATGACTCGTAGGGAGAAACACCTTTAGGAGACCCTTACGGCTCATGAAGTCAAAATCCTTAGTCGACGGGATCCTAACCCTGTTTGCTAAGACACCTTTGTTCGACATCGACAGAGGCAAATGATGATTCGCTCCTGGCAATATCCTAGTAGTAGCGATGCTGATGCCTAAGTCAGTATCAAATTCCAAGTTCTTTCATGGCAAATGATGATTCGCTCCTGGCAATATTCCAGTCGCAGCGATGCTGATGCTAAGATTGGCACCAGATTCCAAGTTCCACACTCGCGATAAAAAATCAGCGAGCCAAAAATGCATATGAAATACCCGAAATGATGGGGCAACTTGCAACGAAATCAGCAAGTAAAAAATGTATGAATACAAAAACAGCCGAAATGATTGGGCAACTCGCAATAAAAAGCAGCGAGTAAAAAGAAAAATAGCCGAAATGATTGGACACCGCGAAAAATAGCCGAAATGATTGGGCAGTCGCAATTTTCGCGATGTAAAAAAGCTGAAATGATAGAGCATCGCGAAAAGAATTTAAAAAATGAAAGAATAAAACTTTTTTCCTTGCAGGTGAGGTCATATTGACTCCTGTATACAATCCATGGGCACAAACAAGAAGGGAACCATATCGTCCCACCAGGCTTCGTCGAAGCGAAGCCAAATCTCGACGGTTCATAGATAACCTAAAGACAATCTCGACATTCGTCGCAATATTGCAGACACAATGTCAACAAACGAAGCGAAGAAAGATCCCTAGCTTCAGGGTCTCGACGTCAACATCGACAACTTAGATATCAACACCGGCATTCTTCCTCCCTCTAATCGGATGCAGATGTTACACCAACAAACGGAGCCACGGCAAAGTCCCCTAGTTCCAAATCTCGACGGTTCACAGACAGCTTAGAGACTACCCCGGAACCATGGCAAAGTCCCTAAGTTCCAAATCTCGACGGTTCATAGACAGCCTAGAGATCACCAACGGCGTTTCTCCTTACTCCAGCAGGATGCAGATGCGACGTCAACAAACAACCCCAGGGTCAAAACAACAGAACCATGGCAAAGTCCCCTAGTTCCAAATCTCGACGGTTCACAGACAGCTTAGAGATCACCAACGGCGTTTCTCCTCACTTCAACCAGATGCAGACGTGACGTCAACAACCGACCTCAGAGTCGCAACGAAGCGGAGCCATGGCAAAGTCCCTAGTTCCAAATCTCAATGGCCACATCTACGGCCCGAAGACCAACAACGGTGTGCCTCCTCATTCTAGCAGGACACAAATCTACACCATCAATCGGAGCCACGGCAAAGTCTCCAGTTCTAAGACTCTACGGTTCACAGACAACCTGGAGTCAACCAATGACCTCCCTGCCGGATCAACGCTCCGTCTCGGAAACAAGTCAACCAACCCCAGGGAAATCGGTGTCCTTGGCAACCTCCTCGATTCAGGGAATCAACGTCCTTGACGAGAGCATCTCGATTCGCATCGACCCGCAAAGAAATCGGTGTCTTTGTAGGAGTACCTCGATTCATTTCAACTCCGAGGAAATCAGTGTCCTTGGCAACCTCCTCGATTCAGGGAAATCAGCGTCCTTGACGAGAGCATCTCGATTCGCGTCGACCCGCAGAGAAATCAGCGTCTTTGCAGGAATACCTCGATTCGTTTCAACTCCGAGGAAATCAGTGTCCTTGGTAACCTCCTCGATTCAGGGAAATCAGCGTCCTTGACGAGAGCATCTCGATTCGCGTCGACCCGCAGAGAAATCAGCGTCTTTGTAGGAATACCTCGATCCGTCTCAACCCCAGAGAAATCAGTGTCCTTGGAAACCTCCTCGATTCAGGGAAATCAGCGTCCTTGACGAGAGCATCTTGATTCGCGTCGACCCACAGAGAAATCAGCGTCTTTGCAAGAATACCTTGATTCGTTTCAACTCCGAGGAAATCAGCGTCCTTAGAAATAACCTCGATTCAGGGAAATCAGCGTCCTTGACGAGAGCATCTCGATTCGCATCGACCCGCAGAGAAATCAGCGTCTTTATAGGAATACCTTGATTCGTTTCAACTCCGAGGAAATCAGTGTCCTTGGCAAAAACCTCAATTCAGGGAAATCAGCGTCCTTGATGAGAGCACCTCGATTCGCGTCGACCCGCAGAGAAATCAGTGTCTTTGCAGGAATATCTCGATTCGTTTCAACTCTAGGGAAATCAGTGTCCTTGGCAAAACCTCGATTCAGGAAAATCAGCGTCCTTGACGAGAGCATTTCGATTCGCGTCGACCCGCTAGGAAATCAATGTCTTTGCAGGAATACCTCGATTCGTCTCAACTCCGAGGAAATCAGTGTCCTTGGTAATTACCTCAATTCAGGGAAATCAGCGTCCTTGACGAGAACATCTCGATTCGCGCCGACCCGCAGAGAAATCAGTGTCTCTGCAGGAATATACAACATCAGCAAAGCAGAGCCGCGGCAAAGTTCCCAGTTCCATGACTCGACGGTTCATAGACAACCCAAAGTCAACCCTCGACCTCCCTGTTGAAGCAATATTTTGACTCGGGAGTAGGTCAACTCATTAATCACTTACGAGTCCTCTCGACTTTTAAGGAAGAAAATACTCTTGTGAGATCCTTACGACTCTCAAGACAAAACACACTTAGGAATCCTCACGATTCCTAAGGAGAAAATACACCTATGAGATCCTCTCGACTCGTAGGGAGAAAAAATCTTTATGAGACCCTCACTGCTCATAAAGTTGAAAAGTCTTAGGCGGCAGATCTAAACCTATTTCCTAAGCCATCGCTTCTTATCTCAATTTAGGGAAATCAGCGTCCTTGACGAAAATCTCTTGATTCGCGTCGACCCACAAGGAAATCAGTGTCTTTGCAGGAATTTCTCGATTCGTCTCAACTTACGGGAAATTAGTGTCCCTACGCATAAAGAAAATTCTCTTATGGGATCCTTACGATTCTCAAGAGAAAACGCACTTAGGAGTCCTCACGACCCCTAAGGAGAAAAGACGCCTACGAGATCCTCACGACTCGTAGGGAGAAAAGCCTTTGTGAGACCCTCGCGGCTCATAAAGTTGGAAAGTCTTAGGCAACAGATCCTAACCCTGTTTTCTAAGCCATCGCTACCTTATAAAGAGTTCAAGATGAACTGTTATCTACCATCTATAGGCCACACTTGCCAAAGCTACATGCCACTGAAATGGAGGAGTTACTCATGAGCATATAAACTACTTCGCGCCAGAGTAAAACATAAAGAAATAGAAGGGTACAGCTCATGGACCTCAGGGTTTGGAACTATATCCATTAAGAGTTGAGATTTGAGTCAATGATAGATGACGACGCTTGTGTCCGCTCGCTATCTTCTCAAACCAAGATTCTAAAGATTATATACCAACCCGAAACTGGTTATACGCTATGAAATACTCTGCACTACTTCACCCATGTATATACTTACGTGGCCAAAGTAGTGGGGGGCATTTGTTTCCCCCAATTAGAGCAAAGCTCTGCTCAGAATTCAAAATTTGAATTAAAGCTGAGTTTTTATAAAAGCGCTGCGCTACAACTAGCGCACCCCATGCAAAGCGCATAGCCGCTAGCGCTAGATGCGTTGCGCTCCAAGTAGCGCACCATGGGCAGAGCGCATAAGCGCTAACGCTGGAACTAAAAGCTCCCCACCGTTAGATCAAAGATCTAATAATAATGATAAATCATTAATTAACCAAAATTAAATTCTGTTAAGGAAAGATTTCTCAAAATCTTTCCAAATAACAAAATTGTGCTCTGTAAATCAGAGCACCGTTGGATCAATGATCCAATGGTAAATAAAATTACCCAAAAAAAACAGAATAAATTCTGCATGGAAAGATTTCCCAATCTTTGTAAAAAAAAAACAAGAATATTATTTTCTGTAAACCAGAAACCTTTAGATCAAAGATCCAACGATAGGAAATTCCCCAAATCAATTGGAGAAAAGATCTCCTTAACTGATTCAACAAATCAGCCTCCCCTATATAAAGGACCCAAGACTTCAAGTCTTATACAGAGGAACCCCCCCCCGTAAACTTTGAGAAAATCTCAAGAAGAAGAAGAAGCTCTCGGCAAAAGAAGACAATTCTTTTTCAAGATAAAAAGAATATACAGACGAAATCATCTCAATATAAACAGAAGTACTTACTTCTTTCACAGATCATAAATCTATAAGACAAAGTTGTCTTTCACAAAAGAGATTATGAACATCTCATTATAAAGGGAGGAGAATTATTCAATTCTCTTAGGATCACAGATCCACAAAGGCAAAGCCTTTCATCAAAAAGAGATTGAAATATCTCCTATGAACTAAGAACTTTGTTCTTAGAATTTTGAGACAAAGTCTCTTATCAAAGAACAGATAATCTGCAGAGCGCAAAGTTAACCTAAGAAGAGCCTTAGCACTGCTAATCTAATAAGAGACTTAGCGCTCCTAATTAAAAAGTGCCTTAGGGCTCTTCATCTAGCGCAAAGCGCTGCAGTGCCATAGCGCTTCAAACACAGCGCACTGCGCTCATTGGCTAGCGCTCAGCGCTAAGCGCGCCACGTGCTTCTCACGTGTGCGCTGTATTACTAAAAGCGCTCTGCGCTCATTATATGGCATCAGCGCCAAACATCTCGAGACTTCAACTAAAAGCGCATCAGCGCTCCACATCTAGCGCAAAGCACTAAGCGCATCAGCGCTCTTCATTTAGCGCAAAGCGCCAAGCGCATTAGCGCTTCATATCTGGCGCTAGTGCAAAGTGCACCACATACTTTTATGTGCGCTTAGACAGAACACAAAATGTTCTTTGAGTAAGCCTGGGGCTATGATAAATGTACAGCATTCAATTAAAGACAAAACATTGTCAGAGACTAAACCAATGCTTAGCATTTTTAAAGGGATTGGGCTCAAACAAACATCTAACAACTCCAAACACAAATGTTGAACATTGTAATTGAATGGACTTAGCCTAAATTGGCCATAAGTCTTCAATTCAGATTAATTGAGTTCATATGCTCATAAATCACAGAGCTTAGTCCCAACTGGACTACAGGTCTCTCAACCCACATCGGTTTAAGGGTACATCTCTGAACTCCTCTGATATTTGTCGTTGTAATCCTTCAACGTCTTCAGAGAGGTGACGGGTCCCGACAACCATACATTTCATGGACTGTGGGGTCCTTAAACTCACGGACTATGATGTCCTTAACCTTGACTGTGAGGTCTTTAAACTCACGGACTATGATGTCCTTAACCTTAACTGTGAGGTCTTTAAACTTACGGACTATGATGTCCTTAACCTCGGACCGAGATGTCCTTAAACTAACATTAGACCGTAATGTCCTTAAACTAATCGACCGTAATGTCCCTAAACTAACAATAGAGCCCAAATGCTCTTTTGTTGGATCTAAATGATCCCGTTAAGTTGATCTTAGTCTAAAATAAGACTAACGTATCCTTAACAAACGTTTAAGTTGATCTTAGTCTCAAATGAGGCTAACGTATCCTTAAACCCAACCCCCAAACCCAAATCTAAGAAGATACGGATTTGGACTAATCCACGCCCTACGGGCGACAACATAAATTAGTCTCCGTATACAATCCAAGGGTAACCAAAAACAAAACAAACACCCACAACACGAAGTGACCATCTGGAGAAGGAGAAAATGATTACCGCGATGCGGTAGCGTAATTAACTGCAGGGGCTTGCGCCTGCAGGGAAGAGCGTCCCCACAATCAAAAACCCCTCAATGAGGGAAAATCTGACGAAGTCTGCTATATCGGCCGCATCCATTTAAACCTTCGATACATGGTGTCATAAATCAACTTGGCATCTTCGGAGAGGTGGACGGATAGCACCAATTAGCATCTGCCCCGAAATTCTGGCAAGACGGACCTACGCGGTCGCGTCTCCGGTTTTCGGTAGGGAACAAGCGTGTAACCGGAATATAGAAATGAGCCCGAGCGGTGAAAAGCCCGTCCTCATATCTTACTGAGGACGACGCACCAGGGGCGTCCGCCGCCACCGCTCCAGGAATCGCCCCAGACGCGCGACCCCGGGAAGAGGATCTGACCCCAACTCCCCGAAGGGTCTCCGACCCAGGGGAAGAATCCCTAGAATCTACCCCTACGACATCTGTAAACTCCTCAAAATAAGACATCTAACCTGATGGGAAGAAATCCTCGAGAAGAGAAAACGCAAGATCCGACCTAGAAGGAGAGCGCCGAGCAAACAAGACTCAGAATGAGAAAAATGTGAAGAGAGAGGGATCATGAACTAGGCCTCCCCGTGATTTATATAGCCGGCGCCCCCATCCAACGGCGACGGTCGACTCCCGCCAAAACGGTTCAGTGCACTCGACGGCCACGATCGCTCCACCTGTCGCGAGCACATTGGCAGCATCCCATCGGACGCCAGAAGCCTGCGGCACGTCACATCAGCCAACCGGCATCCGACACATGGCCTGTCGCTTCACCAAAGTGCACACGATCTGGTGCACCCTCTTTAATGCAAGGGATCTCGCCCTGATTCACTGACCCCATCCAGAAAAAACAACCAATTGCCCAGAGATACGCCCGACGATATCTTCGGAAAGGAGCTCACCTCGGGGATCCAGCAAACCACTCTCGACCCGACCCGTCAGCTGGTCGGGACGAGAGTGGGGGGCTAATGATGAGGCTCGATATCGGTGATCTCCCAGATCAGGACACGTGGCAGATGACATTTCCCAGAGCATGCAAGAAAGGGCCTACAGTGGCCTACCAGAATACACCTATGCTCGTCCTATCGAGCAAATGTTGGCTCACCTACGAGCCCCCCTGCATAACCGGCCTCCACGGCCTCACAGCTCGTCTCCGAGCTACCGCAGAACCAAGATACCTCGGCTCTCCCGCTCGTCCGCGAGCTCTCCCGTCGAGGTCATCTTCCTCGGTCTTATCGACCGACCAACGGCACCGCTTGCAGGCGTAACCGCCATCCCGCGAATCTCTCCATGCGCGAGATCTCCGCCGGACACATCCCATGTTCTACGCCACCACGATCCTCCATTAACGAGCATGTCTCGCCATTAATGGGAGGACCCGCTCATCACGCGGGCGTGACGTCTGGAGCGTAACGGCCGGCGTGATTCTTGCACCTGCTGCCACCACTAATTAAACATCTCTTTCAGACGGTCAAGGTAAGCCATTTTTACTCCACTAAGCCGTTACTCTGCTCGGATCTCTAGACTAACTTGATCATCGGAGGGTCCTCGGTGGTATAACCACCCCGAGAATTTCTTGCAGGTAACTCGGCAACCACAACCTCAACCCATTGAGATCCACACGCTTCAGGAGCGACAGCCTCCAAATCCAATCTTAGCCACCCATCGCAGCCATCAGCAGATCAACTGGAAGCAACATCTGAAGGAGATTTCAGCCTCCATCAATAGGCAACTCCAAGGAAATCATAAGATGAACTAAATGCTGCGGTCCTACTTCTTTATACCTGATGATGAAGAAGAATAGGGTTTGGCTAGGGTTAGGTTTGAGCGAGGGGGGGTCATGAGTTTGAGAGAAGACTTGAGGTCGCCATTGCCGTTGATGATGGAGGCTGTGGAGAGAGATCGAAGCATCCATGGACGACGACAAGGACGGTGCTTCTGCAATTGGCGAAGAAGAAGCTTGGAAATTGCAGAAATGGACATTTTGGGGGGGGGAGAAATGTGAATTTGGAATGCTAAAACCCTAGAATAAGAAGAAGAAATGGGAAAAGGGGACAAAAGGGATGAGCTAAAACCCTTGGGTCGAATGGAACTTTTGAGCCCAGATATTCATTTTCGTTTTTTTTTTTATTTTTATAAACGAATCGCTAGGATCATAGTTGTTTACATCTTTACTATTATCTTTAATATTTATTATATATAACTTAGATGATGTTATTAATTAACAAAATAGAAAATAGAAAAAATGATAAAATTCCAATAGCTAAAGTTGAGAGTTGAAGATATCCACCTCATCCACCACACAAAAGACAAAAATAAGATAATGATAAGTCAATAATCCTCTTTCTCTCTCTCTCATTCATTACATATTCTTTCTCATCCAAAGCCCAAAAAGATATATCTATTATAAATTCATACATAAACCCTTATATCTTTGTTATTTTGTATAACACATAAATTTCTCAATTCCAATATTATCACTAACAATAACTATAATCCTTAGAAATTTTCATGTAATGTCCAAGATAAAAAAAATTACACATGTCTACAATGTAATGTATATAGGTTGTTTAAAATATACACACGTGCATCGCATTTGCAAAAATGCTAGCAGCTAGAATTCCTTAGATGATGTCATTAATCCACAAAATAAAAAATAGAAAAAATGACAAAATTCTATTAGCCAAAATTGAGAATTGGAGATGTCCGCCTCATCCACCACAAAAGACAAAAAATAAGGAAATGAAAAGCCAACAATCCTCTCTCTCTCTCGTTCATTACACATTTTCTCTCATGCTCCAAATCCCAAAAAAAGGTATGCCTTAAAAATTTATAAGTAAGTTCTTTAATGTTTGCTATTTTGTATAACTCATAAATTTCTCATTCAATGTTCAAAATAGTGATAGCGTATGGCATAGCGTTCCACTGTTGAATAGTGTAACATCTCTGTTTTCAATGTACAGAAATTTGTTTAAAAATTAATGTACAAATAAAGTATTTGCAATCCTGTGTATGTTATAAGTATTTGAATTGCTTTTAAACAGCAAGAAAGCACTTGTAGTTTATTGGTAAAATCTTGCACTGCTGTGACATAGCCTCTGTGTTCAAATCCCCTCAGTCATATTATTTTTTTTTGTTAATTTTTCTTTTAAACTTTTAGAAGCTCAAAAGTTTGCACGTGCACTGCATGTAAAATGAAAATTTACATAGAAAATAAACATGTGCAATATGCTAGTTGAAGCGACGAAGACACGTGGCGAAGATCCCAACCCCTCTCACCGATATTGGACCGGTGAGATGGAGCCAACAGCCGGCACCACCGGGCCCCCCGTAGGGGATGAACCCCAATTTTTAATCCTAAACCCCTTGGACTCCCCCCTCTACTCCTATACTGTTTGATTCCTCTGCACATTTCCAGAGAATTAAAAATGGATATTAATCCACATTTTAATTCTATTCTTCGTTACCCTAAACCCTAATTTTCCCTATAAATACCACACCACATTTCATCCCTCCTCATTCAGAATTTCATTACAAAAACTCTCTAAAATTTCCAAGTCCCAAGTTATACAAGTGGAGTTAGCAAGAGGCGAAGTTCCGACGAAGTTTTGGGAAGATTCCAGCGACGAAAAAACTCCCCGACGGTTCCAATAGCTTCACCTATCTCTCCTATTGTTTGCAAAACTGTAAGTCCCCTCTCCCCTCCTCTTTTGCTATTCTAAAACTTCTCATTTTCAAAACTCGTGAGAAGCGGAGTTATTCTGGTTTCCGATTCTCTTTTCTTTAAAAATATAATTTTTCTTAATAACAAACCTAAAAATTTTTAATAGATTGTTTAGTAATCATTAACAAACACATTAGAATAAGTTTCATCTCAAAAGAATCTATTATGCAAATTTTATCGTATTTTTACGGTTAAATACCATATACTTTACTTTCACCACAATTCAACATATTTCCTTGTAATACCTTTAGAAAACTCACGAGATAATGACCTATCTCATCACAACACACATTTTTGACATAGCACGATAACTCTTGGGAAATTAGTTTATGGGAAAATACGAATTTACATTTAAATACCTTAAACATTCAAAAACCGTTTTCTTTAAAAGGTGTGTTATTTAATTGCTTGCAAATACGTCTCTACAACCCATTTTGGGGAACTCCGATCGGGATGGTGCGGGTTATCGCACATCCTCAGGCCTAGTAGAGCGAGATACAGACCTCCTAACGGAGCATTCGATCTCGATGGAATTTTTGATGCAATTTTTAAGAAAATGATATTTCAAAAAAAATTATTTTTATTAAATATATATATTTATAACTATTATCAAAATATCTATTTTAAAATATATTATATAAATATTCCATGTTTTCTAAATTAAAAAAATCACAATTTCATGAAACTACCATTACAATTCAATACAATATCAATATTACACTAAAATACCATATACAATGAAATCTAGGTTCTACTCACTACAAAATTTCACTTTTATAAAATATGCATCTATGAAAACCCTAAAAAAGATAATTAAATACTTGAGGTGTATTTTGAAAAAATATAAAAACTATTTTTACATAAAACCCCCTCAAGTTATACTAAATTATAATAAGGACCCTAGTAAAAATAGGTTTAAGCGGGACCAGTTCTCTTGAGCCTCAGGGAGCCGGAGAATATGGGTGCTTGCCTATCTAAGGTAGACAATCTAACAACGGTGTTATCAACACGGTAATTGTTTTGGAAAAAGACACAAATCCTGCCGTCCATGTACAGCAGTTACCGATAACACTAAAAACTAAATCAGTACTTCAATTTTTGTTTAAAAGTCTGAATCAGTTCGAGTCACGGTCAAATTTGCAATTAATCTGACTTAAATATGATTCAAGTATAAACTGCAATTCAACATGAATCTGTCTACGCTAGAAATCAATCTATATCAATCTATCTCGACTGAACCGAACCATGGATATATATTGTTTACATGTCTATCCATTTATATCCATTCCATTTACATGATATCATGGTTTCGACAAGTCGTACAATCTATAACACAAAACAATACAAATCAATATGAAATACATTACGGGGATTTTAAGGGGTAGACTGCTACAGAATGTGTTAGAAGTGGCACGAGACGGTCACTTTAATACACCTAACCTGAATATCCATTGCTGTTGTACCGTGGCTTAACGGTTCCTTGTGCTTCGTATACGTTAGTCTCCGGAATAGTGGGACTCCTCTCATATACACTGGCTTATTCTGTACCAAGTTATAAACAACCGCGTTAATATTATAATTAAACATTACTAATTATACCCTCTTTCTGTCTATTCTATCTCTACCTATGTAACATTTCAGAAAAATAAAATATTGTCGTTGGGGAATTTATAAAATTAAATAATAAATATTATGAATATTTTAATAATGTGGTATATTTATATACCGATAAATTAGGAAATATTTGGAAATTATGTTAGTTATTGAATTTGAAAGAGATTACAAGATTTGATGCATTATAGATTGTTATATAATTAATTATATTCTATTTTTAATGCTAATCGGTATTCAATATCGCTAATCTTGTATTAATCCGGTTTCGTGCACATGACATGCACCATGTCAAATTACACTTTTTACATTTTTCCTACCATGTTCTCTTCTTCATTTTTTCCATGCATTCTTTGTTTTATGAGAGAAGAGAAAACAAAAGAAAAGAAAAAGAAATGAATATTGTAATGAGGTATGGGCATGAGAGAGAGAGGGTGAGGGTTCAAACTTGATCATGGCTCTTATCCCCTTCATTATTTCCTTCTTCATTCTTCCTCTCCTCTTCATCCATGGTTGCCCTCATCTCCCTCCACCATAAAACCCTCACAAACACCTTCAATCTCACTTCAAAACCTCATCCCCACTTCATTAAAAACATGTGCAAGCTTCTCACAAACACTTAGGACCAAGAAAAATCCGATTTTGGAGACTTGGGGCAACTCAAGAAATTTTCTTGAGTTGCCAAATGAGTTATTTCCTTTGCCATTTGTATTGTATTTCATTTACTTTAGCATCCTTGCAAGTTTAGAAGTGTTTTAGTTTTGTTTTGTGAACTTAGAAAATTCCTAGATGAAGGTTAGGGTTTGAGTTGACTCCTAAGGTATAATTGAGGTTAGTAGTGACCCTACCAGCCCTTTAGTGTATAATTAGAGACTTAAACCAGAGAATTTAACCCTGAAAAATAAACTTAGAAACCCCGATATCGGGAAATTGTGGAAATTATGATGGAATTTGGTGATCTGCTAACACCCGGGTGACCTGAAAATCTTTTAGCAAACACAGAGATTCAAGCAGGCAGCCTAGATGATAACCCCAAGACCCGAGACCCAACCCCCCACTTCTGGCCGCAAATAAATTCATCCTGGCCTCAAATTGCGGCCAGGTTAGGGTAGTTTGGCCTCGTGCTTGTTCTGTGGTTCCAGTATCTGTAATCAAGACCCTTTGCATATGCAAATTGGCTAATTTCACCTAGGGTAAAATCTGGGACCATTTTCTTGAGTTGCTGCTTTGTTTTACGATTCCGTTTTAACTTGATTTTTGATATTTGATATTGTATTCCGTCGTGTGGCGTTTGAACTCCAGCGACTAGGGTTATTGGTTGTGTTTTGCATGCGAGACTATAGGTTTTGACCTATGAACGATACGCGTGCCGATTTGGTTTTCGTGCCGACGATGTCATGTGATATACTTGTAGGTACCCCCATATGGATTTTGAGACGACGAGGAGAGCGTGGCGTCATCGACTCCAGCAAGCGAGGATAAAGTGTTGGAGATAGTGCCCTCAGAGTCAATTATTAGGTCACAGGTACGTGATTGTAATGATTGAGGGAGGACCTATCCCAGTAGGACAGTCTTGCTCGAGATGATAGTATGCTATCTGGTTTACCTTTATCATCGTGTACTGCTTTAGGTGACATGACACGTCGCTATTACACGTTGATAGAGCCCCTAGGATTCTTGCTTGACCACCAGCAGTATGAGGGCGATCATATAAGTGGGAGCTGGGGGTCTATAAGCTTATCCTTAAAAGGTCCCTAGTCGTGGGAGTTTCGAGACTGGGCATCGATACTCCATTAGTAGACTAGTGTATACAGTCGAGACCTCGACGAGGGGCGGTGGACGGTCTCACAAGCCACTGGTGTCAGTTGGATCACCTAAGATGTATACAGGTGCTCATTGGGTTATGAGTACACCGGACAGGACTCGCCGGGAACATGCTAGTTGGTCATATACCAGACGTCAGATGGCAGTTCCCTGGTGACATGTGTGCAGGTTAGTTCATCGACCTGGGGATCGTCATTTGTCTCGTGTGAGTTCCCACTGTACTTTGATTACTACCCTACCACGGCTCAAAGGAGTCGTGCAAACAGGTTTTAGTTGGGTACAGTCCCGAGCCACATGGAGGCAGTGAGCGTATCTTCAGGGGTTCGTCTCTCCCGGTATTGGGGGTGAGGTCGTGCTGTGTCTAGGAGAGCCATTACACAAAGTCCTTGGCCAAGGCAAGGAGATTTACTGGTAGGTATTCCAGTAGTATCTCAGGGTGTTCTGGGCTACACTCCGACACGACTTGTACCGCTTTTGGGGGTCTGACTTTTACCAACCCCCTAGGCCCGCCATGCGATACTCATAGACGAACGGACCGGACTGCACGGATATTGTCACTGACAGGCTCAGTAGGGTTGTCAGGCTGAGTTCACTCACAGACATCCCTTTTAGTCAATACCTGGTAGCCCATTACGTATTGGCTTATACCTCTAACGTGCTAGTGGTTAAATCCACAACCAAGGTGTTGACGAGTCTTTAGAGTCCCCCACATTCAGTTACTCAGCTTTCGGGCGAAAGGTTGTAGAGGCCGTATGGAGATATGGCAAGGTCCGATCAGATACGTGCGGTATTGCACGGATCAGGATCGGACAGATTGTACTATAGGCCGTATGGTTATATGGCAGGGTTCGATCAGATACGTGCGGTATTGCACGGATCAGGATCGAACAGATTTTACTAGCCGGTTTTGGTATAAGCCGGATTCTAGTATAGTACAGTGGAGATTTTGTCTCATTGCATTTGTATTTCGGTCGAAATACAGATGCGGGTGTGTATGCACAGTATCGGGGTTTTCCTGTAATTTATTACGGGACCAGTTTTCTGGAGTTGCCAGTTTGCTTTCCGTTTCGGTCGATTTCCTTTGTTCCGTTCATTGGCCGAAGTTTGGTGGAGGAGGGCTTATTTGCATTGTTGCAAATAGGCATTTGTGGAGGGGGGTCTTTGCATATTTCCTTGTATCATGATGGCTCCCCTTACCTTGACTTTCTCTAGTTGATCATGGCTTGACTTTTTGACTTCATCATGGTTGCACCTTACCTTGCTTTCTTGACTTTGGTTGTGATGATGGGAGAGGAGATGGTTGTTGAGTGTTGGACTTTACAAGCCATCATTTCTCTTTGCATTATTGTTCAAGCCACTCTCTCTCTCTCTCCAATCACACCAAAATGGGGGGGGCCGGCCATTCCATGGACAAGGGGTTCATTTTCATTTGTGAAGAGAAAAATGTTACTCTCATTTTTCTTTGTATGCTACATTTTTCCCACTTCTCTCCAAGCTCTCTTCTCCTCCACAAATGGCAACTCCACAACCCCAAAAATGAGACTTCTTCTACTACACATTCTACAGCGATTCTTGGGCACGTCGAGTAGCCGGCTTCGTGCCCGAGTTGCCTCGGCATTGAGGTGGGAGCCCGTAAACAAAGTTGGCGATGTGGTGCACTTCCGGCGACGAGGAGGAGACGGGACTTTTCCGCAGGAGATCGGGAGCATGACGAGAAGACCGGAGGACTTGGATCGTCGGTATATCTCTATTCCCATTCTTGTAGATAGCTTAGACTAGTTAATGGTTCGATCCGGTTAAAGTGCGCGGTGGTGCCGGTTTGCAAAGTCCGCAAAATTTAAAGTTATTCACCGCTTCCGCATTCCGGCGTCGGATTGACGGCCGGGGCGCCGCCGTGCACTTACAGTGGTATCAGAGCCTCGCCATTAACTTCGTCTAGCTTCGTTTGATGTGTTTTTCAGTTCCGATCGACCAAAATTCCGAAAACCCAATTTATGTTCACATCAGTTTTCTGTTAAGATTTTTTGGTGTCCAAAAATTTTTCAGGTGACAGAAAAGTGATCTACCAAAAAATATAAGAGTTCTGTAAAAATTCGACGATGTAAAGCTACAGTGTGAGCGCGGAACCGCCGCGGAAACCCCATACATGCCGTCCTTCCGCGGCGCACTGTGCACGTCACATCACCAAATTTTTACAGATGCCTTCTGGGTTTATTTCAGGGGTTTTGGAATATTAAAATTGGGCCAATTATTTCTGTGAGTGCTACAGTATTAGTTTGGGGCCCACTTGTTAATTTTTGGTCAATCGGAAAATCTTAAACACATTTTTCACAGTATTTACATTATATCTGCGACCGTGAATGTCACTCGATCGGTAAATCCTGTCTAACTGCTATAGCCCGGTTAGACGGATTTGCGAACGTGACTTTCACGTTGATGTTCTATGTATTTGCTGTGATGTTGCGGATCGGTCGTGGGGGATAGCCTGGATGCAATGCTAGTACTGTGCTGTTGTATTATGTACATTTGATATTGCGGGGCGAGCGTCCGACATGTGGACTGCCGTCACTGCCTGATTGTATTATTATTTTGGGGCACGACCTGGTTGCGGTCGATGTACCCGGTGTATGTATATTTTACTTTCTGTACTAGGATTGCCCCGCGGAGGGGTGCACGGATAGCCGGGTTTCTGGAGGGCAACAAGCCCGCATCTCATGGCATTGAGACGGAGGGGGCTTCACTCTAGGATTGGCAGGCTATTCGCCGCACTCGTAGGGGGTACAGGTTGACCCAGGAGGGGTGCCCAAGTTGCCGGATTCCGTGAAGTGCTGGGTGGTCCATTCACGGCGCTGAAGGGGGCTGCCTCGCTTCAGGTTTTGGCGGGTGACTTGCCGCGCCCGTAGGGGTCTAGGATTTCATTGCACAGGCTATCCACACGACCAGGGGAACGTCGGGTTTCAGCAGTGGCTCTGTGAAACCCGGGGATCCCAGATATCTGTATTGTTTCTGTGATGCTGTTCATTTTCTGTGATGTTGCATTTTATTCACGCCTTGAGCGAAATATAATATATTGGTATATATATTAGTAGATGTTGTATATGTTTTGCATCCGCGCTAGTCCAGTCCCTGCTCTGTCGTTAGTAAGCTAACCTAACGGGTAATGACGGGACCCAGTGACGAATGCGGATGGCATATACGTACATCAGTATATTTTCGTTCTTTGTGGTGTGATCAATTGATGGGACTGCATTGATTCGGATCAATGCAAGTTAAAAACAAACCTAATCTGATGTTGTTGGAACACTTTTCAAAAAGCTGTTATTGCAAGGACGTTTACTTTTGTTTTGCATCGTGGTATTCATTGGAATATCCTGCTCCTCAGTCGACGAGGCAAGGGCCGAGATCCCTTCACCGGGAGTGACCCCTTGGACAAAAGTTTGCGTCAGGGCAATGACTTCACTATAGCCGATTACTTTTGCTTTGCACCGTGGTATTCAGTTGAAATATCCTGCACCCCATTCCACGGGGAAAGAGCCGAGATCCCTTCACCGGGAGTGACCTCTTTAGTAAAGGTTTTCGTCACTATATTTTCTAAAAAGCTATCCGTTCCTTCAACGATATCAAGTTCACTACGTTAAAGGTTTTCGCCAGAAACCATTCGTAGCCCTCCGTCGTTTCATATGGGTAGTCAATAGTATTCAAGCTGTGTTTGTTGGCCTTAGTCAAGGCACAGTGTTTGGTAGCTATTGGGTATTCATATGCTGCATAGATAGATGCGTTGGTTTGGGACAGTCGTATAGCTTTGTTGGCCTTAGTCAAGGGCTTGTACGGGTGGATTCAAATTAACCTGGATAATGACGGGTAGAACTTGACATGTGACTTATGATTTGTTGGCCTTAGTCAAGGTCATAAGAGCATGGGGTAAAAATCACATCGGGAGTTTCAAAAGAACTGAAACTTGCCAGATATGCGCATACCTTCTGGAGTGTGATAGCGTGAGCGGATTCCGTCACGTTATCATGCAATGATAGTTGGATCCCGATTCCCACTGATGAGTTGGTTTACTCCTCGGGTGACCCCGACTAATTCTTCTTTCAGGTTTGGAGGAGAATTTGAGGTACAGTGGGAGGATTCCAGATTAGATAAATTGGTGACCATTCTGATCTAAGTTAGAGTGCACGCTGAGTGTTTCTTTTCTCTCTCTCTTTGGCAGCGACCATTGACCCGACCCTAAGACTTTGACTCAGTGACCAAGTTGACCGAACCTTCTTAAACACCGGCTTTTGGATTGTCAGAGTTGCAAACCTCATTGCCACTCCTACTTTTACCCTTTTCTCCAGGACACCCCGTTTTACTACGAACGTCCACTTCCATTGGACAAAACCATCGTATGGTTAGATACGAACTCGAAAGAATTTATTCGAGGATGGTTTCCGGTTCTGGAGAAAACGGATAGGATTATTCAGTTGTCTTTTCCTTTTACCCTCTCTCAGGTTATGAGTACTCCTTGGTTTGGGGGTAGTACACCTATTACGCAAATTGGATTGTCTTCTTCCAAACCTTAGGCTGGTGCCGACCGGTAGGGAATGAAGAAAACCAATTAGCATAACGATGGTGTGCAGAAGGTATTAAGTTCAGACAAAGCAAGGGATTAGTAAGAGGGCAAAGTAAATTGCAACAGATATTCACGACCAAACCAAATATTTCATTACCACTCCCACATCACCTTTGTATTTCTCCAGGACACTCCGTATCACTACGAAGATCCACAGTATATTTGGATACTCCATCGTATGGTTATATACGAACTCGAATGGAACTTGTTCCAGTTCGGGGATGGATTCTGGTTCAGGAGAAATAGGAATAAGGTTTATTCGGTTGTCTTTTATCTTCACCCTCTCTCATTGCGAGTGTTCCTAGGATGCGGACAGTACACCCATTATGCTTATTGGATAGTCTTCTTCCAAACCATAGGCTGGTGCCGAACGGTAGGGAAGGAAGAAAACCATTTGGCCTAAAAGGGTGTGCAGAAGGTAAAGACTAAAGACATATGAAGGGATTTGGAGAGGTGGCAAAGAATTACAAGGTTACAGACGTGAATATGGAAGAGGCATTACTAAGAATACCGGAATACCCCATCGAAACATTTCAATGTTTCAGTTTCACTGTGTACTGTTAAAGGAAAACTGATTTCCCGATTAGACGCTTACTCCAGGGTATGTATTTACCAGGTATGATTCTCACATCTGTATGGTTTTACAGATGATGAGTGGGAGTAAATTATTGGGAATTGGGTGATCATCCTCATTATATCGGGATTCGTTGTAATCGGTGATATTTGAGGAAGTCACCTGGGCTGTTTGCCGGTCGGCAAATATTTGGTTTTGAATATCCGCTGTTATGCACCAATTTCAAATTGATATATCTGTACGTCTATTTTCATAGAGTGAGATATACCTTTCTGAAATTATGTCTACGACATTTACCTATATCAGTGGATGGTTAGGTAAGGAGCATTAAACAGCGGTGTAATTCTTCTTAACCATAAGTACAGTTTTCAACCTACGACACACAGTGAATGAGTTATTAGACTCAAGGGACTTATACAGAGTATTGTATGTTGTCCAGGGTCCATCAGGACAGAGGGGTTGGTCCTCGTACTATATTCGGTTTACTTATGACTTCTCTAGTTTTTAGACAGGTGTTTCGTGGAAACACAGGGTCCGAATTTGGAGAAGTTATTGGTATTTGAATAGAGTAGAGAACCAGGTATAGCAAGTATCGGGATTCTTCAAAGAGATCGAAGATGTAGATACTTGTGTATGGTATTCAGTTGATAGTAATGATTAAGAGATCTTGCTTCTCTTTCAGGTTACTCATAATTGGAAGTATTCCTAAGTTGAGTAACGCTGATCGGCCTCCTTCCATTTAGTTGACATGCACTGGGGATAGCTGCATGATTTGAATCTGGTTCAATTAAATCTGTGCCTCTGTTTCTATATTGGATATAGTACAGTTCATATCTTAACATTGTTAAGGTACGGGGAGTTGTCTGGCTTATGCTTAAAACCAGACACTGGACAACTCAAGGCACATTTCTGTAATGGCTGTTTGTGGGTTGACCCAGGCTATGACGCGGGTTGACTTTCTACCATCTGGATGAACAATAGCAATATTGTTCTAGACTCGCCACAGTTTTATTAAAAATGGATTTTTCAGAAAACAGTAGTGGGAGTATGGTAGAACTGGAAGTGATTCCAGAACCACAAACGATTACTGAAGATTTGATAAGGAACCTAAAGATTCAATCTGGATTGACATTCCATTGGCCACTCCGCAGATAAGGTGGGTAACTTCAGGCACCCGAGAGGTACTTCGGTAGTCTCAAGGACGGTGACAGGGAAGTTCTTGTTTACCCACAATTACCATTGCTGTTGTTCCAGGCTGCGAGACCCGGCGGGAGGATGAGTATAGCGTCGTTCTGAACTCGCTTCAGAAGTGTACGTGTATATGACTCTGCCAGAGGGTTGTCGTAGTCAGTGGGAGCAGCGGAAGCATTGGTGGACAAGTAGCTTATGTCTATTTATAGACTAAAGCAGATGTAGCGGAGATAGATCATCTACTTCTGATGTGACAGTCATGGGTTTGACTTCATCAGAATAGGGGATGGATCTGTTGAGAAGGTAGTAGGGTGTGATATCCTGGTATTTGGATGACATACACAGAGTAGGAAAAGAAACTCCTACACTACGATCGGTTATACTTTGGTCGTCACACAGTGGTTTCTCCACAAAGGAAATGGATTTTATATCAGACATACTGGTTACTAGATCTATGGTCTTAGATCTAGATTTGGGTGGTTTCCCAATCAGGGTACTTGACAGCGTTCTAAGAGTATTTAGGATGGACGACTCCTGGCACGGTAGTGTACCTGCAGGTAATGGAGTCACCCTCTCCAAAGGTGTCTTACAGACTAAAGGGGAGAGGGACGGGCATGATTGGCAGATCACTTGCTCAGGCAATTGAGTCAATCGTGAGATGTCAAGTACCACACCAGATGTTGTTCTTGCACTAGATGCAATAAGTTGACATTAATCCAATCCTGGAGAAACAGTCGGAAGCAGTTTTAGAACATAAGTGGATGTTCTAGGGAGATGATAACGACAGCCTCATTCAGGAGACAGTTATCATTCCAGGCTTCCAAGGTGACATGGACGACAAGAAGGTTGTCAGAGTTATAGTTTTCCTTCTGATGAGGGACAGTATTTTGGACAGGTGGTCCAAGGCAATACTGAGGGAGGCATGGCGCGCAGGATACTGATTAAGTTCAGTTGACGATATAGTCTAAGAAGTTTGGATTTGGAGTTCATTTATGAGCTATGTCCCATCAGACATCCAGACACATTCTAAGACAGGTATTGCTCATTTCGGGAGATAGGTTTCTCCGCGAACTTGAGATATAGAGAGACATAGAAAGAAACAACTAAGCGGATCCACTCACTGAGGCTATTCCTCGAACGCAATAGTTCCGCAAACGAGCTTTGTGAGACTGACTAGTAGAGGAGTTGGATGTTCGGTATCACACGGGCTGTGAGTATGCGACATCGCAATAATTAGCCTTGAGTGCAAGTGGGAGATTGTTGGAGATAGTGCCCTCAGAGTCAATTATTAGGTCACAGGTACGTGATTGTAATGATTGAGGGAGGACCTATCCCAGTAGGACAGTCTTGCTCGAGATGATAGTATGCTATCTGGTTTACCTTTATCATCGTGTACTGCTTTAGGTGACATGACACGTCGCTATTACACGTTGATAGAGCCCCTAGGATTCTTGCTTGACCACCAGCAGTATGAGGGCGATCATATAAGTGGGAGCTGGGGGTCTATAAGCTTATCCTTAAAAGGTCCCTAGTCGTGGGAGTTTCGAGACTAGGCATCGATACTCCATTAGTAGACTAGTGTATACAGTCGAGACCCCGACGAGGGGCGGTGGCCGGTCTCACAAGCCACTGGTGTCAGTTGGATCACCTAAGATGTATACAGGTGCTCATTGGGTTATGAGTACACCGGACAGGACTCGCCGGGAACATGCTAGTTGGTCATATACCAGACGTCAGATGGCAGTTCCCTGGTGACATGTGTGCAGGTTAGTTCATCGACCTGGGGATCGTCATTTGTCTCGTGTGAGTTCCCACTGTACTTTGATTACTACCCTACCACGGCTCAAAGGAGTCGTGCAAACAGGTTTTAGTTGGGTACAGTCCCGAACCACATGGAGGCAGTGAGCGTATCTTCAGGGGTTCGTCTCTCCCGGTATTGGGGGTGAGGTCGTGCTGTGTCTAGGAGAGCCATTACACAAAGTCCTTGGCCAAGGCAAGGAGATTTACTGGTAGGTATTCCAGTAGTATCTCAGGGTGTTCTGGGCTACACTCCGACACGACTTGTACCGCTTTTGGGGGTCTGACTTTTACCAACCCCCTAGGCCCGCCATGCGATACTCATAGACGAACGGACCGGACTGCACGGATATTGTCACTGACAGGCTCAGTAGGGTTGTCAGGCTGAGTTCACTCACAGACATCCCTTTTAGTCAATACCTGGTAGCCCGTTACGTATTGGCTTATACCTCTAACGTGCTAGTGGTTAAATCCACAACCAAGGTGTTGACGAGTCTTTAGAGTCCCCCACATTCAGTTACTCAGCTTTCGGGCGAAAGGTTGTAGAGGCCGTATGGAGATATGGCAAGGTCCGATCAGATACGTGCGGTATTGCACGGATCAGGATCGGACAGATTGTACTATAGGCCGTATGGTTATATGGCAGGGTTCGATCAGATACGTGCGGTATTGCACGGATCAGGATCGAACAGATTTTACTAGCCGGTTTTGGTATAAGCCGGATTCTAGTATAGTACAGTGGAGATTTTGTCTCATTGCATTTGTATTTCGGTCGAAATACAGATGCGGGTGTGTATGCACAGTATCGGGGTTTTCCTGTAATTTATTACGGGACCAGTTTTCTGGAGTTGCCAGTTTGCTTTCCGTTTCGGTCGATTTCCTTTGTTCCGTTCATTGGCCGAAGTTTGGTGGAGGAGGGCTTATTTGCATTGTTGCAAATAGGCATTTGTGGAGGGGGGTCTTTGCATATTTCCTTGTATCATGATGGCTCCCCTTACCTTGACTTTCTCTAGTTGATCATGGCTTGACTTTTTGACTTCATCATGGTTGCACCTTACCTTGCTTTCTTGACTTTGGTTGTGATGATGGGAGAGGAGATGGTTGTTGAGTGTTGGACTTTACAAGCCATCATTTCTCTTTGCATTATTGTTCAAGCCACTCTCTCTCTCTCTCCAATCACACCAAAATGGGGGGGGCCGGCCATTCCATGGACAAGGGGTTCATTTTCATTTGTGAAGAGAAAAATGTTACTCTCATTTTTCTTTGTATGCTACATTTTTCCCACTTCTCTCCAAGCTCTCTTCTCCTCCACAAATGGCAACTCCACAACCCCAAAAATGAGACTTCTTCTACTACACATTCTACAGCGATTCTTGGGCACGTCGAGTAGCCGGCTTCGTGCCCGAGTTGCCTCGGCATTGAGGTGGGAGCCCGTAAACAAAGTTGGCGATGTGGTGCACTTCCGGCGACGAGGAGGAGACGGGACTTTTCCGCAGGAGATCGGGAGCATGACGAGAAGACCGGAGGACTTGGATCGTCGGTATATCTCTATTCCCATTCTTGTAGATAGCTTAGACTAGTTAATGGTTCGATCCGGTTAAAGTGCGCGGTGGTGCCGGTTTGCAAAGTCCGCAAAATTTAAAGTTATTCACCGCTTCCGCATTCCGGCGTCGGATTGACGGCCGGGGCGCCGCCGTGCACTTACATAAAGGTGAGTAGATATATATCTATGGGGAAAGTCGGGTGGATGACGTATAGCACCCCCGCGGTTTCGTAGTATAGAACGCGACTGCGTTATGATATATATAGATATATACTTATATAGTATTATAAGATGTGTGTACTTAGCTAGAAATGCTTTAGAGGAATTTGGATGATAGTGTCGTTAGTATTTTCTTAGTCACAAACCCTAGAATAAGGTTTATATACACGCGCGCACATATGCATGCATTTTATATTCTTATGCGTATATGGGGATATGTATAAATATATATATATATATATACACACACATATAGGTATGGGACTATGTGTGTGTGTGTGTCTATATATATATATATATATATATATATATATATACATGGATGATGAGAATAGTATATGGTATTTGGAGATGAATCGATGAGATTTGGGCATGATGCCATGAGATCGATGATGTGTATTGGTTCGTATTATGAGGTACGACATGATATTATAGCGGGTCCTTTAGGCGATGTGTTTTCATACATACGCATATATATATATATATGGTATCAGTATGTGCTAGACTTAGATCAGTACCCCCAGATCATGATATATGATAAAAGGGATACCAGATGAATAATGAGATGATGCGATAATTGACCCGTACCCAGATTTGGGATGCCGTACGATGGATTTACCGTACGAGCTATATATTGATGATTGATCCGCACTCTTGACTCTAGGATGTCATGTTATATATTGTATCATATGTGATACTATTGAGGCGGGATCACCGACTATTATATATATATATCGACTCGGACTTAGATGGTTTTCCTTACCCTTTTGATTAGTCTGTTAGTTTAATCCAGTAGTTTACTTGTAGATGTTAGACTAGATTCGGGTCATGCCTATTTCAAAACTAATGAATCGTGAGTATTTTAAAGGCAGGCCAAGAGATTCTATGGATATTTCAAAGGACGTACCTTTTTCTTAAAAACACCGTAGCCCTATTTTCTAAACACTACGATTCATGTTATTTTAAAATGGAAAACTGTATGACCAATATATATTAATGTAGATTATTTATTCTTGTGTTTATTATTCAGCTCCCGTATATTCTTGTTGTTCGCATCGCATTGCATGCTTATATTGTGTTTTCATATGCTATTATTGAAATCATGCTGTCAGGACACCAGCGCCATTACCGATGATGCGTATATTCCACGTACACCTGCTTGCGGGCTCACACACATCATCATCGGTAATTTCCATGCCACGTACACTATAGAGAATATTAATTCATTGATATCACTTATTAGCTGATAGTTCCGATATATATTATTATTGTGCTAGCTTAGACATTGCATTATTACTGTGATTGCCATGCATATTTATACGTTCATTTTCATGCATTATTATTAGGGCCAGTCCGGATTGCCGGAGCCCAATATTTTAGAACTCATTGTTTATTTATACTTGAGATTGGGATTTCGGATTTCCATGAGATTTCTGCATTTGGAGAAACCGCAAGGATTTTATAAACTGATTATCATTTTAAAATGAAAGTTGCGGTTTTCTCATGATATGATTTGAAAGGAGTCCACCATGAGTTTTCTCGGCTCTTGAGCGATATGATACACCCGATTCGAGAAGGAGGAGGAACCGTCTGTAGGTGCATGGAGGACCTGGTGCGGTACCTGTTGGATATAGTGCCCTCAAAGTCAATTATTGGATCGCAGGCACGTGATTGCAATGTTTGCGGAGGACCTATACCGGTAGGACGGTCTTACTCGAGATAATAGTATGCTATCTGGTTCGCCTTTATCAGTCGTGTACAGGTTCAGGTGACTGATCACTGTTACACGTTGATAGAGCCCTTAGGATCTTGCTTTACTACCAACAGTATGATGCCGATCATATACGTGAGAGTTGGGTGGTCTATAAGCATATCCTTAATTGTGGTCCCTAGTCGTGGGAGTTTCGAGACAGGGCATCGATTCTCCGGAGTAGACTAGTGTATACAGTCGAGACCCCGATGAGAGACGGTGGCCGGTCTCACAAGCCACTGGTGTCAGTTGGATCACCTAAGATGTATACAGGTGCTCATTGGGTTATAAGTACACCGGAAAGGACTCGACGGGAACCTGCTAGTTGGTATTATACCTATCTTCAGATAGCAGTTCCCTGGTGACATGTGTACAGGTTAGTTCATCGACCTGAGGTCGTCATTTGTCTCGTGTGAGTTCCCACTGTGCTTTGATTTCTACCCTACCACGGCTCAAAGGAGCCGTGCAAACAGGTATTTTTTGGGTACAGTCCCGAGCCACATGGAGGCAAGTGAGCGGATCGGCAGGGGATTCGTCTCTCCCGGTATTCGGGGTGAGATATCGCTGTGTCTAGGAGAGCCATTACACAAACCCTCGGCCGAGGTAAGAGATTTACTGGTAGGTACTCCAGTAGTATCTCAGGGTGTTCTGGGCTACACTCCGGCATGACTTATACCGCTATTGGGGGTCTGACGTTAGCAGCCCCCTAGGCCGATATGCGATACTCATAGACGAACAGACCGGACTGTATATACATTGTCACTGTTAGGCTTAGTAGGGTTCCAGGATGAGTTCGCTCATTGGCTTCCCTTGAGGTCAGTACATAAACAGCCGTTAGCACAGCTAGTGCCGCTGACGGTTTGTGGTTAAACCCACTGCCATGTTACTGACGAGTCATTAGAGTCCCCCACAGATAGTTTCCCAAGTTGGGGCGAAACGTTGTAGAGGCCGTATGGTTTTATGGCAGGGTTCGGAAAATGCATGTGCGTTTACGCACGTGTCATATTTCGGGCAGATAATACTGGTGGGCTTTGGTTTAAGCCGGATCCGAGTATTATACTATGTAGATATAATATCTTTGTCTCTGTTGCATTTGTATTCGGTCGTAATACAAATGCGGGTATGTTTATACTGTTACGGGGTTATCCTGAAATTCGTTTCGGGTTCGCTTTTGGAAGTTGCCAGTTTCCAGTTTTTCTATCACCCGCTTTAACATTCGATTAAATGCGGATTTATCTTTTCGTCACTAGGATGAGTCATGAGGGTGATGTGTGTGGAAGCTTCTAGATGTTAGTGAGGTATTCTTGATTCATTGGTTGCATTTAATGAAAGGGTGACTAGGTTAGATGAATCATTGTTGCATTAATGTTAATGCAAGGTGTTTATATGACTCACTCATTCATTTATTGTTATGGTTACCCTCCTTGAATCCTACACTCACCTCCCTCATCCTATATTATGACTGACCCCTCATTTGCAAGGGAGAATGTTTTTTGCTTGAAAAATAAAGGATTGGAAAATAAAGATGATAGTTCTTGGTTCATGGAAATTTCATTTCTCATTTACCCGATTCCAAAAGGCAACTTCATTAACCGTTCATCCATGGTTTTGGATGTAACGAGACAAAGTGTTCTACTCATTCTCTACATCAATCTTGCTCATCTCTTTTGGCAAACTTGATGACCGAGTTGCCTCGGTTCAGAGGCGGGAGCCCGTTTAAAGATCCGTTGATGTGGTGCCACCTGGACGAGGAGACCGGAGATCGAGCGAGATAGGAGCAGCCGCAACAAAGCGTGGGATGATGGTTAAAGACCGAAGGACTCGAATCGTTCGGTATAACATTTCTACCCACTTTGTAGTTTGTTAGTTTAGCGATAATGGCAGATCCGGGTTATAGTATACGATAGCACCAGTTAAAAAGTTTTGTTCCTCATTTGGCGTCTGAAAGACGGCCGAGGCTCTACCGTAGACTTACAGTGGTATCAGAGCCTCGACATTAAGCTTTACTAACTTGTGCTAACGCGTTTAAAATATCGATCGAACTGAATTTCAAAAACTACAATTTTTCTGTTCAATGTTTCTGTCGATTTTAAATCATGTCTTAAAATTATTTTGATCATCACAGAAAATTGAGCAGGCTTTTCGAACCATTCTGGTGAAATTTGAGCACGTGATCTCACAGTACTGCCGCGGATCCGCGGTCAAAGCTAGGGTTTGACAGCGGAACCACGGCCAGATGTGGGAACAGTGAGCCAAACTTTTCCAGTGAGTTTGCCATGGTAAATTGTGGATTTTGGTATATTACTTTTGGGCCCAGATTTTTTATTGTATTGCAGATGTACGTGGGGCCCACTTCGGGAATTTTTGTCGATCGAAATTTTAAACGTGTTAGTTTACAGTGCTTATATTATATCTCCGACCGTGAATGTCATTCGAGCGGTAAATTGCGTCTAATTGCTATATTCCTTTTAGACGGATTTGCGAACGTGATATTCGTGTTGATGTTCTGTGTTGTGCTGTGATGTTGCGGTTTTGTCGTGGTGGATAGCAGTGTGTAATGGTAGTGCAGTTTGGATTTATTTGTACATTTGATTTTGCGGGGCGAGCGTCCAACATGTGGACTGCCGTCACTGCCTGTTTTTATAATATTCTTTTGGGGCACGACCGGGCTGAGGTCGATGTACCCGTTGTACATATTTTTATTTCTGTACTAGGTTTACCCCGCGACGGGGTGCACGGATAGCCGGGTTCTGGAGGGCAACGGGTCCGCGTCTCATGGCTTTGAGAGGTAGAGGGGCTTCACTCTAGAATTGGCAGACTATTCGCCGCACTCGTAGGGGGTACAGGTTGACCCAAGGAAGGGTGCTCAAGTTACCGGATTCCGTGAAGTGCTGGGTGGTCCATTCATTATGCTATATGGGCTGCCTCACTTCAGGTTTTGGCGGGTAACTTGCCGCACCCGTAGGGGTCTAGGTTTCATTGCACAGGCTATCCACACGACCAGGGGAACGTCGGGTTTCAGTAGCGGCTCTGTGAAACCCGGGGATCCCAGATTATCTGTATTGTTCTGTGATACTTATTACTTTTCTGTAATGTTGCATATTATCACACCTGGAGCAATAATTGTATATTGGTATATATACTATTAGATGTTGTATATGTTTTACACCCACGCTAGTCCAGTCCCTGCTCTATCGTTAGTTAAGTAACCTAACGGGTGATGACGGGACCCAGTGGCGAATGCGGATGGCATTTACATACATTTTATTTTCGTTCTTTTCTGGTGTGATTAAATGATAGGACTGCGTTGATTTTGATCAATGCAAAGGAAAACAAACATGTTTGGCAGTTGTTGGAACAGTTTTAAAAAGTGTTATTACAAAGACGTTTCCTTTTGTTGTGCATAGCGGTATTCGGTTGGAATATCCTGCACCTCATTCGACGAGGCAAGGGCCGATATCCCTTCACCGGGAGTGACCCCTTGGGCAGAAGTTTGCGTCAGGGTAATAACTTCACTATAGTCGATTACAAGTTGCTTTGCATCGCAGTATTCGGTTGGAATATCCTGCACCTCATTCCACGAGGAAAGAGCCGAGATCCCTTCACCGGGAGTGACCTCTTTAGCAAAGGTTTTCGCCACTATATTTGTATAAAAAGCTATCAGGTTCCTTCAGCGATATCAAGTTCATTACGTTAAAGGTTTTTTGCCAAAAACCAGTCGTAGCCCTCCATCATTTCTTTTGGGTATTCAGTAGTATTCAAGCTATGTATTTTGACCTAACGCCAAGGCATAGTGTTTGGTAGCTGCTGGGTATTCATTTGTTGCATAGATAGATGAGTTGGTTTGGGACAGTCGTTCTGCCATTTTGGCCAAACGTCAAGGGCATGTGCGGGTGGGTTCAAATTGACAAGATAATGATGGGTAGAACTTGGCATGTGACTTATGACATTTTGACCTAACGCCAAGGTCATAAGAGCATGGGGCAAAAATCATATCGGGAGTTTCTAAAGAAACTGAAACTTGCCAGTTATGTGCATACCTTCTGGAGTGTGATAACATGAGTGGATTCCGTCATGTTATCATGCGATGAGAGTTGGATCCCGATTCTCACTGATGAGTTAGTTTACTCTTCGGGTGATCCCGATTGATTCTTCATTTAGGTTTGGAGGAGAATTTGACAGTACAATGGGAGGTTTCCTGATTAGATAAAGTGATAACCATTCTGATCTAGGTTAGAGTGCACGCAGAGTGTTTCTTTTCTCTCTCTCTCTCTCTTTGGCAGCGACTTTTGACCGACCCTAGACTATGACTCAGTGACCAAGTTGACCGAACCTTCTTTAAAATACTGGCTTTTGGATTGTCTAAGTTGCATAAGTCATTGCCGCTCCTTCTTTTACCCTTTGCATTTTTCAGAATACCCCGTATTATTACGGACATCCACTTCCATTGGATAGATCCATCGTATGGTTATATACGAACTCGAAGGGACTTCTTCGAGGATGGATCCAGGTTCAGGAGAAATAGAATTGGTTTATTCGGTTGTCTTTTATTATCACCTTCTCTCAGGTTGCGAGGGCTCATTAGTTTAGGAGAGTACACCTATTACGCTTATTGGATAGTCTTATTCTAAGCCATAGGCAGGTGCCGAAAGGTAGGGAATGAAGAAAACCAATTAGCCTAAGTAGGGTGTACAGAAAGTAATAACTAAAGACAAAATAAAGGAATTAGAAAGAGGGCAAAGTAAATTGCGACTGCTATCATTCACGACCAAACCGCGTACTTCATCGCCACTCCTATTTCACCTTTGCTTTTTTTCCCCAGTTCGGGAGAAATAGAATAAGGTATTATTCAGTTGTCTTTTATCATCACCTTCTCTCAAGTTGCGAGTACTCCTAGGATTAGGAGAGTAGACCTATTATGCTTACTGGATAGTCTTCTTCCAAACCATAGGCTGGTGCCGAACGGTAGGGAAGGAAGAAAACCATTTAGCCTAACGATGATGTACAGAAGGTAACGACTAAAGACAAATAAAGGGATTTGGAGAGAAGACAAAGAAATATACGGTTAAAGTCATGAATTGGATTATGGAAGAGACATTGCTAGGAATACCAGGATACCCCTACGAAACATTTTCATGTTTCAGTGCATTGTTAAAGGAAAACTGATTTCCCGATTAGATACTTACTCCAGGGTATGTATTTACCAGGTATGATTCTTACATCTGTATGGTTTTACAGATGATGAGTGGGAGTAAGTTATTGGGAATTAGGTGATCATCCTCATTATATCGGAATTCGTTGAAATTGGTGATATTTGAGGAAATCGCCTGGGTACAGTTTTCAACCTACGATGCACAAGTTTTGAGTTATTCAACTCAGCGGACTTATACAGAGTATTGTATGTTGTCCAGAGTCCGTCAGGACAAAGGGGTTGGTCCTCGTACTATGTTCTGTTTACTTATGACTTCTCTAGTTTTTAGACAAGTGTTTCGTAGAAATACAAGGTCTAAGTTTTGAGAAGTTGTGGGTATAAGAATAAAGTAGAGAACCAGGTGTCACAAGTATCGGGATTCTTCAAAGAGATCGAAGATGTAGATTCTTGTGATTGGTATTCAGATGATAGTAATGGTTTTGAGAAACTTGTTTCTCTTTTAGGTTACTCATAATTGGATGGATTCCTAAGTTGAGTAATGCTGATTAGCCTCTCTCCATTAAGTTGATATGCACTGGAGACAGCTGCATGATTCGAATCTGGTTCCAATTAAATAAGTGCCAAAGTTTCTATATTGGATATAGAATGGTTCATATCTTAACGATGTTAAGGTACGATGAGTTGTCCAGCTTATGCTTAAAACCAGACACTGGATAACTCAAGGCACGTTTCTGTAATGGCAGTTTGTGGGTTGACCCTGGCTATGACGAGGGTTGGTTTTCTACCATCTGGAAGATCAATAGTGATATTTTTCTTGACTCGCCACAGTTTTAGTAAAATGGATATTTTCAGAAAACAGTAGTGGGAGTATGGTAGAACTGGAAGTGATTCCAGAACCGCAAACGATTACGGAAAATTTAATAGGACCTAAAGATTCAATCAGGTTTGACATTCCAATAGCCACTCCGCAGTTATGGTGGGTAACCTCAGACACCCGAGAGGTACTCCGGTAGCCTCAAGGACGGTGACAGGAAGGTTCTTGTTTACCCAGACTTGACAATACTGTTGTTCCAGACTATGAGACCCGGCAGGAGGTTAAGTATAGCGTCGTTCTAAACTAGCTTTAGAAGTGCACGTATATATTATTCTGCCAGAGGGTTGTTGTGGTCAGTGGGAGCAGCGGAAGCATAGTGGGAAAGAAGCTTATGTCTATTTATAGACTTAAGCAGTTATAGCGGAGATAGATCATCTAGTTTTGATGTGACAGTCATAGGTTTGACTTCATCAGAATAGGGGATGGATCTGTTAAGAAGGTAGTAGGGTGTGATGTCCTGGTATTTGGATGATATACACAGAGTAGGAAGTAAAATTCCTATACTACGATCGGTTGTAATTTGGTCGTCACACAGTTGTTTCTCCACAAAGGATATGGATATAATATCTGACATTCTGGTTTTTAGATTTATGGTTTTAGATCTAGAATTGGGTAGTTTCCCAATGTGGGTACTTTGACAGTATTCTAATAGTATTTTAGAATAGATGACTCCTGGCATGGTGGTGTACCTGCAGGTGATGGAGTCACCCTCTCTAAAGGTGTCTTACAGACTAAAGGGGAGAGGGATGTGCATGATTGGCAGATCACTTGCTTAGGCAATTAAGTCAATCATGAATGTCAAGTACCACACCAGATGTTGTTTTTGCACTAAATGCGATAAGTTTATATTAATCCAATCCTGAAGAAACATAAGGAAGCAGTCTTAGAACATAAGTGCATGTTCTACGGAATTGATGACGGCAGCCTCCTTCGGGAGACGGTTATCATTCCAGGCTTCAAAGGTGACATGGATGACAGAGTGATTGTCAGAGTTATAGTTTTCCCTATGATGAGGGACAGTATTATGGACAGGTGGTCCATGAGGATGCTGTGGGAGGCATAGTGCTGGACACTGATTAGGTTCAGTTATCGATACAGTTTAAGAAGTTTGGATTTGAAGTTCATTTATGAACTAGGTCCCATCAAATATCTAGACATATTCTAAGACAGGTATTACTCAATTCGGGAAATGGATTTCTCCGCAAACTTGAGATTAAGAGAGACATAGAAAGAAACATCAGGGCGGATCCACTCACTGAGAGTATTTCTCGAACACAATAGTTTTACAAACGGGCTTTGTGAAACTGATTAGTAGAGGAGTTGGGTGTTCGGTATCACACGGGCTGTGAGTATGCGACATCACAATAATTATCCTTAAGTGCAAGTGGGAGATTGTTGGATATAGTGCCCTCAAAGTCAATTATTGGATCGCAGGCACGTGATTGCAATGATTGCGGAGGACCTATACCGGTAGGACAGTCTTACTCGAAATGATAGTATGCTATCTGGTTCGCCTTTATCAGTCGTGTACATGTTCAGGTGACTGATCACTGTTACACGTTGATAGAGCCCTTAGGATCTTGCTTTACTACCAACAGTATGATGGAGATCATATACGTGAGAGTTGGGTGGTCTATAAGCATATCCTTAATTGTGGTCCCTAGTCATGGGAGTTTCGAGACAGGGCATCGATTATCCGGAGTAGACTAGTGTATACAATCGAGACCCCGACGAGAGGCGGTGGCCGGTCTCACAAGCCACTGGTGTCAGTTGGATCACCTAAGATGTATACAGGTGCTCATTGGGTTATAAGTACACCGGACAGGACTCGCCGGGAACCTGCTAGTTGGTATTATACCTATCGTCAGATAGCAGTTCCCTGGTGACATGTGTACAGGTTAGTTCATCGACCTGAGGTCGTCATTTGTCTCGTGTGAGTTCCCGCTGTGCTTTTATTTCTACCCTACCACGGCTTAAAGGAGCCGTGCAAACAGGTATTTTTTGGGTACGCTCCCGAGCCAAATGGAGGCAAGTGAGCAGATCGGCAGGGGATTCGTCTCTCCTGGTATTGGGGGTGAGATCGCGCTGTGTCTAGGAGAGCCATTACACAAACCCTCGGCAGAGGTAGGAGATTTACTGGTAGGTACTCCAGTAGTATCTCAGGGTGTTCTGGGCTACACTCCGGCACGACTTATACCGCTATTGGGGATCTGACGTTAGCAGCCCCCTAGGCAGATATGCGATACTCATAGACGAACGGACCGGACTGTATATACATTGTCACTGTTAGGCTTAGTAGGGTTCCAGGATGAGTTCGCTCATTGGCTTCCCTTGAGGTCAGTACATAAACAGCCGTTAGCACAGCTAGTGCCGCTGACGGTTTGTGGTTAAACCCACTGCCATGTTACTGACGAGTCATTAGAGTCCCCCACAGATAGTTTCCCAAGTTGGGGCGAAACGTTGTAGAGGCCGTATGGTTTTATGGCAGGGTTCGGAAAATGCACGTGCGTTTACGCACGTGTCATATTTCGGGCAGATAATACTGGTGGGCTTTGGTTTAAGCCGGATCCGAGTATTATACTGTGTAGATATAATATCTTTGTCTCTGTTGCATTTGTATTCGGTCGTAATACAAATGCGGGTATGTTTATACTGTTACGGGGTTATTCTGAAATTCGTTTCGAGATCGCTTTTGGAAGTTGCCAGTTTCCAGTTTTTCTATCACCCGCTTTAACATTCGGTTAAATGCAGATTTATCTTTTCGTCACTAGGGTGAGTCATGAGGGTAATTTGTGTGGAAGCTTCTAGATGTTAGTGAGGTGTTCTTGATTCATTGGTTGCATTTAATGAAAGGGTGACTAGGTTAGATGAATCATTGTTGCATTAATGTTAATGCAAGGTGTTTATGTGACTTTCTCATTCATTTATTGTTATGGTTACCCTCCTTGAATCCTACACTCACCTCCCTCATCCTATATTGTGGTCGGCCCCTCATTTGCAAGGGAGAATGTTTTTTGCTTGAAAAATAAAGGATTGGAAAATAAAGATGATAGTTCTTGGTTCATGGAAATTTCATTTCTCATTTACCCGATTCCAAAAGGCAACTTCATTAACCGTTCATCCATGGTTTTGGATGTAACGAGACAAAGTGTTCTACTCATTCTCTACATCAATCTTGCTCATCTCTTTTGGCAAACTTGATGACCGAGTTGCCTCGGTTCAGAGGCGGGAGCCCGTTTAAAGATCCGTTGATGTGGTGCCACCTGGACGAGGAGACCGAAGATCGAACGAGATCGGAGCAGCTGCAACAAAGCGTGGGATGATGGTTAAAGACCGAAGGACTCGGATCGTTCGGTATAACATTTCTACCCACTTTGTAGTTTGTTATTTTAGCGATAATGGCAGATCCGGGTTATAGTATACGATAGCGCCAGTTAAAAAGTTTTGTTCCGCATTTGGCGTCTGAAAGACGGTGGAGGCGCTACCATAGACTTACAGTACCCCGGGATGAGAAGGTCGCAGATGATGGCGTTGAGCCCGGCAGGGGAGCACTACCGACCGGTGATTTCATAGTGACTCGATGGATATCCGGAGGATACCGATTGGAGATGGGCCAGTCCGGATTGCCGGAGCCCAGGGGCCAGTCCGGATAGCCGAAGCCTTAGATATTGAGACAGCGAGATATATATTTTGTGTCGATGCTAGACACTGTTTTATGCTAATTTCATTGATGATATCTCGATTTTATATACATAAATCTCACTGAGATATGAAAACAGTTTTCTCATTTACATGTATTCTGTTTTCATGCATTCATACCTCATAATTATGATATGTTGCTACCTGAGACACTGACACGAGCACTTGGTATTACACTTATGTATAGATATTTACCCTTGCCACATTTTCATGCTTCAGACCTTATCATATTGAGGATATATATTACTGATCGTATTGACCTAGGATTGAGTCATACATACGATTTCTGCTCTGTGATGTTTTCTACTCACGAGTTGGCAACTCACCCCCGTTGTGCCACAGTTTCTTGCAGGTTTTGCCGTACAGGTTTTCCTTGGCGGCTTTGCTGGCACACTACTTCATTCCGGGTGATTGCATTGTTAGGTGGGTTCACTCGCATCGTGACCACCATTGTACCTTTATTTATATTTCAGTTGTATCTAGTAAACTCCATCAACCAGACTGTATTATTTATTTGACTTAGAGACCAGTTGTATATTATTTCGACCTTAAAGTCACGCGTTGTATTATTATGGTTTCATAATGATTTGAGTTTCCTTTTTGAGTTTTGATCCTCGCCCTTTGGCGCTGTATATTATATTACTTGCGTGGTTGTGCCCGTCAATTGACAAAGAGCTAGCTCCCGCTTAGGGATGCCTTTTTATATATTATGCATGTTGTACCCGTTTGGGGCCAGTATTTACAAAGGAAACTCTGCTGAAATTTTCAGAAAAGATTTGTGATTTTAAAAAACGCATATTCGGCTTATTTTAACAAAACACTTTCTTTAAAAATGGTTTAGATTTTCTGGGATTTTGGCTTACTTGAATTAGATGGGGTCCTATAGACTTCGTATGATTCAAGAGTCAGTCGCGTGCCATTTCGGGTCGTGACAACCTATCTTTGGGACTTACCGAGCGATTGTTCGTTGACGACATTCCTTTTCTTTTTTCTTTGGAATGTTGTCAGGTGGATTGGACTCACAAGAGATCGAGCCCAGTACTGAGGACTAGGAGCAGTTTTCCACTGACCCAGAGCTGTAGGCACTTGTATATATTTTTCATTTCAGTTATGCCATTGTTTAGGCATTGCTTTCTATTCCTGTATTTACATTTCCAGTTGTACTTGTAAAGAATCGTTAAATAAATAAAAGTTGATGTTCATTTTATATTCATGTCTCTTATATATATTTTACTTTATATTGCTTAGATAAACTTAGCGTGTTTACTTCTGAGTAAATACGTAGCGGACCTCGCCGCGTCCACTCCCCGTACACCGGGAAGCGGGGCGTGACATGTTTTATTGGTGGCCCATGCAGGTCAGTTCTGCATGGACATGCAGGTCAGTTCTGCATGGACATGCAGGTCAATTCTGCATGAAGTCCTAAGCAATATAACACAAGAATCAGCAACTAAAAACATTCTTTACATTTCATATTTCTTAAATCTTACAATTTCATATTCTTTGAATCTATCATAACCCTATTTTTTCTTTCAAGGTTATGGATTCTCCAAACAATACCAGCACCAATTTCAACAACACACCACCACCTCTACCGCTTACTCCTACCGTTGCTGCTCTGATCAATGAGTAGACAGTACTGTTTGAGGCAATCTGAAGCCTTCTGGAAGGACAGCAGCAGCAGACTGCTATATTACTGAACCGTCCAGAAGCGGAAGCATCCGGAGTGAAGCAATTCCGGGCTTTGCACCCAAAGCAATTTTTGGGAAAAGAGAGCCCTCTGGAAGCGGAAGAATAGGCTCAGAGCATCGAGAATGATCTGGCAGCAGCACAAGTGCCAGAGATCGCTTGGGTATGAGTTGCGAAGCTGCAACTCACTGACAACGCCTGGGTTTGGTGGAAGGCGGAAGAAAGCCGTCTTGACCAGCCGATCAAATGGAAAACCTTTCGCGACATGTTCGACGCGAAGTACTTTCCAGAGACTGCCCGTTTTGACATGGAGCAGCAATTCATCCAACTACAATAGGGTTCGATGTGGACCAAATCTGTGGACGAGTATGATACTGAGTTTACCATACTCAGTAGGTAAGATATGTCTTAATATTCGATTTTCTAATATCACATACTACACAGCTAACACAAGACCTTAACAGGTTCGCGGAACACTTGATACCAACTGCTGAGATCAGGTCCAGACGATTTCAGTAAGGGTTAGATCCGGAAATCCAAGATGCCTTAGTTACAGAGGATTTTCCAACCCACGAACTGGACCCTAAGGCTTCCTATCGATATAAGGCGGTGGTGAAGATGAAGGGTAGACCCCAATCTGCAGGGATGAAGCGCCCTGCCACTCAGATAGCAGGAGGAGCCTCTTCAAGGCAACCTTTTGTGCCCAGGAGACCGGGAGTACCAATCAACCGGCCCAGCACAGCCTTTTGCACCTGCTGCAGGAGTGATGGACATTTGGCGAAGGACTGTTGGTGTGCGAATCTCCTTTGCTTAGTCTGCGGCTCGGCCACTCATGACATTGGGTTTTGTCCTCGAAGACTCAATCCAAATGCTGCCCCCAGACCAGCAATCACCTACCCGCAGCGACCAGCCATCCAGGCACCTGCTCCACGACTTGCTCTCCCAGCTCCACCACCTCATGGACCGGCTGCACCTCATCCTCGTCAGTTGCATCAAGCTCAAAGGAACTTACCTCAAGGATAACGGAACAAACAGAGGGATGCTCCTCCAGCAAGGAGGAATGTACTGAGGCGACAGGCTTTCACAATGACTGTGGATTAAACTGAAGCCACTGGCCAAGTCATTACCGGTAACCTTTCAATTTTCAAAACTGTTCAATACTTGTTATATCCATATAGTTTTATATACCTAAACCTATCCCACATAACTAAGGTACAATCTTAGTAGCCTCACTTTCTGCACTAGCACTCTTCGATACTAGAGCATCTCATTGGTTTATGTCGCAACGGTTCGTCCGAACTCATGCGATTCTAGTCAAACCTCTCGTATCCAGCTGGAATGTCAGTTCAGGGAACGGCGTTCTAAAGGAAATAATGTGATACGACCTGTGTCCAGTGGTCGTCTGTAGCAGAGAATTCTATGCTGATTTCAAGGTGCTGGACATACCAAATTTTGATGTCGTTTTGGGTATGGATTGGCTCAGAACTTTTTACGCTACCATCGACTGTCGTCAAAGGAGGGTAGTGTTCGAGATTCCATACCATCCGGTCTTTTATTTCAAAAGTGGAAACCGTACCTTGGAGCAAAGCACATACAAGGCAAAACCGAAGAAGGCGGTGATTGTAGCACTTCAAGCAGAGGAAGGATCGAAGCCAGAGATAGTTCGAGAGTTCGACGATGTATTTCCTGAAGACATATCAGGTTTGCCTCCCGATCGAGCTCTTGAATTCAGCATTGATTTAGTACCTGGAGCACAACCGGTGATCAAAGCACCGTATCAGTTAAGCCCTGAAGGTTTGAAGGAAATACGTACTCGGTTGGACGAATTATTGATGAAAGGATGAATTCGTCCCAGCACTTCAAATTGGGGATCGCCAGTTCTACTTGTGAAGAAGAAGAAAGGTTCATATCGAATGTGCATTGATTATAGAGCTCTGAACGAAGTAACTATAAAGAACAAGTATCCACTTCCGCGCATCGACGGCCTGTTCGATAAGTTAAGTGGGTCTTGCGTTTTCTCCAAGTTAGATCTTCGTTGGGTTATCATCTAGTGAAGGTCAAAGAATCTGATATCCATAAAACGGCATTCAGGACTCACTATGGACATTATGAATTTTATGTGATGCCATTTGGAGTGACCAACACACCAGCTATATTCATGAACCTAATGAATCAAGTTTTCCGAGAGTACCTAAACAGGTTTGTTGTCATCTTCATCGACGACATCCTGGTGTATTCTACGAGTCGGAAAGAACATGACGAGCACCTACGAATTGTCCTGGAGACTTTACGACAACATCAACTCTATGCCAAGTACAGCAGGTGCGAGTTTTGGCTAGATCAAGTTGGTTTCCTCGGACATATTGTATCAGGCGAAGGAATCTTTGTAGATCCATCTAAAGTATCAGCAGTAAGCGAATGGCAGACACCGAAGTCAGTGAAGGACATTCGAAGTTTCTTGAGGTTAGAAGGTTTATTGAAGGATTTTCGAAGATTGCAACACCCCTAACCAAGCTCACACGTAAAGATGAAGAATTCTTGTGGTTAGAAGCATACGAACGAGCTTTAGTAGAACTCAAGTCAAGATTAACATCAGCACCTATTCTCGTTATACCAGACCAATCTGGATTTTTTGAAGTGCATTGCGATGGATCTGGTAAGGGATTAGGATGTGTTCTATATCAGCACGGTAAAGTTGTAGCTTATGCATCAAGACAGCTGAAAATTCATGAGCGCAACTATCCGACGCATGATTTGGAGTTGGCAGCTGTAATTTTTGCTCTCAAGATTTGGCGCCATTACCTTCTTGGTGAACGAGTGGACATATACACAGATCACAAAAGTCTGAAATATGTGTTTACTCAGAAAGAGTTGAATATGCGGCAGAGAAGATGGTTAGAATTATGGCAGACTTCGACATCAACCTATAATATCATCCAGGGAAGGTGAATGTAGTACCTGATGCATTTATTCGCCAACCATTAGCATTGAACCTCACCGCACAGTGGAAGCTTCGACAAGATTTAGATCAGATGGAGATTGAAGTGGAAATGCCAGGTAACGCTTCAAGTTTGATGAACTTATAAGTTCAATCTACCATTGTCAATCAGATCAAAGTAGCTCAAGCAAGTGATGCTAAGTTGCAAAAGATCAGAGAACAAGTAGAAAGTGGGCTTCAAACATACTTCATCATCTATGAAGATGGATCATTAAGATACAGCAGTAGATTGTGTGTACCAAAAGGTTCTGTGCGAGAAGAGTTGATGAAAGAAGCTCACAGCTCTCCTTATTCAGTACACCCTGGAGGTATAAAGATGTACAAAGATCTGCGTCAAAATTACTGGTGGTATGGAATGAAGCGTGAAGTAGCCAGAAGCATTGCTAAATGCTTAGTTGTCAGCAAGTAAAGGCTGAACATCACAGGACAGCTGGTTTACTTCAACCGTAACCTATCCCAGAATGGAAGTGGCAACACATCACTATGGATTTCGTGACTGTACTTACTCGCAGCACGAAAGGTAATGATGCGGTATGGGTTATTGTGGATTGACTTACAAAGTCGGCTCACTTCATCCCATTTCGAGTTGGCCAATCTACTGAGACACTAGCAAAGAAGTACGTGGAGGTAAGAATCTAAGTAAGATTTAAATCTCCAAATATGTACTATCTCTGATACCCAAGAACTCATGCAGGAAATCGTGAGATTACATGGAGTATCGGTTTGCATAGTCTCCGTTCGTGACACCAGATTTCGATCGAAATTTTGGTAGAGTCTGCAAGCTAGCTCGGGAACAAATCTGAACTTCAGCACAGCATAACATCCACAAACAGATGTTCAGTCTGAGCGAACTATTCAGATACTTGAAAATATGTTAAGAGCATGTATGCTAGAATTCGGAGGATCGTGGGAAGATCACCTACATCTTGTGGAGTTTTCATACAACAACAGGTACCAAGCAAGTATAGGAATGGAACCTTTTGCAGCGCTCTATGGAAGGAAGTGTCGATCGCCATTAAGTTGGGACGACATCGGAGATAGAGAACTCCTTGGACCTGAGATGATAATAGCAACTGTAGATATGGTTCACACTATCAGGGAAAGAATGTGCATAGCCCAAGATCGACAGAAGCACTGGGCTGATGCAAAGCGCCGTCCCTTGGAGTTCCAACCGAGAGATCATATATTTTGAAGATATCTCCAAACCGTGGAGTGATTCGTTTTGGAAGACGGGGTAAGCTCAGTCAGAGGTATATTGGACCGTTCGACATACTCGAACGAATGGGAGAAGTGGCTTATCGCTTGGCACTTCCACCTTCATTGTAAGGAGTGCACAAGGTGTTCCACATATCCCAACTCAGAAGGTATGTGAGTGACCCCAATCATATTCTTGATCATTCCGAGCTCACTGTACAACCAGACTTATCTTGTGAGCAACAACATGTTGAAATTCTGGATAGAAAGGTGAAGTCACTTAGGAACAAGGAAGTAAACTTAGTTCGAGTGATTTGGAGAAAAGACTCACCAGGAGAATCAACGTGGGAAAGAGAGGACGACATGCGTGCAAGATACCTTCAATTGTTTGTAAATTAGTCCTTAAAATAATTGTAAATTTCGAGGACGAAATTTTTATAAGGAGGGTAGAATATAACATCTCTGTATTCAGTGTACAAAAATTTGTTTAAAAATTAATGTACAAATAGAGTATTTGCAATCCTGTGTATGCTATAAATATTTGAATTTCTTTTGAACAACAAGAAATCACTTGTAGCTCATTGGTAAAGTCTTGCACTGCTGTGACATAGCCCATGTGTTCAAATCCCCCCAGCCACATTATTTTTTTGTTAATTTTTCTTTTAAACTTTTAGAAGCTCAAAAGTTTGCACGTGCACTGCACGTAAAATGAAAAGTTACACAGAAAATAAATATGTGCAATAGGCTAGTTGAAACGACGGGGATACGTGGCGAAGATCCCAACCCCTCTCACCGGTATTGGACCGGTGAGATGGAGCCTATGGCCGGCACCGCTGGTCCCCCCTTAGGGGATGGTCCCCAAATTTTAACCCTTTGGACTACTCCTATGCTGTTTGATTCCTCTGCACATTTCCAAAGAATTAAAATTGCGCATTAATCCACATTTTAAGGCACATTTTAATTCTATTCTTCATTACCCTAAACCCTAATTTTCCCTATAAATACCGCACCATATTTCACCCCTCCACATTCAGAATTTCATTACAAAAACTCTCTAAAATTTCCAACTCCCAAGTTGTACAAGTGGAGTTAGCAAGAGGCGAAGTTCCGACGACGTTTCAGGAAGATTCCGATGACGAAACGACTCCCCGACGGTTCCAATAGATCCCCCTATCTCTCCACTTGTTTGAAAATCTGTAAGTCCCCTCTCCCCTCCTCTTTTGCTATTCTAAAACTTCTCCTTTTCAAAACTCGTGGTAAGCGGAGTTATTCCGGCTTCCGATTCTCTTTTCTTTAAAAATATAATTTTTCTTAATAACAAACCTAAAAAAATTTAATAGATTGTTTAGTAATCATTAACAAACACATTAGAACAAGTTTCATCTCAAAAGAATCTATTATACAAATTTTATCGCATTTGTACGATTAAATACCATATACTTTACTTTCACCACAATTCAACATATTTCCTTGTAATACCTTTAGAAAACTCACGAGGTAATGACCCACCTCATCACAACATATATTTTTGATATAGCACAATAACTCTTGGGACATTATTTTATGGGAAAATACAAATTTACATTTAAATACCTTAAACATTCAAAAACCGTTTTCATTAAAAGGTGTGTTATTTAATTTCTTGCAAATACGCCTCTACAACCCATTTTGGGGAACCCCGATCAGGATGGTGCGGGTTATCGCACATCCTCGGGCCTAATAGAGCGAGATGCAGACCTCCTAACGGAGCATTCGATCTCGATGAAATTTTTGATGCAATTTTTAAGAAAATGAGATTTCTTCAAAAAATTATTTTTATTAAATATATATATTTATAACTATTATCAAAATATCTATTTTAAAATATATTATATAAATATACCATGTTTTCTAAATCAAAGAAATCACAATTTCATGAAACTACCATTACAATTCAATACAATATCAATATTACACTAAAATACCATATACAATGAAATCTAGGTTCTACTCACTAGAAAATTTCACTTTTATAAAATATACATATAGATAACCCTAAAGAAGATAATTAAATACTTGAGGTGTATTTTGAAAAAATATCAAAACTATTTTTACATCAAACCCCTCAAGTTATACTAAATAAAAATAAGGACCCTAGTAAATATAGGTTTAAGCAGGACCAGTTCTCTTGAGCCTCAGAGAGTCGGAGAATATGGGTGCTTGCCTAGCTAAGGTAGACAATCTAACAACGGTGTTATCAGCACGGTAATTGTCTTGGAAAAAGACACAAATCCTGCCGTCCATGTGCAGCAGTTACCGATAACACTAAAAACTAAATCAGTACTTCAATTTTTGTTTAAAAGTCTGACTCAGTTCGAGTCACGGTCAAATTTGCAATTAATCTGACTTGAATATGATTCAAGTATAAACTGCAATTCAACATGAATCTGTCTACACCAGAAATCAATCTATATCAATCTATCTCGACTGAACCGAACCATGGATATATACTGTTTACATGTCTATCCATTTATATCCATTCCATTTACATGATATCATGGTTTCGGCAAGTCGTACAATCTATCACACAAAACAATACAAATCAATACGAAATACATTACGGGGATTTTAAGGGGTAGACTGGTACGGAATGTGTTAGAAGTGGCACGAGACGGTCACTTTAATGCACCTAACCTGAATATCCATTGCTGTTGTACCGTGGCTTAACGGTTCCTTGTGCTCTGTATACCTTAGTCTCCGGAATAGTGGGACTCCTCTCGTATACACTGGCATATTCTGTACCAAGCTACAAACAACTGCGTTAATATTATAATTAAACATTACTAGTTATATTCTCTTTCTGTCTATTCTATCTCTACCTATCTTTGGGACTTACCGAGCGATTGTTCGCTGACGACATTCCTTTTCTTTTTTCTTTGGAATATTGTCAGGTGGATCGGACTCACTAGAGATCGAGCCCAGCACTGAGGATTGGAGCAGTTTGTCACCGACCCAGAACTGTAGGCACTTGTATATACTTTTCATTTCAGTTATGCCATTATTTAAGCATTGCTTTCTATTCCTGTATTTACATTTCCAGTTGTACGTGTAAAGAATCGTTAAATAAATAAAAGTTTTTGTTCATTTTATATTCATGTATCTTGTGTACATTTTACTTTATATTGCTTAGATACGCTTAACGTGTTTACTTCTGAGTACATACGTAGCGGATCTCGCCGCGTCCCCTCCCCGTACACCGGGAAGCGGGGCGTGACAAATAGCGAAAAGCGCAAGCAGCGTTGTACATAGCGTAGGCTATACGAATTATTAATTATTACTAATTATTATTATTATTATTATCATCTTATTTACAATAAAATTATATAGTATAAAGATATAAAACATAGAGCAATAAGTACCATAACATTATTACCTTAATTTTCAATCCTTGAGTTCTTATTTATGATTCAAAATTGTATTAAATGTATCAAAAATTAATCAAACAATATATCTTTGAGAAATATGTCTACCAAATATGATTTCAAATTGTGAGGTTCGATCTTCAATGAGACCGTCTTCATATAGTTTAGGATTTGCTACTGAAATCTTAAGAATCTCAATAAAAAATCTTATGTGAAATAGCGTAAATATAGACAGCGTATACTATTTGTTAAAAAGCGTAAGCTACTTGAAAAATATTACACCCTGGTACGTTCTTACAATATTAATTGGTATTTTAAAACTTGATTTGTATTTCTTTTATTTTATTTATTTGGGTTGCGATCGTTTCGATTAGTAGAGGTAGTTATCCGACCCGACCTGCATGTCTGAAATCCATTATGGTGCTAGATTACCGTTTCGCTCGTGGCCCTCCACTCTGTTGTTACCGATAAACTAAATCCATGTGAATATAATATAATATATCTATATATAATATCTAAATCACCACATATCTTTTTGTAGCCACAAGTTAAAAATAATTTATATATTAACCGTCATCATATGGTTAGCATCCCAAACTTATTTTACTTTTATCTATTACGTTCAAATCTCAAGATATCTAATACCAAATATTTATTAAATCTAGATATATATTTAAAATCTTTTAAATCATTTTTAGGAGGTATAATTTATTTAAAATATATTCTCACATTATGGTTTAAAAGTTTACGTATGTAAATTGTTTTCCAAAATATATATTTGATGAGATTTTGGTTGAGATTGGTTGTAATTTGATATTATTTATATATCTTAAAACCTATAATATAATATATATATATAATCTAATAAACAATACTATATATACATATATATATATATATATAATATATATACTCTTTATATATCCATTAATAAAAACTTTCCCCCCGTCTCTCTTTCTTCCCATCTATTCTCTATCTCTCTTTTGCTCTGTTCTCTCTCTCCCCCTCGTCTTCCCCGATCTCATCCCCGAACCCGAACCCACACCGCCGTCACCTGCACCCTTTCCTCACCCCCTTCCTTATCTCCTCGTCCTCATCGTCGACTCCTTCTCTTTCCATGCCATACAACCTTCACCCTCGACCAACAACCCATCCTTCCGACCTCACCATCGTTCCCGAACCCTAGCACCTCGCCATCTTTGTCTCACCTCGTCACCATCACAACTCCCTCGCCCTCTCCTTCCTCCTCTTAACGCCGTCACCGTTCTCTCCTCTTCGTCTTCCCTCGCACCCATCCACGACATCATCCTCGACATCTCACCATCCCCGTCAACTTCATCTTGCCCATCATCGCACCTCCTTCCTCATCATCGCCTGAACCCCGAGCACCACCCATCACCATCATCTCTCTCTTTTCTTCTTCTCCGACTTCTTCATCCCCAAGACCCAAGCCTCCTTCAACCGCAGCAACCATCCCCGTTATCACCATCAAACCGTCGTCGCAACAGCCGAGCACCCAAGGATCCGAGTCTCTGAAGTTCCAGAGATGATGTAACGACTCTGAAATCACTGTACAAAATTTTCTTTTTATTGTACAGAAAAGAGTATTACAGACTGTGTAAGAGTTAAAAGTTATTTTTTTTAAATAAAAGCAAGAAAGAACTTGTAACTCACTGATAAAGCTTCTACACTGCTGTGACATAGCCTGTGCGTTCGATTCCTATCAGACCCAATTATTTTTAGATTTTTTTTCTTTTTAATATTTGGAAGCCCAAGAGTTGCGCGTGCAATACACGGAGAAATGAAAAGTTTCAGAAAAATCAAACAGGCGCAATGAGGTATACACACCCAAATACCCACGTGGCACGAATCTCGAGACAAGAGCTCGAGATCCGACCGCCCATTTCCCCAAAAGGGCCGGCGCTGATGGTCAGGATGAGCCCAAATGGCTCCGTGCTTTGCACACTTGTCCCTTCAGCTCCTCTTAACTCTCCTGCACTGTTTGATTTTCCTGCAATCAAACAGAGACCCTTCAATTCACCATTTAACATATTTTTAATGCTTTTTAATACAAAATTTTAATTCCCAAACCCTAATCTCCACTATAAATATCACCCCATGCCCTAGCTCCCCTATATTCTGAAAATTTCTATCAAAATCACCTCAAAAGTTCCTAAGTGCAAGTGGAGTTAGCAAGCAAGCTCCTTCCATCGAAAATCGAAGCCGATTCTGAAGCTTCCGCGACGCCACGAAGCCCTCTCCCTTCTTCTTTACTCTCTTCTAGATTTACCAAGCCGTAGGTCTCTCTCATCTTTCTTTCTCTTCATCTCATTTCAGTCCCTAAACGTATATCGGTAAAATGGAGTTACTTCCGATACATTTCTTTTAAAACTTAGAACTCCTTTTTTTATACATAAGTCACACTAATTTTACCACCCTGCTTGTAACTTTAATTACAATCTTTTAGCTCCGAGTTTAATCAAAATTTTCATGTGAAACAAACATAAACGAACTTTTTCATTAAAATGCCTTGAAAGTATAACCCTCTTTTCGATAATTGTTTAAACAATACCTTTAGGAAAACATCACGGGGTAACGACCTACCCCACACGCACACTTTGGTTTCATAGCACGATATCTATATATATTTGGTTGGTTCAAAGAATAACTTTTATAATAAAATACCACATTTTTTCAAAAACGGGTTTCTTTTAAAACGGTATTTTGTAATATTTAGCAAATACGTCTCTACAACCCTCATTAGGAGACCCGCTAATGAATGGTGCAGATTATTTCACATCCTTAGGATAGTAGAGCGAGATGCAGAACTTCTCACGGAGTATTCGATCTCGAAAGGAAATAAAATACGGTTTTTAAGAAATGCGACTTTTCTAAATAAAAATAATTTTTGAAAATTATAAATCCGTATTTTCAATATATTATGAAACTATATTTTCTAAAATGAAATATTAAACTTTTAAATAAAATATCATCAAGTTATCGGCTAGTTTTCAATAAAATACCATAAACTTTTAAAAACTAGGTATTTATTATTAAAATGCCCAATAATTAAAATACATGCCCATGAAAAACCTAAAGCTATTAAATCACCCTCGAGGTTATTTAAAAAAACAATATTAATATATATTTTTCATAAAAACCCCTCGAGATATGCAAAACAATATTTTAAGGATTCTAGTTTAATATAGGTTTAAGCGGGATCAATTCTCTTGTACCCTAGAGAGCCGGAAAAAGTGAGTGCTTGTCTATTCAGGTTAAACAACTTAACGGAGCTATCAATGGCAATTGTTTTAGAAAAACACACAAATCCTGCCGTCAATATGCAGCAGTTGTCGATTACTCCCGAACCTATGAAAGTCGAGAATTAAATCCGTTCACAAGTGTCTGACCCAATCTGAGTCCAAACTCATACCAGAATCCAAAATCAAATATGAACTTGAATACTTGATCATGAACTTGAACACTCGAATTCAAACATCAAACTCAAATTTGTATACTTGACTCGACTTGACCGAACCATGGTTATAACTTGACATGAACATTGACATAACTACCTGAATATATGATTACATCCTGAACATGAACCAGAACATTTGATATCCATGGATTCGGCCAAGACCTGTAATCTTAATATATACAATACAATACGCGGGGATAAAAGAGCAGATTGGTACGGAGCGTATATCGTGGCACGAGAGGTCACTTTAAAAGACACCTACATGAATTCGCATGCCGTTGTCCCGTGGGTTATGACGGGGTCTTGTACTACATATTACCATAGTCCAGGGGGTAAGATGGACTCCTCTCATATACATGAATACCTTCCTTATCAAACTACAAATAACCACGTTAGAATAACTATTTTACACCAGTGAATGATCATATACAACTTTACCTGTTCATTTCACATTACATACAATCTTCTCTTACTTCTTTTAGGACTTACCGAACGCTAGTTCGCTGAAGACATTCTTTTCTGTTTTTTTCTTTAGAATGTTCGTCAGGAGGACCGGACTCTGAGGAGATAGAGCCCAACCCAGAGGACTTGGACCAGCTTGCTGCTCAGCAAGACTACTAGCTCTTTTCAGCCTGCACTTATTTTTTATATGTCAATATTTAGGCATTTGCTTTTATTATTGTATCTTTTATCTCAGACGGTTGTATATAAAGTTGAATGTAAATAAAGTTGTTGTTTCATTTTATTACTCTTGTCATTCTTGTTCATTGTTATATTGCTAATTGTTAGTTGTATGTATGCCCTAGAGGCCATTGTTGTACACGATTGTGTATTACAATGGTGTGTATTACAATGGATGCTTGGACATATATAGGAAGGACTTTCTTGCTCGATATGATAGTATGCTATCTGGTTGCTCTTTATCTTAACATGTAGACTTGTATTGTGATACTGTCTTTCTCTCACATGTTGATAAAACCCTTAGGATGTGTACTTGACTACCAGGACTATGATGGAGATCATACTAGTGGGGCGAGGATAATCCATAAGTTCATCCTTTAATTGTTCCTAGTCGAGGGTGTATCGAGACGGGGCATCGATATTCTAGAGTAGACTAGCGTATACGCTTCTTGACCCATATGATGGGCGATGGATGATCCCATATCCATTGGTGTTTGATATCAAAGATGGTATACGGGTTCTCAGTAGAGACTGGGTACACCGAACAGGACTTGCCAAGAACTCCTAGATGATATTATATCTAACGTCAGATAGCAGTTCTCTGGTGACACTGGTACAGGTTAGTTTGTAGACCCAAGATCGTCATAGAGTCTTGTGTGATTCCCACTGTGCATTGATTTCCACCTTACCACGTTCAAGAGAGTGTGCAAAATGATGGTTTTTGGGTATAGTCTGCAGTCACATGGAGGCAATGAGCGATAGGAGGGGTTTCGTCTCTCCCGATATTGAGGGTTGATGTTGCGCTGTGCTTGATTGGATATAACGGGAAGTCCCTGGCCAGGGCTAATACTAGATTTACTGGTAAGTGTTATCAGTAGTTTCTTGACCCGTTATGAGCATCATATCGGCACGACTTATCAAGCTATTGGGGTCTGACGTTTACCATCCCTAGACTAGATATGCGACATATCAGACGAAGAGACTGGACTGTACGGTAGCATTGCTGTTGGATTCATAGAATTATGGACAAGCTTGCTTGTTGATCTTCTGATCGCTCAATACCCGGGTAGGCGTTATGTCCAGCTACTACCGCTGAGGGCTTGTGGGTGACTGATATGATCATCACCCACTGCCGGCGTATTGACGGTCATTAGAATCCTACACAGAGGTTTCCTAGCTCATGCGAAACGAAATAGGGCACATATGTGATATGTGCGAGGCCGAGATTAATACGTGTATGTGATACCGTATTTCATTCTCGCGATACAGGTTATATGAGATATAACTGGATTGTTGAATCAAGTGTTGATTCAATGATATGTTATATGTATATGTGATATGCATATAAATGATATTAGTCGGTTGTATGCGATACAACCGGGTTATTAAATCAAGTGTTGATTTAATAATTTAATGTGTAATTATATATTGGATATATTAATATACATCAACTAATATTAGCCCACTTAAAAAAATGTTTTCTCTTTATACATTTAATATAAATTCGATATATATTATTGTATTTATCGTGTCATGCTTGATGATACATGCTACATAGGTGTATGAGACTTACACCATTCCATAGATAATAAGCGGGTTATTATTTATTTAAGGTAATTCAAAATTATGTGGAAATTAAGCATGGTTGGAAGCTTGGAGAAGCTTGTGATAACCATTGACTTAGTCCACTAATTTTGTTTTACTCTAGATACTTATTAACCTAACTATTATCTTTTAGCCCTGGTTTAATCTCTACATTAGTTATATATGATATTTCTTACCCATGGTTGTTAATTACCCACTTGAGCTTCTTCTTCATCTCTTTCCTAGCTCTTTTGAGTTTTGAATGGGGTAAAAAGAAAAGGAGAAAAATAATTCTAAAGTGAGCAAAAATCCTACTTCATCAACCTACACTAGATTAGCCATTTAGTTTAAGTTGTTTGCTTCACTAATTCCCAATTAGTGAAAAGGTAGCTTGAGTTGGAGATTTCTCGACGTAAATCATCTTCGGCCTCGAAGACTTCAAGCAAGATTGTTCCTTTCGCCTTGTAAACCCTTACTAGAGACCGGGAGATCACTACTTGGAGCGAATGGACTACTATACGGTGGTTTAGAAGTGAAGGACCGGTCTACAAAGGTTGTATTCCTCATTCACTTAGATAATGTTTGATTACATGCTAGCTTACTCCTAATCCTTTAGTTAGATTCTTGGTTATAGGTTGCTTAGCACTCTAGGTTTTTTTAAATTGCATACTTGATGCCCTAGAAAACATAGTGATGGTGCTAAAGAACCTTTCAGTGGTATCAGAGCCAAGCTAGAAAATTAGACGATATTAATAGAATTACGAATCCGAAACCTCGAAACAAAATCCATAGTTTCTGTCGAATTTTAAAAGTTCTCTGAAAAAAATTTAAACAGTTGCAGAATGTTATATGAGATGTAACTTGAACACCAGACAAAAATGAGCCCAATCCACCGGATTTGACCCGGTGAAAAGCTTCAAAAACCCGGCCTGGCCGGTTTTCTAATGGTGTTTGGGCTTCGTTTTTGTTTGGTGCTCCAGTCTCTGAGTTTTGGTGTTTCAGGTATTGTTTGTTTTTACTAAGATTGCATGTAATGTTATCTTTCTGTAAAAGGCAATTCGGAGTGTTTCGTATTCGTAATTTTAACATCGTTTCGGGTAACATAGACGACGTTAAAAAGTTCGAACAAAAATCAAACACCGCCTTAAGATTGCTCTCTGGAAATTTTTCAAAAGTTGAAATTTTTGGGTTTAAAAATGTTCAGAAAATTGTGCAAAGTATTGTGTGGATCCCCAAGAAAAACGAACTCCTAACTAGACCTAACGACCGCGGAACCGCGGCCAAAAGGTGCTTTTGGTGACGATTCCGCGGCGTCGTTGGTGAGGCTTGGGACATGCTCTCTTGTGCTGGTCCGTATGTGCTTGTGGCACTGTCTGGAATTTTTGAATCTAACTCAAGTGTTGAGTCCTCTGAGAATTTTGGGTGGTTGATCGATCGATCGATCGAAAAGTCTAACATCGCCTAGCTTTTATGAATGTGATAAAATATTTGGAATCCACAATAATTAGTTTTGTGAAAACTAGTTTGAATTTTATAAACCTAGAAATTTAGTCTCATTTGATCGGTTGCCACAGAGTTTTGATATGGACCAAAACTCTATCGCAATCACGTAGTGTACACGGATACTCGCCGGGTAACATTACTAGATAGCCATGCCCCATAGCCCCGACCAAGTGACTGTAGGAGAACCCCGTTGCCAAAAGCATCCCCCCGGGTGCTCGCAGTCGCGGTGTTCCGCCTAAGTGCACTTCGTCGACGGTATCGGGGTGCGGCCGTCTACTGAAGTTTCCGACGAGTATTCGATCAAGTTGTCGGGAATCTTGTTGAACTAATCGACTGATGATTGAAATGTGTTTTCAATATTGAGACTAAAATGCGGGGTTTATGAGGTTAGGCATGAAATTCGGAATATGAGATATTCCGGGTTTATGATGTCTAAGGAATTCATATGGTTAGGCATGAAATCCGAAGTATGTGATATTTCGGGTTTATGATGTCTAAGGTGGTTGCGGATTCCAATTGTTTTAGTTTTCATTTTCTTTTTTGCGACCGTAAGTGTAATATGTGGCGTATCGCCGATTTCGTTGCTATACGTCAACGACAATTGGGATACGTATATTTACTTACGTTGATGACATGTGATGTTATTTGTTGCTGGGATATGTTATATTGGATCGTCGTGTTTGAATAGTCGGGGGTTTTTGCGTGAGATGAGAGTTTTCCATTTTCATTCATGTAAAAACTTGTATGTAATATTCTTTTATTGGGGCACTTCCGGGTTGAGAATGGTGTCACCATTGATGTATATTATTTACTTTTCCGCATTAGGATAGACCCAAGGCGGGGAGCACAAGTAACCGGGTTCTAAGGCTATGTATCTTGCTATCGTCGATTCAAATGCCCTGAGTCCAGTGGGAGACCATCTCGAGGAGTCGAGTCTGGTCTCCTAATTCTAGAACTGGTAGGGTTGCTTGCCGCTCTCGTAGGGGTCTAGGGATGTGGGTTTAGCTATTCATCACTGTTTCCCCCAATCAGAGCAAAGCTCTGTTCAAATTTTGAAATTTGAAATGATGCAGCGCTCACGTGCAAAGCATGAGAGCGCTCGCGCCGAGAGCGCCAGCGCTAAAAGTCAAAGACTCTGAGGCAGCGCTCACGTGCAAAGCATGAGAGCGCTAGCGCTAGATGCGCCAGCACTAAGAGTCAAAGACTCGGATGCAGTGCTCACGTGCAAAGCACGAGAGCGCTAGCGCTAAATGCGCTAAGCGCTAAGAGTCAAAGACTCTGATGCAGCGCTCACGTGCAAAGCACGATAGCGCGAGCACTAAGTGCGCTAGCACCAAGAGTCAAAGACTCTGATCCAGCGCTCACGTGCAAAGCACGAGAGCGCTAACGCTGGAACTAAATGTTCCCCATCCTTGGATCAAAGATCTAACAAAAATGACTAAAAATCATCAAATTACCTCTGAAAATTAGAGCACCGTTGGATCAAAGATCCAACGGTGATTAAAAATCACCAAGATACAGAATAAGTTCTGTATGGGAAAAGATTTTCCCAGTCTTGTTAAAAAACAAGAAGATTGCCTTCTGTAAAACAGAAGCCCTAGAATCAAAGATCCAACGGTGGGAAACATTCCTAAATCAATCAGAGAAAAGATCTATTCAACTGAGTCAACAAATCAGCCTCCCCTATATAAAGGACCGAAGACTTCAAAGAAAAGAGCAAGCTCTCGGAAGAAGAAGAATTTCTTCAAGATAAATAAAATAGAGAGATCATAGCATCTCATCATAAAAATAGGGGAAAGAAGAATTCAATTCTCTTCAGATCACAGATCCATAAAGGCAAAGCCTTTCACAAAAAATAAGAGATTGTGACATCTCCTATAAAAATAAGAACTTTGTTCTTAAACTCACGAGACAAAGTCTCTTATGAACGAGAATTCAATTCTCAGAGCGCAAAACTGATCAAAGTTGCCTAAAAAGAGCCTTAGCGCTCCAAATTAAAAAGAAGCGCCTTAGCGCTCCAAGACTGGCGCGCAGCGCCGCAGTGCTCCTAGCGCTCTAATTTAAAGAAGTGCCTCAGCGCTCCAAGACTGACGCTCAGCACCAAGCGCACCACGTACTCCTCATGTGTGCGCTCTTTCACAAGAAGCGCCTCAGCGCTCCAAGACTGGTGCTCAGCGCCAAGCACACCATGTGCTCCTCAGGTGTTCGCTCTTTCACAAGAAGCGCTCTGCACTCATTTACTGGCACTAAGCACACCACGTACTCCTCACGTGTGCGCTCTTTCACAAGGAGCGCTCTGCACTCATTTATTGGCGCTAAGCGCACCACGTGCTCCTCATGTGTGCGCTCTTTCACAAGGATCGCTCTGCACTCATTGACTGGCGCTCAGCGCCAAGCGTGCCATGTGCTCCTCACGTGTGTGCTATCTCACAGGAAGCGCCTTAGCGCTCTAAATCCGGCGCGCAGCGCCAAGCGCACCACATGCTCCTCACGTGTGCGCTGAGAGAACATAAACTGTTCTTTAAACAAAGCCCAGAGCCATAATGATGCCCGGCACTCAATAAAAGACAAAAATGTTGTCAGAACCCAAACCAATGCTCAGCAATGTTAAATGAAAAGGGACTGAGCCTAATTAAATGTTCAACATTTTAGCTGAGTGGGCCGAGCACAAATTGGCCACAGATCCCTCATTTAGACTAATTGAGCCCATATGCTCATAAATCTTTTTAACTAATCTTAGTCCCAAACTTGACTACAGATCTCCCAACCAATATTAGTTCAAGGGTACATCTTTTCATACCTCTGATATATGTCGTTGTAATTCTTCAACGTCTTCAGAGAGATGGAGGGTCCCAATAACCAATAACTTCATGGACTATGATGTCCTTAAACTTTACGGACTGTGGGGTCCTTAAACTCATGGACTATGATGTCCTTAAACTTTACGGACTGTGGGATCCTTAAACTCATAGACTATGATGTCTTTAAACTTTACAGACTATGACGTCTTTAAACTGGACCGCAATGTCCCTAAACTAAAACAATAGAATCCAAATGCTCTTTTGTTAAATCTAAATGATCCTGTTAAGTAGATCTTAGTCTAAAATTAGACTAACGTATTATTAACAAACGTTTAAGTTGATCTTAGTCTCAAATGAGATTAACGATTCTTAAACCCAACCCAAAACCAAATCTAAGAAAATACGGATTTGGACAAATCCACGCCCTACGGGCGACAATATAAATTAGTCTCTGTATACAATCCACGGGCAACCAAAAAAAAACAAATATACATGACACGAAGTGACCATCTGGAAAAGGAGAAAGTGATTACCGTGATGCGGTAGCATAATTAACTGCAGGGGCGTGCGCCTGCAGGGAAGAGCGTCCCCACAATCAAAAACCCTTCAAATGAGGGGGGATCTGACGAAGTCTGCTATATCAGCCGCATCCGTCTAGATCTTCGATACATGGTGCCATAAATCAACTTGGTATCTTCGGAGAGGTGGACGGATAAAACCAAATAGCATCTACCCCCAAATTCAGGCAAGACGACCTACGCGGTTCCGTCTCTGTATTCGGCGGAGAACAATCACGACCATGGAAACCGTGGTTTTAACTGGCTTAATTTAAAACACGGAATTCCTAGTATATCCAATATTTCATATGTGGACTTCTGCTGCTGATATTCTGTGATGTGATCACTTTATATGATGAGACGAATGTTGTTATTATATATATGATATATAATAAACGTTGCTTATGTTTTGCACCCGCGCTAGTCCCGTCCCGCTATGTCGTTAGTTAAGTAACCTAACGGTGCATAACGGGACACTGTGGCGAATACGGATGGCATAAGCGTACGTTCTATTTTCGTTTCTTTATCTGTGATGCTTAGGAAGCATAATTGATGGGACTTCATTAATTAGATTAATGAAAAAGAAAGAAACCTAAAGATGTTGTAGAATCAAATTTTCAAAAATGGTAGCTCTAGTTTTTGCTTTGCATAGTGGTATTCCTTGATGAATATCGAGCACCTCATTCGATGAGGAAAGAGCCGAGATCCCTTCACCAGGAGTGACCTCTTTAGCAAAACCTAGCAGATGCTACAGCCGACTCGGTTTTGTTTTGTTTTATTGCTTTTCTAGTTCTTACTTTACGTAGTGGTATTCATGAATATCCAGCACCTCATTCGATGAGGAAAGAGCCGAGATCCCTTCACCATGAATGACCTCTTTAGCAAAACCTAGCAGATGCTACAGCCCACTCGGTTTTATTTTTTTGATTGCTTTTCTAGTTCTTAGTTTGCATAGTGGTATTAGCGAAACTAGCAAAAGCCTCAAAAACACTTCTTTTCAAAATCACTTGTTTCTACAACGATATCAAGTTCATTACGCAAAAGGTTTTCTTAAAAACTTGTCGTAGCCTTCCGTCATTTCAAATAAGTACTATTTAGTATTCGTGCTGCGTTTGTTGGCTTTGTTCAAGGCGTAGTGTGCGGTAGCTGATTAACGCTTATCTGCAAAGCATGTGATACGAATAGATTAAAGTAGTCGTACGACCTTTTTGGCCTTTGTCAAGGATCGTGCGGGTGGGTTTAATTCAATCAGGAAATGTACGGGTTGAACTTGACTAGCGGCCTATGGTTTGTTGGCCTTTGTCAAGGTCATAAGACGTTAGGGGCAAAACATTATCGGGAATTTCAAGTGTTGAAATCTGCAATGAGATTGCATACCTTCTATGAGATAGTTGGATCCAGATACCCACTGCGAGTAAGAGTTACTCATGTGAGAGTTTTACACTTCACAATTAGTCGATCAAGTAGGTGAATAGAAAGGTGTTAACGGGGTTATGCCTCTGGAAAAATGGGGTTTATTTTAATTAGGTCTGTGCGAAAGCACGGGGAACCTACCTCAAAGTACCGACACTATCCTGGCTGAAAGATTGGCGAACTTATAGGGTGTAATTAATCCCGGCTAGTCTTACCTTTTAGGGTTTGAAGGAAGATTTGATAAAAACAGTGGGAGCCATCCTGATTAGATAAAATAATAACCAATCTAATCTTGCAAAAGCATACGCCGAGTGTTTTATTCTCTCTCTCTCCTGGTAGCGACCATGTCACGCCTTAATCAAGATAATAATATGGATGTATTAACCGAACCCACTTGTTATACTAAGCTGGGGAACGTTGGTTCCGATCTATCTTATAATTTTTATAAGTCCGAGAGGGAAATAGGGGAATATCAGGATTCCCACGCCACCCAAACGAGGAATGTGTATGTTGATGCATCTTTTTTGGGTGTGTTAATTACCAAGAACTGTTTCTCAGTACACTCTACGTCCTGGGTATTAGATATCGGATCAGGATCCCACATATGTAATATGTTACATGGGCTAAAAAAGGTAGACAACTGGGAAAGAGTGATCATTTTCTAAGAGCAGGGAATGGTGCAAATGTTGCAGCCAAAGCAGTTGGCAAATATCACCTTATATTACCAACTGGTAATACATTGATTCTGAACGAATATCATTACATACTGAACCTGATATGCAATATTATATCATTTTCTTTATTGAGTAAAGAAGGATATAATTTCGTATTGCAGGATAATATTATGAATATTTTCCTGAATCAAAAGTTGATTGGATCAGGCACGTTATATAATGGCATATACGTTCTAAATCAAATTACAGTTCTTAACGTACAGAACACACATAAGAGGAAAAGTTCAGAAATGAACGAATTCTTCTTGTGGCATTGTAGACTAAATCATATCAATGCGACACGATTAGCTAAGTTATATAAGAATGGATATTTAAATCAGTTCGAATTTACATCCTATGAAACTTGCCAGGCATGTCTCAAAGGAAAGATGACCAAAACTCCGTTTACTGGATACGGAGAAAGAATTACTGAACTCTTGGGAATGATACATAGTGATGTATGCAGCCCTATGTCTACACATGCCAGGGTTGGTTCTTTGTACTTCATCATATTCACCGATGATCTCTCAAGATTCGGACATGTGTTACTGTTGAAAGACAAGTCTGAAGCTTTTGATATATTCAAGGAATATAAGTGCAAAGTAGAGAACCAAACGGGTAGAAGTATTAATGTCCTTCGATGTGATCAGAAAGGAGAATACTTGAGTACGGAGTTCCTGGATTATTTAAAAGAGAATGGGATTCTCGCTCAGCTTACTCCTCCGTATACACCACCGCACAACGGTGTATCGGGACGGAAGATCCGCACCCTATTAGATATGGTATGCTCTATGATGAGTACTATTGAGTTGCATGTTTCCTTTTGGGGTTATGCGCTTGAGAAGCCGCATACCTATTGAATAGAGTTCCAACGAAATCAATGCCTACCACTCCATATGAGATATGGAATGGGAAGAGACCATCTCTTAAACAAGTTAAGATATGGGGTTGTCCGACCTATGTTGAAAAGCAAAATCCAGACAAGCTCGTGGCAAGGTCAGTACTGTGTAAGTTTGTTGGATATCCCTAACATTCACGAGGGTATATCTTCTACCAAACTGAGGAGTAAAAGGTGTTTTGTTTTCTCAGCATGCCACCATTTTAGAAAAGGAATTTCTTATGGAAGAAAGTAGTGGTCATGAAGTAGAACTGGAAGAAGTTCCAGCTAGACAAACTAACAGCTGATGATTTGGTAGAACCTGAGGATTCAATAGTTCCCGATGAACCTCAGCCTCTCCGCAGATCTAATAGGGTTTCTCATCCGTCTGAGAGATACTACGGTTTTCTCAATGACAGTGGGAGCGAGGATTGCATCATGGAAGATGATGACCCAACTAGTTTCGAGCAGGCCATCACGAGTAGGGACTCTGTGAAATGGATGGATGCTATGCGATCTGAGATGGAATCCATATACACCAACAAAGTATAATTTTGGAAGTTGCACCTGAAGGGGTAAAACCCATCGGGAGCAAGTGGATCTTGAGAAGGTTCTTGGTGTAGATGGAAAAGTTGAGACTTTCAAAGCTAGACTTGTTGCAAAAGGTTGTCGTCAATAACCAGGTGTGGATTTTGATGAAACATTTTCACTAGTGGCTATGCTTGAGACCATCCGGATCCTACTTGCCATTGTTGCATACCATGAATATGAAATATGGCAGATCGACGTCAAGACCGCTTTTCTAAATGGTGATTTAGAAGGGAGCGTGTACATGACGCTGCCAGAAGATTTCGTAGACAATAGGAGCAGTGGGAAGGTGTGCAAGTTGCTCAAATCAATATACGGATTAAAACACGCATTGCGGAGTTGGAACATCTGTTTTGATGTGGCAGTCAAAGAGTTTGACTTCATCAAAATGGTAGATGAACCTTATATATACAAGAAGGTTGTAGAGAGTAAGGTTGTCTTCCTCGTATTGTATGTTGATGACATATTCTTGATAGGAAATGGTGTTCCTATGCTACACTCGGTTAAGCTCCTCTTATCACAATGTTTCTCCATGGAGGATCTGGATGATGCCTCCTACATCCAGTAATTAAGATCTATAGAGATAGATCTGAGAGGATGTAACATACTCACTAGGTGTAGTGAGTAGGTGTCAATCAGATCCTGGGAAGAAACACTGGATAGCTGTGAAGAACATTCTTAAGTACTTGAGAAGCACTAAAGAAACGTTCTTGGTATTTGGTAACGGTGAACTCCATATAGAGTCCTTTACCGATTCAAGCTTCCAGTGTGATAAGGTCGATTGTAAGACAGTCTCGGGTTTTGTCTTTACCCTCAGTGGAGGGACGGTATGTTGGAAGAGTTCCAAGCTAGATACAATGGCAGACTCGACGATAAAGGGTGAATACATCGCTACTAACGATACTACCAAAGAGATTGTCTGGGTATAAAATGTTCATGAGATGAACTTGGTTCCTACCATTGTAGAGCTTTAGCACAGGAACCCCGGTCCCAGACATATTCTTAGGCAGTATCACCTGATCAGGGAGATGGTTGATCTCCGGACGATCGAGGTCAGGAGAGTTGATAGGAAGAATGACACGGCGGATCCACTCACAGAGGCAAAAACCCCAGATACAGTTTGAGAGTTTTTGGGACGTTGGGTATGAGATACTACAACAACTGGTCTTAGTGCAAATGGGAGATTGTTACTTGTATGTATGCCCTAGAGGCCATTATTGTACATGATTGTATATTACAATGGATGCTTGGACATATATAGGAAGAAATTTCTTACTCGACATGATAGTATGCTATCTGGTTGCTCTTTATCTTAACATGTAGACTTGTATTGTAATACTGTCTTTCTCTCACATGTTGATAAAGCCCTTAGGATGTGTATTTGACTACCATTACTATAATGGAGATCATACTATTGGGGCCAGGGTAGTCCATAAGTTCATCCTTTAATTGTTCCTAGTCGAGGGTGTATCAAGACGGGGCATCGATATTCCAGAATAGACTAGCGTATACGCTTCTTAACCCATATGATGGGCGATGGATGATCCCATATCTATTGGTGTTTGACATCAAAGATGGTATACGGGTGCTCAGTAGAGATTGGGTACACTGAACAGGACTTGCCGAGAACTCCTAAATGGTATTATACCTAACGTCAGATAGCAGTTCTCTGGTGACACTGGTACAGGTTAATCTGTAGACCCAAGATCGTCATAGAGTCTTGTGTGATTCCCACTGTGGTTTGATTTCCACCTTACCACATTCAAGAGAGCGTGCAAAATGGTGGTTTTTGGATACAGTCCCGAGTCACATGGAGGCAATGAGCGATAGGAGGGGTTTCGTCTCTCCCGGTATTGGGGGTTGATGTTGCGCTGTGCTCGATTGGCTATAACAGGAAGTCCCTGGCCAGGGCTGATACTGAGATTTACTGGTAAGTGTTATCAGTAGTTTCTCGACCCGTTATGAGCCTCATATTGTCATTGTAGGGTGTTTTTCGTCACCCCATTAAGATGGAAATACACGCGCGCTTGTCAGGCGCATTACAGATTCCTCCTGTCTAGGATAGGCTGGGGTTTATTGATTGCGGGGATCCAAATCTCCGGCAGCCACGGACTAAGCTGCCATTAATTACCCCTCGCCTTTGGAGCGAGGGAACCTCCGATTAACGGGTCAAACAGGTCATGCGAACTCAGTGTGCAGTGTATGTGTGTTGTGTTTTGAAAGAGCGTTTTGGATATATCGGGGGCCCCGCATAGTTTTTACGGGGGTCCCGCTACCCGGATAGCGGGCTGGGGGTCAAGGGGCTAGCAGCCCCATTGCGGGGTGCGGGGCAGCGCCCCGTTAGAAAAAATTTTCTGACAGGGACAGTGTCGTGGAGTATGTGTGTGTGTATATGTATATATACATATATATATATATAAAAAAAGGGAAAGGGCATCCAAAGGATGCGTGAGAAAAAGCGCCAGCGCTTTGGGTGCTAACGCTTTGAGTGCAAGGACGCTAGCGCCCTACGTGTGAGGCACGTGAGCACTCGGACGCTAGCGCCTTGAGCGCAAGAGCGCTAGCGCCCCACGTGCTAGGCACGTGGGCGTTCGGGCGCTAGCGCTCTGAGCGCAAGAGCGCTAGCGCCCCACGTGCCAGACACGTGGGCGCTCGGGCGCTAGCGCTCTGCGCGCAAGAGCGCTAGCGCCTTGTGTGCCAGGCACGTAGGTGCTCGGGAGGCAAAAAGGACTTGGTCCCTGCAATGGGAGTCGTACTCCCAGAAATGAGCACTTATTATTTTGTATATATGTATATATATGAGGAGTTAAACTCCTAGGATATTTTGAGGCTGATGAAGGGGCTTCCCCCCTTGAGCCCTGGATCTTCCCCAAAGTGGGGTTTCTGGAGATGGGTCTCCTTCTTCTTTCTGTCGTTTGGCCGGATCTTGGAGAAAGGGAGTGAGATTTAAAAATCTCCCCTTTTTGAGATCTAATGGAAGATCCAAGCTCCTCTTTGTGGGTTTTGTGGTGAAAAACTATTTAGTTTTGGAAAAGAAAGAGTAAAACTCTTGATTTAATTCAAAAGAAAGAAGAAGGTTTTAGAACCTTGAGAAAGGAGAAAGAGGCATAGGCCTAAGTTTTGGGGAATGAAAAGTCTATTAGATATTTTCATCATATTGCCTTATATAGACTTACATATTTACGTATAGCCTCTTGGGCTTTACAAAATGGCATTTTGCCCATCCCATGGCTCATGTGCCATTTCTTTTTGCACATAAGCCATGGGCTTACAAAAATTTGGCTTTATGCCCATTTTGTTTACATTCATGCATAAAAAATTACATAAAAATTATTTATTACATGATTTTTATTTTGGCATGGAGGAGGGCCGGCCGCTTCATGTTCGGACTCGACCTGAGCATGGGCCCACTTGATCTGGGCTTGGGCCCACTTGGCTTGGGGTTGACCTTGACTTTGACTTGGTCAACCGGGATGCAATTTTCGACCCCAACAAAGTGCCCCCCATCAATAAATGCACACCACATGTGGGTTGTGTGCATGAAATTGATGGATCTTCTTTCGCGTGGAGGCGAATTGCTTTGGTTCCCACTTTTTGGGATGCACTGCCCTTTTTACGACATGGACGGTCGACGTTTGCTTCTCCGAGGCGGAGTGTCCGTGGTAGACGTTTCCCTGACCCGGAGCGATTTGGTTCCTACATTGTAGGAAGCCTGCACTGCCCTTTTTGCGACATGGACGGTCGACGCTCTGATCCGGAGCGATTTGGTTCCCGATTTATGGGAATACTGCACTGCCCTTTTTGCGACATGGACGGTCGACGCTCTGATCCGGAGCGATTTGGTTCCCGATTTGTGGGAAGCCTGCACTGCCCTCTTTGCGACATGGACGCTTGACGCTTGACGCATCTCCGAGATGGAGTGTCCATGGTAGACTTTTCCCTGGCCTGGAGCGATTTGGTTCCCGATTTGTGGGAAGCCTGCACTGCCCTTTTTGCGACATGGACGGTCGACGCTCTGATCCGGAGCGATTTGGTTCCCGATTTATGGGAAGCCTGCATTGCCCTTTTTGCGACATGGACGGTCGACGCTCTGATCTGGAGCGATTTGGTTCCCGATTTGTGGGAAGCCTGCATTGCCCTTTTTGCGACATGGACGGTCGACGCTTGACGCGTCTCCGAGACGGAGGGTCCGTGGTAGACTTTTCCCTGGCCCGGAGTAATCTGGTTCCTGCTTTGTAGGAAGCCTGCACTGCCCTTTTTTGCGACATGGACGGTCGAAGCTCTAATCCAAAGCAATTTGGTTCCCGATTTGTGGGAAGCCTGCACTGCCCTTTTTGCGACATGGACGACCGACGCTAGAAGCGTCTCCGAGACGGAGTGTCCGTGGTAGACTTTTCCCTGGCCCGGAGTGATCTGGTTCCTGCTTTGTAGGAAGCCTGCACTGCCCTTTTTTGCGACATGGACGGTCGACGCTCTGGTCAGGAGCGATTTGGTTCCCGATTTATGGGAAGCCTGCACTGCCCTTTTTGCGACATGGACGGTCGACGCTCTGATCCGGAGCGATTTGGTTCCCGATTTGTGGGAAGCCTGCACTGCCCTTTTTGTGACATGGACGGTCGACGCTCTGATCCGGAGCGATTTAGTTCCCGATTTTTGGGAAGCCTGCACTGCCCTTTTTGCGACATGGACGGTCGACGCTCTGATCCGGAGCGATTTGGTTCCCGATTTATGGGAATCCTGCATTGCCCTTTTTGCGATATGGACGGTCGACGCTTAACGCGTCTCCGAGACGGAGTGTCCGTGGTAGACTTTTCCCTGGCCCGGAGTGATCTGGTTCCTGCTTTGTAGGAAGCCTGCACTGCCCTTTTTTGCGACATGGACGGTCGACGCTCTGATCCGGAGCGATTTGGTTCCCGATTTGTAGGAAGCCTGCACTGCCCTTTTTGCAACATGGACGGTCGACGCTTGACGCGTCTCCGAGACGGAGTGTCCATGGTAGACTTTTCCCTGGCCCGGAGTGATCTGGTTCCTGCTTTGTAGGAAGCCTGCACTGCCCTTTTTTGCAACATGGACGGTCGACGCTCTGATCCGGAGCGATTTGGTTCCCGATTTGTTGAAAGCCTGCACTGCCCTTTTTGCGACATGGACGGTCGACGCTCTGATCCGGAGCGATTTGGTTCCCGATTTGTGGGAAGCCTGCACTGCCCTTTTTGCGACATGGACGGTCGACTTGATTCTGAGACGAAGCATAATTTTGACAGGGAAGGCAGTTACACCGAGGCAAAGCATGATTTCGGCACGGGGTGCACATTCTGAGACGAAGCATGATTCCGGCACAGAGCTTGCTGGTGACTTGATTCCGAGACGAAGCATAATTTCGACAGGGAAGGCAGATACGCCGAGACGAAGCATGATTTCGACACGGGGTACACTCTGAAACGAAGCATGATTCCGGCGCGAAGCATGATTCTGGCGCAAAGCTTGTCGGCTGACTTGATTCCGAGACGAAGCATAATTTCGACAGGGAAGGAAGATACGCCGAGGCGAAGCATGATTTCGACATGGGGTACACTCTGAAACGAAGCATGATTCCGGCGCAGAGCTTGTCGGCTGATTTGATTTGGGTTGACATCAGCATCGCTATACTGGAATATGGTACCAGAAGCGAATCATCATCTGTCTTTGAGAGGATTTTGGGATTTGGTTTTTTTTTCTTGGCGGCATCTGTATTGCTGCACTGGAATAATGCCAGGAGCAACTCATCATTTGTCCCGGGAGGATTTGGGAATTGGTTTTGCTTGGCACCAGTATCGCTACACTGGAATATGGTACCAGGAACGAATCATCATTTGCGCTTGCTTATCAGGAAGCGATGGTTTAGGAGACAGGTTTTAGGTCTCTATCACCTAAGACTTTTCAATTTTGTGAGCCGTAAGGGTCTCACAAAGCATTTTCTCCCTACGGGTCATAGGGATCCCGTAGGTGTATTTTCTCCTTAGGAGTCGTGGGGACTCCTAAGTGTGTTGCTCTTTTGTGAGTCGTAAGGATCTCACGCGGGAATTTTCTCCTCACAAAGTCGAGAGGACTTTGTGAGTGCATTTCATCTCTTTTTCACGAGTTTGCGTCCTTTCGGGTTTTCACAAACTCGCCGGCAGTCCTGCTGTTTTTACTCACGGAGCCCTTTTGGGTTTTCATCCGTGCCCATTTTGCTTGTGGACATACCTTTTTTTTAACCGCCGGTGGGACTTTGGAATGTGGTCTCGCCGGTAGGACTTGGGAGAGATTGGGATCGTTTTACGCCCGTGGATTGTATACGGTTTTGCAGGATGTATGATCCAGACCGTAGGGCCGTAAAAATTTCGGGACTTTGTCGGCGACTGCATCGCTGCACTGGAATATGGTACCAGGAGCGACTCATCATTCGCCGTTGGGGTATGGGATTTGGAATTTGGTTGGCGTCTGCATCGCTGCACTGGAATATGGTACCAGGAGCGACTCATCATTCGCCATTGGGAATTTGAGTTTTGGACGGCGTCTGCATCGCCGCACTGGAATATGGTACCAGGAGCGACTCATCATTCGCCGTTGGGATTTGAGAAATTTGGAATTTTGGTTGGCGTCTGCATCGCTGCACTGGAATATGATACCAGGAGCGACTCATCATTCGTCGTTGCCTATTGGGAAGCGATGGCTTAGGAGACAGGTTTAGATCGCTATCACCTAAGGCTTTTCAATTTTATGGGACGTAAGGGTCCCGTAAAAGCATTTTCTCCCTACGAGTCATAAGGATCCCGTAGGTGCGTTTTCTCCTTAGGGGTCGTGAGAACCCCCAAGTGTGTTTTTCCTTTGTGAGTCGTAAGGATCCCACGAAGGTTTGTTCTTCTCATGCATCGTGAGGACACATGAGTGGGTCTTCCCAATTGAGCATAATTCCAAGGGCGGAGACCAGCCGCGTAACTGGTGATTACGGTGGGGCATGGGTATGATGAGAATTATTTGAGCCTGTGAATTGTATACGGTAGTCAATTTGGGGACTGACCGTAGGGCTGGAAGAATTTTGGGAAATTGGATTTTAAATGGCGTCTGCATCGCTACATTGGAATATGGTACCAGGAGCGACTCATCATTCGCCGTTGGATTTTTTTTTGGTTGTTTTTTTTTTACCGCGATTGCTCTATCATTTCAGCTTTTTTTATCGCGAAGATCGCGATTGCCCTATCATTTCGGCTTTTATTTTTCTTTTATTTACACATTTTTTGTTTATTTACATATAAATATATATATATATATATTACATTCCCAATTTAACGACTTAGAGTTCGACTGTTCCCAGTTTAATGACGTGGTGGTCGACTATTTCCAGTTTAACGACGTGGTGGTCATCCGACGGGGAGCTTAGAGAAGATACCCGATTGAGCAGTTGTCGAGGGTACCGCTGGAGCTTGCTCCAGATGCCCCGTTGCTTCGTTGACAGTGATGGCCTTGCCCCCAGCTGGAGCGATGGAGAGTCGTTCGGAAACGGATTTATGCTTGGGCTGAGGTGCCCTCGAGACCATGACATTTGGCCTTTTCCCTTTTGAGACTGGTTTGTCTGTTACCGGAGTTTGAGGAGCTGGGACGGCGTTGGATGACACGAACATAATAGAGCCAAATAGTAGCGGCGGCTCTTCCTACTGTCGTCCGAGACTTGCCGGGAGGACCGTCCTGGCGTCCATCTTCATCGTGTAGGAGATGGGAGCCTTGCTGAGAGCTGAGATCGTCCTTGGAGACATTGTTGAAAAGTGATCGCTTGAAGACCTGGATGAAAAAGCTTTATTTTAGTATAAATATAGATATGTATACTGATTGAGTTCGCATGAACGTTTAACCCGAAATATGGGAGGAGAGATTGGTCCCACCGGGCGTGCCAGAATCTGTAGGGTGTTTCTCGTCACCCCATTGAGATGGGAATACGCGCGCGCTTTTCAGGCACATTACAGATTCCCCCTGCCTAGGGTAGGCTGGGGTTTATTGATTGCGGGGATCCAAATCTCCGGCAGCCACGGACTAAGCTACTGTTAATTACCCCTCGCCTTTGGAGCGAGAGAACCTCCAATTAACGGGTCAAACAGGTCATGCAAACTCAATGTGCAGTGTATGTGTGTTGTGCTTCGAAAGGGGGTTTTGGATATATCAGGGGCCCCGCAGAGTTTTTACGGGGGTCCCGCTACCCGGATAGCGAGCTGGGGGTCAAGGGGGCTAGCAGCCCCCTTACGAGGTGCAGGGCAGCGCCCCGTTAGAAATTTTTTTCTAACAGGGACAGTGTCGTGGAGTGTGTGTGTGTGTGTGTGTGTGTGTGTGTGTATACATATATATAAAAAAAGGGGAAAGGGCATCCAAAGGATGCGTGAGAAAAAGTGCCAGCGCTTTAGGTGCTAGCGCTTTGAGCGCAAGGACGCTAGCGCCTTGCATGCCAGGCACGTGGGCGCTCGGGAGGCAAAAGGGACTTGGTCCCTGCAATGGGAGTTGTACTCCCAGATATGAGCACTTATTATTTTGTATATATGTATATATATGAGTTAAACTCTTAGGATATTTTGAGGCTGATGAAGGGGCTTCTCCCCTTGAGCCCTGGATCTTCCCCAAAGTGGGGTTTCTGGAGATGGGTCTCCTTCTTCTTCCTGTCGTTTGGTCGGATCTTGAAGAAAGGGGGTGAGATTTAAAAATCTCCCCTTTTGAGATCTAATGGAAGATCCAAGCTCCTCTTTGTGGGTTTTGTGGTGAAAAACTATTTAGTTTTGGAAAAGGAAGAGTAAAACTCTTGATTTAATTCAAAAGAAAGAAGAAGGTTTTAGAACCTTGAGAAAGGAGAAAGAGGCACAGGCCCTAAGTTTTGGGGAATGAAAACTCTATTAGATATGTTCATCATGTTGCCTTATATAGGCTTACATATTTACGTATAGCCCCTTGGGCTTTACAAAATGGCATTTTGCCCATCTCATGGCTCATGTGCCATTTCTTTTTGCACATAAGCCATGGGCTTATAAAAATTTGGCTTTATGCCCATTTTGTTTACATTCATGCATAAAAAATTACATAAAAATTATTTATTACATAATTTTTATTTTGGCATGGAGGAGGGCCGGCCGCTTCATGTTCGGACTCGACCTGGGCATAGGCCCACTTGATCTGGGCTTGGGCCCACTTGGCTTGGGGTTGACCTTGACTTTGACTTGGTCAACCGGGGTGCAATTTTCGACCCCAACAGGCATGACTTATCAAGTTATTGGGGTCTGACGTTTACCACCCCTAGACTAGATATGCGACATATCAGACGAAGAGACCGGACTGTACAGTAGTGTTGTTGTTGGATTCACACGAGTATGGACAAGCTTGCTTGTTGATCTTCTGATCACTCAATACCCGGGTAGCCGTTACGTCCAGGTAGTACCGCTGACGGCTTGTGGATGACTGATATGATCATTACCTACTGTCGGCGTATTGACGAGTCATTAGAGTCCTACACAGAGGTTTCCTAGCTCATGCGAAACGAAGTAGGGCACATATGTGATATGTGCGGGACCGAGATTAATACGTGTATGTGATACCGTATTCCATTCTCGCGATACAGGGTATATGAGATATAACCGGATTGTTGAATCAAGTGTTGATTCAATGATATGTTATATGTATATGTGATATGCATATAAATGATATTAGTCGGTTGTATGCGATACAACCGGGTTATTAAATCAAGTGTTGATTTAATAATTTAATGTGTAATTATATATTTGATATATTAATATACATCAACTAATATTAGCTCACTTAAGAAAATGGTCTCTCTTTGTACGTTTAATATATATGTGATATATATTATTGTATTTATTGTATCATGCTTGATGATACATGCTACATGGGTGTATGAGACTTACACCATTCCATAGATAATAAGTGGGTTATTATTTATTTAAGGTAATTCAAAATTATGTGGAAATTAAGCATGGTTGGAAGCTTGGAGAAGCTTGTGGTAACCATCGACTTAGTCCACTAATTTTGTTTTACTCTAGATATTTATTAACCTAACTAGTATCTTTTAGCCATGGTTTAATCTCTACATGAGTTATATATGATATTTCTCACCCATGGTTGTTAATTACCAACTTGAGCTTCTTCTTCATCTCTTTCCTAGCTCTCTCGAGTTTTGAATGGGGTAAAAAGAAAAGGAGAAAAATAATTCTAAAGTGAGCAAAAATCCTACTTCATCAAGCTACACTAGATTAGCCATTTAGTTTAGGTTGTTTGCTTCACTAATTCCCAATTAGTGAAGAAGTAGCTTGAGTTGGAGATTTCTCGACGTAGATCATCTTCGGCCTTGAAGACTTCAAGCAAGCTTGTTCCTGTTGCCTTGTGAACCCTTAATAGAGTCCGGGAGATCACTACTTGGAGCGAAGGGACTACTACACGGAGCTTTAGAAGTGAAGGACCAGTCTACAAAGGTTGTATTCCTCATTCACTTAGTGTAATGTTTGATTACATGCTAGCTTACTCCTAATCCTCTAGTTAGATCCTTGGTTATAGGTTGCTTAGCACTCTAAGTTTTTTTAAATTGCATACTTGATGCCCTAGAAAACATAGTGAGGGTGTTAAGGAACCTTTCATTAATTACGCTTAACGTATTTATTTTCATAATAAATACGTTGCGGGCTTGCCATGTCACCGTTTCCGTATAGTGGGAAGCGAGGCGTGACGGTTTTGTTGGCGGCCCATGCAGGTCAGTTCTGCATGAAGTCTTAAGCAATATATTATAAAAATTATAAGAATCAGCAACTATGCATTCCTTACATTTCAAATTTCTTAAATCTATCCTAACCTTTCATTTTCTATCAAGGTGATGGATTCTCCCAACACCACCAGTACCAATGTCAATGGCAACACACCACCACCTATTTTACCACCTCCTCCTACCGTTGCTGCTCCAATCAATGAACATACGATGCTTCTAGAAGCTATCAAAAGCCTTCTGGAGGACCAGCAGCAGCAGACTGCTATTCTTATGAACCGTCCCGAAGCCGAAGCACCTGGAGTAAAAAATTCCATGCGTTGCATCCCAGGAACTTTTTAGGGAAAGAAAGTCTTCTTGAGGCTGAAGAATGGGCCCAGAGTATAGAGGATGACCTTACCATAGCACAGGTACTAGACATAGCTTGGGTTCGTGTGGCCAAACCCCAACTCACCGACAACGCAAGAATCTGATGGAAAGCAGAGGAAAGCCGTCTCACACAACCCATAGAGTGGAAGACGTTCCGCGATCTGTTTGATGCAAAGTTCTTTCCCGAGACTGCCCATTTTGAGATGGAACAGCAGTTCATCCACCTACAACAAGGCTCTATGTGGGTAAAATCAGTAGATGAATATGATGCCGAATTCATCATGCTTAGCAGGTAAAGAATTCGTATCAAATTCTATTCCGTAAGACACAACACTATCCTGACATCATCATCTTATCAGGTTCACGGCACACTTGATCCCGACCGATGAGATTCGGGTTATACGATTCCAACAGGGCTCAGACCCAGAGATTCAGGCGGCATTAGCCACAGAGACTACCCAACTCATGAACTCGCCCTGAAGGCAGCACGTCGTTACGAAGCAGTGGTCAAGAAGAAGGGTAAGCCCCAAACAGCCGGAATCAAACGCCCTGCTACCCAGATGACAGGAGGAGCCTCTTCTAGGCCGACTTTTGCACCCAAGAGGCCAGGAGAATCAGTTAACAGGTCCGGTCCAGATTTCTGTTTTTACTGCAAGAGAACTGGACACTTGTCGAATGACTGCAGGCGTGCAAATGGCCTGTGTTTGATTTGTGGCACATCTACTCACGCTATTAGAGCATGCCCATATCGTATTAACACAGCACCAGCACCCAGATCAGTAATTACAGCCCCGCAGAAGCCAGCCATTCAGGCACCTGCACCCCGCCTAGCTCTTCCTGCACCATCTCCACGTGGCCACCTGCACAGCTTCATCGTCAATTCCACCAGGCACAGAGAAACGCGCCTCAAGAGCAGAGGAATGTGCCTCCGGCAAGGAGGAATGTATCGAGACGACAGACTTTTACAATGACGGTCGAGGAGGCCGAAGCCACAGGACAAGTCATCACTGATAAAATCCCCCATCATTTCAATCTTTCAATCCTTATGTATCGTCATACTTTTCCTATATCTAAACACGATCTCACACAACTTAGGTACTATACTAGTAGCCACCCTTCCTGCACTCGCACTTTTCGACACTGGAGTTTCACACTACTTCATGTCACAACGATTCATGAGAACGCATGCGATTCTCGTGAAGCCACTCATTTCAAGCTGGAATGTCAGTTCCGGGAATGGAGTCTTGAAGGCAACTTTGGGGTATGGTCAGTGCCCAGTCGTAGTTTGCAGTTGAGAATTCTACACAAATTTCAAAGTACCGATACCAAATTTCGGTGTTGTGTTGGGAATGGATTGGTTGGAAGTATTATATGCTACTATTGACTGCCGTCAAAAGAGGGTAGTATTTAAGATACCAGATCACCCAGTCTTCTATTTCAAAAGTGGAGATAGAACTTTGGGGCCAGGAAACTACCATGCTAAACCGAAGAATGTAGAAATGTTCTCTCTACCTGCGGAAGAAGAAAATCCCGAAGTAGTTCGAGAGTTCAAGGATGTGTTCCCTGAAGACATATCAGGTTTGCCTCCCGATCGAACTCTTGAGTTTAGTATTGATTTACAACCTGGTGCGCAACCTGTAATCAAAGCTCCATACCGGTTAAGTCCGGAGGGATTGAAGGAGATCCGTATTCAGTTGGACGAACTGCTGAAGAAAGGTTGGATCCGACCCAGTACTTCAAGTTGGGGATCCCCGGTGTTACTAGTGAAAAATAAAGAAGGTTCTTACAAGATGTGTGTGGATTATCGAGCTCTGAACGAAGTGCCGATTAAGAACAAGTATCCAAAACCACGCATCGATGACCTTTTCGATCAGTTGAGTAAGTCTTGTGTCTTTTCAAAGCTAGATCTTCGTTCGGGTTATCATCAGGTGAAGATCAAAGAGTCCGACATCCCGAAGACGGCGTTTAGGACTCGTTACGGTCATTATGAATATCTCGTAATGCCGTTTGGAGTGACCAATGCACCTGCCATCTTTATGAACCTGATGAACCAAGTTTTTTAAGAGTACTTAGACAGGTTCGTTGCCATCTTCATCGACGACATCCTAGTGTATTCAAAAAATTGGAAGGAACACGCCGAGCACTTACGGATTGTCCTAGAGACATTACGACAACATCAGCTCTACGCCAAGTACAGCAAGTGTGAGTTTTGGCTAGATCACGTCGGATTTCTCAGACATATTGTTTCAGGCGAAGGGATCTTTGTAGATCCAGCTAAGGTGTCAGCTGTCAGCGAGTGGCCGACACCAAAGACGGTGAAAAATATAAGAAGTTTCTTAGGATTAGCAGGATACTACCGACGATTCATTGAAGGATTTTCAAAGATCGCAGCACCCCTGACCAAGCTCACACGTAAAGACGAAGCATTCGTGTGGTCAAAAGCATGTGAAAAGGCTTTTGTAGAACTCAAGACGGGATTAACCTCTGCTCCTATCCTCGTAATACCGGATCAATCTGGCGAATTCGTCGTGCATTATGATGCGTTCGGTAAAGGATTAGAATGTGTTCTACACCAGCATGGAAAAGTTGTGGTTTTTGCATCAAGACAGTTAAAGGTACATGAACGCAACTATCCAACACATGATCTAGAATTGGCAGCCATCATCTTCGCACTCAAGATTTGGCGCCACTATCTTTTGGGAGAACGAGTGGATATATACGCTGACCATAAAAGTCTGAAGTATGTATTTACTCAGAAAGAACTCAACATGCGGTAGAGAAGATGACTAGAACTCATGGTGGACTTCGACATCAACCTACAGTATCATCCTAGGAATGTGAACGTAGCTTCCGATGCCATCAGTGGCCAGCCATTAGCAATGAACCTCACCGCTCAGTGGAGACTACAACAAGAATTGCATGGATTGGAGATTGAAGTAGTTATACCATGTAACGCTTTTTCTTTGATGAACTTACAAGTCCGATCCACTCTTATCAATCAGATCAAGACAGCTCAAGCAAATGATGCCAAACTACAAAAGATCCGAGAACAAGTAGAAAGTGGACTACGAACTGACTTCATCATTCACGAAAATGGATCCTTGCGATATGGAAGTCGTTTATGCGTACCAATCGAACTTGTTCAAGAAGAGTTGATGAAAGAAACTCACCGCTCTCCGTATTCGGTACACCCCGGTGGTACAAAGATGTACAAGGATCTACGGCAACACTACTGGTGGCATGGAATGAAGCGCGAAGTAGCTAGAAGCGTAGCAAAGTGTTTGGTGTGTCAGCAAGTGAAGGCTGAATATCACAGAACTGCTGATCTACTTCGGCCATTACCAATTCCAGAATGGAAATGGCAGCACATTACCATAGACTTTGTGACTGCTCTTCCTCACAGCACGAAGGGTAACGATGCAATTTGGGTTATTGTGGATCGACTCACCAAGTCGACGCACTTTATTCCATTTTGAGTTGGCCAGTCAACCGAGACGTTAGCAAAGAAATACATGGAGATGGGTATAAATCTAAAATAAGATTTAAACTTTCAAGATGTACCATATTTGATACCCATAAACTCATGCAGGAGATCGTGAGATTACATGGAGTACCTGTTTGTATTGTCTCCGATCACAATTTTGCAGAGTCTGCAAGCTAGCCTGGGAATGAGTCTGAATTTCAGCACGGCGTATCATCCACAGATGGACGGACAGTCCGAGCGAACAATTCAGATTCTTGAAGACATGCTAAAAGCCTGTATGTTAAACTTCGGAGGTTTGTGGGAAGATCACCTACACCTTGTGTAGTTTTCATACAACAACAGCTATTAGGCAAGCTTTGGAATGACACCATTCGCAGCACTCTACGGACGGAAGTGTCGTTCACCGCTAAGTGATTGTTAGCGATTCTGCGTGTTCAAGTTTAGTTAATTACCGCAATCAAAACGGTTTCGCTTGTAGCTAGCCGGTTGAGTACGGGTCGTCCGCAGGGAGATGGGAATCTTTTTCTATGTGCTTTAACGAGTTAAGTCCGAAAGTCCAGATTTGTTTGTGATTATCTAAGTGTTAGAATGATATGTAAAGAGAGCTTGTTAGGGTTAGGATTAGGTTAGTTTGAGTTAGGAGTCGCTCACTTCTTTCGTTGCCACTCTTAATATCGGTGTTACGGTAATCGGCAACAACGGAGATTAGCACGACTAGGAAGGAACTTGCGAGTATAAGCTAGGCTTTCCAACGCTTAAGTCCTTCCTTTTGGTGCTTGTCCGTCCGTTCTTGGCTCTTAGTCATAACCTCCGGTTAATTCAACCACAACTGGTCTCACTACGGAATCACCGCTATCATGTAGGATAGGGTGCCGTAAGGAGCGGATTGTGGTTCAATTAACGGGAGTCGATTTAAGATGTTGGGCAAGGAAAGAGTGAGAGAGATTTCCTTCTCTCAAACTTCCCTTATCCTACCCTAACAAGTATGAAACTACTCACCCATTATACGGAAAAGAAAATAACACATAAGAGGAAGATAGAAAGAAGGAGATTAGAAGATAACAACTAGCTATTTGCGACCTCGCCTCGGCAAGGATCAAGCGTAAGTATCATGGTTGTTTAAGGATAAAGGAAAAGAGAAAAGAGAGAAACAACAAGAAATAACAACAACTAAGTTAACAAACGAAAATTACAAGCATTTAACATAAGAGCAAGACAAGTAAAATAACAAAAGGAACTTCTTTATTCATCATTCTTCACTCACAAAAGCTCACTACAAGTTTTTCAATGGAGAAGAGATGAGGAGATGAAGAAGAACAAGTATTCTAAACCCTAAAAAAATACAAGATTATGCACCCTTGGCTTCACAAGGTTCTGGGCTATTTATAGGCTGGAGAATGAAAACCTAGGGCAAAATTCTGGACCCTCATAAAAAGACCAACATACCCCTAAAATCCCAACTGCTGCCGCCACCGTACGGCCGCGGTTCCGCGGCCTAATAGAGGAGTTGGCTCCTCGGTTTTCTTGTGCTTCCCTGGTTCTGTGTGCCCTTTATTCTGGTATATGTATTTTCTCATATTTTCTTCACGATTTTTCCAGAATTTCTGTTGAGCAAAAGCTGATTTGATGTGGATCTTTTTGTCATGATTTCCTCGAGCTCCGTGTAGATTTCTTGGATCTTGTGCTGCCATTGAGCCTTGTGCATGAAAACGACATTGATTTGCCATTTTGTCTCTTAAACTGGTGTGTGGCAACAGACAGATAAAGAGTGGAGATCCGTGTTTTATCTGTGGTTGGCAGGAACCCGGGTTTTGTCGTGTTTTTCCATGAATTTCACCGTTTAGAGCCGAGAACCTGTATCCTGCAATTGATTAGCAAACACGGCTCAAGAGTATCTACCGATATGCAATGTGATAAAAATTGGGCGGTATGAAAATGCAAAAATCTGATATGAACAAATACCCCCAAACTTATCATTTGCTCGTCCCGAGCAAAGCCAATTTATTCACAAAATATTTCCTAACATCACTTTCGCAGGGAACGCGATTGCACTGAGCATGTGCAACAAGCCGTTAAACCTCTAGGTGTCCCTAGTAGGAGGAGTGTTGTCTCCTGAGGGTTTTCAGTGGATACTACCCACAAAATCCGGTCAAGCTAGTTTTGCGAAATTACTATGATTCAAAACCCTAAAGTTTTGTTTTCAGAAAATAACAATTCTATGATCCCAAGTCTAGACTATCAAACCTTTATTTTTCACACCTTGCTTCTTATTTAACTACAGATTTTATATGTCTTTACGTGCAGTGCAAATAGTGTCGTTAGGTTTCCAGAAGGATCGATTCACGTCATCAGGTCACACAATAAAGCTCAGATAAAAATTTTTTGAAAGGGTCACATAAGTTTTATAAAGAGTTAAGCATTTTTCAAGTTTCGTTTTCCAGTAAAGTTTCAACTTTAGAATTTCTATCTTCCTTAACAGGAAACTAGGTCTTATTTTTCACTCCAGCTTTTTCTTGTTTTCATTTCATACACACCTCTGTGAACGTGCAATAGTCTTTATCATAGAATAAAACCTTCATATCTCCGCTAAAAATTTTTATAAAAGCCTGTCTTTTATCAAGATTATTCTCACACAAAGAACCGTTAGGAATTTTAACTCGGAGAGAACACTTGCTTGATTTTGTTTTAAACTGGACTTTTTAGGCTTCTTAGCGAGCTTTGGGCCAATGCACCCAAACCAGTTGGTTTTAGGGCATTAGGTGTAGAAACACCCCAGCGGACTTAATTACTCAAGTTCCTAGGTCCAAAAACAAAAGACAGTTTGGCGTGAAAATCATGATGATTTAATACGAACGGAGATATAACCGACAGTTCAATTATTTTTTTGGATAAAAGACGTGTTTAGTGGGTTCGGTGTGTAATCATTCCAATCAAGTTTCAGATGGGTTATTTTTCAGACTTAGTTCCAATTAAGGCATCAATAACATTCCTTCATATTCACTTAACTTCATAAACTATTCTTGATATTGCTTATTTCAGAACAAACCTATTTGATTTTCAGAAAATCATTTATCCATTTAAAAGTTTTTAGACATAAAAGACTTGTCATCTAATTTCCAAAACTCACGACACGTGTAGTGTGATGTAAAGACGTATATCAGCTATAGCTAACTTCAAAGGAGAGTTATCTTTCAGGTTTTCAAGATCTAAAAATAAGATTTAGTTATTCTTATTTTATCAAACAAAACCGTCGAAATGTTGAATCAGAGTCCTCCCACTAGCTAACTTGACAGAAAAGTTTTTATGTTTTTAGAAAATTTTCAATTTTTTTATGGATTTTAAAATGCAAATGCAAAATATACATATGAATGCGAAGGTAAGAAATGCGTACCGAGCGTACCCCCAAACTTAAACTGGACAGTGTCCTCACTGTCATTGCATGAAGAGATCATTTGAAGGGTCAAAATTGTCGGTTAGCTATACACAATTTTTTTTTTGTTTTTGTTTTTGAAGAAAAGAAAAAGAAAAAGAATATACACAAATATATACAAAATGGTTTATACATACCCCCAAACTTATTTGGAACAGTGTCCACTGTTCTTGGCTGGATAACCGAAGTTTGGAGGTAGGCAGAGGAAGATTATGCAGGGTAAACCGGCTCCTGTAAGACTAGGAGCTCCTCTGTTGGTTCGGCGCTAAGGTACGGTTTCAGTCGGTGTCCGTTCACTTTGAAAAATGAACCGTCCTTTGGATTTTCCAAATCCACAGCGCCCTGCGGATACACATTCCGCACAACATACGGCCCTTTCCAGCGAGATCTGAGCTTTCCTGGATGGAAGTGTAGCCGGGTGTCATAAAGCAATACCTGTTGACCAGGTACGAAAGTTTTGCGCAAAAGGTGTTTATCGTGAAACACCTTCGTTCGATTCTTAACGACAACCGCGTTATCGTAAGCCTCATCCCTAAGCTCGCTTAATTCGTTCAACTGCAGCTTCCGATGGCTGCCCGCATCTTTGAGAGACAGATTCAGCTCCTTTATCGCCCAAAATGCACGATGCTCTATTTCGACAGGTAGATGGAAGGCTTTTCCGTACACAAGCCGATAGGGAGACATGCCAAGGTCGGTCTTATAAGCGGTTCGAAATGCCCAAAGGGCATCAGTGAGTTTCAGCGACCAATCCTTACGGTTCTTGGAAACCGTCTTCTCCAGTATCTGCTTGATTTGCCGATTTGAAACTTCGGCCTGCCCGCAGGTTTGGGGGTGGTAGGGCGTAGAGAGCTTATGATTAATGGAATATTTTCGCATCAAGGCCTCGAAAGTCTTGTTGCAGAAATGACTTCCATTGTCGCTAATGATCGCTCGGGGGTGGCCAAAACGGGAGAAAATGTTTTCTTTAAGAAACCTAACGACAACCTTGTTGTCGTTAGTCCGGCTGGGCACAGCCTCGACCCATTTAGAGACGTAATCAACAGCGAGAAGAATGTACAAGTTCCCGAAAGAGCTGGGAAACGGCCCCATGAAATCTATCCCCCAAACATCGAAAATCTCTACAACCAAGATCGGTTGGAGCGGCATCTCGTTCCTCCGGGATATCTGGCCCAAGTGTTGGCACCGGGAGCAAGTCTTGCAATAGTCATGAGCGTCCTTGAAGAGTTGTGGCCAGTAGAAACCACATTGCAAGATCTTCTCAGCTGTCTTTCTGGGGCCAAAATGCCCGCCACACGCTTGATCGTGGCAAAATGACAGCACACTCTTGAATTCCTCGTCAGGGACACACCGACGAATAATCTGGTCAGGACAGTACTTGAACAAATAGGGTTCGTCCCAGTAAAAGTGTTTTACTTGGGATAAGAAGCGAAGTCTGTCCTGACTTGACCATTCAGTCGGTAGTAATCCTGTGGCCAAATAGTTCACAATATTTGCGAACCAGGGTTCGCAAGATACTGTCAAGAGCTGTTCATCCGGGAAAACGTCGTTGATCGGAATTGGAAGCGAAGGCGAAGAAGGAAGTCGTGAGAGATGGTCGGCAACTACGTTTTCATATCCTCGTTTGTCCTTAATGACAAGGTCAAACTCTTGAAGCAAGAGGATCCAACGTATTAACCGAGATTTTGCATCTTTCTTCGCAAAAAGATGGCGCAGAGCAGAATGGTCTGTGTAGACAATGACCGGAGAGCCGATGAGGTAGGGCCTGAACTTTTCTAAAGCAAATACAACAGCCAAGAATTCCTTCTCAGTTGTTGTATAATTGAGTTGGGCGTCGTTCAGGGTTCGGCTCGCATAATAGATTACGTGCGGCATCTTGTTGATGTGTTGTCCAAGGACAGCACGAATGGAAAAGTCGGATGCATCGCACATAATCTCAAATGGGTGCGTCCAGTCAGGTGAAGAAAGAACGGGAGCAGAAGTGAGTGAGCGTTTCAATGACTCGAATGCAGTCACACAGCTCGAGTTGAAGTCGAATGGCGTATCCTTGGCCAGTAAAAGAGTCAAGGGCATAGCAATCTTGCTAAAGTCCTTGATGAACCGTCTATAGAAACCGGCATGGCCAAGGAAGGATCGGATATCTCTGACGCATCGGGGAGGAGGTAGATTGGAAATGACCTCAATCTTTGCTTTGTCAACCTCTATGCCATTTTGCGAGATGATATGTCCTAAGACAATACCTTCACGCACCATGAAGTGGCACTTCTCCCAATTCAAAGTGAGATTCTTGTCCTTACATCGGGTAAGGACAGCGTCAAGATGCAGCAAACACTCGTTGAAGGAATCGCCGAAGATGGAGAAATCATCCATGAAAATCTCCAGAAATTTTTCCACCATGTCTGAGAAGATTCCCATCATACACCGCTGGAAGGTAGCGGGCGCAGTGCATAACCCAAAGGGCATGCGTCGATATGCAAACGTGCCGAAAGGACAAGTGAATGGGGTCTTGTCCTGGTCTTTTTCAGCGATGGGAATCTGATTATAGCCGGAGTAGCCATCAAGAAAGCAGTAGTACTCGTGTTCGGTCAATCGTTCAAGCATTTGGTCAATGAAAGGTAGCGGAAAGTGGTCCTTCCGCGTTGCGGCGTTGAGTTTTCTGTAATCAATGCATACTCGCCACCCAGTTTGGGTGCGAGTAGGGATTAACTCGTTCGCCTCGTTGGTTATGACCGTGATGCCTGACTTCTTGGGGACAACATGAATGGGGCTAACCCACTGGCTATCAGAGATAGGGTAAATGATACCACTATCTAGACATTTTACGATCTCCTTCTTCACAGCCTCTTTCATGACTGGATTGAGACGTCTTTGTGGATCCCGGGCTGGTTTGGCATCATCCATCAGATGAATGTGATGCTCAACGATCAGGGGACTAATCCCCTTGATATCCGCCATGGACCAGCCAAAAGCTTGCCTGTTGCTGTGCAAGACCGCGAGAAGGGCTTTCTCTTGCTCTGGAGCTAGAGAAGCCGAAATGATGACAGGGAGGGTCTCGTTGTCACCTAAGTAAGCATACTTAAGGTGAGACGGCAAAGGCTTGAGTTCGAGCGATGGAGGAGAAACGATTGAAGGCAAGATTGGTGCAGAGGTCTCGAACTCAAAGGACTCCAGCAAAGGTTCAAAACGAGTGTAAGCGACCGAGTTGGATGGTTGTTCATCACAGAATACTGCATTTTATACCGCCCATTCTTACGCTCGGTTGTTTATAGGTAGGTTCTTTTAATCCGTGTTTGTTACATGTTTACAGAGTACAGGTTTTCAGTCCAAATATTGCAAATCAAGACAAAATCTCCACAGTTACACCAAATACAGAACATCTGTCACAGCAGATAAAAGCCGGGTTCCGGTCATCCATATCCGTCCAGTGCCGAGTACCAGTTCCAGAGACAAGACATATGACAGTGGTCATTCGTGTCTCGGACAAGCACAGAGCACGAGGGGGGCAGCACAAGAATCAATGGGTGCGCGGAGCTCAAGAGAGATAAAGTCAAAAAGTGAAGAAAAGATAGCAATCTTGGACTAGGAATTCTGAAGATATTCTGGAAATATTATCAGAAAATACATGTACCAGACAACAGGGGACAGCAGACCAGGGAAGTACCAAGTTGCCCACACCCTAACCCTACTGTAGGGGCGCGGATCCGCGGCCAATAGGGGGTATTGGCGGCGGATCCGCGGCCGTACAGGCGCTTCAGGGCATGGGCTTTGGGGGGTAGGATGGTCTTTTCACATGGGTCCAGTTTGTTGCCCTAGATCTTCAACTCCCTGCCTATAAATACAGCAGATTTGAGCTAAGCCAAGGGTCCAATTTTGTGTCCACTCTTTTGTAGTCTTTTGTATAGTTCTTCTTCTTCTTCTTCATTCTTTCTCCATTAAAATTGTAGTGAGAGCTTTTTGAGTGGAAGATTAATGAAAATGAGGCTTTTGTATCATTCTCTTTTGTTCTTTCTTCCCCTTGAGATTCTTGCTTTCTCTTGATCATTCAACCTCTTCATTGAGCTTGAATGGTTAAGGGTTAGTTATTGATCTCAAGGGTCGTATTTTCTTATGGAATTAGCACTTCAATTCACATGCGTTCTCTACCCTTCTCTTGATCTTGCAACCTCTTGATTGAGCTTGCAAGTTTAAGGGTTGGCTATTGATCTCATGCTTGTTTTGAGTTCTACTTTCTTGTTCTTTTTATTGCTTTTTATTACTTGCAATTTATTTCCATGCACTTTAATTACTTGCAATTTATATTTATGCACTTAATTACTTGTATTCTTTTCTTTGTTCTTTTCTTTTTGTTCTCTTTTGTTCATTTTGTGAATGTTGTAATTATTGTTGTTGTTAAGAATCCATATGATATTGTAAGTTAACATTTCTTTGCTCTTTTCCTTTTCCCGTTATTTTCCATTGAACTCCGCCCAAACCATACGCAAGCGCTCCGTTAGGCACCGTACCCTGACAAGGTAACGGTGACTCCTAACCGCGACCGGTTGCGTTCGGTTTGGCCGGAGGCGAAAGCAAGAGACAAGAACGGAAGGACAAGGGTAAATAAACCGGATTCCACGAATACCGCGCTTAAATCCCCTAATCCACGTTGTTGCCGATTGCTCGAGCTTCAATTGGTCAAGACTCGGCTCAAAGGTTTTGAGTACGGATTTCTTTAGCTTACAATCTCGTATTTTCTTCTTAACAACTTTATACTTGCAAATAAACACATAGGTTAGATCAAACAAACATACAGATTCTTTATTCGTCTAAAACAAGAACGGAAATACAACCATCTCCCTGTGGATCGACCCGTGCTCAACCGGCTAGCTGCATAGCGACACCGTCTTGATTGCGGTTAACTTTAATTCTTTCAATCAATGGTTCAGGTAACTCATCCGAAAATTCGAAAGATTCAAACTCGGGTTGTGCGCGGCTAAGATCGTTCGAGAACGTGAAACACTCGTAGTCGTTGTCGGGCGCAGAAACAGCAGCAGGTTCGAGGAGGAACGCACTAGTGGCGTCAAGATTATCGTGATCAAACAGAAACTCCTCGAATTCATATTCTTCTGGGGTGATCTCCTGGATCGAGCAGACGTCCAGTATATGAGCATTAGGTTCGGTGGGCTAATTCCCCAACCTAAAAATGTTGAGTTCAATCGTCATGTTTCCAAAAGAGAGGTTCATCGAACCATTACGACAATTGATCACAGCATTTGAGGTTGCAAGGAATGGGCGACCGAGTATCATCGGAATTTGATTCCGGGGGTTAGCTACAGGCTGTGTGTCTAATACAATGAAGTCAACGGGGAATATGAAGTCCCCGACTTTGATTAACACATCCTCTAGCTCACCCCTAGGATGGGTGATCGATCGGTCGGCCATTTGGCCAGTACAGTGTGTGGGTTTCAGCTCTCCTACGCCTAATTGCTCGTATACTGAGTACGGAAGCAGGTTAACACTGGCACCAAGATCTAATAGTGCGCGGTTGATGTTCTTATCCCCAATGGTAATAGAAATCGTAGGACAGCCAGGGTCCTTCCGTTTTTGTGGTAAAGATTGGGTAAGGGCATCACTCACAGCACTAGCCAAGAAAACTTTCTTGGGTACCTGAGACTTCCTCTTTTTCGTGCACAAGTCCTTTAAGATTTTCGCGTAGGACGGGACTTGTTGGACAGCATCTAAAAGAGGAATGTTAATGTTAACCTGCTTAAATAACTCCAGAATCTTCTCCATTTGTGGATTTTGTTTGGTGGACTTCAACCGGTTTGGAAATGGAACGTTTTTAAAATTGGTTGAGTCCAATGCTGAAGGAGGAGATTGTGGAGTTGGAACGGATCCCAGAACAGGTGTTTTCGTGGAGTGAGAAGTGGTTCCGTTCAGAGCAGAAGAAGAGGAAGGAGAGCCTGTTGAAGAGCGGAGAATAGGCTCAGAAGACGACGAAGCAGGAGAAGAAGAAGAAGAAGAAGAAGAAGCGGCCGGGGTGTCATCGTTGATCCGTGTGCCAATGTTGTTTTGCAGCATCCTTCCCGATCTCAATGTGGTCACGGCACTCACATTATGGTTCTATTGTTCAAGAGCAACATGTACATTATGTGGGTGACCGGGATTTGGGAGTGGCTGGGACGGGAGCTTCCCCTTCTCTCGCTCGCTTAAGGCCGCATTCAGCTGTGCAATCTGGGCCTCGATGGTCTTGATGCTTTGCCCGTGTGCGGCAGTGTGTTGCACTAAGGACTGAATGGAAGACTGGATGTTGACAGTGGATTGTGTCAATTGTTTGACGAATGCCTCCAGACTTCGTTCAAGCAAGGAAACCTTATCGTTGTTTGACGGAACAAAGTTGTTTTGGGGAAAAGAATTATTGGGTGCAAAGTTGTTCGTCTGATTTTGGAAAGGTTGGGGTTGGAAGGGTTGCTGGAACTGCTGTTGAGTTTGTTGTTGCGCTTGTTGTTGCGGCGGAGGGGCCCTTTGGAAATTGTTGCCTTGGAATTGATTCTGATTCTGATTCCAGGCGAAATTGGGGTGGTTCCTCCAACCGGGATTGTAGGTGGAAGAGTATGGATCATTCCTCGGTCTTTGCTGGAATGCAGCATTAACCTGATCCTGTCCTTGCGATGGTGGATTGTAAGGACACTCTTCGGTCAAGTGAGAAGGATCGGAACAACAAGCGCAGATGGTACGAAGGGGGAGAACAGGGGTAGGAGCAGGAGAAGAAAATTTGCTCTCTATCGCTTCAAGCTTTCTCGTTATTGCAGCCATTTCAGCTTTCATCGCAATAGAGACATCAAGTTGGTGAATTCCTACCCTAGACTGACCGGTAGAAGTAGAGGTAGAAGAAGAAGTCGGTCTGGTGCTCTCCCATTGTAGCGTTTGCTCCGCAAGGTCGTCAAAGAATTGCCATGCTTCCTCGTCAGATTTCGATAGGAAGTGGCCCTGACAGATGGTCTCCAACAACTGCTTCGTTGCTGGGTTCAGGCCCTCGTATAAGGTTTGGCAAAGTTGCCATTTCTCGATACCATGGTGAGGACACTGAACAAGAAGGTCTTTGTACCGGTCAAAGCACTTCCAGAAGGGTTCAGAAGGAAGCTGAGAGAATTGGTTGATTTCATTGCGAATCCTTGCGGTTTTATGATTTGGATAAAATTTCTTTAGAAACGCTTTAACAAACTCGTCCCAACTGGTTATGGAGTGGGAAGCGGTGCTATACAGCCATTTTTCAGCAAGATCGCATAAAGTGAACGGAATGACCCGTAGACGTATAGCATCGTCCGACAGCTGGGTGGTTTTTATCATGGCACAAACGTTTTGAAATTTATTGATGAAGATATAGGCATCTTCAGATTCAAGCCCATGAAATCGTGGAAGCATGTTGATGAAGTGGGGCTTAATTTCAAAATTATCCCCATTGGCCGGTGGAAGAGAAAGGCAGGTGGGAAGTGCAGAACGGATGGGGTAGAAACGATCCTGGAGCGCGATTCGCTGCGGTACTACAACAGGTGGTGGTGGTGGGTTATTGGTCTCCATAGGAGGTGGAGCCAATCCAGGGGTAGTCAAAGAGATGTTCGGATTAAATCCTGACATCGCGGAAGAAGAGGTTGGTGATGGTGAAGGTGAAGATGTATGAACAGAATTCCGGTCAACATCGGAGTTGGCCGGCAAAGGTAAAGGTGAAAGAGGAGTGGACGGAGTTTCGACGTCTGAGTCGATCGCGTAGTCGGTAGCGACTAACGTAACGCGGACTAGACGGGCGCTAGTGTTCCGAGTCCAAGCGGACATACACTAAACGAGTTTAGTATAGTCAAAGCGGAGAAGGTGAGGGTAAGAAAACGTCAATGGAGAAAGGCGATGGGTGGTGGGTGAAAAATGGATTTTGGTGACAAAGGGTAAGTTTTTATAAAAGTTTTTGATTTTTTTTCCTTTTTTTTTTTTAGAAAGAGCTTTACAGAAATATGTACGGATTTACGGCTTTAAGCAATCACAAACAATATATGCACAATCATACCTAGATCTAGGGTCACCTAGGTCAACTAGACAGCTCCTAACTGTTCCAAAGAACTAGAAACAGGACCTCAAACCGCCTTTTCTCCACCAATTGCGGCCAGATAAGTGCCAGGTAAGTGGGAGGTTGTCCAACGCTTTCGCGAAGTTCCTTAATTAAATAACCACTTGCCTTCGTCACACTTGCCTAGACACCGCAAAATCAGGATAGGATAAACGGCCGATGCCTGTAATTAGTCCTCTATCCTAATGAGCGCGAAGTCCTTAGGGCTGAGTCTAGTATTTTTTTAATTTAACAATGGTCAATGCATATGCTTTTTGTGATTTCTGGGGTCCTGGGAAGGGTGATGAAATCCCCACCCAATCTGAATTGGTTTCAAGTCCCTTAAGTCCGTATTAATGAATGCAAAGCGGTAACAAATCAACTGCAAACAATTTTTATTTTTAGCGCGGCGCAAAGAATCCTGCACAAGAACAGTTTATTAGAAGGGGGAAGAGAATTTGCGCAAAGAATGCTGCAGAAAACACAGTTTATTGGAGTCCAGAGGAGTGGGAGAGAGAAGAGAAAGACTCACAGAGAAAATGAGTTGACGAAGCCACCAAGTGGCCACGGTTCCGCGGCCTAAGCCCTCTTATGCCGCGGTTCCGCGGCAGGAACAGGGAGTTGGGCTGTAAAATTTTGTGGAGGTGCTGGTCTTGGTCTCCTCTGCTTGTCTGGATGTCCTGAATATTTATTTACTCACTGTATCTGCTCCAGAATGTTTCAGTAGACCGTTTGCTTCGTTTTTAATCCGTCGGGGTGTAGCCGCGAAATGTGGGTCTATCTTCCCACGTCTTTGGCACTGAACTCGAACTTCGTATATCCCACGTCTTTGGCGCTGAACTTGAACTTCGTATTTTCCTGCACACTTGCACAAAAACTAATCAAAAATAACAAAATGATTTGTTTACAAAGTATATATTTATTTTTTTTGTTTTTCGGTTATATTCACAAATTAACCCGAAATTACACAAAGAAATAAACTACCGTCTCCCCGGCAACGGCGCCATTTGATTGTTAGCGATTCTGCGTGTTCAAGTTTAGTTAATTACCGCAATCAAAACGGTTTCGCTTGTAGCTAGCCGGTTGAGTACGGGTCGTCCGCAGGGAGATGGGAATCTTTTTCTATGTGCTTTAACGAGTTAAGTCCGAAAGTCCAGATTTGTTTGTGATTATCAAAGTGTTAGAATGATATGTAAAGAGAGCTTGTTAGGGTTAGGATTAGGTTAGTTTGAGTTAGGAGTCGCTCACTTCTTTCGTTGCCACTCTTAATATCGGTGTTACGGTAATCGGCAACAACGGGGATTAGCACGACTAGGAAGGAACTTGCGAGTATAAGCTAGGCTTTCCAACGCTTAAGTCCTTCCTTTTGGTGCTTGTCCGTCCATTATTGGCTCTTAGTCATAACCTCCGGTTAATTCAACCACAACCGATCTCACTACGGAATCACCGCTATCATGTAGGATAGGGTGCCGTAAGGAGCGGATTGTGGTTCAATTAACGGGAGTCGATTTAAGATGTTGGGCAAGGAAAGAGTGAGAGAGATTTCCTTCTCTCAAACTTCCCTTATCCTACCCTAACAAGTATGAAACTACTCACCCATTATACGGAAAAGAAAATAACACATAAGAGGAAGATAGAAAGAAGGAGATTAGAAGATAACAACTAGCTATTTGCGACCTCGCCTCGGCAAGGATCAAGCGTAAGCATCATGGTTGTTTAAGGATAAAGGAAAAGAGAAAAGAGAGAAACAACAAGAAATAACAACAACTAAGTTAACAAATGAAAATTACAAGCATTTAACATAAGAGCAAGACAAGTAAAATAACAAAAGGAACTTCTTTATTCATCATTCTTCACTCACAAAAGCTCACTACAAGTTTTTCAATGGAGAAGAGATGAGGAGATGAAGAAGAACAAGTATTCTAAACCCTAAAAAAATACAAGATTATGCACCCTTGGCTTCACAAGGTTCTGGGCTATTTATAGGCTGGAGAATGAAAACCTAGGGCAAAATTCTGGACCCTCATAAAAAGACCAACATACCCCTAAAATCCCAACTGCTGCCGCCACCGTACGGCCGCGGTTCCGCGGCCTGATAGAGGAGTTGGCTCCTCAGTTTTCTTGTGCTTCCCTGGTTCTGTGTGCCCTTTATTCTGGTATATGTATTTTCTCATATTTTCTTCACGATTTTTCCAGAATTTCTGTTGAGCAAAAGCTGATTTGATGTGGATCTTTTTGTCATAATTTCCTCGAGCTCCGTGTAGATTTCTTGGATCTTGTGCTGCCATTGAGCCTTGTGCATGAAAACGACATTGATTTGCCATTTTGTCTCTTAAACTGGTGTGTGGCAACAGATAGATAAAAAGTGGAGATCCGTGTTTTATCTGTGGTTGGCAGGAACCCGGGTTTTGTCGTGTTTTTCCATGAATTTCACCGTTTAGAGCCGAGAACCTGTATCCTGCAATTGATTAGCAAACACGGCTCAAGAGTATCTACCGATATGCAATGTGATAAAAATTGGGCGGTATGAAAATGCAAAAATCTGATATGAACACTAAGTTAGGACGACATTGGAGATTGTGAACTCCTTGGACCAGAGATGATCGTGGTAACTGTGGACGTGGTCCGCACGATCAGGGAAAGGATGCGCATAGCCCAAGACCGACAGAAGCATTGGGCAGATGCAAAGCGCTGACATTTGGAGTTCCAACCTGGAGACCATGTATTCCTGAAGATCTCTCTAAACAGAGGAGTGATACGTTTTGGCAAAAGGGGTAAGTTAAATCCAATATACATAAGACCGTTCGACATACTCCAACGAGTTGAAGAAGTGGCATACTGTTTAGCACTACCACCCTCATTGGAAGGAGTGCACAATATGTTCCACATATCCCAACTACGACGATATGTGAGCGACCCCAGCCACATACTTGATCACTCAGAGCTCACAGTACAAACCGACCTGACCTGCGAGCAACAACCAGCTAAGATCCTGTATCGAAAGATGAAAACATTACGGAACAAGAAGGTAAACTTGGTCCGAGTGATGTGGAGAAATGATTCGCTAGAAGAATCAACATGGGAACGAGAAGAGAATATGTGTACACGATTCCCTTACCTTTTTGATAATTAGTCTATATGTAATTGTAAATTTTGAAGACGAAATTTTAATAAAGAGAGTAGAATGTAACGACTCTGAAATCACTGTACAGAATTTTCTTGTTATTGTACAGAAAAGAGTATTACAGACTGTGTAAGAGTTTAAAATTATTTTTGTTAAATAAAAGCAAAAAATAACTTGTAGCTCACTGGTAAAGGCTTTACACTGATGTGGCATAGCATGTGCGTTCGATTCCCATCAGACCCAATTATTTTTAGATTTTTTTCTTTTTAATTTTTGGAAGCCCAAGAGTTGCACGTGCAATACACGGAGAAATAAAAAGTTTCAGAAAAATCAAATATGCGCAATGAGGTATACACACCCAAATACCCACGTGGCACGAATCTCGAGGCAAAAGCTTGAGATCTGACCGCCCGTTTCCCTAAAAGGGCCAGCGCCGACGGTCAGGATGAGCCCAAATGGCTCCGTGGTTTACACACTTGTCTCTTCAGCTCCCCTTAACTCCCCTGCACTGTTTGATTTTCCTGCAATCAAATAGAGACCCTTCAATTCACCATTTAACACATTTTAATGCTTTTTAATTCCGAAACCCTAATTCTCCACTATAAATATCACTCCATGTCCTAGCTCCCCTCTATTCTGAAAATTTCTATCAAAATCACCTCAAAAATTTTTAAGTGCAAGTGGAGTCCAGTGGAGTTAGCAACCAAGCTCCTTCCATAAAAAATCGAAGCCGTTTCCGGAGCTTCCGCGACGCCACGAAACCCTCTCCCTTCTTCCTTACTCTCTTCTAGATATTACCAATACGTAAGTCTCTCTCATCTCTCTTTCTCTTCATCTCATTTCATTCCCTAAACGTATATCGGTAAAGTGGAGTTACTTCCGATACATTTCTTTTAAAACTTAGAACTTCCTTTTTCTTTATACATAAGTCACACTAATTTTACCACCCTACTTGTAACTTCAATTACAATCTTTTAGCTCCGAGTTTAATCAAAATTTTCATATGAAACAAATATAAATGAACTTTTTCATTAAAATACCTTGAACTTTAGTATAACCCTTTTTTCGATTATTGTTTAAACGATACTTTTAGGAAAACTTCATGGGGTAACGACCTATCCCACACGCATACTTTGGTTTCATAGCACGATGTCTACATATATATATGGTTGGTTCAAAGAATAACTTTTATAACAAAATACCATATCTTTTCAAAAACGAGTTTCTTTTAAAGCGGTATTTTGTAATACTTGGCAAATACACCTCTACAACTCTTGTTAGGGAACCCGATAATGGATGGTGCGGATTATCGCACATTCTTGGGATAGTAGAGCGAGATGCAGAACTTCTCACGAAGTATTCGATCTCGAAAGGAAATAAAATACGGTTTTTAAGAAATACGACTTTTCTAAGTAAAACTAATTTTTGAAAATTATATAAAAATTATAAATCCGTATTTTCAATATATTATGAAACTATATTTTCTAAAATGAAAGATTAAACTTCTAAATAAAATATCATCAAGTTACCAAAAAGGGCTAGTTTTCAATAAAATACCATAAACTTTTAAAAACTAGATATTTATCATTAAAATACCCAATAATTAAAAACATGCCCATGAAAACCCTAAAGCTTGTAAATCACCCTCGAGGTTATTTTTTAAAAAAACAATATTAATATATATTTTTCATAAAACCCTCTCGAGACATGCAAAACAATATTTTAAGAACTCTAGTTTAATATAGATTTAAGCGGGATCAATTCTCTTGAGCCCCAGGGAGCCGGAGAAAGTGAGTGCTTGTCTATTCAGGTTAGACAACTTAACGGAGCTATCAATGGCAATTGTCTTGGAAAAAAACACAAATCCTGCCGTCCATGCGCAGCAGTTGCCGATTACTCCCGAACCTAAGAAAATCAAAAGTTAAATCTGTTCACAAGTGTCTGACTCAATCTGAGTCTAAACTCAAACCAGAATCCAAAATCAAATCCGAACTTGAATACTTGATCACGAACTTGAATACTTGATCATGAACTTGAACACTCGAATTCAAACATCAAACTCAAACTTGTATACTTGACTCGACTTAACCGAACCATGATTATAACTTGACATGACTATCTGAATACATGATTACATCCTGAACATGAACCGCAACATTTTATATACATGGATTCTGCCAATACCTGTAATCTTAATCTATACAATACAATACGCGGGGATAAAGGGGTAGATTGGTACGGAACGTATATCGTGGCACGAGAGATCACTTTAAAAGACACCTACATGAATTCACGTGTCGTTATCCCGTGAATTATGACGGGGCCTTATACTACATGTAACCATAGTCCACGGGGTAAGATGGACTCCTCTCGTATACATGAATACCTTTCTTATCAAAATACAAATAAACACGTTAGAATAACTATCTTACACCAGTGAATGATCATATACAATTTTACCTGTTCATTTCACAGTACATACTATCTTCTCTTGCTTCTTTTGGAACTTACCGAGCGCTAGTTCGCTGACGGCATTCCTTTCTGTTTCTTTCTTTAAAATGTTCGTCAGGAGGACCGGACTCTAAGGAGATAGAGTCCAACCCAGAGGACTTGGACCAGCTTGCTGCTCATCCAGACTACTAGCTCTTTCCCGCCTGCACTTATTTTTTGTATGCCATTGTTTAGACATTTGCTTTTATTATTGTATCTTTTATCTCAGACAGTTGTATATAAAGTTGAATGTAAATAAAGTCGTTATTTAATTTTATTACTCTTTTCATTCTTATTCATTGTTATATTGCTTAATTGCCCTTAACGTATTTATTTTCATAATAAATACGTTGCGGGCTTGCCACGTCACCGTTTCCATCCACTGGGAAGCGGGGCGTGACAGACAAGCAGCCCCAGCGCAGTCACTTCATCATCGTTGCTCAAGATCAAGCCGAGACCTCGCTTGCATCAGGTTTACGTTATTGTTGTCATCGGTGTTCGAAGCGCGGGTCTCCGTTTGTCGTCGTATTTTACAGATTGAGACAAGTTTATCCTAGGACATGCTAGTTTCATTATAGTTTCAATATAATTTCATTATTGTTTCATTATCATTTACCTATGCTAAAATATATCTAGTATAATGTATATACATATATTTATAATATTGCGAATTTTTATCGATATACAATTAATCCATATTTTTAATACTAGCACGTGTATAGTTACAATTGTTGAGGTTGTGCAAAATTACTTATTTGAACTATTTTAGTATATCCAATTTAGTTAGTAGATACAATTTAGTTTATAATAAATAATAAATGTAAAACGATATTATAAATATGTTTAGATATATCTTTAACAAGTAATGATGCATACATCGATTCGTTACAGCTAGATCACATGACAATTATAATAGTGCTTTTATTACGACTGGTTGCACAAGTAAATATTTCTTCTGACAAGTGCACGACACGTTATCTTGCTATTGTTTTAGCCGTACCGTCATACATGTTACTTGTATTGGTTACCGATACCAACAATATTGACTTATTATCCTGATTGACCTGACTTGTTGTCTTGCTAGACAAGCCATGTACATGATTATTCCTGTGTTGGTATTAAGCAGACACTCTATTGATACCTGACTAGAACATGAAACCTGGGGAAATCAAGAATGAAACCCGACATGTAACTCAACAGTTCAATATTTTCCAGAGACTGATCAGTCGATACGAGTTTCGGGCTCTTGAATGATGATGCTGACATCATTCATCTGTACATGACATTGTTTTACTACCTAGCGGCACGTCTTGGATTTAGCCCCGAGAATCATGATCGTGGTCCCGGACACGCACGAGATATTATTGAGTTACGATGAGAATTACATTAATTGATTTCAAATACCGTTAGGATAGATAACCTAGAAACACTGACTTTAAGATACACGTAAGATACCTATAGTCTGTCGTTATATCACCTGTGATTGTTTGTTTATAATTATACATTACTTTGCACATAACACCCTATATAGTATATTGCTCGGTTATTATTATTATTATATTTATGACGCACTGACGTCTGGATTTTGCATAACCCAGTTCTTTTAACTTTGTCGCAGGAAGATCGAGAATATTTTGACAAGCAAACTGAACAGTAAGGAGCTTTGCGGATTAGTTTAGTGATGTTTAGTTATTTTATTATCTAGTTATGGTTTAACGTTGTGATCCCATAAGAGACGTAGCTAAGATATTATTTGTGTTGGATCCTTATTCGTCTCCGTTATTTTTTTGTTATTACTTTATTGTGGCAATTGGACATGTGTTAGTTAGATTTTTATTTACTGTTCTTGATATCTGATTGACAACCGTAATGTGACTATGGAAAAAAAATTCTCGCTATAAATAGCATGGTTGGTTTTGTCACGTAACGTATTTACGTATTTTAGGAAGCAGGACGTGACAAAAAAGGTGTAAGCAACTGTCACGTCCCGCTTCCCAAAAGACTAGGAACGAGAACGATGAAGGCCAACACGTAATAACAACGAGAAGCACTTATTCTTGTCATAAATACGCTTAAGCGTAATTACAAGCAGAATAAAAACAAAAATTACAAGAATTTCAAAACAATAGCAAAGTACAACAATATTTATTACAAAGTTCGAATAACCAAGAAAAACTAATAATCGGCCTGCGCAGAAAAATAACTGATATCCTGTCCGCTGGGCTCTACATTTTGATAATCTTCTCCTATTTCAATGTCACCTGACGGACCCCAAAAGAAAAAAAACACAACAGAAAATAGAACGCATGTTAACAAACTAGAGTTCGGTAAGTCCCAATTTTAAAGAAAATAATTTAAAAATAATTTAAATATGATATAAGAACGAAAAAGAAAACAATCAAACATATATAAATAGCAGGTAATATGACGCGTTAATGTCATGGTATTTGTTATCTAGGTCGCACTATCATGTTTTAAGTTATTAAGCTTGACTAGTGAGGGTTTACAGGTAACGAAGATGTCATGTTTCCCTTCGGAACAATAAAGACACAGATTCAAGAGATTCATGAGTTAGTAATGCATTTGTTCTGTAATACCCGAAACTACGGCAATCATGTATGATCCCCGTTACACGTAAATACTCTCATTTGTCGAACTTCTCATCCCCATGTCAATTATTCATGATTAAGAAGTTAATTCAAACGCTAGCATAAATTTATGAATGCCTGAAATAGTATCAATGCCTTACTTACTATTTTATCTCTCTTTATGCTCTTTATCCTGTTATTTTTATTTATCGTTATTCTATGTGATTATGCATTTTATTATAATTTTAACTGCACAACTATATATATCTATTAACTTTTATTAACTTTGCATTTACTATACTATTACTATAATAATTATATCCGACCAGCTTGTAGATGCTCTATATTAAAACTGGATTATTCTAACATCTTATTAAAAAAACATGCATTACACACGGTGCTAATCCACTTAATGTTGAATACTTTGCAATTCTAGATCGTAACATACTGCAATATTATGCACTAATTTTAACTGATATTCTACAGTAATAATTAGATTGAAAGATATGAACAATTAAATATAAGTATAATCGTTAATTATGCAACTTCATGTTGTGTGTATAAAATATTTGGTATTGCATATTGAACTTGACATGAATCCGTGAATACATGATTCCGCGAACACATGACTTCTTGAATACATGAACTCGTGAACCTGACATGAGCCTAAACTATTTCATGCATTCATAAATTTATGCTAGCATTTGCATTAACTTCTTAATCATAAATCATTCACATTGGTATGGGAATTTCGACAAATGAGGGTATTTACGTGTAACGGGGATTGGGGATTGATCACCGTGTTGGGAACTTGGGCACACTAATACATTAATTTTAGAAGATAGCAACATGGATTGCAAAAATTTCTAGTTTACTCAAGTTCCAAAATCATAAATCGAACTAAAGAGCTAGAACTTGCTAACAAATACTAGATAGAAATCACAACCTTTATAGCATCTTCATTTGCTCCAATTGGGTTGGACTCCGGCATGCTCTAAATGTACTTAGCTTGAACGAGCTTTTACCGAGCCATACACTTGGGTTATGAATGACAATGTAAAATCCAACTACAGTCGATACCTATGTATTCTATTTTCGGATGAGAATTTGTTAGTAGCAAATTACAAAGATCACTCGGTTAAGGAAAAAAAATCTCTATTTATTCCCTCCTCAATTCTATCATATCATATATACATACCAAACCTATATTCCTATATTTTATTTAATTGATTAGGATGTCTTGCCCTAATTTTTCCTTCAAAAATAATTGAATATATAACCTATTTAAATGTTCTAATTTTATTTATTATTTATGTTTACTTTTTTGAACTGGCCCATATGCCTAGCCCATGCAACAACACATCTTAAAAAGAGTATTGTGCATGCTCCTAATTTAATAAACCAAATTTTCACAAGTCCGCTTCCCCTCTAACACAGTCTAACCCAACAAGAATCAAATTAGAACCGGGCGAAACCGGAACAATAAACAAAGAGCAACATATACACACTCTTGATGATTGAAAGCCAAATTAAAAGACGGGATGTTCTAATAGGATGTTTGGATCATGCTGCAACACCGCCAGAACAATGCGTTTTGAGAGCAAACTCTATAGCCATCAAATATCAGCATTCAAGCAAAACAATTTTGTAGCATCATACCCAGGAATTAAACCTGCTTGCGTATTTCGTCCGAAATTTTCCAAACTGAGGCCCTACAAAGCCGAGGCAGTCGTATTAACACCATACCTTCTCACAAAGCATTGTCTATGAATTGCCCCATGCTGCTGCAAAGAAGTCGAGAAATAGCTCTCCCTGCAAAAGAGTAAATATCCCTGTTAACTATTACCCATCACAGACATTATTTATTTATTTAGCCAAAACGACCTGAAGCGGTCCCATCTTAGATGATCATAAATGCTCAGACGAAAGGTAAAATGAACAATAAAGGAGATGTGGCCACAACAATCAAAGAGTACTCCACTTCTTCTACTGCTTTTACAAGGAAAACTAGATGAGCAGAGTACCGTTGCTCCTTACCTGAAGACCCAAGAAATATAAATATAAATTAAACCTGCTGAAATTTTTTGCTAATTTTTAATATATATTTTTAGGAGTAGGGTGCCTTATCCTACTTTTTACCTCAAAAAAAACGGTTTTCTGCTCATTTATGGAATTGAAGCAGGATCCAGAATAGCCAAATGATTTATGATCCTAAGCGTTCCAAACATTTGGGAAGTAGGTGACCCCACACCTGTTACCAGTAGCTTCATAGGCTAATATTACTCGTGTTTCAGGTATATTCCCATATATCCTAGTATCAGATTATCCAGCATTGCAATATTTCTCACTTTTATCGTAGCTATAAAATCCTTTTATAATCTGAGCTAATCTAGTAGACGATTGCTTGTGTGCAAATTTCAAATTTTCACGTATGCCAACAAGTTAGATTTCAAATCCAGATTCTCTCATTAGAGATAGAGGCTGGCTAAAGTAAATATTATTCCACAATTGAAACAACTAATTTAGATAACGGATATCCCTGACCTCGTCACTTTGACCAAATTCTCAGGTTGGAGGTAGCGGCACAAATAGAATCAGGCGCAACAGTAAGACTTTAACTGAAGTTCTGGTATCTGCAAGCATATTTGAGGGAAGAAAATTAGAAATTTGAAGAAAATACCATTCCTGATAAGTCGGTATTTCTGAAAATCATAAGGAGAGCCCATGTGCCATAAATCATAACAGAAGCTAGCACTTCCTGCACAATGAAACGCTAGAATTTTCTTTGATAACAGAGAAAACTGGTAAATTTTCCTCCAAATTGTAGCATAGACTGGGCAAGAATATTCACCTCTGGAATTGATGTATGTGCGCAATAAATAATTTACTCATAAAGAGTTATTAGAAAACAACTTTTTCATACTAAATTCAAATTTGCAGCACCAGCCCTACACTCAAAACTTCTAGTATTATGCCCTCCATTTTGTAGATGGATGGACAATATTACATGCTAAATAAATTTATCCACCTTGCTTAAATAAGCAATTTTCCCGGCCAACCCTATACTCTCCCTTTGATATCAACTAGGAGCCAGTGCTTCAAAATAAACCACTTTAGTCCTTCCAACAAAAATAAAGGCGCACTCAAGTATTTCATAAGAAAGGTGCCTTAACGAAACCTTATACCCTCAATATTACACAGCTACAATAATGAGAAGCTTGATCAGATATATAGAATTGACCCTTCTCTCTATTAATTCTTCGACCAAGCATGATTCATAAGGATGAAACACAAATAATTTTTTGACATTTCCACTCAAATAATTTTTTGATGTTTCTTCTACATCCGTCAGTGAAGATGATGGTGTCACATCTCATATGCATAAAGAAAATGAGAGTGAAATAGGACATTATTTCTTAGCCTCGTAAGGAAGTAGCATATCCTGTTTCCTACATTTTTTGTCAAGCCCCTACTCAGACAATATTAATTACTAGAGGGTACCCTAGTATCATGAGAAAGCTATGAGAAACTAAATATCTTATACACAAACAAACAGGACGCATATGGATGGTGATCGACAAAACTGAGTTAGAGATTTCACATAATAACAAGAAAAAGAAGTTAAGGTATTCAATGTTGGTTTTGGTTTCCATGAACATACTGAAGTGCTTTAACAACCAAAGCCATGCCCGCTGATGTTCTAAGATCAGGACAAATTTGCTCGAAATATGGTGTTCGATGTCGAGACCAATTTTAACTAGCCTGCAATGCAGTAAGAACGAACAAACAACTCCTTAAACAATCTTCCAATAAAACATAACAATATCAACAATCAAGGTCTCAATTAAGATTATTATCTTTCAACAGATAGGGTTGGTAGGCAACAATTCCAAGTTTCAACTTTAGGCCAACCTATTGCAAGCTACCCAAATTGAGAAAAGTATGTTGTTTCAGTAGATATATACGATGGATCAGCAAAGGTCATAAGAACATTATGGTTACATATATCTAGAAAGTAAAAGCACCAAATTGAAATCTAATCTTGCAAAATAAGAGAAACCGATATCATATTTTCGTTGGATACAAAAACAATGCCTTAGCAATCATCTGGGATCATAGATATATGCATCAATCAGTCAAGCCATATTTGTATGAACTGATTCTTGGGGTGACTTCTAGAGTATAAATCTTCAACTGATTTTTTTAAATAAAACAAACATTTATGATATATCAACAAAAGATAACAATCTATCTAAATCTTTTTCAACTATTTGAGTCATTTGTATGAACCTTAGACCTACTTCTTGAGTATAAAGCTTCAACTGAGCCTTTTACTTGATCAAAATAAGATTGATCTCCACCCAATAAAAGCATATATATGATATATCAACAAAATATAAAAATCTAAAACCAGTTACGCTGGAGCAATTACCATAACATGAATAAACTTGACACTCGTGTATTTTGCATGCTCCCGTGTCCTGGGTTGATTATTTATGTACTTTCATCACCGGTTCCCTCTACTGGTCAAACTAGAAGATTGCTCAAAATGCAGAGACATATGTTTCAGCAGAAACGTAAGATGGATCGACGATGATTATGAGAAAATATATATACAATTTCAAAGTTCAAACAAGAAAACACAGACGTCATTGAAACCTTACCTTCTAACAAGCGCAAACTAAACAATAAAGAACTTCAAAAGTAAATATCCTAGTTTGCAAAATTGAGATATGATGAATGAAGTGGCATCAACTTCAAAAGCAAACTAAACATATTGTCAATGTGCTAATTTTGTACCCAATGTTTTAAAGGAGTCTTCAAGTGGCTTTCACCAAAAGTCTAGTTCTATCAGTTTTCATCTTCAAATAAGGATTAAAGATGAGAAGTTTCTATAGGATATTAAGATTGCAACATAATTCCTGAAATTTAAGAGAATGCTACGGCTATCAAGCTTTAGTATTCAATGGAAACAATTTTGAAGCAACTTACTCAAAGATAAACACTGCACCCAATAGTTGCTAATTACGATCTGAGCCAGAAAACACGTTTTCTTCTGCACTGTGAATCGTCACACTATAGTCTATACCAATATAAGCAGTCATATTGACAACATACCCTCTGATAGAGTGCCCTCTGTGGACAACTAGAGAACAAATCCCATCTAGCTGCCAAAAAATAATTCTGCCTGCTAAAAGAGTAATCACAAAGGGGGTGTTTGGTTGTGGGTAGTTGTATCCACATGCGGCTCCAACTACACCATGCTTCAAAACATGTGCTTTGGTTACATGATTTGTAACCGCGCATGTAGATGTAAAAGCAAATGGAGGTGAAAATAGTGTAATTGGTGCAACTCTCAAAATAGGTGCAACACCAACTACACACTGGAATTTGTGCGTAGTACTTGTCATGTCACCAAATCTCTCTATTAACATTTAATTACATTCTTCCATATAATAAAAAGCTAACAAATATTTGACATTGTTCAACAGTTAATTGGTTTCATTGAAAAATCCATCTCGTCAAACAATGGAATGCAATTACAATTACGGTTTTTGGAGTTGCATGTAGTTGGGAAGGCATTGCAATTCTAACTACACACAACCACACACACACACACACACACACCCCCAAATATCATTGTTAAATTGTACCGCTGCAGGTATCTTTGCTTCGAAATCTGGCTACAAGAATCCGAAAAAAAGAAGACCCAAATACACAAACAAGTAAGGAAATGGATGGTAAGCAACCGATTAAAATAGGGGATATCACATAACAAAAAAGAGAGGTAGATCCAGGAACTCAGTAATGAGTTTCGGTCTCCACAAACATAAGATGAATGTGTAATTGATTCTTAAAGGAAAAAATAAAATATTGTTAGATATCATAACAAAATCATGTAGGATCTTGAACCGATAAACCCTATTGAAATCAAGGATCTTAATAGAATTAACTTGCTCACCCTCCCCACTCCCCACTTCTATCTTACTCAATTCAGCATTTATACCGCAGTAGCGGCGCAAACAGAACCCTTAACATGCTTATATAGAACTATAAACAACTCAAACAATCGTCTAGTTTAACTCTAGAACTTATTTGTGTCGCTAGAGTTGAATTTGAGCATTATTAGACAACATGAATGTCTAATAATAATAGAATTAAGCTCTTGAGCAGTAAGAGAGGCAGATTTGCAAGACTTGCAAGGCCATTTAGTAATAGAGGCAGATTTGCAAGACATCCAAGGTCATTTAGTAAAACGAGGAGTTGAACTTACTGTTAGGCTGGTTTTATCTTGTAATGTCTCAGTGTCATTGAAATGTGACATATGAGATGAGGATGTTGCCGAATCGGCTGGACATCTGTTTGGTTTCTGTCAAGGGTAGAAAGATTTCCTGTCATGACAATGGAAGTTGGGATCAACAAATGAGGCACAACCTTAGGATCTTTTTAACCTATCGGCGAAGCCATTGCCCATGAGGCACAGAAGTTGGCATGTGTATTGCAATGGTTTGCAGCATTGGTTTTGATAGAAATTCTGCTGTTTCTCCAATCTGTTCACGATTGCACGCCATGTTCGTAGCTTATTTGATGAACACATGATAAATTCCGATACATAAACCACATTTCTGATCAATGCTTCAGTTTCTATTATTATTATTATTTTTTGTATTTTGTGTGTGTGTGGGGGGGGGGGGGGGTCTAATTGGTGTTTGGGAATTTTCTACTAGTAAAGGAAAAAGAATAAGAGATGAGTTGAAAAGACTCCCAAACCCCATTCCTTATACTTTGACATAGCCTTTTTATGTCTTGTATCGCCATTTGCACATTATGTATTCTCCTCAGTTGATAACATGTCCATATTTACATAAATAAAGTTTCTACTCTTGATCAAATTGTGAAATATTTGAAGTGCAGAAATATAAATGCTGTTTCTGCGAGCGCGCGGGGGGGGGGGGGGGGGGGAGAAGATGAATCAGCAAAGATCAGAAAATATTGTAAAATCCAATGGACAGAAACATGGTATTCAAAATGTTTCTTTGTAACAAGAGCAAGCAAAACCCATATTTACTCACACACCGAACATCTACAAGAAACCAACGGTACCGGTACCGGTACCGTATTTACTCACACACCGAACATCTACAAGAAACCAACGGTACCGGTACCGTATTAAATAGGGTAAATTGCGCAAAATGACCTATAGTATACCCTGCATAGCACTTATACCTCATCAAAGGACTTATTCGTGCAGACAAGCCCCCTGTTCATAAATTCTATCCTTTGACATCACGAACAAATTTGAGAGTTAAATTAGATAACCATTTCTTTATAACATGGATAGCTCAGATAGACTATCTGACTTTACAGCTTTGAAAAATTCAAGGAGGTGTTTGCACTAATATGTGTCTTGGGGGTAAGGGGGGAGTGCTATATGGGGTTAACAACAGGGCGGTTTGGTGTAATTAACCCTTAAACAATGCAGCAACCATCTAAGTCGTCTTTGTATGAAATTCAGTCATCTTTCTATGAACATTTGGGAACTTCCGGTGTTTACCTTGAACTGAGATTTTAATTAACCAGAATGAGATTGATATCCAGCTGAAAAGGACATATGTCAAGAAAAGACATCAGAAAAAATGAAACCAGCTAAAAATGGAGCAATTACGATAAAGTAACATACAGAATTTGCCTCTTGCTGACAAAAAACAAGTCCAGAAATTTCTGGAGGATACAAACATAAATAAACTACAAAATCAACATTTGTGTTTTTACCTCTAGATTTACTTCTGACTAATCAACAGGCTGAAACCGGAACAAAGATTATGAGAAACTACTTCAACTAAATTCTGAAGTTCGCAAGCTAAAGGTGAGAACTGAGAAGTTTTGATAGGATATCGAGAGTGAAAACATAAGTCCTGTATTTGGAAAGAAGCCTTGGGTCTCAAGCATTAACAATCAAAGGAAACGATTTTAAAGCTTACACAAGAATAAACATTGTAACAACTTCTTGTTATTTTCCATTTGATACAGAAAATTAATTTCTTTTATTCACAGTAAATCATCTCTCTATTGATCTTAAAATTAAAAGCAGTTGCCTACTTCCAAATTAGAAAAATAAAATAAAATCTTCAAACTGAGGTCCTATACAAAGGTAAAGCGGTGCTAGGAACTAAATACCTTTCTAATGCGCTCTCTATGGACAACAAACCCCATGTAAATTGCAAAGCTATCAACAAAACTCGCCCTGCAAAAGAACAGAATATCCTTGTCAAGAATTATAGCCATGCGAAACCAGATAACTGACAAATCAAACAAACAAACAGGATGCTTACGTATGGTAATCAACAAAACAAAAGGATATGTTTACATATAAGAAGAGATGTAAATTTAACCAGATCTCTATTAATGGTTTTGGATTCTAGAAAAATAAGATGAATGAGATTTTGTAACCAAATTTTTCCTGTTAATATTCTGAAATCAGGACGATTTTGCCCAAAACATGGCATTTTTGTTTATGTGCTTGGGGGACTCATTTTAATCAACCTGCACTGCAGTAGCATAAAATAATCCTTAAATGATTAGGGTTTATAGACAACAGAATCCAAAGTTTCCAATTCTTAGACAAATTATTGCAAATCCTCATGATACATCAATAAATGATGTTTCAGCAGATTTATAGGATGAATAATATAAGCAGAAACAAAGGCAACACAAAAATATCGCCTTATAACAAGAGCAATTCATCACTGTATTTGCTCATATACCAAACAACTCTATAGTAAATACCTGGTATCATAACAAAAATCCTCATTAACAAAAAATTCATCACCCATCGAAGCAATCTTTGTATGAACTTGAGGGTTGCTTCCAGAGTATTTAATCAGTCAGAATAAGATTCATATTCAGCAAAATAGCACATATCAATGAAATATAAACCTTTTCAAACCAGCCAAACTGGAGCAATTACCACAAAATATCAGGTATGATTTACCTATTGCCGACAAAAACCAAGTCCAGCAACAGCAAGAATACAAAAAATCGAAATTTGAAGAGTATGTTTCCACCTCGCAATCAATAAGCAGAAAACAGAATAAACGCTAAATACTTCCATTTAGCAAAGATCCTCATTTAACGAGAATGCATCAACTATCCAAGTCATCTTCGTTGAACCTGAGAAGTGAGAATCACTTCCAGAATAAGATTGGTATTCACCTAAAAAGCACATTATCAACAAAACATAAAAATTTAAGACAAACCAGACTGGAGCAATTACCACAAAGTTTCAGGTATAATTTGACTATTGCCAACTAGAATAGGGAATATTTTATGAAGCAAGTCGAAATTTCGAGGTTTTTCATTTTACCATCACACTATAAAAATTCCATGAATCATTCAAGGGTATTTCTTTTTAAAAAATGATGAGTGTTGCTGTCAATTATACCACAATCAGTTCAATTTGGGGCAATTTTATCCATGAGAATGTCATTTTGGTTTATTCAGTCCACAAGTCCATTTGTGACTTAAATGAATTAATGAAACTACCATTTTCTGACAACATTGCCAGTTCAGGGGGTTTATGGTATTTTTAACGTTCAATGGTGTCATCTCAAGAACCCTGAAAGTTCGATGGTGCTTTATAAAATTTACCCACTAGCCACTAGCATATCAAACGTGTATAAAATCAAAACTAGACCATGTTTCTACCTCGCAATCAATAAGCTGAAAATAGAACAAACACAATGAAATCTTGTCATGTAACTCAGATGCAAATTAACTTCATAGCAGATATGTGACAGTATAGAAAAGATCATGTATTAATAAAAAGGTATCAACCATCCAAGCCATCTTTATTTGAACCTGAGAATCACTTCCAGAGCTTAAACAGAGCATTTATTAATCCGAATAAGATTGATATTCATCTAAAAAGCACATATATCAACAGAAAATAAAATTTTAAGACATAGAGCTATTTTATCAAAGCCGTAGGTATATTTGATGGCTACTGAAAACAAAAACCAGGTGCAGTGTAAACTAGAATATACAATAAGTATCAGTCGAAACTAGAGTGTTTCTACCTTGCAATTGATAAGCTGAAAACAGAACACTAAATACTGTCATTCACAAGCATATACACCACATTGAAATCTCATGTTGTATAACAGGAGCAAACTAGTGCGATATTTACGCAGACCCAAATAACTCCATAGCAAATATGCAGCATCAAAGCGAATATCCTCACCAACAAAAAAATGTATCAACCATCAAAGTCAAGTTTTTAGTGAACATTATGGTCACTTCCGGAGCATATATCTCAAATGAAGCTTTAATCTAACAGAATAAGATTTATATCTAGCTAAAAGCACATATCAACAAAAGATAAAAATCTAAAACCAGCTGAGTATACATGAATAATTAAAATTAAAAACCTTAGCACTTCCAGTGTGCGCGCGTGCACACACACGTGTGTATATTAAATTGAGTTTTTAATTAATCAGAATAAGATCAATATCCAGCTGAAAAGCACATTTATCAACAAAAGATAAATATTTAAACCAGCTAGCTGGGGTAAATATCACAAAGTAACCTCTTGCCGATGAAATCCAAACAGGCAAGAAGCGAATATAGAGCATGCATAAAATTGACACTCGAGTATGTTTCTACCTCCAGAACTGATCCTGGAGAGAAGCCGAATTATCAAAATACTACAAATAGTTCAAGTACTTCTCTCAATCACAAGCTTCCTCCCAGTCATCGACCTCCCCATCAGGAACTTGCAATGACAAAGCAGAAGCTCCATTTCCTCCATTTCCTGATTCTACAACCAAACCACCATCAACATGAGCAGCCGACTCAGACACCAGAGGATTTTTCGCAGAATCGGTATCAAGAACATTCCATCTGTTTTCCGATGTTAAAATCGGAGCACTATCATTTCCTCCCCAAGAATCTGACTCTGTTGCAAGATTTCCACTCTTCAAATTAGCAAGGGCAGCCTTTCTCCAAGGATTTCCACTCTTCAAATTAGCAGCAGCAGCACCCCATACATTGACATTGGCCCCTGAGGCTCCACCATTCTGAAGAACAACAACCGCCCCATGATAAACCGATCCATTATCCAGCCGTCTCAATGCAGTCGCTGCCCTTGCTGGATCGCTAAACACAGCCAAAGCATTCTTATCATTCAACCACACAAGCTCACACTCTCCACCAAATCTTAAAACTAAAGCACTTATATCTGCATCTCGTGGCAAATCTAACATCGCAACAACAAGCCTCGGGTCCATATCAATCAAAGGATCAAAAGCTGGAGGATGAAGAGCTGTAATTGGAATACCAGGCTTGGCCCCTAGGATCCGAGCCGGAGGTTTGGATTTTGGTGTTACATGAACTGCAAGAAACCGCTTCGGTTCCCAACCAGCGGCACTGACAGTAAGCTTCCATCGATCTGCCATGTGGCGAATTGCGTCTCTTTTTTCTTTCGATACTGGGCTGAACACATGCACTCTAAGGTTCGTTGTGGTAGTTCCTTTCCCTTTTCCGAGAACTAAGTACTTGAACCTCTCTTCTACAGCTAAAATCCATTTAGGCTCCCTTCTAAATATATCCGCAAGCAAATCCATCGAATTTTCTCCAAGATTCAACAAGTCGAGATTCGGAGGGGAAATCTCAAACGCGTCCGCAAGCTGCCTCTTCCTCGCCAGCTTCTCGCACTCCTCATCACAAGTCAACTTCCTTTGCCCAAGCGGTATCTTCTTCCCATTTCCTTCAACAGGCTGCAATGGGACCGGTAGCTTCTGGATGCTCGAAGCTTCTGACATTGAATCGACATTAAACCCACTCATGATCCCCCCAGCACTGCAAGGGACCGGGGCAGTGATCCTACCGCAAGAACAAGTAATGGTAACCAAAAATTCACATCTCAAATCGGGACAAGGGGACAATGGGTGGCATGGCGATTTACAAGTGTGTTTGCAATCTCTCCTCGGAGCGCCACAAACTTGCCCACAAGAAGATCTTACACTAGAACTAGGCCCAGAAGCGGAAGGTGGATCACATGGAGGAGGATGACAAGTGCGAGAACAACCATGCATTCCACATTGCCGGGTTTTGCCACATAGTTGGTTGCATCGAATGTCTTTAGACCCACACGGGATGTTCCTCAAAAGAACATGGCCCCCGATGCATTCTTTCGCTATAGGAACCGAGCAAGGCGAGCAATCTCCAAAATGGCAAGTGTGAGAAGCTGAGTGGCCACAGGGTTGAGGGATCAAGCATGGGTCAGAGCATTGTGGGGCTTGGGTCCCACAAGGGAGTGGAGGAGGGATTGAAGTTTTCCCACAAGCACAGGAAAGATCGGTGAATATGGTCTCAAGACAAGGCGGGCAATGCCCCAGATGGCAAAGCAATGGGCAAGAGTGTTGCCCACATCGAAGCTTTTTGCCACAGGGGACTGCACAAAGATGAGGATCCCAATCTGCATCTAAGGACTCCACATTACCTGGTTTCGATAAAGGGCAGCATCGCTCACTACACCGATGCCTCCCACAGTTCTTTTTCCTGCCACAAGTCTTCTCACAAACAAACCTATCCTTCTCCTCGAAAGATTTGTAGCACTCAACTGTTCTATGGGAGGACCCACATCGGCATTTCTGCTCAACTTTCACTAAACACTTAGGGCACTCCCCTGCATGGCACTTCTCTTCACACCTATGAACCCCGCAAAGCAAAATCTTATCACAAACATTAGAACAAGTCAGTATCGGGTCCAAACAACTCCTCCTCACCTCCTTCAACTCCGTCTTCCCACAACAACACCTTTGAATCTTCTCCGGCGAAAACACACAATCTCCACAAGGACCAGGGTGGCAATTCTCGCTACACTCATGATTCCCACAACCCAAAACTCGCCCACATTTCAAATTACACGAAAACACACCGCCGCCGCCGTTATCATCATCAACGCCCCCTTTCAATGCCATGTCCCCACAAAGCACAACCTCGATCTTCTTCCCACAAAAGCAAACAGCGACAACAGGCACTCTGCAAGGGCTACAAGCTCCAACATGGCAAAGCTTCTCGCACCTATGTCTCCTACAAGACAACAAGCGATCGCACCTTTTCCCGCAAGTCAGCGGAGTCTTTCGATCCGAGCACCGCCTCACTATCGTCTTTTTCCCACACGGGCAAGGCTGACGTGGCGCAAAGGCCTTGCAGGGCGGGCAAGGACCAGGGTGGCATTGAAGCACGCAAAGATGCGGGCATCGAAACGCCGGGTCTAGGTCTCCGGGGCTCGCGCGATCCAGCGGCTTGCCGCAGGGCTCACCACAGGAGTGAGGGGTGAGGTAGAAGTCGTTGGGCGGGTCGGGGCGGGACCCGCAAAAGCACATGTACACGAGCTCCTTGGAGGAGATGGATTGGACCGATTGGCAACCAGGACACCGCCAGCTCGAAGAAGAAGATGAGCCCGCATCGACGTTAGATGTTGGAGATCGCGACCATTTGCGGATGCAGTGGAGATGAAAGATCGAGAAGCAGCTCGAACAGCTCCAAATCGGTGAGGATCTGCGCACCATATCGTAGCAGATCATGCACTCGACAGCGCCGCGCGAGAGCTTTTCTTGGATCTCCTGCACGAGCTGCGGGATCTCCGGCGAGGCCGCGGAGGCGGCGGGGACCGTATCGGCCGGTGGCGGTGGCGGTGCGGCGCGGGGGAAGCACACGTGGCGGTTAGGGTTAGGGTTGGGGTTTGGGCGGTGGTAATGATGGCGGTGGTTGTTGTTGGTGGAGGGTATCGGATCGGGGAGCAAAGGGGCGGAGGAGGCGCGTGGGACCCACTCCTGGCGGCCGCCGACGCTGGTGCTGCTGCGGGTTGCGGATCTACGATCGGCGCGGCTCATGGTTGCGGATCCGACCCGATCCAAATCCAAACCCTAACAAAAAGAGAGAATGGGATCTAAGAGAAGAGGTCGACGAGAGGTATTTAAGGAAAAGGAAGTTTTGGGGAGGACGCAGGCGCGAGGTCGGCGAGAGAGACGACGATTGGTCTTGGACAATTTTGGGCCGTTGGATTTGCGAAGTGACGGTGGAGATTTGACGTTGGGGAGGCGTATTATGGGAAATGGAAGGGGGAGGGGCTGATTTATAAAATTGCGTCGAATGTGGAGGTCCGGAGAACACGCAAGAAGAAGTGATTTGCTGGTGAGAAGAAATGGGTGCCTACCCTTGAACCTTGAATTTGGTTGGGTTTTTTTTTTAAACCCCGCTGTGTCGTTTTATAAATCGGTCTTTTTTCTTTAAAGACGAAAACTTCTGCGAAGAAGATGAGGCAGAAGTCTTAAGCCTTTTTGGTCTTTTTTATTTGACCAGCGGTGCGCATGCGGGCAAAAAATTCTCCTAACGTAGAAATTGTTAAGCAGCAGGAGGAAAAACCTTAGTACTAAATATCATGGTGTAAGAATTTTACGTCCTATAAAAACGTTGTATGGACCTTGGTTATTAGGAACTTAAGGTTACCGGGGAGTCCAGGAAACTCGTGGGGAAGAAAACCAAGCCTTGCAAATTTCGTTTTGACTTGTGCGAATATAAAGAGAACCTCCCTTGGGTTAGCAATGTCATTAAGTACGTGAAACCCCAAACCCTCTTTTATTGCATACATCCACGGGATTTTGGCAGTCATATTGCTTAACATAATCATTTAAAAACATCTTAATTCCTTCTTTCCCCTATACACCGGCTATTATATCCTTGTAACCTTTTCGTTCAAAATAAACCCAGATAAATGATGATAATGTGCCGGATGATGAGTTATATATGAAGGCGCCATGCACAACTGTAATACTCAGTTCCGTTGTGAATATTTTCCGTATTTATGAGTAAATGTTTTTCCCAAAAATTTTCTATTAAAAATTCATTTTTCCTATTCCCAATAATTTTCATTTTATTTCACACTTTTCTATTAATTTCCTAAATATTTCCTCCATTTTATCCTAACCGATTATTTTTAGTTGTAAACTTAAAACCCTAACCCTTTTATTTTCCCTAATTCCTATGTTTTTCCTAACCTAAACCCTAAACCAATCTATTTTTTAAATCCCCAGCCCATGAATCCCGCTTCAAGCCCCTGGCCCAATTCCCTCATCTAAACCCAATCCTAAACCCCAGACCCGACCCGAACTACCCGACCCGACCCGACTTCCCCATCTCCTCTTCTTCTTCCCCTCTTCTTTTCCCGCCTTCCTCGCGCTACACCCCCGCGACTCGCCCCACGTCCTCGCCCCGCGTCCCCTCCACGACCGCGTCTTCCTCGCAATGGCTACTGCCGACTTCCTCGTGCCCACCGCCACGAGAACCGCTCCCACGACTCAGCCCTTGTCGACGGCTGCCTCCGCTTCTCCCTCGTAACCTCCTCGCGTGCCCCGCGCTACTTCACCCCAACGTCCCCGTATAACCCGCCGCCTCCCCTCAACTGCTCCTAAGAGATCCGCACAACCCCTGCTCATCCCCGACCTTCCACCATCACCCACCCTCTCTTCATCTCACTCTCTCAGTTTCTCTCTCCCCCTCACTCCATCACTGCCTCATCTCGCCGACCTCACCACCAACCGAATCCCAACGTCCCTGCCTCCACGAAGACGACGCCACCAACACCTCCCACAGAGCTTCACCAAACCCACACCCATCACCTTACTGCCACCGTCGCTGACGAACTCCCCCGACGTGGACACAAGCCCGAGCTCCATCGCCTCACTGCAACCTCTTTCCCCTCCGCCCACCAACTCCCCGACGAGCTCAGCGTCGACCACTTTCACGCCAACTGAAGATCCTCGTCTTCGCCACCGTCATCGGCTTCTCCAACGACGGCCCATAGCACCAACTAAGCTCACCATCTTCCTCCACCTCCCTTCACCTTCGATCGTCCCTGCCAACACCCTCGACAATCTCCGGCCATCAACTCCACCCGAGAACTTCCTCCTCCTCTTGACTCCATCCTTCCTCCAGCTACCGACCCCTTCTCCAAGCTCGCTGCCTTGCACCAAACTCCCAAAACCCAAACCCAACCCCTTCCTCCATCTCCGGCGACAACACCTCCTTCACGATCCGTCACCGACAAGCCCCTAGCGCCGCCAACGAGTTCCCAACACCTCCTTCTCATCCTCGACTCTAGCACCACAATCCCGAGCCCGAGCCGCCTGCGCCGTCTGAGCTCATCGCTGTCGCCGCCATCCCACTGCTGCCGGCTATCTCCTTACTGTTGTCGCCGCGGCCCGTGTCAAGCTGTGCCCAAATAGCACCCCAGCACAGTGGCCTCGCCGTGCCTAGCTCCGTGTCTCATCGACAACAAAATCAAGCGTCGGCAATTCATCGAGCACCTGTTGCAGTATCCGTAGCCGATGTTCCCGTCACCTTTGTCGTTGTCCAAGCCATGGCCTCAATCCCTGTAGTCGTCATGGTCGTTAACGTAGTCGCCGCCGCAACATCGCACACGTCTGTCGCAACCTCTATCACGCTCGAGTCCCGCATCACGCAGTGCCGGTTCCGCGACGTTTATCGTTGGCTCGTGTGTGAGATGCATAATCTGCACGTTCGTTGCTTCAATATCAGTGACCAAGGCAATTGAATCCATTCACTTATTTTCATACTATAATTAGGACATTTTGTGTATAAATGCATCGCTGTTAATATTAACTGAACCGAAATTGAAACTTTAGTGTAAATCATCCTTTGATTGGTTGCGGAACATGTAACCAATGAATTCTATATAGGATGACGAACAACATATTGAAAATTGGCACCAATCGGATGATGTTTGACCACAGATTCGATACCCCCAAGTCGAGTATCGAAACCGACTAATGCGGCCCTCTTTAGGTCAATCATCGTCTTTACGCCTCAACGGCGGTACAGCTAATATTTATGTTTTAGTGATAGGGAGCGACACATTAAAGGTTTCGTAGCAAAGAACGCAATTACACACCTACAGTGATGTCCCTAATGTCTATACCGAAACTTGCGTTTTACCGAATACTTGACACTGTTAAATTCATAATTAATTTGAGAAAAATCCAATCGCAGCATGCTTGTATTCATTGCGAAGGGTACTGCATAATCTTTAACATGACGTGTAGCTTTACTGTTAGATATATCCTATGAACATCAAAAACAAAGAACTTACCTGACCTTGGACCGCAGTCTAGTGCAGGAACTTACCCCTTGACTTGCTTTTATACACCCGAAACCTTAATATTTAATTGTGAAAGTGTGCGGAGCCAATTACCGCTGCGCAGACAATTGAGTTATCTTTCCAATGGTACCAGTTTAACTAAATCCCAGTATCATTTGGTATTTAAATCACATTTTAAACGGATAACTTGTACGACAGATTTCTGTCATTTCAGTTTGCACCCTTCATCAGTAATCCGATCATAACTCCCTAACCAAAATGAATATTGTTGATCCGTCTCATGTTCTATAAAGTTAACTCATAACTCTACAATTATTTGAACAGTAGCATCACCTAATTATGCTCCCAACAGAGAGTAAAACGTGTTACGAAACGGACTTCCAGTTCAGAAATTGGATTTCCCGCAGTAAACACTTAAAATGAAATGACCATAACTAACAAACCTGAAACCCGGTTGATACGAAACAATTTTTTTTGTACATATAATTAAATATATTGATTACCCCTTTTATATTGCTTTGCTTAATTATGCACGTGTGATTTTATATGATTTTTCTAGTCCAACCGACATCGGTTGCTCATATGTTTTTAGTAGTGCATTTACTATATCACCATCATGTGTGTGATTGTCATACCTCTGTAAATAGTATTCATTTTGCATCAATAACCTAGTGACCGTGTCACATTACCCAGTGATAAATATTAGTGATTGGATTGTGTAACAACCCTAATTTTTATACACTTTTTCTTATACAATTTTTTTCAAAATATTTTTTTTTTAAAAATCCACAAAGGGGTATTTAAGCCTGAGCACAAGATTTAGGTAATTATTTTTGTTTTTAATTACAAGCTATAAGAATGAAATAACTCCATTTTTAGTGTACAAGAAATTACTTTAAATTTAATGAATACTAGGAGTATTTATTCTTGCTGCTATCAGTTTAAGTAATTAAAAACCACAATAATTACAAAAAGGAGCTTGTAGCTCATTGGTAATACCTTGCACTGCTGAACCAAGCCACCGGAGTTCAAATCCCATGCCCCACATTATTTTTGTATTTATTTTGTTTTAATTTTTTTTGGAAGTCAACGGTAAAAAGGCCATAACTCCCAAAATATGTACTGGACAACAAAAAGTAAATATACCAAATTGTACCCCCAGAAAATCCCCGGCCACTGGAACCCTGACTCGGCCCGACTCGGCGCCGCCGGCAGGCGAATCGGCCGACTCGGTCCGGCGCCGCAGTCCGGACTTGGCCGGACGGCCGAGTCACCAACTGAGAAAAGTTGGCTCTTGACTTGGTCAACCCTCTTGCACACTTATTATACCTGGATCGGTTTTAATTTGGCCAATAAATCCCTTTTACTCCTAGGTTTAATGATTTTTAATGAATTTTTACATTTTTTAAATATTTTTTTTAATCCAAACCCTAACCCTAGCCTAGCCCTATATAAACACCCCTACCCTCTACCATTTCACACTACAACTCTAAGTCCACTCTCTCAAATTCTCGAGAACTCGGTACAAAGAGCGAGAAGCGAAGCGCTGCCGAAACCGACGACGGATTCCGGCAATCGGACTAGAACCTTCGCGACGTTTTTGACGCATCGACAACCATCACTTCCTTAGCCTCCTTAGTTTGTCCAAACCCGTAAGTCCCATCTCTTCTATCTCTCTTTTCTTTTAATAAAAAAATACGACTTTTTGGAACCCGACGAAAATCGGAACAAACCGGTTTCCGATTCGGTTTTTCTACAAATTTCCACTTGTCACTTAATCCACAATACCTAAACATATTCATGATGACTATTAATCACATAGAAACCAATTTAAATAAAGTTTCTCACATGAAATGATAGCTTTCTTGTAAAACCGTATTCTTTTCATAAAAATACCATAAAGTTTATTTTTATTGTTCTAAATAAATCCCTCACTCCTAAATACGTTTATCTTGATCACTAAACTTGTAGAAGTCAATTTGAATGAATTTTCACACATGAAATGATAACGTTTTCGAATACCGTATTCTTGCGCTTTAATACCTTCAAGTTTAATATATCATGTTTAATCTCTAAACATCATTAAAACTTAAAATAAGTCACGAGGTAATGACCTACCTTTACACGCACTCAATTATAACCCTAATTGATATATGTCAAAATATAGAATACGAAATTACAGGACTTTTCACTAAAATATCATAATCTTTATAATCTTTATTGAAAGCTTTAAGTTGTAAACATTTCTAAATAAAATCTTTTATAAAATGAAAGCACGATTGGTCATGGACATCGATCGTTTATCTAAACTGACTTTGTGGTGTCTAGGCTAGGCAAGTGAGCTTGGGTAACTTTAAAAGGCCCGTCTCACGATTCGTGAGCGGATCCCTCCCTCCTCACTTGTACTTACCTGGCCACAATTGGCGGTGAAGAGGCGATTTGAGGCTTCTAATGACTTGTCATTTAGACCTTAGAAATAGGCTAGTTGTCTTAGGAAACCCTAACAACTAAAATACGGAAAACGATACTCTTTTACGAACAAATACCTTATATTTATAAAACTGTTTTTCTAAATGAATAGTATTTATTAAACCTAAGCAAAGCGCCGCTACAACCCACTTTTGGGGAACCCGTTAGGGATAGTACGGTTCATCGTGCACCCGCGGGCTAGTAGTGCGAGATTCAGACCTCCGCAAGGAGCATTCGGTCTCGAAAGGTTTAAAATACGGCATTTAAGAAAAATGTGATTTTGGAAAATAAAATATTTATTTAAAAATCATTCTTATATTAATAAATATTTAATTATCATTTAAACACCTATTTTATCATAAGATAAAGTTTCCACTTTTTTCTAAAATTACAAGAATAAAAGTTACATTAAAATACCATGAATTTTAAATAAAACAATTAATACTTTTATTAGGATATATTCACTAGAATAACACAAATAAAATTCACACTCATTATAACTATAAAGACGATTAATAAATACTTGAGGTGTATTTTGAAAACTATACAATAATACTTTTTACATAAAACCCCTCAAGTTTTATAAATTACAATAAGGCCCCTAACAAATATAGAACTTCAAATTACCTTTCTTTTAGTCTGACTCAGGTTAGAGTCTGACTATTTCTGACTTGAATATGATTCAAGTCAATCTATATTCTTTATATTTCAACTCAAGATGAATACATGAATCCCAGAATCCAGTTAACAATCTACTTGACTGGACTGAACCATGGATATTCCTTTTACATGTTTCCCAGTATTCCATTTATATGACTCCACGGTTATAACCGTTTCCTGATATCATGGTTTCGGTCAGTCAATCATGCAATCAATACAATTTTACAAGATAACAATACAAACAAGACATCGCGGGGTTTAAGGGGTAAATTGGTACGGAAGGTGTTAAAGGTGGCACGAGATGGTAAGATTAAGACACCTAACCTGAATCCAATTGCCGTTGTTCCGGGTTGTATAACGGAGCCTTGTACTTCCATTTGCCCTGGTCTCTAGCATACTGAGACCCCTCTCGTATACACTGGCATCCTTCTGTACCAAGCTACAACAACAGCGTTAACACCATACTACTATAATATGACAATACAATACAACATTAAAAGCTACTCTCTCTCTCTCTTATTCTCTGTCTATTTCTCCTTTACCTTTGGGACTTACCAAGCGACCTGTTCGCTGACGACATTCTATTTCTTTCTTCTTTGAATATCGTCAGGTGCGTTGGACCAATCTGAGATCGCGCCCACCGGTGAAGACTTGGAGCAGTTCCACGAAGACCCCGAGCTCTAGATATTGTACCTTGTTCTTTCCAGTATTTTCATTTCCTGTTATGCCACTGTTTAGGCATCGCTTTTCATTTCAGTTGTATTTCCTTTTCATGTATTGTACAAAGAATGTTATTAATAAAAGTTGATATTATTTCTATATCATTCGTCTCTTGTGATTTACTTTATATTGCTTAGTTACGCTTAGCGTATGTACTTCTGAGTATATACGAAGCGGGCCTCGTCGCGTCCACTTCGCCGTACACTGGGAAGCGGGGCGTGACAGATTGTGGCAAGTACGTTAGGGTAAAAGTGTGAATGAACAATTGAAGTGAAGCGTACTTGTACACAATCAGTGGAACCAAACAGTCATTGCATTGTCGACGCCTATGGGACATATATAAGTGTAACTATAACTGGAATAGAACGGTTATGGAAGCACTTATATTGGTGTCATAGGTAAGACATCGAGTATTGTCCATTTATCTTGGATACCAGTCGAGACATGCTTGATGGAGACCCTGTCTCCAGTTCTCGCGTAGACTTGTCATGGAGTGACTAGTATTTGGGTTCATGGTCCGTGTTTGATGTAGATCGCGGGTGTGGGATAGTTTGAATGTGAGTTCGATCAACGGATTCTCAGGAGTCCCACTGCCGGCATATACAACGATTTTGGGAGTCGTATGGATGGTATTACTGATTATTAGCGAGGGTGATTCGGGCCCGTGTTCTCTTGCCCCTAGGGCCTACCTTTGGGTTGGGGATACTCCTGCGGTGGTTGACGCTCACACTTGGGCTAACGATAGGTTTAGTGACTGGGACAGTAAGACTTAGAGACTGATAGGTTTAGTGACATGGACATACATTGATTACTGATTCGATATACCTGCTTTATTGTTTATCTGTACCGGTTACTTCATGCTCACGTTATCACTCCATGTTTACTGTTTCATGTTCATCATCATTGCACGTGTTTACATATGTATTTATATATATTGCCATTGTGTCGCTATGACGACCTGAGTATGCATGCTCAGAGTGAGAAGTGGACTTAGCTCGGATCAGGATCTATCGTACCTCGAGAATATTGCGCACATCTAGATTATCGACGCAAGCGCTATCTTCCATTGATCCCTATCTGGTTAGTTTTATATCTGTTGATAGAAGTAGTAACTGCATTTCTCATTACCTGTGCATTGATTATTGATTTCCACGTAATACTAGAAGCCGAAGTGTGACTACGGCAGGATATTTCCTTGACCGTAGAAGCATGACTGGCCTTGTTACCCCTCGTATTCCGTATTTTGGGAAGCGGGGCGTGACAACAACCGACCTTGAAAAATGATTTATTCTATGTAGTTTTGTAACACGAAGTATACCTAGAGCCCAATAGTTTTTGCGATTGGCCTCGATCATCTTTTCCTTGCAAACACAAAAAACTAGGGGAACAAGAAAGGTTGGGGCGCATATGCATGTCCAGTCTTCCATACAGAAAAGAAAATGAAACGAGACATGATCTTTGGACTTTGTGCGGGGCACATAGCCCAGAGGTGGGCGATAGAAATTGGTGGGGGGAGATCCGGGATCGAACCCAGGATCTTCCATTTAATGTTTCGAAAAGGGACACACGGGGCCGGCGGGCTAAACAAGAAAAAGAAACCAGAACTTTAGAACTCCAGCTTCATGTTCATTTACCCCCTTGAAACCTACATAAGGAATTTCTATTTAACCTTTCTTTATCACAAAATGTAGAATGGCTGGGATTTTTTCTAGAGATCTAGAATAACAAATGTACAAACCTTAAGTCATATAAAAATCAGGATCAAAGTGTAATATTTTTATTTTGTAATCTTTCATATTTCAATTTTTTTAATCTTTTGTGAGCCCTCTATTTAACGATTTTGGAGGATTTAAACAGAGGCTTGATCAAAGCGATGAAGGAAGCAAATGAAACTAGTTGGGCCAAACTCTGCTGGCATAATAACTTTCCTCTCCGAGCGGAGAGGTCGCTTGTTCAATTTTCCAAGGGGCCGCATCCCAAAAAGGGAACAAAAAGGAATATGGAGCAAGCTCTTATTAGAGAATTATTAGAGAGAGATGAAACCATTTCTTTGATTTCATATCTGAAATGAGCAAGGAGACATCCTTTTCCTTGTTCCTAACCTATAGGCACTTTTAGGCACTGATAGAGGCTTGGATCTCCTTCAGATGCTGTCCTCTGTCGATCTGTCGCGAGCGTTGATGGAGGGTTGAGATGGACGTTGATGGTTATCTTCTTGAGCCTGTGGAGCTTAATGGGTTGATTTCGAGGTGAAACCGAACTATCTGCAAAGAAGTCCCGGGGTGGTTGTACTACCGTGGACCCTCCGACGATCAAGTTAACCGAGGAATTTAAGCAGAGTAGCGGCTTGTTGGATTGAAATTTCCTTACCTGAGTCGTCTGAGAGAGGGGTTTTTATAGTGGTCGCTTGGAGCGAGATTGTAGGGTGTTTTTCATCACCCCATTGATATGGGAATACGCACAAGCTTGTCTAGCGCATTACAGATTCCCCTGCTTAGGGTAGGCTGGGGTTTATTGATTGTGGGGATTCGAATCTCCGGCAGCCGCGGACTAAGCTGCCATTAATTACCCCTCACTTTTGGAGCGAAGGAACCTCCGATTAACGGGTTAAACTGGTCATGCGAACTCAATATGTAGTATTGAGTTTTGAAGGGGTTTTGGATATATCGGGGGCCCCGCAGAGTTTTTACAGGGGTCCCGCTACCCGGATAGCGGGCTAGGGGTCAAGGGGGATAGCAACCCCTTTGCGGGGTGCGGGACAGTGCCCCGTCGGAAATTTTTTTTAACAGGGACAGTGTCGTGGAGTATGTGCATGCGTGTGTGTGTGTGTGTATAAACAGTATATATATCAAGAAAAGGAAAGGGCATCCAAAGGATGCGTGGGCCAGCGCCCCACGTGTCAGGCACGTAGGCGCTGTGCGACAGAGAGCCAGCGCACCACGTGCCTGGCACGCGGGCGCTGTGCGCCAGCGCACCACGTGCCTGGCACGCGGGCGCTGTGCGCCAGAGCGCCAGCGCACCACGTGCCTGGTGTTGGGGTCAAAATTTGCACCCCGGTTGACCGAGTCAAAGTCAAGGTCAACCCCAAGCCAGGTGGGCCCAAGCTCAGGTCAAGCGGTCCCATGCCCAAGTCGAGCCCGCGGCCAGCCTCCCCATGCCAACAATAAAGTCGTGTAATAAATAATTTTGATGTAATTTTTTATACATGAATGGGCATAAAGCCAAATTTTTGTAAGCTCATGGCTTATGTGCAAAAAGAAATAGCACATGAGACATGGGATGGGCAAAATACCATTTTGTAAAGCCCAATGGGCTATATGTAAATATGTAAGCATATATAAGACAACATGATGATGAATAAGAGAGATACTTTTCATTCCCAAAAATTAGGGCATGCGCCTCTTTCTCCTTCCTTAAGGATTTAAAACCGTCTCTTTCTTTTGAATTAAATCAAGAGTTTTACTCTTCCTTTTCCAAAACTAAATAGTTTTTCACCACAAAACCCACAAAGGGGAACTTGGATCTGCTATTAGATCACAAAAAGGGAAGATTTTTAAGTCTCCCCCCTTTTTCTAAGATCCGGCCAAACGACAGGAAGAAGAAGGAGACCCATCTCCAGAAACCCCACTTTGGGGAAGATCCAGGGCTCAAGAGGAGAACTCCCTTCATCAGCTTCAAAATATCCTAGGAGTTTAACTCCTCACACACACACACACACACACACACATATACAAAATAATAAGTGCTCCTTTCTGGGAGTACAACTCCCATTGCAGGGACCAAGTCCCTTTTGCCTCCCGAGCACTAGCGCCCACGTGCCTGGCATGTGGGGCGCTAGCGCTCTTGTGCCCAAAGCGCTAGCGCCCAAAACGCCAGCGCCCGAGCGCCCACGTGCCTGGCACATGGGGCGCTAGCGTCCAAAGCGCTAGCGCTCTTGCGCTCAAAGCACTGGCGCTTTTTCCCACGCATTCTTTGGATGCCCTTTCCCTTTATATATATATATATATGTATGTATATATACATACACACACACACATACTCCACGACACTATCCCTGTTAGAAAAAAAATTCTAACGGGGCGCTGCCTCGCACCCCGTAAGGGGGCTGCTGGCCCCCTTGACCCCCAGCCTGCTATCCGGGTAGCGGGACCCCCGTAAAAACTCTGCGGGCCCCCTCGATATATCCAAAATCCCTTTTAAAACACAACACACGCACACTGCACATTGAGTTCGCATAACCAGTTTAACCCGTTAATCGGGGGTTCCCTCGCTCCAAAGGCGAGGGGTAATTAACGGCAGCTTAGTCCGCGGCTGTCGGAGATTCGGATCCCCACAATCAATAAACCCCAGCCTACCCTAGACAGGGGGAATCTATAATGCGCCTGACAAGCGCGCGCGTATTCCCATCTCAATGGGGTGACGAAAAACAACCTACAGATTCTGGCACGCCCGGTGGGACCTATCTCTCCTCCCATATTTCGGGTTAAACGTTCATGCGATCTCAATCAATATACGTATCTATATTTATACTAAAATAATGCTCTTTCATGCAGGTTTTCAAGCAAACACTTTTCAGCAATGTCTCCAAAGATAATTTCGACTCTCAGCACAGCTCTCATCTCCTACACGATGAAGATGGACGCCAGGACGGTCCTCCCGGCCAGTCTCGGGTGACAGTGGGAGGAGCCGCCGCTATCATTTGGCTCTATTCTGTTTGTACCAGCTAACGTCGTCCCTGCTCTTCAAGCCCCAGTGATGGATAAACCAGCCTCAAAGGGGAAAATGTCATGGTCGCGAAGGCACCTCAGCCCAAGCGCAAGTCCGCTTCCGAACGACCCTCCATGGCCCCAGCTGGGGGCAAGGTCATCAACACCAACAAAGCAACAAGTCATCTCGGGCAAGCTCCAGTGGCGCCCCTGACAACTGCTCGGTTGGGTATTTTCTCTAAGCTCCCCATCACTCGGCTTATGGCGGCTTCCCGAAGAGCAGAAGTCTGCCAAGCGCTCAAGGCAGAGAAGCTGAGGCAGAAGCGGCTCAGATACAGAGCCAACTAAAGGGCCAGGGCTCCAGCCATGTTAAAATTTATGAATTTCCAAAGCCCGGACCGCTCCGCGAAACCAGCTGCCAGTGATGAAAGGACGGCTGAATGTGTTATCCACACAGTCTACATGGTAGGCGCGCGTCCCAGTGACAACCTTCGCAGCAAGGATGGGGCCACCACATCTCAAATCCAATCTGGTTTGAATGTGGTTGTCACTTCCCAAGACCAGCATCCTCCTGAAGGTAATGAAAATGCTCCAAGTGAAGCTGATAAGTAGAGAGATCCCTCGGTTCATGAGAAGTCGGGCTCGGAAAGCGAAGATGAGCCAACTTTCCATCCTAAGACCGCGGAGCAGCAACTTCTTCAGGAGCTCCGAAAGCAGCTCAGAAACAAAGACAAGGAGATGGCCAAGCTCTACTCAAAAATTGACGACTTGATAAACGTCGTCCTACAGCTCACGGCCCAACTTGCCTCTCAGCCGCCCAATCAAGCTCATGGTTCTACTCATGGACCGGGAAACGGTGTTCCAAGATAGCCGACGCCTATTCCCTCAAATCCAAAGGTGGGCGGACCGCAAGAAGGCCAGTCACATCCTATCTCGGGAAATGTCTTGGCGGCCGATGACAGCAACCCGCTAACTCAAGATCAAATCATGGATTTGGTTGCCAACAGAGTCAAAACATTGGTAGCCGAAGCCGAAGAGCAAAAAGATGCCAGCAGTAGCGGGAGACCATATCCTGCTCAGTATGATCTAATAGAATTTCCTAGCGGCTATGTCATCCCTAAATTTGGAAGATTCGATGGGACGGGAAATGTGAATCAGCACATCGCCCACTTTAAAGCCTCATGCGGGAATACTGGGGGCAATGATGCGCTTCTCCTCCACCAGTTCGTTAATAGCTTGGCCGATATTGCTTTCAACTGGTATGCGAGCATACCGGATGGCTCTGCCACAACTTTCGTTCAAATGGATTCTCTGTTTCGGCAGAGGTTCATGAGCGTCAGCGATAAGATCACCATCACCGACCTCGTAAGGACCAAGCCAAAAAACAACGAAAGAAGCACAGATTTTATAACCCGATGGCGCAATCTCTCCGTCAAATGTGAACCGCCGATAGAGCATGACCAATCTGTCAGTCTCCTCGTCGGAAATCTTAACAATTGGATGTCCCCAATTCTATGCACCGCGGGTCTCAAAACATTCCAAGAGCTGACCAGAAAAGTTCAAATGCCGGGACGCTCAAAGCAGGAGTCCTCCCCGGATTCCCAAAATAACAATAGGTCCTGGAGAAACCGAAATGACGATAATCGCAAAGGCGGAAATTCCGACGATTCTGAACCTTTAACACCTCGGCTGACCGAAATAAGCAAGGGATGAGCGGGCCTAATGCCAACCGGCCTCGGAAGCCAGTGTTCGAAGAGAGAGGAGAATCTCTACTGAAAGAGAAGCTGGATAAGGTCTATTCCTTCAGAAGGGACAAAATCCGTAAAATATTCAAAGACGCCCTGAGTAACGGTCTACAACTGCCACAGTCAAAAAGACCGCAGGAAGCAAATATGACCGACGATCCCAAATACTGCCCCTATCACAGAGTGATAGGTCATGCTATTGAGGACTGCTTCGTCTTCAAAGATTGGGTCGAAAAGCAATACAAAGCAGGAGAGATAGAACTGTCTAAAGGCGTGTTAACAAACAGTCCAGCTGCGACCGCCATGTTCCCCTCCGAATGGCGGCCAAGACAGGGACGTCTCGCCTGAAATTCGGGGCAGATGCTAATTGGTGCTATCCGTCTACCTCTCCGAAGATTCCAAGTTGATTTATGGCACCATGTATCGAAGGTTTAAACGGATGCGTCCGATGTAGCAGACTTCATCAGATTCCCCCTTGCTTGAGGGGTTTTTGATTGTGGGGACGCTCTTCCCTGCAGGCGCAAGCCCCTGCAGTTAATTACGCTACCGCATCGCGGTAACAACTTTCTCCTTCTCCAGATGATCATTTCGTGTCGTATGTGTTTGTTTCGTGTTCGGGTGCCCATGGATTGTATACGGAGACTGAGTTATGTCGTCGCCCGTAGGGCGTGGACTAGTCCAAATCCGTATTATCTTAGATTTGGGTTTGGGGGTTGTGTTTAAGGATACGTTAGCCTCGTTTGAGACTAAGATCGACTTAAACGTTTGTTAAGGATACGTTATTCTAGTTTTAGACTAAGATCAATTTAACGGGATCGTTTAGATCCGACAAGAGAGTAATTAAGGGAGCCCTGTAGTTTAGTTTAGTGACATTACGGTCAATAGGTAGTTTAAGGACATTGCGGTCCATATGTTAGTTTTAAGACGTTGCGGTCAAGGTTAAGGACGTCGTAGTCTGTGGATTTAAGGACTCCACAGTACGATGTTAGTTTTAAGACGTCACGGTCAAGGTTAAGGACGTCATAGTCCGTTGTTAGTTTTAAGACATTCCGATCAAGGTTAAGGACGTCATAGTCCGTGGATTTAAGGACTCCACAGTCCGATATTAGTTTTAAGACGTCACGGTCAAGGTTAAGGACGTCATAGTCCGTTGTTAGTTTTAAGACATTCCGGTCAAGGTTAAGAACGTCGTAGTCCGTGGATTTAAGGACTTCCACAGTCCGATGTTAGTTTTAAGACATTACGGTCAAGGTTAAGGACCTCATAGTCCATGAGTTTAAGGACCCCACAGTCCGTATCAATGTATGTGGTTATCGGGACCCGTCACCTCTTTGAAGACGTTGAGGAATTACAACGCCAAGTATCAAAGGAGTGAAGAGATGTACCCTTAAACCAAGGTAGATTAAGTGATCTGCAATCCAATTTGGAAACTAAGATCAATTATTATATTATGAGCCCATTGGCCCAGTTGAATTTGCATTGAGGACTTATGGCCAGCTTGGGCTAAGTCCAATCATTTTTTGGATATTGGCCCTCTGTTGATTCATTGAAGGAGAGACTTTGCCTCCGGAAACTTAGCCAATTGGGCTAAAGCTAGTGTCAAACACTAGCGACCAACAGTGTTGAACATTAGGAATAAGATTGACAAGTTAGTGTTAAACACTAAAAGATAATCAGTGTTGAACAATGGGAACAGAGTTTTCAAATTAGTGTTAAACACTAAGCAGATCAGTGTTAAACACTGAAAATAGAGATTCCAAATTAGTGTTTAACACTAAGGCAAATCAGTGTTAAACACTGGATACAGAAGTTTCAATTTAGTGTTGAACATTAAGGCAAGAGGGGTCACGTGGTAACACGTGAGAGCGCCCTGCTTCCCTTTATTTTGTTCTACAGATAAGTGTTTAACACTTTTAGTTTTGAAAGCCATCACGTGTGGGCACGTGATGGGGGGCTCACGTTTTGATCTGTTAGAATGTTTATTAGGGGTCACGTGTCGACACGTGAGGGCGCCCTAGAGCTCTTTTCTGTTTCTTTTTCTTTTGTGTGCTTTAGAGATCACGTGGGGCACGTGAGGCATTGCCTCAAAGTTCTCTTTTATAGATCTCCACAGGAGTCACGCGGTAACACGTGAGGTGTTGCTTCGAAGTTCCTTTCTGTGGGTCTTTGCAGGGGTCACGTGGTAGCACGTGACTCTAATTCTTTGCATGTCTTAAAGATTTGTTCATCTTTTAAGAATTAATTTCTTCATAGAGTTAAACCCTAGCGACAAACTTTAGAGGAATTAAATTCCTGTTTTCTTCTGAAAAATTATATTCTTAATAGGGTTAAACCTTAATTTCTTTTTAAGGGAATTAAATTCCTGTGAGTTTGAGAGAATTATGTTCTCAATTAGGGTTAAACCCTTGTTCTGCTTATTTTGAAGGAATTGAATTCCTATAACATAGGGTTAAACCCTAACTTTATCTCAAAGGAATTGAATTCCTATCATTTTGTGAGAATTAAATTCTCCAAACTCAGTTCCTCCTCTGTGTTTTAGATCTGCATGGCAGGATCTCAACCCAATGAGAATTAAATTCTCAATTCGTGGGGAGATGTGCACTTTGCAGATCCTCCACCAGAGAAAGAACTAAGTTCTTTTCTTTTAATATAAGAGTTAAACTCTTTTGAGAATTAAATTCTCTTTCGAAGCCTCCTTTTTCCTTTCTTACCTAAGGTTTTCCTTTTTGCAGAGAATCAAAGACTCTATCTCTCTCTCTGTGTGTATCAAAAGAAAAGATCCAAAGGTCCCAAGGTCTAAAAAAAATGTCATTCTCTTGTTTTCTTGGCTCCTATTTATAGGAGAAGGAAGAGAATCAATCTGCTTAGTAAATCTCTCATTGAGAGATTTGATTTATCTTCATCATTATTCTGGGCCTTTAGATTATTAGGTGAATTTTATTCACCATTGGATTTTAAATCCAAAGATATCTCTTTGTTATTTCGGTTAGATTTAGGGGGAAAATTTTTCCAAGTCCAAGATTTTTCCATAAATTGGTGATATTTAATCACCTTTAGATTTTTAATCCAACGGTTTTAGATAATCCTTCTCTATTTTGGAAAGATTTGAAAGATCTTTCCTCAGAATTTAATTCTGTCAAAGAATAAAGCTTTTAAAGCCGGTCACGTATGGCCACGTGACCGTTGGTCACGTGTGCGCACGTGACCCCTGGTCACGTGTAAGCACGTGACCCCTGGAATGGGCTTCTCTTCTTCTGCGCTCTGTTTTCTGGCCGCTGCTTAACCATCACGTGCCATCACGTGACCACTGGTCATGTGTGAGCACGTGATGCCTCTTCTGAAGCTTTTTCCTGATTCTTAATCAGGGAATGAATATGCTCTGTGCCGCTGCTTTAAACGTCACGTGCCAACATGTGACCGCTGGTCACGTGCTCGCACGTGATGCTTTCTCTGATGCTTTTTCCTGATTTTAAATCAAGGAACACGCCAATTTCATACGAACGGAGACCGAAGTCTTTCGGGAACCTGATTCTCTCAGACATCTGCCTTTCTCTGAAAACGGTCGACCACCATGTCATTAAACTGGGAACAGTCGACCTCTAAGTCGTTAAACTGGGAATGTATAAAAAATGTGTAAATAAAAAAAATGTGTGTAAATAAAAGAAAAAAAGAAAAGCCGAAATGATGGGGCAACTCGCAATAAAAATCAGCGAGTAAAATAAAGATGAAAAATAAAGCCGAAATGATAGGGCAACCGCGAATAAATAGCCGAAATGATAGGGCAATCACGACCTTCGCGATAAGAAAAGCTGAAATGATAGAGCAATCGCGGTAATACAAAAAAAATACATATAAAACAAAAAAAACAAAAAAAATACGGCGAATGATGAGTCGCTCCTGGTACCATATTCCAGTGCAGCGATGCAGACGCCAACCAAAATTTAAATTCTCAACGGCGAATGATAAGTCGCTCCTAGTACCATATTCCAGCGCAGCGATGCAGACTCCAACATCCAATCTCCCAAAATTCTTCCAGCCCTCCGGTTGGTCCCTAAGTTGACTATCGTATACAATCCACGGGCTCAAATAATGCTCAGCATACCCATGCCCCACCGCAATAACTAGTTACGCGGCTGGTCTCTGCCCTTGGAATTATTGTCCATTTGGAAGACCCACTCATGTGTCCTCACGATGCATGAAGACAACAAACCTTCGTGGGATCCTTATGACTCACAATGGAAAAAACACACTTGGGGGTCCTCACGACTCCTAAGGAGAAAATACACCGACGGGATCCTCACGACCCGCAGGGAGAAAATGCTTTTATGGGACCCTTACGGCCCATAAAATTGAAAAGCCTTAGGTGATAGGGATCTTAACCTGTCTCCTAAGCCATCGCTTCCCAATAGGCAATGACGAATGATGAGTCGCTCCTGGTACCATATTCCAGTGCAGCGATGCAGACGCCGGCCAAAATCCAAATCCCCAAGTGGCGAATGATGAGTCGCTCCTGGTACCATATTCCAGTGCAGCGATGCAGACGTCGGCCAAAATCCAAATCCCCAAGTGGCGAATGATGAGTCGCTCCTGGTACCATATTCCAGTGCAGCGATGCAGACGCCAACCAAATCCTAAATCCCAATCCCCAAGTGGTGAATGATGAGTCGCTCCTGGTACCATATTCCAGTGCAGCGATGCAGACGCCGGCCAAAATCCAAACCCCCAAATAGCGAATGATGAGTGGCTCCTGGTACCATATTCTAGTGTAGCGATGCATACGCCAACCAAAATTCAAATTCTCAATGGCGAATGATGAGTCACTCCTGGTACCATATTCCAGTGCAGCGATGCAGACGCCGACCAAAATCCAAACCCCCAAATGGCGGATGATGAGTCGCTCCTGGTACCATATTCCAGTGCAGCGATGCAGATGCCAATCAAATTCCAAATCCCAAAACGGCAAATGATGAGTCGCTCCTGGTACCATATTCCAGTGTAGCGATGCAGACGCCAACAAAGTCCCAAAATTTTTCTGGCCCTACGGTCTGGATCATAAATCCTGTAAAACCGTATACAATCCACGGGCGTAAAACGATCCAAATCTCTCCCAAGTCCTACCGGTGAGACCACATTCAAAGTCCCACAAAAAAAAATGGTATGTTCACAAGAAAAATAGGCAGGGATGAAAACCCGAAAGGGCTTCGTGAGTAAAAACAGCAGGACTGCCGGCGAGTTTGTGAAAACTCGAAAGAGCGCAAACTCGTAAAAAAGAGATGAAATGCACTCGCAGAGTCCTCTCGACTTTGTAAGGAGAAAATTCCCGCGTGAGATCCTTACGACTCACAAAGGATCAACACACTTAGGAGTCCCCACGACTCCTAAGAATAAAATATACCTACGAGATCCTTTCGACTCGTAGGGAGAAAATGCTTTTATGGGACCCTTACGGCCCATAAAATTGAAAAGCCTTAGGTGATAGAGATCCAAACCTGTCTCCCAAGCCATCAATTCCCAAATCCTCTCGACGCAAATGATGATTCGCTCCTGGTACCATATTCCAGTGTAGCGATGCTGATGCCAAACAAAAACCAAAATCCCCAAATCCTCTCATGGAAAATGATGATTCGCTTATGGTACCATATTCCAGTATAGCGATGCTGATATCAACCCAAATCAAATCAAACCAACAACCTCTACGGCGGAATCATGCTCCGTCCCAGAATTTACCCCGTGTTTAAATCATGCTTCGCCTCGGGATATCTACCTTCCCTGCCGGAATTATGCTCCGCCTCGGAATCAAATCAACCAGCAAGCTCTATGTCGGAATCATGCTTCGTCTAAGAATGCACCCCGTGTCGAAATGATACTTCGCCTCGGTGTATCTGCCTTCCCTGTCGGAATTATGCTTCGGCTCGGAATCAACCAACGACCTCCTCGTCGGAATTATGCTCCGCCTCGGAATCAAAACAACTAGCAAGCTGTGTGTCGGAATCATGTTTCGTCTCAGAATGCACCCCATGTCGAAATGATGCTTCGCCTCGGTGTATCTGCCTTCCCTGTCAGAATTATGCTTCGGCTCGAAATCAACCAACGACCTCCTCGTCGGAATTATGCTCCGCTTCGGAATCAAATCAACCAGCAAGCTCTGCGCCGGAATCATGCTCCATCTCAGAATGTACCCTGTGTCGAAATCATGCTTCGCCTCGGAGTATTTGCCTTCCCTGTCGGAATTATGCTTCGCCTGGTAATCAACCTATGCATCGAAATTATGCTTCGGTCAGAATGTCTGCCGCTCTTCGGAATGATGCTCCGATCCCTGGAATTATGCTCCGCTCATCGGAATGAGGCTCCGATCCCTGGAATCATGCTCCGCTCTTCGGAATGATGCTCCGATCCCCGGAATCATGCTCCGCTCTTCGGAATGATGCTCCGCTCCCCTGGAATCATGCTCCGCTCTTCGGAATGATGCTCCGATCCCTGGAATCATGCTTTGCTCATCGGAATTATGCTCCGATCCCTGGAATCATGCTCCGCTCTTCGGAATGATGCTCCGATCCCGGAATTATGCTCCAACCCTCAGAATTATGCTCCGACTCTTCGGAATGATACTCCGACCCTAGAATTATGCTCCGCAAATCGGAATGATGCTCCAATCTCCGGGAATCATGCTCCTCGAGGGATTCTCCCCCCCCCGGAATGATGTTCCACCTCGAAGTCCAGCTTCAAGATCCATCAATTTCATGCACACAACTCAAATATGTGGTGTGCATTTATTGATGGGGGGCACTTTGTTGGGGTCAAAATTCGCACCCCGGTTGACCGAGTCAAGGTCAAGGTCAACCCTAAGCCAGGTGGGCCCAAGCTCAGGTCAAGTGGGCCCATGCCCAAGTCGAGCCCGCGGCCAGCCTCCCCATGCCAACAATAAAGTCGTGTAATAAATAATTTTGATGTAATTTTTTATACATGAATGGGCATAAAACCAAATTTTTGTAAGCCCGTGGCTTATGTGCAAAAAGAAATAGCACATGAGACATGAGATGGGCAAAATACCATTTTGTAAAGCCCAAGGGGCTATATGTAAATATGTAAGCCTATATAAAGCAACATGATGATGAATAAGAGAGATACTTTTCATTCCCAAAAATTAAGGCCTGTGCCTCTTTCTCCTTCCTCAAGATTTTAAAACCTTCTTCTTTCTTTTGAATTAAATCAAGAGTTTTACTCTTCCTTTTCCAAAACTAAATAGTTTTTCACCACAAAACCCACAGAGGGGAACTTGGATCTGCCATTAGATCTCAAAAAGGGGAGATTTTTAAGTCTCCCCCCTTTTTCCAAGATCCGGCCAAACGACAGGAAGAAGGATACCCATCTCCAGAAACCCCACTTTGGGGAAGATCCAGGGCTCAAGGGGAGAACCCCCTTCATCAGCTTCAAAATATCCTAGGAGTTTAACTCCTCATATATACACACACACACACACACACACACACACATATATACAAAATAATAAGTGCTCCTTTCTGGGAGTACAACTACCATTGCAGAGACCAAGTCCCTTTTGCCTCCCGAGCACCCATGTGCCTAGCATGTGGGGCGCTAGCGCTCTTACGCTCAGAGCGCTAGCGCTCTTGCGCTCAGAGCGCCACGTGCCTGGTACGTGGGGCGTTAGCGCTCTTGCGCTCAGAGCGCTAGCGCCCGAGCGCCCACGTGCCTGGCACGTGGGGGCGCTAGCGCACGAGGGCCCACGTGCCTGGCACGTGGGGCGCTAGCGCTCTTGCGCTCAGAGTGTTAGCGCCTAAAGCGCTAGCGCCAGCGCCCGAGTGCCAGCGTGTCTGGCACGTGGGGCGCTGGCGCCTAAAGCGCTGGCGTCTAAAGCGCTGGCGCTTTTTTCCACGCATCCTTTGGATGCCCTTTCCCTTTATATATATATATATGTATGTATGTATATATACATACACACACACACATACTCCACGACACTGTCCCTGTTACAAAAAAATTTCTAACGGGGCGCTGCCCGCACCCCACAAAGGGGCTGCTAGCCCCCTTGACCCCCAGCCCGCTATCCGGGTAGCGGGACCCCCGTAAAAACTCTGTGGCCCCCCCGATATATCTAAAATCCCTTTTAAAACACAACACACGCACACTGCACATTGAGTTCGCATGACCAGTTTAACCCGTTAATCGGAGGTTCCCTCACTCCAAAGACGAGAGGTAATTAACGGCAGCTTAGTCCGCGGCTGCCGGAGATTCGGATCCCCACAATCAATAAAACCCAGCCTACCCTAGGCAGGGGGAATCTGTAATGCGCCTGATAAGCGCGCGCGTATTCCCATCTCAATGGGGTGACGAAAAACACCCTACACCTGGCATGCAGGCGCTGTGCGCCAGCAACAAAAGGGACTTGGTCCCTGCACTGGGAGCTGTGCTCCCAATTTGACTTATGGAGTTGAACTCCTAGATATTTTTGGAGCTGATGAAGGGGCTTTTTCCTTGAGCCCTGGATCTTCCTCAAAGTGGGATTTTTGGAGATGGGTCTCCTTCCTCCTCTTTTGTCGGCTCGATCTTGAAGAACAAGAAGTATGAGATTTTAAAAATCTCTTATTTTTTAGATCTGATGGGAGATCCGAGTTTCCCTTTATGGGTTTTGTGGTGAAAAACTATTTAGTTTTGGAAAAGGAAGAGTAAAACTCTTGATTTAATTCAAAAAAAAGAAGAAGGTTTAGAACCTTGAGGAAGGAGAAGGAGGCACAGGAACCCTAGTTTTTGGGGAGAATGAAAAGTATATTTTTTATTCATCATCATGTTGCCTTATATAGGCTTACACATTTACATATAGCCCCTTGGGCTTTACAAAATAGCATTTTGCCCATCCCATGTCTCATGTGCTATTTCTTTTTGCACATAAGCCATGAGCTTTACAAAAATTTGGCTTTATGCCCATTCATGTATAAAAAAAATTACATCAAAATTATTTATTACATGATCTTTTATTTCGGCATGGGGAGGCCGGCCGCTTCATGTTCGGGCTCGACTCGGGCATGAGCCCACTTGATCTGGGCTTGGGCCCACCTGGCTTGGGGTTGACCTTGACTTTGACTTGGTCAACCGGGGTGCAATTTTCTACCCCAACAAAGTGCCCCCCATCAATAAATGCACACCACATATGTGGGTCGTGTGCATGAAATTGATAGATCGTCTTTCGGGTGGAGGCGACTTGCTTTGGTTCCCACTTTTTGGGATGCACTGTCCTTTTTACGACATGGACGGTCGACACTTGACACGTCTCCGAGACGGAGTGTCCGTGGTAGATGTTTCCCTGGCCCGGAGTGATTTGGTTCTCTCTTTGTAGGAAGCCTGCACTGCTCTTTTTACGACATGGACGGTCGGCGCTTGACGCGTCTCCGAAACGGAGTGTCCATGGTAGACGTTTCCCTGGCCCGGAGTGATTTGGTTCTCTCTTTGTAGGAAGCCTGCACTGCCCTTTTTACGACATGAACGGTCGACGGCACTGAGTGTCGCTGGTTGTTCAACTTGTCCCCAGCACGGAGTGTCGCTGATCGACTTGTCCCCGGCGCGGAGTGTTGCTGGTTGTTCGACTTGTTCCCGGCACGGAGTGTCGCTGTTCGACTTGTCCCCGGCATGGAGTGTCGCTGTTCGACTTGTCCCCGGCGCAGAGTGTTGCTGGTTGTTCGACTTGTCCCCGGCACAGAGTGTCGCTGATCGACTTGTCCCCGGCAAGGAGTGTCGCTGATCGACTTGTCCCGGCATGGAGTGTCACTGATGTTCGACTTGTCCCCGGCACGGAGTGTCGCTGTTCGACTTGTCCCCGGCACGGAGTGTCGCTGATTGACTTATCCCCGGCACGGAGTGTCGCTGATGTTCGACTTGTCCCCGGCACGGAGTATCGCTGATCGACTTGTCCCCGGTACGGAGTGTCGCTGATGTTCGATTTGTCCCCGGCACAGAGGGTCGCCGTTCGACTTGTCCCCGGCACGGAGTGTCGCTGGTCGACTTGTCTCCGGCACGGAGTGTCGCTGGTCGATTTGTCACCGGCACGGAGTGTCGCTGGTCGACTTGTCCCCGGCACGAAGTGTCGAGATCGACTTGTCCCCGGCAAGGAGTGTCGCTGGTTGACTTGATTACAGGACGGAGCATAATTCCGACGAGGGGGTCGCTGGTTGACTTGTCCCCGGCACGGAGTGTCTGTGGTTGACGTTTTCCCGGCACGAAGTGTCACTGGTTTTGATGTAGAGGATGATTCCCAGGCGAAGCATAATTCCGACAGGGCAGGTGGATACTCCGAGGCGAAGCATGATTTCGACACGGGGTATATTCTGAGACGAAGCATGATTCCACTGCAGAGGTTGTTGGTTTGATTTGATTTGGGTTGACATCAGTATCGCTACACTGGAATATGGTACCAGAAGCGAATCAGCATCTGTCTTTGAGAGGATTTGGGGATTTTAGTTTTGGTCGGCATCTGCATTCCTGCATTGGAATAATGCCAAGAGCAACTCATCATTTGCCCCGGGAGGATTTGGGAATTGGTTTTTGGGTCGGTATCAGCACCGTTACACTGGAATATGGTACTAGGAGCGAATCATCATTTGCCTTTCCCTGTTAGGAAGTGATGTCTTAGGAGACAGGTTTGGATCCCTATCACCCAAGGCTTTTCAATTTCATGGGCCATAAGGGTCCCATAAAAGCATTTTCTCCCTACGAGTCGAAAGAATCTCGTAGGTGTATTTTCTCCTTAGGAGTCGTGAGGACCCCCAAGCGTGTTGCTCCTTTGTGAGTCATAAGGATCTCACGCGGGAATTTTCTCCTCACAAAGTCGAGAGGACTTTGCGAGTGCATTTCATCTCTTTTTCACGAGTTTGCGCCCTTTCGGGTTTTCACAAACTCTTCGGCAGTCCTACTGTTTTTACTCACGGAGCCCTTTCGGGTTTTCATCCGCGCCCATTTTGCTTGTGGACATACCCTTTTTTTTTAATCTTCATCGCCGGTGGGACTTTGAACATGGTCTCGCCGGTAGGAATCGGGAGAGATTGGGATCGTTTTTACGCCTGTGGATTGTATACGGTTTTGCAGGATGTATGATCTAGACCGTAGGGCCGGAAAAATTTTGGGATTTTGTTGGCGTTTGCATCGCTGCACTGGAATATGGTATCAGAAGCGACTCATCATTCGCCACTTGGGGATCTGGATTTTGGTTGGTGTCTGCATCGCTGCACTGGAATATGGTACCAGGAGTGACTCATCATTCGCCGTTGGGATTTGAGTTTGGAATTTGGTTGGCGTCTGCATCGATGCACTGGAATATGGTACCAGGAGCGACTCATCATTCGCCACTTGGGGTATGGGGTTTGGAATTTGGTTGGCGTCTGCATCACTGCACTGGAATATGGTACCAGGAGTGACTCATCATTCGCCACTTGGGGATCTGGATTTTGGTTGGCGTCTGCATCGCTGCACTGGAATATGGTACCAGGAGCGACTCATCATTCACCGTTGGGATTTGAGTTTGGAATTTGGTAGGCGTCTGCATCGCTACACTGGAATACGGTATCAGGAGCGAATCATCATTCGCCGTTGCCTATTCAGAAGCGATGGCTTAGGAGACAGGTTTAGATCCCTATCACGTAAGGCTTTTCAATTTTATGGGCCGTAAGGGTCCCATAAAAGCATTTTCTCCCTACGAGTCGTAAGGATCTCGTAGGTGTACTTTCTCTTTAGAAGTCGTGGGGACTCTCAAGTGTGTTTTTCCTTTGTGAGTCGTAAGGATCCCACGAAGGTGTTTTCTTACGAGTCGTGAGGATCCCGTAAGTTTTGTTCTCCTCATGCTCGTGAGGACACATGAGTGGGTCTTCCCAAATGGAGCATAATTCCGAGGGCGGAGACCGGCCACTGGACTGGTGATTGCAGTGGGGCATGAGTATGATGAGAATTATTTGAGCCCGTGGATTGTATACGATAGTCAATTTAGGGACTGGCCGTTGGGCTGAGGGAATTTTGAAAAATCGGATTTTGGTTGGCGTCTGCATCGCTGCACTGGAATATGATACCAGGAGTGACTCATCATTCGCCATTTTTTTTAACCGCGATTGCTCTATCATTTCAGCTTTTCTTATCGCGAAGGTCGTGATTGCCCTATCATTTCGGCTTTTTATTTGCGATTGCCCCACCATTTCGGCTTTATTTTTATTTTTATATTTACTCGTTGATTTTTATTGCGAGTTGCCCAATCATTTCGGCTTTTTATATTATTATTATTTTTATTTATTTATATATATATATATTTGTTTTATTTACACATTTTTACATCCCAGTTTAACGACTTGGAGATCGATTGTTCCCAGTTTAATGACATGGTGGTCGTCTGTTTCCAGTTTAACGAATTAGAGGTCATCTGTTTCCAGTTTAACGACTTGGTGGTCATCTGTTTCCAGTTTAATGACTTGGTGGTCATATGTTTCCAGTTTAACGACTTAGAGGTCATCTGTTTCCAGTTTAACGACTTGGTGGTCATCTGTTTCCAGTTTAAAGACTTAGAGGTCTATCGTTCCCAGTTTAACGACGTGGTGGTCAGCTTGCTTTTCCCAGCTCCTCGAACTTTGATTTTGGCGGAGTTGTGTTGATGACCGTAGCTCTGCGGCTTGTCGGTACATCTGACGACTGTGGGGCTTTCCCAAGTTTGTATTAGTTCTCCACCTAATCTTTGAAAATATAGCAGTCTTCGATGTTATGACTCACCATTCTATGATATGGGCAGTATATGGGATTGCCGGTCATATTCATTTCATGTGGCCTCTTCGGAACAGGCAGTTGCAGACCGTTTTTCAAGGCGTCCGCGAATATTTTGCGGACTTCATCCCTCTTGAAAAGGTATACCTTCTTCTTTCTCTCCAATGGAGTAGGTGCCTTTACTGATGCTGGTCCTTGAGGTCGATCAGTCTTTGGTTCGCCCTTTTTAGATAATGGCACATGTCTGAGAGAATCAGGTTCCCAAAGGGCTCTGGTCTCCATTTGTATAAAATCGGCGGTCGTAGCTTAACTGTTTGCTAACGCGCCTTAAGACAGTTCTATCTCTCCCGTCTTGTATTGCTTTTCGACCCAATCTTTGAAGACGAAGCAGTCCTCAATGGCATGACTTATCACTCTGTGATAGGGGCAATATTTTGGGTCAACGGTCATATTCATTTCATGTGGTCTCTTTGATTCTGGCAGTTGTAGACCGTTTCTTAGGGCGTCCTTGAATATCTTGTGGACATTGTCCCTTTTGAAGCAATAAACCTTATCCAGTTTCTCTTTCAGAGGCGATTCCCCTTCGGTGTATGTAACGGAGGGACTGGAGGCCGATCGCGGCCGTTTTTCGCGAAGGCACTCCGCTCTTAGGATGAAGGGGGATCAATTGGCTGCCTCCGGGCATCAATCCCTGGATCATGAACCAAAATTTGATTCTGCTGTAATTGCAATCGGGCGACTTCAGTCGCGAGATCTGCCGCGACGTTTGCCAATTCGTCGACCTTAGACTGTACCTTGGCTAACTTCTCATCCCTGTCCTGAAGCTGCCCCTGAAGCCATCGGAATAATGCTTATTCTGTAGTTCCGGTTATGACAACCGGGTCATCCTTATTGCCTGAGCTCAATTCCGCAGGAACCCCGGGCTCTTTTGGCTTATCGGCCTGAGCGAGCTCTTCATCATTTAGACCGAGTCGACGTTGGGTAGCGTCTACCATATCATCACCATGGCTGTGAAATATAAGAGGGTTTGTTTCTTCATGTCCGATCATGTAGACTGTAACAACTCCATTTTTAATGTACAAAGAATTGATTTAAATTCAAACTATACTTGGAGTATTTAATGTTGCTGATATCTTTTTAATTATTTATTTCACACCATAATTACAAGAAAGAGCTTGTAGCTCATTGGTAATACCTTGCACTGCTGAACCAAGCCACCAGAGTTCAAATCCCATGCCCCACATTATTTTTAATATTGTTTTGTTTTAAATTCTTTAGAAGCCCAACAGTCAACACGTGTTTTCTCACAAAAACCCCACTACCTATGAAAAGTTAAAAGTACCAGTAGCTACCCCCGGTGACCTCCCACCTCCCGAGACACCGACTCGGCCGAGTCCCCAACATCAAAGTTGGGGCTCTTGGGCCACTCTACTCTCCTGCATACTTTAATTGTGCAGATCGTTTCCAGAGGGCTTTGAATACCTCTTTTACTCCATTTTTAATGATTTTTTCATATATTTTTACATTTTTTAATTAAAACACCTACATCTACCCTAACCCTAGCCTAACCCTATAAATACACCCCTACCCCTACCCTCTCATCCCAAAATTCTGAGCCCACTCTCTCAAAATCTCAAGAAATTATTGTGTACTTTGAAAATGAGCGAAAGGCGAAGCTCCGACGAAATCGACGGCGAAATTCCGGTGATCGTGCTAGGAACTCTCGGCGACGAATCGATGCACCGGCGAACCCTCTTCTTCCTTATCACTCTCGTGTTTGTCCAAACCCGTAAGTCCCTATTCTATCTTTCTTTTCTTTCTAAAAAAATACGCAATTACAAGTCCCGACGGAATCGGCACAAATCCGATTTCCGATTCGGTTTTCTTATAAACTTCATTTTCCATTATTTAAATTATGTTTAAACACTATCATGTTGACTTTTAAACACTAAACAACTAAAATGATCAAAGTTAAATTCATAAAATGATAGCTATTTCCATTTTACCCTATTTTCACTTAAATACCACATTGTTTCAATATGCCTTTAACTCCATTAAAATTGCTACCTCGAGAACTTAGAATACAGAAAACAAAACAATTTCATTTAAATACCCCTTTATTTAATAAAAACCAAATTTTGATACATCTTTATAAATAAATAACTTTTGGAACTAATAAAAAATATCTAGACTCGGTCAATTAGGGACCGTCGCCTTCATTAGGATATAGTAAGGTTGTGGACATCGGTCGTTTAACTAAACCTGACTTTGTGGTGTCTAGGCTAGACAAGTGAGAAAGATAATTTTAAAAGGCCCGTCTCACGGTGATTCGTGGGCGGATCCCTCATTTCTTCACTTGTACTTACCTGACCATAATTGGCGGTGAAGAGGCGATTTGAGATATCTTACAACTTGACATAGAATACGGGAAATCGACATCTTTACAAATAAATACCATTTACTTAATAAAACCGTCTTCTAAAGGATTAGTATTTATAAAATCTTTGCAAAGTGCCGCTACAACCCATTTTGGGGAACTCGTTTAGGATGGTGCGGATTATCGCACATCCTCGGGCTTAGTAGTGCGAGATTCAGACCTCCGCAAGGAGCATTCGGTCTCGAAAGGTTTAAAATACGACATCTTAAGAAAATGAGATTTTTGGAATATAAAATATTTATTAAAATTATTTTTGTATAAATATATGTATATTTATCATTTAAATATCTATTTTATTATAATATAAATATTCCACCTTTTTCTAAAAATCACAAGAATAAATTTTACATTAAAATACCATGAACTTCAAATAAATCAATATTATAGATAAATACCTTTATTTATGAAATTAGGATATTTTCACTAGAAATATCACAATATAAAATCCACATTCATTACAACTCTAAAGACGAATAATAAATACTTGGGGTGCATCTTGAAAACTATACAAAAGTATTTTTACATAAAACCCCCTGAAGTTTTATAAATTACCCTAAGGGCCCTAGTAAATATAGGACTTCGATTTACATCTCTACTGTCTGACTTGGGTTTGAGTCTGATCATAATCCGACATGAATATGATTCAAGTACCATATAAATCTATAATATTACAATTCAACATGAACACACGAATCCATGAATCCAGTTATCAATTTATTCAACTTGACTGAACCAAACCATGGATATACTTTCCATTTACATGATTCCAGTTTACATCCATTACATCCGTTACTGATATCATGGTTTCGGTCAGTCATCCAACTATACAACTTATACAATACAATATAACAATACAATCAAAACACTACGGTGTTTAAGGGGTAGATTGGTACGGAAGGTGTTAAAAGTGGCATGAGACAGTAAGATTAAGACACCTAACATGAATCCTGTTGCTGTTGTACCGTGGCATAACGGTTCCTTGTACTTTCAGTTTGCCTTGGTCTCTAGCATATAGAGACCCCTCTCGTATACACTGGTATCCTTCTGTACCAAGCTACAAACAATAGCGTTAACACAATATTCTACAATATTATACAACTTAAAAAGATACATTCTTATTCTGTCTTTTCTATTTCTCCCTTAACTTTGGGACTTACCGAGCGACCTGTTCGCCGACGACATTCTATTTCTTTCTTCTTTGAATGTCGTCAGGTGATCTGGACACAGCAGAGATCGAGCCCACCTGTGAAGACTTGGATCAGTTCCTCGAAGACCCCGAGCTCTAGACATTGTACATTTCCATCCAGTACCTTTAATTTCCTGTTATGCCATTATTTAGGCATCGTTTTTACTTCAGTTGTATTTCCTTTTCATGCATTGTACAAAAGAATGTTAATAAACAAAGTTGCTGTTATTTCTATATCTCTTGTCTCTTGTGATTACTTTTATATTGCTTAGATACGCTTAGCGTATTTACTTCACAGTAAATACGTAGCGGACCAGTCGCGTCCCCTTCGCCGTATACCGGGAAGCGGGGCATGACAGGTTTTGTTGGTGGCCCATGCAGGTCAGAGCTGTATAGAATCATACTATGCAGTTCTGTTCTGCGTGAACAAACTAAGCAATATAACACAAGAAGCAGCAACTAAAACATTCTTTACAATCATGTTCCCTGAGTACCATCATTTCTTATTACAATTTTCGAAGATAGCTGTAACACCCGAGCCCGTGCTACTAATTTCGGTTACCGTTTGAACATAGTGTGGCACTCGTTTCATTTATCTTGCTCGATTGTTACTTACTGTAAATTTTTACCCGGCAAATTCATTTCTGCATATAACAATTTTTGGCATCTAAAATAAAATTAAAAATATTCATCTTGGCCTGCTTGACACCCCTAACCCTGTGGTAGCGTCCGTGCATCGTGTTCTCGTCCCGTTCAGTGAAACGGGCGAGTTTGGACGGCTACGCGCACGTACGTGTGTCCGTTTTGGGGGTATGCTTTTTGATCATAAAACACTTCATTTTAAATTTTGGATCCCGCTTAAAATTCTATTATTTCAATTTCAAATTTTTGGACCCGACCCGGGCGCAATTTGGAAATATTTTATTTTGCGCCAAAATCCCAAATTTTAATATTTTTAAACCTTTCGTATATTCAATTCTTTAACAATCTTATATATTTTAAAACTGTATAAGATTTCTAAGATTTTTAAAAATCCTTCTCAATTAATCCCTCCAACCAATCAGCCTTCTCCATTCTTCCCGTGGGCCCCACTCTCATATCTCTCTCTCACCGTCTCTCTCTCTCTCCTATCTCTCTTCTCTCTCTTTCTCTCTCCTGTATCTCTCTCTCTCTCCCCTATATCTCTCTCTCTCCCCCTCATATATTCCTTTCTTCTTCACGCTGAAACCCAACCCCCATGCAACCCTAGCTACCGCCGCCTCCCTCCTCGCTGCCGCAGCCCCAACGCCGACACCACCATCACCAGTGTCGTCGCCTCCTCGCCCTCGACCGAGCTACCGCACCTCCCTCCTCCTTCTCCCTTCTTCTTGTGCACCCTGCACCAGCGCCGCGGCCACCAGCAACCCCCTGCACGCGTCTGCGCCGCCGGAGTCGCCACCGGTGACCTCGTTCCCGTAGCTCCGACCCTCGCGCACACTCCTCGGTGAGTTTCACCTCCCCTCCTCTTTTCCTTTCTCCTTCCTTCTCTGTTGATATCTTCTTGATCGGCTGTTTCTTGTCGCTAGGGTCGTAGGCCACCGCCGGAGCTCGGTCGACGAGGTCGACCGTCACCACCCATCCCACGGATCATCGTGAGCACCCCTTCTCAGATCCTCCTTCTTTTCTTCTCTGTTTTTCTTTTCTCTTCTTGTTTACATGTCTTGATCATTTACTGTTCTTTCCTTGGCCGGAATCCGACGATGCCGACGACGTATCCCAACGTTCCAGCATAGTACCCCGACCCGTGTGGTTCCATTGCTCGTCGTTTGGATTCATTCCGTGAACCGTGCGCCCGTCGCGAGTTTTCCCCGCCGACGTTTTACGTTCCGTTTTCCCGATTCGCGACCCGTCGAGGCAAGTACCCCTTGCTACATGCTAAACAATATTTACTTATAATTAATGACACCCTAAAACCTGCAATTTAACTTTGGTATTATAATTTCCCACTTTTCATGTTCAATATTGTTAAATATCATTTATCCTTCAAAACTTGGAACCTACCTGTTGTAATTACTAATTTGGAACCTAATAATCACATTTACATGTTTTGATTACACTTTCACTGATGACGTAGCCTATGGCACCTTTTCTACCGTTTTACTTCATTCGGACACTCGTATACATTTAACCTGCTTAAACTGTGATTTCATTCGTGGAACCTATATACACGTATAACATTGCATCTATGAAGTCTTAAACTTGTTAACATGATTAAATGGCTATAATTGTCTTACTGCATTCTTATATGGTTGAAATCATCTTTGTGACACAATTGATAATGGTATTGCTAATTGAATGAATCTGCCTATTGCTTAATTCATCGCTTATCTCATGTTGTTGATACCCATGCTTGATTATATAACTGATTGTGAGTACACCTATGATATCGCTTGCTTCTTGACCGGACTTGCTACATGCATATTGATTGACCCGACATGGTATCGTATACTGCTGACTTGACATGATGTACCATGACCTGATTCGTTACCTGATCTTGTGTCTAATACCAACAAACCTGACATGTAGTCCTCATGGACCGTTCCTGTTGTCTATCCAGACAAACCTGTTTACTTGATCCTGTGTTGGCATTAGTTTCATGATTTCGGGATACCTGACTTGACATATACATATAACTTAGGGGTATGGGGAAATCAAAGGTGAAACCTGACTTGTAACTCGACAGTTCACTACCTGTTCTGGGTGTACATATTCCTGTTTTGTGCCTAGCGGCATATCTCGGCTTCAGCCGGGAATATTGTGGCCGTGGTCCCAGGTATGTACGGGATACTATTGAGTGTACACGTTCCTGTTTTGTGCCTAGCGGCATGTCTCGGTTTCAGCCGAGAATATTGTGGCCGTGGTCCCGGGTATGTATGGGATACTATTAAGTTATATCGATGATTCATCAATTTGGTTTCAAAGACTTTAGAACAGAGAACCTGATAGAACAGTCCAGTTCACCCACTGCACACTACCCTGCACTGCTCTGTTCATATTATTGTTACCCTTGCTTTATTCATGTTTATATTCGCATTGCCTGTTTATTATGTTATTACTTGATGACTTGACGCGCTGACGTCTGGGTTTTACATGGCCCAGATTCCGTACCGCTGTCGCAGTCCGAGCAGGAGTACTTCAGCCGACAGGCTGAGCTGTGAGTGTCGGCAGTAGTTAGTTTTCTTTCCTGCATTTATTTCCTGATGTGAGCCCGCATTATGGGACATACATTCCAGTTATTTTGTATTGGATCTTTCGCTTCCGCATTTATTTATTATTGACTCATGTTATCTTGGATTATGGACATGTTTTAGATAGTTTTATTTTGTTCTTGATATTTCTACAGCCGTAATGTGACTGTGGATGGATACTTCCTACCCACAGGTAGCATGGTTGGCTATGTCACGTGCCCCTTTTAGCGTACTCTGGGAAGCGGGGCGTGACAATTGCAACACCCCTGACCAAGCTCACACGTAAAGTTGAAGATTTTGTATGGTCAGAAGCATGCGAACAAGCTTTCGTAGAACTCAAGTCAAGGTTGACATCAGCGCCTATTCTCGTCATACCGGATCAATCTAAAGGATTCGAAGTGCATTGCGATGCATCCGGTAAGGGATTATGATGTGTTCTACATCAGCACGGTAAAGTTGTGGCTTATGCTTCAAGACAGCTGAAGATTCATGAGCGCAATTATCCGACGCATGATTTGGAATTGGCAGCCGTCATCTTTGCTCTCAAGATTTGGCGCCATTATCTACTTGGTAAACGAGTAAACATCTACACAGATCATAAGAGCCTGAAGTACGTGTTTACTCAGAAGGAGTTGAATATGCGGCAGAGAAGATGGTTAGAACTCATAGCGGACTTTGACATCAACTTGCAATATCACCTAGGGAAGGTGAATGTGGTATCTGATGCACTTAGTCGCCAACCATTAGCAATGAATCTCACCGCTCAGTGGATGCTTCAACAAGACTTGCATCAGATGGAGATTGAAGTAGTCATGCCAGGTAATGCTTCAAGTTTGATGAATTTACAAGTTCAATCAATCATTGTCAATCAGATCAAAGCAGCCCAAGCAAGTGATGCTAAGTTGCAAAAGATCAGAGAACAAGTGGAGAATGGACTCAGAACAGACTTCATCATCCATGAAGACGGATTTTTGAGATACGGCAGCAGATTGTGTGTACCAAAAGGCCCTGTTTGGGAAGAGTTAATGAAAGAAGCTCACAGCTCTCTCTACTCAGCACACTCTGGAGGTACCAAAATGTACAAAAATCTACGTCAGAATTATTGGTGGCATGGAATGAAGCGTGAAGTAGCCAGAAGCGTCGCAAAATGCTTGGTGTGTCAGCAAGTAAAGGCTGAACATCACAGGACTGCTGGATTACTTCAACCGTTACCAATCCCAGGATGTAAGTGGCAACACATCACGATGGATTTTGTGACTGCTCTTTCTCGCAGCACAAAGGGTAACGATGCCGTATGGATCATTGTGGATCGACTCACAAAGTCGGCTCAGTTCATCCCATTTCGAGTTGGCCAATCTACTGAGACACTAGCAAAGAAGTACATGGAGGAAATTGTGAGACTTCATGGAGTACCGGTCTGCATTGTCTCCGATCGTGACACTAGGTTTCGATCGCAATTTTGGCAAAGTCTGCAAGTAAGCTTGGGAACAAGTCTGAACTTCAGCACGACTTATCATCCACAAACAGATGGTCAGTCGGAACAAACTATTCAGATCTTGGAGGATATGCTCAGAGCATGTATGTTAGACTTCAAAGGATCGTAGGAAGATCACCTACATCTTGTGGAGTTTTCGTACAACAACAGCTACCAAGCAAGCATAGGAATGACACCTTTTGCAGCATTGTATGGAAGAAAGTGTCGATCGCCATTAAGTTGGGACGACATCGGAGATAGGAAACTTCTTGGACCAGAGATGATAGTAGCGACTGTTAATGTGGTTCGTACTATCAGGGAAAGGATGCGCATAGCCCAAGATCGACAGAAGCACTGGACTGATGCAAAAAGATGTCATCTGGAGTTCCAGCCAGGAGATCATGTGTTCTTGAAGATATCTCCGAACCGCGGAATGATCCGATTTGGAAGACGGGGTAAGCTAAGACCGAGATATATTGGACCGTTTGACATACTCGAACGAGTCGGTGAAATGGCATACCGCTTAGCACTTCCACCTTCATTGGAAGGAGTGCATAATGTGTTCCACATATCCCAACTCAGAAAGTATGTGGGTGACCCCAGCCATGTTCTCGATCATTCCGAGCTCACTATACAGCTCGATTTGTCTTGTGAGCAACAGCCTGTGGAGATCCTGGACAGGAAAATGAAGACACTTCGGAACAAGGAAGTTAACATGGTCCGAGTGATGTGGAGGAAATGTTGGATATAGTGCCCTCTAAGTCAATTATTGGATCGCAGGTACGTGATTGCAATGATTGAGGGAGGACCTATACCGATAGAACAGTCTTACTCGAGATGATAGTGTGCTATCTGGTTTTGTCTTTATCATCATGTAGATGTTGATAGAGCCCATAGGATTCTTGCTTGACTACCAGCAGTATGATGGCGATCATATATGTGGGAGCTGGGGTCTATAAGCACATCCTTAAAGTGTCCCTAGTCATGGGAGTTTCGAAACAGGGCATCGATACTCCAGAGTAGACTAGTATATACATTCGAGACCCCGACGAGGGGCGGTGGCCGGTCTCACAAGCCATTGGTGTTAGTTGGTTCACCTAAGATGTATACAGATGCTCATTGGGTTATGAGTACACCGGACAGGACTCGCCGGGAACTTGCTAGTTGGTATTATACCTAGCGTCAGATAGCAGTGTAAGTCTACGGTAGCGCCCCGGCCGTCTACAGACGTCAAATGCGGAACAAAAACTTTTTAACTGGCGCTATCGTATACTCTAACCCGGATCTGCCATTATTGCTAAACTAACAAACTGTAAAGAGTGTAGAAAGGTTATACCGAACGATCCGAGTCCTTCATTCTTTAACCATCATCCCACGCTCCGTTGCGGCTGCTCCGATCTCTTCGATCTCCGATCTGCTCGTCCAGGTGGCACCACGTCAACGATTCTTTAAACGGGCTCCCGCCTCTGACTCGAGGCAACTCGGTCGTCAAGTTTGCTAAAAGAGACGACCAAGATTGATGTAGAGAATGAGTAGAAGACTTTGTCTCGTTCCGTCCAAAGCTATGGACGAACGGTTAATGAAGTTGCCACTCGAATCGGGTGATGGAGTGAAATGAGCTGTGAAATTCCATACACCCCAAAATCTATCATAATCTTTTTACCAGATCAAAACTTCAAGTCTGTTCAAGTGAGAGAGAGAGAAGAGGGGGCCGGCCATATATAGGGAGGAGGAGGGTGAGTGTAGGAGAGGGGGGATGACCACAAGAAAATATCATGTGTGAACACAAACAAATATTTCTAGTGTGAACACAAACAAATATCTCTAGTGTGAACACAAAGTGTGAACACACCAAAAGCAACCAATGAAACAATAACACCTCACCGCTTCTAGAACCTTCTAGAAGCATCCACACTCTTCCAAAGAAAAGATAAATCCGTCTTTAACCGAATGTTAAAAGACGGCTGATAGAAAACTGGAAACTGGCAACTTCCAAAAGTGATCCTGAAACGACTTTCAGGATAACCCCGTAATTGTATAAATATACCCGCATTTGTATTACGACCGAATACAAATGCAACTGAGACAAAGATATTATATCTACTCAATATAATACTCGGATCCGGCTTAAACCAAAGCCGATCAGTATCATCTACCCGAAAACTGCCACGTGCGTAAACGCACGTGCATTTTCCGAACCCTGCCATAAAACCATACGGCCTCTACAACGTTTCGCCCGAACTTGGGAAACTGTCTGTGGGGGACTCTAATGACTCGTCAGTACCCTGGCAGTGGGTTTAACCATAAACCGTCAGCGGCACTAGCTATGCGTAACGGCTGCCCATGGACTGACCTCAAGGGAGGCCAATGAGCGAACTCATCCGGAAACCCTACTGAGCCTAACAGTGACAATGTATATACAGTCCGGTCCGTTCGTCAATGAGTATCGCATATCTGCCTAAGGGGCTAGTAACGTCAGACCCCCAATAGCAGTATAAGTCGTGTCGGAGTGTAGCCCAATAACACCCTGAGATACTACTGGAGTACCTACCAGTAAATCTCCTGCCACGGCCGTGGGCTTTGTGTAATGGCTCTCCTAGACACAGCACGATCTCGCCCCCAATACCGGGAGAGACGAATCCCCTGCCGATCCGCTCACGTGCCTCCATGTGGCTCGGGACTGTACCCAAAAACTACCTGTTTGCACGACTCCTTTGAGCCGTGGTAGGGTAGAAATCAAAGCACAGTAGGAACTCACACGAGACAAATGATGACCTCAGGTCGATGAACTAACCTGTACACATGTCACCAGGGAACTCTATCTGACGATATGTATAATACCAACTAGCAGGTTCCCGGCGAGTCCTGTCCGGTGTACTCATAACCCAATGAGCACCTGTATACATCTTAGGTGATCCAACTGACACCAGTGGCTTGTGAGACCGGCCACCGCCCCTCGTCGGGGTCTCGACTGTATACACTAGTCTACTCCGGAGTATTAATGCCCTGTCTCGAAACTCCCATGACTAGGGACCACAATTAAGGATATGCATATAAACTACCCAACTCTCACGTATATGATCGCCATCATACTGTTGGCAGTAAAGCAAGATCCTAAGGGCTCTATCAAAGTGTAACATGTAATCAGTCACCTGAACATGTACACGACTGATAAAGGCAAACCAGATAGCATACTATCATCTCGAGTAAGACTGTCCTATAGGTATAGGTCCTCCGCAATCATTGCAATCACGTACCTGCGATCCAATAATTGACTCTGAGGGCACTATCTCCAACAATCTCCCACTTGCACTTAAGGCTAATTATTGCGATGTCGACTACTCACAGCCCGTGTGAAACCGAACATCCAACTCCTCTACTAATCAGTTTCACAAAGCCCGTTTGTAAAACTATTGTGTTCGAGAAATAGCCTCGGTGAGTGGATCCGCCTAGATGTTTCTTTCTATATCTCTCTTAATCTCAAGTTCGCGGAGAAAACCATCTCCCAAATTGAGTAATACCTGTCTTAGAATATGTCTGGATATCTGATGGGACTTAGTTCATAAATGAACTCCAAATCCAAACTTCTTAGACTGTATCGATCACTGAACCTAATCAGTATCCGGCACCATGCCTCTCACAGTATCCTCTTGGACCACCTGTCCTTAATACTGTCCCTCTTTGTCAGAGGGAAAAACTATAACTCTGACAATCACTCTGTCAACCATGTCACCTTTGAAGCCTGGAATGATAACCGTCTCACAAAGGAGGCTGCCGTCATCAAATCCGTAGAACATGTACTTATGTTCCAAAACTGCTTCCTTATGTTTCTCCAGGATTGGATTAATATAAACTTATTGCATCTAGTGCAAAAACAACATTTGGTGTGGTACTTGACATCTCATGATTGACTCAATTGCCTAAGCAAATGATCTGCCAATCATGCATATCCCTCTCCCCTTCTGTCTGTAAGACATCTTTAGAGAGGGTGACTCCATCACCTGCAGGTACACCACCATGTTAGGAGTCATCTATTCTAAAAACCATTAGAATACTGTCAAAGTACCCACATTGGGAAACTACCCAAATCCATATCTAAAACCATAGATCCAGAAACCAGAATGTCAAATATTATATCCATATCCTGTCTGGAGAAACAACTGTGTGACGACCACAGTACAACCGATCGTAGTATAGGAATTTTACTTCCTACTCTGTGTATGTCATCCAGATACCATGACATCACACCCTACTACCTTCTTAACAGATTCATCCCCTATCCTGATTAAAGTCAAACCCATGACTGTCACATCAAAAATAGATGATCTATCTCCGCTATAACTGCTCAAGTCTATAAATAGACATAAGTATCTTGCCCACTATGCTTCCGATGCTCCCACTGACTACGACAACCCTCCTACCGGGTCTCATAGCCTGGAACAACAGTAGTGTCAAGTCTGGGTAGAAAAGAACCTCCCTGTCACCGTCCTTGAGGCTACCGAAGTACCTCTCGGGTGTCTGAGGTTACCCACCGTATCTGCGGAGTGGCTATTGGAATGTCAAACCTGATTGAATATATAGGTCCTATTAAATTTTCCGTAATCGTTTGCGGTTCTGGAATCACTTCCAGTTCTACCATACTCCCACTGCTGTTTTCTGAAAAAGTCCATTTTACTAAAACTGTGGCGAGTCAAGAACAATATCACTATTGATCTTCCAAATGATAGAATATCAACCATCGTCATAGCCAGGGTCAACCCACAAACAGCCATTACAGAAACGTACCCTGAGTTGTCCAGAGTCTGGTTTTAAGCATAAGCTGGACAACTCTCCGTACCTTAACATCTTTTAAGGTACGAACTATTCTATATCCAATATAGAAACTTTGGCACTTTATTTAATTAGAACCAGATTCAAATCATGCAGCTGTCTCCAGTGCATATCACCTTAATGGAAAGAGGCTAATCAGCTTTACTCAACTAAGGAATCCATCCAATTATGAGTAACCTGAAAGAGAAACAAGTTTCTCAAAACCATTACAATCATCTGAATACCAATCACAAGAATCTACATCTTCGATCTCTTTGAAGAATCCCGATACTTGTGACACCTGGTTCTCTACTTTATTCTTATACCCACAACTTCTCAAAACTTAGACCTTGTATTTCTACGAAACACTTGTCTAAGAACTAGAGAAGTCATAAGTAAACAGAACATAGTACGAGGACCTACCCCTTTGTCCTGATGGACACTGGACAACATACAATACTCTGTATAAGTCCGCTGAGTTAAACAACTCAAAACCTGTGCGTCGTAGGTGGAAAACTGTACCCTGACGATTTTCTCAAATATCACCAATTACAACGAATTCCGATATAATGAGGATAATCACCTAATTCCCAATAACTTACTCCCACTCATCATCTGTAAAACCATACAGATATGATAATGAAATCTGGTAAATACATACCCTGGAGTAAGTATCCAATCGGGAAAACAGTTTTCCTTTAACAATGCACTGAAACATGAAAATGTTTCCTAGGGGTATTTTGGTATTCATAGTAATGCCTCTTCCATAATCCAATTCATGACTATAACCGTATATTTTACTGCCATCTCTCTAAGTCCCTTTATTTGTCTTTAGTCATTACCTTCTGTACACCATTGTTAGGCTAAATGGTTTTCTTCCTTCCCTACCGTTCGGCACCAGCTTATGGTTTGGAAGAAGACTATCCAGTAAGCATAATAGGTGTACCCTCCTAAACCAAGGAGTACTCGCAACTTGAGAGAAGGTGATGATAAAAGACATCTGAATAATACCTTATTCTTTTAAAGGTGAAATAGGAGTGGCGACGATGTACGCGGTTTTGGTCGTGAATGATATCAGTCGCAATTTACTTTGCCCTCTTTCTAATCCCTTTATTTTGTCTTTACATATTACCTTCTGCACACCCTACTTAGGCTAATTGATTTTCTTCATTCCCTACCTTTCGGCACCTGCCTATGGTTTGAAATAAGACTATCCAATAAGCGTAATAGGTGTACACTCCTAAACCAAGGAGCCCTCGCAACCTGAGAGAAGGTGATAATAAAAGACAACTGAATAAACCAATTCTATTTCTCCTGAACCTGGATCCATCCTCGAAGAAGTCCCTTCGAGTTCGTATATAACCATACGATGGATCTATCCAATAGAAGTGGATATCCGTAGTAATACGGGTGTTCTGAGAAATGCAAAGGGTAAAAAAAGGAGTGGCAATGACTTATGCAACTCGGACAATCCAAAAGCCAGTATTTTAAGAAGGTTCGGTCAACTTGGTCACTGAGTCATAGTCTAGGGTCGGTCAAAGGTCGCTGCCAAAGAGAGAGAGAAAAGAAACACTCTGCGTGCACTCTAACCTAGATCAGAATGGTTATCACTTTATCTAATCCGGAAACCCCCCACTGTCCTGTCAAATTCTCCTCCAAACCTGAAAGAAGAATCAATCGGGATCACCCGAAGAGTAAACCAACTCATCAGTGGGAATCGGGATCCAACTCTCATCGCATGATAACGTGATGGAATGCATCCACGTTACTCATACTCCAGAAGGTATGCGCATACTTGGCAAGTTTCAGTTTCTTTAGAAACTCCCGATATGATTTTTTTTTGCCCCATGCTCTTATAACCTTGGCGTTAGGTCAAAATGTCATAAGTCACATGCCAAGTTCTACCCGTCACTATCTTGTTAATTTGAACCCACCCGCACATGCCCTTGGCGTTAGGTCAAAATGGCAGAACGGCTGTCCCATTCCAACTCATCTATCTATGCAACAATTGAATACCCAGCAGCTACCAAACACTATGCCTTGGCGTTAGGTCAAAATACATAGCTTGAATACTACTGAATACCCAAAAGAAGTGACGGAGGGCTACGGCTGGTTTTTGGCGAAAAACCTTTAACGTAACGAACTTGATATCGCTGAAGGAACCTGATAGCTTTTTTAAAATACAGTGGCGAAAACCTTTTGCTAAAGAGGTCACTCCCGGTGAAGGGATCTCGGCTCTTTCCTCGTGGAATGAGGTGCAGGATATTCCACTGAATACCGCGATGCAAAGCAATTTGTAATCGACTATAGTGAAGTTATTACCCTGACGCAAACTTCTGCCCAAGGGGTCAGTCCCGGTGAAGGGATATCGGCCCTTGCCCCGTCGAATGAGGTGCAGGATATTCCACTGAATACCGCTATGCATAACAAAAGGAAACATCTTTGTAATAACACTTTTTAAATTGTTCCAACAACTGCCAAATAGGTTTGTTTTATTTTGCATTGATCAGAATCAACGCAGTCCCATCAATCAATCACACCAGAAAAGAACGAAAATAAAATGTACGTATATGCCATCCGTATTCGTCACTGGGTCCCGTCATCACCCGTTAGGTTACTTAACTAACGACAGAGCGGGGACTGGACTAGCGCGGGTGTAAAACATATACAACATCTAATAGTATATAAACCAATATACAATAATCGCTCCAGGTGTGATAATATGCAACATTACAGAAAAGTAATAAGCATCACAGAATAATACAGATAATCTGGGATCCCCGGGTTTCACAGAGCCGCTGCTGAAACCCAACGTTCCCCTGTCGTGTGGATAGCCTGTTGTTCAGACCATAATATTGCATTTATCATTCCCCTATTCTTATCCTTTTTATAAATAAACAGGTACTCTTGACGCACGTTTGTTGCATATTACAGGATACAGGTTTCTGGAGCAAATACAGTGAAAAAGATACAAAACAACAGAAAAAGGGACTTTTGACCAACTGTTAGACAAATCCTAGTCAAGCCTAGACGAAGAACAGTACAAGGTCCAAAATGTCAAGTGAACGGTCAAAAGATACGAACAAGTTTTCACTGAAGATCTGGAGAAGACCCAGAAGCCCAACAGAGAAAATACATATAAAAATACAGAGCCCAAGAACCACTGAAGAAAGCCCAAAAGTTTGACGGCCCAAGACCACTAAAGGGCCGCGGATCCGCGGCCCAAGCCAACCAATGCCGCGGATCCGCGGCCTTCTAATGCCCGTGTCGGTGGATTTTTCTTCTGCTGCCGCGACGGTTCGGGTGTTGGGATTTTTAGAGGTCAAATCAGTAATTGCGCATGTGCGAGACTCTGAAACCCTAATTCTCCTGTTTACTTATAAATTGTAATCTCAAAATTGTAAAACCCTATGCCTCTTTTCAATAAATAAAAGTTCAGAATTTCTGGGAATAATTATTCAGATCTGTTCTTTATCGCTTGGAGGGAGCCGTCAAATTAGTAAGTGTTTTTTCTATTCTTTTAATATTTTATCATCCCCTAATGAGCGAGTAGTCTCCTCGCTTGTTAGGGTTAGCCTTAGGGAAAGGTTTGAGAGATGATATCTCTCACCCCTTTCATGCCATCCACACCTAATAGTTAGCACTCCATGCATGCACGCACAACCGCTCCCTACGGCATCCTACCCCTCGAGGTAACGATGAACCGTAGTATAAAGGGCCGGTTGCGCGTGTTTTCCATGGGGGTTAGGGTAATTATCAACAAAGGAAGGATGCGAATCTAGAGGAAGAAACATCTTCCCAAAAGATTCGGATCCACTTTATTGATAATTATCGTAACATCTAACAGATCTAAAATATGGCAAGGAAAGCGGTGAGGAAAACGTCAATCTCCAAAACTTCCCCGAAGCCTAACCCTAGCAAGAATTTAAATTAAATTAATTAAGTTTAGTGATAGATCTAGATTTTCATAAACCAACCAAAACAACGCTTTTAATCAACTCGTTAAAACACACTAAAGAAATTTACCCGTCTCTGTGGATCGACCCGCACTCACCGGCTAGCTGCGAAGCGACGCCGTTTCTTGATTGCGGTAAACTCATATTTTTGACAATAATCAAATGGCGCCGTTGCCGGGGACGGCGTAATACTTCTTTTTGTGAATTTTCGGGTTGATATAAATTTTGAAAAATTATAAAAATCTAAAAATATTAAAAAATACAAAAATTATCAAATTTGATCTGTTTGAAGGGTGTATATTTTTGAATCTTGCAGGAACAGCGTCGAATCGCGGATCTGGAATTTTACAGAGGCCAAAACATAAATTGGTATATAAGAACAGAGAGGAATTGCAAGTCAAGAGCAGTGAAATTTTTTCCAGAGGCTGAACCCATCCCCTTGCCGCGCTTCCGCCGCAATAACTCCCCCAGGCCGCGGTTCCGCGCTTGCATTGCCACGTCAGCCCTAAAAATTTGTGTGGTTTGTTTTCTCTCCCTCTCCTCTGTAACCTCCATATCTCCACTGTAAACATTTTCTGCAGGAATTCTTTGCGTAAAAAGTCTTTCTCCCCCTTCTAAATAACAGATTTGCTGCAGGTTTCTTTGCGCCGCGCTAAAATTGAATGCAAGTGAAATTTTATTTGTTTTGCATAATTTAACCGGACTCTAAGGGGCTATTTGACCAAACTCAGATTGGGTGGGGATTTCATCACCCTTCCCAGGACCCCAGAAAACACCTAAAGCATTTTGCATCGACCACAATTAATTAAAAAAAAAAGATTAGACTCAGACCTAAGGACATCGAGCTCAATAGGAAAAGGACTAGTATAGGCATCGGCCGTTTATCCTAACCGACATTGCGGTGTCTAGGCTAGTGGTTATTAATTAGGCCCACTGTAGTGGTGGTTCCTTCCCACTTACCTGGCCGTACTTGTCCGTGAAGAGGCGGTTTGAGGTCCTATTTCTAGCCCTAGTTAGGAGCTGTCTAGCAGACCTAGGCGACCCTAGATCTAGGCCTGATTGTGCATGTGTGGTTGACACATTGGTGTCACGAGTCCCTTTCCTAAAACCTCTTTGCAAAACCTTCACATAAATAAAAGAAAAAGAAAAAGAAAAATCTTTTAAAAACTTGCAACTTGCCGCTAAAGAAAACTTGCAAACTCACTTCCACCACTTCTTCTCACTGACGTTATCTTACCCCCACATTCTGTTTTTTCTTTTTTTTTCTGACTACACTACTCCTTTAGTGTATGCCATTTTGGACTAGGGATACTAACGTCCGATTAGTCCGTGTTTCGTTGGTACCGACCAACGAACCCTTCGTCGACATTCCGTCCATTTCCTTACCTCCACCTTTAAATTCTTCTTTCGAAGGTATGTCGGGACACGACCCCAACAATACCTTACCGACGGGAATGATTCCACCTCCGTTAGGTGCGAATAACCCGAATCTACCGCCTGTTGTAGCGCCCGCACGAGTCGCGCTCCAGGATCTCTTTTACCCCGTCCGCACTTCTTTACCTACATGTCTTTCACCCCCACCGGCGAATGGGGACAACTTTGAAATAAAACCACACTTCATCAATATGCTGCCTAAGTTTCATGGTTTGGAATCCGAAGATGCATATATTTTCATTAATAAGTTCGAAAACGTTTGCGCCATGATGAAGACAATCCAATTAAGTGATGACGCAATAAGGCTAAGGGTCATTCCTTTTACCTTATGTGACCTAGCCGAGAAGTGGCTATACAGCACCGCATCACATTCCATTAGAAATTGGGACGAGTTTGTGAGAGCTTTTCTAAAAAAGTTCTATCCTCATCATAAAACTGCTAGAATCCGAAACGAGATTATACAATTTTCACAGCTTCCGTCCGAACCATTTTGGAAGTGTTTCGAGAGATTTAAGGACTTACTTGTTCAATGCCCTCATCACGGGATAGAAAATTGGCAACTTTGCCAAATATTATACGAGGGATTGAACGCAGCAACGAAGCAGTTGCTAGAAACAATATGTCAAGGTCATTTTCTCTCCAAGTCTAGCGACGAAGCTTGGCAATTTCTTGAGGACCTAAGTGAGCAAACAATTCAGTGGGAGAGTTCCAAGACCACATCATCTTCTTCAGTTGGTCAATCTAGGGCAGGCATACATCAAATAGATATGTCGATAGCTATGAAGGCCGAGATGGCCTCACTTATGAAAAAGCTAGAAGCCATTGAGACAAAAATCTCATCGTCTTCTCCTGCCCCTACTCTACCCACACGAACTGTTTGTGCTTGTTGTTCGAACCCGTCGCACCTAACCGAAGAGTGTCCTTATAATGCACCTATTCAAGGACAGGATCAAGTCAATGCTGCATTCCAGCAACGACAAAGAAATGATCCTTACTCTTCGACATACAATCAGAGGTGGAGAAGTCACCCGAATTTCGCTTGGAACCAAAATCAACAAGTCCAAGGGAACAATAATTTTCAAAGACCTCCTCCACAACAACAACAAGCACCCTTACAAACTCAAAACCAGCAACCTTTCCAACAACAACCTTATACAAATCAAACGAACAACTTAGTTCAACCAAATGATGATAAGGTTAGCTCGCTCGAGAAAAGTCTAGAAGCATTTCTCAAGCAATCTACAGAATCCGCAGCAAGATTTGAAAGTTATGTTCAATCTTTAATGAATAACAATGCCTCACACGATCAAAGTATCAAATCTATTGAGGCACGAATTGCACAATTAACTGCTGCGTTGAGCGAGAGAGAAAAGGGAAAGCTTCCATCTCAACCATTGCCCAATCCCGGTCACACACAAAACGCATATCACAATCACAATGTAAATGCGGTGACCACGTTGAGATCCGGAAGAGAGTTGCAAAATAATGTGGGAACTAGTAATGACATCCCCGCCGGTGGTTCTTCTTCCCCTTCTTCATTTTCTTCACTTCCTTCTTCACCTTTTTCTTTAGAGCCTATTCTCCACCCTTCACATGGCTCTACTTCTTCTAGCTCTAACGGACCCATTTCTCACAACACGAACACATCTACACCGTGATCCGTTCCTAATCCACAGTCTACTCCACAGACATTTGACTCGACTAATTTTCAAAATGCACCATTTCCAAACAGGTTGAGTCCTAATAAACCAACTGCACAAGTGGAGAAGATTGTGGAGATATTTAAGCAGGTTAGCATAAATATACCTCTCTTGGATGCAATCCAACAAGTCCCTTCATACGCGAAAATCTTAAAGGGCTTATGCACCTCAAAGAGAAAAGCATCTCAAGTACCCAAGAAAGTGCTAGTGGCTAGTGCAGTGAGCAATGCTATTAACCACCATCAAACCTTACCCCAAAAACGAAAGGACCCCGGCTGTCCTACGATTTCAATCACAATTGGGGATAAGAAAATTAATCGAGCACTTTTAGATCTCGGGTCTAGTGTTAACCTGATTCCCTACTCCGTGTACGAACAATTAGGGGTTGGAGAGTTGAAACCCACTCGTTGCACTCTCCAAATGGCTGATCGATCAATCACCTATCCAAGGGGTCAGCTAGAGGATGTGTTGATCAAAGTCGGGGAGTTCATATTCCCCGTTGATTTTATCGTTATGGATACACAACCTGTTGCTAACCCAAGAAACCAAATTCCGGTGATTCTTGGTCGACCATTCTTGGCCACTTCCAATGCCGTAATAAATTGTCGCAATGGCTCCATGACTCTATCCTTCGGAAAGAGGTCTAGTGAGTTCAATATTTATAAGATGGGAAGTCTGCCCCCCGCACCTAAAACTAGTACACGAGAAGTTTGCTCTATTCACGAAATCACGCAGGAGGACTGCGAGCTTGAAAGATTTCTATTTGATGAAAACAGTTTTGACGCCACTAGTGCGTCCCTTCTTGAGCCCACCACCGTTGACACAACCGAAATTGATTATGAATGTTTCACTTTTTCGGATGACGACGACTCACAGCCCGAATTTGAGTCCTTTACATTTTCAGATGAGTTAGTCGAGTCTTCCGAATCGGTTGTTTGCAGTGATTTCGAACCTGTGTTGGAGTCCTTTGAGTTCGAGATAGATTCCGAAATGATTCTTTCGCCTCCAAAACTCGAACTCACGCCCTTGCCGTCTCACCTTAGATATGCTTACATAGGTGAGAATGAGACCTTTCCCGTTATCATATCGGCCTCTCTAGCCCTAGAGCAAGAGAACGCCCTCTTAATGGTCTTACAAGATAGGCGGCAAGTTTTCGATTGGACCATGGCGGACATCGAGGAGATAAGTTCCCTCATAATTAAGTATCATATACAATTGATGGATGATGCCGAGACAATAGAGGACCCACAGGAACATCTTGGGGGTATTGTGGTGAGTCAACCTCCTCCCTTAGAAATTGAAATACCCACATTTCTTTTAATAAGCTACGAGAATGCCAATACTCCACTGATTGCTGATCATTTACATTCTTTGCGGACCACCACAACTTATTTTTCCACCAACCAATATTCTTTACTGATAAATTTTTCAACTGGTTGGTGTTGACTTTTGGCCGATGCAAAGTTTGGCAGTAATGTCTAACATAGTTTAAATGAAGTTTGGGGGAGGGCCTTTTTGTATATATTTTTGTTTTTCCTAACAATAATTTTTTTTTATAAATAAATAAACAGGAAGTGCCGGTATTTTGACCCTCTTGGTTTAGCATGACAGTGAGGACACTGTCAAGTTCAAGTTTGGGGGTATGCTCGGTACGTCTTCTTCCTTCGCATTTATTTGTACATATTTTGCATTTGCATACTTATTTGAAAACCCACAAAAATTTGAAAAATTTCAAAAATTATAAAAATTAACGTATTCAATTTTGGCTAATTGACTTGAGTTTGACAAATAGGTCAACTAGCTAGGAATAACTAAATCTTAGACTTAGTAAGTTAAAAACCCTAAAGATAACCTTCCTTAAAGATTAACGGTAGAAAGTATATGCCTTGTAGTTTATTTAGAAATAGGCAAATTTTGGGTTCACTTTTTGGGCTAAGTCGAAACAAGGGAAGAGTATTGATATTCTTATTAGAGTATAAGTTTGAAAAATAGTTCCTAACTTAAGTCTAGATTCTGAAAAAGTATACCCTACAAATTGCACAATCACGCACCTTGAAACTTGGAATAGTAGAGGAGACCTTGAAATGCTCGTGTCTAAAGTCCTTAGTACGAAGAAAATAAAAAAAAGAGTGTGAATAAAGAAAAAAAAATGGACACTGGTTTTTGTGATTACCTAAGGCTGTAAAAAAATAGAAAAATATTTAGCGAGGGTGCCTTATCACCTAATGCCTTAGACCAACTGGTTTGGGAGTCACTGCTAAAGCCTTGGGTGTTGCAAAACTAGGAAGTACGCTTTAAAGTGCTAACGCATCTTGTAGTCGGTTGTTGGTACCTCAAGAAGTATTAATGGTCGCATGAAGGATGTGTAAAGCAAATTTCATTTAAAAATTCACTAATTAATAAGTGCTTTGGACAATGGACGAGAGTACGATTGCTTGATTTGAATTTCCAAGTGTAGGGGTGATCTATACACACACGTGGGGATATGTGATTAGAGTTTAGATAAGAGAAAGGAATGAAGAATAGAACTTGTATCTTTAGTAAGAGTTGATAAAAATTCCTAAGTGGAGATGGAACCCTAGAAGGAAAACTTAGGAAATGCCGAAAGCTAAATAAATCTATAGGATATATATAATCTTAAGTTAAATGATGAGGAAGTGTGAAGAATATGCGTGGACAATTTGCGAGTCAAAAGATAATAGAATTCCTTGTTAGAAAACCTAATTGGAAAACAAAAGTCAATGGGCTGAGTTGATAGGATTTTGTGGGTGTAATCCGCTGAAAACCCTCAGGAGACAACACTCCTCCTACTAGGGATACCTAGAGGTTTAACGGCTTGTTGCACGTGCTCAGTGCAATCGCGTTTCCCTGCGAAAGTGTGGTTAGGATTTTAGTGAATAAAATATTAAGTTTGCTCGAGGACGAGCAAAAGGTAAGTTTGGGGGTATTTGTTCAGACCATAATATTGCATTTATCATTCCCCTATTCTTATCCTTTTTATAAATAAACAGGTACTCTTGACGCACGTTTGTTGCATATTACAGGATACAGGTTTCTGGAGCAAATACAGTGAAAAAGACACAAAACAACAGAAAAATGGACTTTTGACCAACTGTTAGACGAATCCTAGTCAAGCCTAGACGAAGAACAGTACAAGGTCCAAAATGTCAAGTGAACGGTCAAAAGATACGAACAAGTTTTCACTGAAGATCTGGAGAAGACCCAGAAGCCCAACAGAGAAAATACATATAAAAATACAGAGCCCAAGAACCACTGAAGAAAGCCCAAAAGTTTGGCGGCCCAAGACCACCAAAGGGCCGCGGATCCGCGGCCCAAGCCAACCAATGCCGCGGATCCGCGGCCTTCTAATGCCCGTGTCGGTGGATTTTTCTTCTGCTGCCGCGACGGTTCGGGTGTTGGGATTTTTAGAGGTCAAATCAGTAATTGCGCATGTGCGAGACTCTGAAACCCTAATTCTCCTGTTTACTTATAAATTGTAATCTCAAAATTGTAAAACCCTATGCCTCTTTTCAATAAATAAAAGTTCAGAATTTCTGGGAATAATTATTCAGATCTGTTCTTTATCGCTTGGAGGGAGCCGTCAAATTAGTAAGTGTTTTTTCTATTCTTTTAATATTTTATCATCCCCTAATGAGCGAGTAGTCTCCTCGCTTGTTAGGGTTAGCCTTAGGGAAAGGTTTGAGAGATGATATCTCTCACCCCTTTCATGCCATCCACCCCTAATAGTTAGCACTCCATGCATGCACGCACAACCGCTCCCTACGGCATCCTACCCCTCGAGGTAACGATGAACCGTAGTATAAAGGGCCGGTTGCGCGTGTTTTCCATGGGGGTTAGGGTAATTATCAACAAAGGAAGGATGCGAATCTAGAGGAAGAAACATCTTCCCAAAAGATTCAGATCCACTTTATTGATAATTATCGTAACATCTAACAGATCTAAAATATGGCAAGGAAAGCGGTGAGGAAAACGTCAATCTCCAAAACTTTCCCGAAGCCTAACCCTAGCAAGAATTTAAATTAAATTAATTAAGTTTAGTGATAGATCTAGATTTTCATAAACCAACCAAAACAACGCTTTTAATCAACTCGTTAAAACACACTAAAGAAATTTACCCGTCTCTGTGGATCGACCCGCACTCACCGGCTAGCTGCGAAGCGACGCCGTTTCTTGATTGCGGTAAACTCATATTTTTGACAATAATCACCTGTGCAATGAAACCTAGACCCCTACGGGTGCGGCAAGTTACCCGCCAAAACCTGAAGCGAGGCAGCCCCCTACAGCATAGTGAATGGACCACCCAGCACTTCACGGAATCCGGTAATCTTGGGCACCCCTCCTTGGGTCAACCTGTACCCCCTACGAGTGCGGCGAATAGTCTGCCAATTCTAGAGTAAGGCCCCTCTGCCTCTCAAAGCCATGAGATGTGGACCCGTTGCCCCTCAGAACCCGGCTATCCGTGCACTCCGTCGCGGGGTAAAACCTAGTACAGTAATGAAAAATAGTACAACAGGTACATCGACCGCAACCTGGTCGTGCCCCAAAAGAATATTATACAACAGGCAGTGACGGCAGTCCACAAGTTGGACGCTCGCCCCGCAATATCAAATGTACAAATAAATCCAAACTGCACTATCATTGCACACTGCTATCCACCACGAAAAATCCGCAACATCACAGCACAACACAGAACATCAACGCGAATGTCACGTTCGCAAACCCGTCTAAAAGAACTATAGCAATCAGACGCGGTTTACCGATCAAATGACATTCCCGGTCGGAGATATAATGTAAGCACTGTAAACTAACATGTTTAAATTTCGATCGACTAAATATCACAAAGTGGGCCCCACGAACAACTGGTGAACAGTAACAAAATCTGGGCCCAAAAGATATGTACCAAAACCCCCAATTTCCATAGAAGAATACACTGTGCAAGTTTGGGGGCATGATCACTCAGAACGGCCGCAGATGCGCGGTCAAACCATGGGTTTAGCCGCGATTCCGCGGCAGTCTTGTCGATTCATGAGCCCAAATTTGTACGGTGTTCTTATAAAACCCTGCACAATTTTCTGAGATATGTAGAATAATTTTAGGACATCATTTAAAATCGACAGAAACTGTGAAGCTTGAAAATTGTGTTTTTCGATATCCGGTTCGATCGATATTTTAAACGCGTTAGCACAAGTTAGTATAGCAAAATGGCGAGGCTCTGATACCACTGTAAGTCTACGGTAGCGCCCCGGCCGTCTACAGACGCCAAATGCGGAACAAAAACTTTTTAACTGGCGCTATCGTATACTCTAACCCGGATCTGCCATTATTGCTAAACTAACAAACTGTAAAGAGTGTAGAAAGGTTATACCGAACGATCCGAGTCCTTCGTTCTTTAACCATCATCCCATGCTCCGTTGCGGCTACTCCGATCTCTTCGATCTCCGATCTGCTCGTCCAGGTGGCACCACGTCCACGATTCTTTAAACGGCCTCCCGCCTCTGACTCGAGGCAACTCGGTCGTCAAGTTTGCTAAAAGAGACGAACAAGATTGATGTAGAGAATGAGTAGAAGACTTTGTTTCGTTCCGTCCAAAGCTATGGACGAACGGTTAATGAAGTTGCCACTCGAATCGGGTGATGGAATGAAATGAGCTGTGAAATTCCATACACCCCAAAATCTATCATAATCTTTTTACCATATCAAAACATCAAGTCTGTTCAAGTGAGAGAGAGAGAAGAGGGGTCGGCCATATATAGGGAGGAGGAGGGTGAGTGTAGGAGAGGGGGGGTGACCACAAGAAAATATCATGTGTGAACACAAACAAATATCTCTAGTGTGAACACAAACAAATATCTCTAGTGTGAACACAAAGTGTGAATACACCAAAAGCAACCAATGAAACAATAACACCTCACCACTTCTAGAACCTTCTAGAAGCATCCACACTCTTCCAAAGAAAAGATAAATCCGTCTTTAACCGAATGTTAAAAGACGGCTGATAGAAAACTGGAAACTAGCAACTTCCAAAAATGATCCTGAAACGAATTTCAGGATAACCCCGTAACTGTATAAATATACCCGCATTTGTATTACGACCGAATACAAATGTAACTGAGACAAAGATATTATATCTACTCAATATAATACTCGGATCCGGCTTAAACCAAAGCCGACCAGTATCATCTGCCCGAAAACTGACACGTGCGTAAACGCACGTGCATTTTCCGAACCCTGCCATAAAACCATACGGCCTCTACAACGTTTCGCCCGAACTTGGGAAACTATCTGTGGGGGACTCTAATGACTCGTCAGTACCCAGGCAGTGGGTTTAACCACAAACCGTCAGAGGCACTAGCTATGCGTAACGGCTGCCCATGGACTGACCTCAAGGGAGGCCGATGAGTGAACTCATCCGGAAACCCTACTGAGCCTAACAGTGACAATGTATATACAGTCCGGTCCGTTCGTCAATGAGTATCGCATATCTGCCTAAGGGGCTAGTAACGTCAGACCCCTAATAGCAGTATAAGTCGTGTAGGAGTATAGCCCAATAACACCCTGAGATACTACTGGAGTACCTACCAGTAAATCTCCTGCCACGGCCGTGGGCTTTGTGTAATGGCTCTCCTAAACACAGCACGATCTCGCCCCCAATACCGGGAGAGACGAATCCCCTGCCGATCCGCTCACGTGCCTCCATGTGGCTCGGGACTGTACCCAAAAACTACCTGTTTGCACGACTCCTTTGAGCCGTGGTAGGGTAGAAATCAAAGCACAGTAGGAACTCACACGAGACAAATGACGACCTCAGGTCGATGAACTAACCTGTACACATGTCACCAGGGAACTGCTATTTGACGATATGTATAATACCAACTAGCAGGTTCCCGGCGAGTCCTGTCAGGTGTACTCATAACCCAATGAGCACCTGTATACATCTTAAGTGATCCAACTGACACCAGTGGCTTGTGAGACCGGCCACCGCCCCTCGTCGGGGTCTCGACTGTATACACTAGTCTACTCCGTAGTATCAATGCCCTGTCTCGAAACTCCCATGACTAGGGACCACAATTAAGGATATGCATATAAACTACCCAACTCTCACGTATATGATCGCCATCATACTGTTGGTAGTAAAGCAAGATCCTAAGGGCTCTATCAAAGTGTAACATGTAATCAATCACCTGAACATGTACACGACTGATAAAGGCAAACCAGATAGCATACTATCATCTCGAGTAAGACTGTCCTACAGGTATAGGTCCTCCGCAATCATTGCAATCACGTATCTGCGATCCAATAATTGACTCTGAGGGCACTATCTCCAACAAGCAGTTCCCTGGTGACATGTGTACAGGTTAGTTCATCGACCTGAGGTCGTCATTTGTCTCGTGTGAGTTCCCACTGTACTTTGATTTATACCCTACCACGGGTTAAAGGAGTCGTGCAAACAGGTATATTTTGGGTACAGTCCCGAGCCACGTGGAGGCAGTGAGCAGATCGTCGGGGATTCGTCTCTCCCGGTATTGGGGGTGAGATCACGCTGTGTTTAGGAGAGCCATTACACGAAATCCCTGGCCAGGGTAATCGAGATTTACTGGAAGGTATTCCAGTAGTATCTCAGGGTGTTATGGGCTGCTCTCTGACACGACTTATGCAGCTATTGGGGGTCTGACGTTTACCGGCCCCCTAGGCCTAATATGCGATACTCATAGACGAATGGACCGGACTGTACGGATATTGTCACTGTCAGGCTCAGTAGGGTTTATAGATGAGTTCGCTCGTCAGCTTCCCTTCCAATCAATACATAGGCAAACCGTTACGTACAGCTTGTACCTCTGACGTGCCAGTGGTTATACCCAGTGCCAGTGTATTGATGAGTCATTAGAGTCCCCCACAGACACTTTCCCAAGTTCGGGCGAAACGTTGTAGATGCCGTATGGATTTATGGCAGGGTTCGGAAAATGCACGTGCTTTTTCGCACGTGTCATTTTTCGGGCAGATAATACTGGTAGGCTTTGGTTTAAGCCGGATCCCAGAATTATACTGTGTAGATATAATATCTTTGTCTCGGTTGCATTTGTATTCGATCGTAATACAAATGCGGGTATGTTTATACTGTTACGGGGTTATCCTGAAATTCGTTTCAGGATCACTTTTGGAAGTTGCCAGTTTCCTGTTTTCTATCACCCGTCTTTAACATTCGGTTAAAGACGGATTTATCTTTTCGTCATTTGGGTGAGTCATGGTTCTAGAAGATTCTAGAAATGGTGACTAGGATTAGTGACTCATCATTGCATTAATTGTGAGGTGAGGTGTTAAGTGACGTGGCTTAATTCATTTAATGTTTTGCAAGGTGGAATTTGCATTGATGTGGTTTTGTTTTTGCTTGAGATCTTTTGAGTTATGATAAGTATCCTTGATATTATTCCTTATGATCACCCTCCTTGCTCCTACACTCACCCCCCTCTTTATATATGGCCGGCCCCTTGTGGGAATTGTAAGTTTGATTTCCTTTGAAAAGATTATGATAGTTTAGTATATGGAAATTTCATATCTCAATTTCCATTTACCCGATTCCAATTGGCAACTTCATTAACCGTTTGTCCATAGCTTTGGACGTAACGAGACAAAGTGTTCTACTCATTCTCTACATCATCTTGGTCGTCTCTTTTAGCAAACTTGACGATCGAGTTGCCTCGGTTCAGAGACGGGAGCCCGTTTAAAGATCCGTCGACGTGGTGCCACCTGGACGACGAGACTGGAGTTTTCAGAAGATCGAAACAGCCGCAACAAAGCGTGGGATGATGGTTGAAGACCGAAGGACTCGGATCGTTCGGTATAACATTTCTACCCACTTTGTAATTTGTTAGTTTAGCTTTAATGGCAGATCCGGGTTTTAGTACGCGATAGCACCGGTCGTAAAAGTTTTTGTTCCGCATATTGGCGTCTGTTAGACGGCCGGGACGCTACCGTGGACTTACAGTGGTATCAGAGCCTCACCATTAAGCTTTACTAATTTGTGCTAACGCGTTTAAAAGATCAATCGAACGGAATTTTTGAAACTACATTTTTCTGTACAAAAAGTTTCTGTTGATTTTTAAACTGTTCTAAAAATAATTTTGCATATCACAGAAAAACAAGCAGTCTTTTTTAAGCAATCCGTACAAATTTGGTCACGTGATCCTACATAACCACCGCGGATCCGCGGCCATTTAGTGGGAACAGTGCTCCAAAATTGTACAGGGGCTTCTACACAGGAAATTGTGGTTTCTGGTACTGTTCTTTTGGGCCCAGTTTTTGTTACTGTACAGCAGATGTACGTGGGGCCCACTTCGGGAAATTTAGTCGATCGAAATTTAAACGTGTTAGTTTACAGTATTTACATTATATCTCCGACCGGGAATGTCATTTGATCGGTAAACCGCGTCTGATTGCTATAGTTCTTTTAGATGGGTTTGCGAACGTGACATTCGTGTTGATGTTCTGTGTTGTGCTGTGATGTTGCGGATTTGTCGTGGTGGATAGCAGTGTGCAATGGTAGTGCTGTTTGGATTTATTTGTACTCGCCCGACTTGTGGACTGCCGTCACTGCCTGTTGTATAATATTCTTTTGGGGCACGACCGGGTTGAGGTCGATGTACCCGCTGTACATATTTTTATTTCTGTACTAGGTTTATCCCGCGAAGGAGTGCACGGATAGCCGGGTTCTGGAGGGCAACGGGTCCGTATCTCATGGCTTTAAGAGGCAAAAGGACCTCACTCTAGAATTGGCAGACTATTCGCCGCACTCGTAGGGGGTACAGGTTGACCCAAGGAGGGGTGCTCAATTTACCGGATTCCGTGAAGTGCCGGGTGTTCCATTCACTATGTTGTGGGGACTACCTCGCTTCAGGTTTTGGCGGGTAACTTGCCACACCCGTAGAGGTCTAGGTTTCATTGCACAGGCTATCCACACGACCAGGGGAATGTCGGGTTTCAGCAGCGGCTCTGTGAAACCCGGGGATCCCAGATTATCTGTATTGTTCTGTGATACTTATTACTTTTCTGTAATGTTGCATATTATCACGCCTGGAGCGATTATTATATATTAGTCTATATACTATTAGATGTTGTATATATTTTACACCCGCGCTAGTCCAGCCCCCGCTATGTCGTTAGTTAAGTAACCTAACGAGTGATGACGGGACCCAGTGACGAATGCGGATGGCATATACGTACATTTTATTTTCGTTCTTTTCTGGTGTGATTGATTGATGGGACTGCATTGATTCTTATCAATGCAAGGATAAAACAAACCTATATTTGATGTTGTTGGAACAAATTTTAAAAGGAGTTATTACAGAGACGTTTCCTTTTGTTTTGCATAGCGGTATTCAGTTAGAATATCCTGCACCTCATTCGACGAGGCAAGGGCCGAGATCCCTTCACCGGGAGTGACCCCTTGGGTAGAAGTTTGCGTCAGTGTAATAACTTCAATATAGTCGATTACAAGTTGCTTTGCATCGCGGTATTCAGTTAGAATATCCTGCACCTCATTCCACGAGGAAAGAGCCGAGATCCCTTCACCGGGAGTGACCTCTTTAGCAAAGGTTTTCGCCACTATATTTTTATAAAATGCTATCAGGTTCCTTCAACAAGATCAAGTTCATTATGTTAAAGGTTTTTCGCCAAAAACCAGCCGTAATCCTCCGTCTTTTCTTATGGATGGTCAGTAGTATTCAAGCTATGTTTGTTGGCCTACGTCAAGGCATAGTGTTTGGTAGCTGCTGGGTATTCATTTGTTGCATTGATAGATGCATTAGTTTAGGACAGACGTACAGCCTTGTTGGCCTACGTCAAGGGCATGTACGATGACCTAAATTAATCAGGACAACGACGGGTAGAACTTGACACGTGGCTTATGATTTGTTGGCCTACGTCAAGGTCATAAGTGCATGGGATAAAAATTATATCGGGAGTTTCAAACATACAGGAAACTTGCCAGACTTGCGCATACCTTCTGGAGTGTGTTAACTTGAGTGGCTTCCATCAAGTTATCATGCGATGATAGTTGGATCCCGATTCTCACTGATGAGTTGGTTTACTCTTCGGGTGATCCCGACTAATTCTTCTTTCAGGTTTGGAGGAGAATTTGAGATTACAGTGGGAGGTTTCCTAATTAGATAAAGTGATAACCATTCTGATCTAAGTTAGAGTGCACGCAGAGTGTTTCTTTTCTCTCTCTCTTAGGCAGCGACCTTTGACCGACCCTAGATTATAACTCAGTGACCAAGTTGACCGAACCTTCTTAATATACTGGCTTTTGGATTGTCTTTAGTTGCATAAGTCATTGACACTCCTTCTTTTACCCTTTGTATTTCTCAGAACAACCTGTATTACTACGGACATGCACTTCCATTGGATAAATCCATCGTATGGTTATATACGAACTCGAAGGATATTTTTTCAAGGATGGATTCTGGTTCAGGAGAAATAGGAATAAGGTTTATTCGGTTGTCTTTTATCATCACCTTCTCTCAAGTTACGAGTACTCCTAGGTTTAGGAGGGTACACCTATTATGCTTACTGGATATTCTTCTTCCAAAGCATAGGCTGGTGCCGAACGGTAGGGAAGGAAGAAAACCATTTTAGCCTAACGATGGTGTACAGAAGGTAACGACTAAAGACAAATAAAGGGATTTGGGGAGATGACAAAGAAATATGCGGTTACGGTCATGAATTGGATTATGGAAGAGGCATTACTAAAGAATACCAGGATACCCCTACGAAACATTTTATTGTTTCAGTGCATTGTTAATGGAAAACCGATTTCCCGATTAGATACTTACTCCAGGGTATGTATTTACCAGGTATGATTCTCACATCTGTATGGTTTTACAGATAATGAGTGAGAGTAAATTATTGGGAATTAGGTGATCATCCTCATTATATCGGAATTCGTTGTAATTGGTGATATTTGAGGAAATCGCCTGGGGACAGTTTTCAACCTACGACGCACAGGTTTTGAGTTATTCAACTCAGCGGACTTATATAGAGTATTGTATGTTGTCCAGTATCCGTCAGGACAAAGGGGTAGGTCCTCATACTATGTTATGTTTACTTATGACTTCTCTAGTTTTTAGACAAGTGTTTCGTAGAAATACAATGTCTAAGTTTTGAGAAGTTGTGGGTATAGGAATAAAGTAGAGAACCATGTGTCGCAAGAATCGGGATTCTTCAAAGAAATCGAAGATGTAGATTCTTGTGATTGGTATTCAGTTGATAGTAATGGTTTTGAGAAACTTGTTTCTCTTTCAGGTTACTCATAATTGGATGGATTCCTAAGTTGAGTAATACTGATTAGCCTCTCTCCATTAAGTTGATATGCACTGGAGACAGCTGCATGATTTGAATCTGGTTCCAATTAAATAAGTGTCAAAGTTTCTATATTGGATATAGAATGGATCATATCTTAACGATGTTAAGGTAAGGGGAGTTGTCCAGCTTATGCTTAAAACCAGACACTGGATAACTCAAGGCACGTTTCTGTAATGGCAGTTTGTGGTTGACCCTAGCTTCGACGAGGGTTGATTTTCTACCATCTGGGAGATCAATAGTGATATTGTTCTTGACTCGCCACAGTTTTAGTAAAATGGATTTTTTCAGAAAACAGTAGTGGGAGTATGGTAGAACTGGAAGAGATTCCCGAACCGCAAACGATTACGGAAAATTTAATAGGACCAATATATTTAAACAGGTTTGACATTCCATTAGCCACTCCGCAGATATGGTGGGTAACCTCAGACACCCGAGAGGTACTCCGGTAGCCTCAAGGACGGTGACAGGGAGGTTCTTGTTTACCCAGACTTGACACTACTGTTGTTCCAGACTATGAGACCCGGCAGGAGGATATGTATAGCGTCGTTCTAAACTAGTTTTAGAAGTATACGTATATATTATTCTGCCAGAGGGTTGTCGTAGTCAGTGGGAGCAGCAGAAGCATAGTGAGCAAGTAGCTTATGTCTATTTATAGGCTTGAGCAAATATAGCGGAGATAAGATCATCTATTTTTGATGTTACAGTCATGAGTTTGACTTCATCAGAATAGGGGATGGATCTGTTAAGAAGGTAGTAGGGTGTGATGTCTTGGTATTAGGATGACATACACAAAGTAGGAAGTAAAATTCCTATACTACGATCGGTTGTACTGTGGTCGTCACACAGTTGTTTCTCCACAAAGGATATGGATATAATATCTGACATTCTGGTTACTAGATCTATGGTTTTAGATCTAGATTTGGGTAACTTCCCAGTATGGGTACTTTGACAGTATTCTAATAGTATTTTAGAATAGTTGACTCCTGGCATGGCGGTGTACCTGCAGGTGATGGAGTCACTCTCTCTAAAGGTGTCTTACAGACTAAAGGGGAGAGGGACGTGCATGATTGACAGATCACTTGCTTGGGCAATTGAGTCAATCGTGAGATGTCAAGTACTACACCAGATGTCGTTTTTGCATGAGACGCGATAAGTTTATATTAATCCAATCCTGAAGAAACATAAGGAAGCAGTTATAGAACATAAGTACATGTTCTACGAATTTGATGACGGCAGCCTCCTTCGGGAGACAGTTATTATTCCAGGCTTCACAGGTGACCTGGATGACAGAGTGATTATCAGAGTTATAGTTTTCCCTCTAACGAGGGACAGTATTATGGACAGGTGGTCCAAGAGGATACTGTGGGAGGCATAGTACTGGACACTGATTATTTTCAGTAATCGATACAGTCTAAAAAGTTTGGATTTGGAGTTCATTTATGAACTAGGTCCCATCAGATATCCATATATATTCTAAGACATGTATTACTCAATTCGGGAGATGGCTTTCTCCGCGAACATGAGATTTAGAGAGATATAGAAAGAAACATCAGGGCGAATCCACTCACTGAGGCTATTTCTCGAACACGATAGTTTTACAAACGGTCTTTGTGAAACTGATTAGTAGAGGAGTTGGATGTTCGGTATCACACGGGTTGTGAGTATGCGACATCGCAATAATTAGCCTTAAGTGTAAGTGGGAGATTGTTGGATATAGTGCCCTCTAAGTCAATTATTGGATCGCAGGTACGTGATTGCAATGATTGAGGGAGGACCTATACCGATAGAACAGTCTTACTCGAGATGATAGTGTGCTATCTGGTTTTGTCTTTATCATCATGTAGATGTTGATAGAGCCCATAGGATTCTTGCTTGACTACCAGCAGTATGATAGCGATCATATATGTGGGAGCTGGGGTTTATAAGCACATCCTTAAAGTGTCCCTAGTCGTGGGAGTTTCGAGACAGGGTATCGATACTCCAGAGTAGACTAGTGTATACATTTGAGACCCCGACGAGGGGCGGTGGCCGGTCTCACAAGCCATTGGTGTTAGTTGGTTCACCTAAGATGTATACAGGTGCTCATTGGGTTATGAGTACACCGGACAGGACTCGCCGGGAACTTGCTAGTTGGTATTATACCTAGCGTCAGATAGCAGTTCCCTGGTGACATGTGTACATGTTAGTTCATCGACCTGAGGTCGTCATTTGTCTCGTGTGAGTTCCCACTGTACTTTGATTTATACCCTACCACGGGTCAAAGGAGTCGTGCAAACAGGTATATTTTGGGTACAGTCCCGAGCCACGTGGAGGCAGTGAGCAGATCGTCGGGGATTCGTCTCTCCCGGTATTGGGGGTGAGATCGCGCTGTGTTTAGGAGAGCCATTACACGAAATCCTTGGCCAGGGTAATCGAGATTTACTGGAAAGTATTCCAGTAGAATCTCAGGGTGTTATGGGCTGCTCTCTGACACGACTTATGCAGCTATTGGGGGTCTGACGTTTACCGGCCCCCTAGGCCTAATATGCGATACTCATAGACGAATGGACCGGACTGTACGAATATTGTCACTGTCAGGCTCAGTAGGGTTTATAGATGAGTTCGCTCGTCAGCTTCCCTTCCAATCAATACATAGGCAAACCGTTACGTACAGCTTGTACCTCTGACGTGCCAGTGGTTATACCCAGTGCCAGTGTATTGATGAGTCATTAGAGTCCCCCACAGACACTTTCCCAAGTTCGGGCGAAACGTTGTAGATGCCGTATGGATTTATGGCAGGGTTCGGAAAATGCACGTGCTTTTTCGCACGTGTCATTTTTCGGGCAGATAATACTGGTAGGCTTTGGTTTAAGCCGGATCCCAGTATTATACTGTGTAGATATAATATCTTTGTCTCGGTTGCATTTGTATTCGGTCGTAATACAAATACGGGTATGTTTATACTGTTACGGGGTTATCCTGAAATTCGTTTCAGGATCACTTTTGGAAGTTGCCAGTTTCCTGTTTTCTATCACCCGTCTTTAACATTCGGTTAAAGACGGATTTATCTTTTCGTCATTTGGGTGAGTCATGGTTCTAGAAGATTCTAGAAATGGTGACTAGGATTAGTGACTCATCATTGCATTAATTGTGAGGTGAGGTGTTAAGTGACGTGGCTTAATTCATTTAATGTTTTGCAAGGTGGAATTTGCATTGATGTGGTTTTGTTTTTGCTTGAGATCTTTTGAGTTATGATAAGTATCCTTGATATTATTTCTTATGATCACCCTCCTTGCTCCTACACTCACCCCCCTCTTTATATATGGCCGGCCCCTTGTGGGAATTGTAAGTTTGATTTCCTTTGAAAAGATTATGATAGTTTAGTATATGGAAATTTCATATCTCAATTTCCATTTACCCGATTCCAATTGGCAACTTCATTAACCGTTTGTCCATAGCTTTGGACGTAACGAGACAAACTGTTCTACTCATTCTCTACATCATCTTGGTCGTCTCTTTTAGCAAACTTGACGATCGAGTTGGCTCGGTTCAGAGACGGGAGCCCGTTTAAAGATCCGTCGACGTGGTGCCACCTGGACGACGAGACTGGAGTTTTCAGAAGATCGAAGCAGCCGCAACAAAGCGTGGGATGATGGTTGAAGACCGAAGGATTCGGATCGTTCGGTATAACATTTCTACCCACTTTGTAATTTGTTAGTTTAGATTTAATGGCAGATCCGGGTTTTAGTACGCGATAGCACCAGTCGTAAAAGTTTTTGTTCCGCATATTGGCGTCTGTTAGATGGCCGGGGCGCTACCGTGGACTTACAGGAAAGACACTCCAGGAGAATCCACTTGGGAAAGTGAGGATGAAATGCGTACTAGATATCCACACCTCTTTGTAAATTAGTCCTCAAATAAAAGTTATAAATTTCGAGAACGAAATTTTTGTGAGGAGGGTAGACTGGAACAACTCCATTTTTAATGTACAAAGAATTGATTTAAATTCAAAGTATATTTGGAGTATTTAATGTTGCCGATATCTCTTTAAGTATTTATTTCACACCATAATTATAAGAAGGAGCTTTTAACCCATTGGTAATACCTTGCACTGCTGAACCAAGCCACCAGAGTTCAAATCCCATGTCCCACATTTTTTTTAATATTGTTTTATTTTAAATTCTTTAGAAGCCCAACAGTCAACACGTGTTTTCTCACAAAAAACCCACTACCCATGAAAAGTTAAAAGTACCAGTAGCTACCCCCGGCGACCCCCCACCTCCCGAGACCCCGACTCGGCCGGCGCCGCCGGCCGGACTCGGCCGGACGGCCGAGTCCCCAACATCAAAGTTGGGGCTCTTGGGCTACTCTACTCTCCTGCATATTTTAATTGTGCAGATCGTTTCCAGAGGGCTTTGAATACCTCTTTTACTCCATTTTTAATGATTTTTTCATATATTTTTACATTTTTTAATTAAAAACCTTACATCTACCCTAGCCCTGGCCTAACCCTATAAATACACCCCTACCCCCTACCCTCTCATCCCAAAATTCTGAGTCTACTCTCTCAAAATCTCAAGAAATTATCGTGTACTTTGAAAACGAGCGAAAGGCGAAGCTCCGACGAAATCGACGGTGAAATTCCGGTGATCGTGCTAGGAACTCTCGGCGACGAATCGACACACCGGCGAACCCTCTTCTTCCTTATCACTCTCGTGTTTGTCCAAACCCGTAAGTCCCCATTCTATCTTTCTTATCTTTCTAAAAAAATACGGAATTACAAGTCCCGACGGAATCGGCACAAATCCGATTTCCGATTCGGTTTTCTTATAAACTTCACTTCCCATTATTAAAATTATGTTTAAACACTATCATATTGACTATTAAACACTAAACAACTAAAATGATCAAAGTTAAATTCATAAAATGATAGCTATTTCCATTTTACCGTATTTTCACTTAAATACCACATTGTTTCAATATGCCATTTAACTCCATTAAAATTGCTATACTTTTAAGTAGATCACGAGGTAATGACCTGTCTCCTCACACACTCATATGCAAACATAACACGCTACCTCGAGAACTTAGAATACGGAAAACAAAACAATTTCATTTAAATACCCCTTTATTTAATAAAAACCAAATTTTGATACAACTTTATAAATAAATAACTTTTGGAACTAATAAAAAATATCTAGACTCGGTCAATTAGGGACTGTCACCTTCATTAGGACATAGTAAGGTTGTGGACATCGGTCGTTTATCTAAACCTGACTTTGTGGTGTTTAGGCTAGACAGGTGAGAAAGATAATTTTAAAAGGCCCGTCTCACGGTGATTCGTGAGCGGATCCCTCATTTCTTCACTTGTACTTACCTGCCCACAATTGGCGGTAAAAAGACGATTTGAGGTATCTCACAACTTGACATAGAATACGGGAAATCGACATCTTTATAAATAAATACCATTTACTTAATAAAACCGTCTTCTAAAGAATTAGTATTTATAAAATCTTTGCAAAGCGCCGCTACAACCCATTTTGGGGAACCCGTTCGGGATGGTGCGGATTATCGCACATACTTGGACTTAGTGGTGCGAGATTCAGACCTCCGCAAGGAGCATTCGGTCTTGAAAGGTTTAAAATACGACATCTTAAGAAAATGAGATTTTTGGAATATAAAATATTTATTAAAATTATTTTTGTATAAATATATGTATATTTATTATTTAAATATCTATTTTATTATAATATAAATATTCCACCTTTTTCTAAAAATCACAAGAATAAATTTTACATTAAAATACCATGAACTTCAAATAAATCAATATTATAGATAAATACCTTTATTTATGAAAATAGGATATTTTCACTAGAAATATCACAATATAAAATCCACATTCATTACAACTCTAAAGACGAATAATAAATACTTGGGGTGCATCTTGAAAACCATACAAAAGTATTTTTACATAAAAACCCTTCAAGTTTTATAAATTACCCTAAGGACCCTAGTAAATATAGGACTTTGATTTACATCTCTACTGTCTGACTCGGATTTGAGTCTGATCATAATCCGACTTGAATATGATTCAAATACCATATAAATCTACAATATTACAATTCAACATGAACACATGAATGCATGAATCCAGTTATCAATCTATTCAACTTGACTGAACCAAACCATGGATATACTTTCCATTTACATGATTCCAATTTACATCCATTACATCCGTTACTGATATCATGGTTTCGGTCAGTCATCCAACTATACAACTTATACAATACAATATAACAATACAATCAAAACACTACGGGGTTTAAGGGGTAGATTGGTACGAAAGGTGTTAAAAGTGGCACGAGACAGTAAGATTAAGACACCTAACATGAATCCTGTTGCTGTTGTACCATGGCATAACGGTTCCTTGTACTTTCAGTTTGCCCTGGTCTCTAGCATATAGAGACCCCTCTCGTATACACTGGCATCCTTCTGTACCAAGCTACAAACAACAGCGTTAACACAATATTCTACAATATTATACAACTTAAAAAGATACATTCTTATTCTGTCTTTTCTATTTCTCCCTTAACTTTGGGACTTATCGAGCGACCTGTTCGCCGACGACATTCTATTTTTTTCTTCTTTGAATGTCGTCAGGTGATCTGGACACAGCAGAGATCGAGCCCACCAGTGAAGACTTGGATCGGTTCCTCGAAGACCCCGAGCTCTAGACATTGTACATTTCCATTTAGTACCTTTAATTTCCTGTTATGCCATTGTTTAGGCATCGTTTTTACTTCAGTTGTATTTCCTTTTCATGCATTGTACAAAAGAATGTTAATAAATAAAGTTGTTGTTATTTTTATATCTCTTGTCTCTTGTGATTACTTTTATATTACTTGGATACGCTTAGCGTATTTACTTCACAGTAAATATGTAGCGGACTAGTCGCGTCCCCTTCGCCGTATACCAAGAAGCGGGGCGTGACAGGTAGACAGTGTGGACCACATATCCAGCCGTCTCTTTATCTTTGGCGGGGTAACCCCGTTCTTGGAGCCTCATGAAGCTCAGCCTAGCATGAGCCCTAGCCCTTTTGTTGGCTCTGTATCTAAGCCTTTTCTGCCTTAGCTTCTCGATTTTGAGGGCTTGGCGGGCATCCATTTTCTGGGGAGCCACCGTGAGTCGATTGATAGGGAGCTTAAAAAAAATACCCGATTGAGCAGTTGTCGAGGGTACTGCTGGAGCTTGCCCGAGATGCCTCGTTACTTCGTTGACGTTGATGGCCTTGCCCCCAGCTAGAGCGATGGAGAGTCGTTCGGAAACGGATTTGTGCTTGGGCTAAGGTGCCCTCGCGACCATGACATTCGGCCTCTTCCCTTTTGAGATCGGTTTGTCTGTTACCGGAGCTTGAAGAGCTGGGACGGCGTTAGCTGACACGAACATAATAGAGCCAAATGGTAGCGGCGGTTCCTCCCATTGTCGCCCAAGACTGGCCGGGAGGACCGTCCTGGCGTCCATCCTCATCGTGTAGGAGATGGGAGCTGTGTCGAGAGCTAAGCTGATCCTTGGAGACATCTTTGCTGCATCTGAAGATTGCAATTGGAGAACGTTAACCTGCACAAAAAAACATGATTTCAGTACAGGCAATTGATATGCATATTAATTGAGTTCGCATGGATGCTTAACCCAAAATATGGGAGGAAAGATAGGTCCCACCGGGCGTGCCAAAATCTGTAGGGTGTTTTTCGTCAGTTCATTGAGATGGGAATACGCTCGTCAGGCGCATTACAGATTCCCCCTGCTTAGGGTAGGCTGGGATTTATTGATTGTGGGGATCCGAATCTCCGGCAGCCGCAGACTGAGCTGTCGTTAATTACTCCTCGCCTTTGGAGCGAGGGAACTTCCGATTAACGGGTTAAACTGGTCATGTGAACTCAATGTGCAGTGTTGTATTTTGAAGGGGTTTTGGATATATCGGGGGCCCCGCAGAGTTTTTAAGGGGGTTCCGCTACCTGGATAGCGGGCTGGGGGTCAAGGGGGCCAGCAGCTCTCTTGCGGAGTGCGGGGCAGCGCCTCGTTAGAAATTTTTTTCTAACAGGGACATTGTCGTGAAGTATGTGCGTGCGTGTGTGTGTATATATATACAGTATATATATAAATAAAAAGGAAAGAGCATCCAAAGGATGCGTGGACCAGCGCCCCACGTGCCAGGCGCGCGGGCACTGTGTGCCAGCAGGAAAATGGATTTGGTCCCTGCACTGGGAGCTGTGCTCCTGATTTGACTTATGGAGTTGAACTCCTAAGATATTTTTGGAGCTGATGAAGGGGCTTCTCCCTTGAGCCCTGGATCTTCCCCAAAGTGGGATCTTTGGAGATGGTTCTCCTTCTTCCTCTTCTGTCGGCTGGATTTTGAAGAACAAGAAGTATAAGATTTTTAAAATCTTTTATTTTTGAGATCTAATGGGAGATCTGAGTTCCACTTTGTGGGTTTTGTGGTGAAAAACTATTTAGTTTTGGAAAAGGAAGAGTAAAACTCTTGATTTAATTCAAAAAAAAGAAGAAGGTTTAGAACCTTGAGGAAGGAGAAAGAGGTACAGGAACCCTAGTTTTTGGGAAGAATGAAAAGTATATTTTTTATTCATCATCATGTTGTCTTATATAGGCTTACACATTTACATATAGCCCCTTGGGCTTTACAAAATGGCATTTTGCCTATCCCATGTGTCATGTGCTATTTCTTTATGCACATAAGCCATGGGCTTTACAAAAATTTGGCTTTATGCCCATTCATGTATAAAAAAAATTACATCAAAATTATTTATTATATGATTTTTTATTTCAGCATGGGGGAGGCCGGCCGTTTCATGTTCGGGTTCGACTCAGGCATGAGCCCACTTGATCTGGGCTTAGGCCCACCTGGTTTGGGGTTGACCTTGACTTGGACTTGGTCAACCGGGATGCAATTTTCGACCCCAACAGAGATGGCGCGAGATCTTCGCCGTCGGTTACGCCCCTGACATTACGCCTGTGTGAATGACGGGATCCATCCATAAATGACGAGATACGCTCGTTAATGGGGGATACGGCGGTGTGGAACGCGGGATGTTGGGTGACGGATATCTCGCTTCTGGCGAGATACGTGGAGCCATGGTGGAGACGCTTGGGCTCTGCATTCTTGGTTACTCGGTAGAACTGGGGAGACTTAGCTCGGCGGGAGGCTCGGAGGCAAACGGGAGGCCGAGAAAGCTCGGTTCTGTGATAGCTCGGAGGCAAGCTGGGAGGGCTGAGGAGGCCCAGCATGTAGGAGGCTCGGAGGCGAGCCGATGATTATTTGTAAGGCGAGCATGAAAGTGTTTTGGGGGACCATTGAAGGTCGGGTTAATTCTCGGGGCGAAGGCCGGGGAAATGGCTTCAATGTATCGTGTTTGCTCCTGTCCCGTGAGCCCCGGGACATGTCATCTACTACGTGTCATGATCTGCGAAATTCCCACTTACGAGTATCATCAGCCACCGATTATTCTATATTAAAAATGAACCATGGATAATCCCAATTTTCATCATAAATAAACCAGTGCATCCAATATAAAACATCAAATGCAAATTACATTTCTCGCCCTGACAAACACAGACCCCTCCATGTAAGGCGCTCAATGCAAATAAAAAATTGTTTCTGTCCATCACAGCAAAACACGCTGCAAGATTAAAACCTCCGCGGCTGCTTTCAAACAGTATAACAACCAAATCAAAAGAGAGCGAAAGCGAGCGAAAAACCGCAAATAGTTTCTTTAAAATTTGAGGTTAGGGCTAGGGTTTCGAAAGCGAATCTTGTTCTTGATTGCGACCTCGATCACGAGGCGAAGCCATGGCGAAATCGATTCCCACCGCAGTCCAGCGCGGTTTGGGCGATAGGCTCCCAGAGAAGCGCAAGGCCGCAGCAATGGAGGTCGAAGATTCAAATCCTTTGTTCATTTCGTTGTTTCTTTCTGTTACTTGAGCGGAATTGTTCGAGTTCTTAGGGTTTTGCCGCGGTTTTTTAATGCAGGTTGAAGGGATAGTGAAGGAGCTGGCTATTGCTGGTGAGCATCGGAAGATAAGCGCGGTGATTGATTTCTTGAGTAAGGAGTTTGTTTTCTCTTATCTGCCGGAACGTCGCAGGGTTTGTTTGTTGAATTCTTGAAATTTGATGCATGATTTTGAAACGACTTGGAATCTTTTGGTTACATTTTTGAATTCGTTGTTATTTTTTGCAGGGTGGATTGACAGCGCTTGCTGCGGTGGCACTTGGGTTGGGGGATAAGACACCACATTACCTCAATGTGAGGATTTGTATTCTACATTCGCTTCTTGAATTTCTGTTTAATCTTGAGAATATATAGATTCAAGATCATTAGAAGCCTAACCACAAGCGGCTTGTGCTTTGGAATAATCAAGAAATGCATAAAAATTAGGACTCAGTTAAGAAGCTTGGAAATCATCCCCCGAAAGTATATGGATAATAAATGCATGCTGTCATTATGTCAATTTATGAATGCCCAAGCTATTTGATGTACCTTACAAACCTAATGATTTTGAAATCTCCTACCAGATAATAAAAATGTGTGTAACTGACTTTTAATACGAATGAGTAGGTTGTTTTGAGAAAATACGAAGAAATATGTTAAAAGAGATGAAGAGTTATTAGGTAACGTAGTGCATTTCTCCTGTGGGCAAACGTTTTTTAAAATTTTTGTTGTTGCATATTAAGCATGCCTTATTTAAAAAAGCATGAAGAAATAAAAGTTATTAAGCTATAATGCATCGATACTTAATTTTAAGATCACTAGATGCCATCTTCTTAGTTACATGCTAAGTTAAATATTGTCGAAAAGAATGAAATTGAGAATGGATGAAAAAAGCTTTGATTATTTGCCTTTTAAAGGAACCATCTATTTATGTGATTGTGAAGTGATACCCATTGTTCCCATTTAAATGAAAGCAAGATCCTTGAAATTCCATCTTTACGGTGATAACTTAGAACTATAAGAATCCTAGAAGCTAGAGAGCAGATCCTAATTTAGACCGTGAATGAAGGATTTGACAAAGTGTAAAATTTGTTTAATGAATTTGAACAGGAGCTACGATAATAAAGAATTTAAATATAATTTTTATATATAATGTGAAGACTGTTATGCATCCTTGGTCTTACCTCTGTTTTGTGGCGATTGCATTATCCATGGCAGATATCTAGTTTTGAATGTCATATCTTGTATTCATACATGCATATAATATATTTATTTGTGTGTAAATTCGACTTTCAGGAAATTGTTCCAGCTGTGCTTAACTCATTCCTAGACCTAGACAGCACAGTTCGCTATTATGCTTGCGAAGCTCTGTATAACATAGCAAAGGTTAGTCTGGTCAATGTCTCACACAATGCCAGGATTATCTCTCTGTTCCTTCTCAGGACAAAATTCACTTTTTTGGCCGTTTTATAGGTTGTGAGGGGAGAACTCATTGTATACTTCAGTAAGATATTCGATGCGCTTTGTAAGCTTTCAGCTGACCGGGATGCAGACGTGCAGAGCGCAGCGAACCTTCTAGACCAGCTTATGAAGGTTTAATATCACTTGAAATTTTTTCCGATTATTTTTAAATTGAGAAAAATAGCTAAGTTTTTGTATTTCCCATATTTTATAACCAGGATATTGTTACCGAGGGAGACCAGTTCAGGTGTACTATCCATCTCCTTTTGTTTGTTTTTTCTCTTAGGGTGCTCAGCCGATGTATTTTAAGTGATACCTTCTTCTGTCTTGTTACAGCATTGAAGAATTTATACCTCTTTTAAGAGAGCGCATGAATGTGCTTAACCCTTACGTACGCAGCTTCTTAGTGGGATGGATCACCGTTTTAGACGGTGCTCCTGATATCGATATCCTGGGATATCTTCCAGAGTTTCTTGATGGTAAGATTATCAATCAGGTGAAACACATGCGCTCTGTTTTACAGCAGCATATTATATAGATGGTTGAATCTTGCAGGCTTGTTCAACATGTTAAGTGATTCCAGCCTTGAAATAAGGCGAAAAGTTGATTCTATACTCTCCGAATTCCTGGCTGAAATCAAGAGCGATCCGGTAAGAGTATTTTTCTTTAGCAAAGCTATAAGGATCGAGAATGCTTCAATTTGGCTTGTTGCTTTGGGTTGCACCTTGGAATTGACTCTAGCCCCATGTAACAAATATATCATGTTTTGGGTACTTGTTTAGGAGAATTTGGTGGGTACACTGGGAAGTAGGAACTGCATTTCCTTCTTCAAAACATAGAATTTAATTATGTGTCCATTAAGATACGATTTCTTACCTGCATCTTCTATTATTTACATCAAGCTCCTTAAAACAGCATAGAGGGCTGAGACAGCCAATTCCAAAAAAAAGTTTAAATTTTTATGGAGCCTTGGACTTTATAGCCATCACATTTTACTTAATAAGGCATAGACAATGATTATAATGATGATGATGAACTTCTTAGAAGTAATGAAATTAGATTATAAACTTTTGGTTTTATTCCTTATTTTTTAGTAGCATTCGTCATAAGTCTAGTTCTTCATTGATTTCAACATAAGCACTTCCATTATCTATTGAACATAGACTTTGTTTTCAGTGAGGATGTGACATAGACTTTGTTTTCAGTGAGGATGTGCGCGCTCGCTCGCTATTCTCCTCTTAAGAGGAGACAGAATCTTCACCTCCCACGTTTCTAACCATTGGATGGTTTCATCAAGTGGTAGAAGAAGTGGGATGATGTCATCACCATTTTTTGTTGGATGTCATCACTAACTCCTTATTTGCATCCAATTGTTGAATTACAACACCAATAATTATAAACAAGAGAGTAGTAGTGTTATCCTCCTCTTTAAAAGAGAATACTCCAACTCATATATATATAGAACAGATCCTATAGTGCGGGTTCACGTTTTTAAAAACACAAACCTGAATGAGGTCCGTTGGATCTTGTGTTTTTAATCAACGGCTAAAATTAATCCAGTTTAATAAATCGTTAATAAATCCAAGCGACCATTGTTGACGTGCCGGCTTGACTACCGTTGTGGTTGCCACCAACCAGTTTTAAATTTCTTTTTCCTGCTTATTTTTTTGTTTATATGCATTTTACCTTCTTCTTTTTTTCCTGAATGCTTTGAATTTTTTGGTTTTGTGTAATAATTTCAAATATTAAATTATCATTTGCAAAAAGAATAGATTAATTCCAAAATACTTTGTAATCTGAAGAGAAAAACATGGCCCTATCAGATCTACAAATTCGAAGAGCTTATATGTGTTGAAGAATATCATGGCTAATTCTATTTTCATAATTTGGATTATTAGATTACTTTATTAGAGAGATTTTGTTTCTTAAATATTTGGTCAAATCTACTAATTATGTGTGCAAAAAATTATGAAGAAAACTTCTCATCCGTTCCTACGTTGACATGATTGCTTGCAAATATTTAGAAGTGGATCTAATGGCTCCTACGTCAGTAGTTTTTAATTAATTGCTTTTAATATCACTCTAATTAAACTCTCTCCCCATCTCTCTCTCTCTCTCTCTTTCTCTCTCTCTCTAGGGGGGGGGGGGAGGCTAGGATCCATCAGATAGGATTTATAAACAAATTTTATCAAGTTTTTAGCTCATGGATCCACTTTGGTATTTGTGCAATCAATTATGAAGAAAAACTCTTATTTATTACCAACAAAGATGTCATTTTTGCACAAATCTTAAATTGGATTTAATGGCTAAAAGCTTGATAGTCGATCCTAGTCTCTCTCTCTCTCTACACACACACATATGTATGAGGATGCAGAGTATAGAGGGGCATTGCAGGAAATTTCCAACATTGTCGGCTTGAAAAATCAACCATCCATAGATTTTTTGGATGATCGACCCCGGCCATATTAATCTTCATGTCTAAACTATCAGTCATGTCGTTTGAATACTCTTTACCCATTCATTTAGCATCATAAATGTTTTATTGTCGTAAAACCGTTAATTTTGCAACCATATGATGCAAGGGCCATCGGTATCCAATTCACATAAAAATTGATGAATACATATTTAAGGACATGGTGATCATGGTGATCAAGATGGTTAGTGTCGATCGACCGTCGAAAAAACCAAAGGATGGCTGACTTTTAGAGCGCCAATGTATGAAATGTCCTACCGTGCCCCTTTACTCTCTCTCTCTCTCTCTCTCCCCCCCTCCCCCCTCTCCCTCCCTCCCTCCCCCCTTGTGCGCACGCGCGCTTGCTTGCGTGCATTATTACTATGTCTCCCCGCTTTGCTATAGTTTGCTTTCAAGTCTCTAATTTCTAAGTGCTACCTGAAGAATGTAGATTTTGTTCGCACGATTGAAATATTGGTAAAAAGGTCAAGTTCTCCTGATGAATTTACCCGTTTGACATCGACCACGTGGGTAAGTCGCCAATATCATTTAAGTTTTTGTATTTTTTCCTATATCAAGATTTTGAGCTTATACGTCGATTCTTTCTTGAGGGATTGGATATTTATGCTGGACCTACTGAATTGTGCAGATAAATGTATTTCTAAGGCTTGCAGGAGACCAACTTGTTCCTTGTTATGCTGATATTTTGGGGGCTATATTACCCTTGATATCTGATAAAGAGGAGAATATAAGAGTGGTAAAGAGTAAAACTTGCTAATTGTGTTTGTTCTCAATCATTGCATTTTCTTTGGATACTCAGTCTCTTGTCCACCTACATTCTTAGGTTTCACATGAAACCAATAAAGAGCTTCGTGCAATTTATGCTGATTCGACAGATGGATTTGACATAGGAGTTATTCTCTTCATTTTAAGGAGGTGCTGTTCTTTCCTCCCAAGCAATAGAGTTAGACCAAAGGATACATATACCTTCCAAATTTGTATTCACAATTCACATGCCTTCTATTCCTGTAAATGAACAGTTGAATGGGATGCAGCTATATTTCTATGTAATGGATGGAAATGGTGCATCCTAATACTTGAATTCATAATTATTTTCTACCAGAGAATTAACTAGTGAAATGGAAGCTACAAGAATTGAAGCATTGCATTGGATTGCTGCACTTTTGACTCAGTATCTATCTAAGGTAATGGGTCTTTGCCTCATTGTCTACTTTAGAAATGCCTATTATAGCATGTACTCTAGTTTTCCTTCTTCAGTTTGCTACACCTTAAGTTATCTAGGCCAGTTTAGCAGCATTGGTTTTCTGCTATAACTTTGACATTTGTGGATGAAAGTAGATTTGCATCATGCCAGTATAAACATGCAAGACCTGATTACGATAAAGGGGAAACATCTCACTTATTGTATTCTAATTTCAGCATACAAATGTGGAAGAGTTGATGTTTTAGAGAACAGATATACATGTCATGTTTAAGGTTAACATAATGTTCACTTTCAACTATCATAATGTTATAAAACGTTGACTGGATGAATAACTATGTACTCCAGCCCTCAATCTGGTCAAAACTGGACAAGCTTTATGTTTCTGCATCGCAACCCTATCTTAATTGGACTGACATCTAACATATGAATCTATTGCCAAGCATTTCCCCCCTCTCTTTTCAGGACCAATAGATGTTCTATTTCTTACCTTTTTGAGCCTTCTTAGTTGAAATCCAGGATTCCAACCTCCGCCGTGAAGCAGTTCTATTCTTGAGTTTTCCTATCCCTTTTGAGTTCAGATAGTATGGTCTTATAATGGTTTTACCATAAACTCAGTAACTAAAAAAAATCAGTAGTGATGCCATATTAATTATCCTTTTATCATCCTATGACAAGGAAAGCTCACTGACATTGCTATATTTTGATTTACACATCGTGGAAAATCTTAGTTTCTCTTATTGTGTGCGTAATAAACCCTTCTTTATGGATATAAAAAACAATAGAGCTGGATACCCATGTCTGGACTGTTAACTCCCAAAAAAACTCTCATTTGCTTGGTAATTAAAATACAAGGATAAAAATGGTCCTTTGGTCATGCAAAACTATATTTAAGCTACAATAAGTCTAAGTCATGCTGCAGTTTTATAGTCTTAATTGGACACACCATTAGTTACCTATCGTTTTTTCCCCTCGGGGCCTCTCCCAATATACGACTCACATTTAGTGTGGCCTAAATTAGATCCAAGATCGAGTGTAATACTTATTCTCTTCCTCAGATCATGCATTGTTGCCTTGTTGCTGATGAACAGTTTTTGTCATGATATTTGACTACTTGTAATGCTGATGCTGATCTTATATTCAGCATCATGTGAACTATTCGAAAACCTTTCATAACATTTTCCTTAATCCACTGAATGCATTACTTATTTCTCCCCCCCCCCTCTCTCTCCCACGTTTAAATGCTTATTTCTGAAACAGGTTACACTCTTGAATGACATCTTTGATTCGCTTTTAGTGGCACTATCTGATTCTTCTGATGAGGTAAATTTTTTGTATTATTTTTTGTTCATTATGTATATATTGATATTTATCAACAGCAACTGATTCTGAGTAGATCAAAGTTTTGTATTTTCTTTCCTGTTTTGTCCATGATCTAATGATGCAAGATATGAGAAACAAAGTACAGCATAAAGAACTTGGATGGAAAAACAGATATTTGTTTAAATCTAGAACCCTCACAGAATTAGGATAGAAGGCTCACTCACCTCATTACTAACTAGATGAGGATATACTTGCAGTGACTAAAATATGAGGGAAAATGCGTATAAACTAAAAGACAATTTTTTACAAATTAAGAATAGAAAAAAGGAGAAGACCATGCAGAAAATAACAGTTAAACTGCAGCCGGCATCATTTTCAAAACAGATAAGCAGCTGAGCATTCAGGGGTAGAGCAAATCTGAGGAGAAAATACTATGGCTACAGAAACAATAGTTTTTTTCTAATATCAGTTCCCCTGGCTTAGTAGTGCTAGAGCAATTGCCGCAATTTTTCGCATGGATCAGTCCCAGACTCCTGGTTACAATCTTAAACTGCATTCTTTGCTTCACATCGAGGGGAAGGAAATCACTTCCCTGTATAACTGACAAAAAGGCATCTTGCTCGACATTCCCTATTTTCCCCCTCTTCTTCATTGCTTGACAACATTGCACATGCAAAAATTTAATAGCAAATACAAACACACTGATCCAAAGAATTTGTGTGCAGGCTTTAATTGTTGTATCAGAAAATGTAAAAAAGGTAATAAAACTGAAATGAAACTGTAGCAATAAAAACATAAATGGCTTTATTAAATTGTTTTGGTTATAAATTTGAGGGCATGCTTTATGATTGTTGTAAAATCATAAGAAAGAAGTGTTCATCCCAGTTCTCTTAGAAAAAGAAAGGTGGTTTATAGTTAAAGAGTATTTGGAAAGAGAAATACTTTTTCTACCGGTGCGGTGGAATCCACATAGGCTACCAAGACTCTTATTTAATATAAGGTGGGCCATGTTATCCTACTTGTAACCTAAACCCCACCTTGTATCCACTGAGAGTCTTAGTGACCTATGTGGATTCCACAGCACCGGTAGGAAAAGTATTACTTTATCGGAAAACGCAATAATGTAGAAAGGACAGAACTACAGTACAAAATAGAAATGTATCAAGCAACTTAACATAACCTCACAAGTACTGAAGCAACTTAACATAACTTAAGCAGTTTACTATAGGAAAACTGTGAGGGTAGAGAAAATGAGAGTCACCACAAGTTCCGGTTCTGCTTCATGACTCCATATGGTTCATTTAAACGTTTATGCACGGACCATTTGATACTGTAAATGATGGACATGCATTTGTGTGGTACTTCACCAGCACACATTTGGCCAGGCACATGTTCAACACAGGTTGGCATGTCTGGGACATGGGAACCAATTCTTCTTTCCTTTCTCGCTGTCTACTCAAGGTTGGACTTTAAGCCTGCACACACTTCCATACAGAAATGGCTCATCACATGGTATTTTTATTGAGTGTTTTTTAGGTTTTGCTGTGACGGTGCTACATTGAAGGCTTCAACTATAGCCAAAGGAATCTTTTTTTTGTGCTGTTGCTTTGTTGATGTGCGTGTGGGTGGGGTGGCGGCTGGTCATTGGTTTCTTCTTCTTAAACCAGTATATAACCTGTAATACAAAAAATTCTCCTGAGGGTTTATGACGTAATGCTAAGACGATTTTCTAGGCCCATATTATAATATGGCCGTGCTATTATCATTATCGAATTTCGATGTTTAATGCCCTAGTTTAATTGCAAATATTATGAAGAACTTTTTTTAATATTGTATACTACTTGCAATTATTTAAATTCGCATGTGTATGATGTGCATTTAACTTAGGCCTACTAGTTACAAGGTAATCTTGTTGATGCATCCGCAACTTCATTAAGCCCAAGAATTTACTTACCCATTGATTCAAATGCTTTATACTACACCTATAAACTAGGCTAATTTTCAATCAATATATACATCAACTTATTCAATTACAAATAAATATTATGAACCTTTGTGTCAATTAATTTATGATCCAATTGCATAACTTATGAACAGTTGCAATTAAGAAATGGCATATGGTATTAAATTAGAAAACGTTGAAAGTTTATAGTATTTATTTGCAATTGACCAAGTTCATAATGGTAGCAATCTGTAAGTACTTTATACAAATTATATGTGGAACTCTGATAATCCATACTATCTTCTTTTTATGTTATTTAGCCAGCTATGAGTATGTAAAGGCAGTTCAAATTATTTACTTGAATGGATAAGTAAATTCTCGAGCTAAATGAAGTTGTTGCTGCACCAATGATACTTCATAAACAGTAAACCTCAATTTGTTCTCTTCACAAAACAATACGACATGTGTTTTCTCATTTATGTTTGAACCATCCTTTTGTTTTAATTGATGCATAGCTATCTGTTCATCAGTGGCGCTATCTGCATCATTAAATTGGAATTGATATTCTCATTGTATATAAGAACTACCTTGGCTACTGGCCTAGATTCTCTTTTCCGTGTGTAATCGATGAATACAAGAATCATACCTATCGATGTAAACATCCATAGAAATATTGTCATATCTAAATACAGATAAATTATGCATATGATCTGAGGGCCCCTATTTTAATGTCATATCACACCACCACCCCACCCCCACTCTTCTTTTCAGGTGGTTCTGCTGGTACTTGAAGTGCTTGCATCCATTGCCAAACACGGTTCCCATTTTCACCAGCTTATTGTTTACGTAGTGCGAGACTTTCGAACTAACCTCGTACTTCTTGAAAAGTAAGGTTCATAATTCTTATTTTCTGCAGCTTCATTTGTCTTATTTTCCCCTCTTAATAGTTAGGATTCTGCTTTCCTTGATCTGAGTAGAGATTATAAAACCACGTTATTCTGAACTTGTTCAGGCGTGGTGCATTGATAGTATGCCGACTATGCACACTTTTAGATGCAGAACAAGTTTACCGTAAATTTTCTTTGATGATAGAGGATGAAGATGACTTGGTTTTTGCATCCGTTCTGGTTCAGGTTTTTATCTGCTTTGATTTGAACACATTATCGTTCTTGAAAACATATTGAAATGATTTCTTAGTTGCTCATCAACCTTTTATTGGCTAGGCTTTGAATTTGATTTTACTCACTTCACCGGCACTGGCTGAGCTGCGAACCCTCATAAACCGGCCATTGTTGAATTCTGCTGGCACAGATATCTTTCTTTCTTTGTACTCTTCTTGGTGCCATTCTCCAGTGGCAGTAATAAGTTTGTGTCTGCTAGCTCAGGTATGAGTCTATCTTTATGGTTACTTGCACATTTTGCTTGAACTTTTTTTCTAATAAGTAATATTATCTTGGTACATGCTATGTCTACAAAAGAAGTATAGTCTTGCGAGTTCCATTATTCAGTCACTTGGGGAAGATGATGTAAATGAGAAGTTCTTGATACAATTAGACAAGCTCATCTGCTTGCTTGATAGTCCTACCTTTCTTTACCTGAGATTTCAGGTATGCATCTTTAATTGTTTTACCTAGTATATATATCTCTTGCATTATTTTAGGGATAAGGACAAGTTTTTGTATTAGTTTGATCTTCTGTTTAATGCCTAAATATACATATGGCTGTTCCCTAAAAAAAACGGGGAAATAAAAGAAAGAAGAAACGAATTCCTTCCATGTGCAATGCACGTGAGCATTCTGGTTTTAAGAAGAATTAAAACCCACAGTTTGGCCTCACGTATTAAATAAGTGAGCGCTCATATGCAAAGCATATGAGCGTTGAACATAAGTAATCAAAGGGCCAAACATGCCCCACGTGTTAAACACATGAGCGCTGAATATAGACGGGCTAAAACCCACACTGGAGATCACATGTTAAACACGTGAGCACATCATTTTGAAGTGCTAACTTCAGATAGAATTAAATTCTATTTAGGGAAATATCCCTGATTTTTCCAAAAGGAGAAAGATTTTTCTCTGTTAAAAAGAGAACCTTTGGATTCAAAATTCAACAGTGATTATAATATCATCGACCAAATCAGAAAATCAAATCAATTTCTTTGTTATGAAAATATTTTCCTAATCTCGCTAAAACCAACAGAAAATCACCGGATCAAAAATCCAATGGTGGAAAAAATTCTTCGGGTGATTTTTAAGATCAATTAAATCAATTGGTATCTCTCAATGAGAATTTTTCTCAAACTGATCAACAGTTTTCCTCACCTATATAAAGAACCCGAGATTTCAAGTCTTAAAAAAAGAAAAAAGAGAGAATTAAACCCATAAGGTGCTAAAAAAAGCTACAACTAAGGATTTAATTCTCTTGTTGAAGAAAAGTTTATTATCCTCTCAAATCCTAGGTAAAGAAAAAACAGAGATAAAAGAATATTTTCTTTGCCTATTATATGTAAATACAAACGTTTAACCCTCCATAAAGAACTTAGTTCTTTCTCTGGATCTGAGATCCGCAAGATAAATCTCCTATAAGTTGAGAATTTAATTCTCATCGGAAAGATTTTACTCTTCAGACTCAAGATCCAGGGGAAAAACTAGATATGAGAAAAGAAATATAAAGAAAAGAAGGGGAACTTATATTCCATGAATTTAATTCCTCTAAAAATAAGGTTTCACCCTATATAAAGAACTTAGTTCTTATAAAAAAGAAACAGAAGAGCTTAGTTCTCAAAAACCAGATCCCAGATCATCAAAATAAAGATCTTGGTGATTATCAATGGTCAAAAAACTATTAACAAAAGTTTAAATTCTTTCAAAAAATAAATAGAGATTAAATCTCTAAGGGTTCAGCGCCTCACGTGAACCACACGTGAGCGTCCATAAATGAAAGCTCAGCGCCTCATATGATACATGCATGACGCTTAAAAGAGTGGAAGATAGTGCCTCACGTGAAACACACGTGAGCGCCCAAGAACTCAGAACCTCACGTGAAACACATGTGAGCGCTCAGAAAATAAAAACACATAGCGCCTCACGTGACAACACGTGAGCGGGAAAAAGAAGCAGTGTCTCATGTGATACCCATATGAGCGCTGAACAAAACTGCTTAGCACTATATATATTTAAAGTGACTAAGTGTTTAGCACTGATTGAGCAACGTCCAAATCTGAGCACCTCACGTGCTACACACGTGAGCGCCAGAGCAGCAATTGGATATTATATCCGTAGTCTAAAGACTAAGTGCTTAGCACTGCTGAATGATGAAAAAAGCCCAAGGCTGAGCCCAAAATTGGCAAAGTTTCTGAAATTTCATTGCAGCTGAGCAGCTGAGCACATATGCTATGTTGGTGGATCTTAACAAAATTTAATGATCCTTAAACATATTTCTAAGTTGATCTTAGTCTCATATAAGACTAACGTATTCTTAGTTAAAATAAATTGAGCCTATATGCTCATATATTTAAGTCGATCCTAATTTGAAACCAGGTTAACTGTCCTTAAATAAAATAAAGTATTTTTTGAACCGACGGAACATACAACTTAGGTTCAAACCCCAAATCTAATCCACGGATTTGGATTAATCCGCGTCCTACGGACGACGACATAAATTAGTCTTTGTATACAATCCACGGGCAACCGAAATAAATAAAACATAACACGACATGAAGTGACCTACCAGAGCAGGAGAAAGTTATTATCGCAACGCGATAATGTAATTATCTGCAGGAGCTTGTGCCTGCAGGAAAGAACGTCCACACAATCAAAAACCCATCGTAAATGAGGGGGAATCCGAAAAAATCTACTAAATCGGTCACATCTATCCAAACCTCCGATATACGGTGCCATAAATCAACTTGGTATTTTCGGAGAGGTGGATGGATATATCCAAATAGCATCTGACCCCAAATTCAGGCAAGACGATCCATCCCAGTTCATCTTTATTTTCGGCGGTAAACAATGACTTTGTCTCATATCCACATTATTATTCATGTTGGTATATCTGGCACACATTTAAGCTTATTGTCTAATAAAGAAATGACACACGTGCCTTTGATATCTGGTCAATGTAAAAATCCTAGGAGAAATTGGTTTTGTTATATGTTAATGATGGTAGATTTTTCATCCTCTACATAAACAAACTATAACGAACTCTTCCTTGCAACCACAAGTTAAAAAAATGAAGTGATGCCTTGGTTTTCATTAGTAAAATTCTACATTTGATTTTTGTGGCTAATATTTTTTCCCCTGTTGGAGCTCTATGTCCTTTCTAATAACATTTTTTCTTACTTTTTCTTCCTTTGCTTAAATACGAAACTGTCCAATGTAATGTGATGTGAAGTTGTTGATTTCAGTTTTGTTGATGTGAAATTGCTGATTTCAATTTTTATCAATTATATCTACTGTTAAATCAGCCATATTAGGCATGCACTTTGAATTGGAATTTCTATTCCAAGAAGGGTTTAGGCGTTTTTGTCTTCACCCATGCAGTGCTATGTAACAAGTCCTTTATTTTTTCTATGCACTGCCTGTGGAGAAATATAAATGGCTGACAGATCTGTTTAATAAGATTTGGTAGACAAAAAAGATACCAAATGAATGGAGGAAAAGTATCCTTGTACCTATCTACAAGAACAAGTGTGACATTCAAAGTTGTTCAAACTATCGTGAAATAAAACTTATGTGTCATACCATGAATTTTGAGAGAGAGTGATCGAACACAGGTTAAGAAAGGATATTAAGATAACAGAGAACCAGTTTGGGTTCATGTCTGGACGATCGACGACAGAGGCTATTCATTTGCATCGTCAACTTGTTGAGCGTTTTCGAGAGAGGAGAATAGATTTGCATATGATATTTATCGATTTAGAGAAAGCGTAAGACAAGATACCTAGAGAGGTATTATGGGGGACAATGATGAAGAAGGGGGTCCCCGTCAAGTATATTGACATAATCAAGGATATGTACGATGGAGTAATGGCAAATGTCAGAACTTGTGGCGGCTTAACGGGTGATTTTCCGATTGCAATTGGTTTACATCAAGGATCTGCATTAAGTCCATTCCTGTTTACTATCGTGATGGATGAGCTTACTAGAACTATCCAAGATGATCTACCTTGGTGTATGCCGAGTTGTTCAAACTTCGCTGATGATATTGTTCTGGTAAATGAGACGAAAGCAGGGGTTAATGCCAAATTGGAATTATGGAGGCAAACATTAGAATCTTGGAGGTTCAGCTTGAGCAGGTCCAAGACAGCTTATATGCATTGCAAATTTAGTAAACAGAGAAATCAAAACCATATTGGTATAACATTGGAAGGGCAAGAGATATCACCGAGCGATCAGTTTAGATATCTAGGTTCCATCATCCAAAAGGATGAGGAGATCGATAGTGATGTTAATCAAAGTATCCAAGCTGGTTGGTTGAAATGGAGGAGTGCAACAGGGATTTTGTGTGATCGTAATTTTCCGTTAAAATTGAAAGGGAAGTTTTATCAGAGCGCTATTCGGCCTGCCTTATTATATGGTACAGAATGCTGGGCTCCTAAGAAGTATCATACATAGAAGATGCACGTAGCGGAGATGCGCATGCTTCGTTAGATGTGTGGTAACACTAGAAAAGATAAGGTGCGAAATGAGTATATTCGTGCAAAAGTTGGTGTAGCACCTGTGGAGGAGAAGATGCGGGAAAACCGGCTAAGATGGTTTGGTCATGTGCGACGCAGACCTATGAAAGCACCGGTTCGACGAATACATACTCTCGATATGGGCAATGGCAAAAGGGCAAAAGGGAGACCGACGAAAATATGGATGGAGGTGATACGAAACGATATGGTTGCCAAAGGCCTCAATGAAAGTATATTGTTCGATAGGAGTGAGTGGAGGCGGAGTATTCATGTGCTGGACCCGGCGTGATTCTTATGTTGGTTCATGTAGCCTACCCCATATGCTTGGGATAAAAGTCTCAGTTGTTGTTGTTGTTGTTGTTGCCTGTGGAAGAAAATGCTAGTTGTCTTCCTTCAAGTCATGGAAGACCTATAAATTATCAATCCGTACTTCAAGTTCAGAAAAGGAACAAAACTTCTATCCTAGACATTAGGTCCTCTTTAAGCTAAATGTCATTGCCAGTAATAATTTTTCTTATTCTGTCAATCTGTTCTTGTTCTAGTAAGTAGCAGGTGCAGTAAGTTGTTGTTTTTTAAATCCTAATGGATTATGCTTATTAACAGACACTGGTACAATTGAGAGGAACAAAAACAATGGGTCGACTCTAAAGGGTTTGATACAGATTTTTTTTACTTCAACTCTGTTTGGATCTGTTGTCTTCATTTAAAAGATAGAGGCGACACTTTCCTAAGCAACAAGGAACAAAAGAGGTGTGGAGAGAGCGAATCCCACCTATGTGAGTGGGCCCCAAACCACTTCTTTAAGTCCTTATTGCTTAAGAATTGCTTAGAAACTATTGCTTATGAACACTTTCAGCTAAAGATCACCTTTTGAGGTCATGCTTTTACTTGAGGAACAAATGGAGAATCCAATGGAACTGGCCATAACAGTATAATATGAATTTTCTTATGATGGCACATTAAGAATGCTAAATTGGCATGCATTGTTAATTATTTAACATCATATATTAATGATCTTAGAAGAGATGTAGATTAGATATATTGACGAACTTCGTAATTGTGGTGGAGTTTGGTTCACTATTTGATAACATGCGTGTACTACTTTCATGAATTAAAATATAAAATGAGAATCATACACACACACACGCATGCATGAACACTTACATGCACGCACATGGATGCATGGACGCATGGATGCATGTATGTATGCATGTGTGTGTGTAGAGAGAGAGAGAGAGAGAGAGAGAGAGAGGGAGAGGCCCTAGGAGGTTTTTTCTGTCATGTGGTGTCAAAAAATACACCCTCCATCATTTCATTCGATGATCGGCACTGGCCATCTTGATCTTCATCGGCTAATATTTCCACACACCAAATTTCATGTGATTTTAACTCCTCGCCATGGATTTAGTGAGTGAAAAAGTAACCATTTACCGACAATAGAACTTTTTATATTGCTAAATCAACGGTGAAAAGGTGTTAGAATCACATGAAATTTGATGCATTGACATATTACCCGATGAAGATCAAGATGCCGGTGCCGATCGTCGAATAAAATGGTGGACGGTGTATTTTTTGACGCCACAACAATAACAACTGAGCCTTTTATCCCAAGCATATCAGGTAGGCTACATGAACCAACATGAGAATCACGCCAGGTCCAGCACATGATTTCTTCGCCTCCAGTTACTCCTATCGAATAATATACTTTCATTGAGGCCTTTGGTAACAATATCTTTTTGTATCGCCTCCATCCATTGCCTATATTGAGAGTATTCATTCGTCGAACCGCTGCTTTTATAGGTCTGCGCCGCGGTGTATTTTTTGACGCCTCCTGATGAAAAAGCTTCCTAGGGCCTCTTTCCTCCATTATGCTCTCTCTCTATATATAGGAGAGCGCTCTATTGCAAACTGGTCCGTATTTTTTAAAAATGGGAACTCTCGATCCACGACATATTTGAACGATCCGAACCGTTCAAGTTGATCACCCTACCTTAAAGCCTGTGTATGAAAAATCAAAGGATTTGAAGACCTCTAGCCTATGCATCGGATGGAGTTTATGTTGCTACATTGAACGGCGATCATTTTGCATTCATTCGATCCATGGGTTAGAGGTCTTTAAATTTCTTGATTTTTCATACATATACATTTGAGGGTAGGGTGATCAACTTGAACGGTTCGGATCTTTCGAATATATCGTGGATCAAGAGTTCCCATTTTAAAAAAAACGCGGACCGGTTTGCAATAGATCACTCCCCTGTATATATATACGCGTTTTTAAATAATGGGAACTCTCGATCCACGACATATTTGAAGGATCCGAACCGTTCAAGTTGATCACCCTACTTTCAAGCCTACGTGTATGAAAATTCAAAGAATTTGAAGACCTCTAGCCTATGTATCGGATGAAGTTTATGTTGCTATATTGAACGGCGTTCATTTTGCACTCATTAGATGCATGAGTTAGAGGTCTTTAAATCTCTTGATTTTTCATACACATACATTTGAGGGTAGGGTGATTAACTTGAACGGTTCGGATTGTTCAAATATGTCGTGGATCAAGAGTTCCCGTTTTTAAAAAAACGCGGACCGGTTTGCAATGGATCACACCCCTATATATATATGAAATTTGGGCACACCAAAATCACAGATAAACTATGCAAAGGTTGATTATAAAGTATTATCCATTACCAACCTTGGAATGGATACCTTTTCAATGTTTTTATAGTATTAAAAATATCCAGACTTTAAATTTATCCGTTGTTATGAAACTTTGAAAAAGAATTAAGGGATCATATACAGGTTCCAAAGAAGAAATTTTTAATGTTCTTTTGCCATTTTCCCTCATTGTTGGTTCCAGGTTGAATGTAATATCACTATTTTACTTTTTACAAGTAAACAGTGTTCAAATAAGGCGTATCGTTGGCATTAACTAATATTTCTGAGAAGTGTAAAATACTTCATTGATATGCTTTTAAAAACTATTGATGTTGATCTTGATTTCTGTCCTGCATTTTGTAGCTGTTGGAACAGGGAAAGTTTATGTGCCTATTGAAGTCATTGTATGGCCTATTGATGTTGCTCCCCCAGGTAAATGAAATGTTATTTGTATGGTTCATCTTCTATCTTTGTTGCGTATAATATTTGACCATCCTGCATTGCACAAATTTCAAATAAGGATGAGAAGGTTCCAGTAGTCATTAACCTATGATTTCAATCGTGTAATCTGCATTAGGTTTACAGCAGTAAATTTGAGCAGGGCTTGGAGTAGCCCATTGGTGGGGCTTGAGGTAGCCCATGGGGGAGACCCGGATTCGAGCCCGGGATACCCCGTTAATGAGAAGGGGATGACTAATTTATTCCACATATCATCCCAGGATTGGGCCCGGGATCTCATTTTTTTTACAGCTGTAAATCTGAAATTGCAACTTTGTATCACCATTCTTGGAGTCTCAGAGTGTTAGGACAGCAGTCTGTTTACTTCAACTTTCGAGGACTGGACTTGTGTATCTAATTGAAAACCATGGTTTGAAATCTCAGCAATCCCAATTGTTTCAAATCCAAAGAATGACGCTATGAGTATCGATTCAGAGATTTTTAACCTTAGTACTAGGCATAGTTTGAAATCTCGGCCGATCCCAATCAAAGATCGTCAATTCCAATCCAAAAAATGACTTCTTGAGTTCCAATACCGATACCAAGTTATAATGGGTTTACCATTTGATTGGTAGGGTTCTACTATCAAGTTTTTTAATGGTCTAGTGGGTGTATATATATCATATAGGTTATTGGCTGATGGTTTATTTGACATTAGTAATTATTAGAAATATATAAAAATACTATAGTTATTTACTTATTTTTACCAAGTATTAACACAACCATTTTAGACATCATTAAATGCTAAAGCATTTTCCAATTTGTTTATAGTCGCTTTTATTATTTATTTAAAAAAATTCATCATTTTTAGAACTATTTTTAGTCAACTGATATAATCCTGATATTTCTGGTTCAAGACTTCCGGTAGGGAAATATCTGAGATGGCCGATATGGCAGATATGGCCGATTTCGATCCCAAAAGTGGTTGCCCGATTACCGATAGCGATAGTGAGATTTTAAACCTTGGCACTAGGTCGACCAATTAGTTAGCGGGGTTTTAGTATCAAATTTATAACTGGGTAAGTTAATTGTTAATGGGTTATTGATTTATGTCTCATCATTAATTACTAAAAATTATGTCAAAAAACGCGCGCGCGTGTGTATTACCATGCATAAAAAACCACTGTAGATACCATTAATTACCAAAATATATCAAGCTGCTTATAGTATTTTTACTAGTTATACAAAAAATATTAATTATCAAATAAAGAAACATCATCATTTTGGAACAAGATGGTCAATACGATCGAGATGGTCTATTTTGATCCAACAAATAACTGTCCAATATTGATGCTGATAATGAGATCTTATTTTAGACTTGGACAAAAACTTGTTAAACAGAATGATTGTACATGCTATTGGTCTAAGTGAGTTTTTAAAGCAATATGTCTGATTTAAATTGCATGCTACCCCTACTGAATGCTTCCTTGTAGACAACATTATGAATTTCGGATATTAATTTGAAAAGAACAATTATCTGTCAACTCTGATATATAATAACATGAAGTAGTTGATCCTGGAGCAAAGGAAAGGTAATAAAAACGACAAATGTATGAAACTTTAGGATAACTTCTTCGGAAACATAAATACATGCCACAAACCACAAGCAGGTTCATCAGATGCGTCCAAGTTTGAATTACAAACATCATGTCCAAGTTTGAATTACAAACAACATCACGTAGGAAAGGCTCGTTATTCACTCCTTCCTTTGCTTTTATATCCACTCCTTTGCTTCTATAAAGATAATAAACCTGAACTGATCATGTAATGGTGTTCACCCAGGAATCTAGCCTTTTCCTTTTCCACCATTTGTTGCATATGAGATGGACAATAAGACCCTTTGTCCTTTACGTATAACCAATAAAGCAACCACTTGTGGTTCCATACTTTTAGGGTCAAAAGCCTCTATATGTGGATTATATTCTACTTTCTAGTAATGATTTTGGCTTACTAGAAGATACCAAGAAATTTCAAAATCAATGGCATGTGTGATGCTACTATGTTCTAAGCATTGAGATTCATCATGAGAGATCCAAGAGTACATTTAGATTGTCTGAAAAGTCCCAATCTCATAACTTCTTGAGAGATTCGGAATGCAAAATTGATCACTAATTGTTAAAGGGGACAATTAAGTTTGCAACAATGTCCTAGGAATGAAGAAATGACAACAACATGCAAAATGCTATAATAAATAATTAATGCAACTATTTAAATACACATTTTCTTTTAATGGAGTGTAGGCTAATGCTTTTATATTCTAATAGTATGGCTTAAACATAAAGTTTCTCATCTTTCTAGCACTCATGCAATCCACGACATTGGTCAGCTTCTCTGCTAGGGGCGTCAAAACTTAAGCTCTCTGATCACATTTGTCATTTACACTATCCATCATTCTGTGTATTATAATCACGTTATGTACTTTTGTGGCATATTAATAACTCTTTTTCTTTTTTTCTTTTTTTGCCAAAAACAAATTATTAACTTCTGTGAGTAGCTTGACAACCAAACCTTTTGAAGCATGCACACACTGTTCTCATAATATGAGAGAACACACAGCTTTTTGAATGATAAGGTTTTCGCTATAACAAATCTTGCTAAGTGTATCATGTGCAATAAATGCTTGATGCACCTATAATATTTTGGTTGATGTCACTGGAGGTTTTGATGAAGAGACAAGGCTCCGAAATCTGCTAGACTAAGAGTCTAAAAGAGATAAAACCAATGTATTTTATAAATCCAAATAGCCATATAGAGCACAATTCCAAGGAGCATTACGCTTGGTTTGCTGGAGACCTGTCCTCTCTTGAACCCAGCTATTGCCCATAATCTCACTTTTTTCCTCAAAAGAGAAAGGAACAAGACAATCCAAATGTAATATTCAGTAGCCACTTTCTTTTTCAAAAATAAATAGATAAGTTCAGAACGCGATATTCATCAGTGGGTTACTTGTGCATTCATTATATAATGCCTCAATTTCCAGTTTTGAAAAAACTCTGATTTGCATGTCAAAATCTAGAGTATTTCTTGATGGTGATAGATTCTCATCTCATGCCGTCTTCATGTATCTATGCAGCAAAGTGCCGCTTTTAAGATCCTTAGAACCCGATTGAAAACTGTACCGTCAGACTTTAATGACAGCAGCGGAAATCAAGATGTAGAAGATAAAATCAATTTTGAACTTTTGCTTAAACAATTTGCTGGCATGCAGAATCGACATTGCATGCGTGCCAAATCTCAATGTGGGCCCTCTGTCTCGTCTGCCTCTCCATCGTCACAGGTTTGAATTGCTTTGCTCAAGGTTCATTCAGTTTCAGAGGATTTAGGTTATGAACAATTATTTTGGTGGTCTTTGTGGGGAGCTTGAGTGCATTTTAGATGAGGGGCCAGATAGCATTTAGGCTTAAAATGAGCTAGGTGGAATAAAATTAAGGGTTGATTGCCAAAAGAAAAAGAAAAAGAAAAAAGAAAAACAAACCCTGTAATTTACCCGGCATAGCAATTTAACCCCCTCCATTGAATTGCGAGCATGAACACCCTTCCTGCTCATCGACTAAAAGATCCAAAACCCTAGGGAAAACTCAACTACAACTATAAACAGCTTGTTGGATTGTGTAATTTGAATCTAGAAATTGTTATTTGCTGTTTAGATTAGAATTCAAGTGTTTTGAGTATTGATAGATGAAAAGAGAGGGTGTTTGCGCTAATATATCACTTGAGCGGATACAAGTGCCATAAGGGGTAAATTACTTTGGGGATGGGGGTGGGGTCCCCCCCTCTTTCCCTTTTGAAAGGCAGCGGACTTGGGGGTTGCAATTAACTCGAAAATAAAACTGGAATTTAGCAAAAAGGGGCTGCATTTTTTTTCTTTTATTGTCACAACACTCAGGTGGAACTTTCAGTAGTGCAGTGGAAAATAGACCTGGAAATTTCTTATTACCTTGCTCATTCAATCTTGTTTGCAACCATCCCAGATGAAACAGTTCCTTTACTTTCCTTTCGTCCTTACACTAGGAACCAAACACGTTCTTGATGTTTGAAAGAAATTGAAACTTTTACGCATATTCTTTGGACTAGGTTGCTGCTTTCCTTAAATAATCTGTGAACATCCTATGGCCTCTGCAAGCGATAAAGAAAGTAATGAAACGACAAAGAGAAAAAAATGGAATAAATCTAGTCTTATTACACACCTCCATGTTGCCAAGACATTCTCAGTGACAGAAGAATGTTTCTTGAATTTTTTTCTCTCATTTTTGTTCTATCCAGTATCCAAACTATAGGGAACGCAATTTGCCAATCGCCAACCTTCCTATATCTCGTCTATGACTGAAATAGAGGGGGGAAAATTAGGATAAGCAGTACATTTATGGCTAAAATAAATTACCTTGTTGAATTTATAGACAAAATATGTTCTTTTCCTTTTAGTATCTCTCTATGTAAACACACGCTGCAAAGAGATTAAATATTGACTAAATTGCTGGGAGTCCTCTTACTTTTCCCTGTCGTAAGATATTCCCTCTTTTGAAAAGCTGCAACCATTTGTTTTTTCCCCTTCCCGTTTTTATCCCAAATTGCCTATGGCGGGGAGTATTTTGGGAATTTGTTGTGGCAAGAGAAAAAAGAAATAAAACTAATACACACACACACACACACACACACACACACACGTGTGTAGGAGAGCGCTCCATTGCAAACCGGTCCGCGTTTTTTTAAAAACGGAAACTTTCGATCCATGATATGTTTGAACGATCCGAACCGTTTAAGTTGATCACCCTACCTTTAAATCTATGTGTATAAAAAAATCAAATGGTTTGAAGACCTCTAGCCTATGTATCGGATGGAGTTTATGTTGTTATATTGAAAGACGTTCATTTTGCACTCATTTGATATATGGGTTAGAGTTTTTCAAACCCTTTGGTTTTTCACACATACAAAACTTGTACTCTGTTCAGGTAGTTAAGCTAGGCCGAAAGTCAGGATTCTTGCATGTTGCTTTGTATTGAGGATAGGATGATCAACTTGAACGGTTCAGATAGTTAAAATATGTTGTGAATCGAGAGTTCCCGTTTTTAAAGAACACGGACCGGTTTGCTATATATGATGTGGCAGATATAATTGATGTCAACCTGCTCCTTGAAATGTGCAGGAGTTTAAGAGATCGGGAATTGGTCGTATGCCATCACCACCAGACATCATATAACCCTCGATGCCATCGAGATAACCATTTCTCATCATTCTTATGGATTCTTTTCTCAGCGCATTCCAAGCTCGGCATCAATAAGTGTAATATAGATCATTAACCCTTTTGGTACAGACTCACTGGGGTGTGCGCACCTGTAAATCCAATTATTTTTGGAGATGGAAGATTCGGAAAAGTATAGATGTAAAAAGCGTGAGTGTTGTCATGGGATTCATGTTTCTTTCTTCTTTTTTTACACAGAAGGAAAGGGAATCACGTGGTTGTGAGTTCTCGTGAAGACCATATGAGTTGAGGGGGTCAATGTCATATTCAACTGAGTTTTAATATTACAATCGCTGTAAAACATTCGAAATATGCACATCCTCCATCGTCTTATGACTTAGTTTCCATACTGGACCCTTCTGAAAATATTTTTGTCTCCCCTTTTATTTCTTCTGCGGTGAATCCATGTATGTGTTTTTGCAGCTTGGTTGTAAACGTCGTATTGAGATTGGGAAACGGTGTATATCATAGTTGTATACAATATGATATAAGGTGGTTCAATTGTAAAAAGATCAGTTGCTATGTTCAGCATATGCTAGGGCACGAAATACCTTTGGTGCTATGTTTTTCTTTTCCTTCTCCTTCATCTTCTGTGTATGTGTATGCGATTATTATCATTTTTTTTCCAGCTCATATGAGGTTTGCATTAATCCATTTTTATTTTCGCTGAGCGGTTCTGTCTTTTGTTTTAACGTATCAGGACTTTTTGGTCTTTCTTTTTTCTTATGCAGGTCCTCAGATATAGAGTATGCCTGCTTGTTAAACTTGTGTCTTAATCTTAACCATCTAGGGCTTGGCAGTTTAACTTTTTTTGAGGAAACAATATGTAAGTCTTTTTTTCCCAGTTGTTTAAAGTTGGGTACGCTGTACAGGCATGAGTCTGCAATTGTGTCCTTATTTTTATTTTTATATTATATTTAAAAAAAAAAAAGCTATAACAATATCTAAGCGGAATTTGAACTTTAGATTTATTACCAAGGGTGGAAGGTTTTAACACCACCACTATACTATAGTCACTCGTTATCCTCATGGCATGTTGCTAGATTCTCTTTACATATAACAGCCTTAATAAAATTCAACTTCTATAAGCTTTTATCACAAAAAGAAAGCAAGGTTGGTTTCATAGGTAATTAAGCAAGGATTCCAGAAGAAGAAAAAAAGGAATAATGTTGTACGATCGATGCTTTATAAGTTTTGAATATTTTAATGTTGATGCTTACCATGTTCTTAAATTTAGAACCTAACTTTTTAAATCTAGACTAGACTAGACTAGAACCCAAACTGTTCTCTTTGAGCTCCAGTATTTAAAATGGCCATGCACAGCTAGGGATGGCAACGGGGCAGGGCCGGGGATTGCCTATCCCGTCATTGCCCCATAGTTGTGAAATCTCATCCCCTCCTAGCCCCATGTCTTGTCGGGACAAACAAAATTTTCGCCATATCCGTCCCACCGGGAAACCCAAGTGCCCACGGGGACCCCTCCGGTCCCATCATATTTCTAGTCATTCATTTTTCAAGTATTCATATTCCAACCGATGAGATCAATATGATCAAAATATTCATACAAAACCATTAAAATTAAGTTATGCTATAAATAACCATAAATATTGAATCCGTACATTTTGCAAAACAATCTCTAAACAGAAAAAAAACATTTAAATTTAAGCATTACCAACAGTTTCAATAAATGTACCGTCGATCGTTGACTACTATAAGAAAGAGGAGGATAACGATTTTGCAGATTAACGATACTCAGTTAACCGCAAATCAAAAGTGAGAGCTGGGGACTTGAGGAGGAGTTTATGATTACAAATGGGATAACGAAAATTAATATACGGAGGTGTACAATATAAATAATGTTATACATAATTATCAATATTGCGGAGTGGGTCGGGACACAGGGCGGAGGAGCTAATACCATCCCCGCCCCTGAAGATTGGTGACGGTTCGGAGGAGACGTCGAGGAAGTTGTATGTGGTGGACGGAGTAGGAGATAGAGAGTTAAACGAGAAAACGGACTCGTCGAAGGTGACATGACGAGAAATGATGATTTTTCTAGGGGTGAGATCAAGGTATCGAAAACCCCGATGATTAGTCGGATAGCTGAGGAAGACACATGGGGTAGACCGTGAGGCTAGTTTATGAGGAGGTGAGAGATGTGGATAGCATAGGCACTCGAAAACTCGAAGATGAGAGTATGAGACAGGCTTTTGGAAGAGTTTAGAGAAAAGAATGTCATTTTGTATTGAGGTGGATGGGAGGATATTGAGAAGGTGTGTGGTCATGTGTAGGGCTTCTACCCAATACCCAGGAGGAAGGTGGGCTTGAATGAGAAAAGTGCGGACAATATTGTTAATAGTCCGTATCATCCTTTCTGATTTGCCGTTTTGTTGGGAGGTATGGGGGCACGAAAAACGAACAAGCATACCATTAGCAGCAAAGAGATCATGAAGGGGAGTATTATCAAATTCATCACCGTGGTTACACTGAAAGGCTTTTATTTCCCGATTATATTGAGTGTGGACATAAGCACGAAAATGTAAGAATTTTGAAAAGAAATCAGATTTACGCCGTAAGGGATAGACCCACAAGAATTGTGAGAAGTGATCCAAAAAGATAACGTAGTATTTAATGCCACTAATACTGGAAATAGGCGAAGTCCATAAATCCGAATGAACAATATCAAATGGGGACTCAACAATAGACTCTGAACGAAAAAAGGGAAGCCTAACATGTTTTCCTAATTGACACGCATGACATAACTTTTGAGTTTTATCTTTATTACAAGAAATAAAACTATGAGACACTAGAGACTGAAGAACAGTGTCGCCCGGATGACCCAAACGTCTGTGCCATGTGGAGGGACTGGAGGTGAGGAGGGCGAGAGGTGGAGCGGTAGTGGAGTTGGTGGTGACGGGGTAGAGATCACCAGTGCTATCACACCGATGGATAGTTTGCTGTGTCCGGAGATCTTTCACAGAAAAACTATGAGGGTCAAATTCAATAGTACAATTATTGTCTTTGTAAATTGACGCACGGAAATGAGATTTTTAATAATTTTGGGTGAGATAAGCACATTCTGTAGTGAAAGGAGACGGTGGGGATTGGATAAATGTCCATGGCCCATGTGAGTAATAGGGATTGAGGATCCGTCACCAACAAGTACGGACTGTATGATGCTATTATTAAAACAGAATGTAAGTTACCTACGTCGGATGTCAAGTGGGCGGAGGCTCCCGTGTCCATATACCATCCTCCGTTGTCGTGAAGGGCCAGGGTGTGTAAGGCCAGAGGAAGAGAAGTAGTGGGCACAACCGAGGCAGTGGGCTGATCGACAGGCGCAGGCGTGAACCAGGTCCATGGCGGAGGAACGGAGACCGAGAGAGCCTGTTGGGATGATGGACGTGGGCTGGGGCCGAGTAGTCCAGGCGCGGTAGTAGGGCGTAGCTTTGCAGCAGAGTGGCCGGGCCACGGGTTGGCAGTAGGAGGTGCAGCGGGCCAGTATGGAGACCAGAAGTACGGGCCCCAGGCATAAGGGTTGGGTGTCGGATGCTGGGCCGAGGGCTGGCGCAGTGATGCTTGGTTGGACTGCTGACGGTTGCGGTTGTAGTTCCGGTCAGGACGACCGTTGTTACGGCGGGCGAAGTTGCTGTTGGAGGACTGAGGGAGGGGGGGGGGGTGGCGTCATGACCGGCCATGAGGGAGAGAATAGGAGGGAGAAATGAAGAGATTAGAGCTTTGTTGGCTCTGATACCATGAAGATTGGTGAATTCCCCTTGGGGATTAACCTTGCATTCATTTGTATTTATAGATGTACAAGAGATATACAGGAGGATATTTATGAGATAATCTCTCCTATTTACATGTATAGCTACCTAATTAGTAATAGAATATTAACATATATTTTCTATTATCAGCCCCATCCCCACTATTTAGCTATCGGGTTTTATCCATCTTTGGCCTGTGTCCCGGTCAACGGTCAAAATCCCTGTTGAGACCGGCCTGGATGGTTCGGACGGGGTAAAACTGCTATCCATATTGCACACCTAACGTCCGCATGTGCAACTCCTCTCACAAGTTGAAAAAACTTAGGATAGTGATTCGTGAATGAGTTAAGATCAGCACAAATTAGCACCCATTGTAAAAATCCAAGAGAAATATCAGTGCTGAAGATGGCTCTCTACAAAACATGCAAAATAATAAATATAAAAATGAAGAAAGAAAAGGAAAAACAAGGTTAAAAGAAACAAACTAGACCTCTAGAAGTGAAGAGGCTCATAAATGAGTATTCCCCATTTCACGACACGTGGCGGATGACGTGTCATCCGCTAAGCCTGCTAGATTTCTGGGAGCTACGGAGCTGGATCAAGTATGATGTATCGGGGACATTCCTCGACACCTCGCCTCCGACCTTTCAGGGACATCTCCGGAGTACCTTCCCAATTTCGCCTAAACGACCATCTGACGGCTTTCCTCCGAGCAATCCTACAGCCGAGCTTCCTCGGCCACCGAGCTATCCACTGAGCTAAGCTTCCTCGGGTTCATTGTTCAACCGAGAGCACGGCGCCCAAACACCCCCGTAATGGCTCCATGTATCTCGTCATGACGAGATCTCCGCCGCTCTACGACCCGCAATTAACGAGCGCATCCCGCCATTAACGAGCATGTCCCTCCATCGGCGCGAACGTGATGCAGAGGCGTAACGGGCGGCGAGAATCTCGCTGGGTCCACTTCATGCGACCACTATATAAACCTCTTCACCAGACGATTCAGGTAAGTCAAATCAATTCTAATACGCCGCTACGCTGCACTTATATCTCGGTACTTACTTGATCGTCGGAGGATCCTATGGTGGTTTCCCACCTCGGGACTTCCCTTGCAGGTACTCCGGCGTCAGCGGCATCCAACAACCCATTGAGATCCACACGTTCAATTCTCACTCCCAATCACAACCGTTAAGAATCGCTTGTAGCAAAACCGATGGAGGACAACATCTGAGAGAGATTTCGACCTCCATCAGTTGACGCCGTCTGTGGGAATGATTCTTCTCCACCCAAAAAGTTGATCTTCCGCCTCCGATTCGATGACAAGCGACAACCACGACGATCCCAGCACGAGCCGTCCCGTCCTCCACAGTGGGGGCGGAAACGGCCCTACTCTTCCCTCTAACGTCATCAACGCCTTATCCGCTCGAATCGACAGGCTCACGGCGATGGTAGACGCACTCGCCCACGTCCAAGCGGCCGGCCATACCCGCCAGACCGCAACATCCCCTCTCCGGGACGACGAAGTTCGCAGGGAAATAGGAGGACACACTCAGGCTCTTAATCTCACTCGCGCTCATCTTGATGTGACCGAACACCGACGTGCCAATTTCGGTAGTCATGGCCCGCGTCCGGAAAATGATTCCATGACCCGTTGGGCGCCGGGTAGCTCGACACCCCGATCACAAGGGGGACCGGACTATCACTTCAACGCGCGCCGCGCTTTCTCGCCCCCCGAGGAAGTGTCAGTCCAATCGCCTGATTCCAGGCTAAACCCGTGCCGCCACTGCCGTCAAGGTCACGTGTATGACGAACGCCGAGGCTATCTACAAAGGGTCCACCCCGAAGATTTAAGGAACGTTATAGAGCGGAACCGAAGCCGCTCCGTCGTGCAAGCCGAGAGCAGTGGGAGCGGGCGCTCTGACTATGAAGATTCTTCGGGGTACCAACAACGAATAGATGCCCTCGAAAGGAAAATCGAAGACATACGACAGGATGACCGTACGGATGGTGAAGGCACGAAATACTCCGCTGACTTACTCACAAGGCCCTTTCCTGAATAACTACTAGCTAAGCGTGTCTCATCCAGAAACAAACCGTCCTAGGTGGCCCTCTTCGACGGGAAGTTCGATCAGAAAGACCACTTGGACTCATTTACGGCAGGCATGAGTTTCCAAGACAACTCAGACGCGGCTCAATGCCGAGCTTTTCCCACCACCCTCATCCGGGCTGGCCGATATTGGTTCCGAGGGCTCACGCCTTGCTCAATCTCGACCTTTGATGAGCTGGCTACCCAATTCCTCGGTCATTTCGTCGGTAACCGTCAGCAGAAAAAGACGGTCGACTATCTTTTCACCATAAAAAATGGGGACAAGGAATCCTTTAAGGGGTACATCACCCGCTTCTACAATGCCCTTCTCGAGGTATCTGAGCATCACGACGAGATGGTTATCACCATCCTGAGGTCAGGTCTTAGGCACAAAGAGTGGCTCCGCTTTTTTGCATTGGCGCAACCTAGGATCATGGCCGAAGTAAAAGCGTGGACCGAGCGAGAGATTCAACTCGAGTCGGAGGTGAACGCCAACCTACCCCGGGGTGACCAAGCAGACCGAAAGAAACGGGACAGAAAGGACAAAAAGAAAGCCGACCACCCAAAACCCTATGCCTCGAGATTCCAGGAGTACACTCCTCTGAACATATCCTAGACGGAACTGCTAGAGGAGGCTAAAGGCAAGAGGTTTTTCAGGCTCCCGCCGGCAACCTAAGGGACGGGCAAACGGCTCCGGGGCCCGTATTGCGCTTACCATAGGTCGCAGGAGCACCCGACTGAGAGTTGTAAGCAACTCCGTGACTATATTGAGAAACTGATCAGCTCAGGCCACCTGGTGAAATACCTACGAGACAAGCAGCAGGCAGAACAAGAGCAGAAAGACCAATCCCCTCCCGGGGAGTTAACGATCAGTTAGATCATGGTCATCTCGACGCATCCGATTTTGGACAGTGAGGAGGACCGCCATCCCGTACCAGTTATGGCTATAAGTGATCCGCCCCATAAGAAGCATAGGTAGGATGACCCGATCACATTCACCGAGGAAGACCTTCACGGCATATCACTCTCTCACAATGACCCGCTTGTGATAGCAGCCCAAGTTCACCGTTACGAGGTCTGAAGAATATTGGTCGATTCAGAGAGCTCAGCGGATATCCTATTCTATGACTGTTTCCAGCGTATGGGATTAGGTTCCTCCGATCTCCAACCGACCTCTCATGTCCTCTCCGGGTCCACCAACCATTCCATCCCGGCCGAAGGTTCGATCACCCTCCTACTCAATATTGGGGACGCTGGCAAAACACGAACCATATCGGTAAACTTCCTCGTTGCCAAGATTCCGTCGTCTTATAACATCCTCCTGGAACGCCCCACCTTGAACGCTCTTCGGGCTCAGATCTCAACCTACTACCTCGCGCTCAAATTCCCTTTAGATAACGGGGGGATAGGCCGCGCCTATGGGGATCAGCAAACTGCAAGGATCTGCCTCGCCTCAATATCGCCCGCCGGGGAGCAGGGTGACGACTTTGAAGATACGCATGATCCCTAGGGCACCTTGGACACCCGTGACGACCGAAAGGATATCCACGCCGCGCCGGTGGAAGCGTTAGCAGAAGTTCCCCTCATAGAAGGGGTCGACGGCCGGACTGTCCAGATCGGTTTTCTCTTGACAGGGAGCGTCCACGATAACCTGATCCGATTCCTCCGGAACAACTCGGATGTGTTCGCCTGAACTCCGGCGGACATGCCCAGAATTGATCCCAAGGTGATCTCCCACAAGCTCGGGTTCGACCCGAAAGCCAAGCCAATTCGACAAAAGAAGAGAAGTTTCGCACCAATAAAACAAAGGGCGATAGAGGAAGAAGTGGACCGGTTGCTCGCTCCCGACTTCATCAAGAACCTGGACTACTCGGATTAGCTGGCGAACGTAGTTATGGTCAAAAAGGCAAATGGGAAATGGCGCATGTACGTCGATTTCACGGACCTGAACAAGGCTTGCCCCAAAGACAACTACCCGTTTCCTCGGATAGATCAGCTAGTGAACAGGTCAGCCGGTCATGAATTATTGAGCTTCATGGACGCCTTCTCCGGCTATAATCAGATCCGAATGAACCCGGCCGACGAAGAGCTTACAGCCTTTACCACGGATCGGGGAGTATACTGCTATAGGGTAATGCCCTTCGGAATCAAGAACGCCGGAGCCACGTACCAGCGACTGGTCAACAAACTATTCAGACCGCAAATTGGGAGAAACATGGAAGTTTACGTTGACGACATGCTCGTGAAATCCGCCTCATCGGCCGGACACACAACAGACCTCGCCGAAACATTCGACGTCCTATGAAAGTACAAGATGAAGCTGAATCCAGCCAAATGCGCGTTTGGCGTCACAAGTGGAAAATTCCTTGGGTTCATGGTCACCCACCGAGGAATCGAGGCGAACCCAGAGAAGATCAGCGCCATCATCAATATGGCGACGCCCAAAAGCAATGTCGAAATCATGCGACTCATCGGGAGGGTAGCTTCCTTAAGCCGCTTTATGTCCAGATCCGGGAAAAAATGCCTCCCTTTCTTCAGAGCCCTAAGGAAAATCCTCAGGTTTGAATGGTCCGAGGAATTCCAAGACGCTTTAGAACAACTCAAAGCGCACCTCGCGACCTCACCACTCCTCACCAGACTAGTCGAAGGCGACGAGCTGTTACTCTATCTGGCTGTCTCTGACCAAGCTGCGGGCGCAATGCTCGTCAGAGAGTTTGAAGGAACATAGAAACCGGTCTACTATATAAGCCATGTCTTCAAGAACGCGGAAACTAGATACCCAATCATAGAGAAAATAGTCCTCGCGCTTGTCATCACGTCTAAGAAACTGCAACACTATTTCTAGGCACACACAATCCTCGTCCTCATTGAACAACCTTTAGGGAATATCCTCGCCTCCCCCGAATCATCAGGCCGCTTAGAGAAATGGAGGTGAGAGCTTTCCCAATTCGACATCAAATACCGACCCAGACGGGCAATTAAAGCACAAGACTTAGCCAATTTCGTTGTCGAATGCACCATTCCCACTAAGTAAGGAACGATGTCTCAAGGCCCCGACCCACGGCCCTCGGTCGAGGAGGTGCCCGGACCAATCCCGGACTGGGTGCTCTATGTAGACGGATCCTCCACCGAGGAGGGATGTATGGTCGACCTGATCATCCACGGCCCAAACGGAGCAAAAACGGATTACTCTTTGAAACTTGATTTTAAAACGTCAAACAATGCGGCAGAATACAAGGCCCTGTTAGCCGGGCTACGAATCGCCTTCGGAGAAGGGCTGAAAACCATCCGGATACGCAGCGACTCCATGCTGGTCGTCGGCCAAGTAACCGGGCATTTCGAAGCCCGAGAACCACTCATGATAAAATACTTGGCAGAGGAAAGAAGGCTTCAAAAAAAATTCGACGAAGTACAAGTGGATCAGATTCCCAGAAATCTGAACACCGAGGCCGATGCCCTGAGAAAACTTGCCTCCTCCTATTCGGCCAATCACAATATAAACATCCTCTTCGAAGTCCTGCCGCGACCCAGCGTGGAAGATGGAGAGGGAACGCTCCAAATCTACACGACCCAAGAAGATACCCCGGATTGGAGAAAGCGCATTGTAGAATTTCTGAAAGATGGGATTCTTTCGGAAGACCGGGCCAAGGCACGTCGACTACAAGAAAAGGCTCGACATTTCGTATGGAGTAAAGAAAACCTATACAAAAAGTTGTACACTCAACCCCTGCTCCAATGCGTCGACCCCCACGAAGCAGAGTACATCTTATGAGAAATACATGAGGGGTCGGAGGGACGCATCAAGGGGCCCGCTTCCTGGTCCAAAAGACGCTGCTCCAGGGATACTATTGGCCAAGAAAACATCGAGATGCTGAGAAAATGGTCAGAAGATGCAAGAGCTTCCAACTCTTCAGCAACATCCCATGTCTCCCCGCCACCGAACTAACGCAACTGAGTTCCCCTTGATCATTTGCGCAGTGGGGGATGGATATGGTGGGCCAGCTTCCCGCCGGCACGGGTGGACACAGGTACATTCTTGTCGCCGTAAACTACTTCACGAAGTGGATTGAGGTCATGCCTATCAGGAAATCAGGCGTCGCCTCTACGATAAAATTTCTGCAGAACAACGTGATTTCCCGATTCGGGATCCCGAGGTGCATCATCACCGACCACGGAACCAACTTTGAGAATGACAAAGTCAAGGAATTCTGCGACGACTATCACATATTAATGAAGTTCGCCACGGTCGTCCATCCCCAATATAACGGGCAAGCCGAAATAGCAAACTGAAGCGTCCTTTGAGGGCTTCGAACTCGTCTAGAAGGAAGACAAGACGGCAGGGTTGAGGAACTACCTTGGGTACTATGGGCACTGCGGACGTCGAGAAAAACATCCATGGGAGAAAACTCGTTCAGCCTCTGCTACGGTACCGAGGCGATGGTCCCCACAGAAATCGGATTGCCCAGCTATCAGGTCGAGCACTTTGACGACGAGGCCAACACCTTGGCACTACGAAGCAACTTGGACGTCTTATTAGAAAAACGAGATCGGGCACAAATCAAGATGGTCGCCTATCAGCAGCAAACCGCCCGCTGCTACAACGCCCGAGTCAGGCTTGAGCCTTCAAGACAGGAGACCTGGTCTTACGACGAAACAAGTTCGTGGACCAAGTGAAGCTGTCACGCCCCGCTTCTCAGAGTGCGCTAAGATCGGCACGTGACAGAACCAACCATGCTACCTGTGGTTAGGAAATATCCCTCCACAGTCACATTACGGCTGTCTATAAGATATCAAGAACAGTAAAAATAAACTATCTAGTACATGTCTATATGCCAGAATAAACAAGTCAAGAAATAATATGCGGAAGCAATAAATCCAATAAACAATAATATCTGGAAAGTACGTCCCAAATACGGGCTCACATCAGAAAATGAAAGTACGGAAATAAAACTAAACTAAACTAGATACTAACAGGATCCTCACTGCTCAACCTGACGGCGGAAATACTCCTGATCAGCCTGCGAAAGAGATAAAGGATCTGGGCCATGCAAAACCCAGACGTCAGTGCGTCATAATATCAATAATAATAAGAAACCAGGATACACGAGATATGCAGGCATGAATTATAAATAGTAACATGAATGTAATAAGTAAACACGTATATAGAACAGTGAAGTGTATCGGTATATGTGACGTGCAGTGATCAATCTAAACTGTGCTACTGGGTTATCTATTCTAAAGTTTGTTTGAAATCAATTAGTGTACTCCTCCATGTAACTCAAAAGAATATGTCCCGTTATCCCCCGGGACCATGGATCAGGTAGTGGGAGTCACGAATGACTCTGTCCCGTTATCCCCCGGGACCACGGATCAAGTAAGAATCACGAATGATTCTGTCCCGTTATCACCCGGGACCACGGATCAAGTAATACCCTTTTAAGCTACACTTCAGTTACACTTTTGATTTCCCCATACCCCCAAGGTTATGTGTTCAAGTCAGGTATTGATAATCTGGAGCTAATGCCAACATAGGATCAAGCAGGTACAGGTTTGTCTATGTAGACAACAGGATACGTCCGTCAGGACGACAAGTCAGGATTGTCGGCTTTAGGAACATGATCAGGTATCAAGTCAAGCAGTGGTATATCAAGTCATGTCAGGTAGTGCACATGTATCAAATGGATGCCCAACAGTACAATGTAGCAAGTATCGAATCACGGTAAAAGTACGGATGCACAGTAAAACATAGATGCACAAATGTCTATCAGGGATTACATCTACAACTCCGTAACTACGTATGATGTACATTATCAAGCATGGGGTGCTAATGTAACATGATATAATATGACATGGCATGCAATTAGATAAATAATCAATAACACGGATATGAACGGATATCGGAAAAGCGGTAAAACTGTAACATGGATGTACAATGCAGTAAACATGTGATATTTTTATTCATATGGATGTAAATATAATAGTATAGCATGGAGCAAGATAAACTTGCCTGATCGGATCTCATGACGGGTGCGTACGTCACGTCCAACGTCGGATAAACATCGCAATATCCATACGCGCGCACGGGACAGGACCAGGCAAAGCAAGAACACGACCACACTGGCTGGGAATGTCCACAGGGTCGCCCGGATCGTCAGCGACGAGCACGGCTCCGGCGGCGAGTGGAAAACAAGAACCAAGAAAGAAGAAAAGAGAAGAAAGAAGAAGAAGAAGAAGAAAGAAGAAGAAGAAGGCTGTGGTTTGGTGCTCTGGGTTTGGGGTTCTGGGGCGAGGAGGCAAGGGGTGACGACGATGATGGGGGTTTTCCGGCGAAGTACACGGTGAAGGCAGTGGGGTTTCTTGATCGTCGGGGATTGGGTGGTGCAGGGGTTGGGGGTTCGAGGTTTGGCTGGGGTGTTGGTAAGGAGATGGAGGAGGCGAGATCGAGGGTGAGACGACGATGAGCGTGGTCGCCGGCGGTGGGGGCGGGGTGTGCAGGCGACGATGGGTTCTTGGGTTCGGGTGTTGGGTTGTTGCGGGGTTTGCAGCGGAGAAAGGAGGAGAGAGAGGTGAGGTGGTGGTTGATTGATACAAAATTTTGTTTGTGTAGTTAACCGCAATCAATAACGGTGTCGCGTGTAGCTAGACCGAGATGAGTACGGGTCGTCCTCTGGGAAACGTGGAACCTTTTACTCTTACTTTAGATGTGTTGAAAAAGAGAGGAGGGAAAAAGAATTTTATAGAATGGTTTCTAGATCTACGTTAAACAAGAATGTAAAATATAGATCTAGATTATTTTAGAGATGTAGATAATATAATAAGAGGGCTTGTAGGGTTCGTTCGGATTTAGTAGTTATGGAAGATTAATTAAAAGTTACCCTTTTTATCCATTAATAGATTTAAAACTAGAACGACGGTGATGCGTGTAGATTAGGATTTCTGGAGGGAAAAGGAATCCCACTCTTAACCCTTATCTCGACACGGAACTCCGTTCATATCTAGCCTTTACCAAGACAATCATTAATCTAATCTCTAATCGCGGTCGGAACTAGCAAAGAATTGCTAGCGCGCCCGATTAGGATGTTAATGATTCCTTTGATAAAGTTCCTAAACTTTATAGGACTTAAAAAGGGTTTAGTTATTTTCATCATCCATTAGCCTACCCTAATCCTACGAACCCTAACAAGCGGAGAATTACTCACGCATGTTGGGAAAAGAAGATGGAAAGACAGAGAGGGAAAACATAATGTAAAATGCAAAAGAATTAAATAAAATAACTACCTTTATTAATCACTTGAAAAATCTACACTTTTATTCCGTAGGAAATGATTACAAAACTAGTTGCTTCTCGATCTTTCCTAAGGAGGTAGTCGAACGGTTGATGATCAGCCTGGATGCGTGAGCGTCTGGGGTTTCGTGATCGCGTCGGCTTGATAATTTTTCCAAGAGGCTCTCGGTCTTTATTTATAGTCCAAAAGCCAGAAATTTAGCTTCCAAAATTAGAAGCTAACAGTAAAGATTCACCCCCAAAAATTGCACACTCTAACTCCTCAATCTTGCCGCGGATCCGCGGCCAACAGGGGGGTTTGGCCGCGGATCCGCGGCCAAGGGTCATGATCACTTGATCATTTCTCTGTGGCTTTCTCCTTGCAACATGTGGCTATCTCTGGTACCTTCAGAATTTGGAAATCTTCTCGTAGTTGCTGCCAGACTTGATCTCTAAGTTTTTATTCCTTAATTAGGCAGGTTTACTTTAACAACTTGATTTCCTTGATTTTAGACCTGCAAATTCTACACAACAACTTAACAAATAATATTTAGTAGACTTAGTTCTACTAGGATTTGGTCAATGATATTATTTGCATACATTTTCCTACCAAATGCTAATTACAATATATCAACACATGGAAAATAGTATTTTTACACATAAACCCTCATATGTATGATATATTATAATAAAGACCTTTTTAAATATGGAAATGGTAGGAAAAATGTAATAACAAATGTGCAGTTTTATCAACTGAACAGTGGTCGAGGAGGGGAGGAGACGAGATCGAGGGTGGAGGCGGCGACGGTGAGGTGCGGCTAGGGTGTGGGTAAGGTTCTCACAATGGAGGCGGGAAAAATGAGCGAGAAGAAGAACCGTGGGTTGTTTAAATTGTAACAACTCCATTTTTAATGTACAAAGAATTGATTTAAATTCAAAGTATACTTGGAGTATTTAATGTTGCTGATATCTCTTTAAGTATTTATTTCACACCATAATTACAAGAAGGAGCTTGTAGCTCATTGATAAGACCTTGCACTGCTGAACCAAGCCACCAGAGTTCAAATCCTATGCCCCACATTATTTTTAATATTGTTTTGTTTTAAATTTTATAGAAGCCCAACAGTCCAACAGCCATAACTCCAGAATTTCCCACTACACCAACAAATGTAAAAGCACAAGTGGCTACCCCCCACCTCCCGACCACCGAACTCGGTCGACGGATCGGCCGACTCTGGCCGGCGCCGCCGGCCGGACTCAGCCGGACCGCCGAGTCCCCTGAACGAATTTTGTGCCCCTTGGTCTTCCCTACCCCTCTGCATACTTTAATTCTTCAGACCACCTCCAGAGAGCCCATTAACACATATTTACTACATTTTAATACATTTTTCCTATTATTTTTACATTTTTTAATTAAAAACCCTACACCTATCCTAACCTTATAAATACACCCTTACCTCCTACCCTCTCATCCCAAAATTCTGAGCCCATTCTATCAAAATCTCAAGAAAACCTTATGTACTTTGAAAACGAGCGGAAGGCGAAGCCCTGACGAAATCGACGGCGAACTTCTGTTGATCGTGCTAGGAACTCTCGGCAACGAATCGACGCATCGGTGAACCCTCTTCCTTATCACTCTCGTGTTTGTCCAAACCCGTAAGTTCCTTTCTATCTTCTTTTTTCTTTTCTAAGAAAATACGAAATTACAAAACCCGACGGAATCGGAACAAATCCGATTTCCGATTCGGTTTTCTATAAAATTCCACTTCTCACCAGTACATTCATGCTTAAACATCTTATTGTTGACTATTAAACATTTAACAAATAATTTGAACAAGTTTCATCACATGAAATGATAGTCTTTTTAATTTATCGTATTTTTTTCACTTAAATAGCATAATGTTTCGATTTCACATTTAACCACTTTAACCTTGCTATACCTTTACGTAGATCACGAGATAATGACCTACCTCCTCACATACTCCCATCTAAACATAGTACTATAATCTTGGAAATTTAGAATACGAGAAAACAAATCTTTCATTAAAATACCCTTTATTTAATAAAACTTTTAGTATTGGTACATTTTTATAAATACATGACTTTTGAAATAATAAAATATATCTAGACTCATCCAATTAAGGATTGTCGCATTCATTAGGAAAGTCGTGAACTTTCAGTCGTTTATCTAAACCTGACTTTGTGGTGTCTAGGCTAGACAAGTGAGAAAGGTAATTTTAAAAGGCCCGTCTCACGGTGATTCGTGAGCGGATCCCTCGTTTCTTCACTTGTACTTACCTGACCACAATTGGCGGTGAAGAGGCGATTTGAACTTGTCACTAGAACATAGAATACGGAAAAATGGACATTTTTGCAAATAAATACCTTTTATTTTATAAAACCGTTTTCTAAAGGATTTAGTATTTTACAATCTTTGCAAAGTGCCGCTACAACCCACTTTGGGGAACCCGTTCGGGATAGTACGATTTATCGTGCACCCTCGGGCTTAGTAGTGCGAGATTCAGACCTCCGCAAGGAGCATTCGGTCTCGAAAGGTTTAAAATACGACATCTTAAGAAAAATGAGATTTTTGGAATATAAAATATTTATTAAAATTATTTTTGTATAAGTATATATATATTTATCATTTAAATATCTATTTTATTATAATATAAATATTCCACCCTTTTTCTAAAAATCACAAAAATAAATTTTACATTAAAATACCATGAACTTCAAATAAATCAATATTACAGATAAATACCTTATTTATAAAAATTAGGATATTTTCACTAGAAATATCGCAATATAAAATCCACATTCATTACAACTCTAAAGACGAATAATAAATACTTGGGTTAGAAGTATCTTGAAAACTATACAAAAGTATTTTTACATAAAACCCACTCAAGTTTTATAAATTACCCTAAAGACTCTAGTAAATATACGACTTCGATTTACATCTCTACTGTCTGACTCGGGTTTGAGTCTGATCATAATCCGACTTGAATATGATTCAAGTACCATATAAACCTACAATATTACAATTCAATATGAACACACGAATCCATGAATCCAGTTATCAATCTATTTAACTTGACTGAACCAAACCATGGATATACTTTCCATTTACATGATCCCAGTTTACATCTATTACATCCGTTACTGATATCATGGTTTCGGTCAGTCATCCAACTATATAACTTATACAATACAATATAACAATACAATCAAAACACTACGGGGTTTAAGGGGTGGATTGGTACGGAAGGTGTTAAAAGTGGCACGAGACAGTAAGATTAAGACACCTAACATGAATCCTGTTGCTGTTGTACCGTGGCATAACGGTTCCTTGTACTTTCAGTTTTCCCTGGTCTCTAGCATATAGAGACCCCTCTCATATACACTGGCATCCTTCTGTACCAAGCTACAAACAACAGCGTTAACACAATATTCTACAATATTATACAACTTTAAAAGGTACATTATTATTCCGTCTTTTTTATTTCTCCCTTAACTTTGGGACTTACCGAGCGACCTGTTCGCTGACGACATTCTATTTCTTTCTTCTTTGAATGTCGTCAGGTGATCTGGACACAGCCGAGATCGAGCCCACCAGTGAAGACTTGGATTAGTTTCTCGAAGACCCCAAGCTCTAGACATTGTACATTTCCATTCAGTACCTTTAATTTCCTGTTATGCCATTGTTTAGGCATCGTTTTTACTTCAGTTGTATTTCCTTTTCATGCATTGTACAAAAGAATGTTAATAAATAAAGTTGCTGTTATTTTTATATCTCTTATCTCTTGTGATTACTTTTATATTGCTTAGATACGCTTAGCATATTTACTTCACAGTAAATACGTAGCGGACCAGTCGCGTCCCCTTCGCCGTATACCGGGAAACGGGGCGTGACAGGTTTTTGTTGGTGGCCCATGCATGTCAGAGTTGTATAGAATCATACTATGCAGTTCTGTTCTGCGTGAACAAACTAAGCAATATAACACAAGAACCAGCAACTAAAACATTCTTTACAATTCATGTTCCTTGAATCCTACAATTTCATATTCATTGAATCTTATCATTTTAAATATTTTGAATTTGTCCTAACCCAAATTTTTTCCTCAAGGTTATGGATTTCCCGAACAACACCAGCACCAATGTCAACAACACACCTCTAGCCCTACCACTCACACCTGTCGTCCCTGCTCCGATCAACGAGCAGACGGTTCTGCTTCAGGCAATACGAAGCCTATTAGAGGGACAGCAGTAGCAGACTGCTCTTTTGATGAACCGTCCCGAGGCAGACGCACTTGGGGTAAAGCAATTTAGGGCTTTACACCCCAAACAGTTCTCCGGAAAGGGAATCTCACTTGAAGCTGAGGAATGGGCACAGAGCATAGAGGATGATCTGGCAGCAGCACAAGTGCCAGACATAGCTTGGGTTCGTGTGGCGAAACTGCAACTCACGGACAATGCTCGCAACTGGTGGAAGGCGGAAGAAAGCCGTCTTGAACAGCCTATCGAATGGAAGACTTTCCGCGACATGTTCGACGCTAAGTACTTCCCTTAGACTGCCAGGTTCGATATGGAACAGCAGTTCATCCATCTACAACAAGTTTCGATGTGGACCAAGTCAGTAGATGAGTATGACGCTGAGTTCACCATACTCAGTCGGTAAGATATGTCTCAATAATTCAAAATTTTTATATCACATATTACACAGCTAACACAATATTTTTAACAGATTTGCGGCACACCTTATACCGACGGATGAAATCAGAGCCCGTCGCTTTCAACAAGGTTTGGATTCGGAAATCCAGGCTGCACTGGCCATAGGAGATTTTCCGACTCATGAATCGGCTCTGAAAGCTGCCCGCCGTTATGAGGCAGTGGTAAAGGCGAGGGGAAGACCTTAATCTGCTGGATTTAAGCGTCCTGCCAACCAGATGGCAGGAGGAGCCTCGTCCAGGCCATCTTTTATGCCAAGGAGACCCGGAGTACAGAACAATCGTCCCAGCCCAGCCTTTTGTACCTACTGCAAGAGAACTGGACATATGATGAAAGACTGCCGGCGAGCCAACCATCTTTACTTGATCTGCGGCTCAGCTGCTTATGATATTGGGTCTTGTCTCCAAAAGCAAAACCCAGTTGCTGCACCCAGGCCAGCAATTACCTATCCGCAGCGACCAGCTCTTCAAGCACCTGCTCCAAGACTTGCACTGCCTGTACCACCCAGAGGACCACAAGCTGCACCACCTCCTCGTCAGTACCATTAAGCCCAAAAGAACGTTATGAAGAATGCTCCTCCGGCCAGGAGGAATGTACCAAGACGCCAGGCTTTCACGCTGTCCATGGAAGAAGCTGAGGCCACTGGCCAAGTCATCACTGGTAAACTTTTCTTTTCAAACTTTGCTTTTCTATCCTGCTAATTAGCTACATATTTTTTCTATACCTAAAACAAATCCCACATACCTTAGGTACAATCTTAGTAGCCTCACTACTTGTACTAGTACTGTTTGATACTGGAGCATCCCACTGCTTTATGTCGCAACGGTTTGTCCGAACCCATGCGATTCCAGTCTCACCGCTTGTATCCAGCTGGAATGTCAGTTCAGGAAATGGCGTTCTAAAGGCAACCATGGGATACCATTTGTGTCCAGTCGTGGTCTGCAGCAGAGAGTTTTATGCTGACTTCAAAGTGCTGGACATACCGAACTTCGGTGTGGTTCTAGGAATGGATTGGCTTGGAACTTTTTATGCTACCATTGACTGTCGTCAAAGGAGGGTAATATTCGAGATTCCAGACCATCCGGTCTTCTATTTCAAAAGCGGAGACCGTACACTGGAGCCAAGTACCTACAAAGCGAAGCCAAGAGAAGCAGTAGTTGCAGCAGCTCAAACGGAGGAAGAATCAAGACCAGATGTGGTTCGAGAGTTCGACGATGTATTTCCTGACGATATATCAGGTTTGCCTCTCGATCGAGCTCTTGAATTCAGTATTGATTTAGTACCAGGAGCACAACCGGTGATCAAAGCACCCTATCGTTTAAGTCCGGAAGGTTTGAAGGAAGTCCGAACATAGTTGGACGAATTACTGGCGAAATGATGGATTCGTCCCAGCACTTCAAGTTGGGGATCACCTGTACTACTTGTGAAGAAGAAGGAAGGTTCATACAGAATGTGCATCGATTACAGAGCCTTGAATGAAGTCATTATAAAGAACAAGTATCCACTTCCGTGCATCGACGATTTATTCGATCAGCTAAGTGGATCTTGTGTTTTCTCTAAATTAGATCTTCGTTCAGGTTATCATCAGGTGAAGGTCAAGGAAACTGATATTTATAAAACAGCTTTCAGAACTCGCTATGGACATTACGAATTTCTCATGATGCCATTTGGAGTGACCAACGCACCCGCAATATTCATGAACCTAATGAATCATGTTTTCCGGGAGTACTTAGACAGGTTTGTTGTCATCTTCATCGACGACATCCTGGTATATTCTAAGAATCGAAAAGAGCATGCAGAACATCTACGAATTGTCCTGGAAACTCTTCGACAACATCAGCTCTATGCCAAGTACATCAAGTGCGAGTTTTGGCTAAAGCAAGTTGGTTTTTTTGGACATAGTATCAGGAGAAGGAATCTCGGTGGATCCAGCAAAAGTCTCAGCAGTTAGCGAATGGCCTACACCAAAGTCAGTGAAGGACATTCAGAGTTTCTTAGGTTTAGCTGAATATTACAGAAGGTTCATTGAAGGATTTTCGAATATAGTAACACCCCTGACCAAGCTCACACGTAATGATGAAGAATTTGTGTGGTCAGAAGCATGCGAACATGCTTTCGTAGAACTCAAGTCAAGGTTGACATTAGCACCTATTCTCGTTATACCGGATCAATCTGGCGGATTCGAAGTGCATTGCGATGCATCCGGTAAGGGATTATGATGTGTTCTACATCAGCACGGTAAAATTGTGGCTTATGCTTCAGGACAGCTGAAGATTCATGAGCGCAATTATCTGACGCATGATTTGGAATTGGCAGCCGTCATCTTTGCTCTCAAGATTTGGCGCTATTATCTACTTGGTGAACAAGTGAACATCTACACAGATCATAAGAGCCTGAAGTACGTGTTTACTCAGAAGGAGTTGAATATGCGGCAGAGAAGATGGTTAGAACTCATGGCGGACTTTGATATCAACTTGCAATATCACTCAGGGAAGGTGAATGTGGTACCTGATGCACTTAGTCGCCAATCATTAGCAATGAATCTCACCGCTCAGTGGAAGTTTCAATAAGACTTGCATCAGATGGAGATTGAAGTAGTCATGCCAGGTAATACTTCAATTTTGATGAATTTACAAGTTCAATCAACCATTGTCAATCAGATTAAAGCAGCCCAAGCAAGTGATGCTAAGTTGCAAAAAATCAGAGAACAAGTGGAGAATGGATTCAGAACAGACTTCACCATTCATGAAGACAGATCTTTGAGATACGACAGCAGATTGTGTGTACCAAAAGGCCCTGTTCGGAAAGAGTTAATGAAAGAAACTCACAGCTCTCCCTACTCAGTACACCTTGGAGGTACCAAAATGTACAAAGATCTACGTCAGAATTATTGGTGGCATGGAATGAAACGTGAAGTAGCCAGAAGCGTCGCAAAATGATTGGTGTGTCAGCAAGTAAAGGCTGAACGTCACAGGACTGCTGGATTACTTCAACCGTTATCAATCCCAGAATGGAAGTGGCAACACATCACGATGGATTTTGTGACTGCTCTTCCTCGCAGCACAAAGGGTAACGATGCTGTATGGGTCATTGTGGATCGACTCACAAAGTCGGCTCACTTCATCCCATTTCGAGTTGGCCAATCAACTGAGACACTAGCAAAGAAGTACATGGAGGTAATAATCTATTTAAAGATTTAAACTCTTCATAATGTACTATCTCTGATACCCATGAACTTATACAGGAAATTGTGAGACTTCATGGAGTACCGGTCTGCATTGTCTCCGATCGTGACACCAGGTTTCGATCGCAATTTTGGCAGAGTCTGCAAGCAAGCTTGGGAACAAGTCTGAACTTCAGCACGGCTTATCATCCACAAACAGATGGTCAGTCGGAACGAACTATTCAGATCTTGGAGGATATGCTCAGAGCATGTATGTTAGACTTCAAAGGATCGTGGGAAGATCACCTACATCTTGTGGTGTTTTCGTACAACAATAGCTACCAAGCAAGCATAGGAATGACACCTTTTGCAGCATTGTATGGAAGGAAGTGTCGATCGCCATTAAGTTGGGACGATATCGGAGATAGGGAACTTCTTAGACCGGAGATGATAGTAGCGACTGTTGATGTGGTTCGTACTATTAGGGAAAGGATGCGCATAGCCCAAGATCGACAGAAGCACTGGGCTGATGCAAATAGACATCATCTGGAGTTCCAGCCAGGAGATCATATGTTCTTGAAGATATCTCCGAACCGCGGAGTGATCCGATTTGGAAGACGGGGTAAGCTAAGTCCGAGATATATTGGACCGTTCGACATACTCGAACGAGTCGGTGAAGTGGCATACCGCTTAGCGCTTCCACCTTCATTGGAAAGAGTGCATAACGTGTTCCACATATCCCAACTCAGAAGGTATGTGAGTGATCCCAGCCATGTTCTCGATCATTCCGAGCTCACGATACAACCCGATTTGTCTTGTGAACAACAGCCTGTGGAAATCCTGGACAGGAAAGTGAAGACACTTCGGAACAAGGAAGTTAACTTGGTCCGAGATGTGGAGGAAAGACACTCCAGGAGAGTCCACTTGGGAAAGGGAGGATGAAATGCATAATAGATATCCACACCTCTTTGTAAACTAGTCCTCAAATAAAAGTTGTAAATTTCGAGGACGAAATTTTTGTAAGGAGGGTAGACTGTAACAACTCCATTTTTAATGTACAAAGAATTGATTTAAATTCAAAGTATACTTGAAGTATTTAATGTTGCTGATATCTCTTTAAGTATTTATTTCACACCATAATTACAAGAAGGAGCTTGTAGCTCATTGGTAAGACCTTGCACTGCTGAACCAAGCCACCATAGTTCAAACCTCATGCCCCACATTATTTTTAATATTGTTTTGTTTTAAATTTTATAGAAGCCCAACAGTCCAACAGCCATAACTTCATAATTTCCCACTACATCCACAAATGTAAAAGCACAAGTGGCTACCCCTGGCGACCCCCCACCTCCCGACCACCGGACTCGGCCGACGGACCGGCCGACTCGGGCCGGCGCCGCCGGTTGACTCGGCCGGACCGCCGAGTCCCCTGAACGAATTTTGTGCCCCTTGGTCTTCCCTACCCCTCTGCATACTTTAATTCTTCAGACCACCTCCAGAGAGCCCATTAACACCTATTTATTACATTTTAAAATATTTTTCCTATTATTTTTACATTTTTTTAATTAAAAACCCTACACCTACCCTAACCTTATAAATACACCCCTACCTTCTACCCTCTCATCCCAAAATTCTGAGCCCACTCTTTCAAAATCTCAAGAAAACCTTGTGTACTTTGAAAACGAGCGAAAGGCGAAACCCTAACGAAATCGACGACGAACTTCCGGTGATCGTGCTAGGAACTCTCGGCGACGAATTGACGCACCGGCGAACCCTCTTCTTCCTTATCACTCTCGTGTTTGTCCAAACCCGTAAGTTCCTTTCTAGCTTCTCGTTTCTTTTCTAAGAAAATACAAAATTATAAAACCCGACGGAATCGGAACAAATCCGATTTCCGATTCGGTTTTCTATAAAATTCCACTTCTCACCAATACATTCATGCTTAAACATCTTATTGTTGACTATTAAACATTTAACAAATAATTTGAACAAGTTTCATCACATGAAATGATAGCCTTTTTAATTTATCGTATTTTTTTCACTTAAATACCACATTGTTTCGATTTCATATTTAACCCTTTTAACTTTGCTATACCTTTAAGTAGATCACGAGATAATGACCTACCTCCTCACACACTCCCATCTAAATATAGTACTATAATCTTGGAAATTTAGAATACGAGAAAACAAATCTTTCATTAAAATACCCTTTACTTAATAAAACTTTTAGTATTGGTACATTTTTATAAATACATGACTTTTGAAATAATAAAATATATATAGACTCATCCAATTAAGAATTGTCGCATTCATTAGGAAAGTCGTGAACTTTCAGTCGTTTATCTAAACCTGACTTTGTGGTGTCTAGGCTAGACAAGTGAGAAAGGTAACTTTAAAAGGCCCGTCTCACGGTGATTCGTGAGCGGATCCCTCCTTTCTTCACTTGTACTTACCTGGCCACAATTGGCGGTGAAGAGGCGATTTGAACTTGTCACTAGAACATAGAATACGGAAAAATGGACATTTTTGCAAATAAATACCTTTTATTATATAAAACCGGTTTCTAAAGGATTTAGTATTTTACAATCTTTGCAAAGTGCCGCTACAACCCACTTTGGGGAACCCGTTCAGGATAGTACGATTTATCGTGCACCCTCGGACTTAGTAGTGCGAGATTCAGACCTCCGCAAGGAGCATTCGGTCTCGAAATGTTTAAAATACGACATCTTAAGAAAAATGAGATTTTTGGAATATAAAATATTTATTAAAATTATTTTTGTATAAGTATATATATATTTATCATTTAAATATCTATTTTATTATAATATAAATATTCCACCCTTTTTCTAAAAATCACAAGAATAAATTTTACATTAAAATACCATGAACTTCAAATAAATCAATATTACAGATAAATACCTTATTTATAAAAATTAGGATATTTTCACTAGAAATATCACAATATAAAATCCACATTCATTACAACTCTAAAGACGAATAATAAATACTTGGGGTGTATCTTGAAAACTATACAAAAGTATTTTTACATAAAACCCACTCAAGTTTTATAAATTACCCTAAAGACTCTAGTAAATATACGACTTCGATTTACATCTCTACTGTCTGACTCGGGTTTGAGTCTGATCATAATCCGACTTGAATATGATTCAAGTACTATATAAACCTACAATATTACAATTCAATATGAACACACGAATTCATGAATCCAGTTATCAATCTATTTAACTTGACCGAACCAAACCATGGATATACTTTCCATTTACATGATCCCAGTTTACATCTATTACATCCGTTACTGATATCATGGTTTCGGTCAGTCATCCAACTATACAACTTATACAATACAATATAACAATACAATCAAAACACTACGGGGTTTAAGGGGTGGATTTGTACGGAAGGTGTTAAAAGTGGCACGAGACAGTAAGATTAAGACACCTAACATGAATCCTGTTGCTGTTGTACCGTAGCATAACGGTTCCTTGTACTTCAGTTTTCCCTGGTCTCTAACATATAGAGACCCCTCTCGTATACACAGGCATCTTTCTGTACCAAGCTACAAACAACAGCGTTAACACAATATTCTACAATATTATACAACTTTAAAAGGTACATTATTATTCTGTCTTTTCTATTTCTCCCTTAACTTTGGGACTTACCGAGCGACCTGTTCGCTGACGACATTCTATTTCTTTCTTCTTTGAATGTCGTCAGGTGATCTGGACACAGCAGAGATCGAGCCCACCAGTGAAGACTTGGATCAGTTCCTCGAAGACCCCAAGCTCTAGACATTGTACATTTCCATTCAGTACCTTTAATTTCCTGTTATGCCATTGTTTAGGCATCGTTTTTACTTCAGTTGTATTTCCTTTTCATGCATTGTACAAAAGAATGTTAATAAATAAAGTTGCTGTTATTTTTATATCTCTTATCTCTTGTGATTAATTTTATATTGCTTAGATACGCTTAGCGTATTTACTTCACAGTAAATACGTAGCGGACCAGTCGCGTCCCCTTCGCCGTATACCGGGAAGCGGGACGTGACATAAATAGTAAAATATACATATAATATAATTATAAATAGAGAGGAGAGATAGAAATACTGTTAGGATTAGATAGATTAGGATTTTAAAATATATTTTTAGTTTTTAAAATATATAACCGTGTGGATGTATATATAGTAAACAGTTATATATTTAAGAGAATATAATATTAAATAAATTTGAGTTTTCTGGCTAAAACAAAAATAGTCCAAAACATGCCCGAGTCGGGTCTAAAATTATGGTTTGAAAATATGGATAATATACATGTCAACCAAAACCAAAATAGGATATCCAGGTAACGAAAATGCATATCCCTAAGAACGGATACACACAGCGTGCACGTAGTTATCCAAACGAGTCAGTTTCACTGAACGGGACAATAACACGGTGTACGGATGCTACCACAGGATCAGGGGTATGATGCAGGCCATGCTAGATATTTTTAAAATATTTTATTTAATTATATTTGTATTATTAAAAATATGCAGATGCCAGATATAATGCAGATATGCAAGATATAAAACATGACAGTGCATGGATTCTCATAACTAGCCGGGATAAATCATAAACAGAAATCAAGACAGGTTTATAGCATGCAGGTCGGGTCGGATGCAAACACGGATACCAATTTCACTATTCGCATCCAAACACAATAAATCAAGAAATAGCCATAAATAGAGAAATATCCAAAAGAACTAGTATAAATGAACTAGGGTGTTACATTATACCCAACTACAAAAGAATTTCGTCCTCGAAATTCCTGGAACAAGAAAAAAACAAACAAACATGAATTTACTGGAAGAGGTCTGGAAACTTCTGTCGAATCTCGTCTTCGCGTTCCCAAGTCGATTCTCCATGCGAGCGATTCCCCCATGAAACAAGTACGAGAGGGATAATCTTGTTCTTGAGGACTTTTTCTCTTCGATCAACAATCGATATCGGTCGTTCTTCATAGGTCAAATCCTCCCTTACAGTCAGCTTCGAATGATCTAGCATGCGTGTTTCATCTCGAACATACTTACGGAGTTGAGATATATGAAACACGTAATGAATATTCACCAAAGATGGTGGTAATGCCAATCGATAAGCCACCTCTCCAACACGCTCAATAATCTCGAAAAGCCCCACGAATCGAGGACTAAGCTTTTCTCGACTCCCAAAACGAATCACTCCTCTAGTCGGTGATATCTTCAAGAATACAAGATCACCAACAGCGAACTCTAAAGATCTTCTCGATATATCGGCCCAACTCTTCTGCCGATCCTATGCTGCCTTCATGTGATTCCAGATAGTATTAACCTTCTCTACAGTTTGCACGATCAAATCTGGTCCCAACAATCTTCGTTCTCCAATATCGTCCCAATAGACAGGTGAGCGACACTTGCGACTATACAATACTTTGAATGGAGCCATCTGAATAGTCGCTTGGAAGTTGTTATTGTATGAAAACTCCACCAAGTGTAGATGATCCTCCCATGAACCCTTGAAGTCCAACATGCAAGCTCTCAACATATCTTCAAGAGTTTGGATTGTTCTCTTCGACTGGCCATCTGTCCGTGGATGATAAACAGTGCTAAACTTCAATCGCGTTCCCAAACTTTCCTGTAAACTCTTCCAGAAGTGCGATAAGAATCGGGTATCACGGTCGGATACGATGCTCACAGGTATTCCATGTAATCTCACAATCTCCTGCATGTACCGTTCTGCTAACGCTTCCGTCGACTGACCTACTCGAAACGGTATGAAATGAGCTGCCTTGGTCAATCGATCAACAATCACCCAAACTGCACTGTTGCCCTTTGGACTCTGCGGTAAAGCTGTCACGAAATCCATGGTTATATATTCCTACTTCCACTGAGAAATCGGTAGTGGTTGCAATAAACCAGCTACTCTTTGATGTTCAGCCTTAACTTGCTGACACACCAAGTACTTCGCTACAAAGCGAGCAATCTCCCTTTTCATGCCTTCCCACCAGAAATGCTGTCGTAGATCACGGTACATCTTCGTGCCTCCTGAATGTACGAAATATGCGGAACTGTGCGCCCCCTTCATAATTTCTTCACGAATGTCTCCTTTTGGCATACATAAACGGCTACCATATCGCAACGAACTATCTTTATGAATCAACAAGTCTGTTCGAAATCCTGCTTCAACCTGTTCTCGAAAGTTTTGCAATCTTAGGTCCTGTGACTGCGCTGATTTAATATTATTGATCAACGACGACTGTACTTGCAGCTGCATCACCCGTCCTGAAGAATGCGGTAACATGATCTCCAACTTGAATCTCCAAAAATTATCGATAAGCTTCTTCTATGCAGTCAACATTCGAATTACTGGGAACCGACTAAGCGCATCCGCCACCACATCAACTTTCCCCGGATGGTACTTGAGATCAAGATCATAGTCGGCCATCAGCTCCAACCATCCACGCTGCCTCATGTTGAGCTCTATCTGCGTGAACACGTACTTTAGGCTTTTGTGATCGGTGAATACTTCGACCCTTTCGCCCAATAAGTAGTGTCTCCAAATCTTCAAAGCGAAAATCACAACTGCAAGCTCCAAATCATAAGTTGGGTAATTCTTCTTATGGGTCTTCAACTGTGTCGATGCGTAGGCTATAACCTTCCCATGCTGCATCAAAACACATCCCAAACCTTTCCCAGATGCGTCGCTGTGAATCACCAATCCTCCAAAACCGTCTGGTACGGTCAAAACAGGAGTGGTTATCAATCTTTGCTTCAACGCCTTAAAAGCTAATGCACATCTATCCGTCCATACGAACGGTACTTTTTTTCACGTAAGCTTGGTCAAAGACGCAAAATTCTCTACGAACCTTCTGTAATATCCGGCAAGTCCAAGAAAACTTCTGATCTCTGCTACGTTCTTCGGAATCGGCCAATCTTGAATTGCTGCAATCTTCTCAGGGTCAACGGCGATTCCATCTCCGGATACGACATGCCCCAAAAACTTCACTTCTTCAAGCCAAAACTCGCACTTGCTCATCTTTGCATATAATCTTTCTTGCCTCAACGTCTGCAGTGCGATCTTCAAGTATTCTGCATGCTCTTCTAGGCTCCTCGAGTAGACCAGAATATCATCGATGAACACCACTATAAACTGGTCTAAGAATGGTGAAAAGATTCGGTTCATCAAGTCCATAAATATTGCCGGTGTATTCCTGACTCCAAATGGCATCGCTAAATACTCGTAATGTCCATATCGAGTTCGGAACACAGTCTTGCAAATATCCTCTGATTTAAATCGGACCTGATGATATCTGGATCGCAAATCCAGCTTCGAGAATACCCTCGTGCCACTGAGTTGCTCGAATAATTCGCTAATGCGAGGGATCGGGTACTTGTTCTTAATAGTCACCCGGTTTAATTCTCAATAATCGATGCACATCCTCCTTGTGCCATCTTTCTTCTTAACTAGAAGAACTGGAGCTCTCCAAGGTGAATTGCTGCTGCGAATCCAACCCTTCTCTAGCAATTCGATAACCTGCTTCTTGACTTCTTCCAACTCCACTGGTGCCATCGGATAGTACGCCTTTGAGATTGGCGCTGCACCAGGAACAAGATCGATCGCGAACTCCACATCTCGTTTTGGTGGTAAACCCGAGATGTCCTTGAACACATCCATGAACTCTCGAACTACAGCTGGCGCTTCCTCCTTATCAACTTCCATCGATGAAAGAACACTGTTTGTCGGCCTAGCCCTAAACTCGACTGGCCCGACAGAACTGCTACCTCCAGTAAAAACAAACTCCGGATGTCCGGGAATCTGGAAAATCACTTTATTTGCCCTACAATCAATATGAGCGTGGAAAGTGCCGAGAAAGTCCATCCACAAGATAACATCATAACCGCCAGTATCGATCACCAAGAAATCTGCAAATAACTCCCGTCCGCAAATAACAACAGAACAATCCTTACAGTCACTACTAGATATGATCTTCCCGTTCCCAGTGTGTTTGTCCTAACAACTAGACATGGTCATGCAATAAATCGAATGTGCAGCAATAAACTTGGACGACATAAAACAATGTGATGCACCATAATCGAATAATGCTAATGCGGGAAAATTATGAACAGGTAGGATACCTGAAACAACTTCATCTGAAGCCTTGGCCTCTTCGGCCTTTAGAGTAAAGGCTCGAGCTTGATTAGGTTCCTGAGTTATCTGCTTCTGCCCCTGAATCTGCCTCTACGGTGGCTTCTGAGCATCTTCCTTCAAACGTAGCTTCGACGGGCAAACACTGACAGTATGATCAGCTGATCCGCAAACCAAACAAAGTCCAAACTTCCTTCGACAATCCTTCTGCAGGTGTCCAGGTAGATGGCAGAATTCACAAAACATCCTTCCCTTCTGCTCGGGTACGACGGGCTTCTTCATAGGCACCACGCCACGTCGGTTTACCGGAATACCTCCGCGTATAGGAGCTCGATTCGGCGTAAACGCCGGCTTCCATACTACTACTGCATGCTGCTATGCACCCCTTGTCCTCACTGATAAGCTCTGCTGCTCTCTGGCTGCTTTAAGAACTTGCAAGAAAGGGGTCAATCCCAGAGATATAATGTGCCTCTGGATTTCCACGTCCAAACTGCGCATGAACCTTCGTGCCCTATCAGCATCGTTGGCAACCAAAGGTCCCGCGAATCGGCTGAGCCGTGTCCACTCAGCCGCATGCGCATCCACGGATCCGCCATTCTGCCTCAAACTGATAAACTTTTCTTCCATTTCCTCCCGTGCAGTCTATTGAAAGAACTTCTCCAAGAAACTCTGCGAGAAAGTTGCTCAACTGATCGGCTTGGGCAAACGGGTCTCTTCTACAAGCCATTACTCACGGGCATAGTCCACCAATTGGATGCGTACAACATCCACTCTCTTGTCCTCCGGAATCTGTACTGCAACGAGCAGATTCTCCGTATCGACTAGCCACTGCTCCGCTGGCAACGACTCCTCCAAACCAGTGAAAATGGACGGACCAAGCCTCCTGAAATCCGCCACGGTACCCACACGATGTACTGGTTTGGCTGCAACAGTGTTTACGGACTGCTGGACGGTCCCCAAACCTTCCTAAAAAGCTTCGGCTTGCCGCTGGTTCAGCTCGGTTTGCCGCTTCTGGTTTTTCAGCAACCCACGAATCACTCCAAGCAATGTGGCGTCATCAACACGCCTCTGGTACGATCGCAGTTCTCTATCCACCATGATGCTGAAGCCAAGACACCGAAGAGGATTAGCATGATAAACAAAATTCAATAAACAGGATACAAGAAGCAAGATAGTTATGGATTCAAGGATGGCATGATAGAAATAAGGCAGGACATACTCCTAGTCACGGATTTTCTGATTCGTGTATTGGGTCCAATACCCAACTACAAAAGAATCAAACCCGATTTACCTAAATCCTATGGCTCTGATACCAAACTAACCCTGTCACACTCCGCTTCCCAGAGTGCGCTAAGATCGGCACGTAACAGAGCCAACCATGTTACCTGTGGTTAGAAAACATCCCTACACAGTCACATTACGGCTGTCTATAAGATATCAAGAACAGTAAAAATAAATTATCTAGTACATGTCCATATGCTAGAATAAACTGTTGGGGTAAAAATTTACACCCCGGTTGACCAAGTCAAAATCAAAGTCAACCCCAAGCCAAGTGGGCCCAAGCCCAGATCCAGTGGGCCCATGCCCAGGTCGAGCCAGAACATGAAGCGGCCGGCCTCCCCCCATGCCAACCTAAAAATTTTGTAATAAATAATTTTGTTGTATTTCTTTTATTTTATTTTATGGATAAATGTAAGAAAAATAGGCATAAAGCCAAATTTTTGTAAAGCCCATGGCTTATGTGCAAAAAGAAATGGCACATGAGCCATGGGATAGGCAAAATGCCATTTTGTGAAGCCCAAGGGGGTATGTGTAAAGTGTGTAGCCTATAAAGGCAAGGATAATAAAATATCCCAACAACTTTTTTTCTCTCTAAATTTTTTTCCAGATCTGAGATCTTTTCTTGTTCTTCAAGGTTCCAAAACCCTCTTCTTTCTCTTGAATTAAATCAAGAGTTTTACTCTTCTTTTTATAAAACAAATTAGTTTTTCACCACAAAACCCCAAAATGGGAACTTGGATCTATCATTAGATCTCAAAAAGAAGAGATTTTTAGATCTCACATCTCTTGAGCCAGCCAACAGAGGAAGAAGAAGAAGAACCCATTTTCTCAACCAAAAATATATATATTTTTTTTCCAGGAGTTTAACTCCACTAATTTCTCTTCTGGGAGTTTCTGGGGCTAAAAGCCCTCTTTTTCTCGCCGGCGCGCTAGCGCTCGAGCGCAAAGCACCTACGTGCCGACACGTGGCGTGTTTGTGCTCCAGCGCACTGCGCGCGAGCGCAAAGCGCCCACGTGCCGACACGCAAGCGCGCTTGCGCTCCAGCGCACTGCGCCCGAGCGCAAAGCGCCCACGTGCCGATACGTGGCGCGCGCGCTTGCGCTCCAGCGCACTGCGCCCGAGCGCAAAGCGCCCACGTGCCGACACGTGGCGCGCTTGCGCCCGAGTGCAAAGCGCCCACGTGCCGACACGTGGTGCGCGCGCTTGCGCTCAAGCGCCTTGCGCCCGAGCGCAAAGCGCCCACGTGCCGATACGTGGCGCGCTTGCGCCCGAGCGCCCAGCGCTCATGCGCAAAGCGCCCACGTGTCGACACGTGGCGCGCTTGCGCCTGAGCGCACAGCACCTAAGCGCACAGCGCTCAAGGCGCTGGCCCTACGCATCCCTTGGATGTCTTTCCCCCCCCTTTTTTTTATATATACATGTATATATATACATATGTATACATATGTACACATACACATACTCCGCAACATTCTCCCCCTCCAAAAAATTTTTGGGCCGGGGCGCTGCCCCGAACCCCGCAAAGGGGCTACTAGCCCCCTTAACCCCCAGCCCGCTATCCGGATAGCGGGACCCCCGTAAAAACTCTGTGTGGCTCCCGATATATCCAAAACCCCCTTTCAAAACAAAACACACGTACACTGCACATTAAGTTCGCATGACCAGTTTAACCCGTTAATCGGAGGTTCCCTCGCCCCAAAGGCGAGGGGTAATTAACGGCAGCTTAGTCCGCGGCTGCCGGAGATTCGGATCCCCACAATCATTAAACCCCGGCCTACCCTAGGCAGGGGGAATCTATAGTACGCCTGAGAAGCGTGCGCGTATTCCCATCTCAATGGGGTGACGAAAAACACCCTACAGGTTTTGGCACGCCCGGTGGGACCAATCTCTCCTCCTATATTTCGGGTTAAACGTTCATGCGAACTCAATCAATATACATATCGATTGCCTATACTGAAATAATGTTCTTTTTTCCATGCAGCAATCAACCTTCGACGACAATGTCTCCCCAGACGAATTCAGCTTCCAACGTGACCCTGATTCCGTACGTGGTCAAGATCAACGCTCGTGTGGTTCTCCCCGCGAGCCTCAGTCGACAGTGGGAGGAACCGCCCCGCCAGTTTGGCTCTGTCATCATCTTCCCTGCCGGAAGCGCTCATCTGGCGGAGATCCCGGTGGAACAGGTGGCCAAGCCGGTCTCAAGGGGTAAGAGGCCGAATGTCGTGATCGCCAAGGCACCACAACCGAAACTTAAGACGGTATCTGAACGATTCTCTGGTGCTCCAGCGGGGTGCAAGAACTTCGGTACAAAGGGCAGAATCAAATGTTGCGGACGAGCTCAGGCGATGACTCCAACAAATGCACAATCGAGCGTATCTCCAAGGCCCTCCATCGCCCGGTATGCGGCGTCTTCCCAAAGAGCCGAAGTCTGCCAGGTGCTTAGAACAGAAAAGTTAAGGAAGAAGCGGCTCAGGTATCGAGCCAACAAGAGGGCCAAGGCTTCGGCCAAATGGAATCATGTGAAGTTCCAAGTGCAGGGTTGCCCTGCGACGATGGCTGAGTCGGACGTAAGAATCAGCAATTCCTTCGAGCCTCTGAAGTGGGTTCAGAAAAATGCCATGACCGCCAGAATCAAGAAGACAGCGGTCCGAACGATTCTACAAAGAGACGTGTCCCGGCCCCAACAGAAAAAGTATGACACTGTCTCTTCAAGAGTCTATCAAGTACTCTGTGCTTCACGAAAGCAGGGGGGCAGACCCAGAAAAGAAGCGCCATCACCATTCAAGAAACTGGTTAGGCCAGCCGCCTTTAATCGACTACCAGCTACCGAAACAAGGGGGTCAAGACAGCAATCCATGAAATCAGCTGCCAATGATAGAAAGACGGCCGGATATATCATCCATACGGTCTATATGGCGGGCGATCGCCCCAGTGACAACCTTCGCAGCAAAAGCAAGGATGGGGCCACCACATCCCAAGCTCAATCTAGCCTGAATGTGGTTGCCGCTGCCCAAGAACAGCCGCCCCCGCTGGATGAAGAAAACCCTCTCGATGAGGATGATAGGCAGAAAGACCCCTCGGTCCATGCAGAGTCAAGCTCAGACAGCGAGGAAGAGCCGACTTTCCGCCCCAGGACTGCGGAGCAGGAGCTGCTTCAAGAGCTTCGAAAACAGCTCAGGAGCAAAGATAAAGAGATGGCCAAGCTCTATTCGAAGATTGATGACTTAACGAATGTGGTGATGCAGCTTACGGCTCAAATTGCTCGAGCGCCTCCCAATCAAGAGCAAGCCGCTACTAATCAGCCGGGTGATGACAATCCGAGGCAGCCAATGCCTGTTCCTTCGGGTCCAAGACTGGTCGAGCCACATGAAAGCCGGCCACACTCCGCTTCTGGGGACGCCTTGGCCCCAGATAGCACTATCCCGCTAACACAGGATCGAATAATGGATTTGGTCACCAGCAAGGTTAAAACATTGGTGGCCGAAGCTGAAGCTCAGAAAGAAATCGGCAGTAGTGGGCGGCCATACTCCGCGCAGTATGATCTGATTGAGTTCCCAAGCGGCTACGTCATTCCTAAGTTCGGAAGATTTGATGGAACGGGGAATGCAAATCAGCACGTTGCCCACTTCAAAGCATCGTACGGAAATACAGGGGGCAATGACGCTCTCCTTCTTCGTCAGTTTGTCAACAGCCTGACCGGTGTCGCTTTCGACTGGTACGCGAGCATACCAGACGGGTCCATCATTACCTTTGCCCAAATGGAGTCTCTGTTTCGGCAAAGGTTCATGAGTGTCAGTGATAAAATCTCCATTGCCGACCTTGTGAGGACTAAACCGGGGAAAAATGAAGGCAACACCGACTTTATCGCACGATGGCGTAATCTCACAGTCAAGTGCGAACCGCCGTTGGAGCAGGACCAGTCCGTCAGCCTTCTCATTGGGAACCTCAGCAATTGGATGGTCCCATTCTTGTGTACGGCGGGCCTCAAGACATTTCAGGAGCTAACCAAGAAAGTCCAAATGCTGGAACGCTCGAAGCAAGAGTCCCCGCCGGATTCTCAGAGAGACAAAACTTGGAAAAGCAAGCGGGACGACAACCGTAGAAGCGGGAGTTCCAGCAGTACCAATGTCTTCAATGCGTCCGACAATGAAGAAAAGCGAAGGGCGGCCGAATCCAAAACTAACCGGTCTCGAAAGCCATTGCTGGGAGGAGATGGGCCCTCCCTAGAGGAGAAAAAGAACAAGGTTTACTCTTTCAGAAGGGACAAGGTCCGCAAGATATTTAAAGATGCCTTGAACAACGGCCTACAATTGCCGGAGTCGAAAAGACCCCAAGAAGCAAAAATGACCGACAATCCTCTGTATTGCCCGTACCACCGAGTAGTGAGCCATGCGATCGAGGATTGCTATATCTTCAAAGACTAGGTCGAGAAGCAGTACAAGGCTGGAGAGATCGAGCTGTCCAAAAGTGTGTTGGTGAACAATCAAGTTGCAACCACCAACTTTATACTGACAGAAACTGAAGCCTTCTGGGAGCAGACAGCCGAACCCGCTGCCCTGAGAAATGAAACGGACTCATCGCGGCCACCGTGGAGTACGCACATATCTAATAAGACGAAGAAGATGATAAAGCTACTTCGGAAAGAACCCAGGACGGAATGGGAAGGGCAGAAGGAGCCTACCAGTCCAGCTGCCAATGCGGCTCGATCAGGCTCAAAATCCAAGAAGCTCAAGAAGAAGAAAAGTGCAGCTCGGCGCGAAAAAGAGTCTGCAGGGAGATCAACCATTCAAAAATATATCGATTCCCTCGAAGAATATGAACAAAAGGAAAGAACATTGATTCAATTGAAGGAGTTCTTCCCTGTACAAGAGGCTGAAATTCTGGAGGAGTTAGAAGAAGACTCCAATGAAGAGATCCCAGTAGTGACCTGCTACGCTATCCATCTTGGCAGCGACTCCGAGGATGAGCTCTGTTTTCCCGAAGAAGATGAGGAGCTCGCCACAAAGGCCAATCAAATCCAGCTCAGAAGCGGCAGGGCTCTACCGCCAAATCAGGGCAACGCCCCAAAAGGGAAGGAAAAACATGTGGCTAATGATGAAGATGGCATAGAACCGGCTGATGAAAACTCAAGTCCTTCCTCGGTGGACTATAATGTCTTGGCTCACCTTCGAAGGCTTCCGTCTCTCCTGAGCATCTACGACGCCTTGGTCCTATCTAAGGAGCTTAGAAATGTTCTTATTCACGCTCTCCAAAACCCCGAGCGGTATCAGGCTCACTTTGCGGAAATTAATATGAAAGAAGCTCCGCACGCTTTGCATGCCGCCGCAGTCACATTTAACGATGAAGACTTGCTACTGGGAACGGCTGAGCATAATCGGCAGCTTTACGTGACCGGGTACAGCGACGGAGATCGGATTAATCGCATATTGATTGATCCGGGGTCTTCAGTGAACATCATGAACTTGCGGACGCTGAAGAGTTTGTCAATGGACGTCCGACACCTGTCAAGGGAAAGGATTGTCATTCAGGGCTTCAACCAAAATTGCCAGCAAGTTCTGGGGTCCATAGCTCTGCCAATCAAATTCGGGGATCTGCAAACTGAAGCTAAGATATACGTGATCGACTCCGACACGTCTTATAAGATTCTCTTGGGGCGGCCGTGGCTCCACGATTATGGCATCATTCCGTCAACTCTCTATCAATGCATGAAGTATACTAAAAATGGCGAAGAAAGACGCATTGACGGAGACATCCAGCCGTTCGGTGTGCATGAAGTCCGCTATGAAGATTCTCGGTACTTTATGAACCACCAAAATGCTAAGCCACAACTAACTGAGGATAGACCGACCCCAAGACCCAAAAGCAAATCTGCGCCGGTTGTCACTTTCAAAAGTAAAAACGCCCAAGTGCGCCCACATTTCGATAGCGACACTGATGAGTCCGACGCTGGAAGCCCGTCCTTCCGTAAAACCCGCCCTCGTTTCGGCAGCGATACGGATGAATCTGTTACTGTAGGTCCATCTAGCAGCAAAGCCCGCCCTCATCTTGGCAGTGACACTGAAGAGTCAGAAGAAGAGGACCTGCCGTGCAACAGCTGTGCAGATTGGACCCCTATGCAGCAAGCGAAACTAAGAGAGACCTTCGAAGTTGCAGAAGGGTCCCTGGCCATCACAAGGGTGCCGGAACGGATGTGCAAAGAGCTCGACGCATTGTCAGTCTCTACCGTGGACCAGCTGAAAACTTTCTACGTACCTGGGAGGAAAAATGGACAGAAGGGCATCCTGTTTTACAGGTCAAACCCCGTTGTGCATCCGGACGATCTTTCTGTCGCGTGCCTTCCCTATGAGAGGGGCATAAGAGCCGTCCTCAAGCCCAGATACTATGCGCCCGATATGCGGGAATACTTTAAGAAGTGCGGATGCCGGTTATATCAAACAGAGTCTGAAGCAAAGTTTTACGAAGGGCTATGGTATCCGCCCCAGGTCCGAGCACTCATCGATGGACGAATTCCAGATAGACGGGGCATAGGCTACATTCAACCTGATTTCAAAGCGTGCTACATGATCCATGTTGGTGAGGCTATCGAAAGATCAAATGATGATGACGAGATAGCCGAGCCAGAAGAAGCTCCTCAAGAGCTCGAAGATGGTGGACAAGCAACCTTTGACGAGCTAACCGAGATTGACTTAGAAACGCCCGATAATCCAAGGCCGACCTACATCAGCTCGCTCTTGTCAGAGGAAATGAAAGCACAGATAATTGCCCTACTGCATGAGTTCGTCGACTGCTTCGCGTGGACATACAAAGAAATGCCAGGCCTTCCCCTGAAGTGGCTGTGCATAAGCTGGCTATATCTCCTGATGCTAAGCCAGTCAAACAAGCCCCTCGAAGAATGAGAAGGGAACTAGAAGAAAAAGTCATCGAGGAAACCAAGAAGCTCATCGATGCCGGCTTCATCAGGGAAGAGAAATATGCGGACTGGATCGCATGCATAGTCCCAGTGAAGAAGAAAAATGGGCAGATCCGAGTTTGTGTCGACTTCAGGGACCTCAACAAGGCATGTCCTAAAGACGACTTCCCGCTACCGGTCATGGAAATGATGGTCGATGACACCTCAAATTACGAGCTGTTCACCTTCATGGATGGCTCATCTGGATACAATCAGATCAAGATGTCGCCTGAGGATGAGAAGCACACAGCATTTCGAACCCCGATCGGAATATATTGCTACAAGGTGATGCCGTTCGGATTGAAGAACGCAGGTGCTACATATCAAAAGGCAATGACCAATATCTTCGATGACCTAATTCATAAAGTCGTCGAATGTTATGTTGATGATCTGGTCGTTAAGACTAAAACCAAGGCCGATCATATCCAGGATCTTAGGACCGTTCTCACCAGACTAAGGGAATTTGACCTGAAGATGAATCCTCTGAAATGCGCTTTTGGCGTGTCATCGGGAAAATTCCTGGGCTTCATAGTCCGACATCGAGGGATCGAAGTTGACCCATCAAAGATAAAGGCCATCATGGAGATGCCCCCTCCGAAGAGTCTGACGCAGCTAAGGTCTTTTCAAGGCAAGCTTGCTTATATACGGAGGTTTATCTCAAATTTATCGGGGAGATGTAGGCCCTTCTCGAAGCTCATGAAGAAAGGAGCTCCTTTTATCTGGAATGCTGAATGTCAAGAAGCGTTCGAAAGCATCAAACAGTACTTGTTGCACCCTCCAGTGCTGGCCGCTCCCATTCCAAATAAACCGCTGATTCTCTACACTGCCGCGCTGGATGAGTCACTCGGTGCGCTCCTTGCCCAGAATAACGAGGAGGGAAAAGAAAATGCCCTCTACTACCTCAGTCGAACTCTAGTCGGGGCGGAACACAACTATTCCCCAATCGAGAAGCAATGCCTGGCTCTGATATTTGCTGTGAAGAAGCTGAGGCACTATCTGCTTGCTCATCGGGTTATGCTGATCTCCAAGGTCGACCCGCTCAAACACTTGATTACCAGAGCGAGCCTAGCCGGCAGAATGGCAAGATGGGCTGTTATGCTACTCGAGTTTGACATAGTTTATACTCCCCAGAAAGCAGTAAAAGGGCAAGCTCTTGCAGACTTTCTCGCTGCTCATCCCATACCAGAAGGATCGCCGCTAAATTGTGAGTTACCCGACGAACAAGTGCTGCACCTCGAGGAAGAAGAGCCATATTGGGAGCTCTACTTTGATGGGGCTTCATCGATAAGGAGCTCCGGCAGATCAAGCGTCCCGGAGGTAAAAGCGGGGATAGGATTGGTGTTCACCACGCCATCAATGGGAACCCTACGGCGTTCTTTCGCTCTCACCGAGCCTCGGACAAACAATGAAGCTGAGTATGAAGCTCTGATAGCTGGTTTGGAGCTCGCCATAGAAATGGAAATCCGTCGGCTACGAGTTTACGGTGACTCCCAGCTCGTCGTCAACCAAGTAAGCGGCGATTATAAAATATACAAACCCGAGTTAGCTCGGTACAGAGGCCGAGTGGTGGAACTCATGAAACGGTTCACTCATATTGAACTAATGAGAGTCCCTAGAGCGTTGAATGGGAAGGCTGACGTACTCGCTCACTTAGCCAAGGAGCTGGCCGATCCTGACATGGACGAAATTCTGATCACAGTCAGGAGCCGACAAATTCTACCCCCAGTCTCTCTACGAGAAGAGGAAAGCGCGGAACAGAAGAGCAGTCCTGCCGAAGAAGCTTCGATCATCCAAGACGAGCCCGATTGGAGAGAACCCTTCATAGAGTACCTCCGATACGACAAGCTGCCTGAAGAAAAATCTGCGAGGATTCAGCTGAAGAAAAAAGCTCTCCGATACGTGTTTGTAAATGACACATTATACCGCAGGTCATATGACCAACTCTGGCTCAGGTGTCTGTCATTGGCCGAAGCCCAAAAGGTCATGAAAGATGTTCACTCGGGCGTTTGCGGTGCTCACCAATCTGGCCCCAGGATGCGACTTCAAATCAAACGGCTTGGGTATTACTGGCCCACCATGATACGGGATTGCGGAGAGCATGCAAAGAAATGTTATATCTGCCAAATTCACGGTGATTTTATTCACAAGCATCCCAATCCATTGCATCCTACGGTGGTGTCGTGGCCCTTCGAAGTCTGGGGCACCGACATTGTTGACCCAATTGATCCTCCGTCATCCAAAGGCCATCGGTTCATACTGGCCGCGACAGATTACTTCTCCAGATGGGCTAAAGCTGTCCCGCTAAAAGAAGTCAAGACAAAAGATATTCTGACATTCTTCCAGCATAATATTCTATACCGCTTCGGTACACCAAGAAGAATCATTTCTGACAACGGGCCTTCTTTCAAGAGCTTCAATGTCTCAAGGTTCGCTACTCAGCACAAGATAGACTGGAGATATTCCTCCATCTATAATCCAAGAGCCAATGGGCTAGCCGAAGCCTTCAATAAGACTCTATGCAAGCTCCTGAGGAAAAATGCTTCAGCCAACAAGAGAGACTGGAATCTCAAGCTTCACGAGGCATTATGGGCATATCGTACCACGCACCGTACTCCAACTCAGTCCACTCCATACTCATTGCTCTTCGGAGTGGAGGCGGTCCTCCCCCTCGAAGTCGAAGTTTCAAGCTTAAGAATGACCGTTCAGCATGAGTTGACGGAGGAGGAAAACGTGCTCCTTCGACTTGAAGAGCTCGATGCCCTCGAAGAAAAGAGGCTCGCGGTACAGCAAAATCTGGAGCTATACCGAGCCCAAATGTCACGGGCCTATGACAAGATAACCCGTCTCCGCGCTTTCAAGAAAGGTGAATTGGTGTTGGTCCTCAAAAGACCGATTATCCCCAATCGACATGCCAAGGGAAAATTCGAGCCAAACTGGGAAGGACCATATGTCATCGAGAAAGTGTTCGATGGAGGATCCTACCAACTAATAAGTGCCGAGGGAGAAAGGCCCATGCCACCCATCAATGACCGATATCTCAAGAAATACTACACGTAAATGCTCCAAGTCGCAGGCGAATCGAGCACATCAACCCTACGGTCTGGATCATACCTCCTGCAAAACCGTATACAATCCACGGGCGTAAATAACCCCTATCTCTCCCAAATTCTGCTGGTGAGACTATTTTTAAAGTCCCACGAGCGGCAAAAAAAGAAGAAGGAAAAAACAAAGAAAAAACAAAAAAGGAAAGAAAAGAGGAAAAATAAAAAAAGGTATGTCCACAAGCAAAACGGGCACGGATGAAAACCCGAAAGGGCTCCGTGTGTAAAAACAGCAGGACTACCGGCGAGTTTGTGAAAACCCGAAAGGGCACAAACTCGTGAAAAGAGATGAATACACTCGCAAAGTCCTCTCGACCTTATGAGAAGAAAACCCCTGCGTGAGATCCTTACGACTCAGAAAGGAGCAACACACTTAGGAATCCTCACGATTCCTAAGGAGAACATACACCTGCGAGATCCTCTCGACTCGTAGGGAGAAAATGCTTTTATGAGACTCTCACGGCTCATAAAATTGTAAAGTCTTAGGTGATAGGGACCTAAACCTGTCTCCTAAGCCATCCTTCCCCAACGGGCAACGGCAAATGATGAGTCGCTCCTGGCATTTCGCTTCAGTGTTAGCGGTGCTGATGCCGACCAAAAACCCAAATCCCAAGTCCTCCTAAGGCAAATGATGAGTTGCTCCTGGCATTATTCCAGTGCAGCAATGCTGATGCCAAACAAGATCCAAATTCCAAGTCCCTGACCCCAAAGTGGCGAATGATGAGTCGCTCCTGGTACCATATTCCAGTGTAGCGATGCAGACGCCAACCAAATTCCAAATCCCATACCCCAACGGCGAATGATGAGTCGCTCCTGGTACCACATTCCAGTCCAGCGATGCAGACGCCAACAAAGCCCTGAAATTTTTCCGGCCCTACGGTCTGGATCATACATCCTGCAAAACCGTATACAATCCACGGGCGTAAAACAATCCCAACCTCTCCCATGTCCTACCGGTGAGACTACATTCAAAGTCCCCAAAAAAAAAATCCCAAATCCTCCCGGGGCAAATGATGAGTTGCTCCTGGCATTATTCCAGTGCAGCAATGCAGATGCCAAACAAAAACCAAAATCCCAAAATCCTCTAAATGACAGATGATGATTCGCTCCTGGTACCATATTCCAGTATAGCGATGCTGATGTCAACCTAAATCAAAATCAACAAGTCAACTTTCACTCCGACACCGCAAAAAGCGGAGCAAGTCAGATTCCAATCACGACACCGCAAGAAGCGGAGCAAGTCAAGTCTACCCCTGACACTGCAAGAAGCAGAGCAAGTCAAATCAAGCATCGACCGTCCAAGTCGCAAAAAGGGCAGCATCGACCGTCCAAGTCGTTAAAATGGCAGCACCGACCGTCCACGTCGCTAAAATGGCAGCACCGACCGTCCATGTCGCAAAAAGGGCACCATCGACCGTCTAAGTCGCAAAAATGGCAGCACCGACCGTCCACGTCGCAAAAAGGGCAGCACCGACCGTCCAAGTCGCTAAAATGGCAGCACCGACCGTCCAAGTCGCTAAAATGGCAGCACCGACCGTCCACGTCGCTAAATGGCAGCACCGACCGTCCACGTCGCTAAAATGGCAGCACCGACCGTCCATGTCGCAAAAAGGGCAGAACCGACCGTCCAAGTCGCTAAAATGGCAGCATCGACCGTCCAAGTCGCAAAAAGGGCAGCATCGACCATCCACGTCGCTAAAATGGCAGCACCGACCGTCCAAGTCGCTAAAATGGCAGCATCGACCTTCCAAGTCGCAAAAAGGGCAGCATCGACCGTCCACGTCGCTAAAATGGCAGCACCGACCGTCCAAGTCGCAAAAAGGGAAGCATCGACCGTCCACGTCGCTAAAATGGCAGCACCGACCGTCCACGTCGCAAAAAGGGCAGAACCGACCGTCCAAGTCGCTAAAATGGCAGCACTGACCGTCCAAGTCGCAAAAAGGGCAGTACCGACCGTCCAAGTCGCAAAAAGGGCAACACCGACCGTCCAGGTCGCAAAAAGGGCAGCGCAGGATTCCTACAAAGCGGGAACCAGATCACTCCGGGCCAGAGAAAACGTCTATCACGGACACTCCGTCTCGGAGACATGTCAAGCAACGACCGTCCATGTCGTAAAAAGGGCAGTGCCAGCTTCCCAAAAAGCGGGAACCAAATCAAGTCGCCTCCACGTGAAAGAAGATCCATCAATTTCATGCACACGACCCACATATGTGGTGTGCATTTATTGATGGGGGGCAATTTGTTGGGGTAAAAATTTACACCCCGGTTGACCAAGTCAAAATCAAAGTCAACCCCAAGCCAAGTGGGCCCAAGCCCAGATCCAGTGGGCCTATGCCCGGGTCGAGCCAGAACATGAAGCGGCCGGCCTCCCCCCATGCCAAGATAAAAATTTTGTAATAAATAATTTTGTTGTATTTCTTTTATTTTATTTTATGGATAAATATAAGAAAAATAGGCATAAAGCCAAATTTTTGTAAAGCCCATGGCTTATGTGCAAAAAGAAATGGCACATGAGCCATGGGATAGGCAAAATGCCATTTTGTGAAGCCCAAGGGGGTATGTGTAAAGTGTGTAGCCTATAAAGGCAAGGATAATGAAATATCACAACAACCTTTTCTCTCTCTAAAAATTTTTCCAGATCTGAGATCTTTTCTTGTTCTTCAAGGTTCCAAAACCCTCTTCTTTCTCTTGAATTAAATCAAGAGTTTTACTCTTCTTTTTATAAAACAAATTAGTTTTTCACCACAAAACCCAAAAATGGGAACTTGGATCTATCATTAGATCTCAAAAAGAAGAGATTTTTAGATCTCACATCTCTTGAGCCAGCCAACAGAGGAGGAAGAAGAAGAACCCATTTTCTCAACCAAAAATATATATTTTTTTTTCCAGGAGTTTAACTCCACTAATTTCTCTTCCGGGAGTTTCTGGGGCTAAAAGCCCTCTTTTCCTCGCCGGCGCGCTAGCGCTCGAGCGCAAAGCACCTACGTGCCGACACGTGGCGCGTTTGCGCTTCAGCGCACTGCGCGCGAGCGCAAAACGCCCACGTGCCGACACGCAAGCGCTCTTGCGCTCCAGCGCACTGCGCCCGAGCGCAAAGCGCCCACGTGCCGACACGTGGCGCGCGCGCTTGCGCTCCAGCGTACTGCGCCCGAGCGCAAAGCGCCCACGTGCCGACACGTGGCACGCTTGCGCTCAAGCGCACTGCGCCCGAGCGCAAAGCGCCCACGGGCCGACACGTGGCGCGCTTGCGCCCGAGCGCCCAGCGCTCATGCGCAAAGCCCCCACGTGCCGACACGTGGCGCGCTTGCGCCTGAGCGCACAGCACCTAAGCGCACAGCGCTCAAGGCGCTGGCCCTACGCATCCTTTGGATGTCTTTTCCCCCCCTTTTTTTTATATATACATGTATATATATATATATACATATGTATACATATGTACACATACACATACTCCGCAACATTCTCCCCCTTCAAAAAAATTTTGGGGCAGGGCGCTGCCCCGAACCCCGCAAGGGGGCTACTAGCCCCCTTGACCTCCAGCCCGCTATCCGGGTAGCGGGACCCCCGTAAAAACTCTGCGTGGCTCCCGATATATCCAAAACCCCCCTTTCAAAACAAAACACACGTACACTGCACATTAAGTTCGCATGACCAGTTTAACCCGTTAATCGGAGGTTCCCTCGCCCCAAAGGCGAGGGGTAATTAACGGCAGTTTATTCCGCGGCTGCCGGAGATTCGGATCCCCACAATCATTAAACCCCGGCCTACCCTAGACAGGGGGAATCTGTAGTACGCCTGAGAAGCGTGCGCGTATTCCCATCTCAATGTGGTGACGAAAAACACCTTACATAAACGAATCAAGAAATAATATGCGGAAGCAATAAATCCAATAAACAATAACATCTGGAAAGTACGTCCCAAATACGGGCTCACATTAGGAAATGAAAGTACAGAAATAAAACTAAACTAAACTAGGTACTAACAGCATCCTCACTGCTCGGCCTGATGGTGGAAATACTCCTGATCAGCCTGCGAAAGAGATAAAGGATCTGGGCCATGCAAAACCCAGACGTCAGTGCGTCATAATATCAATAATAATAAGCAACCAGGATACACGAGATATGCAGGCATGAATTATAAATAGTAACATGAATGTAATAAGTAAACACGGATATAGAACAGTGAAGTGTATCAGTATATGTGACGTGCAGTGATCAATCTAAACTGTGCTACTGGGTTATCTATTCTAAAGTTTGTTTGAAATCAATTAGTGTACTCCTCCATGTAACTCAAAAGAATATGTCCCGTTATCCCTCGGGACTACGGATCAGGTAGTGGGAGTCACGAATGACTCTGTTCCGTTATCCCCCGGGACCACGGATCAAGTAAGAATCACGAATGATTCTATCCCGTTATCCCCCGGGACCACGGATCAAGTAATACTCTTTTAAGCTACACTTCAGTTACACTTTTGATTTCCCCATACCCCAAGGTTATGTGTTCAAGTCAGGTATTGATAATCTGGAGCTAATGCCAACATAGGATCAAGCAGGTACATGTTTGTCTATATAGACAACAGGATACGTCCGTCAGGACGACAAGTAAGGATTATCGGCATTAGGAACAGGATCAGGTATCAAGTCAAGCAGTGGTATATCAAGTCATGTCAGGTAGTGCACATGTATCAAATGGATGCCCAACAGTAAAATGTAGCAAGTATCGAATCACGGTAAAAGTACGGATGCACCGTAAAACATAGATGCACAAATGTCTATCAGGGATTACATCTACAACTTCATGACTACGTATGATGTACATTATCAAGCATAGGGTGCTAATGTAACTGTAACATGATATAATATGACATGACATGCAATTAGATATATAATCAATAACACGGATACGAACGGATATTGGAAAAACGGTAAAACTGTAATATGGATGTACAATGCAGTAAACACGTGATATTTTTATTCATATGGATGTAAATATAATAGTATAGCATGTAGCAAGATAAACTTGCCTGATCGGATCTCACGACGGGTGCATACGGCACGTCCGACGTCGGGTAAACGTCGCAATATCCATACACGCGCACGGGGCAGGACCAGGCAAAGCAAGAACACGACCACGCTGCCTGGGAACGTCCACAGGGTCGCCCGGATCGTCAGCGACGAGCACGGCTCCGGCGGCGAGCGGAAAACAAAAACTAAGAAATAAGAAAAGAGAAGAAAGAAGAAGAAGAAAGAAGAAGAAGAGGGCTGTAGTTTGGTGCTCTGGGTTTGGGGTTTTGGGGCGAGGAGGCAAGGGGTGACGACGATGTGGGGGTTTTCCGGCGAAGTACACGGTGAAGGCAGTGGGGTTTCTTGATCGTCGGAGATTGGGTGGTGCAAGGGTTGGGGTTCGAGGTTTGGCTGGGGTGTTTGTAAGGGGATGGAGGAGGCGAGATCAATGGTGAGACGACGACGAGCGTGGTCGCCGGCGGTGGGGGCGGGGTGTGCAGGCGATGATGGGTTCTTGGGTTCGGGTGTTGGGTTGTTGCGGGGTTTGCAGCGGAGAAAGGAGGAGAGAGAGGTGAGGTGGTGGTCGAGGAGGGGAGGAGATGAGATCGAGGGTGGAGGCGGCGACGGCGAGGCGCGTCTAGGGCGTGGGTAAGATTCTCGCAATGGAGGCGGGAAAAAGGAGCGGGAAGAAGAACTTTGGGTTGTTTAAATAGTAAAATATACATATAATATAAATATAAATAGAGAGGAGAGATAGAAATATTGTTAGGATTAGATAGATTAGGATTTTAAAATATATTTTTAGTTTTTAAAATATATAACCGTGTGGATGTATATATAGTAAACAATTATATATTTAAAAGAATTTAATATTAAATAAATTTGAGTTTTCTGGCTAAAACAAAAATAGTCCAAAACACGCCCGGATCGGGTCTAAAATTATGGTTTGAAAATATGGATAATATACTTATCAACCAAAACCAAAATATGATATCCAGGTAACGAAAATGCATACCCCCGAGAACGGATACACGTAGCGTGCACGTAGCTATGCAAACGAGTCAGTTTCACTGAACATGACAAGAACACGGTGTACAGATGCTACCACAGGATTAGGGGTATGATGCAGGCCATGCTAGATATTTTAAAAATATTTTATTTAATTATATTTGTATTATTAAAAATATGCAGATGCCAGATATAATGCAGATATGCAAGATATAAAACATGACAGTGCACAGATTCTCATAACTAGCCAGGATAAATCATAAACAGAAATCAAGACAAGTTTTTAGCATGCGGGTCGGGTCGGATGCAAACACGGATACCAATTTCACTATTCACACCCAAAACACAATAAATCAAGAAATAGCCATAAATAGAGAAATACCCAAAAGAACTGGTATAAATGAACTAGGGTGTTACAGAAGTTACATAAGTTCTCCCTAAAATGGGACAGGGCCTTCCTCGTGACAGAGACATTGCCCGGTGGAGCCTACCGTCTCCAGGACTCCAAAGGGCGCAATTTCCTTCAGCCATATAACACTGAAAAGCTTAAGTTGTACAGATAAACGTGTTCCCCATTTTTTTCCTTTTTCTCGAATAATGTAATTTCTTTCTATATCAGTTAGATTTTCCAAACAAAATCCTCACGCAAATTAGACTTCGACACCGACCCGTAACCCCGCCCTTTCTTCTTTTCCTCGGGTCCGAGTTAGGAGACATGGAAGGGGCACGGGTTGACCAAAAAAAGGGAGGGGGATGGGGAAGAGAGAGATAATGCACGAAACCTTGACTAAAACAATTTTTTTATTACTCGAAGGTATTCTTGGCACCACAGTCTTACAACCATTACAGTAAAGGAGGAAGAGAATTAAGAAAACATTGATGATGGTACTCGGAAGAAAGCTCCTCCAGCCGAACCCAGGCAACCTTCGCCCGCTCCCTCTGGCGATGCCCGTGGACCCTAGAACCTACAGATTCACCGGGATCCCCAATCGTTGAGCACGACGCCATAACCAACCTTTGTTGAAAACATTCGAAAAGAATGTCCACCGAGTGATCCCTCCGGCTCTTCGAGATAAGGCCAAGCTCATGGGCCGTATGCATCTTATCAAACGCCTCGTCCAACGCCTGCGGGGACAGAACATTATAAAGACCTGGGGACGACCTCCATATTGCGTAGATCAACACTTGCAAGAGAGGAGATCGTCGAGGAAGAAGATGCCTGCAGTGCCCCTTCAAACGACTTATCACAGCCTCATACGTCGCCTCGGAACGGTCAAGACCATAAAAGTACATGTAGTCTCGGGACACGATCTCCCTGATGGTGTATGCGTGGCCCGTTATCTTCAAGAAACGTGGCATCTAGGAGGAATTCGATCACGCCTTCGACATTTATAGCCTCAACAAGAAATCTTCCAACGACCGAGATCTTCTTGCGCAACGACGCAAATCACAGGATGTCACACTTTCCCAATAAGGCACGACCACGTGGCACCTGATTGCATGTCACACTTTCCTTAAAATACGGGTCAAAGAAGGTTGAACGACATTTCCCAGAAAAACATAGAATCTGGGAAGCCCTTGCCAAAGGGCGGCCAAGTAGTTTCCTGCTCGGCTCATCCGCTAAGGGCAGCTTCCTGCCCACTCCGCGGATCCAAAGCCCTAGCTAAGAGGCGGCCAAGCAGTTTCCTGCTCGGCTCATCCACTGAAGGCAGCTTCCTGTCTTACCACTCTACGGATCCAAAGCCCTCGCTAAGAGGTGGCCAAGTAGTTTCCTGCTCGGCTCATCCGCTGAGGGCAGCTTCCTGCCCGACCACTCCGCGGACCTAAAGCCCTCACCAAGAGACGGCCAAGCAGTTTTTTGATCAGCTCATCCGCTGAAGACAGCTTCGTACCCAACCACTCTACGGACACAAATCCCTCGCCAAGAGGCGGCCAAGCAGTTTTCTGCTTGGCTCATCTGCTGAAGGCAGCTTCCTGCCCGGCCACTCCACGGATCCTAAGCCCTCGTCTAGAGGCGATCAAGCTTCTTCCTACCTGGCTCTTTCAAAGTCCAATTCAAACGCGGCGCACGATCAACTATCACCTCGACTCCGGGGTGAGTGGGACGCTGACCTACCTATACTTAGCGTCGTTCGATTTATATACTCGACGCACGATCGTCACCTCAACTCCGGGATGAGTGTGATGCTGACCTATCTATACTTGGCGTTCGTTTGATTTATATATGCAGCGCACGGTCGTCACCTCGCTCCGGGTGATGGCAAGCACCGGTCTACCTATGACTTGGCTTTCGCCTGCTCGTACGTTGCGCTCGCCTAGCACTCGATGCCCAACATCGCATGTGCTAGGTGTCCGCTGGACACCGACCTATCTACACTTGTGAAAATAGAAGCACTCTGAAGGTGAGATAAATTACTTGCAAGATAAAAATACTTGTGGATCAGTATACTTGCGAGCTAAAAATACTTTATTTATATCCAAAATTTTTATATAAGGTACTATGGGTTCCCCAGCTTTACAAAATGCCCGGAGGCTTACAAAATTTAGTGACTAAGGTGCGATAGCTCAAACTGCCTTCTCGGCCGCCGCTTCCCCTTGATCAGCGCCTCCTTCTGGGGCTACGATCGCAACGTCTGGCTTGGTGCTTCCGCCCGCCGCCTCGCCTCCCCCGGCCGGCTTGGCACCACCCCCCTACAGTGCTTCCTCGGCTAGGGGATACCTAGCACGGAGCTCTTGATCTTCGAACCCGGGCATGGCTTCCTTAACGGGATCGAGGGTGTTGTGTCACCTGACGACCGCGGAGTCGGCGAGATCGAGGTAGAACTGGCCAGAGGTCTTTTACTCTTCCACGGCCCTTTCCGCTCTTCCCTCCGTGAGCTTCGCCGCCTCGCAGGACGCCTGAGCATCCCTCTTGAACGAGTCTCTCTGCCTCTTCATGGCATCAAAGAGCCCGTTGAGCTCCCCTATCTAGGCCTGGATAACCTGGTTAGATTCAGTCAGGAGCCGATGGGACTCCTTCAACTTGGCGACCGTCAGGCTCTCCATAACCAACCTTGAATCAAGGAGGGCCGCCCCGCCTTCTCTTCCGCCTGTTGCAGCCGGGCAAGGAGCTCTTCTTCTCGTGAAGATGATTCGCCCGCCTTCTTCATCGCCGGGGCCACCTCCTCGAACTCTATTGCAGCGAGGAGAGCGCAATGCTGGAGGACCTTGTTAACCGCCGGAAGACGGACCGGGACGTTGGGACGTCTGGCCTGAATTCTGGGGGCAGATGCTATTTGGATTTATCCGTTCACCTCTCTAAAGATACCAAGTTGATTTATAGCACCGTATATCAGAGGTTTGGACGGATGCGACCGTTGTAGCAGACTTTATCAGATTCCCCTTCATTTTATGATGGGGTTTTGATTGCGGGGACGCTCTTCCCTGCAGGCGCTAACCCCTGCAGTTAATTACGTTACCGCATTACGATAACTACTTTCTCCTGCTCCGGAAGTTCACTTCGTGTCGTTTGTGTTTTTGTTTGTTTTGGTTGCCCGTGGATTGTATACGCAGACTAGTTTGTGTTGTCGCCCGTAGGACGCGGATTAGTCCAAATTCGTATATTTTAGATTTGGGCTTGAGTTGATTTAAGGATCATTAATCTGGTTTGAGATTAAGATCGACTTAAAACATATGAGCATTTGGGCTTAATTATTTTAGTTAAAGACCTCATGGTCCATTATCGCCATGTTTGGGACGGAGTTTTAGTTTAAGGATATTTCGGTCCATTATCGCCGTATTTGGGGGCGAATATTAGTTTAAGGATATTTCGGTCCATAATCGCCGTATTTGGGGGTGAATGTTAGTTGAAGGACATTTTGGTCCAACATTCCCATTTTGGAGATGAATATTAGTTTAAGGACATTTCGGTCCATTATCGCCGTGTTTGGGGCGAAGTTCTGAGGTGTGCACGTCAATTTGGAAGTGCATCAATGTATGACGAAGGAGTTGTTAGTTGTTGGGACAAGCCAAGCTCATGTTCTTTTTAAGAACTAAGTTCTTGATTCAAAGGAACTGAGACCCTGAAGTTTATGGACTCCATATTCTTTCTGTTTTAAATTTGTCCTTCCCTGAATCTTTGATTCTCAAGAACAGGATTTTCTCGATGAGAATTAAATTCTCAACTTGTGGGAGACTTGTCTTGTGGATTTCAGATCCAGAGAAAGAACTAAGTTCTTTTATGTCACGCCTCGCTTCCCAAAATCTGGAAAACGAGGGATGACTAGGCCTGATAACTGTTGTTATAAGCAAACTCGACTAGATGCAGATGATCTTCCCAGGAACCCTGGAATCCAGCATGCAAGCTCTCAACATATCCTCGAGTGTCTGAATCGTACGCTCGGATTGTCCGTCCGTCTGCGGGTGATAAGCTGTGCTGAACTTGAGGCGGGTACCCAAACTCTCCTGTAAGCTCCTCCAAAAGTGCAAAACAAATCTGGTGTCTCGATCTGACACAATGCTGACCGGAACTCCATGAAGTCACACTATCTCCTGCATGTATCTCTCCGCAAGTGACTCTGTCGACTGTCCCACTCGGAATGGTAAGAAGTGTGCAGCTTTCGTGAGGCGGTCGACGATAACCCAAATGGCGTTGTTGCCCCAAGGGCTCTGTGGTAAGGCCGTCACGAAATCCATAGTAATGTGCTCCCACTTCCATTCTGGTATCGAAAGCGGTTGTAACAGTCCTGCTGTCCTCTGATGTTCCGCCTTCACCTACTGGCGTACCAAGCACCTGGATACGAACCGCGCAATTTCTCGCTTCATCCCGTTCCACCAAAAGTGCTGCTTTAGATCTCGATACATCTTCATGCCTCCCGGATGCACAGAATAAGCTGAACTGTGAGCCTGAGCCAGTACCTCTTCTCGAACACCCCCTTTGGATACGCAGAGTCTGCTACCGAATCTCAGAGAACCGTCTTCATGTATGAGTAAGTCCGTTCTCAGCCCGGCTTCTACTTGCGCTCTGAACTTTTGCAATCGAGGATCATCCGCTTGCGCCGCCTTGATGCGATCCATAAGAGAAGACTGCACCTGTAGTTGCCAAAACAGCCTGATTGCGCTCGGTGTAACGACTTCAAGCTCGAGTCTCTGAAAACCCTCAATGATGCTCCTCTGACTGGTCAACATCATGACCGCTGGCTTGCGACTGAGAGCATCTGGTACAACATTTACTTCTCTCGGGTGATATTGAAGGTCCAAGTCGTAATCCGCCATCAGTTCTAGCCATCGGCGCTGCCTCATGTTTAGTTCTTTCTGAGTGAAGACGTACTTCAGACTTTTGTTATCCGTGTACACCTCCACCTTCTCGCCCAACAGGTAGTGCCTTCAGATCTTCAATGCAAAAACCACTGCGGCTAACTCCAAGTCATGTGTAGGGTAGTTCCTCTCGTGATTTCTCAGCTGTCGAGAGGCGTAAGCAACCACCCGACCGTGCTGCATCAGAACACAGCCTAAGCCCTTTCCTGAGGCATCACTATGTATCACCAAACCACCGGAATCATCTGGTACTGTAAGAATAGGCACCGTGGTTAACTTCTGCTTCAGTGTCTCAAATGCCCGAGTATACTCCTCTGTCCACACAAACGGCACCTCCTTCCGTGTTAGCCTCGTCAAAGGTTCAGCGATTCTTGAAAAGTCTTGGACGAACCGCCGATAATATCCTGCCAGTCCCAGAAAGCTCCTGATCTCGGCCACTGACTTCGGTGTTGGCCTATCTCTGACAGATTCTATCTTTGCCGGGTCCACTGAGATGCCTTCGCCCGAAACAATGTGTCCCAAGAACTGAACCTTGTCTAGCCAGAACTCACACTTGCTCAATTTTGCGTACAGCTTCTCTTCCCAAAGAATTTGTAGAACCGTGCGCAAATGCTCGGCATGCTCCTCCCGGGTCTTCGAGTAGACTAGTATATCGTTGATAAATACAACGACAAACGTGTCCAAGTACTTCGCAAACACCCTGTTCATCAAATCCATGAATATCGCTGGAGCATTGGTAACACCGAACGGCATCACGAGGAACTCATAATGTCCGTATCGGGTCCTGAAAGCCGTCTTGCATATATCCTCGGCCGCTACTCTGATCTGATGATAGCCAGAACGGAGATCCAACTTTGAAAATACTTTGGCCCCACTTAACTGATCGAATAAGTCGTCGATGCGCGGAATTGAGTACTTGTTCTTTATCGTGACTTTGTTCAGCTCCCGATAGTCTATACACATCCGCAGCGATCCATCCTTTTTCTTCACCAACAGAACTGGTGCACCCCACGGTGAAACGCTTGGCCGGATAAATCACTTCTCCAGGAGTTCTTCAATTTGCTTCTTCAATTCTGCCAACTCAACCGGTGCCATTCTGTACGGGGCCTTGGAAACTGGTGTTGTACCTGGAGTCAAATCAAACGAGAATTCCAAGACGCGTGGAGGTGGTAGACCTGGTAAATCTCAGGAAACGCGTCCAGGAAATCCCGAAAAATCTCTGGGGCTGGGTTCTCATCAATCTCCATAGCTGTCAACTCTTTTGGCTTGGCTCTATACTTGGCTGGCTCCAAGGATTCGCTCCCGCCTTCGAAAATAAACTCTGGGTGATTGGGAATGCGGAAGATCACATTTCTTGCTCGGCAATCAATAACTGCATGGAAGGTACTCATCCAATCCATCCCGAGAATTGCGTTATAGCTGCCTGTTCCGATCAAAAGGAAATTCGCATAGAATTCCCTGCCACACACTACAACCGGACATGATCTACATTCTCGACTAGATACTATAACACCATTACCCGTATGTATTTCCCAACTCTTGGTTAGTGGTTCATGTGGTATGTAGTGTGTATCAACGAAATGCTCAGATATGAAACAGTGCGATGCTCCATAATCAACTAGTACTCTAGCTGGTATGGAATGTACGAGTAGAATACCAGTGACAACTTCGCCTGAAGCCTCTGCCTGCTCGATGGTCAAGGTGAAAGCCCGTCCCTGACCGCGGCCTGTGTAGGGTTGCCTCTTCTCCTGTGATCTCTGCTGCTGCGGTCCAGACCCTCCCTGTAACTCTGTTCGCTCGGGGCACCCGCTAACTCTGTGCTGACTGGATCCGCAAATCAAACACTGTCCTTTGGCGCGGCGACAGTCCTTCTGGGTGTGCCCATCTCTGTTGCAATAGCCGCAAACTAAGTTCTTGCTCTGGGGGCGCTGCTGGGGCACGAATGGACGCTTCATCTGTGTCGTTCCTGGCCTGTGAACTGGTATGACTCCTCGAGACGGTGTGTGAGTACGCACTGGAACAACTGGGGGCTTCCTAAATTTGTTGATCAGCTTCTCCTGAATTCGTGTCGCGTTGAGTACCTGTGCAAAAGTCTGCAACTCGAGTGACGCGATCAACTGTTGTAGCTCGAAATCGAGTCCCTGTATGAAGCGCCTGGCCCTGGTGGCCTCTGAAGCGACCATGTACGGAGCAAATCGGCTCAGACGGTTGAATTCTGCCACGTATACATCCACGGGACGGCCATTCTGCTTCAGTAGGATGAATCTTTCTTCCATCTCTGCCTTGGCGGTTGAAGGGAAATAGTGGTCCAAGAAGCACTCCTTGAATTTGCTCCATTCGATTGGCCTTTCTAGTCTGCTTTCTTCAACTGACCACCAAGTACGTGCTTCGTCCTCCAACTGGATCCTTATCACATTCACTTTATCTTCATCGGGTACCCATGCGGCCGCCAGTAGGTTCTCCATATTGACCAGCCATTGCTCGGCCTCGAGTGGTTCGGCTAGTCCCATAAATGCAGCTGGATGTAACCTCCGAAAATCCGACACGATGCCAGCCCTGGCAGAAAAAGCTGGTGGAGCAGTGCCCTCGGGGGCGGTAATTGTAAGTCGACGTTAGACACCCAACATGATGCGGGGAGGCGGAATAGGTAAAACAATCATTTTGTTTAAACTAACATCGACTAACTTTACGGATCTTTGCTAAACCCTAACTAACAACAATATAGAAGTGATTAGCTACTATGAAAGATGATTATACCTAATGAATCAAGTCCTTCTTGTTCTCGTGGACCACCTCCTCGTCGGCTTCCTCGTTGTGATAGAAGATCCACCCGAGAGCTACTTCTCCAAGCTTAACCTCTCACTTGAGGTAACTAGGTTGCTATGAGTGCTAATCAAAGTAACCTAGAGGATATATAATAGGATTAGGGATCTATTAGTCTTTCTAACCCTTGGATCTCAACACATGAGAGGTTAGGGTTAGTTCTTTGAAGAGAGAGAGCTTGAGGAGAGAGAAGGTGAGAGTGAGAATGATAATGAATTATAACTCATTTTAGAATATATATGAAGCATGATAATTATTAAAATGAATAATATAATAATAATATCAACCATGCTTCATTAACTCTTTTTGGGTGAATCATCTCATGAGTCATTAAGCAATAAATGCTTCATTAACTCATTTGATGAATCACACCATGGGTCACTAATCCATTTAATCCAAATTCCACCTAAGCCTCCAACTCATCAATCTTCTAGAAGCTTCTCGACTAATTACGAGAATGCCCCTCCCATCCGTGAAAACACGGAAATACTGAGACTGTATAAATCCAATGATCCAATACTAGAATCTGGCTTAAACCAAAGCCTGCTAGTATAAATTGTCCGAATATCGTACGTGCGTAAAAATACGTATGTGTCCGAACCCTGCCGTAAAACCATACGACCTCTATATCGTTTCGCCCGAAGCAGGGAAACTCTCTGTGTGGGACTCTAAAGACTCGACACTACGCTGGCAGTGGGTTTAACCACAGACCGCAAGCGGCACTAACTGTACGTAACGGTCCCCAGGTAGATGTCGATAAGAAGGCCGATGAGGAAACCCATCCGAACTCCTACTGAGCCTGATGTGACAATCTCCGTACAGTCCGGTCTGTTCGTCTAAGACTATCGCATATCGGGCCTAGGGGGCGGCAAGCGTCAGTCCCCTAAAAGCGGTATAAGTCGTGTCGGAGCGAAGCCCATTACACCTTGAGAAACTACTGGAAATCCTACCAGTAAATCTCGTTTGCCCTGGCCAGGGACTTTGCGTAATGGCTCTCCAAACACAGGGCGATATCAACTCCCAATACCGAGAGAGACGAATCATATCTAACCGTCACTGCCTCTAAGTGCTTCGGGACTGCACCCAACTGTTACCTGTTTGCACGACTCCTTTGAGCCGTGGTAGGGTAGCAATCTAAGAACAGTGGGAACACACTCGAGACGAAGCAGCAGTGTCAAGTCTGCGGACTATGCTGTACTCATGTCACCTGGGAACTGTTAACTGACGACGGGTATAATACCAACCAACAGTTCCCTGCGAGTCCTGTCCGGTGTACCCGTAACCCAACGAGCACCTGTATACTATCTCCAGTACGACGTACTGATGGCTGTGGGACAGACCATCTCCCCAACTGGGATGAGAAGCGTACACACTAGTCTACTCCGGAGTATCGATGCCCTGTCTCGATAATCCTATGACTAGGGACCTAAAAAAGGATGTGCTTGTAGACTACCCAGCCCCCACTAGTGTGACTGCCATCACAACGCTGGTAGTTAAGCAAGATCCTAAGGGCTCTATCAATATGTATTCTCGATATGCTAACATATACACATATTAAGATAGATATAAACCAAGTAGCGTACTACAATGTTTAGAGAGACTGTTAATATATTTGTGAATATCCCAAGCTTCCATTAAGTAATATACAAGCTAGTATGATACAATAATGGCCCCTAGGGCATATACACTAACAATCTCCCACTTGCACTAGGGCCATGTACTGGCGTATCGAAGACCTATCATCTCGAGTAGCCTCTCGAACTGAATCTGAGGTAAGGCCTTAGTGAATGGATCTGCAGTGTTCTCCTCTGTAGGAACTCTCCGGACCTCGATCTTCTGGCGATCTATGATCTCCCTGATCAGGTGATACCGCCTCAAGATGTGTCTGGACTTCTGATGGGACCTGGGTTCCTTCGCTAAAGCTATAGCTCCGTTGTTGTCGCAATACAGCGGTATTGGATCAACAATGGTAGGAACCACCTGAAGTTCTGTTAGGAACTTCTTCATCCAAACTGCTTCTTTTGCGGCATCGCAAGCAGCGATATACTCCGCTTCCATCGTCGAGTCAGCAACGGTGTCCTGCTTGGAACTCTTCCAGCACACCGCCCCTCCATTGAGGGTAAAGATATAACCTGACATGGACTTGGAGTCATCCTTGTCACTCTGGAAGCTGGAGTCGGCAAAAGCCTCGATCTGGAGGTCTTTTCCGCCGTAAACCAAGAACATATCCTTAGTCCTTCTCAGGTACTTGAGAATGTTCTTTACTGCTATCCAGTGCTTCTCCCCTGGGTCTGACTGATACCTGCTTACCACGCTCAGTGCGTAAGCTACATCTGGTCTGGTGCACAACATCGCATACATTATATAGCCTACCGCAGAAGCGTAGGGTATAACTGACATGCGATCCCTTTCCAAATCAGTCTTGGGAGACATCTCTTTGGATAGGGTGATTCTGTGAGAAGCCGGTAAATTACCGCGCTTAGAATCTTCCATACTGAATCTTTTCAGTATAGTGTTGATATACCTGGACTGCGAAAGTCCAAACATCCTCTTAGATCTATCACGATAGATCTGGATCCCCAAAATGTAAGAGTCATCACCCAGGTCTTTCATGGTGAACCTGTGTGACAAGAATCCTTTGACAGATTGTAGCATAGGAATGTCATTTCCTATTAATAGAATGTCATCCACGTACAAGACGAGGAATACGACAGTTCGTGCTACAATTTTACTATATATACATGGTTCATCTGGATTTTTGATAAAGTCATATTCTTTGACCGTTTTATCAAAACAGATGTTCCAACTCCGCGATGCCTGCTTTAGTCCATAAATGGACTTAAGCAACTTGCACACTTTCCCGCTGCTCCTACTCTGATTGAAACCTTCTGGCTGATCCATATAGACGCACTCTTCTAAATTACCATTTAGAAAAGCCGTCTTTACGTCCATCTGCCAGATCTCATAATCATGGAAGGCGGCAATAGCAAGAAGGACCCGAATGAATTTGAGCATAGCCACTGGAGAAAAAGTTTCGTCATAGTCCAAACCAGGTCTTTGATGAAAACCCTTTGCAACAAGTCTAGCCTTATAGGTTTCCACCTGTCCATCTACACCAATCTTTTTCTTGAAGATCCATTTGCATCCTATGGGTTTTACCCCACCTGGAGCAAAGTCCAAAGTCCATACTTTGTTGGTGTACATGGACTCCATCTCGGTCCGCATTGCATCCAGCCATCTTACCGAGTCGCCGCTCTGGATGGCCTGCTGGAAGCTAGTAGGTTCATCATTATCAATGACGCAATCCTCTCTATCCCCATCTATGAGAAAACCGTAGTATCTCTCAGGCGGATGAGACGGCCTACTACTCCTGCGGAGGGGTGCGGGAATGTCCTGTTCTTCTTGAACTACTGGTTCTACCAAACTTTCAGTAGTAGTTTATGGTTATGGAATTTCTTCCAGTTCTATTGTGCTCCCACGCTAGCTCCGTTAGCAACCTGGAGGGTCATATCACCAACCTTCAGCACTCTACGGTTTCTCAGTGCCTGAAGTCGAAGCCACGGCTTGCTTCGGGTCCTGGTTCTTGGCAATCCAAGCTTTGCAATCTTTCTTCCAATGACCTTTCCTACGACAGTAGAAGCACTCGTCCTTTGCCACTACTGGCACTGCAACCTTTGTCTTTCCCTTAACTCCCACCTTACCAACACCACCTCTCGGTTTGGTAGCGGCCTTCTTCTTCCTTCCTTTGGCCCTTCCCTTGGACCTGGAAGAGGAAGTACCGCGAACAAACATAGTGGGTGTTTCCCTTGCTTTCTGCAAGGTGCCCTCTGTACTCCTCAACATGTTAAGGAGTTCTGGAAGTTCAACTTCTTTTCCTTGAATGTTGAAATTCAGAATAAACTGGGCGTAGGTGGAAGGAAGGGAATGAAGAACCAAGTCTGTATAGAGCTCATTCTCTAAAGTCGTCCCGAAATCCGCGAGCTCTTCTATATAGCCAATCATCTTTAGGACATGTTCTCCTACAGATGATCCGACGGCCAGCCTCGACTGAAACAAGTTCTTCGAGGTCTCGTATCTTGCTATATGAGATTGCTCTCCATACAGATCCTTTGTGTGGAGAAATATGGATTCAAGATCCATATTCTCGTGCCTCCTCTGATATTCATTATTCATAGAGGCAAGCACGATGCATTTGGCCTTCGCGCAATCTAACTCCCAGATCTTGTGGATTTCCTTATCCGCAATACTAGATTCTGGACCAGGGACAGCAGGTGCCTTAGCAGTAAGGACACACCCCAATTTGTCAAAAGTCAAAGCCATCTCGACATTCCGGAATCAATCTTTATAGTTTGGCCCTGTCAGAATATTTTTCTCTAATAGTAACTTAAGGCCTGTCATGTTCTGGGTCGCTGCAATGAGAGAGAGAGAGGGAATACTTTAGCATGATGCTCTTGCAAGTTTAGAGTGGTTTTAAGTTTATCTAAACAGGATGGCTCCCACTGTTTCTTGAATCCCTCCTCAAACCAAAAAGGAAGAACTAGTCGAGACTATTCTCACCGTACAATACTTGCTTAACCGTTCAGCCAGGCCGGTGCCGGTACTTCGAGGGAGGTTTTACAACGCTTTCGCGAAATTCCTTAATTAAATAACCTCTTTTCTCTGGGGGCGTAGCCCCGCTGACACCTTTCTCGACACCTACTTGGTTTATAGCATTGATCGTTAAGTGACGAATCTCCTGATGAGTAGCGGATACTCACAGTAGGATCGGGATCCAAATATCATCGTGTGATAAAGCTGAAGGAATCCTACCGGATTATCACACTCCAAATGGTATGCAACTCTTAGCAAATTTCAGTTTCTTTAGAAATTCCGGTATAAATTTCTGCCCCATGCTCTTATGACCTTAGCGTTGGTCAAAATGTCATAAGTCACATGTCAAGTTCTACCCATCATTATCTTGTTAATTTGAACCCATCCGTACATACCCCTGACGTTGGCCAAATGATAATACGACTGTCCCAAACTAACTCATCTATCTATGCAACAAATGAATACCCAGCAGCTACCAAACACTATGCCTTGGCGTTGGTCAAAATACATAGCTTGAATACTACTGAATACCCAAATGAAATGACGGAGGGCTACGAATGGTTTTGGCGAAACCGTGAACGTAGTGAACTTGATATGATCGAAGGAACCTGATAGCTTTTAAAAGGAGTGGTTAAAGCTCCGCAATTTAAAAAATATCATCTGTTTTAAAATAACCGAGTGGTTTCTTTTAAACTGTTCCAACGATTTAACTTTGGTTTATTTTCTTTGCATTAATATAATGCGTCCCATCAATTAACCTATCATTGCAGAAAACAACGAAAATACAACGTCCTCTTATGCCATCCGCATTCACCACTATGTCCCGTCATTCACCCGTTAGGTTACTTAACTAACGACAGAGCTGGGGCTGGGCTAGCGTGGGTGCAAAACATAAGCGACGCCTAATAGATATCATATATAGATATTGTACATTCGTCAGACGCAATAATAGGCATTCCAGATCACAGATGAACATATTGGATTTTCTACGAATCCGCATTCCTTTTGAGCCTGCAAAGAAAGACGGATTACACAGTCGCGATGAATAGCCAAAACCCCATCCTAGACCCCTACGGGTACGGCAAACTACCCGTCTAGTATCCGAAGTGAAGCGGTCTCCCTCAACAACGTGAGTAGCCCACTAAACACTTCAAAGTACCCGGTAGTTTGTGCACCCCATCTTGGGTCTATCCTAGAAGCAAAAAACAGTAAATGAAATAATACAACGGTGGCTACAACCTCAACCAGGATGTGCCCCGCAAAAAAATATTACAACAATTTACAAATTACATTTGAATGAAAGAAACACTCGTCTCACATCCCCAGCTATCCATTCATGACAATCCAACAAGTCCACAAACACAAACCAGTAAAAACCATTACAGAAATGTGCAACCCCCTGCTAACCGACATACTAGCAGTTAGGGGAGGTTTACGAACACATTAAACACATCACGGATATAATCAAGTTAGCCAAACATCTTAGAATTTCGATCAAGCAAACACAAATGATTCTACTCCAAATAATTCTCTGTGCACCTGAAACCTGAGCAGAAACAAAACATCCCAGAAAATACAAAATCAACTCAAAAGAATTACTGGGCAAATTTGGGCTGACTCGGCTTCAAGTCGGCCGCGGATTCGCGGCGGATCGCTCTGGATCGGCAGCGGTTCCGTGACGGTTTGGCCGAGTTACGATCCCAAATTTCTCCAGTAATCTTATAATTCCCTGCTTGTATTTTTAAGGGTCCCTGAAAAAATTTTAGACCCTGTTTTAAAATCGGCAGAAACTTGGTTAAAATGATGTTTTTTCGGGTTCGTTTTGCGATCGAATTTCTAACGACTTTGCTAATAAGTTAGTTATGGTTTAGCGAGGCTCTGATACCACTGTAAGTCGACGTTAGACACCCAACATGATGCGGGGAGGCAGAATAGGTAAAACAATCATTTTGTTTAAACTAACATCGACTAACTTTACGGATCTTTGCTAAACCCTAACTAACAACAACATAGAAGTGATTAGCTACTATGAAAGATGATTATACCTAATGAATCAAGTCCTTCTTGTTCTTGTGGACCACCTCCTCGTCGGCCTCCTCGTTGTGATAAAAGATCCACCCGAGAGCTACTTCTCCAAGCTTAACCTCTCACTTGAGGTAACTAGGTTGCTATGAGTGCTAATCAAAGTAACCTAGAGGATATATAATAGGATTAGGGATCTATTAGTCTTGCTAACCCTTGGATCTCAACACATGAGAGGTTAGGGTTAGTTCTTTGAAGAGAGAGAGCTTGAGGAGAGAGAAGGTGAGAGTGAGAATGATAATGAATTATAACTCATTTTAGAATATATATGAAGCATGATAATTATTAAAATGAATAATATAATAATAATATCAACCATGCTTCATTAACTCTTTTTGGGTGAATCATCTCATGAGTCATTAAGCAATAAATGCTTCATTAACTCATTTGATGAATCACACCATGGGTCACTAATCCATTTAATCCAAATTCCACCTAAGCCTCCAACTCATCAATCTTCTAGAAGCTTCTCGACTAATTACGAGAATGCCCCTCCCATCCGTGAAAACACGGAAATACTGAGACTGTATAAATCCAATAATCCAATACTAGAATCAGGCTTAAACCAAAGCCTGCTAGTATAAACTGTCCGAACATCGTACGTGCGTAAAAACACGTATGTGTCCGAACCCTGCCGTAAAACCATACGACCTCTATATCGTTTCGCCCGAAGCAGGGAAACTCTCTGTGTGGGACTCTAAAGACTCGACACTACGCTAGCAGTGGGTTTAACCACAGACCGCAAGCGGCACTAGCTGTACGTAACGGTCCCCAGGTAGATGTCAATAAGAAGGCCGATGAGGAAACCCATCCGAACTCCTACTGAGCCTGATGTGACAATCTCCGTACAGTCCGGTCTGTTCGTCTAAGACTATCGCATATCGGGCCTAGGGTGCGGCAAGCGTCAGTCCCCTAAAAGCGGTATAAGTCGTGTCGGAGCGAAGCTCATTACACCTTGAGAAGCTACTGGAAATCCTACCAGTAAATCTCGTTTGCCCTGGCCAGGGACTTTGCATAATGGCTCTCCAAACACAGCGCGATATCAACTCCCAATACCGGGAGAGACGAATCATATCTAACCGTCACTGCCTCTAAGTGCTTCGGGACTGCACCCAACTGTTACCTGTTTGCACGACTCCTTTGAGCCGTGGTAGGGTAGCAATCTAAGAACAGTGGGAACACACTCGAGACGAAGCAGCAGTGTCAAGTCTGCGGACTATGCTGTACTCATGTCACCTGGGAACTGTTAACTGACGACGGGTATAATACCAACCAACAGTTCCCTGCGAGTCCTGTCCGGTGTACCCGTAACCCAACGAGCACCTGTATACTATCTCCAGTACGACGTACTGATGGCTGTGGGACAGACCATCTCCCCAACTGGGATGAGAAGCGTACACACTAGTCTACTCCGGAGTATCGATGCCCTGTCTCGATAATCCTATGACTAGGGACCTAAAAAAGGATGTGCTTGTAGACTACCCAGCCCCCACTAGTGTGACTGCCATCACAACGCTGGTAGTTAAGCAAGATCCTAAGGGCTCTATCAATATGTATTCTCGATATGCTAACATATACACATATTAAGATAGATATAAACCAAGTAGCGTACTACCATGTTTAGCAAGACTGTTAATATAACTGTGAATATCCCAAGCTTCCATTAAGTAATATACAAGCTAGTATGATACAATAATGGCCCATAGGGTATATACACTAACAGTAATGAGGGCGGAGGGTCCCCCTACTGCGGTAATAGCCCTGAGTCTCTCGATGTGTAGGTCCGTCTTTCTCTCCTGAGCTTCTGCGAGGGTCGTCAGTGCACTCAAGATCCTCTCCGTGCGATCCTGAGAACTTGAGTCCGGGGAGTGGTCGTTCGGGGACGTCATATCATTGGAAGATATTTAAAGGATATGATTAGATACAAGGATGAAAGTCAAGAATAGTGAAGCGAAAATAATGTAATACAGTGTATTTGATGTTATCTCTTACTACTACACGCGACTCTGATACCAACAAAACCATGTCACGCCCCGCTTCCCAAAATACAGAAAACGAGGGATGACTAGGCCAGCCATGCTCCTACGGTCAAGGAATAGTCCCGCCGTAGTCACACTTCGGCTTCTAGCATTACATGGTAATCAGTCAACAAAGCACAGAAGTAAAGGAAATACATCACTAAATTATTACATAAACTTTCATTGTTCACAATTTACAATAAAACAAGGAAAAGAACTACTAACCAAGTTCGAATATATGGTTTCTTTAGGGAAAGCAGTAAAAGTGAAGGAGGTACTCCCGACTAAATCTCCGCAAGCTCGAAGGGCAAGTCCGACTCCTGTACTGGTTCTTCCTCGAGATCTGAGCATGCATACTCAGGTCGTCAGAGCGATATTATAGCAATATCATAATAGTGACAAGGAACAAGCAAAGAAGGTAATGACAGTGGAAGTAAAATGCAGGTAATCAATATGTCACTAACTGATGCAAAGTATGATCTGTGTCCCTATCATTCTCTAAGTCATCTTTGAAATCGAGTTGTGGAAAGGAGGATTATGTTTAACGAGGGTCTCGTACATACCCGAGACTACGGCCCGCTATCGCCTGGGACATAACCCTGTCAGCCGGACCGCTAGGCCCAACCTAATATATATAAGAGTCGTTGTTCGAATGATCATCCTCTAAATCACTGTCCTCGCTAAATACAATGCTCTTTCCACTTCGATTTTCCCTTTTCCCCCAGATTTACACTATTTATGAGTATGGTCTAGTCGTGTACAAGTATGCACCAATAACACGGTTTTTGTCACTGTTCGCTGTATTGTTCACTGTCACGAATCATTCACTTTTTCACTGGCGTACTTGACACTCCTAAATCAATACCATTCACGCACGACAATGCATTGTACACTGAATAATAACACGCACTATCACTATAAGTATGGCAGTTGGGTAAAATATGTGCATTTATGCCGTTAACAAGTCATGTGTAATACGAACTATTATGCACCTTATGAGCTGATAAAAATTGCAGTAAATCATACGTTCACAATTCAATAAAATGATACAAAAGTGGTAGCAAGTAACTTCAGTCAGAAGTTCAATAAAATTTATTTCATTGCAATCGGATTTCGGGTTTGCAAGTTACAGTCGTTTCATGTTAAGTGTTCGCTACTGGAAATTCAGTTCCTGAACTGAATGTCCATTTCGCAACACAATTTTCATCCTGTTGGGATCAAAATTAGGCGACGCTATAGTTGAACGAAATTCAGGTTTATCAATAGGGCGTCCAACGCACTAGACGGATTCTCGATCGCGCCTCTATGTCAGAAGTTATGTACTGTACAACAATGGGTATCAGTTCTGTTTCTGTTTGGGACTGCTATATGTCCTGTTACTCTAAATTACAGTTTAAATAGTAAACGACAGTGAAAAGGGGTGAAATCACTTTCATTAGTTATCTAAATGTTTCATCTTCGCTATGGTATAGGGTTCCACAATATAACAAGTTCAATCAGCAAAGGGTAAGCATTACGAGATGGAAATTAACAGCCAGAGCTACTTTGGACTGCAGTCCAGAGCCGCTCTCCGAACCAGTTTCCGTCATCTTTTCAGCATATAAACAATTTAAAACTTTTATTAGGTTCTAGATCGTCGTGTCGGATTCGTTTTGAGCCCTCGAACGCATCATTCCAATTTATAAACAATTAGTTATGATTTTTACAAGTTTCAGACGCGGGAAATTTTCAGTTTTAACGGGTGTAATTGGGGATGATCGTTCACGTCAGTAACGACGGTATTTTTCAGCCAAGTTTTAACACAATGTTCATTACTACACGGGCCAGCTTATTTGATCAATCTCCGTCAGTTTAATGGAAGGTTTTCGTTCGGGTTTTGCATCAAACACTTGCGTCATATAAATTTACACGAATTGTATACACGGAATTCATAGGATTTTGAATTGTAACAGAACAATTTAGCATATAGCAAGTAGGGTACTTGCCTGGAGATGACGATGGCACAGTAGCGGTCTATGAACGATGGCAAGGGATCGACGCACGCGCGGCTAGGCACGACATGGCGACGGCGACAGCTTTGTGCTCGGCTACGCTCAACTGCGGCTCGTGATCACTGGAGGCGGAGTGGGGTGCTGTGAAGCTCATGGGGGTGTGCTAGGGTCGGCGGTGGTCGGCGGAGGTAGCCGGGGAGGATGAGGCGGTCGCCGGTGAGGGTGCAGCGAGAGGGTTTCGGGACTCGAAGCTTGGTGGCCGAGGAGAGAGGGAGGAAGCAGTGGGTGGTGCTCGGGTTGGTAGGAGATGATGCCGATGACGCAGAGGGGTCGACGAGGTGGCCGGCGGCACGATGGGAGCGGGGTGATCGTCAGCGAGATGGTGTGCAGGGGAGGCTCTGCGGTGGGTTGAAACAATGGTGAGGAGTTGCGATGGGTTAAGGTGGTTGTCGGTGGTTGTGGTCGTCGTCGTGGGGCTCAGCGGGAAGGTGTGGACGGTGGTCTGAGGAGGCTCGGAGATGGGAGGAAGGAGGAGAGAGGAGGTAAGTGTAGTGAAGAAAAAATGCAGCGGAGATGAACGCTCGTCCTTGTATTGGGGTGAGGGGGACGAGGTCGAGATGGGTACGCAGGCGCGAGCGCGATCGTGGGTCGGGGTCGTGGGTCGTAGGGCAAAGAAGACGGGGACGTTGGCGACGACGTGGGCACGTAGGGGGAAACGAGTGGGAAAACGAGAAGGGAGTGGGGAAGAAAGGTTAACGGGTCGGGTAGGTTTGGGCGCTGGTTGGGTAGAGGCATGGGCCGGTAAGGAGTTGGGCCGGGAAAAGGGTTAGGGATTTATTCATTTATTTAGTTTTTTGTGTAAAGGGAAAAAGAATATGGAAGTGGGCTAGGCTTGTGAATTGGGTTTATTTATTTTGTTTTGGGCTTTAGTTTAAATCTTCAAGGAATTTAATTACTAAGAACCCAGCAACCAATTTTATACAAAATAATACGAGGAAAAAAATAGGAAAACATTCGGGGGACTTGGAAATATAGAAAAATTGTATTTACGGAACTGGGAATTTACATTTTAGAAGGGTTCAACCCTTAAATATGTTAGGTAAAGGAGATGTTTTGATCTCGACGTTCTCTTTACTTAGGGTTTCGAGAATGGAGCTCTCCTTCTTTTCGTCACTCTCTCTCTCTCTCTTTATGTGTGTGTGTGTATCTCCCCCTCCCTTTCTTTCCTCTTTTTTTTGAGACTTGAAGTCTCGGTGCTTTATATAGTGGAGGTAGATTGTTAATTGGTTTTGAGAAAATCTCTCATTGAGAGATTCCAATTGACTTAATCAAACTCAAAATTGAGTTGGGGAATTTTACCAACCATTGGATCTTTGATCCAAGGACTTTTGTTTTTACAGAATTTGATTTTGGGTTTTTGAAGAGATTAGGGAAATATTTTCCCTATACAGAATTTATTCTGTAAAACGGTGATTTTTAATCACTATTGGATTTTTTAATCCAATGGTTCTCTGTTTTACAGAGAGCAATCTTTCTTATTTAGAAAGATTGAGAGAATATATTCCAAAATAGAATTTTATTCTACAATTGGATTTTTGATCTAACCGAGAGTAACTTTTTTATTTCGGAAAGATTTGGGAAATGTTTTCTCCCAACAGAATTTAATTCTGTATTTTGATGATTTATCGTCTCCGTTGGATCTTTGATCCAACGGTTCTGTTTAACAGAGAGTATTGTAGAATTTTAATTTTATCTAGATGCTGGCTTTTACATGTCGTGCACGTGGGTGCCACTTAAAAATTTAATTTTTAAGATGGGTATTCATGTGCTTTGCACATTGGCGCCCGCATGAGGAGTATCTGCGGCGCCATCTAAGAGTTTAACTCTTATATAATGAACTCTTCTGTACTTTGCACATTGGCGCCCGCGTGAGGAGCACGTGAGGCGCCACCATAGGATTTAATCCTATAAAATTGGTTCTGACGCTGGCGCCCTCGTGAAAAGCACGTGAGGCGCTGCCTCATTGAACTTTGAACAAAGCTTTGCTCTTTTATTAGGTTAAATATTGGGGGAACAATTTCCCCCCACCGTTGTGCTCACATGGCTTGCACGTGGGTGAAACGGTGTCATCTTTTCCACCGTTCGATACCCCGGGGAGTTGAACCGTCCCTTCATGTTTTATAAATAGGGCCTTTAGCCCTTGAGATGACTGCCGTTTCATCATCCTCTTGAGTTTTCTTCTTCCTTGAGAATTTAATTCTCTTTTCAGAGTTTAGATCTTTGTTCCCATAACTTTCTCAGAGTCAAACTTTGTCAAAATTTGGTAAGAAACATGACCATGATTTAACTCTTAAGAAATTTTTAGAAGAACCCCTTCTCATTTTGGGTTTTTTAACCTATTAACAAAGCTTTGCTCTTTTCTTGGAATTGTCTCTTAGAGATCTTAAAGCTGTTAGTTAAGTAGACCATGGGTCTTAGAGATTTTAGGGTTTTGCCATGTTGGTGACTTTGATCTTTGAGGGTTGTTTGGAATTTAATTCCATTTCCTGTGGGGATTTCTGGGACTTCATCCCTTTATCAGAGGAATTTAATTCCAGTTTGTTCCATAGAACTTAGCTCTGAGAAAATTCCTTTGGGAATTTTATTCCCTTTTTTATTTTCTTTTTTAGGGTTCTTCTTGCAGATTGAAATCTGTTGTAGAATACATTTTCCGAGGGTATTAGGAGTTTAACTCCACAGGTTAATGAGATTCTTTATTAAATGAGAATCCTTTTGGATTCTTACAATGAATGCCTTCCTCGTCATTGACGGGGGCGTTAGAACCATTGTAATTTCTTTCAAGATTATAAGAATTTTGATATTTTGATTGCTAAACCCCTTACAGGTTTTTCTTTGCAGATACTATGGCGTCTCGTCTTTATGATCTTGAAGAGATTATCTCTTATGAAGATATTCGCATCCAACGCCGCTGTCAAGGCCAGGAATTTACTGATGCCCAATGTGCCGAGGTGATGCATCGCTTTGATGACTACAACGGTCGATTACTCCGCCGTCGTTCTGCTCTTTTGAAAATTATCGTTGGGTCAATTTAGGAAGCAATCCCTGAGCTTGACGAGACTATGCTGCTCAAGGCACTTGTTGATGCTAAAGACAAGGTGCATTCAGTATATCTGATGGGTCTGATCTCAAAGAAGCGGAGAGATAATCTTGTCAATGTTTTGCATCGCGTCTTCCAACAGAAGGCGATAATATCCGCGTACCAGAGGACGGACGACATTAGCGGGGACCCCGACGCTTGCATTCGTGAGAAAATGCATAAGAAAATGGCTAAAGAAGCCAGAAGCACTTTGCTCAAACTTGCTTCTAAGTTCATGAATCCGTGTCCGGAATTCAGTGTCTTGTCGTTGTAAACATTTTTTTACCACCAATGTATAAATTCCTTCAAAGTATGAATGACAAAACTCCCCCTTTCCTTTATGCCAATACTCATATGTGCCTCACGTGAAGTGTTGTTATACATATATAAAAATTGTTGCCGGCGCCCACGTGTTACGCGTGTGAGGCGCTGCTGAGGATTTTAATCCTAAACTAGCGCCGGCGCTCATGCGTTACGCACGTGAGGCGCTGTTGAGGGAATCGTTTCACTTTCTTGCTCTGATTCCCATAAGCTAACCTTTTCTTTTCCCATGCTCTTTATGTCAGGACTTAGAAATAGTTCCACCATGCAAAACATTTTCTGTGCCTAGACTTGAATACTTCTCTTTATAATCTGAATCTATGTTTTCATCTTTCTTCACAAGGAGGGTGCCATTTTCTTAACAAACCAAGAGTTATGGCTTGCAATCGTCCACATGCTCGTCAGCAACCATGGGAAGTACCTATTGAGGGAATTGTTCCCCATTTTGCTGCGCGACTAGTGGATCATGTTCTCACTGATGACCAGTGTGACACGGTGATGCACGAGCTTCTGGCTCGTAGGAGCTCTCTTCTTCTTGTCGGTTCCATTTGGCTCCGGATGATCTTCTCGTCTGTGCTCGCTGACATCCCCCATCATCCAGCGGAGATAACTCCGGCGATACTCGACGCAGCGGAAGACAAGATCGAAGGCTTTTATAAGGCGTGTTTGATTTCCCAGCCTCTGAAGGACCGCTCTGTTCAATTGCTAAGTCAGATGCGGGCTCGACGGGCCGTCATGTTCGCCTTCGCTGATAGGCATGGCGCTGACCGATGGGGAGTGACCCCTCACGAAGATCGCCGCTTCGACATGGTAGAGAAAGTGGAGAGGGAGTTAAAGAATTTTGTTTATTGTTTTATTAATCCCTGTACCTCCGATCCCATATTTGGTGATCTTTTTTCTGTGGAATAAATAAATAAAAATTTGTTGACCAATGAACGTTTCATCCCCAACACATATTCATATGGGCATCTTGCCTCTGCATGTATGCTTTGTATTTTAAACTTTAGAAGTTTCTGATGCATGCATCTAGACATAGGTGAGTACTGGACTAAAGCTTCCCCCTACCACCTTGCTCATAGGGTATACCTATAATGCATAGCATATGGCTGGTTTCGGGCTGGTACGTCATACACACTTTTTATAAGAATTTTGATCTTGAGAAGATAGCGAGCGGACACAAGCGTCGTCATCTATCGTTAACTCAGATCTTGATTCTTAAGAAATATAGTTCTGAGCCCTAAGGCCTATGAGTTGCACCTTTCTGCTTCTTGATGTCTTGATTTGGCGTAAAGTAGTTTATATACTCATTTCGGAGTTTCTAGTTTATGTACTCATTTCGGAGTTTGTAGTTTATTCACTCGTTTCGGAGTTTCTAGTTTGTGTACTCATTTCGGAGTTTGTAGTTTATTCACTCATTTCGGAGTCTCTAGTTTATGTACTCATTTCGAAGTTTATTTAGTTTACCGCCCTTGGGTTTACAGGCAAACTTGTTCCAACATTATATGCAGATAACCTCCATTCTTTACGACAGAGGTCCGTTAGGTTTGTGGTACTAGGGTTTGATCTGTGGTACCGTTGCGTTGACTGGTGTATTCCTCGTTATGCAGTCTTCAAGCTGTTGTTCGAGTAGCCCCGCGACTTTCGTGTCTCTGATCCCTTCGGGGGCTGGACAAGACGTCTTCAAGTAATTTCCTTAGGTCATATTACCGTCGGAATGGTAAGCGTTAGGAATATGCCAAGACGTTTCTTATTTGAGGTTAGGCTCAATTTGGAGCCCCGATGAGTCAAAACCACTTCGCACTGGCGTGGGATAATCTCTGATAGTTTTTTAAGCTTTATATAAGTTGCCTTCAAGACCCGAAGTTGGGAATATGCCGTTGCTTTATTTTTTGTTTTGACGATGTCGCGCCGATTCTTTGCTGAAGTAGGGTAGATATCTGTAAGACTTCTATGCTGTATGTATTGCAATTGAAGTCCGGAGTTAGGAATATGCCATTGCTCCAATTTTATATGATAGCCGCATTCGCATCCTGCTGAAATGAGGGGAAATGTCGAGATGGTCTCTAGGTTGAATATGTGCCGTCGAGACTTGGAGTTAGGATTTTTCCGTGACTCCATTTTTGTTTTGACCTTTGGGTCTTTTGCTGACGTTGCGTCTGCATCAAGAAGGAATGTCGAGCTAGTCTCTGGGTTGTATATAAACCGTCAAGACTTGGAGTTAGGATTTTGCCATGGCTCCGTTTTTGCTTTAACTTTTGGATCTTTTGTTGACGTTGCATCTGTATCCCGCTGGGATGAGAAGAACGTCGAGCTGGAGCTAGGATTTTGCCATCACTCCTTTTTTATTTGTTGACGTTGCATCTGCACCGAGAAGGAACGTCGAGTTGGAGCTGGGATTTTGCCATTTCTCCTTTTTGATTTAGCTCTTTAGAGCTTTGCTAACATCACGTCTGCACCCTGTTGGAATGAGAAGAGCGTCGAGCTGATCTTTAGGCTGTAGATGTTGCCATTAAGATCTGGTTCTCCCTTTGATGAAGCCTGGTGGGAAAATATGGTCCCTTTTCCTTTATTTGTGTCCATGGATCATGTACAAGAGTCAATATGGACATACTTGCAGGGCCGAGGAAACTTTATTTTATTTAATTTTTTTATTGCCGCGATGCTCTATCTTTTTAGCTTTTCATATCGCGAAAGTCGCGATTGCCCAATCATTTCGGCTATTTTTTTTTATTTTTACTCGTTTTTTATTGCGAGTTGCCCAAATATTTCGGCTGTTTTTACATGCGTATTTTTTTGCGACTCGCTGAGTTTTATTATGAGTCGGGAACTTGAGATCCGATACCAATCTTGGCATCAGCATCGCTGCAACCGAAATATTGCCAGGAGCAAATCATCATTTGCCTTTGTGAGAACTTGAAATTTGATATCTATTTAGGCATCAGCATCGCTACAACTGGAATGTTTTCAGGAGAGAATCATCATTTGCCTTTGTCGATTTGAACAAAGATGGCTTAGCAAATAGGGTTAGGATACTGTCGACTAAGGCTTTTGACTTTATGAGCCATAAGGGTCTCATAAATATATTTCTCCCTACAAGTCGAAACGATCTCGTAGGTGTAGGTTCTCCCTAGTAGTCATGAGGACTCCTAAGTGGTATTTTCCCTTGCAAGTCGTAAGGATCTTACAAGAGTGTTTTCTTCTTATAAGTCGAGAGGACTTACAAGTGTCGTTCACCATATGAGATATTTCTCGCCATTAGTGGAACTTGGCGGGGAATTGTTTATTTATGCTCGTGGATTGTCTACAAGGGTCAATATTAGACCACTTGTAGGGAAACTTGGGGGATATGACGGCTTAAGAACAGGTTTAGATCCCTGTAGTTTAAGGCTTTTGAATCTATGAGCCGTGAGAGTCTCATAAAGGTAATTCTTCTTACGAGTCGAGAGGATCCCGTAAGTATAATTTCTCCTTAGGAATTATAAGGATTTCTAAGTGTGTTGCTCCTTTATGAGTCGTAAGGATCTCACGCAAGTATTTTCTCCTCACAGGATCGAGAGGATTTTGCAAGTGCAGATGAATTTTTTATTTTACGAGTTTGCGCCCTTCCGGGTTTTCACAAGCTCGCCGGCAGGCCTGCTATTTTTAATCATGGCGCCTTTTTGGGTTTTCATCCGTGCCCATTTTGCTTGTGGACATACCGTTTTTTTGTTTTTTTTTGTTTTTTTAGCGAGATTGCGCCCTTTTGAGTTTTCACAAGCTCACTGGTAGCCATGCCGTTTTTACTTACGGCGCCCTTTTGGGTTTTCATCCGTGCCCATTTCGCCTTTGGACATACCTTTTTTTACGAGCAATGGAACTCTCGAAAGTAGCTTTGTCGCGGGTGACCCATCTATTTACTGGTGGGATTTGGGGATGGCTTCATCGCTAAAGTAGCTGCGTAGCCAGTGGGACTTGAGTTACAATCTCCGCCGTTAGGCCTCTGATTGCAATATAGATCTCAAGGGAGTGGATTGCCGTTGTTGGGGCGATGCGCTAATTTAGGGACGTTTTGGTCCTATATCGCCATGTTTGAGGCGAAATTTTAGTTTAGGGACATCTCGGTCCTGTATCGCCATGTTTGAGGCAGATAATTAGTTTAAGGACTTTTCGGTCCTATATCACCATATTTGAGGCGAGTAATTAGTTTAAGGACATTTCGGTCCGGTACGCCGTTTTTGAGACGAAGTTTTAGTTTAAGGACATCTCGGTCCGATGTCACCATATTCGAGGTGAGGTTATAGTTTACGGACATCTCGGTCCGTTATCGCCATGTTTGAGGTGAATTTTTAGTTTAAGGTCATTTCGGTTCGTTATCGCCATGTTTGAGGCGAGTAATTAGTTTAAGGACATTTCGGTCCGGTATCGCCGTTTTTGAGACGAAGTTTTAGTTTAAGGACATCTCAGTCTGATATCGCCATATTTGAGGTGAGGTTCTAGTTTAAGGACATCTCGGTCCGTTATCGCCGTGTTTGAGGCGAATTTTTAGTTTAAGGACATCTCGGTCCGTTATCGCCGTGTTTAAGGCGGATTTTTAGTTTAACAATATCTCGGTCCGTTATCGCCGTGTTTGGGGCGATGAAGTTTCTTTGCATACTACTCTCAGAGTTTTTGACTCAGAAAGATAGTGAGCGGACACGAGCGTCGTCATCTATCATTGACCTAGGTCATGACTCGTTAGGCGTAGTACTTTTTTAGGAATCGGCCATTTATTTGCCGGAAGGGACTTTGACCATGCATATCTATGAGCGGGTATGCTCTACCTTGATAGACTTTGTCTATGATGTACAGACCTTCATAGTTTGGCTCGAATTTCCCCCATTTTGCACGATTGGGGATCATCGGTCTTTTGACGACCGGCACGAGCTTGCCTTGGCGGAATGTTCTCGGCCTAGTCAGTCTTTCATATGACCGTGTCATCCTTACCTTATAAGCCTCCAGGCTTTGCCATGCTTTGAGGCGAGTTTCATCGAGGGTATCGAGCTCCTCAAGCCGAAGATGAGCGTTTTCTTCATCTGTCAGCTCGTCTCGAACCGCTACTCGTAGAGAAGGGAGTTCTATTTCCAGCGGAAGCACTGCTTCCGTGCCGAATACCAATACGTATGGTGTTGTATTCGTAGCTGTTTTGAACGTTGTTCGGTACACCCAGAGAGCTTCATGCAGCCTTTCGTGCCAGTCTCTTTTGTTTCTGGAAACCATTTTCTTTATAATCACTATCAAGGTCTTGTTGAAAGCTTCAGCTAGACAGTTGGCACGAGAATTATAGACTGAAGAGTATCTCCAATCTATCTTATGCTGTTCTGCGAAGCGGCTGATTTTATGGCTCATGTAGGCTGGCCCTTTGTCCGAGATAATTCGTCGCGGAGTGCCGAACCGGTAGATGACATGTGTCCTAAAGAAATGGAGGATATTCTCCATCTTCACTTCCCTTAGTGGTACCGAATCTGCCCACTTAGAAAAGTAGTCGATCGTTGCCAATATGAACCGATATCCTTTGGACGATGATAGTTCAATGGGACCAATTATATCAGTTCCCCATATTTCAAACGGCCAGCTAGCCACCGTTGGGTGTAGCGGGTTTGGATGCTGGTGGATGAAGTCCCCGTGAATTTGGCACGAGTGATACTGCTTCGCATATTCGAGGCAGTCCTGAATCATTGTGGGCCAATAATAACCCATTCTTTTGATCTTCAGCTTCATTTTTGGCCCAGCTTGGTGAGAACCGCAGAGTCCGTCGTGAGTTTCTTGGATGATTTTCTTTGCTTCTTCCGGCCCCAGACATCTCTACCACAGACACCCGAACGATCTCTTATATAGAGTATCATCGACAAAGGCGAAGAACAGAGCTCGTTTTATGAGCTAATGTCGAGACGACGCGTTTTTGGGGGTTCGTCGGGATTTGAAGTAGTCTATGAAGACCTCCCTCCAGTCTTTGACTTTTTCTTCGTCCTCTATTTGAAGGGCTACTTGTTCGGTCGCTTCTTTTCCTTCGGATAGCTCTGTTAATTCTTCCGAAGATATATCTGTTGGTGCGAGGATTCTGCGACTTTGCACGATGATCTTTACGTCATCGAGGTCTTCGTCAGCTAATTCCTTAGCCAATTTGGCTAACGCGTCCACCTTGCTGTTTTCTGCTCGCGATATACTCTCCAGGATGTAGGAGAGGATTTGTGTCAGCAGTTGCTGCACTCTTTCGCTGTACTTTATCAGCTCTGGCTTGCATGTCTGATAGTCGCCGTTTACTTGGCTCACGATCAGCTGGGAGTCTCCATATATGAGGAGGTTTTTGATTCCCATGTCGATAGCGATCTTGAGACCTGCTTTCAAAGCTTCATATTGAGCTTCATTATTTGTCCTTGGCTCTGTTAAGAAAAGGGCAAAACGCATTATCCCTCCTTGTGGAGTTACGAGGATAGGTCCCACCCCAGCTTTGATTATGGGGGTGTTTTGGTTTCGCCGCTTCACGGAGGATTCTCCATCAAAGTAGAGTTCCTATTGGGAATCATTTTCTTTCTTCTCTCCTTCTATTGTGTCGAACGTATGCTCATCCGGCAACTCACAAATTAAGAGTGAGTCGGCTGGTATTGGATGTTCCGCAAGAAAGTCGGCAATGGCCTGGCCTTTCATTGCTTTGAAAGGTCGATACGTTATCGAGAACTCCATCAGGAGGAGGTCCCATTTGGCAAGCCTTCCTGTTAGTATGGCCCTTGACATCAGATATTAGAGAGGATCCACCTTTGATATGAGATGAACCTCATGTGCCAAGACATAATGTCTGAGCTTCGTTATCGCGAAGATCGGTGTCATGCAGTGCTTTTCGATGGGGGGTAATTGTTTTCTGCCCCCAGGAGAACTCGGCTCAAATAGTACAAAGCTCTCTCCTTTTCCCGATCGTTCTCTTATGCCCATAGCGCGTCTAGAGAACCCTCAAGGGCTGTTGTATATAGGATAAGGGGTTTTCCCTAACCGGAGCGGTCAATACCGGCGGATTTTGCAGGTATTGCTTGATTTCGTCTAGTGTATTTTGGCACTTTTGATCCCAGATGAACGGGGTCCCCTTCTTCATTAGATGACTGTAGGGACGGCATTTTCCGGAGAGGTTGGCTATGAACAGCCGGATATACGCGAGCTTTCTTTGAAGAGATCGCAACTGTTTGAGAGTTCTTGGCGTGGGCATTTCCGTAATCGCCTTGATCTTTGAGGGATCAATTTTGATACCCCAATGCCGTATGATGAATCCTTGGAATTTGCCTGAGGAGACTCCAAACGTGCATTTTAGAGGATTCATCTTCAGATTATACTTCCGAAGACGTTGGAACACTATGTTTAGATGTTCCTAATGTTCCTCATAAGACTTGCTCTTCACCACAAGGTCTTCGATGTAGCATTCGACAATCTCATGGATGAGGTCATTGAAGATCTTCATCATGGCCCTCTGGTAACTAGCGCCAGCGTTCTTTAAACCGAAAAGCATCACCTTATAGCAGAATATGCCCAGCGGAGTCCGGAAGGCGGTATGTTTTTGGTCTTCAGGATGCATTTTTATTTGGTTGTATCCTGAAGATCCATCCATGAAGGAGAAGACCTCATGGGTAGACGTGTTATCGATCATCAGCTCGGTAACAGGTACTGGGAAATTATCCTTCTGGTAAGCTTTGTTGAGGTCCCGAAAGTCCACGCAGATGCGCACCGTCTCATTTTTCTTCATCACCGGAACAATGTTAGCGCTCCAGTCAGGATATTGAACTTCTTGGATGAAACCGGAATCGATTAGTTTCTTGACTTCAGCGTTGATACTCATCTCAAGTTCGAGCCGCATTCTTCTTAGCGCCTGTTTGACTGGCTTTATGTCTGGCGATATGGCCAGTTTATGTATTGCCACCTTTGGATTTAGACCTGGCATTTCAGAATAGTTCCATGCGAAGCAGTCTTTATATTGCATGAGCATGTCTTTTAACGTTGCTACTTATTTTTTAGATAGCAGCTCACTGACGAACATTGGTCTCGGCTCATTTTTCGTCTCTAAGTCAATTTTTCTTAGGTTGTCCGCCGTAGTGTGTATCCCGTCTTCCAGCTCTTTTGGTGCTGGTGGAAACTCTGAGATCACCTCGTCCTCGTCTTCATTTGCGAAGCACCTAAAGGGGTCATCTATCGTCTCGTGCCCTCCTTCCTTTGAGAGTGTTATCACATAGCAGGTATTGGTTCGCTTCCATCCTTGATGTTGAGTTGGTCCTGTCCTCACGGTATAGGTCCTTTTTGGCTCATGCTTTTACGGTGGGGTTACCCTCCAGCTGTCGGATAAAGCGAACCTGCTTTGTTGATATTGGTCTTCGACCCAGTCTTTGAAGGTGAAGCAGTCTTCAAGGGGATGACCTATGGCTCGGTGGTAGGAGCAATAATCCGGGTGATGGACCTCGTTTATTTGTTCGGGATGCCGAGACTCCAGAAATGTCATCATTTGGTGCTTCATGACAAGGTTGAATATTTTCCCTGTCTTGTCTTGGGGGAAGGAGTATTCCCGACCCATCTTTTTTATAAAGGACGGGTTCCAACCGAGTTTTTCTTGATAGCGCGGCTTCTTAGATCTGCCTTGTTGTTTGCGAACATTGTTTGCGCTTTTTGTCCTGTTTTTGCCTCTAATTCGGGATTTTTCTTTTTTGCGAGGACATACAGCGGGCTGGGGATAAAGGGCATTGTAGTCTTCTTTCTCTGCAGATTGCTGATTGAGACGCTGCGTCCTGGCCTTTTCATAAATGGCCATTTCGCGGCTGTGATTGTCTCGGCTCCTCTGACAAGCTTCTTTTATTAGCTCGTCTATTTGCTCTTCGAGCGACGGACTTAATGTTCTTAGAGCGGGATTTCGCTCTGTTTCAACGTCAGGGCCATTTGGAAGAGTGTTTTCCGCTTCGCTAAAACTATTTATAACGCAGCAGTTATGGAACTGCTACCGTTTCTTAGACCGAACGTATCTGAGCCACGTTGTCTCCGTCTTCCCGTTGGGCATCTTTCGCCGAGTCCCGGGAATATCCCAAAACTTTTTGTAGAATTGGGCTTATCGAACAGTTTGTTCGAGGGGTACACCTTGGCGTCTTAACAGCCTTTTCAATTCCTTGCGTAGTATCTTGGCAAACGGATTGGTTGAAGCCTGTCGAGTGCAAAATCGGCACCATGCCAGACTTCTTTTTCTACTTTGGTCTCCGTTGATTGGTAGAAGAGGATCTCCTATTCACCTCTTCGCCTGGGAGGTATATAGAAAGTCGGTAGTTCTTGTATATTGTATGTATCGAGCGCATCAAGTTTCTTGTAATGCCGAGACGGAGCCATTGTGATTTGTAAACTTTGATATGCTCCGACGAGGGTTTACACTGACGGGCGGATGGAGAACACTGTGTTGGCCTCGTCCTCAGAGTCGCTGCCAAAGACTAGAATAGAGGTATATGGTCTGGGCCTGTTGTTTTCTTTCTGGGGTTGCCTCGAGTAGACTATTTCCTCATCTTCCTCGGAATCTCTCCTAAAGACCGGGATAGCGGCGACGGACTTCTGCTTATCCTCTGGATTATGACACCTTTCTGTATCTTCGAAGTATGGTAGGAAGTACTTTGCATCTTCATATTTCCGGACCTCGTTTACGGAGAACGGATTTAGCTCCCCTGTGACGGTGTATTCTAAGCCGTCTTTGAAATACTTCATGCACTGATATTGTGTAGAAGGGATGACGTTGTAATCATGTAACCAAGGCCTGCCGAGCAAAGCGTTATAGCAAGTTTTGGCGTCAATGACATGAAACTTGATGTCAGTGACGAGCAACCCGAAGCGCAGCGTCGGTATTACGGATCCAAGCGTCCGTGACGACTGTGAGTCGAACCCGGAGATGGTAATTTTGTCTCGGGCTAAGTGCTGAACGTTCATGCAAATCTCTTTCAGCAGTTTCACGTTGAGAAGGTTGACGGAGGATCCGTTGTCGACAAGGATTTTCCCTATCTTGATGTCGTGGCAGTACCCGGTGACGTTTAACGGGCGGTTATGCTCGCACGTATCAAGGAGTAGGTCTTCATCGTTGAATGTAATGTCGGCTGTGTGAACCTCCGCCCGCTCATCCTTCATCTTCTCTTCTGCGAGAAAAGATTGAAACCGATTGGGCTCTTATAATGCCTTGATCAGAGACTTTTGTACCTCTTTGGACAGGAGAAGAGCATCCAATATGCTCAGCTGTGAGGGTATCTTCCTCAGATGTGCTAGGACGTTGTAATCCACCCTGTTTTTCCTAGGCGGGTCCCTTGCTGCGAGCTCTTTGACAACTCCATCATCGAGGGTAATTTCCTCAGGGATTTTTTCTTTCCCTTTGTCTTTTTTGCTCGAACCTTTGTTTATAGGTCCGAATTTCTACTTGGGCAGCGTGCGGTTACGCGACTGAATATTCTCGCAGTTCTTCTCCTCCTCTTTGAAGAGAGGGCCGGGGGATATTTCATTCTCAAAATCGCTCCCGAAAGTAAGAACTTGGGGCTTTTCCCTTTCCGGACTGGTATCAACTATATGACAGTTGCCAGTCGTTTTTTCACATGCATCTGTCGCACTCTTTTGCTGTCGACAAGCTTCGCGCTTCATCCTCTTGAAGTTTTTTTGATGGGCAACGTATCCTTGCCACCACTTCTTGAAGGCACTGCATTCCTCGGTGGGATGGGTAACCCTCCGATGATATATACAGTAATTTGGATGTGAATTCTCTCCGTCGAGGCATATGACCTCGGGAGTGTTTCCTACTAGAGGTAGCAATTTCATTCCCATTGACAGGGCTTTGGCGAACCGCTTCTCTGCCTTGATCCTGGTCTTATTTGTCGCAGGTATGTTTTGGTTTGGTTGGAGTACTTTACGACTCCTCCTTGCCGCGGCTTCTTCATCCTGACGCTGACGCATAGCCTTTTCGTGTATAGCTTGTTCGCGTTCTCGGTCAGCTTTGCTTTTTCGAAAGGCTTCGTTTAACAGCCTATCGATCAGGTCTTTTGGCAGTTCCGGGGATTTTAGCGCCGATTCTGCCCCCAGTTCCTCTGCGTTGTTTTCTGACGCTGAGAGAGTTTCTTCGTCATTTAACAATGAATGGGAGACCATGTGGCAACTTGCTACACGGTCCCCGGTATCTCCTGATAAGTTATTTTCCTCATCGTTATCACTATCTTCGTCCTCAAGAATATACTTGAGGAACTCTTCGAGCATGACTGGTTTCCACGCCTTCTGGTTGTACTCTTCCAGTGCGTCAATGTACTTTTGTAGACTGTGCGCTTGTCGTCATACTCGGCAGGCTGCACAGGTTTCTTCGTCTTCTTCTTTTTCTTCGAAGACTTTGAAGGCTCGACTTGGGGGTTTTTCCCTTTGTCAACAACTTTCGGCGCGGGATGTGGTTTCAGCATCCCTTCGATGATTTTGGGTTCAAGTGGGCTTTTCCACCTAACTGCCGGACACGCCTATAGATCCTTCAGCATTATTTTGGTTTTTGCTAAAAGAACGACTTCCCATAGAGTTTCTTCCACAAGCGAGCATGATGCCCTGGCGCATCCACCTTTTTGGGAGTGTGCTTCTATGGTGGATTCACCCTCCAGTTCTCAGACAATGCGAACTTCCCCTGTTGATACTGGTCTTCGACCTAGTTCTTGAAGACGTAGCAATCCTCAATTGGGTGGCTTACCATTCTATGATAGGAGCAGTAGTTGGGGTTGTTGACGTCGCCGGATTGCAGTGGACGCCATGGGTCTGGCAATGTGATAAGTTTGTTGTGCAATGCCAACTCAAATAATCTCCTCGTCTTGTCGCGGGGAAATGAGTAAGCGCGTCATAGCCTTTCTTTCAGGGATAGGCGTGGACGTGCGTTGTTTAGGCGAGCCGCTGGTTTTAGGTCGCTCGGTTGTTGTTGAGTGTTGGCGACGAAGGCCGCTTTCCCTTTACCCTTGGCGTTTCGAGGGTCCTTATTTGAGGAGGAAGGCTCGTAGCCCATCTAGTCCATTTGGGACAGTTTATCGATCAAAGCCTGGAAGGTGGTTGGCTTGAAGAATGTCATGAATTGGGACACAATCGTTTGAGGATCGAGGGTCCCGACGAACATGCCTACGGCGGGGGATTCTTCGATGCGCTGTTCGCACTTTGACCATAGATTCCGCCACCGGACCACATATTAGACCCAGATTTCTCCTGGCTTTACCCTGGCATTGATTAATGTCGTGATCGGGGTGCGCTCCCTTGCGCTGCGAACCGCTGTGTGAACAGCAATTCCATCTCTGTGAATGTTCTCACGGAGTCATTTGGGAGCTCCGAGTACCATTCAAAGGCCGTCTCTGACAAGTTGCCAACGAACTGGCGAAGCAACAGTTTGTCATCGCCTCCAGTGTTGCCGCACAGAGCTCTGAACTGCGCAACGTGCTGATGTGGGTTGCATATCCCCTTATATACATGGAACTTGGGGATCGTATATCCCGGCGGGTACTTAATTTGGTCATACCAGCCTTGATACGGTTGTCCGGTTCTGACGATTTGGCATGCGGCTTCATTAGTTTGATGAGCTCGTATTTGCTGAGCGATATAATCATCAAGAGTAGCCTTGGAGATCGTTTCCTCCTTGGCTGTTGATAAAGCCGGAAGAGGGTTTGATGTTTCCCCTATGTCATCCTTGGTAATTATCGGCGTATCCTCAGCTGGGGGTTCTGGCTGGATCATCATTCCAACCATATCTTGGAACAAAAGAGCCATCTGCTTTATGTTAGCAGCCTGCTCGGCAGCTTCCTTGTCCTTTCTATTGGCTATAATGACCTCAAGAAAATTATTGTAATCGCAGTCAGGTGATTATGATGATTGAGAGAGGACCTATTCGGATAGAACTGTCTTACTCGAGATGATAGTATGCTATCTGATTTGTCTCTATCATCATGTACATGCATTATGTGGTATTATAGATCACTATTACGTGTTAATAGAGCCCATAGGATTTTTGCTTGACTACCAGCATTATGATGGCAATCATATACGTGGGAGCTAGGTGGTCTATAAGCACATCCTTAAATGTCCCTAGTCGAGGGAGTATCGAGACTGGGCATCGATACTCCGGAGTAGACTAGTGTATACTTTTCGAGACCCTGACGAGGGGCGGTGGCCGGTCTCACAAGCTATTGGTGTCAGTTAGTCACCTAAGATAGTATACAGGTGCTCATTAGGTTATGAGTTACACTGGACGGACTTGCCGGAAACTTGCTAGATGGTATTATACCTATTATCAGATAGCAGTTCTCAGGTGATATGAGTAAAGCTTAGTCTATCGACCTGAGATTGTCATTTGTCTCGTGTGAGTTCCCAATGTGCTTTGATTACTACCCTACCACGGCTCAATGGAGTCGTGCAAACAGGTTTTAGTTAGGTACTGTCCCGAGCCACATAGAGGCAGTGAGCGGATCGTCGGGGATTCGTCTCTCCCGGTATTGGGGTTGATGTCGCACTGTGCATAGGTGGCCATCACCAGAAATCCTTGGCCAAGGTAGACGAGAATTACTGATTTGGATCAGTAGTTTCTCAGTGGGCGATGAGCTTCACACCGACACGAAATATCGTGTTATTAGGGGTCTAACTTTATCCACCTCCCTAGACCCTATATGTGATACTCTTAGACGAACAGACCGAACTGTATGGAGTTGTTACTGACAGGCTTTGTAGGGGTACAGATGAGTTTGCTCGTCGGCCTTCCTTTCGCTCAATACTTGGATAGCCGTTACGTTCAGCTAGTGTCGCTGACGTGCTTGTAGTTAAACCCACTGTCAGCGTATTGATGAGTCTTTAGAGTCCCACACCGAGGGTTTTCACGGTTCAAGCGATTTGATGTAGATGACGTATGTTGGTACATACAGGTGTCCGATTAAATATGTGTACAGGCTACACAGACTTTAATCGGACGGTTGATAATACTAGCGGTTTAGGATTAAGCCGGATTGTTAAATCAAGTTTTGATTTAATTATATATATATATATATATATATATATATATATATTTATATATGTATTTTAGTATTATTGTTCACTATTCATTTTCTCTCTTGGCTATTCATATTTTTATACGAATACACGTATATGTATTTCGATACATATACCGGGTTGTATTCCGTATTTATATGGAATATCTTCTAGAAGTTGGACACCTCATTATATGATTTTCTTTTTAGAAAATCATTTGTCATTTGTAAATGAGGTGAAAGGGTGAGGTGGCATGAGCATGATTGAGGTGTGTTGAGATATATGGCTCTTGATTGTTTATTGGAAAATATTTGAGATATTTTCCATGGTTGATAAATGAGGAGATATTTTTCTACAAGAGATACACACTTGATTCATTCATTCTCACTCTCATTCTTTTTGGAGACTTAGCCATTTTTCTTGAGTTGCTCATGCTCTTGGGTTTTCCTCGCCGCCTCCATCTTCTTCTTTGATTGCTCACTTGAGCATGTGATATGAGAGAAAAAGAAAGTGATATATTCCTACATCCCCACTCCCCATTGCTAGAGACCATGGAGCGTCGGTTGCTTCGCTAGGCAAAGCTGGAGCCTACATCGTTTCCCTTGGATGGATCATCTTCGATGGAGGGAGACCGGCAATCAAGCTCGATCCAAGAGATCTCTAGGAGCTAAGGAAGATGTTAGAAGACCGAAGGACACAGATCATTCGGTATAACACTTCTATCACTATAGTTTAGCTCATCGTAGTTTGATAGTTTAGGGTTTATGGTTCGATTCTTTGTCGGATTTGTTAGCACCAAAAGTTTTTAAACACCGTTTTTGTTCCGCATCGGCCACGGTAGATAGCCAGGGCGAAAGCAAATCTCAACAACTTTCTTTCAAGCATCCTTCTCAGGAACCCTATATCGGTCTCCTGCTTCTGGCGCTGCTCGGCTGTCATGTCCGGGCTTTCTTTCTGCCCGGTAAGTGCTGCCATTTTGGTCAGCATTTCCTGGAGCTTTTGTTGTTGCTCCTGAGGTTTTGTCAGCGACCGAGTTTGCGGTCGATATCCTACGGAAGCACGGCTTTCTTCTTTCCGGGAAGCCATGTAGACCGCATGTACGATCATGCCTCCAGACTTAAGGCGTTTGGGTCCATCACCTTTGGAATTTGCCGCAGGTGGTGGGATTTTCTCCGGTCTCATCCTTTTGTAGGAGGTCGAAGTTGAAGGAGCCATTATAACAGGCACCTGTGTAGAAGAGGTCTCTTGCTGTATGACGAAGGGATGGCCTTTCTTTTGCCGAGCCTTCGATTTCTTCGGTCGACGAGAGTAGTTTTGATCAATCACGGAGCCTTGGACTTTTCGCCAGACTCTGTGAATTTGGAAGGAGAGCCGTTGATGGGGGCGCTCCGGCTTTGCCTGCGATGTAACTTCTGCAGGCAGGGGCGATTTCTTTAGCACCGTCGTTGGAGAGTTCTTGTGCACCCTCCTGAGCAGTTCAAAACTGTTCCCGGTTGGAACAACAGCGTCAACTTTCACCATTGGAGCTGGTGGGGTAAGTACAGAAGGGGAGTTGCCCCAGCTTTCCTCACTCGACGTCAGTGACGATGTCGAGCATGTCTTGCAGACGGGACCGTCTCAGTTTCGGAAGCGGCTTCTTTGTGCCCCCGGTTTTGCTGAGGGGCTATTGTTGGTGTCAGCCTGTTGAAGACTGACGTCCTTAGCAGAGTTTGAGGAGGGCCGGTCAATCTTTCAAAGAACGATCTTCTGATGGGGGAAGCGCTTTTGATGGCTTCGCCTGTAGAAGTTGGGAGGGATATCCGTTTTGGAGCAGGCCCTTCAGGTATCATGAGCCTCTTTGCGGGCCCGTTTGGGTTCTTACCCAGTCTGTTGAAGACTGAGACGTCAGCTTTGGATGGCCCGTTGAGAGGGGCCATTGTGGTCGCTAGTCGATCGAAGACCGACCTCTTGGGAGCTTCCTCTTATGGCACTGAGGCACCGAAACTCACTGGTAGGAGCATGGTCCCAAAGAACAACCCAGTAGTGGCTTGTGTAACTTGTCCCACCGGCATTGAAAAGATTGAGGCCGCATTGGGCCCATAAGTCACTCTCCCAGCTGGGGTGGAGCAAGAGTTGTTGCTGCAAGAAGTGAAGTTGGAAGCCATCGATCTTTCTCTGCACAGGAGCAAGACACCAAATCTTAGTATCTCAAATTCAAGAGCAACTATAGCGAACCGCGATTTTGTTCGCGAAACACGACATACGAAGTGTGGAGTGGAAAGAGAAAATGGTCCCACCGGGCGTGCCAGAACCTGTTCACCGCCGGAAGATGGACCGGGACGTTGGGACGTCTGGCCTGAATTCTGGGGGCATATGCTATTTGGATTTATCCGTTCATCTCTCCGAAGATACCAAGTTGATTTATGGCACCGTATATCGGAGGTTTGGATGGATGCGACCGTTGTAGCAGACTTTATCAGATTCCCCCTCATTTTATGAGGGGTTTTTTATTGTGGGGACACTCTTCCCTGCAGGAGAAAGCCCCTGCAGTTAATTACGTTACCGTATTACAATAACCACTTTCTCCTGCTCCGAAAGTTCACTTCGTGTCGTGTATGTTTTTGTTTGTTTTGGTTGCCCGTGGATTGTATACGGAGACTGGTTTGTGTCGTCGCCCGTAGGGCGTGGATTAGTCCAAATCCATATATTTTTTATTTGGGCTTGAGTTGATTTAAGGATCGTTAATCTGGTTTGAGATTAAAATCGATTTAAAACATGAGTATTTGGGCTCAATTATTTTAGTTTAAAGACTTCACGGTCCATTATCGCCATGTTTGGGGCGGAGTTTTAGTTTAAGGATATTTCGGTCCATTATTGCCGTATTTGGGGGTGAATGTTAGTTTAAGGACATTTCGGTCCATAATCGCCGTATTTGGGGGCGAATGTTAGTTTAAGGACATTTCGGTCCAACATTCCCATTTTGACGAATATTAGTTTAAGGACATTTCGGTCCATTATCGCCGTGTTTGGGGCAAAGTTCTGAGGTGTGCATGCCAATTTGGAAGTGCATCAATGTATGTCGAAAGGAGTTGTTGGTTGTTGGGACCCGCCACCTCTCTGAAGACGTTGAAGAATTACAACGATATATATCAGAGGTGTAGAAGGATGTACCCTTGAACCAGATCCCATATTTAAGGGAAAGGGGTTGTGATGGACCTAAGAATCGTTAGTCATATTTAAGACTAAAATTACCTTAGGAAATATATGATGAATATCATTTTTGATATCATCAAGGAGAGATCATTAGTCATATTTGAGACTAAGATCAGTTTAACAATATTTTTTGTTTTAAGGATCATTTTTACTTAAGATCCATCAAAAAAGCATTTGGGCTCAGTTGCAAAAAACTTCAGAGGCTTAGCCAATTTGGGCTTTGTTTGCTTACTCTTATTCAAAAAGTGTTAAGCATTCATTTGAGCTCTGTTTGTTCAGCCATTTTCTTTTTATGAAAAAGTGCTAAGCACTTATTTGACGTTCTGACACTCACATGGGTGTCACGTGAAATATTTGAGTATGGGTGCCGCCCAATGAGCACTGAGCACTCTGCCATTTTGTCTATTTATGAAGTGCTGGGCACTTTATGTGGCGCTCGCATGAGGAGCACGTGAGGCGTTGCCTAATCAATGCTAAGCACTTAGCCATTTTGGCTGCATGCGAAGTGCTAAACACTTTTATGTGGCGCCCGCGTGAGGAGCACGTGAGGCGTTGCCTAATCAATGCTAAGCACTTAGCCATTTTGGCTGCATGCGAAGTGCTAAACACTTTTATGTGGCGCCCGCGTGAGGAGCACGTGAGGCGCTTGGCGCTGTTAAAGGGGGGTGCCCATATGGGAAGCACGTGAGGCGTTAGTTTCTTTTTATCTGGAGATTTAACCTCTGTTGATAGTATTTTGACCATTAACGATCACCAAGATCACTATTTTGAAGATCCGAGATCATGTCTTTTTAAGAACTAAGTTCTTGATTCGAAGGAACTGAGTTCCTGGAGTATTATGGACTCCATATTCTTTCTCTTTTAAATTTGTCCAACCCTGAATCTTTGATTCTCAAGAACCGGATCTTCCCGATGAGAATTAAATTCTCAACTTGTAGGAGATTTGTCTTGTGGATCTCAGATCCAGAGAAAAAACTAAGTTCTTTTAGAAGGGTTCAACCCTTAGATATGTTAGTTAAAGGTGATATTTTGATCTCGATATTCTCTTTACCTAGGGTTTCGAGAATGGAGCTCTCCTTCTTTTCGTCTCTCTCTCTCTGTATCCCCCCTCCCCTCCTCTCCTCTTTTTTTCTGAGACTTGAAGTCTCGGGTTCTTTATATAGTGGAGGCAGATTGTTAATTGGTTTTGAGAAAATCTCTCATTGAAAGATTCCAATTGATTTAATCAAACTCAAAATTGAGTTGGAGAATTTTACCAACCATTGGATCTTTGATCCAAGGACTTCTGTTTTTACAGAATATGATTTCGGGTTTTTAACTAGATTGGGGAAATATTTTCCCTATACAGAATTTATTCTGTAAAACGGTAATTTTTAATCACCATTGGATTTTTTAATCCAACGGTTCTCTGTTTTACAGTGATAAGAAAGATTGAGAGAATATATTCCATAATAGAATTTTATTTTACAATTGGATTTTGATCTAACCGAGAGTACCTTTCTTATTTTGGAAAGATTTGGAAAATGTTTTCTCCCAACAGAATTTAATTCTGTATTTTGATGATTTATCGTCTCCGTTGGATCTTTGATCTAGCGGCTCTGTTTAACAAAGAGTATTGTAAATTTTAATTCTACCTGGGCGTTGGTGCTCACATGTCGTGCACGTGGGCTCCACTTAAGAATTTAATTCTTAAGATGGGTATTCCTGTGCTTTGCACATTGGCGCCCGCATGAGGAGCACGTGCGGCGCCATCTAAGGGTTTAACTCTTATATAATGAACTCTTCTGTACTTTGCAAATTGGCGCCCGCGTGAGGAGCACGTGAGGCGCCACCATAAGATGTAATCCTATAAGATTGGTTCTGGCACTGGCGCCTTCGTGGAGAGCACATGAGGCGCTGCCTCATTGAACTTTGAACAGAGCTTTGCTCTTTTATTAGGTTAAATATTAGGGGAATAAACCTGGGAAAACGGGAGCCGTGTTAGGAGATAAAAAAATATATGTATATATATATATACTCGAAGAAATTCTGGGAGAGTTACCGATCTGAATGGCCTCCTGAGCTATCGCCGCAACTTGTGCCTTCATGGTGCCTCGGGGAATCTTGGTCCCCGCTGCTTTCTTCATGTCCGCTAGTAAACTGTCGGCCACAGAGAGCCCCAAGAGCACCTCGATGCAGAAGTCTCCCTCCTGCACCTGAATCCCGGCCTGAGGGGGCCGAGAAACCACCCTCTTCTGCCTCTTGAGGGGGTATTCGGCAGAAGACTGCACTTCCGTCCTAGCCCCGGGGGGGCGGATCTCGCGTGTGCTTCTATCCTCCCCCACGGCGTTCCTCCGGAACGGGAGGCGCTGCGGGAGCCTTGGCTATGGGTGCTCGCCGGGGAGCTGCGTCCGGAGCAGGCCGGGATGAGCTTGTGCCACCGCCCTTCCTCCCATAGGCCTTGGCGGCCATGGCAGCCATAATCTTCGAGCGATCCATTGGCTCTGCAAGATACCATAAGAAAAGATGAGCGACAAAAAAAAAGCAACTAAATTTAAGCAAGTCTAAATAGATCGGCACGAGCCCTAATTCACCCACGAAGCGCGCGGGATTGAGTCTCGTCCAGCTCAAAGCCTGCTCGGAAAGCAGGACATCGGCTCGCTGGATCGGTTCCTATTGAGACACCACTCTTGCCTCGCGAGCATTCGACTGCTTAACTCTATGATAGTCGGCCCTATGCCACTTGATGAACACCGGCCAATCCTCATCCTCCGGTGGCCCGACAAAGACAAACTTCTCCTTCCACTCGTGGATGGAAGAAGGGACGACCACTACCCCCGAATCAGCAGCCCCACCCTTATGTTTTTTGAATGAAAGATACACGTAGTTCGGTTCGTCCTTGCTGGTACCGGGGTGATTTTTATAGCAGAGGAAAGAAAGGAGTAGGCTCAAATCAAAGGCAATCCGATCAATTTTCAACCGGACCAGAAACCCGAGGAGGATTCTCCACGAATTCGGCACTAGCTGGCCCGGGGCGAGACGGAAACAATAGAGCACGGCACAAACCTCAGACGAGAACGGCAGACACATTCCTACCCGGAATGCTTCCAAGTACAGGGAAATCTCTTTACCCTGCACCTGGTCTGCCCGCTCGCCCTCCCTGGCCAAACGGAGTGAATAGTCAGAGGGTATATAAAAACGGGCCTGGATGTCAGAAAGCTCATCCAGACGGTTCAAAACTGAGGGCGCATCGCGGGTATTCCCGATGCGCGCCTTGGGGCCCGTTTCACCCCGCGACGACGAGGGACGAGGGCGTCGTTCCTCCTGGGGCTGAGCCCGACACAGAAGACGAAGACGAGGATGAAAAAGAAGAAGAACTCTCTCAACTATTGGAAGCCGAAGAGGAAGAAGACTCGTTGGGCTCGGTTCCAAAAACTGAAGCCACATCGCCCGACTTAACCCCTATTACGCCAATAGATATTTCGGAGGAATACATCTAATATGATTCAAGAAAGGTTTGGCCGAAGAAAAGTTTTGACAGCTGAAGTTCCCGCTTAAGCGAATGTGCGTCGGGCAATCTTCAGACGACAAAGAGATGGCTAGGGTAAAGCAATGGCCGTGGAATGAACCCCTCTATTTATACACTCAGTAAGAAAGCATCCAACGGCCAGCATCCGTTCCCGCCAAAACGAAGCGTCACACCAAGCGGCCACCGAGACTCCACGTGGCAACCGGCCATTGGACACGTCCCCTCTCACCAGGATTCGGGTGACAGCCACCCACGTCCTACCACCCAGTGGAGGGCACGTGGCGCGTAGCCCAACCGGTTAAGTGAACGAAACGGTGCCCTCCTTTTTAGGCGCAATCATTTCACTGATACACTGACGTCACTAAAGATGCGCACGGGAACTGAGGCGTTTCGCGAGCTGCCACATGGATTTAGGGATTCAAGACGAGTAGCCGCCAAACGGTGCGTTTTCGTCCAACAACCCATTGCAGGGGAATTTTAGGCTGAATCGTCAACAACCGGGCTTACCACTCTCAACCCCAACCCTTAAATAGGTCAGGGCGAGAATGGGGTGCTAATGATGATGCTCATAAACGAGTATTCTCCAGATCATGACACGTGACAGATGACATGTCATCCGCTAAGCCTGCTAGACTCCTAGGAGCTACGGAGCTGGAACAAGTATGATACATCGGGGACATTCTTCGGCACCTCGTCTCTGAGGTTGCATCCGACCTTTCGGGGATATCTCCGGAGTACCTTCCCAATTTCGCCTAAACGACCATCTGACGGCTCTCCTCTGAGCAATCCTACAGCCGAGCTTTCTCGGCCACCAAGCTATCCACCAAGTTAAGCTTCCTCGGGTTCCCTGTTCAAGCGAGAGCACGGAGCCCAAGCACCCCCGTAACGGCTCCGTGTATCTCGCCACGACGAGATCTCCACCGCTCCACGACCCGCATCTCACGCTAGCGTACGTCGTCATTAACGAGCGCATCCCGCCATTAATGGGCATGTCCCGCCATCAGCGCGAACATGATGCAGAGGCATAACGGACGGCGAGAATCCCGCGCCGGTCCACTTCATGCGACAACTATATAAATCCGCTCCACCAGACAATCCAGGTAAGTCAAATCAATTCCAATACGCCGCTACGCTTCCCCTATACCTCGGTACTTACTCGATCGTCAGAAGGTCCTACGGTGGTTTCCCATCTCGGGACTTCCCTTATAGGTAGCTCGGCGTCAGCGGCATCCAACAACTCATTGAGATCCACATGTTCAATTCTCACTCTCAATCACAACCGTTCAAAATCGCTTTCAGTAAAACCGACGGAGGACAACATTTGAGGAAGATTTCGACCTCCATCAACAAGTAAACTGATATGGCAATTAACAAAACAGTAAAAGACATATACAGGGCACCAGCAAGCCTCTTATCATGTTTACATGAACTGCATCACCTACAACACAAACAGCACTACAGCCAGCCAAAAGTAAAGAACAAGTATTTACAACCCACATCTCTCTCCTTGCAAACTATCTATGCCTCTCAATACTAACCAAACCTAAAGAGCATATATCTTTTTCTTCTCACCATCCGAGTCCGAATACGCGGAATAATGACTCCAAGAAAATGACTTGCTCCCGCTCCCTCTCCTGATCCTCCTCTTTTCATCCTCCCCAAACTTAAACTTCTGCTTCATAATCCAATACCCCAACATCACCAATGTCCCAACCATCACCGGACCTCCGATAGCTGTTAATGTAATCGCCATCCACAACCCCTTCTCCCCAACAACCACAAAAGCCAATGCAAGAAAAGCCCCACAAGTACTAAGGCAAGCTAACCACATAAGCTTGTTAACAACGGAAACTACTTGTTTTTGGGCCCCGGTCTCCCAAGCAACCAAAGTGATTTGAACCACAACCACTGCGAGAGAGATGAAAAGAGCAGTGGCATTTAGTAGGCAAAAAGCTCGAAAGCCATTTGTTTTGGCTATTAGTGCTTGCCCCGAGTCTGGACCATTTTGCACGTACTGGCCTGCAAGGGCGGACACAATAATTTTGGTCAGAGGGGGCATAACTACATGATATATTAAACCATTGGGCAAATTAAACTTTAATGCCTTTTAACTATTGCAGTTTTCCTCTGAACTAGGTTAGTGTCTTTTTTTACAGTAAAATCCATTGGTGTTTGGTTTTAAAGGATTTTTTCCACTATAATACAATCAAAAGTAGCAGTTTAAGTTTTAGGTAGCCTACTGTGACTAGAAAGGGCTTTTAAGGTGGTTTAGCGAGAAAAAACACAGTAGTTATGGGTACTTTATTTACCCTATAAAAATCATTTTGTATATAGAAAACCAAACAATAAAATTCTAAATTTATTTAATCATAGACCAAAAAAAAAGAAAGAGGTTTGGATCTGCCCCTGCTGACCTGGCAAGTTGAAGATGGCAACGAACGCGATGGAGGCGATGAGGACAGCAACGACAGTTACAGAGTTTATTGTGTTTTGCACAGCTTCTCTATGGAGCTTCTTTAATTCTTTGGCGATCCCAGTGACCCGTTTATTGGTTTTGGCGTTTTGGATGAGTTGATCATGGACATCGTGCTTGATGTCGCTCACGGTTCTTTGAAGCATCAATTCTTCATCGAGTTTGTTGATGTTTCTGGCGTTTCTGGCTCCGGATTCTCTTAGCGCTTCCATTATGTCCATTTGGGATTGGTCGTATGGGACTTTTTCGGCTAGATCTAGAGCTGTTTGGTCCTGATTGTTGACGGCGTTTACTTCGATTGAAATGTAGGCTAATAGAAGTTGTACCATCTGCAGGAAAAATGAGAAAAGTGAAAAGAGTAACCAAAATGACGGAATTATTCTTAATGAATGCATCGTTATTTGTTACTATCTTTTAATGATGATCGTTGAGGATAAACATGAAAGTATTTAAATTCTACTCACATCATTCTAGACAGTGACACGTAAGTTAATGCTACCTGTTCAGGAACATCAAATTATTTGACTACGAATGATGAAGACACAAATATATATTAACTAATAAGAATAATAAGGCGACTAACTCCTTATTTTATGTTTTAAGAAAAGAGAGTTTGTTTCCTGAAGATGTACTGGTTGGTTGAACCTTTGACCACTCATATTACAAGCAAGCGCTACAATTAAACCCCAAGACTATCTTTTAACTTCGCATTAATTAGGGGCCGATATGTTGACAAAATTGAGATTTCAATTAATCTTACTAGTTAACAAGTAATCTCCAGAATCAAAGTGAAACTAGCAGTCTATCCTTTACTTAAGATTCATAGTCAGATCGCAGATAGGATCCATCTCCTTCAATGGAATATCCCTTCGTTAAGTGCAGTAATTCTTCAAATTGTTTGGTTTACTTCTCTAAATATGACCTTAAGTATTAAAAAAGGCCTCAATAGTATCATTAAGCTCATTAACAGTCCCTCCTTAGATGGCATCTTCACCTTCATACATATTTGGCAGTTGCTTTTCAAGCTTACTGGGTACCACTTCTACCTGAGGCATAGGAAATTAAAAAAGGGATAAAAGGAAACCCTATACCAAGGCGCCAATGAGAACAAGTCTGGGATCAGAGGATTTTCATTTTCATGTTTTTTCCTTGTACTAAATTTGCTTTTAAAGTTTCAATCAGTCTGAACAAAACCAAAAGGAAAAGGAAAAACATCTAGAGATTGGCATGGCTTCATAAAGAGGAAGAAATATTTGCATATGGATTATCGGGTGGAGTAGTGCCCAGGCATGCTTTTTTGCAAGATAAGTAGTAAATCGATATCCAAGAAGACTGAAACCATACTGAATTTTAGCCTATAACTATTGTTTTTAAAGGAAAAGGTTGTATCAGCTAACAGCAGCATGTAATATGTTTCCAAACATCATGTGATAACAGCATGCATCTGATTAAACATGAATCCTCTCTACAGCGATTTCCAGCCTCACATTTGATCGCGTCATATTGTCATTTGTCCAGAGGTGTGAGAATTAAGTTTTGATCTATAACCACTATAAAAAGCTGGTCTATATTTGGCTATTCATGATGGTCGTGTCAGCTAGGAAGCAAATTTCACAAACCTTTGAAAGCTTGCTGATTGGAGATGAGATAATTGTAAGACATCAACATAACCATGGGAAAGGAGAAATCCAAATGTCAATTAATTTTGTCAGATACATCAAACTATTGGAACATCTCCCTTTCATAAAAAGAAAAAAAAATTAGAATGAACAACTAAAAAAGGAAGGAGAAAAACAAAAAAACAAACTAAACAAAGCTACTATTGGAACATCTGGCTATTGGGACACAACATGAATAGCAACTTTAAATAAACTAAACATGCCTCTGTCAAATAGAAAGTGAAGTCTACAAAAACCCTACACTTTTTGCTATAAATGGCATGCCTGTTATGCTCTTGTACAATAAAGAATATCAGTTATACATGACAGTTTTTGGAGGCAAATTGACTCGCCGGATTGTGTAAATGCACAGAAACAAATTTATGGTTCAAAGATTATGAGGAACCTGTCACCTGCTCTATTGTATGTTAACAAGTCATATACAAACTTATACTTCAGCATAAGGAACATATATATAGCATAAGGATCTCCTTCCTATAAGAAAATATTTTAATTTAGATAAATTGAACTCGTATCCCTTATGTCGCTCCATTAACAATAAAAGAATTGAGCATAATTAAGAATCAAAATATCTGTAGGTCAACAGAATGATTTAGTAATCATAGTAACAAATATATCCAACAATTTGACCTGTTTTAACTAAGAAATTTCCAGTAAAGATGAACAACATTTCTAATCAACATACGCAATAGGCAGGAAAGAAAGGCAAAAGCTAGAACTACAGTATCAAAAGTAATACCTGTGGCCTCCATTTTCTTGTGGCAATATGCAAAGCAGTGTTTCCTTTCTTGTCATGAATGTTAAGTATCGAAGGATCTGCATTCAATAACTCCTCCACAACATCTGTATTCTTACCTTTTACAGCCATGTGAAGTGCAGTCTGGCCCTTCTTATCTATTACAGAAACTATTCCTGGATCCTTATCTATAAGTGCTTTGACTATCCGTAGATGACCATTTCTAGCAGCCATATGCAGTGAAGTCTTGCCATTTTTCCTCACAATCCACATTGAACTCTCATCCACATCTAATATAGCATTCACCACATCTAAGTGATCCTTAACTGCAGCAGAATAAAGAGGGATAGTATTGGATGAATCACATTGCTTGCATAGTTCAGGCCATAGGGCCAGTAGCTCTTTCACGATCCCTGTGTCCAAACATGTCAAGTGGTTCACATAAGTACTTTGTTTCTAATCCAAATAAGTCTAAAAGAACATATCAAATTTGCAACCGAATACCAAATGCCTCACTTCTTTAAAGTGCCAAGGTTATGCATTTGAAGGAAGATATGTGATTGAGAATTTTTAGTAGCTATAATATCTTCGTGTTGATTTACTTGTTCATGAACCTACTGTACATTACATAGCAGGATTCCATCAATACGTATAGACTTGTCTTTAATAAAACTACTTGAACATGCTATTTTTTGAGAGATGGCGCAGCATATTGGGTGACCCCTCCAAGCTTCAGCTCAACAAAATACGACCCATTTTTCCTCCCTTTGCATATCAAAGCCATAGGGCCATCATAAATCACACAATTCAGTATCATAGAACTGCAAATATGAAACAATCTCCTCCTTTAACGTATGTTTATTTTATTTTATTTATTAATCATGTCTGTTGATTAGCATTCCAAGCTTCACTTATGACCTCTACTGCAAATATGTATATCAAATGCATAATAATTGAACTCAAGACATGCCTTGGTCAAATATGTCAAAAGATAACAATTTTCATCATGTTACCATTCAAAAGACAATTAGACATCAAAAGCCCAAAATTCTTCGCATGAAATCAAAGTTTCACTTCTAAAAGGTCAACCCTTTATAGTCAACCTTCACTTCTAAGCTGCACTGTTGATGGTCTCCAGCTCAAAATTTCTCAAAAATTTCTAATTCCACTACAACTACATCACAATCACCAAATTCCAACAGAAAAAAATCAAATCTTTTAACACTCACCAACATTCCCCTGTTTCGCAGCCGCCTGAAACGCGTCCATATCCTTTCCCGATCGAATCTTCGCCGTCTCAAGCTCGCAGAACCCTACAAGATAATGGAACAGTTCCTCGTAATTGCCCTCCGCCGCCAAGTGCAGCGCCGTCTCCCCCGCCTCCGTCGTCGCCTTCATCAGCGCCGCCGCCGTTTCCTCCCCTCCGCCGCCGTCGATGATGCCGCGGACGGCGACGGCGTCGCCGGATCTGACGGCGTCGAAGAACGACTGGTGCAGCCGGAGGCGGAGATCCATCGAAGGGGGAAAGGCTAGGGTTTCGTCGTTTTCGCCCAAATCGAAAATTTTGAGGAAATCTCAGAAATGGGATTGAGTGAATTATTAGTTGTGAAAGGGATTTGTGAGGGTGGCGGGAGTGACGTCATATTGGGTTGGTTTTTTTTATTGCAAAATTGGCCTTTGATTATTTGAGAATTACAGAATTGGTCCTGGACTTCAAATTTTTTGATTGTGTCTTTTGCCAAAACAAATTTTTATTTATTACAAACAAATCTTTTGGAGAATTACAGAATTGGTCCATGACATGGGATTGAGTCCATCTCATGTCGACTAGTTTCTTTATTACAAACAAATCTTTTGCAAGAAATATTTTTATTTATTTTTGAGAAAAATAAAGCAAAAAAATTATGTTGGAAAAAAATTTAGTTAGTTATAGCAACAACAATCACCAAAACGATTATCCAAAAATCCTGGGATAAAACCCATCACTGAAGCTCTCAACGTTACCCGCTCTTAAACATCACCGTTTTTTACATGGATTGATTTAACTATCTATAATTCTTAAACGTTCTGACGTAGGAAGAAAGTCGATTTGAAAATAAGAGATTGAAAAGTATAAAAACCAGGTCAAGGAAGGTTGTTTGTCATGAGGCTGTGTCCGAGATTTTGTGATGGTTTTTAATCCTAGGGTTTTAATCAAGTTGAGTATTGATGAAGCTTGGGATCTCCTTCAGATGTTGTCCTCCGTCGATCCTGTGATGACGTCTTTGACAGTTGAGATTTGTTTTGGAAGTTGTTGAGTGTGGATCTTAATGGGTTGGTATCTGGCGCCGAGCTACCTGCAAAGAAGTCCCAGGGTGGGTGACCACCGTAGGACCCTCCGACGATCAAGTTAGTTCCGAGATATAAGTGCAGACTAGCTGCGTATTGGAAATGAGTTCGAGATACCTGAGTCGTCTGAGAGAGGGGTTTATATAGGGGTCGCGTGGAGCGAGCAGGCGTGAGATCTTCGTCGTCAGTTACGCCCCAGCGTTATCCTCGCCTTGAATGGCGGATGCGCCCATTAATGGGGGGATACGCCAATTAATGGGGGGACGCGCTAGCGTGGGACGCAGATCGTGGGGAGGCGGATATCTCGCCCTAGCGATATATGCGGAGCTGTTACGGGGCGCATGAGATCCACGCTCTTGGTTGATCAGGGGAGGCCGAGGAAGCTCGGCACGTCAGAAGGCTCGGAAACGAGCCGGGAGGCCAAGGAAGCTCGGCATGTTAGAAGGCTCGGAGATGAGCAAGGATACTGAGAAAGCTCGGAGACGAGCTGTTGGTAGTTTCCTGGGTGAAGGTGGAATGTATTCAGGGAGGTCTCCCGAAAGGTCGGATATGTTCCTCTAGAAGAGAATCCCGAGGAATGTCCGCGATGTAACTCATTTATTCCACCCCCGTAGCCTTCAGGACACGTTATTCGCCACGTGTCGTAATCTGAGGAGACACCACTTGTGAGTATCATCATTAGCCCCCCACTCTTGTTCCGACCTATTCATTGATCGAGTCGAGAGTGGCCTGCTCGGTTTTTCTTTTGCTCATTTTGGCGCCAAGGAATCATAATGCGGATCGCTCGGGAATGGTATGGCGTTTGGTGATTACGTCGTTTTGATCTTTGGGCCCACGTGTCGCTTCGTCGTTCGCCTGAATCTTCGCGCGTATCCCCGATGGCGTCACCGGATCAATGAAATGATCGCGCTTTAAAGAGGGGGCGCCGTTCTAGCAGATCGCCGTTAGGATACGGGCCACGTGTCGGACGTCGGTTAGCAGGAGTGACAGGCCGTCTCTGACTCCTGCAGTCGAAAAGACGTCCCCAATGGCCGATCTCCACGTGGAGCCCCGCTGGTCGCTGGGCGCGACGTTTCGTTTTGGTGGGAATCAATCGGGGCCATAGGATGTTCTCCTTTGGGGTGTATAAATAAGAAGGGACCATCCAAGGACTGATACTTTACTCAAATTCTCTTTCATTGATGAACATTGCCCAGCGCTCCTTTCTTTAGATCGGGTCTTCTGTTGATTTTTCCTCGGTGAATCCCTTCCTTTGAATCAGGTTTGATGTCTTCATCTGAGGAGTCCGTAGAGGTAGTAAGGGTGGAGTCGGATGATGAAGCACCCGTTGTTGGGGTCGAGTCTAGTGGGTCTTCCTCCTCTTCGGCTTTAGATAGCCAAAAGGGTTCTTCTTCTTCTTTGTTCTTTGTGTCAGGTTCGCCCCCTAGAGTCAGGGCTGCCCATGTCACCAGCCGTCGGGCGGCGACAAGGACTCCAAGGCGCGCATCGGGAACACCCATGATGCGCCCTCCGTTTTGAAGAGTCTGGACGAGCTTTCCGAAATTCGGACTCGATTCCACATCCCCTCTAACTATTCCATCCGTTTAGTTAGAGAGGGCGAGCGGGAAGACCAGGTGCAGGGTAAGAAGATTGCCCTGTATTTGGAAGCGTTCCGGGCAGGAATGCGTCTGCCCTTCCTAACTGAAGTCTGCGAGGTTCTCCGTTGCTTTCATCTCGCATCGGGCTAGCTAGTGCCGAACTCGTGGAGAATTTTCCTCGGGTTTCTGGTCCGGTTAAAACTTGAAAATATCCCCTTCAGCTTGACTTTCCTTTTCTCTTTCCTTTGTTTTAAGAATCATCCCGGCACCAGTAAGGACGAGCCAAGCTAGGTGTATTTCTCGTTCAAAAAACATAAGGGCGAAGTGGCCAGGTCAGGGGTAGTAGCCGTCCCTTCTTTCGTCGTCGATTCCCGACGAAGTGACCGAGAAATTGGGTGGCCAGCTTGTCGAAGGTCGAGATGGAGCATGGTGTAAGTTTTCGGAACCAGTCCCGGCCAGCCCGGATGAGGGTGGTGGGGAAAGCTCGGCATTGAGCCGCGTCGGAGTTATCCTGGAAGCTCATGCCCGCAGTAAATGTGTCTAGGTGGTCCTTCAGGTCGGATTTCCAGTTGAAAAGGGCCACCTTGGACGGTTTGTTCTTGGACAAGACATGCTCGACCAGTAGCTCTTCTGTAAAGGGCTTCGTCGGTGAATCGGCGGAGTATCTGGCCCCTTCGCCGGACGCATGGCCGTCCCATCGTATGCTCTCGATTTTCTTCTCGAGGGCCTCGAGTCGGTGGTGGTATCCCGAAGATTCTGCACAGTCGGAGTGGTGGCTACCCCCGCTCCGGGTCTGCGCCAAGGTGCGGCTTCAATTTCGCTCTATCAGGTGTCTCAAATCCATGGGCGAGACCCTTCTCGAGCAGTCCCTGCGTTCATCGTTCGCGCGACCCCGGCAAAAGTAGGGGCGTTGGCTATGCCTGGAAGCAGGCGAGCTGACGTAGGAAGAAAGTCGATTTGAAAATAAGAGGTTGAAAATAAGAGGTTGAAAAGTATAAAAACCAGGTCAAGGAAAGTTGTTTTTCATGAGGCTGTGTCCGAGATTTTGTGATGGTTTTTAATCCTAGGGTTTTAATCAAGTTGAGTATTGATGAAGCTTGGGATCTCCTTCAGATGTTGTCCTCCATCGATCCTGTGATGACGTCTTTGACAGTTGAGATTTGTTTTGGAAGTTGTTGAGTGTGGATCTTAATAGGTTAGTATCTGGCGCCGAGCTACCTGTAAAGAAGTCCCGGGGTGGGTGACCACCGTCGGACCCTCCGACGATCAAGTTAGTGCCGAGGTATAAGTGCAGAGTAGCGGCGTATTGGAAATGAGTTCGAGATACCTGAGTCATCTGAGAGAGGGGTTTATATAGGTGTTGCGTGGAGCGAGTAGGCGCGAGATCTTCGCCGTCAGTTACGTCCCAGCGTTATCCTCGTCTTGAGTGGAGGGATGCACCCATTAATGGGGGGACGCGCTAGCGTGGGACGCGGATCGTGGGGAGGCGGATATCTCGCCCTGACGATATACGCGGAGCCGTTGCGGGGCGCATGAGATCCACGCTCTTGGTTGATCGGGGGAGGCTGAGGAAGCTCGGCATGTCAGGAGCTCGGAGACGAGCCGGGAGGCCGAGGAAGCTAGGCATGTCAGAAGGCTCGAAGACGAGCCAGAGGCCGAGGAAGCTCGGAGACGAGCCGGGAGGCCAAGGAAGCTCGGCACGTCAGACGGCTCGGAGATGAGCAAGGAGACTGAGAAAACTCGGAGGCGAGCTGTTGGTAGTTTTCTAGGTGAAAGTGGAATGTATTCAGGGAGGTCTCCCGAAAGGTCGAATACGTTTCTCGAGAAGGGGATCCCGAGGAATGTCCCCGATGCAACTCATTTATTCTACCCCCGTAGCCTTCGGGACACGTCATTCTCCACGTCGTAATCTGAGGAGACACCACTTATGAGCATCATCAAGTATTATTCTTCTATGTAGTTGCGGTGAAATAAGCCCAATTGGCATGTTTGGTAGAAGGAAATGGGAAATGAGAGTGAGAAAGTGAGAGTACTTACTCACTTTTCTTGTTTGAATATACTAAAACTTAGATGGAAAGCGTATTCCACTTTCTTGCCACTTCATCGTTTTGTCTTATTCAACTTCCAAATTTTTAAAAAATTCTATTATTCTGATCAAACGGCTCAAGCTCAAATTACATTGTTGCGTCAATATAATTACTTCCCCCTTTTCTTTTTAGCGGAACAAACAAGAACTAATACTTGCCTTCCACATTATTTACATTTAATTTTTCGGATACTTTCGCATTCTCTTTCTTGCTTCTTTACACTATCCAACCGACAAACATGTCTTAAATACGACACAATAGGCACACAATGAATAAATCTAATATCTTAAACAAGAAGATAGGTTCATTCATTCAAGATATGGAAAGTTCCATCTCACAGCAACAGTTGAATAACAAAAAAGAGATGTTTTCTATCTAAATACGGGTATCGAAGACTGAAGCCTAGTCAATCCATGTTGACCGGTTTCTTTATCACAAACAAAATGTCTTTACACATCTACCGTTAACGGCATCAATCACTACAGTGTGTGAAACCGATACTTTGGATATATACTCGCCTCATTTCAAACTTTGGATATTCATATGTGAATGTCATCAAACTTTAATTATTTTAATGCCATTAAGCCAATATTATAATTCTTACCTTCTTCTCTAGAAAGCGGTGTTTTTTTTTGTCATGCCAGCATTATAGCGCAGCTCCAATAAATAAGTAAAAATGATACCAAACTTGAAGTTTTGTGATCGCAATACCACATGATAATGAATATTGAAAAATTCATATTAATGCCTGTATTTTTAATTTCTAAATTAAAGCCAAGGGATTTTCCTGGTACAGGCCGTGGCCCACTAGCCCAACCATCAGAAATTCATTACAATTTGGTCCAATTCAGATTTCATTCCCAGTTAATTCAAATTCCTATTAAATCTCACATTATCTCCTCCTGATTTGGTTTGCTAAAACTACCATTTCATGTTAATTAACTATCTCTACTAAAACTCAAAAATTTCTATTTTTTTTGGCACAAAAAAAATATGCTAACTACTCTCTCCATGCGGACTAACCACTCTCCCATTATCTCTTTTCCAATAACCAACTCTACAAATCTCTCTCACCTACCATCGTGTATCGCATGCATAAAATAAAATACTGATTTTTGAAGGTTTGTAAAGTGAAGGACAATTTGGGTACCAAAAAAAATGTCAGCAATTGGGGGTGTACTTAGGCTTAGCATGTGGTGGTTGCTTACTCGAAAACACAATAAAAACAAAAGCCAAATCAATATGCCACCGTATACCAACGAGCAATAGCTCAGTTGGTATGGAGCACTTATCCAAGAGAAGAGTGCGGGATTCGAACCCTACGAACTCTAGGAGAGGAAGTGGCCATAAATTAACTCTTTCTGGACAAATTGGCGGATCCTTTAGCTGCAATTGTCTGTTGTGTGTATAGGCCAGGCCTTACTGGCTAGTGCCAAAATTTTATTTTAATATGCCTCCATATATTGTTCGTACAATTTAAGCTTTTTCTTAGATTTGGCTACAGCTTTGCTTTATACACAATTCATTTCCCCAATATAATCAAAATCCTTGGATTTGAAACTTATAAACTATTAACTGCTCCTTAATTTCGCTAAGAAAAATTTAGAGAGAGCCTTAGTTAAGGGAGCTTTGATGGGATTATAGATTTGACTGGGATATTCTCGCTGTAATTTTAAAAGATATTGTAAGAATGATGAATTATCCTAGTTGGTAAATTGATTAAGTTAATAGGTGATTTTACATTATTAGGTGGTGAATTTATTTCTATGTCCGTGTTTCACATTATTAGGCTTTTTTCACACTTTCCCTAAATTACTTTGCTGGATATCAATTTACTCGTGACTGTTTTAAATTTTAAAAAATAATTATACTCTTCTTAATAGATGAGCAAGAGGAAAAAAGACCACTATTATTAGATAGAATAAGTATGAATCAATTTAAAAACATTTACTATAAAATGATTAGACCTTGGGTCTTGGTTAGCTTAAGGGCAAAATCACTTTACAATTTTCTCAAGGCCAACAACATTATTTTATATAAAATTTGTTTGAAAAACCAATTTGCTTAAGGCCCGTTCGGAGGAGCAACAAGCGTCGCTCCTCCGAGCGTTGAGCGGCAGCAGCTGCTCAACGCTTTACCGCTCCTCCGAGCGTTGAGCGGCAGCAGCTGCTCAACGCTTTGCCGCTCCTCTCCGAATAGTGGAGCGGTGAGTGGTTTCCATCGCTCAAGGAGTGGCTGAGAAGAAAAGGTGAGCCTTCCTTTTATTACTTTTTATAAAAAATTTGAAAGAGTTGTGGTCAAATTTTTAATAATTTTTAATCTTTTAAGAATTTTTTTCCACAAATCATGATTATAAAACTACAGTTTAGGTAATCTAAACACCCCATGGTTATAAAATTATGGTTTCACACCGCTCCTCCGAACATATCCAAAAAATGGTTTGGTTATAAAGCCATGGTTTCAAAACCATGATTTTACACCGCTCTGGCCCTTTCTCCTTTAAGAAAGAAACTGAGTATACATTACATGTGGGACCCGAAAACAAATAAAATGTATAAGGTTTCTATTTTTCATTATGATTAAATTTCTTAATTTTGAGACTGTTGTGAGAACAAGATCAGAAGAATTGAATTCTCTAGACTAAAATCAAACCTTTGATCAAATCAGCTCGTTATTTCTAATAATTAGAGATATCAAACATTCAGTGAGATTTATACTTCAAGAACAGAAATAACTTTAATTTTTTTTATAAAAAAAATTAAGGAATATATACGGATGTATGTAGCTGCCTTATAGCTATAACATGCATTCTGATTTTTATGACATGTTTAATAAGCCCTTTTACAATGAGTCACATCTAACAGATTTAAAATTAATAAGTTACTAGTTTATTTCGTTATAATCAATATTAAATATATTTTCTTAATGCAATTAATTAACTTACAACATCGTTGTTTTTTGAGTTAGAACTTGCTACATCATTGTTGAGAAACTACTTAGTTCTCTCAACAAAGAAGCTATCTCCAACATGTGCTTTGAAAAGAATTTAAATAGAAAATGTTAATTAAGCTAAGAAATAAAACAAGAGGATTTTTTTCCCAAACAAGAATAATGGCCAAATTTGTTGAGTACCTTCGTAAAGTTTTCAAAATGTGTTGACAAAAATAATCAGGTGGACAACTTGGCCCAACAATGTTCTTTTATCAATATTTTAAAATATATGATGAAGATAAACATTGAGAGAATAATAATTAATTAATATGGTAATGAAAACAACAAGGTAGTTGTTTGCTAGCCTAAAAGGTTATGTTATAATCAAGGGTCAGTAAAATTTTGTATTCTTTTTAATAAGGAAGCAAACCATATTAGTTTTAGTTTAGCAAGTATATGACATAAAATATTATATGACGTGGGCAGCTGTTTAAAATTTAGTTTAAATATATTTGCATTTTAATAAGTTTGCATTTTTTTACAATTTTATTTTTATTTGGATATTTCTGCAAAATTTATAATAGGATCTCTCTATTTAATTGAGAGATTAGGGTTTTTTCTTTGAGGAAGAATGATATTGATTAATTAAAAGAATATTGAGATTTTTGCGATTGAGATTTGAGTTCTTTGCAGAATTTGCCCGTGCGATCCGGTGTAAGGAGTGATTCATCTAGGGAGCGGGTCCCTTGGGTGTAAAGCCCGTTGTAACGACTCTAAATTTCGTGTACCCCTTTTTAATATTTGTCATTAATAAAATGTCATTTTCTTTCAGGTGTTTAGTTATATTTATGCTTGATAACTAGTTTGAGACGGCTCAACAATATTTGAGCCGGCTCAACACTCGTTTGGAAAATTGTTTTCTTCACTGTTTGCATGAGATAGCTTAAATACTCTTCAGCCCCCTCAGGCTTCATTCGATCCAGAAACTTTCCTGGTTGGGCCAACTCATGTCCAGCCCAAGAAACCTTGACTTTTATTGGTATCTTGATAGGATTTTGATGAAACCTGTAATTCTTTCCTTTGAAAAAATATAAGATTATTATATTTTGAAAATTAATGGATTTTGTAATATTTATATAATTATTACAAAATTAAATTTTTAATTAAGTAGAAAATTGCGTTGTTCTTAAAAACCGTATTAAAACCTTTCGAGACCGAATGCTCCGTGAGGAGGTCTGCATCTCGCTCTACCAGTCCAAGGATGTGCGATAATCTGCACCATTCAATAGCGGGTCCCCTAAAAAGGGTTGTAGAGCCTTATTTGCAAAGGAATTTTAAAATACAATTCCAAAGAAAACCGTTTTTATAGTAGATGGTATTTTAATGAAATTTTGTGTTTGTAACTAAAAATACGTTCGAAGAGTATCGTGCTATGGAAACCATGTGTGTATGTGAGGGGTAGGTCATTACCCCGTGAGGTTTTCTAACGGTATGTTTAAACAAAGGAATATAAGGTGACATATCTAAAGTTCATGGTATTTTAATATAAAAGTTGATTTAAAGTCATGTTTCATGATATTCTTGAATGAAAGTTTGTTCTAAATATTAGTTTTATATTAACAAGTAAGGTGTAGAAATATGAATGAGTAATGATTAAGAAAAAGTGTGATTTCAAGGGTTTAGAATAAAATGTCGGTATTAACTCCACTTACCGACATACTTTGAAAAAGAGAATTTTAAAGAGGAAGAAGAGAGAATGGGAAGGACTTACCGCTTGATTTTGTTAGAAAGAGGTAGAAGAAGAGGGGGAAAAATTTGGGATGCCGCGGGAGCTCCGTAATCGGCTTCGATTTTCGCCGGAAGTTGTTTGCTAACTCCACTTTACTTCACTTGCACTTAGGAACTTTTGAGAGAATTTGGCTAGAATTTTCAGAATGAGGAAGGGCTAAGGAATGAGGTAGTATTTATAGAGTGAAATTAGGGTTTTGGAATTAAAAGAGTGAATTAAAATGCATTAAAATGAGGATAAATAGGGAATTGAAGGGTTTCTGTTTGATTGCAGAGAAATCAAACAGTGCATGGGAGTTATTGTTAGGAATATGTATGCCTTAGAGGCCATTATTGATGATATAGTGGATGCTTGGACATATATATAGATGACTTTCTTGCTCGACATGATAGTATGCTATCATGTTATCTTTATCTTAACATGTAGACTAGTATTTATACTGTCTGTCTCTTACATGTTGATAAAGCCCTTAGGATATGCACTTGACTACCAGGACTATGATGGGATCATACTAGTGGGGCCAGGGTGGTCCAAAAGTACATCCTTTAATCAGTTCTTAGTCGTGGGAATATCGAGACTAGGGCATCGATATTCCAGAGTAGACTAATGTGTACGTTTCTTGTCCCTTAGAGGGCGATGGTTGATCCCACAACCATTGGTGTGTGACATCAAAGATTGTACACATGTGCTCATTAGAGAATGGGTACACCGAACGGACTCGCCGAGGACTCCTATGTGGTAGTATACCTATCGTCAGATAGCAGTTCTCTGGTGACACTGGTATAGGTTAGTTTGTAGACCCGAGATCGTCATAGAGTTTTGTGCGGCTCCCACTGTGCTTTGATTTCCTCCCTACCATACTCAAAGGAAACGTGCAAATAGGTGAATTTTGGGTACAGTCCCGAGTCGCATGGAGGCAATGAGCGATATGAGGGGTTTCGTCTCTCCCGATATTGGGGGTTGATGTTGCGCTATGCTCGATTGGCTATAACTGGAAGTCTCTGGTCAGGGCTGCTGCTGAGATTTACTGATAAGAGTTATCAGTAGTTTCTCGAACCGTTATAGGCCAGACATCGGCATGACTTATCACGTTACCGGGGTCTGACGATTACCACCCCTAAACATGATATGCGACATATCAGACGAAGAGACCGGACTGTACGGTAGTGTTACTGATAGGCTTCATGGAGACTATGGTCAAGCTTGCTTGTTGATCTTGATATCACTCAATACCCGGGTAGCCGTTACGTCCAGCTAGTACCGCTGACGGCTTATGGATGACTGATGTGATCATCACCTACTGCCGGCGTATTGACAAGTCTTTAGAGTCCAACACAGATGTTCCCCGGTTCAAGCGAAACGAAGTAGGACACATATGTGATATGTGTGTGGACCTGATTAAATACGTGTATGTGATACCGTATTATAATTTGGTAGTTATCTGTTATCGGTTTGGTTATATGTGATATAACTAGATTGTCGAATCAAGTGTTGATTTGATAATGTGATATACAAATATATGATATTAGTCGGTCATATGTGATATAACCGGATTATTAAATCAAGTGTTGATTTAATAATGTGATATACATTATATGTGATATAATTATATCTTAACTAATATTATTAGCTCACTAATTATTCTTCATAATATATATATATATATATATATATATATATATATATATATATATATAAAATAATGAAGCATGGCTTGATTTTCTATTTTTGAGAAAAATAGAAATGAGGTGTAAACTGAGAGCATGGTTGCAAGCATGGGAGTTATATTTGTTTATTCATCTTGACTCACTATTCAAGCATGGTTGCAATTTTATATTGCAAAATTCCATGCTTGAATGAGTGGGGGTCAAGAGTTGCCATTCATTCTTTGCTCATTCTCAACACTTAGCCATTTTTCCTTATTCGCTCCCATGGTTGCTCTCTAGCTTTTTCTTCTTCCTTAATTGCTATAGTTCAAGCTTCAACCCTCACATGTGATGTGAACCATGAAGCTTGAACACAAACTTGTGAGCTTTTTACATCCCCTACTTCACCATCCTACACTTGACCAGTGATCGAGTGTAGCGCGTTTACTAGGCTAAAGAGTTTAGCGTAGAGGTAGGTTGAGATGGAGGGACTTCGCGTGGATCATCTTCGGCACGAAGGTCATCGGAGGAAGCTCGTCCAAAACCTCAAGTGGAGCCTAGTGGAGTCGCGGGACTACTACACGGAGCATGTGAAGTGAAGGACTCGAACTACAAAGGTTGTATGCTCTTTTCTTCTCTTTAGTTCATCACATCACAAAGGCAAACCCTAATAATCTAGTAAAGATCTTGTTAGTCTAGCTTAGCACCTAATAAAAATTAAAATTTGGCATGCTTGATGCCTCTAGAATCTCATGGTGGTGCTAAGGTAGACTTTCATGGTATTAGAGATACTAAGCATTGGATGTCGACCTATGGGTGGTTCTACTATGTGACAGTGTGGAAGCATGGCTCTTACCCCCAGGGTGTCCCGAGACCGGACGGTGTTCCAGCGGGTTGTAGTCTTCGCGAGGGGGCATGCGTAAAAAGTAGCTGCTGAGGGACCTATAGGTGCCACGGCGATCCCATTGGATGGGGTGGCTGCCTGACTTTCATGGTATCAGAGCCAAGCTAGAACATTAGGGTAACTTGTAGCGACGTTAGAAATCCGTCGTTTTTGTCGCGCAAAAACTGCAGATAAAAAAAGTTTCAAAAATGATGTTTTGATTTGTTTGCACACTCCGCGGGCTCACGATTTGAACCGAGAAGCCGCAGGGTAGAGCGTGTGCACCCCGGGGGCACCCCGCGGGGGACCAAAGGCCGGAACCACACCTTAAGTCCACCACAAGGTGGCCTTGGGGGTGGGTGACCCGAGAGCACCCCAACTGGGTGCTCTCGGGTCTGCCTACCCTAGGGGGCCACTTCATGGTGGCCCCCGGGGGTGGGTACCCCTCCGAGGCCCCCCATTCGACAGTTAATTTTGGGATCTTCGCCTCTTCGAAGATTCGGGCGGGTTTCGAGTTCGTTTCAACTCCCGGATTGGCTTAAAACGATCGGTTTTGGAACTTTAGCTCACTTGATTTTTCATGTCTTGGAAAAATTGGTTTAGTTTGCTAATTGCGTGCGGAATTCTAATGTCGCGATTACTTTACAAGCTTTGTGATGTGTGATACAATTATTAGAATCCGGATTAATTAGTTTTATGAAAACTAGTTAGTATATTGTAAACCTAGTCGTTTAGTCTCAATTGATCGATTGCCACGAAGTTTTAATTCAGATCAAAACTCCGTCGCAATTGCGTATTGTACGCGATCACTAAGTCGGGAATCTTGTTGAATTATCCGACAACCAATTGAAAAGAGTTTTCAATTTGAGAATAAAATGCAAGTTTTACAAGTTAGGCATGAAATTCGGAATATGAGATATTCCGGGTTTATGATGTCTAAGGATATTACGGATTCTAATTATTGTAGTTTTTCAATTTCTTTTCTGCGACCGTAAGTGTAATATGTGGGGGTATCCCAATCTCGTTGCTATATGTCAACAAGTTTTAGGGATACGCATATTTTCTTACGTTGATGATATGTGATATCATGTGTTACTGTTGATATGATTTATTGGATCGTCGTGAAAGAATAGCCGGGAGTTCTATGCGAGATGAGAGTTTTTATTTTCATTCATGTAAAATCTATATGTAATATTCTTTTATTGGGGCACTTCCGGGTTGAAGATGATGTCACCATTGTTGTATATTATTTACTTTTCCGCATTAGGATAGACCCAAGGCGGGGAGCACAAGTAACCGGGTTTTAGAGTCCAGTGGGAGACCATCTCAAGGAGTTGAGACCGGGTCTCCTAACTCTAGAATTGGCAGGGTTATTTGCCGCTCTCGTAGGGGGTCTAGGGATGTGGGTTTGGCTATTCATCACGACCGTGGAATCCGTGTTTTACATTACTGGCTAAATTTAAAACACGGACATCCTAGTATATCCAATATTTCATATGTTGCTTCTGCTGCTTGATTCTGTGATGTTGATCATATAACTGTGTGAGACGAATGTAATATTATATATATGATATATAATAAACATTGCTTATATTTTGCACCCGTGCTAGTCCAGCCCCCGCTCTGTCGGTAGTTAAGTAACCTAACGGTGCATGACGGGGCCCCGTGGAGAATGCGGATGGCATAAGCATATGTTCTATTTTCGTTTCATTTTTCTGTAATATTTAGGAAACATTAATTAATGGGACTTCATTAATGAGATTAATAAAAAGAAAGAAACCAAAAGATGTTGTAGAATCAAATTTTCAAAAAAGGGTAGCTCTAGTTTTTGCTTTGCATAGTGGTATTCCTTAATGAATATCCAGCATCTCATTCGATGAGGAAAGAGCTGAGATCCCTTCACCGGGAGTGAGCTCTTTAGCAAAACTAGCAAATGTTACAACTCACTCGATTTTGTTTTTGATTGCTTCTCTAGTTATTGTTTTGCATAGTGGTATTCCTGAATATCCAGCACCTCATTCAAAGAGGAAAGAGCCGAGATCCCTTCACCGGGAGTGACCTCTTTAGTGAAACTAGCAAAAGCATAAAAACACTCCTTTTAAAAATCATTAGATTCTACGACGATATCAAGTTCATTACGCTCATGTTTTTCTTAAAAACCTGGGTAGCCCTCCGTCATTTCAGATAAGTACTATTTAGTATTCGTGCTGCGTTTGTTGACTTTGTTAAGGCGTAGTGTGCGGTAACAGATTAGTACTTATCTGCAGCATGTGATGCGATTGGATTAGGTAGTCATACGACTTTGTTGACCTTGTTAAGGGTCGTACGGGTGGGTTTAATTCAATCAAGAAATGACGGGTTGAACTTGGCTAGCGCTTATGATTTGTTGACCTTGTTAAGGTCATAAGTGGCTAGGGGTAAAAAACATTATTGGGAATTTTAAGTGTTGAAATTTGCATTGAGATTGCATACCTTCTATATGATAGTTGGATCCCGATACCCACTGCGAGTAAGAGTTACTCCCGAGAGAGTTTTGCACTTTACAATTAGCTAATCCGGTAGGTGTCTAGAAAGGTGTCAACGGGGTTATGCCTCTAGGGAAACGAGGTTTATTTTAATTAGGTCCATGCGAAAGCACGGGGAACCTCCCTCGGAGTACCGATACCTTCCCGGCCGAACGATTGGCGAACCTGTAGAGTGTAATTAATCCCGGCTAGTCTTACCTTTTAGGGTTTGAAGGAAGGTTTGATAAAAATAGTGGGAGCCATCCTGATTAGATAAAATAACCAATCTAATCTTGCAAAGAGCGCACGCAAAGTGATTATCCTTCTCTCTCTCCTGGTAGCGACCAATGACATGCCTTAATCAAGATAATAATATGGATGTATTGACCGAACCTACTTATTATAGTGGGCTAGGTTCCGCTCTATCTTATGATTGTCATAAGTCTGAGCAAGGAATAGGGGAATATACGGATTCCCACGCTACCCAAACGAAGAATAAGCATGTTGATGCATTGTCTTCGGGTGTGTTCATAACCAAGAACTGTTTCTCAGTTACCTCTATGTCCTGGGTATTGGATACCGGATCAGGATCCCACACATGTAATTTATTACATGGGCTATAGAAAGGTGGAGAACTGGGAAAATGTGATATGTCTCTAGTAGTAGAGAATGGTGCAATTGTTGCAGCCAACGCAGTTGGCAAATATCACTTAGTGTTACCAACTGGTAATGTATTGATTCTTAGCGACTGTTATTTCGTACCAATAAATATTACACGTTCTGAATCAAACTACAGTTCTAAACATACAGAACACACATAAGAGGAACAGTTCAGAAATGAATGAATTCTTCTTGTGGCATTGTAGACTGGGTCATATTGATGAAACAAGACTAGCTGAAGTTCCATAAGGATGCATATTTGAATCTGTTCGAATTTACATCTTATGAAACCTGCCAGTCATGTCTCAAAGACCAGGTGACCAAATCTCCGTTTACTGGAAACGGAGAAAGAGCTACTGAACTCTTGGACAGATACATGGTGATGTATCCTATGTTTACACATGCCAGGGATGGTTCCACGTACTTTATTACATTCACCGATGTTCTCTTAAGATACAGACATGTGTTCTTGTTGAAACACAAATCTGAATCTTTTGAGAATTTCAAGGAATATAAGTACGAATATGAGAACCAGATGGGTAAAGGTATTCAAATCCATCGATATGATCGGGGAGAAGAATACTGGAGCACGGAATTTTGAGACTATTTAAAAGAGAATGAGATTCTCTCTCAGTTTACTCCTCAGCATACACCACAACACAACGGTATATCGGGGGTGGAGGAATCGTACCCTATGAGATATGGTGCGCTCTATGATGAGTACTGCTGAGTTGCCTATTTCCTTTCAGGGACATGCACTTGAGAAGATGCATACCTATTGAATAGAGTTTCGATCAAATCTGTTGCCTATCACTCCATATGAGATATGGAATGTGAAGAGTCCATCTCTTAAACGAGTTAAGATATGGGGTTGTCCAGCCTATGTTGAAAAGAAAAATCCGGACAAACTCGAGGAAGGTCAGTTCTGTGCAAGTTTGTCGGATATCCCAACCATTCGCGAGGGTATATCTTCTACCACACCGAGAAACAAAAGATATTTTGTTTCTCGACATGCCATCTTTTTAGAAAAGGAATTTCTTATGGAAGAAATTAGTGGCGATGAGCTAGAACTGGAAGTAGTTCCAGCAAACACAAACTATAATTGACGATTTGTTGGAACCGAAAGATTCAATAGTCCCCGACGAACCGCAGCCACTCCGCAGATCTAGTTGTGTTCCTCATCCACCTGAGAGATACAACGGTTTTCTCGTAGACGGTAGGGAGCGAGGATTGCATCATGTAGATGATGACCCAACTAGATTCGAACAGGCCATCACAAGTGGAGACTGTGTGAAATGGCTGGATGCTATGCGATCTGAGATGGAATCCATGTACACCAATAAAGTATTGACTTTGAATGTTGCTCCTGAAGGGGTAAAACCCATCAGGAGTAAGAGGATCTTTGAGAAAGATAATTTGGTGTAGATGGAAAAGTTGAGACTTTCAAAACTAGACTTGTTGCTAAGCTTAAGTCCATCAGGATCCTACTTACCATTGTTGCATACCATGACCACGATATCTGGCAGACTGCACATCAAAACCGCTTTTCTAAATGGTGATTTAGAAGAGAGCATGTATATGACACTACCAAAGGGCTTCGTAGACAGTGGGAGCAGCGGAAGTATGTGCAAGCTGCTTAAATCCATCTACGGGTTAAAGCAGGCATCGCGGAGATGGAACATCTGTTTTAATGAAGCCGTCAAAGAGTTTGACTTCATCAAAAAGGTAGATGAACCATGTATAAATAAGAAGGTTGTAGAGAGTATGGTAGTCTTCCACATATTGTACGCGGATGACATACTCTTGATAGGAAAATGTGTTCCTATGCTACACTCGGTCAAGCACCTCTTATCACACAGGTTCTCCATGAAAGATCTAACTGATGTCTCCTACTTCCTGGGGATATAGATCTATAGAGATAGATCTAAATGGATTTGGGATTGTCCTAATCCAGGTACATAGACACCATGCTAAAGGGGTTTAGTATGGATGATTCTAAGCGTGATAATGTATCCGCTTGTTCAGGAATCACTCTCTCCAAAGAGATGTCTCTCGAGACTGATTTGGAGAGGGCTCGCATGCAAGGAATTCCCTATGCTTTGGCAGACAGGTCAATCATGTATGTGATGTTATGTACCAGACCAGATGTAGCTTACTCACTAGGTGTAGTGAGTAAGTATCGAAAAGATCTTTGGGAAAACCACTGGACAGCCGAAGAACATTTTTAAGTGCTTGAGAAGGACTAAAGATATGTTCTTGGTGTATGGTAACGGAGAACTCCAGATGGAGTCCTTTACCGATTCAAGCTTCCAGAATGATAAGGACGACTGAAAGTCAGTCTCGGGTTTTGTCTTCACCCTCAGTGGAGGGACGGTATGTTGGAAGGGTTCCAAGCTATATACCGTAGCAGACTCGTTGATAGAGGCTAAGTACATCGCTACCAACGATACTGCCAAAGAGGTTGTCTGGATGAATAGAGTTCATGAGATGAACTAGGTTCCTACCATTGGGCATCTAATACCTGTGTATTGTGATGACAATGGAGCTGTGGCTTTGGCCTAGGAACCCCGGTCCCGTCAGTGATCCAGACATATTCTTAGACAATATCACCTGATCAGGGAGGGAGATAGTTGATCTTCGGGAAATCGAAGTCAGGAGATTTGACACAAAGGATAATACAGCGGACCCACTTACCGAGTCCATCCCCTAGATGCTATTCGAGAGACTTTTGGGGCGTTGGGTATGAGATACTACAACAACTGGCCTTAGTGCAAGTAGGAGATTGTTAGGAATATGTATGCCCTAGAGGCCATTATTAATGATATAGTGGATGCTTGGACATATATATAGAGGAATTTCTTGCTCAACATGATAGTATGCTATCAGGTTACCTTTATCTTAACATATAGACTGGTATTTATATTGTCTGTCTCTTACATGTTGATAAAACCCTTAGGATATGTACTTGACTACCAGGACTATGATGAGATCATACTATTAGGGCCAGGGTGGTCCAAAAGTACATCCTTTAATCAGTTCCTAGTCGTGGGAATATCGAGACTAGGGCATCGATATTCCAGAGTAGACTAGTGTGTACGTTTCTTGTCCCTTAGAGGGCGATGGTTGATCCCACAACTATTGGTGTGTGACATCAAAGATTGTACACAGGTGCTTATTGAAGAATGGGTACACCGAACGGACTCGCCGATGATTCCTATGTGGTAGTATACCTATCGTCAGATAGCAGTCCTCTGGTGACACTGGTACAGGTTAGTCTGTAGACCCGATATCGTCATAGAGACTTGTGCGGCTCCCACTGTGCTTTGATTTCCTCCCTACCACGCTCAAAGGAGACGTGCAAACAGGTGGATTTTGGGTACAGTCCCGAGTCGCATGGAGGCAATGAGCGATAGGAGGGGTTTCGTCTCTCCCGGTATTGGGGGTTGATGTTGGCTATAACTGGAAGTCCCTGGCCAGGGCTGCTGCTGAGATTTACTGATAAGAGTTATCAGTAGTTTCTCAAACCATTATAGGTCAGACATCGGTATGACTTATCACGTTACTGGGGTCTGACAATTACCACCCTTAAACATGATATGCGACATATCAGACGAAGAGACCGGACTGTACGGTAGTGTTACTGATAGGATTCATAAAGACTATGGACAAGCTTGCTTGTTGATCTTCATATCGCTCAATACCCGGGTAACCGTTTCGTCCAGCTAGTACCGCTGACGGCTTGTGGGTGACTGATGTGATCATCACCTACTGCCGGCGTATTGATGAGTCATTAGAGTCCCACACAAAATTTCCCTGGTTCAAGCGAAACGAAGTAGGACACATATGTGATATGTGTGTGGGCCTGATTAAATACGTGTATGTGATACCGTATTGTAATCTGGCAGTTATCTGTTATCGGTTCGGTTATATGTGATATAACCAGATTGTCGAATCAAGTGTTGATTTGATAATGTGATATACAGATATATGATATTAGTCGGTCGTATGTGAGATAACCGAATTATTAAATCAAGTGTTGATTTAATAATGTGATATACATTATATGTGATATAACCGAATTATTAAATCAAGTGTTGATTTAATAATGTGATATACATTATATGTGATATAATTATATCTTAACTAATATCATTAGCTCACTAATTATTCTTCATAATATATATATATATATATATATATATATATATATATATATATATATATATAATGAAGCATGGCTTGATTTTCTATTTTTAAGAAAAATAGAAATGAGGTGTAAATTGAGAGCATGGTTGCAAGCATGGGATTTATATTTGTTTGTTCATCTTGACTCACTATTCAAGCATGGTTGCAATTTTATATTGCAAAATTCCATGCTTGAATGAGTGGGGGTCAAGAGTCGCCATTCATTCTTTGCTCATTCTCAACACTTAGCCATTTTTCCTTAGTTGCTCCCATGGTTGCTCTCTAACTTCTTCTTCTTCCTCCTCAATTGCTATAGTTCAAACTTCAACCCTCACATGTAACGTGAACCATGAAGTTTGAATACAAACTTGTGAGCTTTTTACATCCCTTACTTCACCATCTTACACTTGACTAGAGATCGAGTGTAGCGTGTTTACTACGCTAAAGAGTTTAGTGTAGAGGTAGCTTGAGGTGGAGGGACTTCGCGTGGATCATCTTCGGCACGAAGGTCATCAGAGGAAGCTCGTCCAAACCCTCAAGTGGAGCCTAGTGGAGTCGCGGGACTACTACACGGAGCATGTGAAGTGAAGGACTCGAACTACAAAGGTTGTTTGCTCTTTTCTTTTCTTTAGTTCATCACATCACAAAGGCAAACCCTAATAATCTAGTAAAGATCTTGTTAGTCTAGCTTAGCACCTGATAAAAATTAAAAATTTTCATGCTTGTTGCCTCTAGAACCTCATAGTGGTTCTAAGGTAGACTTTCAGTTAGGGGTAGGGGAAGGGTCGTGTGTGCAACACACGGAGGGGTTTGGGCCACATCTAACCGTCGAGGCCGGTTTTTTATAGGGTTTGGCCGGCCGAAATATGGCTTTTGGGATCTGGATTGACTCCACGTGTACAAGTTAGTGTTAACACCCTTTTGCACATGTTTGATTTTTCTGTCTTTTCTTTTTTGTGTGTATTGCACGTGTAAACTTTTGGGCTTCAAAAAGTTGTCACGCCCCACCCCCAATACAGAGAGTATTGTTTGCTCAGGCCGAAGCCACACGATTTTGTCCTTTAGAGTGAACCTGTCACGCCCCGCTTCCTAAAATACGGAATACGAGGGATGACAAGGCCAGCCATGCTCCTACGGTCAAGGAAATATCCTGCCGTAGCCGCACTTCGGCTTCTTGTATTATGTGGTAATCAGTAATCATAGCACAAGTAATGAGAGATGCAGTCACTAATTCTATCAAAACAGATATAAAACTAATCAGATAGAGTCAAAGGGAATGATAGCGCTGACGTCGTTGATCTATATGTCCGCAATGTCCTCAAGGTAAGAAAGGTGCTGCTCCGAGCTAAGTCCACTTCTCACTCTGAGCATGCATACTCAGGTCGTCAAAGCGACACCATAGTAATATATACATATATAATGTGCAACGATGATAAACATAAAGCAGCAAGCATAGAGTAATGACATGAGCATGAAATAACCAGTACATGTAACGATAAAGCAGGTGTATCAGATCAATAGTCAATGCAATGTCCATGTCACTAAAGCTATCGGTCTCTAAGTCTCAATGTACAAGTCACTAAACTTATCGTCGGTCCAAGTGTAAGCGTCAACCACCGCAGGAGTATCCCCAACCTAAGGGTAAGCCCCAGGGGCAAGGAAATACGGGCCCGAATCACGATCAGTAAGAATTAGAAACACGATCAGTACAAATCCCGAAATCCGGAAATATGCCGGCAATGGGACTCCTGAGATTCCGTTGATCGAACTCACACTCAAACTACACCACACCCTGCGGTCTACATCTAACACCGACCATAAATCTAAATACTAGTCGCTCCATGACAAGTCTACGCGAGAATTGGAGACAGGGTCTCCATCAAGCATATCTCGACTGGTATCCAAGATAAATGGACAGTGCTCGATTCTTACTTATGATGCTAATATAAGTGCTTCCATACCCGTCCCATACCAGTTATAGTTACACTTATATATGCCCTATAGGCGTCAACAATGCAATAACTAACCGGTTCCGCTGATTGTGTACAAGTACGTGTCACTTCCATTATTCAATCACGCTTTTACACTAACGAACTTGCTACAATCCAATCACTAACATTTATCACTTGGTAATGTAACACGGTCACTAGTATATCTATGCAAATGAACACTATTTACAAGGGTATAACAATCATGCAACATGATGGGGATACAGTAAATGCACTACTGAATACATATGAGCAACCGGTGTCGGTTGGATTAGAAAATCATATAAAATCACACGTGCATAATTTGGTGAAACAATATAAAAAGATTAAACAGTGTATTAAATTATCTCTACAGAAAAATTGGTTTTGAGTCAATCGGGTTTCAGATTTGTGAGTTATGGTCATTTTATTTTAAGCGTTCACTGCTGGAAATTTAGTTTCAGAACTGGAAGTCCATTTTGTAACACAGTTTACTCCCTGTTGGAATCATAATTCGGTGACGCTACAGTTAGATAATATTTATATTTTTCTGTTATGTTTCCAACGCATTAGACGGATCAATAATATCCACTGTATGCAGTAAAATATGCACTGTCTAAGGTTAAGGTATACATTCTGGTTCTGCACGAAACTGCAGCACATATCGACGGTTTAAAAAGTGTTATAAATATCAAACGACACTGGAATGGAATGAGACCAGCACCGTTAGAAATCTAATTCAATTCTACACTCTTCCATATATGGTTCCGCACACTTGCATGCTTAAACAGGGAGAAACATGAGCTCCAAAATGGGTAAAGGTAAATACTCTGGCTCTGGACTGCAGTTCAGAACCATGAATCGCCTCAGTTTTCGTCGTTATAACTTATTAGAATTCAGATATCAACTATGGGATATTGTAAGTTTATCTGTTGGCTTCGATACAAGCCCTAGAACATTAGGTTACAAGTTGCATTCGGTTTAATATAGATTCTAGAACATAGCATGTGCAGTGAATTTCCGGATTCAAGGCCGCCTTTTGGGGGCGTCGTTACATAATATAACTTCACTATTTTCAACCCAAATTCCTACATGATATTATTTAACAGTAGACGGATCTATCTATAACAAGTTCTGCCATATTTGATTAGGTTTTCATTTGAAATTACGCGTCACGCACATAAGCTAAACATACAGTTCGCAACCGAAATGTCTTTTTCTTTTATCTAAACCTATACTATTTAATCTTATAATTTCCATACGGTGTCATCACTAATATTTTGGACTAGATCATAACCCAAAACAACACTACTAGCTTAACACAGTTTGTCATAAAAATACGACTTTACGATTTAAGTAGTTATATAGGTATATAATTATATAGATCGATTAGTACTGTAGCATGAAAAAACAAGTGGGGTTCACTTGCCTGAAGATGATCGGGGACACAATCGTGATGACGAAGATAACAGCAACAGCACGATCACGACGACAACAAGGCAAGCAACAACAACAGCAGCAAAAAGCTTGGGCTCGGCTCTGGCCCGAGCTCATGGCTGCAGAGGTTGATGGTGTTGGGGCCCCGGTGAGGTCGAGGAATCTGGTGATGGTCGGAGGTGATGGGTGGCTGCGACAGTGGTGTCGCAGAGGGGAGGCTTTGGTGTGGAAGTAGGGAGGAGGTGGCCTGTAGTTGTAGCGGTGGGGTGATGGCCGGGGTTGGGCTTGGATGCGAGCCGGGTCGGTTTGGGAGCTCGGAGCTCGGAGGTGGAGGAGGGCAGCGGTGTTCATGAGGTGGTCGTTGGTGCTTGTGGAGGAGGAGATTGGGGTAGAGGAAATGGTGGTGCGGGAGTAAGGGAGCCCGGGTGCGGTGAAATGGCGGCAGGAGGAGCTCGGGTTGGAGGCGACGAAGGCGATAGGGGTTGGAGTCGTGGGTTCTGATGGGTCTCGGCGAAGGTGTCGGTGGGTGGTGAAGGCGAGATCGTCGGTGGCGCTGGGTCGACGACGAGAGGAGGTGGAGCTCGGGGTCTTCGAGAGTGAAGAGATAGAGAGGTAGAGAATGAGATAGAGAGAGGTGAAGAGAGAAGGGGTCGGTTGTTGAGAGGGAGGAGGGGCAGGCGAGGGGATCGTGGAGGGCGTTGAAGGGATCTCGGGAAAGTGGGCGACGTCGACGGGAGCGGGGAGGATTTGGGGGAGAGGATCTCAGGGAGGTTGTTGGCATGGTGGGCGCGGTCGTCGCGGGCGCAGGCACGAGGAAGAAGGAGACGGGGGAAAAGGGCGGGAAAAGAAAAGAGAAGGAGAATAAGAAGAAGAAGAAGAAGAAGAAGTGGGGGTTCGGGTCGGGTTCGGGTCGGGTCGGGTTTAAGGTTTAGGTTAGGAAATTAAAATAAAATAATAAAAATATATAAAAAAAAGTGCAAAAATACTATAAAAAATTCTAGAAAAATACGGAAAATATATACATGGAATTGGGGATTTACATCATACCCACCTTACAAAAATTTCGTCCTCGAAATTAAAATAAACGATAAGCTATAAAATGCCATGCGAAAAGCAACAAAATCAAATACTACCATATAACGATTTACATAAAAGCAACTAGATGGAAATCAAATATTTATATATATATAAGAAATAGCGCAGCTAAAAGAATAGTCATAAGTAAGCACAAGGCATAACCATTAATAGTAATAATCTATACATGCATCACTAAGAAGAATAGAATGAAAACAAATAACAATGGTGAAAAATTAGATGATAAGTCTTAAGCTCCGGAACTACATTAGTAAAACTACAAATCATGCAATTATAAAATGGTTTAAGAATACTCATACGGAAAAATACAAGAGGATATAAAACAGAATAGTATATGCGATGTAAGTTTGTACTATTGAAAATGTGAAGGATAGTAGAGCATTTAAAATAAATAAAACAAAAGTAGTTAATAATAAGCAATTTTGATAAATACAAAAATAGAGAAAAATAAATTTCGAATAACAAACGTCACTGAATGTAATTACATTAATAGGAAATAATACTAGTGATGCATAAGAGACTAATCAGGGCATGGATTTTGGTCTGATATGGCCTAATCGAAAAGAAGTCGGGAATGCGGCGCTAGTCTATAGTCCATCAAACTGTGGGTCAGGTTACTACAAAGTTCAAGGTTGGGGTAGAACTCAAGAAGGGAAAGAAATTATTATAAGAAGGAACAATCAATGCATCACGCGGACCTTAAAGGTACAATACTCAAAGAAGATTTGCGTGATCAGAAACTTTATTTTTCAGAAAATTTTTAACAAAGCACACTTGAAAGATAAAAATGGCCCTAAGCTATACATAGTTTTTATTTGGCCAGAAGAAAAGAAGATAGGTCGCATCAGTCACGATTGTGAAAGTTCAACAGATTACGATAAACTATCGCGCTAAGAAAGGGGCATCCATTCCCATAGCGCCTCGCAGGGATTGCTACCGGAGGTTCTTCAACCTCGAATTCCTCCTCACTCGAGATTTCATCCTCTGACTCTTCCTTGGCTGGGGTCTCGTTCTCGGGCTCTTCCCCCATGGGGTTTCCTTCTCCCGATCCTTCTTCCTCAGAGGGAGCTTTCTCATCGGGGTCCTCTTCCACATGATCCGTCTCTTCTGGATCCTCTTCCACTGGGTCCTCCTCAGGATCTTCTTCTTCTGGATTCTCTTCTACTGGGTTTTCTTTTACTGGGTCCTCCTCAGGATCTTTCTCTACTGGGTCTTTTTCGGGGTCCTCTTCCTGTAACAACTCCATTTTTAGTGTACAAAAAATTGCTTAAAATTAATGTATACTTGGGGTATTTACTTTTGGCTGTGACTACTTTAAGTATTTAATTAACTTCTTAATTACAAGAAGGAGTTTGTAGCTCATTGGTAATACCCTGCACTGCTGAACCAAGCCACTAGAGTTCAAATCCCATACCACACATTATTCTTAATATTGTTTTATTTTGAGTTTTTTTAGAATACCAACAGTCAACACGTGTTAACTCCCAAAAATCCCACTACCCTAGAAAAAAGTAAATATACCAGTGAGATCACCAGACGACTCCCCACCTCCCCACCTCCTGACTCGGCCGGACTCGGCCGGTCGGCCGAGTCGTCAACAGAAAAGATCTGTCTCTTCCTCTCCCCTACCCCCTTGCACACTTCATTTACTTAGATCGGTTTCAGAGAATTCAAAAATTCCCATTTACTCCATTTTAATGAATTTTAATATATTTTTTTACATTTTTTCAATTTAAACTCTTCATCTACCCTAACCCTAGCCTAAATATATAAATACCACCCCTACACTCTATCCCCTCACCCCAAAACTCTGAGCCAACTCTCAAGAAATCTCTAGAAACCCTAGTGTGCAATCAAAGCGAGCGAAAGGTGAAGCTCCGGCGGATTTTCTGGCGACAACCGTAGGAACTTTCGGGGACGAAACGACGCACCGTCGACTTCTCTCGTCTCCCCTTCCCCTCTTTTAAAGTCCTAAACCCGTAAGTCCCAATTTCTCTCCTTTACTCTTTTCTAAAAATACGAACTTCCAAAACCCGACGGAATCAGAACAAATCCGATTTCCGATTCGGTTTCTTCCTAAAACCTCACTTTTCTTTAATACAATTATGCTAAAACCAATTCATGTTGACTATTAAACACTAACTAATCATATTAAACAAGTTCTATATCAAAAGAAATTGCTATTTCCATTTTACCATACTTTTTCATTAAAATACCATATAGTTTCATTTTCGACATTTGAACATCACAAACTTTCTATACTTTTAAGTAGATCACGAGGTAATGACCTACCTCCTCACACACTCATATGCAATATAGCACAATACCTTTCGGGAACATAGAATACGGGAAAACGATATCTTTGCAAATAAATACCATTACTCATAAAACCATTTTCTAAACTATTTAGTATTTATACAAATCTTTCCAAAGCGCCGCTACAACCCATTTGGGGAACCCGTTCGGGATGGTGTGGATTATCGCACATCCTCGGGCTTAGTAGTGCGAGATGCAGACCTCCGCAAGGAGCAATCGGTCTCGAAAGATTTAAAATACGATATCTTAAGAAAATGAGATTTTTAGAATTATAATATATATATATATATATATATATATATATATAACATTAAAAGATCTATTTTGTAAGAATATAAATATTACAACTCTTTTCAAAAATCACAAGAATCAGTTTACATTAAAATACCATGAAATCCATACAAATTTAATATTACACTTTAATACCATATATTATGAAAATTAGGTTATTCTCAATAGAAATGGCATATGTATAAAATCCATATTTATTATAATTCTAAAGACGATAACTAAATACTTGGGGAGTATTTTGAAAACTAAAGAAAAGTATTTTTATATAAAACCCCCCTCAAGTTCTATAAATTACCCTAAGGACCCTAGTAAACATAGGTTTAAGCGGGACCAATCTCTTGAGCCTCAAGGAGCCGGAGAAGTGGGTGCATGCCTATTTAAGGTAGACAACTTAATAACGGTGTTATCAATACGGTAACCGTCTTTGAAAAAGACACAAATCCTGCCGCCCATGTGCAGCGGTTATCGATAACATCAAAACAATCAGGACTTCAATTTACTTTTCTAATTGTCTGACTCAGAGTGAGTCTCATTATAATCTGACTTGAATATGATTCAAGTACAATCTACAATCTACAATCTACAATCTATAATATTACAATTCAATATGAATCCATGAATCCATATATTCAATCTGTTCAAACTATTCAACCTGTATTGACCGAACCGAACCATGGATATACTTCCATTTACATGATTCTCCAGTTACATCCATTTACGTGATTCTCCAGTTACATCCGTTTACTGATATCATGGTTTCGGTCAGTCATCCAATTATACAATCTATACAGTTACAATACAAGACAAACAATACAATCAAAACACTACGGGGTTTAAGGGGTAGATTGGTACGGAAGATGTTAGAAGTGGCACGAGACAGTAAGATTAAGACACCTAACCTATATTCCGTTGCTGTTGTACCGTGGCCCAACGGTTCCTTGTACATTCCGTTTGCCCTGGTCTCTAGCATATAGGGACCCCTCTCATATACACTGGTATTCTTCTATACCAAGATACAAACAACAGCGTTAACACAATATTATAACAATATAATACAACTTTAAAAGATACCTTCTTACTCTGTCTATTCTATTTCTCCCTTATATTTGGGACTTACCGAGCGATCTGTTCGCTGACGACATTCTCTTTCTTTCTTCTTTGAATATCGTCAGGTGATCTGGACACGTCAGAGATCGAGCCCACCGCTGAAGACTTGGACCAATTCAGTGAAGACCCCGAGCTCTAGTTCATTGTACACTTTCCATTCATTACTTTTCATTTCTGTTATGCCATTGTTTAGGCATTGCTTTTTATAAGTTGTATTTACTTTCCATGTATTGTACAGAAAGAATATGAATAAATAAAGTTGCTGTTTTGATTATATCTTGTCTCTTGTGCATTTACTTTTATATTGCTTAGATACGCTTAGCGTATTTACTTCACAGTAAATACGTAGCGGCCCAGCCGCGTCCTCTGCCCGTATACTGGGAAGCGGGGCGTGACAGGTTTTGTTGGTGGCGCATGCAGGTCCGAGCTGTATAGAACTATACTATGCAGTTCTGTTCTGCGCGAACAACTTAAGCAATATAAAACAAGAACCAGCAACTAAAACATTCTTTACAATTCATATTCATTGAATCTTATCATTTCAAATATTTTGAATCTGTCCTAACCCAAATTTTTCTCCAAAGTTATGGATTCCCCAAACAACACAAGCGCCAACTTCAACAACACTCCACCTCCACTACTAATCGTACATACTGTTCCTGCTCCACCCACCGAGCAAACAGTTCTGCTTGAGGTCATCCGAAGCCTCCTTGAGGGACAACAACAACTCTTGAACCGTCCCGAGACTGAAGCACCTGGGGTAAAGCAATTCAGGGCTTTACACCCCAAACAGTTCTCAGGAAAGGGAATCCCACTTGAAGCTGAGGAATGGGCACAAGGTATAGAGGATGATCTGGCAGCAGCACAAGTGCCAGACATAGCTTGGGTTCGTGTGGCAAAATTACAACTCACGTACAATGCTCGCAACTGGTGGAAGGTGGAAGAAAGCCGTCTTGAACAGCCCATTGAATGGAAGACTTTCCGCGATAAGTTCGATGCGAAGTACTTCGCTGTGACTGCTAGGTTCGACATGGAACAACAGTTTATTCATCTATAATAAGGTTCTATGTGGGTCAAGTCAGTAGATGAGTATGACGCTGAGTTCACCTTGCTCAGTCGGTAAGATATGTCACAATATTTTAAATTTTTAAATATCACATACTACACAGCTAACACAATCCTTTAAACAAATTCGCGGCACACTTGATACCGACGGAAGAGATCAGAGCCCGTCGATTTCAACAAGGCTTAGACACGGAAATCCAGGCTGCACTAGCCACAGGGAAACTTCCAACTCATGAGGATGCTCTGGAAGCTGCCCACAGTTATGAGGCAGTGATAAAGGCGAGGGGAAGACCTCAGACTGCAGGAGTTAAACGCCCTGTCAACCAGATGACAGGAGGAGCCTCGTCCAGGCCACCTTTTGTGCCAAGGCGACCGGGAGTACCGAACCATCGTCCCAGCCCAGCCTTTTGTACCTACTGCAAGAGACCTGGGCATACGATGCAAGACTGCCGGCGAGCCAACCGTCTTTGTTTAGTCTGTGGCTCAGCTGCTCATGATATTGGGTCTTGTCCTCATAGACAAAATCCAATTGCTGCACCCAGGCCAGCAAACACTTACCCACAGCGCCCAGCCATCCAAGCCCCTGCTCCAAGACTTGCACTACCTGCACCACCCAGAGGACCACAAGCTGCACCACCTCCTCGTCAGTTCCATCAAGCTCAAAGGAGTGTTCCGAGGAATGCTCCTCAGGCCAGGAGGAATGTACCAAGGCGCCAGGTTTTCACGATGACCGTGGAAGAAGCTGAGGCCACTGGCCAAGTTATCACTGATCAACTTTTCTTCTCATACCGTTCTTTTCAGTCTTGCTACTTATCTACATACATTTCCCTATACCTAAAACAAATCCCATATCTTTAGGTACAATCTTAGTATCCTCAATACCTGCATTAGCATTGTTCGATACTGGAGCATCTCACTGTTTTATGTCGCAACGGTTCGTCCGAACCCATGCGATTCCAGTCACACCGCTTGTATCCAGCTGGAATGTCAGTTCAGGAAATGGCGTTCTAAAGGCAACAATGGGATACGGATTGTGTCCAGTAGTTGTCTGCAGCAGAGAATTTTATGCTGATTTTAAAGTATTGGACATACCGAACTTCGATGTGGTTCTAGGTATGGACTGGTTTGGAACTTTTTATGCTACCATCGACTGTCGTCAAAGGAGGGTAGTATTCGAGATTCCAGACCACCCGGTCTTTTATTTCAAAAGCGGAGACCATACCCTGGAGCCAAGTACCTACAAAGCAAAGCCAAGGGAAGCAGTAGTTGCAGCAGCTCAAGCGGAGGAAGAATCAAGACCAAATGTGGTTCGAGAGTTCGACGATGTGTTTCCTGACGATATATCAGGTTTTCCTCCCGATCGAGCTCTTGAATTCTGCATTGATTTAGTACCAGGAGCACAACCGGTGATCAAAGCACCTTATCGACTAAGTCTGGAAGGGTTGAAGGAAGTCCGAACACAGTTGGACGAATTACTGGCGAAAGGATGGATTCGTCCCAGCACTTCAAGTTGGGGATCACCTGTACTACTTGTGAAGAAGAAGGAAGGTTCATACAGAATGTGCATCGATTACAGAGCCTTGAATGAAGTCACTATAAAGAACAAGTATCCACTTTCGCGCATCGACGATTTATTCGATCAGCTAAGTGGATCTTGTGTTTTCTCTAAATTAGATCTTCGTTCAGGTTATCATCAGGTGAAGGTCAAGGAAGCTGATATTCATAAAACGGCTTTCAGAATACGCTATGGACATTACGAATTTCTAGTGATGCCATTTGGAGTGACCAATGCACCAGCAATATTCATGAACTTAATGAATCAATTTTTCCGGGAGTACTTAGACAGGTTTGTTGTCATCTTCATCGACGACATCCTGGTGTATTCTAAGCGTCGGAAAGAACATGCCGAGCATCTACAAATTGTCCTGGAAACTCTTCGACATCATCAGCTCTATGCCAAGTACAGCAAGTGCGAGTTTTGGCTAAAGCAAGTTGGTTTTCTTGGACATATCGTATCAGGAGAAGGAATCTCTGTGGATCCAGCGAAAGTTTCAGCAGTTAGTGAATGGCCGACGCCAAAGTTAGTGAAGGACATTCAGAGTTTCTTTGGTTTAGCTGGATATTACAGAAGGTTCATTGAAGGCTTTTCAAAGATAGTAACACCCCTGACCAAGCTCACACGTAAAGATGAATATTTTGTGTAGTCAGAAGCATGCGAACAAGTTTTCGTAGAACTCAAGTCAAGGTTGACATCAGCACCTATTCTCATCATACCGGATTAATTTGGAGGATTCAAAGTGCATTCTGATGCATCCGGTAAGGGATTGGGATGTGTTCTACATCAGCACGGTAAGGTTGTGGCTTATGCTTCAAGATAGTTGAAGATTCATGAGTGCAATTATCTGACGCATGATCTGGAGTTGGCAGTAGTCATCTTTACTCTCAAGATTTGGCGCCACTATCTATTTGGTGAACGAGTGAACATATACACAGATCACAAGAGCCTGAAATATGTGTTTACTCAGAAGGAGTTGAATATGCGGCAGAGAAGATGGTTAGAACTCTTGGCGGACTTTGACATCAACTTGCAATATCACCAAGGGAAGGTGAATGTGGTACCTGATGCTCTTAGTCGCCAACCTTTATCGATGAATCTAACCGCTCAGTGGAAGCTTCAACAAGACTTGCATCAGATGGAGATTGAAGTAGTCATGCCAGGTAATGCTTCAAATTTGATGAATTTACAAGTTCAATCAACCATTGTCAATCAGATCAAAGCAGCTCAAGCAAGTGATGCTAAGTTGCAAAAGATCAGAGAACAAGTGGAGAATGGACTCAGAATAGACTTCATCATCCATGAAGATGGATCTTTGAGATATAGCAGCAGATTGTGTGTACCAAAAGGTCCTGTTCGGGAAGAGTTAATGAAAAAAGCTCACAACTCTCCCTACCCAGTATACCCTGGAGGTACCAAAATGTACAAAGATCTATGTCAGAATTATTGGTGGCATGGAATGAAGTGTGAAGTAGCCAGAAGAGTCGCAAAATGCTTGGTGTGTCAGCAAGTAAAGGCTGAACATCACAGGACTGCTGGATTACTTCAACCGTTACCAATCCCAGAATAGAAGTGGCAACACATCACGATGGATTTTGTGACTGCTCTTCCTCGCAGCACAAAGGGTAACAATGCCGTATGGGTCATTGTGGACCGACTCACAAAGTCAGCTCACTTCATCCCATTTTGAGTTGGCCAATCTACTGAGACATTAGCAAAGAAGTACATGGAGGTAATAATCTACTTAAAGATTTAAACTCTTCATAATGTTCTATCTCTGATACCCATGAACTCATGCAGGAAATTGTGAGACTTCATGGAGTACCGGTCTGCATTGTCTCCGATTGCGACACCAGGTTCCGAACGCAATTTTGGCAGAGTCTGCAAGCAAGCTTGAGAATAAGTCTGAACTTCAGCACAGCTTATCATTCACAAACAGGTCAGTCTGAGCGAACTATTCAGATCTTGGAGGATATGCTCAGAGCATGTATGTTAGACTTCAAAGGATCGTGGGAAGATCACCTACATCTTGTGGAGTTCTCGTACAACAACAGCTACCAAGCAAGCATAGGAATGGCACCTTTTACAGCACTATATGGAAGGAAGTGTCGATCGCCATTAAGTTGGGACAACATATGAGATAGGGAACTTCTTGGACTAGAGATGATAGTAGCGACTGTTGATGTGGTTCGTACTATCAGGGAATGGATGCGCATAGCCCAAGATCGACAGAAGCACTGGGCTGATGCAAAGAGACGTCACTTGGAGTTCCAGCCAGGAGATCATGTGTTCTTAAAGATATCTCCGAACCGTGGAGTGATCCGATTTGGAAGGCAGGGTAAGTTATGTCCCAGATACATTGGACTGTTCGACATACTCGAACGAGTCGGTGAAGTGGCATACCGCTTAGCGCTTCCACCTTCATTGGAAGGAGTGCATAATGTGTTCCACATATCTCAACTCAGAAGGTATGTGAGTGACCCCAACCATGTTCTTGATCATTCCGAGCTCACTATACAGCCTGATTTATCTTGTGAGCAACAACCTGTAGAGATCCTGGATAAGAAAGTGAAGACACTTCGGAACAAGAAAGTCAACTTGGTCCGAGTGATGTGGAAGAAAGACACTCCAGGAGAGTCCACTTAGGAAAAAGAAGATGAAATGCGTGCAAGATATCCACACCTCTTTGTAAACTAGTCCTCAAATAAAAGTTGTAAATTTCGAGGACGAAATTTTTGTAAGGAGGGTAGACTGTAACAACTCCATTTTTAGTGACAAAAAATTGCTTAAAATTAATGTATACTTGAGGTATTTGCTTTTGGCTGTGACTACTTTAAGTATTTAATTAACTCCTTAATTACAAGAAGGAGCTTGCAGCCCATTGTAATACCTTGCACTGCTGAACCAAGCCACCAGAGTTCAAATCCCATACTCCACATTATTTTTAATATTGTTTTATTTTGAGTTTTTTTAGAATACCAACAGTCAACACGTGTTAACTCCCAAAAATCCCACTACCCTAGAAAAAAGTAAATATACCAGTAAGATCACCAGACAACTCCCCACCTTCTGATTCGGCTGAGTCGGCCGGCGGACCGGCCGACTCGGGCCGGCGCCGCCGGCCGGACTGGGCCGGTCGGCCGAGTCGTCAACAAAAAAGATCTGTCTCTTCCTCTTCCCTACCCCCCTGCACACTTCATTTACTTAGATCGGTTCCAGAGAATTCAAAAAGTCCCATTTACTCAATTTTTAATAAATTTTAATATATTTTTTTTTACATTTTTTCAATTTAAACTCTTCATCTATCCTAACCTTAGCCTAACCCTATAAATACCACTCCTACACTCTACCCCCTCACCCTAAAACTCTGAGCCAACTCTCAAGAAATCTCTAGAAACCCTAGTGTGCAATCGAAATGAGCGAAAGGCGAAGCTCCGACGGATTTTCCGGCGACAACCGTAGGAACTCCCGGCGACGAAACGACGCACCGTCGACTCCTCTCGTCTCCCCTTCCTCTCTTTTAAAGTCCTAAACCCGTAAGTCCCAATTTCTTTTCTTTACTCTTTTCTAAAAATACGAACTTCCAAAACCTGACGGAATTGGAACAAATCCGATTTCCGATTCGGTTTCTTCCTAAAACCTCACTTTTCTTTAATACAATTATGCTAAAGCCAATTCATGTTGACTGTTAAACACTAACTAATCATATTAAATAAGTTCTATATCAAAAGAAATTGCTATTTCCATTTTACCGTACTTTTCATTAAAATACCATATAGTTTCATTTTCGACATTTGAATATCACAAACTTGCTATACCTTTAAGTAGATCACGAGGTAATGACCTACCTCCTCACACACTCATATGCAATATAGCACAATACCTTTCGAGAACATAGAATACGGGAAAACGACATCTTTACAAATAAATACCATACTAATAAAACCATTTTCTAAACGATTTAGTATTTATAAAAATCTTTGCAAAGCGCCGCTACAACCCATTTGGGGAACCCGTTCGGGATGGTGCGGATTATCACACATCCTCGGGCTTAGTAGTGCGAGATGCAGACCTCCGCAAAGAGCATTCGGTCTCGAAAGATTTAAAATACGACATCTTAAGAAAATGGGATTTTTAGAATTATAATATATATATTAAAATTATTTTTATATAAATATATATATGTAACATTAAAAGATCTATTTTGTAAGAATATAAATATTACAAATCTTTTCAAAAATCACAAGAATCAGTTTACATTAAAATACCATGAAATCCATACAAGTTTAATATTACACTTTAATACCATATATTATGAAAATTAGGTTATTCTCAATAGAAATGGCATATGTATAAAATCCACATTTATTACAACTCTAAAGACGATAACTAAATACTTGGGGAGTATTTTGAAAACTATAGAAAATTATTTTTACATAAACCCCCTCAAGTTCTATAAATTACCCTAAGGACCCTAGTAAACATAGGTTTAAGCGGGACCAATCTCTTGAGCCTCAGGGAGCCGGAGAAGTGGGTGCTTGCCTATTTAAGGTATACAACTTAACAACGGTGTTATAAATACGGTAATCGTGTTTGAAAAAGACACAAATCCTGCCGCCCATGTGCAGCGGTTATCGATAATATCAAAATAATCAGGACTTCAATTTACTTTTCTAATTGTCTGACTCAGAGCGAGTCTCATTATAATCTGACTTGAATATGATTCAAGTACAATTTACAATCTACAATCTATAATCTACAATATTACAATTCAATATGAATCCATGAATCCATATATTCAATCTGTTCAAACTATTCAACCTGTATTGACCGAACCGAACCATGGATATACTTCCATTTACATGATTCTCCAGTTACATCCATTTACATGATTCTCCAGTTACATCCGTTTATTGATGTAACACCCGAGCCCAATAATACTATTTATATTACTAGTTGGGGGTTATATCTTGCTCATTCCAATTATCCTGATTGTTTGGTGCTTTTTGCAAAATTTTAACCGGTTAAGTCATTTTGGCACATAACAAATTTTAACTCCTAAAATGAAATTAAAAATATCCATGTTGGCCTACTCGTCGCCACTAGTCGCGTGCTAGCGTCCGCGTGTCGAGATTCCGTCCCGTTTGGCTAAACGGGCAAGTTTGGACGACTACGCACGCGTACAAGTGTACGACTTGGGGGCATGCATTTTAATCATTAAACACCTCTTTTCAAAATTTGGAACCCGCTTAAAATCCTATAGTTTGAATTTGGAACATTTGGGCGCAACCCGGGCGCGATTTGGAAATGTTTCATTTAGCGCCAAAAGTGCCCGTTTGATTAAATATATTTTAAACCATAATAATATTTTTTTCGTTACGTTAAAAATCTTTTTTAAGTTTTTCTGTGTAAATTTTCCTTCGCTCCAGCCAATCATCGAGCTCCTAATCTAACGAGTGGGGCCCCTTCAACCGCCTCTCTCTACCTCTCTCCTCATCAATCTCTCTCTCTCCAATCTCCTTCTCTCTCTATCTCTCATAATAATCTCTCTCTCTCCTCCTATATATATATATTGCGCACAGTTCCCTCATCCTCTTCCTCACCGCGAGAGAAACCCTACGAGAACCCACGAAACCCTAACCCTAGCTCCTCCGACCTCACCGCCGACCTCCCCGTGACCTCGTCGCCGCCATCAACACCTCCTCGACCTAGCCGCACCTTCCTCCTCTCGTTCTCCCGCTCTCTTCCGCGCCTGCACCCAACCCCGACGACTTCACCCGGCCGCAACTCTCGCCGACGACGCCGCCTCCCGTCGCCGACGACTCCCGCGACTCCCTCTCTTCCTCCTCGTCACGACCTAATCCTCGCCTTCCTCCTCTCCTCGCCGGACCACCATCAGACCCGAGCCCGACCCTGCACCAACCTCCAGGTCGCCGGAAATCGCGCCGACGACCCTCGTCGACGTCTCCCGCGCCACCTCCTTTCCCCCTCGATCACCTGAGCCGACCACCACCCTCCTCCACTCGTCGCACCCCCTCTCCAGCACACCCAGCGGCTGTTCCAGCCTTCGCAGCCACCGTCGCTGCCTCGACGGCGTTCCAGCGCCGTCGAGCCCGCCGTGGTCGCCCCCTTGGTATCTCCCTGTAAGTTTTCCTCATCTTTCCTTTTGTGCAAAAGCCCCCCGCTGATCTTATTACGTATATCTTGTTGCTAACTCGTTGCCGATGACTTTTGCCGGAATCCGACCGTGCCGTCTTTTGAACCCGATGCTCCAGCGAGGTACCCTGGTCCGTGTGATCCCGTTGTTCGCTGTTGGGACTCGATCCGAAGTCCGCGCACCCGTCTCGTGTTTTCTGCCGACGTCGCATCCGTGCTTTCCGGTTTGCGAAACCGTCGAGGAAAGTATCCGAATACTTGCTTTAACATGCTACAAACTTAATCATCATATTATTTGTTATAACCACACGGCTTAGTAACATCGATTAGAATTGATAGTTACAATTATCCGTAACGTTAAATCATTATAGTAGTTACTTGTAATTAATCGGTATGCTATCAATCCACACTTTAACTATTTAAACCAATTAGCACGTCATTGCTTAAATTGCTAGATCATCCTTGTAACTATTAGTATGCTGTAGTTTTAATGGCTTCATTGCTTCGTGTTATTAATATTGTTTTACCCTGTGATTGTTGCACCCTAAAGGTGCTTGAACCTGTTAATAAGAGAATACAAAACATCATTGTGTTTGCATGGAATAATATGGTTATTTACTGTTTCCTGCTGCTGTTCATTATTTGATTGTACACCTGTTGTGAGCACATAACCGATTGCACTACATATTGGCCTGACCCTGCTACACATGACATATACATACATACCGACTCATCCTGTTGTACCATGACATTACTTGTTTCATGATCTCCTGCCTAATGCCGACAAACCCGACCATCCCTGCTGTCTATCCAGACAGACCTACTCTTACCGGATTTGTGTTGGCATTAGTCCTTGACTACTGAATACCTGACCTGACATACATAGCTTGGGGGTATGGGGAAATCAAAGGTGAAACCGACTTGTAACTCAACAGTTCGATACATTGATCTGATCAGTCTTACGGGCTTGGCCAGCTCCGGAGTGTTGATGCTAACATCACTCGTCCATCCTACTACCTTTTACTGCTTAGCGGCACGTCTCGGATTCAGCCCCGAGGGTTTTGACCGTGGTCCCGGGCACGCACGGGATACTATTGAGTTACATCGACGATTCATCAATTGGTTTCAAAGACTATAGAGTAGAAACCTGATAGGACAGTTTAGTCACCACTGCACATTACCCTGCTCTGTTATTTCTTAGTACTGCTTTATTCATGTTCATACCTGCATTGCTTATTACCATGTTTATATTATATTATTTGGTTGACATGACGCGCTGACGTTTGGGTTTTGCATGGCCCAGATTCCTTACCACTATCGACGACCGAGCAGGAGTACTTCAGCCAGCAGGATGAACTGTGAGTTCCTTAGAGTTTAGTTTATTTATTTCATTTCATTTCCAGATGTGAGCCCGCATTATGGGACGTACTGTTTATTCATTGTATTGGATCATTAGCTTCCGCACTTATTGTTTATTGATTCTTGTTATTATGGATTTGGACATGTATTAGATTAGCTTATTATCTTGTTCTTGATATCCTTACAACCGTAATGTGACTGTGGATGGATACTTCCTACCCACAGGTAGCATGGTTGGCTATGTCACGTGCCCAATCTTGCGTACTCTGGGATGCGGGGCGTGACAATTGATATCATGGTTTCGGTTAGTCATCCAATTATACAATCTATACAGTTTCAATACAAGTCAAACAATACAATCAAATCACTACGGGGTTTAAGGGGTAGATTGGTACGGAAGGTGTTAGAAGTGGCACGAGACAGTAAGATTAAGACACCTAATCTATATTCCATTGCTGTTGTACCATGGCCCAACGGTTCCTTGTACATTCCGTTTGCCCTGGTCTCTAGCATATAGGGACCCCTCTCGTATACACTGGCATATTTCTGTACCAAGCTACAAACAACAGCGTTAACACAATATTATAACAATATAATACAACTTTAAAAGATACCTTCTTACTCTGTCTATTTTATTTCTCCCTTATCTTTGGGACTTACCGAGCGATCTGTTCGCTGACGACATTCTCTTTCTTTCTTCATTGAATGTCGTCAGGTGATCTGGACACGTCAGAGATCGAGCCCACCGCTGAAGACTTGGACCAATTCAGTGAAGACCCCGAGCTCTAGTTCATTGTACACTTTCCATTCAGTACTTTTCATTTCTGTTATGCCATTTTTTAGGCATTGCTTTTTATCAGTTGTATTTACTTTCCATGTATTGTACAGAAAGAATGTGAATAAATAAAGTTTCTGTTTTGATTATATCTTGTCTCTTGTGCATTTACTTTTATATTGCTTAGATACACTTAGCGTATTTACTTCATAGTAAATACGTAGCGGCCCAGTCGCGTCCTCTTCCCGTATACTGGAAAGCGGGGCGTGACACTTCTTCATCGTCAGAGTCACTGATCATATTGACTTCCGGAGCCGCGTCTGCAACTTCCTCGTCCCCGGCATCGCTGTTGTCGAAAATAACCTATGGGCCATCGACCTCATCATCTGAACTCAGTAGTATACAGTCAAAAGAAACGCAGGACCGAGTATCCTCATCGAGAGGCGGCGTTGCTCCAGGGTTGACCATGGCCTGAAAAGAGAGGGTCATGATCAGATAGTGGAACGCACAAAAATAACTAAAGATTGGGTGCACATGGAAAAATATAAGGCGGATAAAATCTAAAATCACAAACTTGAGTGATGAGGCAGTAAGTAGTATATGGAAGTGAGTGGGAAAGGAACGATATATAAATCACAACCTACATTTTTTTTATTTAAACCAAGGGGTTCAACAAAATACAAGGTTCAGACGAAAAGAAATGATTATTAAATAAAATAACAAGGTCTTTATTGAAAGAAGGAAGGGTGAAAACTCCGCCTTGATATCTAGATCTCTGTGATCTCGTAAAACGAGTTTGGATCCTGCGTTGGGTCCGTACCATTATCGAAACTCGAACTATGAAAACAACCAAGTTACTCAACCAGATGTGGAGAGCGTTGACGAATCTTCTCTGTGTAGCTCTTTCCTTCGAGGGCAACCATTGACAAGATGCTCGTCGGATCCACAAATCAAGCACTGCCCTTTGGCCTGGCGATAGTCCCTCTGAAGGTGTCCTGACCTCTTGCAATAACCACAACGTTGGGTTCTCCGCTGCTTCTGTTGCTGAGGAACAAATGGGCACTTCATTTTCACACCTCTGCTTTGTTTAACAGGGATTCCCCTACGATTGGGGACTCCCGCTGGTGCCTGAGCCATTTGCCTTCTTAGTCCTTCTGCTAAGTGATCGTTTATTCACTCCTGGGCTTCCATCAAACCTTGCAGTACACCTAAAATCTCGATGGTTTGACCCTGGGGAGTGGAGGTGGAAAGGGAGTCGTTGGAAGCCATGGTCCTGAAACAATAAATTTTCGGATGGTATAAGGTATAAGATTCAAAATAGGGTATCGGATTAATAACTGAAAGTAAGATCAAGTGGTAGGAAAAGACTTTGAACGATGATGTAATGAGGATTATATAGAAGTGAAGAGCAATATCACTGGATAGAAATCAAGGGATCCCTAGACTAGACTGTAATCTCATACCAAACCAACCTAGCTCTGATACCAACAAAACCATGTCACGCCCCGCTTCCCATAATACGGAATACGAGGGGTGACAAGGCCAGCCATGCTCCTACGGTCAAGGATATATCCTGCCGTAGTCGCACTTCGGTTTCTAGTATTACGTGGTAATCAGTAATCATAGCACAAGTAATGAGAAATGCAGTCACTAATTTGATTAGTCTAAAATATTGCACATTTGAATGAACATTTTCCCTTTTATTGTTAAGTACTGAAAGATGTTTGTTTACTGCCGAAAACAGAGACGAAACAGCGTAGGTCCCACCGGGCGTGCCAGAATCTGTTTACCTTCGAAAATGGAGACGAACCGTGTAGATCGTCTTGCCTGAATTTGGGGGCAGATTCTATGATGGTTCAATCGGAACCTGTTGGGTTGCGGCAGTGCCCCGGCCATCAATCCGTGGCTAAATGCGGAACAAACATTTTTAAAACTTGGCGCTACTACAACCAATTACCCTGATCGAACCATTAACCATATACTAGTAAACTGTAAAGTGTTTAGAGAGATTATACCAATCGATCCGTGTCCTTCGATCTTCAATCTCTGCCCATGCTCCTTCACGGCTTCCCCGAACAAGTTCGCTCTCCGGTCTCCCTCGTCAAAGATGATCCACATCGAGGATTCTTACTATGGGCTCCCGCTTCAAAAACCGAAGCATCTCGAACAACTAGTTTGCTAACCTAGGTGCTCAAGATGAAGTAGAGATAGTGTGTGATTACTTTGTCTCAATACACTCTAGGATTCTCAACACATGATAGGGATAGAGTGGAGGTTGAAGAAGATGCCCATGGTGGAAGTTATGAAACTCAAGAAAATATCAAGTGAAAAAGCCTTAACCAAAAAGAGATGGCTGCCCTCTTATGTTCAAGTGAGTGTTGTGAGTTATAATAAAAATCAACCCAAGAAAAATATCTACTATTGGTCCCACAAAAATATCTCACAACTCACATATAAATATCTTAGCCATGACAAAAGTTATGTCATGCCAAGAATGAGTCACAATTTCCACATTAAACATTTAAACCAAAACGTTTAATCCACAAAAAAAGAAATGGTATCAACTAAAGTAATCTTGTAACGAATTACAAGAATACCCCTCATCCGTATATACATACCCGCATCCGTATTCTGACTGAATACGAATAATACGAGACGAAAGTAATCCAACAATCTAATACTAGGATCCAGCTTAAACTAAAGCCCACCAGTATGATCCGTCCGATCATGATCCGTGCACGAGTGCACGTATATGATCAAACCCTGCCATAAAACCATACGCCTCTAAAACGTTTCGCCCGAACTAGGGAAACCCTTTGTGTGTGACTCTAAAGACTCGTCAATATGCTGGCAGTGGATTTAACCACAAGCACGTCAGTGGCACTAACTGTACGTAACGGCTACCCAGGTATTGAGCGAAAGGGAGTCTGACGAACGAACTCATCCTGAAACCCTACTGAGCCTGACAGTGACAATATCCGTACAGTACGGTCCGTTCGTCTATGAGTATCGTATATCCGGTCTAAGGGGGTGGATAAAGTCAGACCCCAAATAACGCGATATTTATTATCGGTATGAAGCACATCATTACCAGAGAAACTACCGATCCTAGATCGGTAATTCTCGACTACCTTGGCTAAGGATTTCTGGTGATGGCCACCCGTGCACACCGCGACCTCTACCCCCAATACCGGGAGAGATGAAACCCTTGACGATCCACTCACTGCCTCCATGTGGCTCGGGACTGTACCCAACTAAAACCTGTTTGCATGACTCATTTAAGCCGTGGCAGGGTAGTAATCAAAGTACAATGGGAACTCACACGAGACAAATGACGATCTCAGGTCGATAGACTAACCTGTACACATGTCACCAGGGAACTGCTATCTGACAATAGGTATAATACCAACTAGCATATTCCCGGCGAGTCCGTCCGGTGTACTCATAACCCAATGAGCACCTGTATACCATCTTAGGCGAACCAACTGACACCAATGGCTTGTGAGACCGGCCACCGCCTCTCATCGGGGTCTCGATACGTATACACTAGTCTACTCTCAGAGTATCGATGCCCAGTCTCGAAACTCCCACGACTAGGGACATTTTAAGGATGTGCTTATAGACCACCCAACTCTCACGTATATGATCGCCATCGTACTACTGGTAGTCAAGAAAGAATCCTATGGGCTCTATCAACATGTAATAGTGATTTGTAATGTCACATGAAATATATATACGATGATAAAGACAAACCAGATAGGATACTATCATCTCGAGTAAGACCGTCCTACCGGTATAGGTCCTCCCTCAATCATTGCAATTACGTGCCCGCGATCCAATAATTGACTTTGATGGCACTATAGCCAACAGAACCACTGGCAGATGAACCGCCGGTAGTCGGTCTTAAAGATAAGGATGACATTTCAAATCCTCTGCAAACCTCATCAACGGCTGAGGAGGAAATGATTCCTAAAAGAAAAGCCGGACACATATATCGCTCAGCAAGTCAAAACTCACTATGCCAGTGAAGCATCAAATAGGCCAATCAAGACTGGTCGACCATACCGGGCGTGCCAGAATCTGTTTACCGCCGAAAACGGAGAAAAACCGCGTAGGTCCCACCGGGCATGCCAGAATCTGTTTACTCCTAAATTCAGGCAAGACGATCCATCTCGGTTCATCTCTGTTTTCGGCGGTGAACAGATTCTGAAGGGTCAGACAAAATTCTCCCACCGAGCGTGCCAGAATCTGTTCACCGCCGAAATCGGGAGACGGATTCGGGATGGATCATCTTGCCTGAATTTGGGGGCAGATGCTATTTGGATTTATCCTTCCACCTCTCCAAAGATACCAAGTTAATTTATGGCACCGTGTATCAGAAGTTTGGACGGATGCGGCCGTTGTAGCAGACTCCGTCAGATTCCCCCTCGTTTGTGAGGGTTTTTTGATTGTAGGGACGCTCTTCCCTGCAGGTGCAAGCCCCTACAGTTAATTATGTTACCGCATCACGGTAACCACTTTCTCCTGCTCTACAAGGTCACTTCATGGCGTGCCAGAATCTGTTTACCCCCAAATTCAGGCAAGACGATCCATCCCGGATCCGTAACCCGATTTCGGCGGTAAACATACTTTTGAATTATATGGAGGAGTACATTCATTGGTTTAAAATACATGCAGGATAGTTAACGCACAAACACAAACTTTAAGATACGCGTAACATACCTATTACTTGTCGTATAACACCTGTGATTGTTTATGCACGTACCTTACTCTGCACGTGACATCCTATATAGCATATTGTTTTATGATATTTAGGACGCACTGACGTCTGGGTTTTGTATGGCTCAGTTCTTTTAACCTTATCGCAGGAAGATCGAGACTATTTTGACAGGCAAGCTGAGCAGTGAGGTGTTTTGCCGATTAGTTGTGATCCCATAAGTTTTATTTATTTTTGCCATCTTTCTTGTAATTATTTTATTGTGGCAGTTGGACATGTGATAGTTAGATATTTATTTACCGTTCTTGATATCTGATTGACAGTCGTAATGTAACTATGGAAGGATATTTCCTCTCCATAGGTAGCATGATTGGTTTTGTCATGTACTGTATTTATGTATTTTGCAAAGTGGGGCATAACAAGGTTTTTTTGGTATCAGAGTATAAGTTTTAGGTTAGCTAGGTATGATACCCAATACATTGTTCTTAAGACCCATAATTTTAGGAACATGTCCTGCCACATTATTATCTTGTCATTCAAATTCTTGAATCTTATCTTTTGCTTAAACTCTTTTATCTCGACGTTATGGAAATGACATTGCATCTCAGTTTGGAATCATCTTGATTCCTTATTGTTTCTCCCCTCTTAATCTCTCGATTCTGATAGTATGATTTGAGTGACTTGATGGAGTTATGTGATTGTAACCATGTACCGTGGTATGGTTACAATGCGGTGCTTTGTTTAGGTAACCTGGAGTCCTATTTCGATTCATTCTCTTGACTTATGTGCTACTTTGTTTTCTCTCGGTTTCATTGCTTACGAGTTTATATCATATCGCGAACTTGAATCCAACAACCGCGTTATATCTCTCCTCTTGTCCCGTAGTGACCAATCCGTCTGCGTTTCGAAGAACAAGGAGAAACACAGGAGAGCATATGATGATTGCAGTAGTTCGAGATTGACCCCTGCGGGAGCTGGTACAGACCACTTCAAGGCCGCTCAAGTATAAGATGTTTCATTAAAGAAATTCTGACAGACCCGGCTCCATTTATCAGAGCAGCGCTGCGGAAGTATGGTGGGCTGATAACCCACAAGCTTTAGAACAGACTTGTAAATTCATGATGAGGGGAACTGTTATGTGTATACTCAAAGGTAAAGTTCGTGAAAAAGTTGCAGATGAAGCGATGATAGTGGTTTGGGACTCGATCGATGTGTTCAAGAACATCTCCGGTTTACCGCCAAAATAAGATGTGGAGTTTGCAATCGATCTTATTTGTGGAGCAACGCCAATTTTGAAGGTTTTTATACGATGGCACAAGTGGAACTGGAAGGACTGAAGAGACAAGTTTCTGAATTATTAAAGAAGGGCTGGATTTGCAGCAGTGGTTCACTTTGGGGAGGTCCTATTCTTTTAGTCAAGAAGTAAGATGGTACGCGGAGGATGTGTATCGACCATCGAGAGTTAAATCAGGTGATTGTTAAGAACAAGTACCCAATTCCTCGCATCTGAGAATTATTCGATCAACTCAGTGGCACGAGAATATTCTCAAAATTGGATTTGCGATCAGGGTGTCATTAAGTTCGGGTGAAACCAGAAGACATTTGCAAGACGGCGTTCCGAACTCGATATGGGCATTATGAGTATTTAGTTATGCCATTTGGAGTTACTAACGCGCCGACGATATTTATGGATTTGATGAACCATATCTTTTCTCCATTTCTAGATCAGTTCATGGTGGTATTTGTTCACCGCCGAAAGACGCGACCGGGACGTTGGGTCGTCTGGCCTAAATTTTGGGGGAAAATGCTATTTGGTTTTATCCATCCACCTGTCCGAAGATGCCAAGTTGATTTATGGCACTGTGTATCGGAGGTTTAGACGGATGCGGCCGTTGTAGCAGACTTCGTCAGATTCCCCCTCGTTTGCGAGGGGTTTTTGATTACGTTACCGCGTAGCGATAACCACTTTCTCCTTCTCCAGATGTTCACTTTGTGTCGTGTGTGTTTGTTTTATTTTTTGTTGCCCGTGGATTGTATACGGAGACTAATTTATGTTGTCGCCCGTAGGGTGGAGATTAGTCCAAATCCGTATTTTCTTAGATTTGGGTTTGGTTGATTTTTGGATCGTTAATCTTGTTTGAGATTAAGATCGACTTAAATATTTATTAAGGATACGTTAATCCGATTTTTAGACTTAGATCTACTCAACAGGATTTTCTTTAGTTTATACGGACATTGAGGTCCGCAATTTAATTTTTAGGGACGTTGCGGTCCGCAATTTAGTTTTAAGGACGTTGCGGTCCATGGAGTTTAGTTTTAAGGACACTGCGGTCCACAATTTAGTTTTTAGGGACGTTGCGGTCCACAATTTAGTTTTAAGGACATTGCGGTCCATTGAGTTTAAGGACATCATAGTCCATATAGTTTAGTTTTTAGGGACGTTGCGGTCCACAGTTTAGTTTTAAGGACGTTGCGGTCCACAATTTAGTTTTTAGGAACGTTGCGGTCCGCAATTTAGTTTTAAGGACGTTGCGGTCCATGGAGTTTAGTTTTAAGGACATTGCGGTCCACAATTTAGTTTTTAGGGACGTTGCGGTCCACAATTTAGTTTTAAGGACGTTGCGGTCCATTGAGTTTAAGGACATCATAGTTTAGTTTTTAGGGACGTTGCGGTCCACAGTTTAGTTTTAAGGACGTTGCGGTCCACAATTTAGTTTTAAGGACGTTGCGGTCCATTGAGTTTACGGTTTGTTGGTTCGGGGGTATACCAAGAATTATTGGTTATTGGGACCCTCCACCTCTCTGAAGACATTGAAGAATTAAAACGACATGTATCAGAGGTGTGGAGAGATGTACCCTTGAACCAATGGATATTCGTCAGAAGATCGGTGGTCTTGTTTGGGACTAAGACAAATTTAGAAGAAGTCCTATGGGCTCGGTCGATTTTGGGGTTTGGCCAACCTTGGGCTCAGCTCACTTAGTCGTTGTCATTTCCCTTTTTTTTAAAATGTTAGACACTTGCTAGGACACAGTCCTTTCTCTGTGCACATAATGATAAACATTTATGTGAATACTGACACCCACTTTCTTTTTGTTTTTTTATGAGTGTTGAACACTCTTCATGGCGCTAGGCTCTTCTTGAGGAGCGCGGAGCGCTCTGTGTTAAGTAGCGCCTACGTGAGGGCACGTGGGGCGCTTGGCGCTCTTCTTATTTTGAGCAGCGCCCACGTGAAGGGCACATGGAGCGATTGGCGCTGAGCGCCAGCATTTGGGTGCTAAGCACTTTTTATTTTGAGCAGCGCTCACGTGAGGGGTATGTGGAGCGCTTGGCGCTGAGCGCCAGCATTTGAGTGTTGAGCGCTTTTATTAAATAGCGCCCACGTTATGAGCATGTGGAGCGCTCAGCGCCAGATTTGAGTGCTAAGCACTTCTTATTAAATAGCGCCTACGTGAGGAGCACGTGGAGCGCTCGGCGCTGAGTGCCCGATTTGAGTGCTAGGCGCTGAGTGCCCGATTTTTTTTTGTTCTGCCCAATCCAATTCTCTAAGAATTTGGTTCTCCCTTGTGAAAGACTTCGTCTTATAGATCTGAGATCTGGAAAAAGAACTAAGTTCTTCTGATGTGAGAGTTAAACTCTTAGATGTGGAGGAGATTCTATGATCTCTCTTCTTTTTATGAAAGACTTTGTCTTATAGATCTGTGATCTGGAAAAAGAACTAAGTTCTTCTGATGTGAGAGTTAAACTCTCAAATATAGAGGAGATGCTATGATCTCATTTATTGTTATTTATCTTGAAGAAAATTCTTCTTCTTAGAGCTTGCTCTTCTCTTTTTCTTTTTTGGGAACTTGAAGTTTATGGGAGGGTTCTTATTTTTAAGACTTGAAGTCTTGGGTCCTTTTTATAGGGGAGGCTGATATGTTGAATCAGTTAAGGAAATCTCTCATTGAGAGATCCCTAATTGATTCAGGGATTTTATCCACCATTGGATCTTTGATCCAAGGAATTCTGTTTTACAGAAGACATTTTTCTTGTTATTAACAAGATTGGGAAAATATTTTCCCATACAGAACTTATTCTGTATCTTGATGATTTTTAATCATCATTGGATCTTTGATCCAACGGTGCTCTGATTTACAGAGCACAATCTTTCTTGTTTTGAATGATTTGAGGAGTATTTCCTCAACAGAATTTAATTCTGTAATTTTGATGATTTATCATCTTCGTTGGATCTTTGATCCAATGGTGGAGAACATTTAGTTCTAGCGGTGGCGCTCTCGTGCTTTTCACGTGAGGCGCTGCCTCAGAGTCTTTGACTCTTGGTGCTGGCGCTTTTAGCACGAGCGCTCTCGTGCTTTGCACGTGAGGCGATGCCTCAGAGTCTTTGACTCATGGCGCTGGCGCTCTTGGCGCTAGCACTCTCATGTTTTGCACGTGGGGCGCTTCCTTAGAGTCTTTGACTCTTAGCGCTGGCGCTCTTGGCGCGAGCGCTCTCTTCCTTTGTACGTGAGGCGCTGCCTCAGTTCAAATTTCAAATTTTGAACAGAGCTTTGGTCTCTGATTGGGGGAAACAAATGCCCCCCCACCGTTGTGCTCACGTGGCTCACACATGAGTGCAGCGGCGGCAGCCTTTCCACCGTTAGATCGACTTCCAGTGCCTATAAATAGGGCCTTTGGCCCTTGAGATGACTGCTGTTCATTTTCTTGCTTTGTTCTTCTTGTTTCTCTCTCTCCTGAGAATATAATTCTTCCCCTTTCAGAGCTTAGCTCTCTGCCTTAAGAAACTATTAGAGTCAAAACTCTGCCCAAATTTGGTAAGGATTGAACTTATTAACAGAGCTTTGCTCTTCTCAGATCGTAGATCTAAAAAAATGTTTTAGGATTTTACCCATTAACAGAGCCGTGCTCATTTTTAGATCATAGATCTTCAAGATATAATTTTTTAGGGTGATTTTAACCCATGAATTAGAACATTGTTCATCTTCCATGAAGAACTCTTAGAGTTTGTTCACAGATCTGAAGATCTTGGAGTTTTTACTCTGCAAAAAGCTTTGTTTTTTTAGGGTTTTGATGGGTTTACTCCATCGTTCTCACAGAAATTTTATGGAATTTTATTCCCTTCATGATTACAGTTGACAGATGTCATTTCTGTTTACAGAGCGTTGCTCTCGAGGGAGTTGAACTTCTTGGCCCGAGGGGTCTCTCATTAAATGAGGATCTTTTTTATGATTTCTTCTTTAATAAGTAATTGTCTCACCAATGATGAGCCATCATCTTGATTTTGTGGGTCTCCCTTGGTCCCTTTCCACTGCATTGCAGTGTGGTACAAATTTAAAGTACCAAATGTCAGAATTGCACAATTTTTAAATTTGTTGGATGTTTTTTTAACAGTTTTTTTCTGAGGATGTCAAGAGTTGTTTTAAACTCTTGTGTTCGTTTCAATAAGCATTTTCTTGATCAGTTTGATCACTAATTTTCACCGATTTTTCTTTTCAGATACTATGGCCGCTCATCTGTATGATCTTGACGAAATTATTTCTTATGAAGACATCCGCGTACAAGACCGTTGTCAAAACCAAGAGTTTACAAACGCTCAATGCACTGAGATTATGAGTCGCTTCACTGAATACAACGGCCGACTACTTCCTCATCGTTCCGCTCTTTTGAAGATCATCGTGAGAGCGATTTGGGAAGCACTTCCTGGATTTTACAAGCCCATGCCGCTTAAGGCACTGGATGATGCCGAAGACAAGGTGCACTTAGTATATCTGATGGGCCTGATCTCGAAAAGGTGGCGAGATAATCTTGTTGATATCTTGCACTAAATTTTTCAACAGAAGACGATAATCTCTGCCTATCAGAGGACGGACGACATCAGCGAGGATCCTGACGCTTGCATTCGTGAAAGGATGCACACGAAAATGGTCAGAGAGGCCAGAAGCATTTTAGACGGCCTTACTTCTGAATTTTTCAATCCATGTCCCGGATTTAGTGTTTTACCATTGTAAACATTTTAATAATGTTTTCGTTTTACTGTTTTCATCAATGTATGAATTTTCTGAGGTATGAATAACAAATTTTTCCTTTCTATGCATTAATCCTTTTCACACATACATGAGTGGGTACGTTTTGAACGCTTAATTGGATGCGAATCAAATGTTCTTTTTACCGCTTTGCATAGTATGTAATTGACGTCCATGGGTCATGCTGTAACATTTTAGAAAAATAAAATATTATTTTTGGGAATTTTTATAATTAAATAATTAATATTATGAATATTTTAATAATGCGGTATAATTAAATACCGATAAATTGGGAAATATTTGGAAAATTATAGAAATTACTGAAATGAGGGTGTTTTATTTGATTTAAGCAAATTATGAATTTTTATAATTAATTATATACAATTTTAATGCTAATCGCGATTAGATATCGCTAATCGTGCATTAAGCTTGATTTGTGCACATGACATGCACCATGTCATATTTCACATTGTTACATTTTCCTACCATGATCTTTTGGTTGATTTTTCATGCATGGTTCTTTTTTTTTTTATAAATGAGAAGAATAGAAAAGAAAAGAAAAGGGAATGAATAAACAATGAGGCATGGGGAGACAAGAGAGCATGGGCAAGAGAGAGAGGGTGAAGGGTCAATCTTGGTCATGGTTCTTTCCCTCTTCATTCATCATCTTCACCACTTCTCTTCTCCTTCTTCACTTGACCGCCCCCTCTCCTCCACCACCTTTACCACCTCAAAACATCATCAAAAACACACCAAAAGTCCATCTCCCTTTCATTAAAAACATGCACAAGCTCCCTACAAGCACTTTGGACCAAGAAAAATCGGATTTTGAGCACTTGGGGCAACTCAAGAAAATTCTTGAGTTGCCAAATGAGGTAATTTCATCACCATTAGTGTAATAATCCATTCTCTTTAGTGTCCATTCAGGTTTAGAAGTGTTTAAATTTGATTTAGTGAACTTTGAATATTTCAAGTTAGGGTTTTTAAGGAATTATTGAATCCAAAAGTATAATTGAGATTAGTAGAAACTTTATAACCTCTCTAGTGTTAGTTTTATGGACTGAAACCATATACTAAACTCCGAAACATGAACTTAGAAACCCCGATATCGGAAAATTATGAGAATTGTGATGGTATATTGACATCTGCTATAACCCGGATGTCTTGAAAATTATTTAGCAAGTATAATGATGTGTGCAGGTGAACAGAAGACTACCCTTAAGACCCGAGCCCCTAACCCTCTACCTTGGCCGCAAATATAATCATTCTGGCCGCAAATTGCGGCCAGGACATGGGATCCAGGTTTGGTGTTTGGTTCATGGCTCCAGTATCTAGGGGTGTAAACGAGCCGAGCTTGAGCGAGCCAAGCTCGGCTCGAGTTCGGCTCAGGGTTCTTTTTGTCGGCCCAAGTCCGGCTCGTTTAGTTAATCGAGCTAGAGATGCTCAGCTTAAGTCCAGTTCGATTAAACATGCCCAGCTCGTGTTCGGTTCATTTGTGGCCCATTAACTAAACGAGGCGAGTTCACGAGCCGAGCTCAATTGAGCTCGTTTAGAGCTCATTTGTGAGCTCGGTTCGTTTTCAGCTCATTTACTCATATTAATAGTATCTTCCAAGAAAAAAAACATAATTAACAATAATGCCTAAAACTCAGGGTTTTGAAATATGGAAAATTTAAAAAACATTAACATTTAGGTCATTGAATGGGTCTAAGTGCTGGGTTTTATATTTATCCCAGTACACTTTATATACTGTCATTTAATTGAATTAAGTGTTCTGAGAGTTGTATAGAATCTGCTATATATTACATATTACTGTTTTTTTTCAAACTGTGTAACCCAGCCGAACCCGAGTCAATACCGAACGAGCCTGGCTGAGCTCGAGTCCGGCTCATTTAATAAACGAGCCAGGCTTTCTGGCTCATGTCTGGCTCATTAATAAATGAACCGAATTTGAACGAGCTGATACCGAGCTAAACCTTAATCGAACCCGAGCCGGCTCGTTCAATTACCACCCCTGCCAGTATCTGTTAAATAGACCATTTACATATGCAAAATTGGCTAATTTCACTTAGGGAAAAATCTGGAAGTGTTTTACGAAGTTTTTGAATTCGTTTTGCGGCTTTTAATGATTTGGAATTTGGTATTGTGTTTTATCTCGGTCGATTCACGTTTATACGTCAATCGTCGAGAGTTGTTGGTTATTCGTGCATGCTTAGACCATAGGTTTTAACCTATGTACGTTTCGTGTATCGTTTTTGTTTTCGTTCGCGATTTCAGTTTATGATACTATGTGTGATATGTAGGTATCCCCACGTAGATTTTGAGACGACGAGGAGAGCGTAGAGTCATCGACTCCAGCAAGCGAGGATCAAGGTGAGTAGATATATATCTACGGGGGAAGTCGGGTGGATGGCGTATAGCACCCCCGCAGTTTCGTAGTGTAGTATACGAATACGTATACCTATATATATATAAATATGTTTATTGTGAGACTAGATGATTATCTAGATAGACTTCGGAGTTCATGGATAACTTTTAGTGTATTTGGATGATAGCGTCGTCAGATAGTTTTTAGTTGCGAAACCCTAGAGTATAGTTTGCATACACGCGCACACACACACACACACTCGCATACATTTTATTTTACTTGTGCGTATATGGAGATATGTATATATATACACACACACATGGGTATGGGACTATGTGTATATATATATATATATATATACGTATACATATACATGGATTATGAGGATAGTATATGATACTTGGAGATGAGTCGATGAGTTTGGGCATGATGCCACGAGATCGGTGATATGATATGGTGCGTATTATGAGATACGCCATGATTAGTATAGCTGGTCCTTGGGCGATATGTTTTTAGGCACACACATATATATATTTGATGGTATCGGCATGTATTAGACGTAGATCAGTACCTAGCTCATGATATATGATGATAAGGATACCAGTTGGATAATGAGATAAATGTGATATTGACCCGTACCCTGATTTGGGATGCCGTACGATGGATTTACCGTACGAGCTTTATATTGATGATAGATTCGCACTCTTGACTCGAGAATGTCATATTACATATTGAATCGTATGTGATACTATTGAGGCGGGATCACCGACTATTATATTTATATATATCGACTCAGATTTAGGTGGTTTCCTTGCCTTTTCGATTAGCCTGTTAGTTTAGTCCAGTAGTTTACTTATAGATGTTAGACTAGACTCGAGTCATACCTATTTTAAACTAACGAATCGTGAGTATTTTAAAGTCAGGCTAAGGGATACTACGGATATTTCAAAGGACGTACCTTTTCTTAAAAACACCGTAACCCTATTTTATAAACACACGATTCGTGTTATTTCAAATGTCAAACTGTATGACTCATATATAGAATTGTATTTTTCCTTATTGTCGTGTTTACTATTCATATTTCGTTCATTCATGTTGTTATCATCGCATTGCATATTTAATGTGTACCTTAGTGATTATAAACTATGCTGTTAGGACGCCAGCACCATTACCGATGATGCGTATGCTACACATACACCTTCTTTCCAGCTCACACACAACATTATCGGTAATTGCCATATCACGTACTCTTTAGAGAATATTAATTCATTGATATCGTTTGTTAGCTGATAGTTTCGATATATTGTTATGATGCTAGATTAGATATTGCTATTATTTACTGTGTTATCTGATGCATGTATATTCATATATTCATTTGCCATGCGATAGTATGGGCCAGTCCGGATTGCCGGAGCCCAATATTATGAAATTCATTGTTTATTCATTATCTATTTACACCGTGATTTATGATTTCGGATTTCAATGAGATTTCTGGATTTAGAGAAACCGCAAAGATTTTATAAACTTATCATCTTTTTTTAAAAGATAGAAAATGCGGTTTTCTCATGATATGATTTGAGATATGTCCACCATGAGTTTTCTCGGCTCTTGAGAAATATCATACACCCGATTCGAGGAGGAGGAGGAACCTTCTGTGGGTGTATGGTGGACCCGGTGCGGTATCCCGGGGCGAGAAGGTCACAGATGATGGCGTTGATCCTGTGACAGGGGAGCACTACTGACCGGTGATTTTATTGTGACTCGACGGATATCCGGAGGATACCGATCGGAGTACAGGCCAGTCCGGATAACCGGAGCCTGAGGTTTTGAGATTTGATGATATGGGCCAGTCCGGATAGCCGGAGCTATAGATATTGAGATTCGAGGATACATGCCAGTCCGGATTACTGGAGCCTGAGATATTGATTTATTGGGATTTGGATATATATATGTTTTGTGTCGATGCTAGACACTGATTCCCTGTTGATTTCATTGATGATACCTCATTTTATACATACAGAAATCTCACTAAACTAAGAAAACAGTTTCACATTCATGATGCATTCTGTTTTCATTATATTGCACTCATACCTCATACTTATGATATGTTGCTACCTGAGACACTGACACGAGCACTTGGTATTATACTTATGTATAGATGTTTACCCTTGCCACCTTATCATGCTTCAGACTTTATCATATTGAGGATGTATATTACTGATCGTATTGACCTAGGATTGAGTCATACATACGATTTCTGCTCGATGATGTTTTCTACTCACGAGTTGGCAACTCATCCCCGTTGTGCCACAGTTTCTGCAGGTTTTGCCGTACATGTTTCGTTGCGGCTTTGCTGGCACACTGCTCTTTTTCGGGTGATTGCTTTGGTAGGTGGGTTCACTCGCATCGTGGCCACCCTTGTATTTTATTTACATTGTTGTATTTAATAAACTCCATCAACCAGACTTGTATTATTTATAGACTTAGAAGACCAGTGTATATTATTTCGACCTTAGAGTCGCGCATTGTATATTATGGGTTTTCTTGATGTTTTTGAGTTTCCTTTTGAGTTTTGATCCTCACCCTTCGTCGTTGTATATTATATTGCTTGCGTGGTTGTGACCGCCAATTGGCGAAGAGCTAGCTCCTGTTTGGGGATGCCTTTATTCATATTATGTATATTGTACCCGTTTGGGGCCAGTATTTACAAAGGAAACTCTGCTGAAATTTTCAGAAAAGACTTGATGTTTTAAAAATGTATACTTCGGCTTATGTTGTTAAACTACTTGCTTTAAAACTAAACTTTTCCTTCTTTCTTTTTTTAAATGGTTTAGATTTCTGGGATTTTTGGCTTACTTGAATTAGATGGAGTCCTATAGACTTCATATGATTCAAGTGCCAGTCACGTGCCATTTCGGGTCGTGACACATGCCTTCTTGTTTTGAGTTGGCGCAAAGTGGTTTACGTACTCTTGAGTGGCACCTCTATTTCTGTGGCATGTAACTTTGGCTAGTGTGGCCTTTAGATAGTAGATAGCAGTCCATCTTAACCTCTTTGTAGGGTAGCGCCTGCTTAGAAAACAGGTTCAGGTCTGCCGCCTAAGACTTTTCAACTTTACGATCCGTGAGGGTCTCATAAAGACTTTTCTCCCTGCGAGTCGAGAGGATCTCGTAGGTGTAATTTCTCCTTAGGGGTCGTGAAGACTCCTAAGTGCGTTTTCTCTTGAGAGTCGTAAGGATCTCACAGGAGAATTTTCTTTTATGCACAGGGACACTAATTTCCCCGCCGGTAGAGACGAGTCGAGAGATACCTGCGAAGACACTGATTTCCTTGCGGGTCAAAACGAATCGAGGGATTCTCGCCAAGGATGCTGATTTCCCTGAATCGAGAGGTTTTGCCAAGGACACTGATTTCCCTGGGGTCGAGACGAATCGAGAGATTTCTGCAAAGACACTGGTTTCCTTGCGGGTCGAAACGAATCGAGGGGTTCTCGCCAAGGACGCTGATTTTCCTGAATCGAGAGGTTTTGCCAAGGACACGGATTTCCCTACGGTCGAGATGAATCAAGAGATTCCTGCAAAAACTCTGATTTCCTTATGGGTCGACGCGAATCGAGGTTCTCGCCAAGGACACTGATTTCCCTGAATCGAGAGGTTTTGCCAAGGACACTGATTTCCCTAGAGTCGAGACGAATCGAGAGATTCCTGCAAAGACACTGATTTCCTTGCGGGTTGATGCGAATCGAGGTTCTCGCCAAGGACGCTGATTTCCCTGAATCGAGAGGTTTTGCCAAGCACACTGATTTCCCTGGGGTCAAGACGAATCGAGAGATTCTTGCAAGGACACCGATTTCCTTGCGGGTCGACGCGAATCGAGATTCTCGCCAAGGACGCTGATTTCCCTGAATCGAGAGGTTTTGCCAAGGACACTGATTTCCCTGGGGTCGAGACGAATCGAGAGATTCCTGCAAAGACACTGATTTCCTTGCGGGTCGAAGCGAATCGAGGTTCTCGCCAAGGACGCTGATTTCCCTATATCGAGAGGTTTTGCCAAAGACACTGATTTCCCTGGAGTCGAGACGAATCGAGAGATTCCTGCAAAGATACCGATTTCCTTGCGGGTCGACGCGAATCGAGGTTCTCGCCAAGGACGTTGATTTTCCTGAATCGAGAGATTTTGCCAAGGACACTGATTTCCCTGGGGTCGAGACGAATCGAGAGATTCCTGCAAAGACACTGATTTTCTTGCGGGTTGATGCGAATCGAGGTTCTCGCCAAGGATGCTGATTTCCGTATATGGAGAGGTTTTGCCAAGGACACTGATTTCCTTTGAGTCGAGACGAATCGAGAGATTCCTGCAAAGTCACTGATTTCCTTGCGGGTCGACGCGAATCGAGGTTCTCGCCAAGGACGCTGATTTCCCTGTATCGAGAGGTTTTGCCAAGGACACTAATTTCCCTGGAGGTTGGTTGACTTGTTTCCGAGATGGAGGTTATTGGTTGACTTGTTTCCGCTTTCTGCAGTGTCGTGGTTGACTTGCTCCATTTTCTACGGTGTCGGGGTTGACTTTCTCCGCTTTCTGCGTTGTCAGGGTTGACTTTCTCCGTTTTCTACGGTGTCGGGGTGGACTTTCTCCGCTTTCTGCGGTGTCAGGGTTGACTTTCTCCATTTTCTACGGTGTCGGGGTTGACTTTCTCCGTTTTCTACGATGTCAGGGTTGACTTGCTCCGTTTTCTACGGTGTCGGGTTGTCTTTCTCCGTTTTCTACGGTGTCAGGGTTGACTCTAGATTGTCTGTGAACCATGAGTCTTAGAGCTAGGGACTTTGCCGTAGCTCCGATTGGTGGTGACACATCCATATCCTGCTAGGATGAGGAGGAACGCCATTTCTGATTTCTGGGCTGTAGATGTTGCCGTTGAGATCTGACTCTCTCTCTGACAGAGTCTGTCGGGAAATGTGGTTCCTTTTTCGTTTATGCCCATGAATTGTATACAGGGGTCAGTATGGACTCGCATGTAGGGTAGAAGTTTCATTCTTTAATCATTTTCATTTTTTTATTTCTTTCCGCAATACTCTATCATTTCAGCTTTTTATATCACAAAAGTCGCGATTGCCCAATCATTTCGGCTATTTTTCTTTTTACTTGCTGCTTTTTATTGCGAGTTGCCCAATTATTTTGGCTATTTTTGTATGCATATGTTTTACTTGCTGATTTTGTTGCAAGTTGCCTTATCATTTCGGCTATTTCATATGCATTTATAGCTCGCCGACTTTTGCTACGAGTATGGAACTTGGAATCTGGTGCCAATCTTAGCATCGGCATCGCTGTGACTGGAATATTTCCAGGAGAGAATCATCATTTACCTCTGTCGATTCGAACAAAGGTGGCTTAGCAAATAGGATTAGGATCCTGTCGACTAAGGATTTTGACTTCATGAGCCGTAAGGGTCTCATAAAGGTGTTTCTCCCTACGAGTCGTAAGGATCTCATAGGTGAGATTTCTACTTAAGCATCGTGAGGATTCTTAAGTGCATGTTCACTTATAAGTTGTAAGGATCTTGCAAGAGTGTTTTCTCGTTATAAGTCGAGAGGACTTACAAGTGTCGTTCACTACATGAGGACATTTCGCGCCATCGGTGGAACTTGGTGGGGGAGGCGTTTATTTGTGCCCGTGGATTGTATACAAGGGTCAACATTGAACCGTTTGTAGGGCAAACTGGGGGATGTGATGGCTTAAGAACAGCTTCAGATCCCTGTAGCTTAAGGCTTTTGAATCCTATGAGCCGTGAGGGTCTCATAAGAGGATTCTCCTTACGAGTCGTGAGGATCTCATAAGTGTAATTTCTTCTTAGGAATCGTGGGGATCCCTAAGTGTGTTGCTCCCTTGTGAGTCGTAAGGATCTCACGCAGGTATTTTCTCCTTACAAGGTCGAGAGGACCTTGCAAGTGTGCATGAAATTTTTACGAGTCTGCGCCCTTTCGGGTTTTCACAAACTTGCCGGTAGCCCTGCTGTTTTACTCACGGAGCCCTTTCGGGTTTTCATCCGTGCCCATTTCGCTTATGGACGTACAGTTTTTTTTACGTCAGCCCAAGGATGCTGTGGTCTGTAGTAGTTTAAAGACGTTTCGGTCTGTAGCTAGTTTCAGGACGTTTCAGTCCGTTGCTAGTTTAGGGACGTTACGGTCCATAACTAGTTTCAGGACGTTTCAGTCCGCTGTTAGTTTAGAGACGTTTCGGTCCATTGTTAGTTTAAGGACGTTTCGGTCCATCATTAGTTTTGGGACGTTTTGGTCCGCTGTTAGTTTAGGGACGTTTCGATCCATTATTAGTTTAGGGACGTTTCGGTCCATTGTTAGTTTAGGGACGTTTCGGTCCACTGTTCATCTTGTATGCACGTGTATTTGTTACGTGACGGGATACATGACGATGATGTGGAATACACCCATTTAGGGTGTGATTTGATTTGGTTGGAGTGTTTTGTGACCCATCCCTATCATGGCTTCTCTAACTTGACGTCGACGCCTGGCCCCTTCGAATAGGGCCATTTCACGTTCTCGATCAGTTTTGCTCTTCTGACGGGCTTCATTCAGCAGCATGTTATGTTGGATATAGTATGCCCTAGAAGCCATTATATGTATAGTGGATGCTTGGACATGTATATATAAATATATATGACTTTCTTACTCGACATGATAGTATGCTATATGGTTTACTTTACCTTGACATGTTCATTTGATTATGCATCTTATTCATTTGGTACATGTTGATAAAGCCTATAGGATATTTGCTTGGCTACTGGGACTATGCTGCAGATCGTACTAGTGGGACAGCTGTAGTTTATAAGCATACCCTTTAATTGTTCCTAGTCGTGGGTGTATCGAGACGGGGCATCGATATTCCAGAGTAGACTAGCGCATACCATTCTTGTCCCATATGATGGGCGATGGATGATCCCATATCCATCTGGTGTGGTGACACCTAAGATTGTATGCGGGTGCTCAGTGGAGACTGGGTACACTGAACGGACTTGCCGAGAACTCCTATGCGGTATTATATCTATCGTCGGATAGCAGTTCTCAGGTGACACTGGTACAGGTTAGTCTGTAGACCCAAGATCGTCATAGAGTTTTGTGTGTCCTCCCACTGTACTTTGATCTCCATCCTACCACGGCTTTATTGAGTCATGCAAATAGGTGGATTTTTGGTACAGTCCTGAGGCACATGGAAGCAATGAGCGATAGAAGGGGTTTCGTCTCTCCCGGTATTGGGGGTTGATGTTGTGCTATGCTCGATTGGCTATAACAGGAAGTCCCTGGCCAGGGCTGCTGAGATTTACTGATAAGTGTTATCAGTAGTTTCTCGATCTGTTATGAGCCATACACCGGCATGACTTATTGAGTTATTGGGGTCGACGATTCCATCCCTAGACTTGATATGCAACATATCTGATGAAGAGACCGGACTGTACGGTAAGTGTTGCCAGTTGGCTCGATGGGAGTTTTGACAGCTTCGCTGGTTTTCTTATGATCGCTCAATACCCGGGTGGCCGTTACGTTTAGCTGACCGCTTGCGGCTTGTAGGCGTTTGATATGATCATCACCTATTGCCGGCGTATTGACGAGTCTTAGAGTCCCACACAGGAGTTTCCTAGCTCAGGCGAAAAAGATGTAGTGTGCATATGAGATATGCGCGGGGACTCGATTAAATGCGTATATGTTATACCGTATATTAATCGGGCGTTTTTCTATTGGTCGGGTCGTATGTGATATGACCGGTTTGTTAAATCAAGTGTTGATTTAACAAAGACTTTTAGCTTAATTCTTTATTAAACCCTTTTCTTTGTTGATGTATGCATGCATGTATGCACATGATGATGTGCATGGACACATACATACATACATTGTATCATGGTTGATGATACACTAGTGGTGGCAATGCAAGACTCACATTGGAATAAATATGTATATATATTTATTTTTGAATTAAAGAAATAGAAAATCAATTCATGGTGGATAATTATCCTTGACCTTTATCTTAACCAAAGCTCCCACCATGAGTTAACTTTCTATTGTTCTTTTTCTCCAAAATAAATATCTAGATATTTGTTAACCCATGGTTAAGGATGAGGATGGAAAATATTTATATTTTCTATTCTCATTTTTATCATTCATCATATCATTATCTTTTGAGAAAAGCTAAGCCACCATTATCTTCTTCTTCCTCCAAGCTCTCTTGAAATTTCTAAAGAGTGAGGTTGATAAAAAGAAAAGGTTTTGATTTTAGAATACAAACCACCTCATCATTCTACACTTCTTTAGCCCACTTATGTAGGGTGTTTGCTATACTTATTTCAAAGATCAAGTAAAGCAAGGAGTTTTGGGCAAAGGGACTTCGGGTGGATCATCGTGGACGAGGAAGGCCTCTAGCAATCTGTTCCATACTCTCAAAGGTCCAAAGAGTCACCAAGGGAGGTCTACAAAGGTTGTAATCTATTTTATGTGATACTTGTTCATTGTTACCCTAAAATTCTAGTTAAGATTCTAGTTTAGTTTATTTAGCACCTTTAAAAATTTAAATTTTGCCATGTGTGATGCTTCCAAACTCTTGATTAAGTGCTAGGTAAACCCAACAATGGTATCAGAGTCAAGCTAGAGCTTTAGAGTAACCTAGACGACGTTAAAAACCTCGAACGAACGAAACATGACGCCCGAATCACGCTTTCTGGAAATTTTTTAAAATGTTGGATTTTTTCATATTAAAAATACTCAGAAAATCGTGCAGGGTATTGTATGAGCCCACAAGAAGAACGAAGCCCTAACTCGACACAACGACCGCGGAACCGCGGCCGAAAGGCTCTTTTTGCGGTGGTTCCGCGGCGCCGTTGGTGAGGCTTGGACTGTGCCTTCTTATGCTGGCCCGTATGTGCTAATAGCAGTCACTGGTATATTTTAAAATTGCTTAAGTGTTGAGCTTTCTGAGAATTCTTTGGGTGATTGATCGTTCGATCGAATGTTTTAACTGCGCCTAGTATATGAGAATGTGATACAATAATTGGAATCTACAAATTTATATGTTGCGTGTAAATCTAACATTTCGGTCTCGGGTTTAATCGGAAATATTGTTGAATTATCTGACTTAATTTGAAAAATGTTTTCATGGGTGAGACCTAAATGTGAGCTTTACATTGTTGGACATGAAATCTTTGATATGTGATATCCCGGGTTTATGTTGTCTAAGGGCGGTTACGATTCCAATTGTTGTAGTTTTTCAATTTCTTTTCTGCGACCGTAAGTGTAGTATGTGGTTTATCGCCGATTTCGTTGCTATACATCAACGACAATCGGGGTACGCATACTTACTTACGTTGATGATATATGATATTATGTGTTGCTGAGATATGATGTGCAGGATTGTCGTGGTGGAATAGCCGGGGGTTTTATGTGAGATGAGAGTTTTATTTTCATTCATGTATAAATCAATTGTATGTAATATTCTTTTATTTGGGGCACTTCCGGGTTGAGGATGATGTCGCCATTATTGTATATTATTTACTTTTCCGCATTAGGATAGATCCAAGGTGGGCAGCACAAATGACCGGGTTCCAGGGTTCAGTGGGAGGCCATCTCGAGGAGTCGAGACTGGATCTCCTAAACTCTAGAATTGGTAGGGTCACTTGCCGCTCTCGTAGGGGTCTAGGGGTGTGGGCTTGGCTATTCATCACGACCGTGGAATCCGTATTTTCTATTGTTGGTTTAATACAAAATACAGACATCCTAGATATCCTTTATTTTCATATGCGCTTCTGCTGTTGATATTCCGTGATGTGATTACTTAATATCTGAGACGAATGGATTATTATTATATATATGATATATAATAAACATTGCTTATGTTTTACACCCGCGCTAGTCCCGCCCCGCTATGTCGTTAGTTAAGTAACCTAACGGTGCATAACGAGACACTGTGGCGAATGATGATGGCATAAGTGTACGTTCTATTTTCGTTTCTTTTCTGTGATGGCTTAGGAACTTAAATGATGGGACTACATTAATAAGATTAATGTAAAGAAAAAGAAACCTAAAGATATTGTAGAATCAGATTTGAAACCCACTCGGCCTTTTTTTTAATGAAAAATGCAAGTTTCAAAAGATGCGGAGCTTAAACCACTCCTTTTATAAACTGTTTTGATTCTACAACGAGATCAAGTTCAAAGCGTTAAAAGTTTTCATAAAAACCATCCGCAACCCTCCGTCATTTTAGGAAGCAGAGTACTTAGTATTCGTGCTACGTATGTTGATTATAGTCAAGACGTAGTGTACGGTAGCTAAGTGATGTCTTTCTATAAAGCATATGATGCGATCAGTTAGGACATTCATGTGATATGTTGATCATAGTCAAGGGTCATATGGGTAGGTTTAGTTAATCTCGAAATGACGGGTAGAACTTGACTAGTGCTTATGATATGTTGACCATAGCCAAGGTCATAAGCAACTAGGGGTAAAAATCATATCGGGAGTTTCAAGAGTTGAAATTTGCAATAAGATTGAATACCATCTATATGATAGTTGGATTCCAATCCGACTGTGAGTAAGAGTTACTCCCAGGAGTGTTTTGCACTTTAGAATTAGCTAATCCAGTAGGTGTCTAGAAAGGTGTTAACGGGGTTTGACCTCTGGGAAAATGAGGTTTATTTTAATTAGGTCCGTGCGAAAGCACGGAGAACCTCCCTCAAAGTACCGACATTGGCCTGGCTGACCGGTTAGCGAAACTGTAGAATATAATTAATCCTGGCTAGTTTTCTTTTCAGGTTTTGAAAGAAAATTTGATAAAAGAAGTGGGAGATATCGATTAGATAAGATAATAACCAATCTAATTCTTTGCAAGAGCATTTCGCTGAGTGTATTCTTTTCTCTCTCCTAATGGCAGATACCGAAGACGGGACTTAAGCTTATTTTAGAGAAAAACAAACTGACAGGACCGAATTATAAAGAATGGTTGAGGAACTTGAACATTGCACTCACATATGATAAAGTATCATATGTCCTCACTGCCACAGCCCCACCCGTACCAGGACCTGAATCATCTGTTTCGGATAAGGAAATCCGAAAAACATGGGATATTGATTGTGACATGGCCAAGTGCCTCGTGCTTGCTTCTATGGAAAGTATTCATCAGAAGCAGCACGAGAAGATGGATGTTCAATCCATCTTTCTTCATACAAAGGAGTTGTATGCAGAGCAATCTCGGACTTTACGATACGAGGCATCTAAAAAGTTGTTTCAGATGCGTATGGCCCCTGGCACATCAGTAGGAGAACATGTCTTGCAGATGATTGGTCTTATAGAAGAACTTGAGGACCTAGGATGGACCATGGATAATGAGCAATATACAGATATTGTTCTACAGTCTCTCCCTCCTGCCTTTGCTCCGTTCATAGTGAATTTCAATATGAAAGATTTAGAGAAATTATTGCCTGAGCTTCTCAATATATTGAGAAGTGTAGAGAGCACGCTTAAGACAGCGAGAACTCCCGCTCTGCTTGCTGTGCCATCTTCCTCTTTGGTCCCAAAAGCCAAGGCCAAGGGAAAGAAGAAGAAGAAACCCATCAAACCGAAAGGTGGAGTTCAAAGGCAAAGGGAAAGAAAAATCTGGGGCCGCGGGAAGTGGACAAGGAGAATGTTTTTACTGCCACAAGTCGGGATATTGGAAACACAACTGTGCTATGTATCTTGCTGATCTCAAGAAGAAGAAGCATGTTGATGCTTCTGCTTCAGGTGTGTTTGTAACTGAAAATTGTTTTTCTATAAACTCTGCATCTTGGGTATTAGATACCGGTTCTGGTTCTCACATCTGCAATTGTATGCAGGGATTGAGAAACAGTAGAGTTTTGAAGACTGGTGACCATACTCTGCAGGTTGGAAATGGTTCCAATGTACATGCTGTATCCATAGGAGAGTATCATCTGGGGTTGCCTTCGGGTTGTATTATGGTTTTGAACCCTTGTTATTATGTACCAAGTATGCTATGTAATATAATATCCGTTTTTTTGTTGGACAATGAAGGATATCATTTTGTGTTGCAGAATAATGTTATGAATATTAACTTAAATCAACAGTTGATTGTGTATGGTACACTAAATAACGGCATTTACGTCCTGAACCAACACACAGTTTTCAATATACAACATACTAATTAAAGAAAGTTTTCAGATATAAATGAAGCTTTTCTTTGGCATTGTAGACTTGGTCATATTAATGAAACAAGACTAAACAAGCTACATAAAGATGGATATTTGAATCCTTTTGAATATAAATCTTATGCCACTTGTCAGTCCTGTATCAAAGGTAAAATGACCAAAACTCCATTTACTGAACACGGAGAAAGAGCTGTGGAACTCTTGAGCCTCATACATAGTGATGTCTGCGGACCAATGTCTACACATGCTAGAGGCGGTTTTTCATACTTCATTACTTTTACTGATGATTTCTCAAGATTCGGACACGTGTTTTTGGTAAAGCATAAATCCGAAGCTTTCGAGAAATTCAAGGAGTAAAAATTTGAAGTAGAAAAACAAACAGGCTTGAGTATCAAGAAACTTTGATCAGATCGAGGTGGAGAGTATTTGAGTACAGAGTTTTCAGACTTCTTAAAAGAGAATGGGATTCTCTCTCAGCTCACTCCCCCTTACACACCACATCACAACGGTGTGTCAGAATGGAGGAATCATACCCTATTAGATATGGTACGGTCCATGATGTGTGATGCCGAGTTACCGCTTTCCTTTTGGGGACATGCATTGGAGACAACAATGTATCTGTTAAACAGGGTTCCAACCAAGACCGTGTCTACCACTCCATATGAGATATGGAGTGGAAATAGACCATCTCTTAAAAGAGTTAGGATATAGGGTGGTCCGGCTTTTGTCAAAAAGCAGAATCTAGACAAACTCGAGACACGATCGGTCATGTGTAAATTTGTGGGATATCCAAAACATTCATATGGATATCTATTCTACCATAAGGAGGAACAAAAGGTGTTTGTTTCTCAACATGCCACATTTTTAGAAAATGAGATTTTTACAAAAGGTGATGATGGCAATGCGGTAGAACTAGAAGAGGTTCTAGAGACACAAATTACTCATGATACATTGGTTGAAACTGATGTTGCAGTAGAACTTCAAGAAACTCAGCCGCTCCGGAGATTTAGTAGAACTTCTCGCCAACCAGAGGGATACTATGGGTTTCTCATAGATGGTGACAGAGAATATTGCATCATGGATGATGATGATCCTACTAGTTTTCAGCAAGCTATCACGAGTGGTGACTCAGTGAAGTCTTTAACCCAGTTTTTGAAGACGTAGCAATCTTCAATTGGGTGTCCCACTACTCTATGGTAGGGACGATAGTTAGGATGGTTGACGTCACCAGGTTGTGATGGGTGTCTCGGATCAGGAAGAGTGATGAACCCGTTGCGCACTGCCAGTTCGAACAGTCTCCTCGTTTTATCCCAAGAGAATGAGTAAGAACGTCTCAACTTCTCATCGAGGGATCGTGGCTTGTTGCTTTGGCGTACAACCGGTCTCGGGTCACTCGGTTGTTGTTGAGCGTTGGCGACGAAGGTCGCTTTCCCTTTCCTCTTTTCATTCGATCCGTCTTTGAAGAGGAAGGCCTATGGCCCATCTGGTCCATTTGGGCCAGCTTGTCGATCAAGGCCTGGAAAGTGGTCGGCTTGAAGAATATCATGAATTGGGATATAGTTGCCTGCGGATCTAGGGTCCCCACGAACATGCCTATGGAAGGAGGTTCTTCTATGCATTGTTCGCATCTCGACCATAGGTTCCGCCACCGAATTGCATACTGAACCCATGTCTCTCCCGGCTTCACTCTGGCATTGATCAACGCCGTGATCGGGGTGCATTCGCTGGCGCTTGCGAAACGCTGGGTGACTAGAAACTCCATTTCTGTAAACGTTTTGATGGAGTCATTCGGAAGCTCCGAGTACCATTCAAAAGCTGTCTTCGCTAGGCTGCCGATGAACTGGCGAAGTAGCGGTTTGTCATCACCTCCAGTATTGCCGCAGAGAGCCTTGAACTGAGAGACGTGCAGATGGGCATTGCCTTTCCCCTTATACACGTGAAATTTAGGGATCGTATATCCCTGTGGGTACTTAATTTGATCGTACCAGTTTGGATACGGTCGTCCAGTTCTAACGACTTGGCCAGCGGCTGTAAGTCTACGGTAGCGCCCCGGCCATCATTCTGACGCCAAACGCGGAACAAAAACTTTTACAACTGGCTCTATCGCATACTATAACCCGGATCTTGCCATTAACGCTAAACTAACAAACTGTAAAGAGGTAGAAAGGCTATACCGATCGATCCAAGTCCTTCGGTCTTTAGCTATCATCCCACGCTCCTCGCGGCAACTCCGATCTCTTGTCTCCTCATCGAGGTGGCACCATGTCAACGGATCTTTAAACGGGCTCCCGCCTCTATACTGAGGCAACTCGGTCATCAAGTTTGCTAAAACAGATGACCAAGATGAAGTAGAGAATGAGTATAATAGTTTGTCTCAAACACTCTAGGGTTCTCATCACATGAGAGGGATAGGGTGGAGGTAGAAGAAGATGCAAAGAGTTGGAAATGGTGAACTCAAGAAATGAATCAAGTGAGCAAAAAACCCAAGCATGAAACTTGCCCATGGCTGTCCAAAAAATGAGTGGTGATATATATGAGGTTTTGTGATGAAATATCAAGGAAAATATCTTCACAAAATATCCCCACAAACCCTTCATAATATCCTACCCAAAACAAACATCATTAATTCTCTAATGACTCACTAGATGACTCATTACATGAGTTATTAGTGAACATTCTAGAATTAATGAGTCACAAAAATGAGTCACCCTTTCCAAAACTAATAATCATTTAAACCAAAATGATTAATCCAAAAAAAATGTATCTTCTAAAATATTCTCGTAACGGATTACGAGAATACCCATCACCTGTATATACATACCTGTATCCGTATTCCGACCGAATACGAATACGAGAGACTAAAATATTCCGACTCAATATAATACTTGGATCCGGCTTAAACCAAAGCCCACCAGTATTATCTGTCCGAAATATGACACGTAAAGCCCACCAGTATTATCTGTCCGAAATATGACACGTGCACAAGTGCACGTGCATTTTCGAACCCTGCCATAAAACCATACGGCCTCTACAACGTTTCGCCCGAACTTGGGAAACTATCTGTGGGGGACTCTAAAGACTCGTCAGTACCGTGGCAGTGGGTTTAACTACAAGCACGTCAGCGGCACTAGCTGTGCGTAACGGCTGCCCATGTACTGACCGAAAGGGAAGCTGATGAGCGAACTCATCCTGGAACCCTACTGAGCCTATCCGTGATAATATACGTATAGTCCGGTCCGTTCGTTTATGAGCATCGCATATCGGGCCTAGGGGGCTGGTAACGTCAGACCCCCAATAGCGGTATAAGTCGTGTCAGAGAGTAGCCTTGAACAACCTGAGAAACTACTGGAATACTTACCAGTAATTCTCACCTGCCTTGGCCAAGGTCTTGGTGTAATGGCTCTCCTAGACACAGTGCGATCTCACCTCCAATACCGGGAGAGACGAATCCCCTGCCGATCCGCTCACTTGCCTCCATGTGGCTCGGGACTGTACCCAACTAAAACCTGTTTGCACGACTCCTTTGAGCCGTGGTAGGGTAGTAATCAAAGAATAGTGGGAACTCACACGAGACAAATGATGACCTCAGGTCGATGAACTAACCTGTACACATGTCACCAGGGAACTGTTATCTGACGCTAGGTATAATACCAACTAGCAGGTTCCCGGCGAGTCCTGTCCGGTGTACTCATAATCCAATGAGCAACTGTATACATCTTAGGTGATCCAACTGACACTAGTGGCTTGTGAGACCGGCCACCGCCCCTCGTCGGGGTCTCGACTGTATACACTAGTCTACTCTGGAGTATCGATGCCCTGTCTCGAAACTCCCACGACTAGGGACCACTTTTAAGGATGTGCTTATGGACTACCCAACTCTCACGTATATGATCACTATCATACTGTTGGTAGTCAAGCAGGATCCTAAGGGCTCTATCAACGTGTAATAGTGAACAGTCACCTAAAGCTGTACACGATGATAAAGGAAAACCAGATAGCATACTATCATCTCGAGTAAGACTGTCCTACCGGTATAGGTCCTCCCTCAATCATTGCAATCACATATCCGTGATCCAATAATTGACTTTGAGCGCACTATATCCAACAGCGGATTCGCTTGCCTGATGAGCTCGTATTTGTTAAGCTATGTAGTCATCAAGCGCAGCTTTCGAGAACGTCTCTTCCCTGGCTGCTGATAAAGCCGGAAGAGGGTTTGATGTCTCCCCTCTGTCGTCTTCAATGATTATTGGGGGATCTTCGGCTGTTGGGTCCGGCTGGATCATCATCCCCATCATATCTTGAAATAAGAGCGCTATTTGTTTTATGTTGGCTGCTTGTTCCGCATCCTCTTTATCTTTCTTTTCGAGCATTCTTCGGAGGAAATCGGCATTGGTTTCCTGTTCCTGGCGTTGTTCCGACGACGTCTTCGGGCTTTCTTTCGGCCCAGTGAGCGCTGCCATCTTCGCCAGCATCTCCTGGAGCTTTTGCTGTTGCTCCTGAGCCTTTGTCAGCGATCGAGTGAGTGGTCGATGACTCACGGAAGCACGACTATCCTCTTTTTCGGAAGCCATGTAGACGGTGTGCACTACCATGCCCCCGGACTTGGGGCGTTTGGATTCAGCGCCTTTGAGATTTGTCGCAAACACGGGGATGTTCTCCGGCCTTTTCCTTTTACGGGATGTCGAAGTTGAGGGGGCCGTTGCAGCAGGCACCCATATAGACGATACCTTCTGTGGTACGATGGGATGGTCCTTCTCTTGCCGAACCTTCATTTTCTTCGGTCGGCGGGAGTAGTCTCGGTTAATCAAAGAGTCTTGGACCCTTCGCCATGCCCTGTGGATTTTGGAGGATAGTCCTTGAGGGGGCTGTTCTGGCTCCGTCTTAGTAACATTTTCAGCAGGTGAAGAAGAACTTTTTAATACGGCAACTGGAGAGTTCTTGCACACCCTCCTGAGCGGCTCAAAGTTGTTCCCAGTTGGAACAGCAGTATCAACTTCCACTATTGGAGCTGGTGGGGTAAGTCCGAAAGGGGAATTTCCCCCAGCTTTCCTCACTCGGCGCCAGTGGCGACGTCGAGCGTGTCGAGCGGATGGTACTGGCTTAGTTGCGGGGGTGGCTTCATCATGCCCCCTGTTCTGGTGAAGGGTTGCTGTTGGTGCCAACCTATCGAAGACCGACGTCCGCTGAGAAGAAACGTCCAACTTGTCGAAGACCGACTTCTGAGCAGAAGAAGCAGCCTTGGTGATTTCTCCTAAAGCGGGAGTTGGAATAGAAAGTCTTGTGAAGACCGATCCTTTAAAGGGAGAAGCCGCTTTGACAATTTTATCTACCGGAGCTGGAATGGCTATTCGCTTTGGGATAACCCTTTCAGGTATTGCGGGCTTCTTCATGGGCCCACTTGAGCTTCGGCTCAGCTTGTCGAAGACTTAGGTGCTGGAATTGGACGACCCGTTGAGAGGGGCCGTGGTAGTTGTAAGCCGATCGAAGATCGACTTCTTTGGAGCTTCTTGCGACGGTACTGGAGCGTTGAAGCTCATTAGCGGGAGCATGGTCCCGAAGAACAATCCAGTGGTGGCCTGTGTCACCTGTTCCATTGGCATTGCGAAGATGGAGGCCGCTTGGGGCCCATAAGTCACTCCTCCAGACGGGGCGGAGCGGGAGTTGTTGTTGCAATTGGTGCAGCTGGAAGCCATTGATCTTCTTTTCTCTGCACGGGAGCAAGACAACAAATCTTAGTACCTCGAATCCACAGGCAACTATAGCAAACCGCGATTTGTTCGTGAAACACGACACACGAATTGTGGAGTGGAAAGAGGAAAAGGTCCAACCGGGCGTGCCAGAATCTATTCGCCGCCGAAAGACGTGACCGAAACGTTGGGACATTTGGCCTAAATTTTGGGGGGCAGATGCTATTTGATTTTATCCATTCACCTCTCCAAAAATGCCAAGTTGATTTATGGCACCGTGTATCGGAGGTTTAGACGGATGCGGCCGTTGTAGCAGACTTCGTTAGATCTCCCCTTGTTTGCGAGAGGTTTTTGATTATGGGGACGCTCTTCCCTGCAGGCGCAAGCCCCTGCAGTTGATTACGTTACCATGCAGCGATAACCACTTTATCCTTCTCCAGATGTTCACTTCGTGTCGTGTGTGTTTGTTTTATTTTTGGTTGCCCGTGGATTGTATACGGAGACTAATTTATGTTGTCGCCCGTAGGGTGGGGATTAGTCCAAATCCGTATTTTCTTAGATTTGGGTTTGGTTGATTTAAGGATCGTTAACCTTGTTTGAGATTAAGATCGACTTAAATATTTGTTAAGGATACGTTAATCCGATTTTTAGACAAAGATCTACTCAACCGGATTTTCTTTAGTTTATAGGGACATTGCGGTCCGCAATTTAGTTTTTAGGGACGTTGCGGTCCGTAATTTAGTTTTAAGGACGTTGCGGTCTATAGAATTTAGTTTTAAGGACATTGCGGTCTACAATTTAGTTTTTAGGAACGTTGCGGTCCACAATTTAGTTTTAAGGATGTTGCGGTCAATTGAGTTTAAGGACATTATAGTCCATATATTTTAGTTTTTAGGGACGTTGCAGGACACAGTTTAGTTTTAAGGACGTTGCGGTCCACAATTTAGTTTTTAGGGACGTTGCGGTCCGCAATTTAGTTTTAAGGACGTTACGTTCCATGGAGTTTAGTTTTAAGGACATTGCGGTCCACAATTTAGTTTTAAGGACGTTGCGGTCCATTGAGTTTAAGGATATCATAGTCCATACAGTTTAGTTTTTAGGGACGTTGCGGTCCACAGTTTAGTTTTTAGGGACGTTGAGGTCCACAGTTTAGTTTTAAGGACGTTGCGGTCCATTGGGTTTATGGTTTGTTGGTTCGGGGGTATACGAAGAATTATTGGTTATTGGGACCCTCCATCTCTCTGAAGACGTTGAAGAATTACAACGGTATGTATCAGAGGTGTGGAGAGATGTACCCTTGAACCAATGGATATTCGTCAGAAGATCGGTGGTCTTGTTTGGGACTAAGACCAATTTAGAAGAAGGGTTATGGGCTCGGTTGATTTTGGGGTTTGGCCAACCTTAGGCTCAGCTCACTTAGTCTTTGTCATTTCCCTTTTTTTAAAATGTTAAACACTTGCTAGGACATAGTCCTTTCTCTGTGCACATAATGCTAAACATTTAAGTGAATACTGACCCCCACTTTCTTTTTGTTTTTTTATGAGTGTTGAACACTCTTCATGGTGCTAGGCTCTTCTTGAGGAGCGCAGAGCGCTCTGTGTTAAGTAACGCCCACGTGAGGGGCACGTGGGGCGCTTAGCGCTGAGTGCCAGCATTTGAGTGCTATGCGCTCTTTTTATTTTGAGCAGCACCCACGTGAAGGGCACCTGGAGCGCTTGGCGTTAAGCGCCAGCATTTGGGTGCTGAGCACTTTTTATTTTGAGCAACGCTCAAGTGAGGGGCACGTAGAGCGCTTGGCGCTGAGTGCCAGCATTTGAGTGTTGAGCGCTCTTATTAAATAGCGTCCACGTGAGGAGCACGTGGAGCGCTCGGCGCCAGATTTGAGTGCTAAGCACTTCTTATTAAATAGCGCCCACGTGAGGAGCACGTGGAGCGCTCGGCGCTGAGCGCCATATTTGAGTGCTAGGCACTGAGTTTTTTGTTCTGCCCAATCCAATTCTCTGAGAATTTGGTTCTCCCTTGTGAAATACTTCGTCTTATAGATCTGAGATCTGGAAAAAGAACTAAGTTCTTCTGATGTGAGAGTTAAACTCTTAGATGTGGAGGAGATGCTATGATTTCTCTTCTTTTTATGAAAGACTTTGTCTTATAGATCTGTGATCTGGAAAAAGAACTAAGTTCTTCTAATGTGAGAGTTAAACTCTCAAATATAGAGGAGATGCTATGATCTCATTTATTGTTATTTACCTTGAAGAAAATTCTTCTTCTTAGAGCTTGCTCTTATCTTTTTCTTTTTTGAGAACTTGAAGTTTATGGGGGTGGGGGGGTTCTTCTTTTTAAGACTTGAAGTCTTGGGTCCTTTATATAAGGGAGGTTGATCTGTTGAATCAGTTAAGGAAATCTCTCATTGAGAGATCCCTAATTGATTCGGGGATTTTATCCACCGTTGGATCTTTGATCCAAGGACTTCTATTTTACAGAAGACATTTTTCTTGTTATTAACAAGATTGGGAAAATATTTTCCCATACAGAACTTATTTTGAATCTTGATGATTTTTAATCATCATTGGATCTTTGATCTTATGGTGCTCTGATTTACAGAGCGCAATCTTTTTTGTTTGGAAAGATTTGAGGAGTATTTCCTCAACAGAATTTAATTCTGTAATTTTGATGAATTATCATCTTCGTTGGATCTTTGATCCAATGGTGGAGAACATTTAGTTCTAGCGCTGGCGCTCTCGTGCTTTGCACGTGAGGTGGCGCTGACGCTCTTGGCGCTGACGCTCTTGGCGCTCGCGCTCTCGTGCTTTGCACGTGAGGCGCTTTCTTAGAGTCTTTGACTCTTAGCATTGGCGCTCTTGCGCTTTGCACGTGAGGCGCTGCCTTAGTTCAAATTTCAAATTTTGAACATAGCTTTGCTCTCTGATTGGGGGAAACAGTTTTCATTGACGATATTTTGGTCTATTCAAGGAGCAAAGAAGAGTATGAAGAACACTTGAGAATCACACTGCAAACGTTGACACAAGAAAAGCTATAAGCTAAGATGAGCAAGTGCGAGTTTTGGCTTGAAGAAGTGAAGTTCTTGGGTCATATTGTATCCGGAGATAGAATTGTAGTTGACCCTAAAAAGATTGCAGCTGTTCATGATTGGCCAATTTCAATGAATATAGGGGAGATTAGAAGTTTCCTTGGACTTGCTGGATACTATAGAAGAACTCTTAACCAAGCTAACACGAAAGGAGATACCGTTTGTTTGGTCCAAAAAGTATGCGTTAGCTTTTGAGGCGCTAAAGCAAAGATTGACAACCGCTCCTATTTTAACAATGCCAGATGATTCCGGAGGATTAGTTATTCACATCGACGCATCTGGGAAAGGCTTGTGATGTGTTTTGATGCAGCATGGAAAGGTTGTAACTTATGCGTCGAGACAGTTGAAGACTCATGAGAAAAACTACCCAACTCACGACTTGAAACTAGCAGCAATTATCTTTGCGCTAAAAGTTTGGAGGCACTACTTATTGGGAGAAAAGGGCCGAGGTATTTACCGATCACAAAAGCCTAAACTATGTGTTCACACAGAAATAGCTTAGGTTGAGGCAGCGTAGATGGTTGGAGCTGATGGCCGACCATGGTCTTGATCTAAAGAACCATCCGAAGAAGGTTAATATAGTACCGGATACTTTAAGTCGGTTGCCAGCTGTATGGAAGTTGACTTCACAGAAAGAGATTTTAGCAGATTTTCAGAGATTCGAGTTGGAGCTCGTACTACTAGATTTTTCGGGACAGTTAATGCAGTTGCAAGTACAGTCATCTTTAATTGATAACATTAAGGAAGCACAGTTGCACGATCCTAAATTGCAAAATTTTTTAGGATAAGTGGAAGCGGGATTTCGAATGGATTTATTGATTCATGAAGATGGTTCTTTAAGATATAGAAGTCGTTTAAGTATACTTAAAGGAGAAGTTTGTGAAGAAGTCATGAAGGAGGCTTATAGTTCCGCATATTCGGTACATCCAGAAAGCACGGAGATATATAGAGATTTGCGATAACACTTTTGGTGGGAAGGAATGAAAAAGTGGTTGCTTGTTACGTGTCGAGGTGCTTGGTGTGTCAACAAGTCAAGGCCGAACATCAAAGGATAGCTGGTTTGTTGCAACCAGTTCTGATTCCCCAATGGAAGTGGGAACTTATAACCATGGATTTCGTGACAGCTTTACCACGAAATCCAAAGGGCAATAACGCAGTTTGGATGATTGTTGATCGACTGACCAAAGCATCTCATTTCATATCATTTCGAGTTAGACAGTCGACAGAGGGTTTGGCAGAGAGGTACATGCAGGAGATTGTGAGATTGCATGGAGTACCAGTAAGTATTGTTTCTGATCGTGACACCCAGTTCTTATCACATTTTTGGAGGAGTTTACAGGAAAGTTTAGAAACTCACTTGAAATTTAGTACGGCTTACCATCCTTAGACAGATAGAAAATCCGAGAGGACAATCCAAACTCTTGAAGATATGTTGAGAGTTTGCATGTTAGATTTCAAGGGTTCGAGGGAATATCATTTACATTTAGTGGAGTTCTCTAACAATAACAGTTTTCAGGCAACTGTACAGATGGCTCTAGTTGAAGTATTGTATGGTCATAAGTGTCGCTCACCAGTATGTTAGGACGGTGTTGGAGAAAAAAGATTGTTGGGACCGGAACTAATTGTGCAAATTGTGGAGAAAGTTAACTTGATTCGTGATCATATGAAGGTGTCACAAGATCGAAAGAAAAGTTGGGCTGATACTGGAAGAAGACCTTTAGAGTTTGCTGTTGGTGATCTTGTGTTCTTGAAGATATCACCGAGTCCGATTTAGTAGTCGAGGCAAGCTTAGTCCTCGATTTGTTGGGCCTTTCGATATCATTGAGTGTATTAAAGTAGTTTATTGATTAGGTTTACCACATCCTTCGTGGGTGTTCATGACGTGTTTCATGTATCTCAACTCTACAAGTATGTTCGAGATGAGATGCACGTCCTAGATCACTCGGGATTGACAGTGAAAGAGGATTTGACTTATGAAGAGCAACCGATGGATATTGTGGATTGACGAGAAAAGGTCCTTAAGAAGAAAGTGATCCCTCTAGTGCTTGTTTCATGGAGAAATCGTTTGCATGGAGAATTTACTTGGGAACGTGAAGACGAGATTCGAAAAAAGTTTCCACACCTCATTTCTTAGATCCGTATTTTATTTGTTCTAGTCTTTTTCTGTTTTGTGAATTTCGAGGACGAAATTGTTTTGTAGTTTGGTATAATGTAACACCCTAGCTTGATCGTACGATGTAAATTAGTATTTTAGACTTGTTTTATTTATCATTTGGGTTGCGTTTGATTTGAATTATAGAAGTGGTTATCCGACCCGACCTGCATGTGTGAAACCCACTATGGTGCTAGATTATATATTTTTATTAATATTTATCAGTAAACTAAATCCATGAGAATCCAGTATAACATATATATATATATATAATATTGAATTATATGTATATATTTTCTGGTAGCCACACGTTAGGGATATTGTATATTATTAACTGTCATCAGGTTAATTCAGAATCTCTTATTTTATATTGATATTTATCTTTTAGGCCTAAATCTCATATAACAAAGATACCAGATAGTTATTAGATTTAATCTAAATCCTTTTAAATCTTAAATAAAGGGTATAAGATATTTAAAGTATACTCTTTTCTAACCATTGTATTATGGTTAAATAGGCTATGTATATATATATTATTTTTTCCAATATATATTTTCAGTGAGATTTTGGTGGAGACGGATCAAAGATTGATATTATCTTTTATACTATTAGTTATATTAAACTAATACACACACACACACATACACATACACACACACTATAAATAAATATATATAATTTATATTCTCTTTTAAAAATAAAAAGAACTCTCTCTCCCTCTCCTATTCTCTTTCATCACCGAGCCCTAAACCCTCGCACCTATCTCGACTTCACCTCCGACCTCGTCGTCATCACCTGCACCTTGATTTAAATGATTTAGCGTTCTTGCGCTTTCTAAAAGATAGATCAAAAATATTTGTAACCGCAATCAAGAACGGCGTCGCATGAAGCTAGCCGGTGAGTACGGGTCGGTCTACAGGGATGTTGTGAATCTCCGATTCGTTCTTACGAGTTAATTCCGAAGGGTGTTCGGAGTTGTTATTAAATCTAAAAACCTAATTATTCTATACTAATTATCTAGATCTATTCTTGCTAGGGTTAGGTTTAGGGGTGGTTTGGAAATGCAATTAAATCTCAACGCTTTCTATACCCGAATGAAGATCTATGAGGAGTTATGGTAATTATCAATAAAGGGGATTAGATCCATTCGGGAAGGTGTTCCTTCCTCTAGGTTCTTGTCCTTCCTTTAGAGATCCTTACCCTAACCTCCATGGAAAATGCGCGCAACCGGGCCTTTACACTACGGTGTCATCGTTACCTCGAGGGGTAGGATGCCGTAGAGCGCGGTGTGTGCGTGTATGTATGGAGTCCTATTGTAAATATTTGGTGGGTAAGAAAGGGATGCGAGATCTCATCTCTCAAAATCCTTCCCCAAAGCTAAACCCTAAACAAGTTCCTACGGCATGAAATTAAATCTACCTAAGGCAAAGAATTGAAATCTAAACTAGAGCAAGAAATTAAATCTACTTACAGATGCATCCCTCCAATCATCCATGCAGGTTTGTCAGATCTGAATTTCTGAATGGAAAAGAAAACACCGATGCTCTCCAAAAGAGTTCTGGAATTTTTTATTAAAAGGAGGCATAAAGTTTATAATGATTAGAGTTCCTATTTATAAAGAATAGGAAACCCTAGGGTTACATTTGTTTTGCATGTCCACAATTACAAAAATAGCCCTAGAAAGACCAGTCAACGCCGCATCAAGTTTAGGTAAAATTTTCAGCTCCTGATTGCGCTTGATGGCCGCGGAACCGCGGCTTTGGTAGGGGTTGGGCCGCGGTTCCGCGGCCCAATAGTGGACTTGGCTTGTCAATTTTTTTGTGCTGCTTTTGGGCTTTATTTTCTTGCTGTTTCTACATGTCCTTTTCCATTTGGGCTTCTAGGTTGGTTCCAGATCTTCAGTGAACAATTTGCAATGGATTTTTAACCGTTCGCTTTGAGTCAATGTCTTGAATCTTTCTTTGTGAATTGTTCCTTATGTAGGCTTGATCAAGATTCTCTGTTTGTTGGTTAAAGTCCACATTTTCATCGTTTTTACATCGTTTGCACTGTTTTCTGTCCAAGAATCTGTAACCCGTAACATGTAGACATGCGTCAAAAGCACCTGTTTATTTATAAAAAGAATAAGAATGGGGAATATAATAATACAATATTATGGTGTGAACAAATACCCCCAAACTTATCTTTTGCTCGTCCTCGAGCAAACTTATTTTTATTCACTAAAATCCTAACCGCACTTTCGCAGGGAAACGCGATTGCACTGAGCACGTGGAACAAGCCGTTAAACCTCTAGGTGTCCCTAGTAGGAGGAGTGTTGTCTCCTGAGGGTTTTCAGCGGATTACACCCACAAAATCCTATCAATTCGGCCCATTGACTTTTGTTCTCCAATTATGTTTTCTAACAAGGAATTCTATTATCTTTTACTTGTAAATTATCCACCCATATTCTTCACGCTTCCTCATTATTTAACTTAAGATCATATATGTTATGTAGACCTACTTAGCTTTCGGCATCTCTTAAGTCTTCCTTCTAAAGTTCCATCTCCACTTAGGAATTTCTATCAACTCTACTAAAGATACAAGTTTTATTTTTCATTCCTTTCTCTTATCTAAACTCCAATCACATACCCCTACGTGTGTGTATAAATCACCCCTACACTTGGAAATTCAAATCAAGCAATCATACCCTCGTCCATTGTCCAAAGCACTTATTAGTGAATTTTTAATTGAATTTCGCTTACACATCCTTCATGCGGCCGTTAATACTTCTTGAGGTACCAACGACCGATTACAAGATGTGTTTGCACATTTAAGCGTAATTCCTAGTCTTGCAACACCCAAGGCTTTAGCAGTGACTCCCAAACCAGTTGTTCTAAGGCACTAGGTGATGAAGCACCCTCGCTAAATATTTTTCTATTTTTCACAGCCTTAAGTAATCACAAAAACCAGTGTCCATTTTTTTCTTTATTCACTTTTTTTTTCCTTTTATTTTCATTGTACTAAGGACTTTAGACAAGAGCATTTCAAGGTCTCTTCTACTATTCCAAGTTTCAAGGTGCGTGATTGTGCAAGTTGTAGGGTATACATTTTCAGAATTTAGACTTAAGCTAGGAACTATTTTTCAAACTTATACTCTAATAAGAACATCAATACTCTTCCCTTGTTTCGACTTAGCCCAAGAAGTGAACCCAAAATTTGCCTATTTCTAAATAAACTACAAGGCATATACTTTCTACCGTTAAACTTTAAAGAAGGATATCTTTAGGATTTTTAATTCACTAAGTCTAAGATCTAGTTGTTCCTAGCCAGTTAACCTATTTGTCAAACTCAAGTCAATTACCCAATATTGAATACAATAATTTTTATAATTTTTGAAAATTTTCAAATTTTTATGGGTTTTCAAATAAATATGCAAATGCAAAAATATATACAAATGAATGCGAAGGAAGAAGACGTACCGAGCATACCCCCAAACTTGAACTTGACAGTGTCCTCATTGTCATGCTACACCAAGAGGGTCAAAATGCCGGTACTCCCCTGTTTATTTATTTATAATTTTATTTATTTATTTTTTTAATGTTTTGAATTTTTTTTTAATTTTTTATAGAAAAAGAAAACAAAAAGATATATACATATATATAACAAGATTCCCCCCAAACTTAAGCTTGGCCTTACACAAGCCAAATGTTAGCACCAACCATTCAAAAATCTTATCATGGTAATGGTAGAGTTGGTGCAAGAATGGGATGGAAAGAAAAGAGATGAAAAGCACGCGAGACCGTGTGGAAAGAAGAATGGTAGAATATGGTCTCGGTGGGGGAGAAGAAAGACGGAAAGAAGAAAGAAGTGGAGTGCGATCTTAAGGGTGTAAATTGAGTGAATAAATTAGCGCAATTTGTGATGACCGATGTGTTAAAAGCGATTGCGCTAATCTATCAACTCGTCGTGCAATGGGGTCAAATCCCTCAAGATTCGCAAGAAAACATGGGTACGCCGAACTTGGTATAGTAGATGAAAGCGTAACGGTCACTTGTTCGGTCGGAACAATAGGAAAGACGAAAGGGAGTGAATTAGGGATAGTATCTTTCTCACCGTAGTAAACTGTTTCGAACTTGAAAGATTCCATTAATGGTTCGAAACTACTATAATCAACCGAGTCTGATGGCTCATCTGAAAATGTAAAGGACTCGAACTCGGGCGGTGAGTCATCAATATCGTCCGAAAAGGTGAAACACTCGTAGGTGTTATCGTCTGTGAGAATTGCGTCAGATTCAAAGGAAAAGGTTTCAAGCTCACAGTTTTCAAGCGGGGTCGGAACGATCGGAAGGAGGGAGGGTGATATAACAGTCAAAGGTTCAGGAGGATGAATTGGAAAATCAGACACATCAAACAAAAATGATTCAACCTCAATATTATCCTCAAGACTCTCCTCAATACTATCCTCAATATTTAACTCATCCATGCCATTATCATCAAAATCTAGACGCATATTAGATTCGGGAGAAATCTTTAATAACTCGGGATGATGATTTGAACATAAAATTTCAATTAAATCGACAGGTTCATCATCCGAAATATTCCCGGCGTCTATATCCTCAATCAAGTGAAAATCAATTTCTTTAGACACCTCATCAAAAGCATGGATATGTATCGATTTAGGTTCAAGATGGGAGGTGTAAAGATCGAAAGGATTAGGTGCGGTTTCATTCGAAAGGGGTTCCTCACAATTTGGCAAATCAAACACTACAAAATCACACAACTCGTTTTTATTTTCAACAGGTGAACTATTTAGGGCAATCGATGGAAAACTGGAGTTGTGTGCTTCAATTGGGTAAGGGTAGGTTTGATTTGAAAATCCTCTCTCATTCTCACTCTGTCCAACTGCCGCCTCATACATTGGAAAATTTGGAGCCAGCGGGACACTAGCTACTGGTTCACTCGGTTGCATAAGGGCGGCCATGGACGCTTCCACATTCCTCACCATTTTGTTTGTTGCAGCGATATAAGCCTCCAACGACTCTTCCAAACTAGAATTGGGTGGTGAGGGGGTTTCGGTAAAAGATTCAAAATTGGTTAGATATGTGAAACTCCCTAATGGCTGTGTAGAAACAGTGTCTAGTGAAGGTGGGAAAGTCGGGTATGACTGGTAGGAAGTGGGTGATTGGACAGGGGTAGGGTCAACATATGGATAAAAAGGTGAATAGTCGTGTTGATCCCTAGAACTGGATGAGTGGAGAGGGGTGAAAGATCGACTGCGAGATTGAGTAATATGCTCAGCAATGGACATCGGCCTAGGAGTGATAGAAGGACTTGCAGAAGTGGTATCAACATATGTAGGTGGTAGAGGTTGACTTGGTTGACACAAAGTGGGTTGAAAAGTCAAACTATTTCTCCTAGACGCCTCTATTTGATCTTTCAACGAAATTTTTGGCAAGGAAGGATCGTCTTTAAATTGACCGAACAAATTGACATACGACGCAAAATTAGGTTCGGGATACCAAAGTTCGGCTAATGATTTCTTATGTGGGGTACCCATGTTAGAAGAAGGGGAAAGAAGGAAAGTTGGTTGGTGCAAGGATCTATTTGAGGCCAAAATTTTTGCAAGTTTCTAATAAAATTTGTCCTTTTTATTTTTATTCTTTTTCTCTTTATTTGGAAAAATTTTGTTGCAAAAAGATTTTAGAGAAAAATTATGCAACAAAATATTACTTGCAATCAATTTAGTTCAAGTGGGGCCCAAAAATCCTGCACAAGATCATTATTTGGAAGGGAATATATTTTTAAAGTGCACAAAATCTTGCAGGAATTTCCAAAAAAAATATATGAGGATTTACAGAGGGGAAAATTAGAAATCAAACCGTGAAATTTTTTTGCGATGAATCGTCAGAAATGCCGCGGTTTCGAGGTTTTTAGCACATCAAGGCCGCGGTTCCATGGTTATTCTGCTGGATCGGGTCCTGGAAAAAACTGTACGGCTCTGTGGTGGCAATCTACCTCTGTTCTGATGTGTTGTTTTCTGGTTTGCTTTCTGGAAATTTCCAGATCCGATTTTCGTGTATCCTGCAAAATTAAAACAACACAGTATCCCTTCTAAAAATAGCAAAAAATATATATATTTTTTGATTTTTTCAGATTTTTATGATTTTTTAATTTTAAGATTAACCCGAAATTACGAAAAGGAAATACTACGCCATCCCCGGCAACGGCGCCATTTGATTGAAATGATTTAGCGTACTTGCGCTTTCTAAAAGATAGATCAAAAATATTTGTAACCGCAATTAAGAACGGCGTCGCATGAAGCTAGCCGGTGAGTACGGGTCGGTCCACAGGGATTTTGTGAATCTCCGATTCGTTCTTACGAGTTAATTCCGAAGGGTGTTCGGAGTTGTTATTAAATCTAAAAACCTAATTATTCTATACTAATTATCTAGATCTATTCTTGCTAGGGCTAGGTTTAGGGGTGGTTTGGAAATGCAATTAAATCTCAACACTTTCTATACCCGAATGAAGATCTATGAGGAGTTATGGTAATTTTCAATAAAGGGGATTAGATCCATTCGGGAAGGTGTTCCTTCCTCTAGGTTCTTGTCCTTCCTTTAGAGATCCTTACCCTAACCTCCATGGAAAACGCGCGCAACCGGGCCTTTACACTACGGTGTCATCGTTACCTCGAGAGGTAGGATGCCGTAGGGCGCGGTGTGTGCGTGTATGCATGGAGTCCTATTGTAAATATTTGGTGGGTAAGAAAGGGATGAGAGATCTCATCTCTCAAAATCCTTCCTCAAAGCTAAACCCTAAACAAGTTTCTAGGGCATGAAATTAAATCTACCTAGGGCAAAGAATTGAAATCTAAACTAGAGTAAGGAATTAAATCTACTTACAGATGCATCCCTCCAATCATCCATGCAGGTTTGTCAGATCTGAATTTCTGAATAGAAAAGAAAACACCGATGCTCTCTAAAAGAGTTCTGGAATTTTTTATTAAAAGGAGGCATAAAGTTTACAATGATTAGAGTTCCTATTTATAAAGAATAGGAAACCCTAGGGTTACATTTGTTTCGCATGTCCACAATTACAAAAATAGCCCTAGAAAGACCAGTCAACGCCGCATCAAGTTTAGGTAAAATTTTCAGCTCCTGATTGCGCTTGATGGCCGTGGAACCGCGGCTTTGGTAGGGGTTGGGCCGCGGTTCCGCGGCCCAATAGTGGACTTGGCTTGTCAAATTTTTTGTGCTGCTTTTGGGCTTTATTTTCTTGCTGTTTCTACATGTCCTTTTCCATTTGGGCTTCTAGGTTGGTTCCAGATCTTCAGTGAACAATTTGCAATGGATTTTTAACCGTTCGCTTTGAGTCGATGTCTTGAATCTTGCTTTGTGAATTGTTTCTTATGTAGGCTTGATCAAGATTCTCTGTTTTTTGGTTAAAGTCCACATTTTCATCGTTTTTACATCGTTTGCACTGTTTTCTGTCCAAGAACCTGTAACCTGTAACATGTAGCAGACATGCGTCAAAAGCACCTGTTTATTTATAAAAAGAATAAGAATGGGGAATATAATAATGCAATATTATGGTTTGAATACACCTCCACCGCACCGTCTTCCCTCGTCCTCGCCATCGACTCCCTCTCTGTCCTGACCTCACCATCATTGTCTTGTTCGCCGCCGCCATCCTCTCTTCACCGAAGCTGACCTCCTCTCTATACCGCCACCTCCACCTCGTCCTCGATCCCAATTCCATACTCCATCTCTATTGATCATCCTCCTCACACTAAATCAACATCATCATCATCTTCATCTCACTTGCACCTACATCCTTCGAGAAACCCAACCCTGATCACTTCGAACCCATCTCCTCGCTGTCGATCCGACTCCACCTCGACCAGTGTCCTTATCTCCTTTTGCCGCTGCCACCTCCAGCCGTATCACAACCTCCATCTCCCAACATCTAAAGCCTATCAACCGCAACTACGCCATAACCTCGCCGTCACCACCACTGCAACCACACCAGCAGCTGTTTACCGCCGAAAACAGAGACGAAACCGCGTAGGTCGTCTTGCCTGAATTTGGGGGCAGATGCTATTTGGATTTATTCGTCCACCTCTCCGAAGATACCAAGTTGATTTATAGCACCGTATATCGGAGGTTTGGACGGATGCGGCCGTTGTAGAAGACTTTGTCAGATTCCCTTTCTTTTGCGAGGGGTTTTTGATTGTGGGGACGCTCTTCCCTGTAGGCGCAAGCCCCTGCAGTTAATTACATTACCGCGTAGAGATAACCACTTTCTCTTGCTCCAGATGTTCACTCCGTATCGTGTTTATTTGTTTTATTTTTTGGTTGCCCGTGGATTGTATACGGAGACTAATTTGTGTTGTCGCCCGTAGGGCGTGGATTAGTCATCCGTATTTTCTTAGATTTGGGTTTGATTTGATTTAAGGATCGTTAATCTCGTTTTGTGATTAAGATCAACTTAAATGTTTGTTGAGGATACGTTAGTCTAACTTTAGACTAAGAACTACTCAGCATGATTTTGGGATCATTCTGACCCAACAAAAGAGCATTTGGGCTCTATTGCTTTAGTTTAAGGAAGTTACGGTCCGTAGATCACCATTTTTGGTATGCGTTTTAGTTTAAGAACGTTGCGGTCCACAACTAGTTTAAGGACATTACGGTCCATTGGGGTATGCTCATGGGTTTGGGAGTGCATCCAAGAGCTGTTGGTTGTCGGGACCCTCTATCTCTCTGACATCGTTGAAGAATTACAACGACATGTATCAGAGGTGTAGAGAGATGTACCCTTGAACCGAACTCCAGATTGAAGGGAGAGATTATGGTGTAACGAACATCGTTTTAGATGCCATGCGTCAGGAGATCATTGGTCATCTTTGGAACTAAGATCGATTTTGGGAGACCTGAGTATAGGTGGACTCAGTTGATTGATGGTCAAAAGGTTTTGGCCTCGAGAGACTTGGCTAATTTGGGCTAAGGTTGGCCTCTCACATTGTTAAACACTGATATTTTCTTGGCGCTCACGTGCTCCCACGTGAGGCTCTAAAGCAGTGTTAAACACTGCAATTTGGAGCACTCCCATGCGGCACGTGAGGCACCCGAAAATTGGGCATTGCTTCTTTGGGTTTATTCTCTTTTCTTTTATCACTGCTAAGCACTATTGGGGGTCACGTGGGATCACGTGAGGTGCCCCAAAAATGGGAACTGTCTGAATTTATTCCCCTTTTCCTTTTACAAGTGCTAAGCACTATTAGGGGGTCATGTGGAATCACGTGAATCGATCTCTATCATTCCTTTTTTTCCCTCAGAGGTGCTCACATGGGAACACGTGATCTGTTGTTATAGCGTTATACGCTAATCGTTTCTTTTATGTGCATGGAGATCTTGATCTGAGTTTTGTGAATTTCAGGTTCTTTGTTTTATAAGAATTAAATTCTTATGCAGGGTTAAACCCTAGTTTTATCAGAGGAATTAAATTCCTATATCTTTTGGAAGAATTAAATTCTTCAAACTTAGTTCTTTCCTCTAAGTTTTGGGACTGCATAACAGGATCTCCCCTATGAGAATTAAATTCTTAACTTGTGGGAATATCTGCTTCTGCAGACCTCAACCAGAGAAAGAACCAAGTTCTTTTTTGGAAGAGTTAAACTCTTGTAAGAGGAGATAAAATGATCTCTAGGTCTTTTTTCTTACCTAGGGTTTCTTTTCTTCGAAGAGAACTCTTTTTTTTTTGTTTTTCCAATCTTATGGGGGGTTTCTTTTTTTCAGACTTGAAGTCTTGGGGCCTTTATATAGTGGAGGCAAGTTTTTTGATTTAGTTAAAGAAATCTCTCATTGAGAGATCCTTAATTGATTTGGGGATTTTATCCACCGTTGGATCTTTGATCCAAGGATTTCTGTTTTACAGAAGATATTGTTCTTGTTTTTAACAAGATTGGGAAATTTTTTTCCATACAGAGCTTATTCTGTAGCTTGGTGATTTTTAATCACCATTGGATCTTTAATCCAACGGCGCTCTGTTTTACAGAGCGTAATCTTTCTTGTTTAGAAAGATTGGAGAAATATTTTCACATACAGAGCTTATTCTGTAGCCTGATGATTTTTAATCACCATTGGATCTTTAATCCAACGATTCTCTATTTTACAGAGCATAATCTTTCTTGTTTAGAAAGATCTAAGGAAATATTTTTCAAATAGGGTTTTGATCTCTCTTATTTAGAATTTAATTCTATCGGCTCAGAAGGCATTAGGAACCCTCATGTGTAGCACGTGACCCCTATGGCATTAAACTGGTTTGCTTATATGCAGCAGTCCCAGAGAAAGGCATCACGTGTTGGCACGCGAGCTGATGTTTAGGAATGTCACGTGTGGCACGTGACCCCCATGAAGTTAAGCTCAACAAAGAGCATCACGTGCTAACACGTGAGCTTCTTTGGCCTATTATTTATTTTAGGAAGGCGCCTACATACTTTGTATATAGATGCTCACGTGCCTGCTCGTGAGGCTCAATTTCAGCCTTATTTGTTAAGCGCAATACCTATAATCTTTGCTCCAAGGTGCATCACGTGTGGGCACGTGATGCTCCATTTGGGGAATTTTTCCCATCGCTTTTTATTCATTATTTATTTTTTATAAGGGAACAGCAGCTACATCCATCGCGCGCAACTGTCAAAACCTTCACCTTTCACTGTAGCTGAATTCAACAGCAACCCTTGCCGCAGTCACCATCACGAGAAACCCAGCCGATCACGTTAAAAACCCATCGCTTGCGCTTCTCTTCCTCATCGTCGTCAAACCATCATCGTCGCAGCAGTTGCCATCGTCTCTGAATTCCTTGGCTGCACCTACCCGAGCAGTGGTTGTTTGACAAGATCAAGTTTTGATCTTGCCTCGTTCGTGATTTCGTGTCCGCATTCTTCTTCGGATATCTGTCGTCGTATTTTATACAGATCAAGGCAAGTTTCTAACTTGTTGCATGCTAGTTTACTTATACCTACATATATATATATATATTTACAATATCGTAAATTATTATCGACATACAATTTTATATAGATAATCCGTATTTTTATTATTTAGTCAACACTAGCACGTATGTAGTCACAGTTTAATTTATAATAATTAACAATCGTAAAACACTATTATAAATACGGTGACACATACACACACACACACAAGCAATAATGAATACATCGATTTGGTACAGCTAGATAACCAGAACAATTATATTCTTGCTTTTTATTACGATTTGTTTGCGCAAGTAAATACATCATATGTTTAGTACACAATACCTGACATGCTTGCAACCTGCTATCTTGCTACTGCTATTACTAGATTTTTATACCTGTTACCTGTATTATTTATCGATGCGAACAATCCTGACTTGTTATTCTAAACCAAAGAAACTAGATCAAGTAGTTTTCTAAACTAAATGTTCTAGGGTGTGTAGATGATGTAGATGGATTGAGGAGTCTAATTTAGCTCAAGGTTACTCAACTCATGAGTGTTCTTGAGCTTGAGGGAATTGGAGATGGTGAAAAGAAATGGTATGAACTAAGAAAATGAAGAAGGATAGAGTTTTTCTCTCTCTTGTTCTAAACTGAACTCTACACTATTATTCATTAGAAAAACTAATTCAATAATAGACAATAGGTTCAATGGTCAAACAAATGACTCATGGGTCAATTGACTAACATGTGTCCATAAAACCCAAGTCCTTATTCACGCATAATACATATCATTTCTTAATTACCTAAAATGTATTAATTATTTAAAACTAAATGATTAATACAATTAGGTCATGCCATCTACAAATACATTTTGTAAAAATTACGAAAACGCCCCTCGTCCGTATATATATACCTGTATTCGTATTCCGAAAAATATGAATACCGAAGATGACAATCCATCAGTACAATACTAGGATCCGGCTTAAACCAAAGCCCACTAGTATTGTCCGTCCGACTCATCGTGCGTGCATAAGTGTACGCATGTGATCGAACCCTTTCGTAAAACCATACGATATCTACACGTTTTGCCCGATGCAGGGAAACGCCCTGTGTGGGACTCTAAAGACTCGACTCTACGTTGGCAGTGGGTTTAACCACAGGCCGCAAGCGGTACTAGCTGTACGTAACGGTCCCCAGGTATTGTCGATAAGAAAGCCGATGAGCATAACTCATCCGAACTCCTACTGAGTCTGTATGTGACAATCTCCGTACAGTCCGGTCTGTCCGTCTAAGAGTATCGCATATCTAGCCTAGGGGGCGGTAAACGTCAGACCCTTAATAGCGGTATAAGTCGTGTCGGAGTACGGTCCAATACACCCTGAGAAACTACTGGAATACCTACTAGTAAATCTCGCTTGCCCTGGCCAGGGACTATGTGTAATGGCGTTCCGAACACAGTGCGATATCAACCCCCAATACCGGGAGAGAAGAATCCTATCTAACCGCCACTGCCTCCAAGTGCTTCGGGACTGCACCCAACTACTACCTGTTTGCATGACTCAGAAGAGCCGTGGTAGGGTAGTAATCTAAGAACAGTGGGAACACACTTGAGGTGAAGCAGCAGTGTCAAATCAACGGACTAAACTGTACTCATGTCATCTGGGTACTACTATCTGACGATAGGTATATTACCAACCGGAAGTTCCCAATGAGTCCGTCCAGTGTAACTCATAACCTAATGAGCACCTGCATACTATCTCCAGTACGACGTACCGATGGCTGTGGGACAGACCATCTCCCTGGATGGGAAGGGAAGCGTGTACACTAGTCTACTCTGAAGTATCAATGCCCTGTATCGATAATCCCGCGACTAGGGACCTATATAAGGATGTGCTTGTAGATTACCCAGCCCCCACTAGTGTGACTGCCATCACAACGCTGGTAATACAGCATAGATCTTAAGAGCTCTACCAATATGCATAGGCGATATGTTAAAAGAACATATGTACATATTGAAGTAGAAACAAACCAAGTAGCATACTACTATTTTGAGCAAGAATGTTATTACAACTGTGAATATCCCAAGCTTCCATTAAGTAATATACGAACTAGTATGATACAGTAATGGCCTCTAGGGTATATACACTAACAATCTCCCACTTGCACTAGGGCCATGTACTGGCATATCGCAGACCTATCATCTCGAATAGCCTCTCGAACTGCGTCTGAGAAATAGCCTTTGTGAATGGATCTGCAGTGTTGTCCTCTGTAGCAACTCTCTGAACCTCGATATCCCGGCGATCCACGATCTCCCTGATCAGGTGATACCGCCTCAAGATATGTCTGGACTTTTGATGGGACCTGGGTTCCTTTGCTAAAGCTTGTCACAATACAGAGGTATTGGACCAATAATGGACGGAACCACTTGAAGATCTGTTAAGAACTTCCTCACCCAGACTGCTTCTTTAGCGGCGTCAGAAGTAGCAATATACTCCGCTTCCATAGTTGAGTCAGCAACGGTATCCTGTTTGGAACTCTTCCAACATACCGCCCCTCCGTTGAGGGTGAAGACATAACCCGATATGGACATGGAGTCATCCTTATCACTCTGGAAGCCGGAGTCAGTAAACGTCTCGATCTGGAGGTCTTTTCCGCCATACATCAAGAACATATCCTTAGTCCTTCTCAGGTACTTGAGAATGTTCTTTACTGCTATCCAGTGGTTCTCTCCTGGGTCTGAATGATACTGGCTTACCATGCTTAGTGCATAAGCTACATCTGGTCTGGTACACAACATCGCATACATTATAGAGGCTACTGCAGAAGCGTAGGGTATAATAGACATGCGATCCCTTTCTAAATCAGTCTTGGGAGACATCTCTTTGGAAAGGGTGACTCCGTGACAAACCGGTAGGTTACCGCGTTTAGAATCTTCCATACTGAATCTTTTCAGTATGGTGTCAATATACCTGGACTGTGAAAGTCCCAACATCCTCTTTGATCTATCACGATAGATCCGGATCCCCAGAATGTAAGAGGCATCACCCAGGTCTTTCATAGAGAACCTTTGTGACAAGAAACTTTTGACAGATTGTAGGGCAGGAATGTCATTTCCTATCAAGAGAATGCCGTCTACGTATAATACGAGGAACACAACAGTTCTCCCTACAATCTTACTATATAAGCACGGTTCATCTGGATTTTTGATAAAGTCGAAGTCTTTGACTGTTTCATCAAAACAGATGTTCCAACTCCGCGATGCCTGTTTTAGTCCATAAATGGACTTAAGCAGCTTGCACACTTTCACGCTGCTCTCACTCTGATTAAAACCTTCTGGCTGATCCATATAGACGCACTCATCCAAATGTCCATTTAGGAAAGCCGTCTTTACGTCCATCTGCCAGATCTCATAATCGTAGAAAGCAACAATGGCAAGAATAATTCGAATGGATTTGAGCATAGCCACTGGAGAAAAGATTTCATCATAGTCCAAACCAGGTCTTTGACGTAAACCTTTTGCAACAAGTCTAGCCTTATAAGTTTCAACCTGTCCATCTACACCAATCTTCTTTTTGAAGGTCCATTTGCAGCCAACGGGTTTTACCCCTTCTGGAGCAAAGTCCAAAGTCCATACTTTGTTAGTGTACATGGACTCCATCTCGGTCCGCATTGCATCCAGCCATTTTACCGAGTCGCTGCTCTAAATGGCTTGCTGGAAGCTAGTTGGCTCATTATCGTTAATAATGCAATCCTCTCTATCCCCGTCTATGAGAAATCCATAGTATCTCTCGGGCGGATGAGAAAGCCTACTACTCCTGCGGAGTGGTGCGGGAATGTCCTGTTCTTTTGAAACTTTTGGTTCTACCAAGCTTTCGGTAATAGCTTGTGGTTCTGGAATTTCTTCCAGTTCCATTGCGCTCCTACTTATTTCTTTTTCTAAGAACTGATGTTCCAGAAAGTGGGCATGACGAGAAACAAAGTCTTTTTGTTCCTCTGCGTAATAGAAAAGATACCTCCTGGAGTCCTTTGGGTATCCCACAAACTTACACAGTACTGAGCGTGCCTCGAGCTTGTCCGCATGCTGCTTTTTAACAAAAGCTGGACATCCCCATATCTTCAGATATTGAAGATAGGGTTTCTTCCCACACCACATCTGATATGGTGTGGTAGGCACAGTCTTGGAAGGAACCTTGTTCAAAGGATATGCAGCTGATTCTAGTGCATAACCCCAGAATGATCGCGGTAACTCAGCCTTACTCATCATGGAACGAACCATATCCAATAGGGTTCCATTCCGTCTCTCCGATACACCATTGTGTTGTGGAGTGTATGGAGGAGTAAGCTGAGAGAGAATTCCATTCTCTTTTAGGTATTCCAGGAACTCGACACTCAAGTATTCACCACCTCGATCAGATCTTAGTGTCTTGATACTTTTGCCGGTTTGGTTTTCCACTTCATTCTTATATTCCCGGAATTTCTCAAAAGCTTCGGATTTATGCTTCATCAAGAAGACATGTCCGTACCTTGAGAAATCATCCGTAAAAGTAATGAAGTAAGAATAACCGCTTCGTGCATGTGTAGACATTGGACCACATACACACCTGATGTCGAAGCCACAACCTGCTTTGCTCCCTGGTTCTGGGATTTCTAGGCCCTGCAATCCTTCTTCCAATGGCCCTTCTTGTGACAGTAAAAGTATTCTTCCTTTCCTACAGTCTGCCCCCCAACTTTTGCTTTTCCCTTTGCTTCCGCCTTACCAACACCGCCTCTCGCTTTGGTGGGGGCCTTTTTCTTCTTTCCTTTAGCTTTTGCCTTGGACCTGGAAGCAGAAGTACCACCAACAAATAGAGCGGGTGTTTTCCTTGCTTTCTGCAGGGTGTCCTCAGCACTTCTCAACATGTTGAGAAGTTCCGGAAGTTCAACTTCTTTACTTTGAATATTAAAATTCAAAATAAACTGGGCGTAGGTAGAAGGAAGGGATTGGAGAATCAAGTTTGTATACAGCTCATTCTCTAACGTGGTCCTGAGGTCTGCGAGCTCCTCAATGTAGCCAATCATCTTAAGGACGTGTTCCCCGACAGATGATCCGACGACCAACCTCGCCTGAAACAGTTTCTTCGAGGTCTCGTATCTTGCGATACGAGATTGCTCTCCATATAATTCCTTTATATGGAAGAATATGGATTCTATCCATATTCTCGTGCCTCCTCTGATGTTCATTGTCCATAGAGGCAAGTACGAGGCACTTGGCCTTCTCGCAGTCAATCTCCCAGGTCTTACGGATTTCCGACACTGGAGTCTGGGCCTGGGACGGCGGGGACTTTTGTAGTAAGGACATAGCCCAACTTGTCATAAGTAATAGCCATCTTGACATTCTTGAACCAATCTTTATAGTTTGGTCCTGTCAACATGTTTTTATCTAAAAGCAACTTAAGGCCCGTCATGTTTGGTTGCTGCAATTAGGAGAGAGAGAAGAAACACTTTAGCATGATACTCTTTCAAGTTTAGAATGGTTTTTAGTTTATCTAAACAGGATGGCTCCCACTGTTACTCGAATCCTTCCTTAAACCAAAAAAGAGGAATTAGTCAGGATTAATCTCACCGTACAATTCTTGCTTAACCGTTCAGCCAGGCTAGTGTTGGTACTTCGAGGGAGGTTTTCCAACGCTTTCGCGAAGTTCCTTAATTACATAACCTCTTTTCCTTGGGGGCGTATCCCCGCTAACACCGTTCTAGACACTAACTTGATTTATGGCATTGATCATTTAGTGAAAAAATCTCCTGAGGAGTAGCATATACTCACAGTAGGATCGGGATCCAAATATCATTGTGTGATAAAGCTGAAGGAATCCTACCAAAATTATCACACTCCAAATGGTATGCAACACTAGCAAGTTTCAGTTTCTTTAGAAACTCCCGATGTGGGTTTTTGCCCCATGTTCTTATGACCTTGACGAAGGCCAACATATCATAAGTCACATGTCAAGTTCTACCCGTCATTTTTCAGGTTAATTTGGACCCACCCGTACATACCCTTGACGAAGGCCAAAATGGCAGTGCGACTGTCCCAAATCAACGCATCTATCTATGCTACAGATAAATATTTTGTAGCTACCAATCACTATGCCTTGGCAAGGTCAAAATACATACCTTGAATACTACTGAACATTTAACTGAAATGACGGAGGGTTACGAATGGTTTTGGTAAAACCGTGAACGTAGTGAACTTGATATAATCGAAGGAACATGATAGCTTTTAAAAGGAGTGGTTTAAGCTCCGCATTAAAAAGTTTGCTGTTTTAAAAAAACCCGAGTAGTTTTCAAATTTGTTCCAATGATTTAACTTTGGTTTATTTGCTTTGCATTAATCTAATGCAGTCCCATAATTTACTCCTATCATTACAAAGAGAATTGAAAAAAAAATATCACGTCCTCTTATGCCATCCGCATTCGCCACAGGGCCCCGTCATCACCCGTTAGGTTACTTAACTAATGACAGAGCGTGGGCTGGGCTAGCGCGGATGTAAAACATAAGTGACGCCTACTATATACCATATATAGATATTTTACAATCATCTCATGCAATAATAATCATTCCAGTCATAGATAAACATATCAGATATGCTAGGAATGCCGCGTTTCGTTTAAGTCTGCAACGAAAAACGGATCCCACGGTCGCGATGAATAGCCAAACCCTACCCCAGACCCCTACGGGTATGGCAAACTACCCGCCAAAATCCAGAAGTGAAGCAGTCTCCCTCAACAAAGTGAGTAGGCCACTTGGCACTTCAAAGAACCCGGTAGTTTGTGTACCCCACCTTGGGTCTATCCCAGGAGCAGAAAACAGTAAAAAGAAAATAATACAACGGTGGCTACAACTTCAACCCGGATGTGCCCCGCGAAATAATATTACATCAATTTTACAATTTACATGAATGAAAGATAAAAAAATGCTCATCTCACATCCCCGACTATTCATCATCGACAATCAAAAAATGTTTATATACACAATCCAACAGATATGTGCAACCTCGACTAACCGTCGTATAACAATTAGTCGACGTTTAAAACACATATAACAATACAATAGAACCAATTAGCTAAGTACAATAGGAATTTGAACGAAATATATTTTCCGTATCTACCCCAAATGCAAACCAGCACTCAGAAACTTACTGGGTAGAAACCAAATATTCCAGAAATCATAATACCAAAATTAAGATACAACAGAATAAATCCGAGTTGAATCGGCCATGACTCGGCCGCGGTTCCGCCACAGAAAGACGATTCTGCCGCGGATCCGCGGCTGTCTTGGCGATTCAGAGGCTCAAATTTCTTGTGTTATCCTAGAAAACCCTGCAAGTATTTTTCATGATACTGAAATAATTTTACAGACAGTTTTGAAAAACGACAGAAACTGGGGTTTTTGGTATTTAGTTTTCCGGTTTTTCCGACGATCGAAATTCTACTACTTGGTAATCTGCTAGATTAGGTTTAGTTGGCTCTGATACCACTGTAAGTCGATGCTATGCACTCCGCGGAATCGCGGGGAGGCAGAAGGTGTAAAAAACGATAATTTTAGCATCATAACATCGACTGTAAGACATGATCGTAATCTAAACCGTATCTAGCAAAAACAAATGAAGTATAAATAAAAGTACAGAAGTTTATACCTTAAGAAATCTGGTCCTTCTTCTCCTTATCTCGCTGTCCTCCTCACCTGCACGAACTCTTCGAAGTGGTACGGATGTCGTCTCCTCGTCGGCTTGCTCGAATCCTAGATGATCCACCCGAACGTTTGTGCACCAAGCTTTTCTTCTAAACCAAAGAAACTAGATCAAGTAGTTTGCTAAACTAAATATTTTAGGGTGTGTAGATGATGTAGATGGATTGAGAAGTCTAATTTAGCTCAAGGTTACTCAACTCATGAGTGTTCTTGAGCTTGAGGGAATTGGAGATGGTGAAAATAAATGGTATGAACTAAGAAAATGAAGAAGGATAGAGTTTTTCTCTCTCTTGTTCTAAACTGAACTCTACACTATTATTCATTAGAAAAACTAATTCAATAATAGATAATAGGTTCAATGGTCAAACAAATGACTCATGGGTCAATTGACCAACATGTGTCCATAAAATCCAAGTCCTTATTCATGCATAATACACATCATTTCTTAATTACCTAAAATTTATTAATTATTTAAAACTAAATGATTAATACAATTAGGTCATTCCATCTACAAATACATTTTGTACAAATTACGAAAACGCCCCTCGTCCGTATATACATACCTGTATTCGTATTTCGAAAAATACGAATACCGAAGACGACAATCCATCAGTACAATACTAGGATCCGGCTTAAACTAAAGCCCACCAGTATTGTCCGTCCAACTCATCGTGCGTGCACGAGTGTACGCACGTGATTGAACCCTTTCGTAAAACCATACGATATCTACACGTTTTGTCTGATGCAGGGAAACGCTCTGTATGAGACTCTAAAGACTCGACTCTAAGCTGGCAGTGGGTGTAACCACAGGCCGCAAGCGGTACTAGCTATACGTAACGGTCCCCAGGTATTGTCGATAAGAAAGACAATGAGCATAACTCATCCGAACTCCTATTGAGTCTGTATGTGACAATCTCTGTACAGTCCGGTCTATCCGTCTAAGAGTATCGCATATCTAGCCTAGGGGGCGGTAAAAGTCAGACCTCTAATAGCGGTATAAGTCATGTTGGAGTACGGTCCAATACACCCTGAGAAACTACTGGAGTACCTACCAGTAAATCTCGCTTGCCCTGGTGATTGATATGGTTTTGCGTATGCACTTTTTAAAAGATGAATCAAAGAATTTATAACCGCAATCAAGAACGGCGTCGCTTGGTAGCTAGCCGGTGAGTACGGGTCGGTCCACAGGGATTTTGTGTATTCTCAATTTGGTCTAACGAGTTAATTCCAAACGGTGTTGGGATGATTATTACTAAAAACTAAAGTTGATCTAGACTAGGATTAAAACCTTGCTAGGGTTAGGTTTAGGTTAAGTTTGGAAAGTCAATATTCCTCACCGTTTTCTATGCCCTAATTAAGATCTATTAGGTGTTATGGTAATAATTAATAAAGTGGATTAGTACCATCGGGAAGAAACTAGGTTTCTTCCTCTAGGTTCTTGTCCTTCCTTTCTTAATTCTTACCATAACCTCCATGGAAAACATATACAACCGGTCTTTTATACTACGGTATCACCGTTACCTCGTGGGGTAAGGTGCCGTAGGGAACGGTGTGTATATGTATGCATGGAGTCCTATGAATTAATATGCGATGGGCAAGAAAGGGGTGAGAGATTTTCATCTCTCAAACCTTCCCTATTCCTAACCCTAACAAGTGAGGAACTACTCACTCTTTAGGGAATTGATTAACATGTTCTAAACTAATTAACTAGGGCAGATAATGAAATTATACTAGGGCAGAAATAAAATTAAGAACTAGGGCAATGAAATAAAAATCTTACTTTATTTGATGGCTCTCTCCAAACCTTTACACCGAATTATAATTCTGAATAGATGAAATAAAAAGAGGCATACCTCCAAAAGAGGTTTAGGATTTCTATTTATAGAGCATAGAAACCCTAGGGTTACAATCGACTCACATCTGCATTTACAAATATACCCTAAGAAAAACCTAAGTAATGCACCGACGCACCGACACGCGCGACACACGCCAACACGCGCGACGCACGGCCGCGGAACCGTGGCCAAAAGCCCTGTTTGGCTGCGGATCCGCGGCCATATAGGGGTCTTGTTGGCTGAGTTTTCTTGGGCTTCTTCTGGTTGCATTTGGGTACTTGTTTCTTCAATTGGTTTCTCCGATTGTCTTCTAGTTTTCTTCCAGATTTCCACAGTGAATAATGTCGTGGACTTTACCGTTTTCTTCGTGTCGAAATTTTGAACCTTGCACTGCTTTTGTACTTGTGAACTTGTTTGTTGACCTTCTTTTATTCTTCAAACTGTAGGCTTGATCAAGATTCTTCCATTTGATGGTCGTAGTCTCACTTTTGTATCGTCTTTTCATCAATTTCACTATTTTGTTCCGAGAACCTGTAAGCTGCAACTATGTAGCAGACATGGATCAAAAGCACCTGTTTATTTGTAAAATGAATAAGAATGGGGAATATAATAATTCAAAATTATGATATGAACAAATACCCCCAAACTTATCTTTTGCTCGTCCTCGAGCAAAACTAGTTTTATTCTCGAAAAAGACCCAGCCTCACTTTCGCAGGGAAACACGATTGCACTGAGCTTGTGCAACAAGCCGTTAAACCTCTAGGTGTCCCTAGTAGGAGGAGTGTTATCTCCTGAGGGTTTTCAGCGGATACTATCCACAAAATCCTATCAATTCGGCTTATTGACTTTTATTCTCCAATTAGGTTTTCTAACAAGAAACTCTATTATCTTCAACTCAGAAATTATCAACCCGTATTTTTTCACGCTTCCTTAACATTTAACTTAAGATTATATATGATTTGTAGATTTACTTAGCTTTTAGCATCTTTTAAGTTTTCCTTCTAGGGTTCCATCTCAACTTAGGATTTTTTATCATCTCTATTAAAGATATAACTCCTATATTTCATCTAAACCCCAATCACATATCCCTACGTGTGTGTATATATCACCCCTACACTTGGAAATTCAAATCAAGCTCTTATATTCTTGTCCATTGTCCAAAGTACTTTTCAATTGGTGAATTTTTAGATGAAATTGCTCACACATTCTTCATGCGACCGTTAATACTTCTTGAGGTACCAACGACCGATTACAAAATGTGTTTGCACATTAAGGCGTAATTCCTACTCTTGTAACACCTAAGACTTTTAGCAGTGACTCCCAAACCAGTTGGTCTAAGGCACTAGGTGATAAAGCACCCTCGCTAAATATTTTTTCTATTTATGCAGCCTTAAGTAATTACAAAAACCAGTGTTCATTTTTTTTATTCACACTTGTATTTTTATTTTATTTCCCTTTACACTAAAGACTTTAGACAAGAGCATTTCTAGGTCTCTTCTACTATTCCAAGTTTCAAAGTTCGTGTTTGTGCAATTTGTAGGGTATATATTTTCAGAATTTAGACTTAAGCTTAGGGATTATTTTTCAGACTTATACTTTAATAAAAATACCAATACTCTTCCTTTATTTTGACTTAGCCCAAGAAGTCAACTCGAAATTTGCCTATTTCTAAATAAACTATAAAGACATATACTTTCTACCATTAAATTTTAAGAAAGGTTATTTTTAGGGTTTTTAATTTACTAAGTCTAAAATCTAGTTTTTCCTAGCTGGTTAACCGTCATGTCAAACTTAAGTCAAATATAGCCAAAATTGAACTTTTCAATTTTTATAATTTTTATAATTTTTCAATTTTTATGGGTTTTAAAATAAGTATGAAAATGCAAAAATATACATATGAATATGAAGGAAGAAGGCTTACTGAGCACACCCCCAAACTTAAACTTGACAGTGTCCTCACTGTCAGGCTACACCAAGAGGGTCAAAAATGTCGGCACTCCCCTGTTTATTTTTTTAATAATTTTTTTATTAAAAAAAACAAAATATATATACAAAAAGCCCCCCCAAACTTAAGTGAGACAGTTTTTCCACTGTTTAAACATTAAAGTTCAAAATTAGGGAGGAGAAAAATCAAACTATACAAGGCCTTACACAGACCAAAGGTTAGCACCAACCATTCAAAAATTCTATCGTGATAATGGTAGGGTTGGTGGAAGATTGGAGTGTAGAGAAAGGAGTTGAGAAACACACGAGACCGTATGGGAAGAAGAGTGGAATATGGTCTTGGTATATTCGGAGAAGAATGGCGGAAGAGAGAAAGAAGTGTAGTACGAACTTGAGCGTGTAAATTGAGTGAATAAATTAGCACAAATTGTGATGACTGATGTGTTAAAAGCGATTGTGCTAATTTATCAACCCGTCAAGAAATGGGGTCAAATCCCTCAAGATTCGCGAGAAAACATGGGTACGTTGAACTTGGTAAACCATCCATTGAAAATGGAAGCGCGACGGACTCTTGAGCGGTCGAAACGATGGAAAGGACGAAGGGGAGTGATTTAGGGATAGTCTTATTCTCACCTAAGTAAACTGTCTCGAACTCGAAAGATTCCATCAATGGTTCGAAATGACTGTAAGCAACCGAGTCTGATGGTTCAACTAACTCATCTGAAAATTCAAAGGACTCAAACTCAGGCGGTGAGTCTTCAAAATCGTCCGAAAAAGTGAAACACTCGTAATCGTTATCAGCTGTGAGAACTGTGTCAGATTCAAAGAGGAACGCACTAGTGGTGTCCAAACTTCTGTGATCGAATAGAAAATTTTCAAGCTCACAGTCCTCCTGCGTGATCTTTTGCGTGGTCGGAACGATGGAAATGAGGGGGGTTGATTTAGGAAGTATAACAGTTAAAGGTTCAGGAGGATGAATTGGAAAATCCGACACATCAAACAAATTTGGTTCATCCTCAACACTAACCTCAATACTCTCCTCAATACTATCCTCATAATTCTCCTCAAAAGTTATCTCATCCATGCAATTATCATCAAAATCAAAACGCATATGAAGTTTGGGAGAAACATTTAATGACTCGGGATGATGAATTGGAGAGAAAATTTCAGTCAAATCTACGGGTTCATCATCCAAAATATTCCCTGCGTCAATATCTTCAGTCAAGTGAAAATCCATTTTTTCGGACACCTCATCAAAAGCATGAATATTTATCAATTCAGGTTCTAGATTGGAGGTGTAGAGGTCAAAAGGATTGGTGATGGTTTCACTCGAAAGGGACTCTTCACAATCTGGCAAATCAAGCACTACAAAGTCGCACAACTCATTAAACGTTTTATTGTCAACTGGTGAATCATTTGGGACACTTGATAGACATTCAAAACCGGAGTTGTGGGATTCAATTGGTGATGGGTATGTTTGATTTGGAAGGGTGTATAGCTCACTCTCTCCACTCAAATTCTCGATCTGTCCAACCGCCTCATCATACATTGGAATTTTTGGAGCTAGTTGGAAACTAGCTACCGGGTCACTAGGTTGCATAAGGGCGGCAATGGACGCATCCAAATTCCTCATCTGTCGGTTTGTTGCTGCAATGTACGCTTCCAACGACTGTTCCAGACTAGACATGGGTTGTGAAGGGGTTTCATTAAAAGATTCAAAGTTGTTTGGATACATGAAACTCCCAAATGGTTGTGTAGAAGCAATGTCTATGGAATGTGTGAAAGTCGGGTAGGACTGGTAGGAATTGAATAGTTGGACAGAAGTAGGATCAACATTTGGATAAAAAGGTGAATGGACTTGTTGATCCCAATAACTGGAAGTGTTGAAAGGAGTGAAAGATCGGTTACGAGATTGTTCAATATGTTCAGCGATAGACATGGGTTTTGGAGTTACAACATGACTCGAAAAAGGGTATCAACGAAAGAAGGTGGTGTAGGTTGAAATGGTTGATACAAAGTGGATTGTGGAGTCGAGTTGTTTCTCCTAGACGCTTCTATTCGATCTTTCAAAGAAATTTTGGGAATGGAGGGGTCGTCCGTAATTCGACCAAAACAATTCGCGTAGGAAGCAATGTTTGGATGAGGGTACCAAAGTTCGGCAAGAGTTTTGTGAGGTGGGGTACCCATGATGTAAGAAAGGAGAAGAAAAAGAATGTGGGGTGCACGGATTTATTAGCGACAAGTTGCAAGTTTTTGTTAAAATTTTTTCCTTTTTTTCTTTTTGTGTTTTTTTATGTGGAGCTTTCTGCAAAAAAGATTTTCGATAAAAGGCTTAGACACACGTTCAATCAATCACAAATGCACAATCAAGCCTAGATCTAGGGTCACCTAGGTCAACTAGACTGCTCCTAACTGTTCCAAAGGGCAAGTTGTGAGGACCTTAAACCGCCTCTTCACCGCCAATTGTGGTCAGGTAAGCATAAGTAGAGAAATGAGGGATCCGCTCACGAATCACCGTGAGACGGGCCTTTTAAAGTTACCTTGCCCTACCTGTCTAGCCTAGGCACCGCAAAGTCAGATTAGGATCAACGGTCGATGCCTAAAACTATTCCTTTGTCCTATTGAGCGCGAAGTCCTTAGGGCTGAGTCTAATCTTTTTTTAATTAGATTGATGGTCAATGCAATATGCCTTATGTGATTTTTGGGGTCTTGGGAAGGGTGATGAAATCCCCACCCAATCTGGATTGGTGTTCAAGCCCCTTAAAGTCAATTTAGATATGCAAAGCAGTAAACACAATCACTTGCAAACAAATATTTTTTTTTTTAGCGCGGCGCAAAGAATCCCGCACAAGATCAATTATTGGAGAAGGGGAGAAATTTTTTGCGCAAAGAATCCTGCAGGAAAATTTTTACAGAGGAGATATCAGGGGGTTCAGAAGAAGAAAGGAAGCTTACAGAAAAAATTTCAATTGATGATGTCACCACCCCGCGGCGGTTCCGCGGTCAAAAGTGGGTCAACGCGGAGGTTCCGCGGTTGACTTGGCTGTTCAGATCCCAAAATCTCTTCTGTTTCTCTGTTTTGATTCTCCTCTGCTTGTTCAGATCTGTTTTTTTTCCTGTTTTGCTCTCTGGAATTTTCCAGATCTGAATTTGTTCTTCGATCCTGCACAATTCAAACGAAAATACCCTTCACAAAATAATAAGATGATAAATTTTTTTTTATAATTTTTTTAATTTTTCAGTTTTTATGATTTTTCAATTTTATAATAACCCAAAATTACAAAAAGAGATTAACAACGCCATCCCCCACAACGGCGCCATTTGATTGATATGGTTTTGCGTATGCACTTTTTAAAAGACGAATCAAAGAATTTATAACCGCAATCAAGAACGACGTCGCTTGGTAGCTAGCCGGTGAGTACGGGTCGGTCCATAGGGATTTTGTGTATTGTCAATTTGGTTTAACGAGTTAATTCCAAACGGTGTTGGGATGATTATTACTAAAAACTAAAGTTGATCTAGATTAGGATTAAAACCTTGCTAGGGTTAGGTTTAGGTTAAGTTTGGAAAGTCAATATTCCTCACCGCTTTCTATACCCTAATTAAGATCTATTAGGTGTTATGGTAATAATTAATAAAATGGATTAGTACCATCGGGAAGAAACTAGGTTTCTTCCTCTAGGTTCTTGTCCTTCCTTTCTTAATTCTTACCCTAACCTCCATGGAAAACATATACAACCGGTCTTTTATACTACGGTATCACCGTTACCTCGTGGGGTAAGGTGCCGTAGGGAACGGTGTGTATATGTATGCATGGAGTCCTAGGAATTAATATGCGATGGGCAAGAAAGGGGTGAGAGATTTTCATCTCTCAAGCCTTCCCTATTCCCAACCCTAACAAGTGAGGAACTACTCACTCATTAGGGAATTGATTAACATGTTCTAAACTAATTAACTAGGGCAGATAATGAAATTATACTAGGGCAGAAATAAAATTAAGAACTAGGGCAATGAAATAAAAATCTTACTTTATTTGATGGCTCTCTCCAAACATTTACACCGAATTATAATTCTGAATAGATGAAATAAAAAGAGACATACCTCCAAAAGAGGTTTAGGATTTGTATTTATAGAGCATAGAAACCCTAGGGTTATAATTGACTCACATCTGCATTTACAAATATACCCTAAGAAAAACCTAAGTAATGCACCGAAGCACCGACACGCGCGACACACGCCAACACGCGCGATGCACGGCCGCGGAACCGCGGCCAAAAGCCCTGTTTGGCTGTGGATCCGCGGCCATATAGGGGTCTTGTTGGCTGAATTTTCTTGGGCTTCTTCTGGTTGCATTTGGGTACTTGTTTCTTCACTTGGTTTCTCAGATTGTCTTCTAGTTTTTTTCCAGATTTCCACAGTGAATAATGTCGTGGACTTTACCGTTTGTTTCGTGTCGAAGTCTTGAATCTTGCACTGCCTTTGTACTTGTGAACTTGTTTTTTGACCTTCGTTTATTCTCCAAACAGTATGCTTGATCAAGATTCTTCCATTTGATGGTCGTAGTCTCACTTTTGTATCGTCTTTTTATCAATTTCACTATTTTGTTCCGAGAACCTGTAAGCTGCAACTATGTAGCAGACATGGATCAAACGCACCTGTTTATTTGTAAAATGAATAAGAATGGGGAATATAATAATGCAAAATTATGATATGAACACCTGGCCAGGGACTATATATAATGGCGTTCCGAACACAACGCGATATCAACCCCCAATAACGGGAGAGACGAATCCTATCTAACCGCCACTGCCTCCAAGTGTTTCGGGACTGCACCCAATTACTATCTGTTTGGACGACTCAGTAGAGCCGTGGTAGGGTAGTAATCTAAGAAAAGTGGGAACACACTTGAGGCGAAGCAGCAGTGTCAAGTCAACGGACTAAGCTGTACTCATGTCATCTGGGTACTGCTATCTGACGATAGGTATATTACCAACCAGTAGTTCCCAATGAGTCCGTCCAGTGTAACTCACAACCTAATGAGCACCTGCATACTATCTCCAGTACGACGTACCGATGGCTGTGGGACAGACCATCTCCCTGGCTGGGAAGGGAAGCGTATACACTAGTCTACTCTGGAGTATCGATGCCCTGTATCGATAATCCCGTGACTAGGGACCTGTATAACGATGTGCTTGTAGATTACCCAGTCCCCACTAGTGCGACTGCCATCACAACGCTGGTAATCTAGCATAAATCCTAAGGGCTCTACCAATATGCATAGGCGATATGTTAAAAGAAACATATGTACATATTGAAGTAGAAACAAACCAAGTAGCATACTACTATTTTTAGCAAGAATGTTATTACAACTGTGAATATCCCAAGCTTCTATTAAGTAATATACAAACTAGTATGATACAGTAATGGTCTCTAGGGCATATACACTAACAATATTTAGTTTTATTTTATTTTCTAGTTATGGTTGTAACGTTGTGATCCCATAAGGGACGGGGTTAGGATATTATTTCTTGTTGGATCTTTATAGGTTTCCGCTACCTTTCTTGTAATTATTTTATTGTGGCGGTTGGACATGTGATAGTTAGAATTTATTTACTGTTCTTGATATCTAATTGACAGCCCTAATGTGACTATGGAGGATACTTACTCACCATAGGTTGCATGGTTGGCTTTGTCACGTACCGTATTTATGTATTTTGGGAAGCAAGGTATGACAGTGAATTAGGGAGCGCGTTAGAGGAGAATTGATATCGGCTTACATCGATTTGTTACGCAGACGCGAATCTTCCGCCACTAGATTCTTCTTTTATCCTGAATTTTGTGTAAGTCATTGTTATTCAATACGTTTTGTACATCAACTAAATAATATTCAATATCGTGTTGTTCATTCTAATTTTTATTTTCTAGACGATACTCTGTGATTATTATCATGGATACAAAACATAGAGGGTAAATAGCAAACACAAGTGCAGATCTATCTTACCGGAATGGGTCAAATGGAAAAATCCTTTCTAGAAGTCTGTACTAGAATATGATACGGTAAGTCTGTACTTTATTTTTCACATTTTCGTTTTATTTGCAACAAATATGATTTATAATGATGAATTAAAATTTTAATCTCAGCTTTATATTCCCATGCATCATGAAGATTATTGGATTTTGTGTGTCTGGTATGTTACAAAGGGAATTTTTGTGATATATGATCCAATATTAAAAAATGTCATGAAACTATATAAGCTTGAATGTAACACTAGTTAGTCCAATTTTAAAACGATTACTAATTTCATATGCTTATAACTTGTAATAATTTGTTTAACTCAATAACTTTTTTGCAGCAAAATCATTTAGTTAGGCATATGCCGAAGGATGTACCCAATCCCAGTAAAATTGGTTTAACAAAGGTTTCGAAATTTGGTGAGAATAAGGGTCATCCGAGATAAGACACTGGATCACTCGATTGCGGTGTATTTATAATGAAATACATGGATTGCTTGTCACAGGGACTTCCTCTAAACTAAGAAAAACGGGACACAAATACTATAGAAAATTTTAGATATAGGACGTGTTATGAGGTAGCTAATCAGAAACTACCCAAATGATGTAATAAATATGATATTTGTTTTTATTCTCCAACTATATATGATGTGTATTGATGTGTGTTGATATTTGTATCTAAACTCTGATTTTGTTTGTTGTAAATGATGTACATTTATGAGAAAATGATGTATATTTGTGTGTAAATGATCCACATTTCTGTATATTTTGAACTCACTGACTATTTAACCGCTACTTAAACTAGCGGTTATATTTTGAGCTAATCTTAACCGTTGCTTTAAGTAACAATTAAATTTTGAGCTAGTAATATTTTGAGCTCTCTGCCTATTTAACCACTATTTAAAGTTGCGGTTATATTTTGAGCTCACTTTAGGAACAGAGAGCACACCATTTAACCACTGCTTTATGTAGCTGTTAAATTTTAATCTAGTAATATTTTGAGCTTTTTGGATATTTAACCGCTAGTTAAAGTAGTTGTTATATTTTGAGTTCACTCCAGGAATAGAGAGCGCACTATTTAACCAGCGGTTAAATTTTGAGCTAGTAATATTTTGAGCTCTCTGGCTATTTAATCGCTACTTAAAATAGCTGTTATATTTTGAGCTCACTCCAGGAACAAATAGCACACTATTTAACCACTGTTTTAAGTAGCGGTTAAATTTTGAGCTCTCTGGATATTTCACCGCTATTTAAAGTAGTGGTTCCCATTTAATATAAAGAGCCACCGCCCGAACAGTTTCAACACAGTTTCAGCGGTTTAATGGTTAGAGATCGGAATTGGGCGATTTTTTCTGTGATTTGAACTGTGATTCTTACTGGAATTCTCTTGATTCGGGGATCGATCTCATATGGTAAATTTATTACTTTAATCTGTATAGGGTTTGTTATTTTTTTGGGGATTTTGTTAGGGTTTTCATATATAAATCGGGGTTTTTTTCCTGTGATTTGAATTGCGATTGTTCATGGGTATTCTCATCTTTCTTAGATCGATTTTATAACATAAATCAATGACTTTATTAGTTTAGGGTTTGGTCTTATTTATGTAAGGTTTTTTGTTAATATATTTAGTATTGATGTTTATTATGTAGTTATAATGGCCGGTAAACGCAAATATACACCCAAGAGGGCTACACTGAAGAGGGTTACACAAAAGATGGCTAAACCGACTCCCCCTCCTCCCCCTTCCTCTCCACCAAAAAATTGTTGGTAAAAAATGATGTAAACGCAGCGGAAGGGAAAATTAAAATTTTTATATCAACACCAATTAGGGTTTATAAATTAGGTTAATTATTAAAGAAATCAATTAAACCTTAATTGATTCGATAAAGATAATACCTTTGCGCAAATTCGGATTTACGTTCCGTTCGCTGTGCTAGCGGTTCCTATCCAATCAAGACGACTTGATTACACTTTGATGGTCTCCTTACTTGCCTCTATACGAATCTCCAAGATTAGTGAACTCTAATTAATTAGTTAGCTGATCTAATTAATTAGAGAGAATTATAAAAGAAAGAAGAGGAATTAAAAATCAAAATTTTAATTTGTCTCCACCAAGGAAATTTCGGCCAAGAGAGAGGAGGGGGGTCAAAACTTTTTAGAGAATGAGATGAATAATTAGGGCTTAGGGTTTGTATCAAATAGAAACCTATATATAGGTGTTGGGGTCAAAAATTACACCTTTGCTGACCAAGTCAAAGTCAAAGTCAACCCCAAGTCAAGTGGGCCCAAGCTCAAGCGCGGCCCGAGCCCAAGTTAAGACCGAGTATGGAAGGAGCCGGCTCCATGCCAAAAAGAAGGCAATAAATTAGTTTAATATAATTTTTTAGAAATAAATGTATGAAAAATAGGCAAAACCCAAAATTTTGTAAGCCCCATGGCTTATGTGCAAAAAGAAATAAGCACATGAGATATGGAGAGGCACAAGTACTACTTAGAAAAGCCTAAGCGGCTATATGTAAAGTGTGTAGCCTATAAAAGGCAAACATGATGAGACAATTAATAACAACTTTCATTCTCTTAAAAACTCCAGGGTTTGTGCCTCCATCTTCTCTTTCTCAAGTTTTTTCTCTTTTCCTTTTAATTTCCAATTAAATCAAGAGCTTAGCTCTTTTTTTTTCAAAACTAAATAAAATTTCACTATAAAACCCTCGAAGGGGAGTTCAGATCTCCCATCAAATCCCTTAAAGGGAGTTTTTTTTAACCACACCTCCCCTTTTCCCCAAGATCTAGCAAAAAGAGAGGAGAAGGAAGAAGACCTACCTCCAAAAATCCCACTCTGGAAGGATCCAAGGCTCAAGTGAAAAGAAAAGGGTCCCCTTTGATCATCTCCAAAGATCTTTGAGGAGTTCAACTTCAAGATCCAAATTCTCAAAGGAGTTTAACTCCAAATTGAGATCTTTTAGGAGTTTAACTCCAAATCCAAATATTTTGGGAGTTTAACTCCAAATCTACACCCAATTTCTGTTCGGGAGTTCAACTCCAAACCCAAGGGCTTAGCCCCTTCTTTTGCTGGTGTTTCCAGCGGTCGCATGCCGCGCACGTGACTCGCTGGAGTCCAGCGGCCACATGCCGCTCACGTGGTCCGCTGGTGCCCAGTGCCTGGCACGTGGCCCGCTGGCGCCCAGCGCCCACGCTCAGGGCACGTGGCCCGCTGGCGCCCAGCATCTACGCACCTGGCATGTGGCCTGCTGGCGCCCAGTGTCTACGCACCTGGCATGTGGCCCGCTGGCGGCCAGCGGTCATGTGTTGTCTCACGCGTCCGTAGGACGCTCCTCACCCCTCTTTTTCTGATACGCTCCACACTCAAAACACTTCCCCCGTGAGAAAAAATTTCTAACAGGACGCTGCCCCGCAAGGGAGCTACAACCCCTTTGACCCCCAGCCCGCTATTCGGGTAGCAGGACCCCGTAAACTCTGCGAGGTCCCCGATACATCCAAAACACAATATACGCACACCGCACATTGAGTTCACATGACTAGTTTTACCCATCAATTGGAGGTTCTCTCGCTCCAAAAGCGAGGGGTAATTAACGGCAGCTTAATCCGCGGCTGCCGGAAATTCGGATCCCCACAACCAATAAACCCCGGCCTATCTCAGGCATGGGGAATCTGTAATACGCCTGACAAGCGACGCATATTTCCTATCTCAATAGGGTGACGAAAAAAACTTTACAAAATTTGGCACACCCGGTGGGACCCTTTCTTTCCTCCCATATTTCGGGTTAAACATTCGTGCGAACTCAATCAACATATATATCGATTGCCTGTACTGAAGTCATATTTTTTTGTGTTATAGGTTAACAGCTTTCAGTCATAATCTCAAACTCAGCAATCACGTCTCCTAAGATGAGCTTCATGTCTGACGTGACTCCGATTCTTTACGTGGTCAAGATCAATACCCACGTGGTTCTCCTTGCAAGTCTCATCCAGCAATGGGAGGAGCCACCCTGTCAATTTGGTTCCGTCATCATCTACCCTGCCGGAAGCACTCATTTGGCGGAGTTCCTGGCAATCTAAGCAGTCAAACCGACCTCAAGGGGTAGGAGGCCGAACGTTGTGGTCGCCAAAACATCCCACCACAAATGCAAATCCATATTCGAACAACTTTCTACTGTTTCGACTGGAGGCAAGGCCGTCAACACCAATGGAGCCAGAAAGCATCTCCAGCAAGATCAGACGGTGCCCGTGACAATCACACGAGCAGGCATCTTCTTTGGACTCTCTGTCAATCGGTCTACAGCGTCTTCCTGAAGGGCCGAATCCTGCCAAGTGCTCAAAACAGAAAAGTTGAGACAGAAGCGGCTCAGGTATCGAGCCAACAAGAGGGCTAGGACTCCGGCCAAGTGGAATCTTGTAAGGTTCCAAGAGCAATGTTACCCCCCGTCGACAGCTGAATCGGCTGTAAAAGTCAGCAACTCTTTTGAATCCCAAGTGGGTTTAGAAAAACGCCGTGACCTCCAGAATAAAGAAGACAATAGTCCAAACGATGCTACAAAGAGATATGTCCCAGCCCCAACATAGAAAGCATGATACTTTCTCTTCAAGGGTCTATTAGGCGCTCTGTGCCGCGCTGAAGCAGCGAAGCAAAGCGAGAAAAGAAGCGCCAACACCACTCAAGAACCCAGTCAGTCCATCTCTTTTCAATCGATTGTCCGTTCCTGAAACAGAAGGGCCACGACAGCGATCCGCAAAGTCGGTTTCCAATAATGAAAAGAAGGTTAGACATGTTATCCACACGGTCTACATGGCGGGCATGCGTCCCAGCGACAACCTTCACATCAAAAGCAAGGATGGAGCCACCACATCCTAAGCCCAATCTGGCTTGAATGTGGCCGCCACTTCCCAACATTAGCCTCTGCATGATGATGAAAACCCTCTTGATGAGGGCGACATGCAAAAAGTCCCCTCAGTCCATATGGAGTCAAGCTCGAATAGCGAGGAAGAGCTGACTTTCTGCCCCAGGACCGCAGAGCAGGTGCTGCTTCAAGAGCTCTGAAAACAACTTAGGAGCAAAGATAAAGAGATGTCCAATCTTTACTCAAAAATTGATGACCTGACAAATGTCGCGATGCAGCTCACAGCTCAAGTTGCTCGAGCGCCTTCCAATCAAGTGCAGGTCTCTACTCATGAGTCGGGCAATAATGACCTGAAGCAACCGATACTTGTCCCCTTGGGTCCAAGTTTGGGCGAGCCGCACGAAAGCCGACCATATTCCGCTTTTGGATAAGCCTTGGACACAGATGGCACCATCCCGTTAACACAGTATCGGATAATGGATTTGGTCACCAGCAAGGCTAAAATATTGGTGGCCGAAGCCGAACTCAGAAAGAAATTGGTTGTAGTGGGCGGTCATATCCCGCACAGTATGATCTGATCGAGTTCCCCAGCGGCTACATCATTCCTATGTTTGGAAGATTTGACGGGACGGGAAATGCAAATCAGCATGTCACCCACTTTAAATCCTCGTGCGGAAATACAAGGGGCAATGATGCTCTCATTTTTCGTCGTTTTGTCAACAGCCTGATCTGTGTAGCTTTCGACTGGTACGCGAGCATACCAGATGGGTCCGTCACTACTTTTGCACAAATGGATTCTCTGTTTCGGAAAAAGTTCATGAGTGTCAGTGATAAAATCTCCATTGCCGACCTAGTTAGGACCAAGCCGGGGAAGAACGAAAGCAATACGGACTTTATCGACCGATGGCGTAATCTTACGGTCAAGTGCGAATAGCTGCTGGAACAGGACCGGTCCGTCAGCCTTCTCATTGGGAACCTTAGCAATCGGATGGTCCCATTCTAATGTACAACATGCCTCAAGATGTTTCAAGAGCTGACCAAGAGAGTACAAATGTTGGAACGCTCGAAGCAAGAGTCTACCCCGGACTCTCAAGGTGATAAGTCTTGGTAGAGTAGAAAAGACGACAACCGTAAAAGTGGGAGCTCCAACAAGACAAACGCCTTCAATGCGTCTGACAGTGAAGATAAGAGAAAGGCAGACGGATCAAAAATAGACCAGACTCGAATGCCAGTGCTAGGAGGAGAAGGGCCTTCACTAGAGGATAGAAAGAACAAAGTCTACTCTTTTAGAAGGGACAAGGTCCGCAAGATATTAAAAAAATGCCTTGAACAATGGTCTGCAATTTCCAGAGTCGAAATGACCTCACGAAGAAAAATGACCGACAATCCTCTATATTGCCCGTACCACCGAGTAGTGAGCCATGTGATCGAAGATTGCTATATTTTCAAAGAATGGGTCGAGAAGCAGTATAAGAATTGGGAGATCGAGCTGTCCAAGAGTGTATTGGTGAACAATCAAGCAGCAACCACCAACTTTATACAGAAATAAGCTGAAGCCTTCTGGGAGCATACAGCTGAACCCACTATCCTGAGAAAAAATTGACTCACCGCAGTCTTCATGGAGCATGCACATGTCTAAAAAGATGAAGAAAACGCTAAAACTACTTCAGAAAGAGCCAAGAACGAAATGGGAGGGGCAGAAGGAGCCCACCATTCCAGTTACCAATTTGGCTCGATCAGGCTTAAAATCCAAAAAGCTCAAGAAGAAGAAAAGTGCAGCTCGACGCAAAAAAAATCTGCAAGGAGATCGACCATTCAAAAATATATTGATTCTCTCGAATACTATGAACAAAAGGAAAGAACTCTAATTCAATTGAAGGAGTTAGAAGAAGACTTCGATGACAAGATCCCTATAGTTACCTACTACGTCGTCCACCTTGGTAGCGACTCTAAGGAAGAACTATGTTTTCCCAAGGAGGACGAAGAGCTCGCCACGAAGGCCAACCAAATCCAGCTCAGAAGCGGCAAGGCTCTACCACTAAATCAAGGCAACGCCCCAAAAGGGAAGGAAAAACAAGTCGCTAATGAAGAAGTTGGCGGAGAGCTTGCTCATGAAGACTTGAGTTCTTCCTCAGTGGACTATAATGTCTTGGCTCATATTCGGAGCTTCCGTCTCTCTTAAGCATCTATGATACTCTGGTCTTATCCAAGGAGCTCAAAGATGTTCTCATTCATGCCTTGCAAAACCCCGAGCGGTATCAGGCTCATTTCATGGAAATTAATATGAAAGAGGCCCAGTACACTCTGCATACAGTAGCGGTCATATTTAAAGATGAAGATCTGTTACTTAGAACAGCTGAGCGCAATCGACAACTTTACATGACAGGGTACAGCGATGGAGACCAAATTAATTGCTTATTGATTGATCCAGGGTCCTCAGTGAACATCATGAACTTGCGGACTCTAAAGAGCTTGTCAATGGATGTCCGACACCTGTCAAGAGAAAGAATTGTCATTCAAGAATTCAATCAAAACTGCCAGCAAGTTCTGAGGTCTATAGCTCTGCCAATTAAATTTGGGGATTTGCAAACCGAAGCTAAAATATACATGATCGATGCCGATAAATCTTATAAAATTCTCCTGGGACGGTCGTGGCTCCATGATTACGGCATTGTTCCGTCAATTCTCCATCAATACATGAAGTATAATAAAAATGGATAAGAAAGACGCATTGACGGAGACATCCAGCCGTTCGGTGTGCATGAAGTTTGATATGAAGATTCCCGGTCTTTATGAACCCCCAAAATGCTAAGCCGTAATTGACCGAGGACAGAACAGCCCCGAAACTCAAAGGCAAATCTGAGCCGATTGTCACTTTCAAAAGCAAAAACTCCCAGGTGCGTCCGCGTTTTGGCAGTGGCACTGATGAGTCCGACAATGGAAGTCCGTCCTTCTGAAAAACTCGTCCTCATTTCGGTAGCGATACGAACGAGTATGATATTGAAGACCCATCCGGCAGTAAAATTCGCCCTCCTTTAGGCAGCGACACTGAAGAATTAGAGGAAGAGGACCCGTCCTGCAACAGCTGTGTTGATTGGGCTCTTATGCAAAAAAGCAAAGGTAAGAGAGACTTTCAAAGTTCTAGAAGGGTCCCTAGCCATCACACGGGTGCCGGAGCAGATGTGCAAAGAGCTCCATGCATTTTCAGTCTCCACCATGGACCAGCTGAAAACTTTCTACGTACCCGGAAGAAAGAGTGAATAGAAAAGCATCCTATTTTATGGGTCAAATCCTATCGTGCATCCGGACGATTTGTCTGTTCTGTTTCTTCCCTATGAGAGAGGCATAAGAGCCGTCCTCAATCCCAGATATTACGCGTCCGAGATGCGGGAATATTTTAAAAAGTGCGGATGTCGGTTATATCAAACGGACTCCGAAGCGAAGTTTTATGAGGGGCTGTGGCATCCGTCTCAGGTCTGAGCACTGATCGATGAACTAATCTCGGATAGACGGGGCATATATTTTATTCAACCTGATGCTAAAGCATGCTACATGATCCATGTTGGTGAAGACAGCGAAAGGTCAAATGATGACGACGAACTAGCCGAGCCAGAAGAAGCCCCTCGAGAGCTCGAAGATGGTGAACAAGCAACCTTCGATGATCTAACCGAGATTGATTTGGGAACGCCCGATAATCCAAGGCTGACCTACATCAGCTCACACTTGTCAGAGGAAATGAAAGAGCAGATAGTCACCTTGCTGCATGAGTTCGCTGACTGCTTCGTGTGGACGTACAAAGAAATGCCTGGCCTCTCTCCTGAAGTGGCCGTGCATAAACTGGCTATATCTCCTGATACTAAGCCAGTCAAACAAGCTCTTCGAAGAATGAGAAGGGAGCAAGAAAAAATGGTCATCGAGGAAACTAAGAAACTTATCGATGCTGGCTTCTTTAGAGAAGAGAAATATGCGGACTGGATCACATGAATCGTCCCAGTGAAGAAGAAAAATGGGCAGATCCGAGTTTGCGTCAATTTTAGAGACTTTAACAAGGCATGCCGTAAAGACGACTTCTCATTACTGGTCATGGAAATTATAGTTGACGATACCTCAAATTATGAGCTGTTCATCTTCATGGATGGCTCGTCTGGGTACAATCAGATAAAAATATCGTCTGAGGATGAGAAGCATACAACATTTCGAACCCCTAGCGGCATATACTGTTATAAAGTGATGCCATTTGGACTGAATAATGCAGACGCCATATATCAAAGGGCAATAACTAAGATCTTTGATAACTCAATCTATAAAGTTGTCGAATGTTATGTCGATGACTTGGTCGTCAAGACTATAGCCAAGGCCGATCACATCCGAGATATCAGGACCGTTTTCACCCGACTGAGGGAACACGATTTGAAGATGAATCCTCTGATGTGCGTTTTTGGCATGTCGTCGGGAAAATTCTTGGGCTTCATAGTCCGACATCGAGGGATTGAAATTGACCCATCGAAGATAAAGGCCATCATGGAGATGCTTCCTCCGAAGAATCTGACGCAGCTAAGATCCTTTCAAGGAAAGCTCGCTTACATACGGAGGTTCATTTTGAACCAATCAGGAAGATGCATGCCCTTCTCAAAGCTCATGAAGAAATGAGCTCCTTTTTTCTGGGACACCGAATGTCAGGAGGCGTTCGAAAGTATCAAATAGTATCTGCTGCACCCTCCAGTACTTGTTGCTCCCATTCCAAATAAACTGTTGATTCTCTATACTAGCGTGCTAGATGAGTCATTTGGCATGCTCCTTACCCAGAATAATTAGGAGGGAAAAGAAAATTCTCTCTACTACCTCAGTCGAACTTTAGTCGGGACGGAACACAATTATTCCCTAATCGAAAAGCAATGCCTGGCTCTGATATTCGTTGTGAAGAAGCTGAGGCACTATCTGCTCGTTCATTGAGTTATGCTGATCTCTAAGGTCGACCCGCTCAAACACTTAATGATCAAAGCAAGCCTAACCGGTAGAATAGCAAGATGGGCTGTCATGCTGCTTGAATTTGACATAGTTTATACTCCTCAGAAATTAGTAAAAGGGCAAGCCCTTGCCAACTTTCTTCCAGCTCATCCCATACCAGAAGGGTCACCACTCAATTACGAGTTACCCGACGAACAAGTGCTGCATCTCGAGGATGACGAGCCATGTTAGGAGCTATACTTTGATGAAGCTTCATCAATAAGGACCTCTAACAAATCAAGCATTTTGGAGATAAAAGCAGGGATATGATTGGTGTTCGTCATGCCATCAGGAGGAACCCTACGATGTTCCTTCACTCTTACCGAGCCTCACACAAACAACGAGGCTGAGTACGAAGCTCTGATAGTTGGTCTGGAGCTCGCCATAGAAATGGAAATACTTCGGCTACGGGTTTACGGTGACTCCCAGCTTGTCGTTGTTAGATATGTATGCTCTAGAGGCAATTATTGTAATTGTTAGACATGTATATATCTACAGGATAATATTTCTCGATATGATAGTATGCTATTTGGTTTGGTTTTATCATTTATGTGTATGGTTCTACTTGTTATTACTGTCGCTAATACATGTTGATAAAGCTCCTAGGATCTTTGCTTGACTGCCAGGATTGTCATGCATATGATACTAGTGGGCCCTAGGTAGTCTATAAGCATATCCTTAAATGTTCATAGTCGAAGGGATATCGAGACAGGGCATCGATGTCCCACAGTAGACTGGTGTATACGTTTCTTGACCCTGTTTTGGGGCGATGGATGATCCCATATCCATTAGTGTTTGACATCAAAAATTGTATACAAGTGTTCATTAGAGACTGAGTACACCGAACAGACAGACCGAGAACTCATAGATGGTATCATACCTATTGTCAAATAGCAGTTCTCTGGCGACACTTGTACAGGTTAGTCTGTAGACCCGAGATTGTCATAGTGTCTTATGTGGTTCCCACCATATTTTTATTTCTACCCTACCATGGCTCTACCGAGTCGTGCAAACAGATAGTTTTTGGGTATAGTCCCAAGTCACATGGAGGCAGTGAGCGATAGGAGAGATTTCTTCTCTCACGGTATTAGGAGTTGATATTGTGCTATGCGCGATTGGCTATAACCGCATGTCCCTGGCCAGAGCTGATGAGATTTACTGATAAGTGTTATCATTAGTTTTTTGATTAGTTATAGGCCACACATCGGCATAACTTATTGAGTTATTGGGGTCTGACGATTCCACCCTCAGACTCGATATACGACATATCAAATGAAGAGATCGGACTGTACGGTAAGTGTTGCTTATAGGCTCTATGGGAGTTTGGACAAGTTTGCTTGTTGATCTTCTATTTGTTCAATACCTGAGTAGCCGTTACGTCCAGATAGTACCGCTGATGGCTTGTGGGTATCTGATGTGATCATTGTCTACTGCTAGCATATTGATAAGTCTTTAGAGTCCCACTTAGAGGTTTCCTAGCTCAAGCGAAACGAACTAGGGCACGTATGGAGATATGTGCGGGGAGCTTGATTAAATACGAGTATATGATACCGTATTCTAATCTAGCATTTTTGATATTAGCCGGGTTATATATGATATAACCGGATTATTGTATCAAGCGTTGATTTAATAATTATATATATATATATATATATATATATATATATATATATATATATATATATATATATATATAAACTAATATAATACCCATTTTAATTCTTTTCTTCTCATTATATATTTGATATATACAAATTGTATCATGGTTAATGATACATAGAACATGGCTATATAAGAATCACATTGAAGGAAAAGATAAAAGAAAATGATTTACTTTTATGAATAAAACAAAAGGAAGAAATGAGTCATAGCTTCTAAAATGTTCTCCAAGGTGCTAAGAACCATGACTCATTGTTTTCCTTTGTTTTATTCATCCAAATTTATCATTTTTTTAAGCTCATCTTATCCTCACGGTTCATTCTCATCTCCAAGTTCATCTTCTTCATTTTCTTCTCTAATTTTTTTCTAGGTTGAAAAAGAGAAAAGAAAAGAAAGTTTTTTTTTTGAAAAATCCCTACTTCATTAACATATACTACTCCAGCAAATTAGTATAGGTTGTTCTCTTCACTAATTCATAGATTAGTGAAGTGTGAGCTTGGGTGTGAGAAGTTTCGAGATGGATCATCTTTGATGACGAAAACTTTGAACAAGCTCGTTCCATCATTCAAGTGGAGTCGAAGAAGAGTTCTAGGACTACTACGCAGAGCAATTGAAGTGAAGGACTATACCACAAAGGTTGTAGTTTCTATTTACTTAGTTATAATCTCTAGTTTGTGTCACGTCCCGCTTCCCAATAGACGGAAACGGTGACGTGGCAAGCCCGCGGTATATTTATCCAGAAAAGGTCATTCGCTAAATAAATATACTAAGCATATTGAAACAATAATACACAATGCAAGATTAAATTGAGACTATAAATTTTTTTCAAAAAAAAACTTTATTTACATTCAACTTCCAATATTTACAAATACAAAAGTTTATGCTGGAAAGTAAATACAATAAAGAAAATGCCTAAACAAGTTGTAGTGTAATATGCCCTAAAGGCCATTATTGTATAGTACTGGTTTGTATATTACATTTTGGAAGCTTGGGATATATACACGGATTTATGACAGTCTTGCTCGATATAGTAGTATGTTACTTGGTTTGTATATATCTTAATATGTGTATATGTTTCTTTTAACGTATCGCTAATACATATTGATAGAACCCTTAGGATTTTTGCTTGACTACCAGCATTGTGATGGTAGTCACACTAGTGGGGGCTGGGTAGTCCACAAGCACATCCTTACACAGGTCCCTAGTGGCAGGATTATCAAGACAGGGCATCGATAATCCAGAGTAGACTAGTGTATACGCTTCTCTTCCCAGCAAGGGAGATGGTCTTTCCCACAGCCATCAGTACGCCGTACTGGAGATAGTATGCATGTGCTCATTGGGTTATGAGTTACACTGAACAGACTCATAGGGAACTTCTGGTTGGTAATATACCTATCATCAGGTAGCAGTTCCCAGGTGACATGAGTACAGCTTAGTTCGTTGACTTGATACTGCTACTCCGCTTCAAGTGTGTTCCTACTGTTCTTAGATTACTACCCTACCACGGCTCTACTGAGTCGTGCAAACAGGTAGTAGTTGGGTGCAGTCCCAAAGCACATGGAGGCAGTGGTGGTTAGATATGATTTGTCTCTCCCGGTATTGGGGGTTGATGCCGCGCTGTGTTCGGAAAGCCATTACACAAAGTCCCTGGCCAGGGCAAGCGAGATTTGCTGGTAGGGATTTCAGTAGTTTCTCAGGGTGTTTTTGGCCGCACTCCGACACGACTTATTGCACTATTAGGGGTTTGACGCTTGCCGCCACCTAGGACCGATATGCGACACTCTTAGACGAACAGACCGGACTGTACGGAGATTGCCACAGACAGGCTCAGTAGGGGTACAGATGAGTTTCCTCATCGACCTTCTTGTCGACAGATACCTGGGTAGCCATTACGTACATCTAGTGCCACTGACGCGCTTGTGGTTAAACCCACTGCCAGAGTACTGTCGAGTCTTTAGAGTCCCATATAGAGGGTTTCCCGGCTTCGGGCGAAACGTGTAGAGGTTGTATGGTTTTATGACAGGGTTCGATCACATACGTGTACTTGTACGCATATGTTCGGGCGGACAATACCAGTGGGCTTTGGTTTAAGCCGGATCCTGGTATTTGATTATTGGATTAGTTATGTCTCATTGTATTCGTGTTTCTCGGAATACGGATACGGGTATGTATATACGGACGAGAGGGGCATTCTTGTGATTTGATCAAGATTGCTTTTGGAGAATGACACCTCAAATTAGGGTTTCTCTTTTGTGATTAATTCTTTAGTGAGGTGGAGGAATTGAGAGAGAGGAAACTTTGTAGTATTTTGGTGAAATGAAATTAGGGTTTTGCATTGACCATCTTGGATTCATTTGGCATTTGTTGACTTAGATATTTGTTAGATATTTTCTCATGGTTTAAATATCAAAACTCTAGCTCATTTTCACTTAATTCTTTTTCACCAAAAAATCTATAGATATTTTTCCTCCTCTCTTTTCTTCAAGATTTCTCCAACTCCTTTCAAACTCTAACCATCTCATGAGTTGAGAATCATAGGGTTTGTGAGACAACTAGACTCCTCATCACTCTTTACACATCCTAGGCTACTATGTTTAGCACACCAAGTGACCTAGTTTCCTCAAGTTAGAGGTAAAGCTCAAAGTAGGATCTCTCGGGTAGATCTTCGACGATTTGGAGAAGACGACAAGGAGGTGCAATCCGTTCTCAGTTCAAGGAGCTCATGAATTGGAGAAGGACAGCGAGGAGGTGAAGGACAGCGAGAACTTGAGGTATAACACTCACACATAGAAGTTAAACCTCTTTGCTAGATTGTTAGTTAGGGTTTAGTATCGATCCTGGAGTTTAGTCGATGTTACTAAACTTATAAAAATCATTTTTTGCAAACTCCGCCTCCCCGCGAACATGTGGGGTGCGTGGCATCGACTTACACAAGTGGCATACATAAACTGAAGGAAAAGAAGCTGAGCTAGCCCTGAGTAGCTATCTGGTCGTAGTCCTCCTCTGTGGCTTCAACTTCCTCCGTCTCGACAGTATCTGATGAACATTCCAAGAGAAGAAAAATGGGTGGAATGTCCGTCAGCGAACTAGCGCTCTGTAAGTCCCAAGAATAGGTAAGAGTAAAGAAAATGACAAGAGTAGAATATATATATATATATATATATATATATATATATATATATATATATATATATATATATATATATATATATATATATATATATATATGACGAGCAAGAGTATATGATCATGGGTAAATATATACTATAGGTCTCTAGATTGTCATTATGTTAATGTTAAGTTCCAAGTGTGAATGTCAACGCAGTCGTAGAAGTATTCAAGAGCTCAAGAGTGGGGCCCCAGGAGCAATGAAACATGGGCCTATTTCATGTATTAGCATCGGGGCTCTAGGCTGTGGATGAGTCAACCTGACTTATTGATTGATCTTTTTTAAAGAAGTGTTTGTAGTAACCGCAATCAGAACGGTGCCGTGCGTAGTTAGACCGATGTGAGTACGGGTCGTCCTCTGGGAAACGTTGAATATTTTATTCTTACTTTAGGCGTGTTGAGAAAGAAAGGAAGAAGAATAAAGAATGGTTGTAGGTTCTAGATCTACGTTAAACACGGATGCAAAATATAGATCTAGATTAACTACGGATGTAAGTTTAATATTAAAAGGGGGCTTGTAGGGTTCATTAGGATTTAGTAGTTATGCATGATTAATTAAAGATTACTCTTTTTATCCTTTAATAGATTTAAAACTAGAACGACAGTGACGCATGTAGATTAGGGTTTCTGGAGGGAAAAAGGGATCCCACTCTTAACCCCTATCTCGACATGGAACTCCGTTCATGTCTAGCCTTTACCCAAACAATCATTAATCTAATCTCTAATCGCGGTCGAGACTAATAATAAATTGGTAGCGCGCCCGATTATGATGTTAATGATTCTTTTGATAGAGTTTATAAATTTTATAGGACTTAAAAAGAGTTTAAGAATCTTCATCATCCATTAATCTACCATAATCCTACGGACCCTAACAAGCGGAGAATTACTCGCGCATGTTGGGAGAAGAAGAGATGGAGAGGGAAATCATATTAAAACTGCAAAGAAATAGAATAAGAAAAACAACTACCTTTATTAATCAACAAAATTCATTTACACTTTATTCCCTTAGAAAATGATTACAAAATGCTAGTTTTCTTCTCGATCTCTTCTAAGGAGGTAGATGAACAGTTGATGATCAGCCTTGATGCGTGAGCCTGTCGTGGACTTCGTGATCTCTTCAGCTTGATAATTTTTCCAAGAGGCTCTCGGTCTTTATTTATAGTCCCAGAGCCAGAACCCTAGCTGCCTAATTTGGAAGCCAGTAGTTAAGATCCAAAACAGAAAAATCCCAACTCCCCACTTGATCAATACGCGACGGATCCGCGGCCAATAGGTGGGTTTGGCGGCGGATCCGCGGCCTTATAGATGGATCACTGGATTTTATCTTCTGGGGCTTGATCTTTATGACACGTGGTGATCTTTTTAATATCTGAAAACTGAAAATCTTTTCTACGTCACTGCCAGACTTGATTTCTTTAGTTTGCTTTCTTAATTAGGCAGGTTTGTTCTAACAACTTTGATTTCCTTGATTTCAGCCCTGAAAATTCTGCACAACAAACTCAACAAATAATATTAGTAGGGTTTGTTTTATTGAGATATTAACTTAACCATTTAATAAGGTAAGCATATTTTAAATGGGCCAAATGTTACATGGATATTATATGCTTACTTTTTCCTACCAAATGTTAATTATAATATATAAACACATGAAAATAGTATTTTTACAGATAAACCCTCACATGTATCATATATTATAATAAACATCTTTTACTATATAGAAATAGTAGGAAAAATGTCGTATTAAATGTGCAGTTTTATCAACTGAACAAATACCTCCAAACTTATCTTTGATCGTCCCAAGCAAACTAGTTTATTCAAGAGAAGGAGAAAAAGAAAGGAGAAAACTAAGCACACTTTCGTAGGCAACACGATTGCACTGAGCACGTGCAACAAGCCGTTAAACCTCTAGGTGTCCCTAGGAGGAGGAGTGTTGTCTCCTGAGGGTTTTCAGAGGATTACACCAACAAAATCCCATAATAATAGAAAGACCGTGAATGTTACATATAAAGATAGAAATTATAAGAGAAAGACTTTGAAAATTAGAGTTTTCAACTACACTAGTTTTTCAGTTGCTATGAGCCCTATCTTAATAGTCGTGAAAAGATGTTAGGAATCACATCATCCCTCAATAAAACATCGTCTTTATTCTTCATTCCTACCTTTCATCCAAACATCGATCATATACCCCTACGTGTGTGTAAAAGACATCCCTATACTCGGAGAATTCAATTCAAGCTATCATACTCTTGTCCATCACCTCAGTACTTTTTAATCAATGAATATTTAGATGGATTTGCTCACACATTTTTCATGCGACCGTTAATACTTCTTGAGCTACTAACCGACCGATTACTCATGTGCTCGCTTATTAGGCGTATTAGTATTTTCCTCGTTTTGCAACACCTAAGGCTTAGCAGTGACTCCCAAACTAGTTGGTCTAAGGCACTAGGTGATGAAGCACCCTCGCTATATTTTTTTATTGCTGCCTTGGTGATAACAAAACCAGTGTTCATTTTTCTACACCATTTTATATTTTCTTCATTTATTATTTCCTTCATACTTTGGCTTTTAGACAAGAGCATTTCAAGGTATACTCTACTATCCCGAGTTTCAAGATGTGTGTAAGTGCGTATAGTAGGGTATCAACGTTCGAATGTTTGGCTTCCAGAATAGGAACTATTTTTCAGACTTATTTTTATCCTCAGATTAGTGATTTCTTTCATCTTACTAACCCTTGGGACAACGGCTCATAACTACTTATTACTAGTTTCGTTTAAGAAAACTTCTAATTTTCTAGGTTTTCTTAAATTTTTCCAATCTTTTGGATGTAATTTTTCACTTTCTAACTTTCATTATCAAATTTTTTTTGTGCTTATATATAGTATAATGCAAAGTAACGCGTAAATAAGCACAAACCTCCCCCAAACCTGTTTACAGCAGTGTCCTCACTGTTGTCATCTGTTAAAGCTCAAAAACCTGTAAGCTTGGGGGGGAAAATTTATTAATGGGGACATGAAATATGAACATGAAAATCCTCCCTCAGACTTATTTTTGGCTCACAATCTTATAAAAAATTTCTTTCAAGAGCCAAAATATCCCCCCCCAAAACTTAAGTGAAATAGTATTAAGCATTTAAAATTATTGGGAAGGGTAAAAGTTATTGGTCAAAGTAAAGCCTTGCAAAGACTAAAAGTCAACACCAACCATTCAAAAATTTTATCGATGAAACGTACTGGTTGGTGGAAAATCAGAGATTTAAAGAAGTGGGGAGATAGGAGGTGGTAAAGAACGGGTTTATGTCTCGGTTTGTAGAGACGAAACAATGAAGATGGATTACTCGTATTCTTGTTGTTGATAGGAAGAAATGGTGATGGTTCAACTTCCTTGTGTTGAGGTTGATTCATCACAACACCCATATTTTCTAAGAATGCGAGTTCGTCATCGAAAATTTCTTCAAAACTTTCATCGATATCCCGAATAATAATCTCATCGGAAAGAACTGGATGATACTCAGACTCCATAAAAGGTTCATATTCCGCGTTAGATGTTGAACCGGACAACAATGTAATAGCGGAGTCGAGATCAGTATCGTGAAGCTCTTCAATTTCACTGCTGTCGGAATCTATTGTTTCGATAGAACACACATGAGCATAAGGTTCGGAGGGTTCACTTCCCAACCTGTAAATGTTAAGCATAATTGACTTCTTTCCAAAGGATAGGGTCATAGAGCCGTTTCTACAATTGATTATTGCGTTGGAAGTAGCAAGAAAAGATCGACCTAAAATCACCGGAATTTGGTTTCATGGGTTCGCTACAGGTTGTGTATCTATAACGATAAAGTCCACAGGAAATATAAATTCCCCGACATTGATTAACACATCCTCTAGCTCACCCCTAGGTAGGGTGATAGATCGATCTGCCATCTGAAGAGTGCAATGCGCCAGTTTTAACTCTCCGATCCCTAATTTCTCATAAACAGAATACGGAAGCAAGTTAATACTAGCACCTAAATCGAGTAGAGCACGATTGATATTTTTACCCCCAATAGAAATAGAAATTGTAGGACTTTCGGGGTCCTTTCGTTTCTTGGGTAGTTGTTGTGTAAAAGCAGTGCTCACATCACTCCCAAGGAAAACTTTTTTAGGTACTTGAACTTTTCTTTTCCTAGTGCACAAGTCCTTTAAGATTTTCGCATAAGACGGAACTTGTTGAATAGCATCTAGGAGAAGAATGTTTATGTTAACTTGCTTAAAAATTTCAATAATCTTCTCCATTTGTAGACTTGGTCTGTTGCCCCTTAACCTGTTTGGAAATGGAGCTTGATTAATAAGTTTTGGGTCCAACATTTGTGGAGAAGATTGTGGGGACGGATTCGATCCCAAAATTGGAGTGGGAATCGTCTGAGATAGATTGGGCGAAGTGTTCGAGCCTTGGGAAAAACGGAGAATAGGCTCGGATGAAGGTGGGAGACTAGACGAATTAGGGCAAGAAGTAGAAGCTGGGGTATCATTGGTATCACTAACATCATCAAATTGCTCACCCACTCGGTTATTCAGCTCTTTTCCCGATCTCAACGTAGTAACAGCATTCACATTATGATTTTGTGAGTGGCCAGGATTCGGTAGGGGTTGAGATGGGAGTTTCCCTTTCTCTCTCGCACTCATAGCGGCGTTCAACTGTGAAATTTGGTTTTCTATTGATTTAATACTCTCACCGTGGGAGGCGGAGTCTTTCTTTATGGTATCAATAGAAGACTTCATATCAGCCGACATTTGAATGGAATGTTTCATAAACAAATCCAAAGTTTGTGCGAGTGAAGAGTTATCAGTACCGGCCAATTGCGGTACAGAAGTGTTGGCCGGATTTTGAAAATTTTATGACTGAAAGGGGTGTTGACTTTGTGGTTGCGGTTGCTGTGGAGGAGGTCTTTGATAATTTCTTTGGAACTATTTTTGATTTTGGGGTTGGTTTTGGCTCCAAGCAAAATTAGGATGATTCCTCCATCCCTGATTGTACGTGGAAGAATAAGGATCGTTTCTAGGTCGCTGCTGAAAAGCAGCATTAGTTTGCTCGTGACCTTGATACGGTGTATTCATAGGACATTCTTTCTTCAAGTGTGATGGATCTGAACAGCAACCACACACTGTCTTGGGAAGCGTTACCTGATTTAGGGAGTCTGATGAGAATTTGTTCTCAATAGCGTCGAGTTTCTTCGGCATCGCTGCCATTTCGGTTTTTACTGCAATGGAAACATCGAGCTGATGGATACCTTCCCTATATGAAGGTGGTCTAACGCTTTCCCACTGCAAAGTGTTTTCAGCGAGGTCTTCCAGATATTTCCAAGCTTCACCATCATCTTTAGACATGAAATTGCATTGACAATTTGTTTCAAGTATCTGCTTTGTCGCTGGATTAATGCCCTCATATATAATTCAGCACAAATCCCATCTATTTATTCCATGATGAGGACATTGGACAAGCAGATTCTTAAAATGTTCAAAGCACTTCCAAAATGGTTCATTGGGAAGCTGGGTAAACTGGTTGATCTCGCTCCTAACACGGGCAGTCTTATGGTTTGGGTAAAACTTCTTAAGAAATGCTATTACGAATTCATCCCAATTAGTGATAGAGTGTGCGGCAGTATTATAAAGCCATTTTTCTGCCAAGTCGCACAAAGTGAATGGAAGAAGACGCAAGCGCATAGCATCCACAGTCAGTTGTGAAGTACCCATCATTGCGCATACGTTTTCGAATTTAGTGATGAAAACGTACGCGTCTTCAGACTCAAGCCCATGAAATTTGGGCAAAAGATTGATGTAGTGGGGTTTAATTTCAAAATTATCCCCGTTGGCTGGTGGAATAGATAAGCAAGTGGGAAGTGGACCACGGATAGGATAGCATCTCTCTTGGAGAGAGATGCGCGGTGGATTCTGCTCACCTACGGGAGGTGGCAGCGTGGTGTTAGAATTTGATGGAGCACCGTCTATCTCGGTCGATGTGGTACGTTGTGGGGAAAAAGAAGATGAAGAAGTACCGACCTTGGAGTCGATAGCAAGAACGCGGAAAAGACGGGCACTAGAATCCCGTGTCCAGCCAAGCATGGACTAAGTTGGTTTAGCGCAAGTGGCAGTGTGTGTACTTTTAAAAATGGTCTGTTTTGAAAAGTGTGTCGGACTTAGACAAATCAAACAAAAATGCACAAACAACCCTAGAACTAAAGTTACCTAGGTTAAGTCTCTATACCGCTCCTAGACTTCCAAAGGACAAGCCGTAGGATCAATCCTCTACCACCTCTTTACTTCTTTTGTGGCCAGGTAAGTGGGTGGTATCCTCTATACGAATCACCGAAAATAGCGGGCCTAATTAAGTAACCACTTTCCTTAGACACACTTGCCTAGGCACCACAAAAGTAATGCGGATAAGCGATAAATTACCCACGACCTTCCTTTGTCCTTAATGAGCGCGACAGTCCTTAGAGTCTTGTCTAGATATTTTTTAAATTAATGCAGGGTTGATGCAGATGCTCGGTTTGTGATTTGTGGGGCTTAGGAAGGGTGATAAAATCTCTACCTAATCTGAATTTTGGTCTTGCCCCTTAAAAATCCGTATTAAAATATGAAATAACAAACCAATAAAAAAACTTTGCAAAAAGATTTTTGAGCGGCAATATTTTGCAAAGAATCCTGCAGAAAAGATATTTTATTGGATTTCAGAGGAGAGAGAAAGAGTTGAGAATCTTACCAGAGAAGTTTGGAACCCTAGATCCTTAATCCCGCCGCGCTTCCGCCGCGAATATGTCTTATATGCCGCGGATCCGCCGCGAGAAGGAAGGATCAATTGATGAAGTTTGTTACGTGGCCTCCTGTACTGCTCTGGATCTCGATGAATGCTCTGTCTTTCTGTTTCCTCAAGTCTGTGACTCCAGATCTTCTTGCAAAATTCACACAATTCGTTAAATATACGATTTGCAGTTTTATTTTAATTATGATATAGATCGAATAAGAATTCAACACAAATAGTAAGAATAAAAAATTACGCACGTATCCCCGGCAACGGCGCCATTTGATTGAACTTGTTTTAGTGTAGTTTAACCGCAATCAGAATGGTGTCGCGCGTAGCTAGACCGAGGTGAGTACGGGTCGTCCTCTGGGAAACGTTGAATATTTTATTCTTAATTTAGGCGTGTTGAGAAAGAAAGGAGGAAGAATAAAGAATGGTTGTAGGTTCTAGATCTACGTTAAACACGGATGCAAAATATAGATCTGGATTAACTACGGATGTAAGTTTAATATTAAAAGGGGGCTTGTAGGGTTCATTAGGATTTATTAGTTATGGATGATTAATTAAAGATTACTCTTTTTATCCTTTAATAGATTTAAAACTAGAACGACAGTGATGCATATAGATTAGGGTTTCTGGAGGGAAAAAGGGATCCCACTCTTAACCCCTATCTCGACATGGAACTCCGTTCATATCTAGCCTTTACCAAAATAATCATTAATCTAATCTCAAATCGCGGTCGAGACTAACAATAAATTGGTAGCGCGCTCGATTAGGATGTTAATGATTTTTTTGATAGAGTTTATAAACTTTATAGGACTTAAAAAGAGTTTAAGGATCTTCATCATCCATTAATCTACCCTAATCCTACGAACCCTAACAAGCGGAAAATTACTCGCGCATGTTGGGAAAAGAAGAGATGGAGAGGGAAATCATATTAAAACTACAAAGAAATAGAATAAGAAAAACAACTACCTTTATTAATCAACAAAATTCATTTACACTTTGTTCCCTTAGAAAATGATTACAAAATGCTAGTTTTTTTCTCGATCTCTTCTAAGGAGGTAGATGAACAGTTGATGATCATCCTGGATGCGTGAGCCTGTCGTGGGCTTCGTGATCTCTTTAACTTTATAATTTTCCCTAGAGGCTCTCGATCCTTATTTATAGTCCCAGAGCCAGAACCCTAGCTGCCTAATTTGGAAGCCAGTAGTTAAGATCCAAAACAGAAAAATCCTAACTCCCCACTTGATCAATACGCGACGGATCCGCGGCCAATAGGTGGGTTTGGCCGCGGATCCGCGGCCTTATAGATGGATCACTGGATTTTATCTTCTGGGGCTTGATCTTTATGACACGTGGTGATCTTTTTAATCTCTGAAAACTGAAAATCTTTTCTACGTCACTGCCAGACTTGATTTCTTTAGTTTGCTTTCGTAATTAGGAAGGTTTGTTCTAACAACTTTGATTTCCTTGATTTCAGACATGAAAATTCTGCACAACAAACTCAACAAATAATATTAGTAGGGTTTGTTTTATTGAGATATTAACTTAACCATTTAATAAGGTAAGCATATTTTAAATGGGCCAAATGTTACATGGATATTATATGCTTACTTTTTCCTACCAAATGTTAATTGTAATATATAAACACATGAAAATAGTATTTTTATAGACAAACCCTCACATGTATCATATATTATAATAAACACCTTTTACTATATAGAAATAGTAGGAAAAATATCGTATTAAATGTGCAGTTTTATCAACTGAACAAATACCCCCAAACTTATCTTTGATCGTCCCAAGCAAACTAGTTTATTCAAAAGAAGGAGAAAAAGAAAGGAGAAAACTAAGAACCCTTTCGTAGGCAACACGATTGCACTGAGCACGTGCAACAAGCCGTTAAACCTCTAGGTGTCCCTGGGAGGAGGAGTGTTGTCTCTTGAGGGTTTTCAGAGGATTACACCCACAAAATCCCATAATAAAAGAAAGACCGTGAATGTTACATATAAAGATAGGAATTCTAAAAAAAAGACTTTGAAAATTAGAGTTTTCAACTACACTAGTTTTTCAGTTGCTATGAGCCCTATCTTAATAGTCGTGAAAAGATGTTAGGAATCACATCATCCCTCAATAAAACATCGTCTTTATTCTTCATTCCTACTTTTCATCCAAACATCGATCATATACCCCTACGTGTGTGTAAAAGACATCCCTACACTCGGAGAATTCAATTCAAGATATCATACTCTTGTCCATCACCTCAGTACTTTTTAATCAATGAATATTTAGATGGATTTGCTCACACATTTTTCATGCGACCGTTAATACTTCTTGAGGTACTAACCGACCGATTACTCATGTGCTTGCTTATTAGGCGTATTAGTATTTTCCTCGTTTTGCAACACCTAAGGCTTAGCAGTGACTCCCAAACCAGTTGGTCTACGGCACTAGGTGATGAAGCACCCTCGCTATATTTTTTTATTGCTGCCTTGGTGATAACAAAACCAGTGTTCATTTTTCTACACCATTTTATATTTTTTTCATTTATTATTTTCTTCATACTTTGGCTTTTAGACAAGAGCATTTCAAGGTATCCTCTACTATCCTGAGTTTCAAGATGTGTGTAAGTGCGTATAGTAGGGTATCAACGTTCAAATGTTTGGCTTCCAGAATAGGAAATATTTTTCAGACTTATTTTTATCCTCAGATTAGTGATTTCTTTCATCTTACTAACCCTTGGGACAACGGCTCATAACTACTTATTACTAGTTTCGTTTAAGAAAACTTCTAATTTTCTAGGTTTTCTTAAATTTTTCCAATCTTTTGGATGTAATTTTTCACTTTCTAACTTTCATTATCAAATTTTTTTTGTGCTTATATATAGTATAATGCAAAGTAACGCGTAAATAAGCACAAACCTCCCCCAAACCTGTTTACAGCAGTGTCCTCACTGTTGTCATCTGTTAAAGCTCAAAAACCTGTAAGCTTGGGAGGAAAAATTTATTAATGGGGACATAAAATATGAACATGAAAATACTCTCCCAAACTTATTTTTTGGCTCACAATCTTATAAAAAATTTCTTTCAAGAGCCAAAATATCCCCCCCAAACTTAAGTGAAATAGTATTAAGCATTTAAAATTATTGGGAAGGGTAAAAGTTATTGGTCAAAGTAATGCCTTGCAAAGACCAAAAGTCAACACCAACCATTCAAAAATTTTATCGATGAAACGTACTGGTTGGTGGAAAATCAGAGATTTGAAGAAGTGGGGAGATAGGAGGTTGTAAAGAATGGGTTTATGTCTCGGTTTGTAGAGACGAAACAATGAAGGTGGATTACTCGCATTCTTGTTGTTGATAGGAAGAAATGGTGATGGTTCAACTTCCTTGTGTTGAGGTTGATTCATCATAACACCCATATTTTCTAAGAATGCGAGTTCGTCAGCGAAAATTTCTTCAAAACTTTCATCGATATCCCGAATAATAATCTCATCGGAAAGAACAAGATGATACTCGGACTCCATAAAAGGTTCATATTTCGCGTTAGATGTTGACCCGGACAACAATGTAATAGCGGAGTCGAGATCAGTATTGTGAAGCTCTTCAATTTCGCTGCTGTCGGAATCTATTGTTTCGACAGAACACACATGAGCATAGGGTTCGGAGGGTTCACTTCCCAACTAGTAAATGTTAAGCTCAATTGACTTCTTTCCAAAGGATAGGGTCATAGAGCCGTTTCTACAATTGATTATTGCATTGGAAGTAGCAAGAAAAGGTCCTTCTAAAATCACCGGAATTTGCTTTCGTGGGTTCGCTACAGGTTGTGTATCTATAACGATAAAGTCCACAGGAAATATAAATTCCCTGACTTTGATTAACACATCCTTTAGCTCACCCCTAGGTTGGGTGATAGATCGATCGGCCATCTGAAGAGTGCAATGCACCGGTTTTAACTCTCCGATCTCTAATTGCTCATAAACAGAATACGGAAGCAAGTTAACACTAGCACCTAAATCGAGTAGAGCACGATTGATATTTTTACCCCCAATAGAAATAGAAATTGTAGGACTTCCGGGGTCCTTTCGTTTCTTGGGTAGTTGTTGTGTAAAAGCAATGCACACATTATTCGCAAGGAAAACTTTTTTAGGTACTTGAACTTTTCTCTTCCTAGTGCACAAGTCCTTTAAGATTTTCGCATAAGACGGAACTTGTTGAATATCATCTAGGAGAGGAATGTTTATGTTAACTTGCTTAAAAATTTCCATAATCTTCTCCATTTGTAGACTTGGTCTGTTGCCCCTTATCCTGTTTGGAAATGGAGCTTGATTAATAAGTTTTGGGTCCAACATTTGTGGGGACAGATTCGATCCCAAAATTGGAGTGGGAATTGTCTTAGATAGATTGGGCGAAGTGTTTGAGCCTTGGGGAAAATGGAGAATAGGCTCGGATGAAGGTGGGAGACTAGACGAATTAGGGGAAGAAGTAGAAGCTGGGGTATCATTGGTATCACTAACACCATCAAATTGCTCACCCACTCGGTTATTCAGCACTTTTCCCGATCTCAACTTAGTAACGGCATTCACATTATGATTTTGTGAGTGGCTAGGATTCGGTAGGGGTTGAGATGGGAGTTTCCCTTTCTCTCTCGCACTCATAGCGGCGTTCAACTGTGCAATTTGGTTTTCTATTGATTTAATACTCTCACCGTGGGAGGCGGAGTCTTTCTTTATGGTATCAATATAAGACTTCATATCAGCCGACATTTGAATGGAATGTTTCATAAACAAATCCAAAGTTTGTGCGAGTGAAGAGTTATCAGTACCGGCCAATTGCGGTACAGAAGTGTTGGCCGGATTTTGAAAATTTTGTGACTGAAAGGGGTGCTGACTTTGTGGTTGTGGTTGCTGTGGAGGAGGTCTTTGATAATTGCTTTGGAACTGGTTTTGATTTTGGGGTTGGTTTTGGTTCCAAGCAAAATTAGGATGATTCCTCCATCCCTGATTGTACGTGGAAGAATAAGGATCGTTTCTAGGTCGCTGCTGAAAAGTAGCATTAGTTTGCTCGTGACCTTGATACGGTGTATTCATAGGACATTCTTCCGTCAAGTGTGATGGATCTGAACAGCAACCACACACTGTCTTGGGAAGCGTTACCTGATTTAGGGAGTCTGATGAGAATTTGTTCTCAATAGCGTTGAGTTTCTTCTGCATCGCTGCCATTTCGGCTTTTACTGCAATGGAAAAATCGAGCTGATGGGTACCTTCACTAGATGAAGGTGGTCTAACGCTTTCCCACTGCAAAGTGTTTTCAGCGAGGTCTTCCAGATATTTCCAAGTTTCACCATCATCTTTAGACATGAAATTGCATTGACAATTTGTTTCAAGCATCTGCTTTGTTGCTGGATTAATGCCCTCATATATAATTCAATACAAATCCCATCTATTTATTCCATGATGAGGACATTGAACAAGCAGATTCTTGAAACGTTCAAAGCACTTCCAAAATGGTTCATTGGGAAGCTGGGTAAACTGGTTGATCTCGCTCCTAACACGGGCGGTCTTATGGTTTAGGTAAAACTTCTTAAGAAATGCTATTACGAATTCATCCCAATTAGTGATAGAGTGTGCGGCAGTATTATAAAGCCATTTTTCTGCCAAGTCGCACAAAGTGAATGGAAGAAGACGCAAGCGCATAGCATCCACAGTCAGTTGTGAAGTACCCATCATTGCGCATACGTTTTCGAATTTAGTGATGAAAAGATACGCGTCTTCAGACTCAAGCCCATGAAATTTGGGCAACAGATTGATGCAGTGGGGTTTAATTTCAAAATTATCCCCGTTGGCTGGTGGAATAGATAAGCAAGTGGGAAGTGGACCACGGATAGGATAGCATCTCTCTTGGAGAGAGATGCGCGGTGGATTCTGCTCACCTACGGGCGGTGGCAGCGTGGTGTTAGAATTTGATGGAGCACTGTCCATCTCGGTCGATGTGGTGGGTGGTGGGGAAAAAGAAGATGAAGAAGTACCGACCTTGGAGTCGATAGCAGGAACGCGGAAAAGACGGGCACTAGAATCCCGTGTCCAGCCAAGCATGCACTAAGTGGGTTTAGCGCAAGTGGCAGTGTGTGTTCTTTTAAAAATGGTCTGTTTTGAAAAGTGTGTCGGACTTAGACAAATCACACAAAAATGCACAAACAACCCTAGAACTAAAGTTACCTAGGTCAAGTCTCTAGACCGCTCTTATACTTCCAAAAGACAAGCCTTAGGATCAATCCTCTACCACCTCTTTACTACTTTTGTGGCCAGGTAAGTGCCAGGTAAGTGGGAGGTATCCGCTATACGAATCACCGAAAATAACGGGCCTAATTAAGTAACCACTTTCCTTAGACACATTTGCCTAGGCACCACAAAAGTAATGCGGATAAGCAATAAATTTCCCACGACCTTCCTTTGTCCTTAATGAGCGCGACAGTCCTTAGAGTCTTGTCTAGATATTTTTTAAATTAATGCAGGGTTGATGCAGATGCTCGGTTTGTGATTTGTGGGGCTTAGGAAGGGTGATAAAATCCCTACCTAATCTGAATTTTGGTCTTGCCCCTTAAAAATCCGTATTAAAATATGAAATAACAAACCAATAACAAAACTTTGCAAAAAGATTTTTGAGCGGCAATATTTTGCAAAGAATGTTGCAGAAAAGTTATTTTATTGGATTTCAGAGGAGAGAGAAAGAGTTGAGAATCTTACCAGAGAAGTTTGGAACCCTAGATCCTCAATCCCGCCGCGCTTCCGCCGCGAATATGTCTTATATGCCGCAGATCCGTCGCGAGAAGGAAGGATCAATTGATGAAGTTTGCTACGTGGCCTCCTGTACTGCTCTGGATCTCGATGAATGCTCTGTCTTTCTGTTTCCTCAAGTCTGTGACTCTTGATCTCCTTGCAAAATTCACACAATTCGTTAAATATACGATTTGCAGTTTTGTTTTAATTATGATATAGATCGAATAAGAATTCAACACAAATAGTAAGAATAAAAAATTACGCACGTATCCCCGGCAACGGCGCCATTTGATTGAACTTTTTTTAGTGTAGTTTAACAACAATCAGAACGGTGTCCCGCGTAGCTAGACCGAGGTGAGTACGGGTCGTCCTCTGGGAAACATTGAATATTTTATTCTTACTTTAGGCGTGTTGAGAAAGAAAGGAGGGAGAATAAAGAATGGTTGTAGGTTCTAGATCTACGTTAAACACGGATGCAAAATATAGATCTAGATTAACTACGGATGTAAGTTTAATATTAAAAGGGGGCTTGTAGGGTTCATTAGGATTTAATAGTTATGGATGATTAATTAAAAATTACTCTTTTTATCCTTTAATAGATTTAAAACTAGAACGACAGTGATACATATAGATTAGGGTTTCTGGAGGGAAAAAGGGTTCCCACTCTTAACCCCTATCTCGACATGGAACTCCGTTCATGTCTAGCCTTTACCAAAACAATTATTAATCTAATCTCTAATCGCGGTCGAGACTAACAATAAATTGGTAGCGCGCCCGATTAGGATGTTAATGATTTTTTTGATAGAGTTTATAAACTTTATAGGACTTAAAAAGAGTTTAAGGATCTTCATCATCCATTAATCTATCCTAATCCTACGAACCCTAACAAGCGGAGAATTACTCGCGCATGTTGGGAGAAGAAGAGATGGAGAGGGAAATCATATTAAAACTACAAAGAAATAGAATAAGAAAAACAACTATCTTTATTAATCAACAAAATTCATTTACACTTTGTTCCCTTAGAAAATGATTACAAAATGCTAGTTTTCTTCTCGATCTCTTCTAAGGAGGTAGATGAACAGTTGATGATCATCCTGGATGCGTGAGCCTGTCGTGGACTTCGTGATCTCTTCAGCTTTATAATTTTCCCTAGAGGCTCTCGGTCCTTATTTATACTCCCAGAGCCAGAACCCTAGCTGCCTAATTTGGAAGCCAGTAGTTAAGATCCAAAACAGAAAAATCCCAACTCCCCACTTGATCAATACGCGACGGATCCGCGGCCAATAGGTGGGTTTGGCCGCGGATCCGCGGCCTTATAGATGGATCACTGGATTTTATCTTCTGGGGCTTGATCTTAATGACACGTGGTGATCTTTTTAATCTCTGGAAACTGAAAATCTTTTCTACGTCACTGCCAGACTTGATTTCTTTAGTTTGCTTTCTTAATTAGGCAGTTTTGTTCTAACAACTTTGATTTCCTTGATTTCAGCCCTGAAAATTCTGCACAACAAACTCAACAAATAATATTAGTAGGGTTTGTTTTATTGAGATATTAACTTAACCATTTAATAAGATAAGCATATTTTAAATGGGCCAAATGTTACATGGATATTATATGCTTACTTTTTCGTACCAAATGTTTATTATAATATATAAACACATGAAAATAGTATTTTTACAGATAAACCCTCACATGTATCATATATTATAATAAACACCTTTTACTATATAGAAATATTAGGAAAAATATCGTATTAAATGTGCAGTTTTATCAACTGAACACTTATATTCGAGTAAAATAAAAAAAGAGAGGTTAATACGGAACTCCTGAAGCTCCATTGGATTCACACAAGAAACTATCCCAAGCACCCCGTGTATAATATATTATAACTGGTTAATATACTTATCTAATTTGATTGATTAATATTTCTTGATCGAAACCCTAGATTGCAAATGGTATAAGTTGTGTTCGGGTGTGTCGAGTAATGTGCGAGTCATGACAATTGCAATTTGGATTCTAGTCAAGTTGGTGGATTCGAGTTCATATTCAGGTTTAGATTAGAGTTCGAGTTTGTGTTCGAGTTTGAGTTCAAGTTTAGATTTGAGTTCATGTTTTTTCATGTGAATTGATGTAAATTGTTAAACTCTTAAGTTTAGGAGAAATCGGCAGCTGCTGCACATGGACGACAGGATTTGTGTCTTTTTCCAAGACAATTGACATTGATAACTCCATTAAATTGTGTAACCTGAATAGGCAAGCACTTACTTTCTCCGGCTCCCTGGGGCTCAAGAGAATTGATCCCGCTTAAACCTATATTTATCTAAGATCCTTAAAATATTGTTTGCATATCTCGAGGGGTTTTTATGAAAAATATTTTATAGTTTCAAAATAAACCTCGAGGGTGATTTATAATATTTAGGGTTTTCATGAGCATGTATTTTAATTATTGGAGTATTTTAATGATACAACCTAGCTCTTTGAAAGTTTGTGGTATTTTATGAAAACTACTACGTTTGGAAACTCGGTGGTATTTTATTTACAATTTTTAATCTTTCATTTTAAAAATATAGTTTCTTAATTTGTTTTTGTTGAAAATACAGATTTCATAATTTTTATATAATTTTCCTAAAAATTAGTTTTTATTTAAAAAAGTCGTGTTTCTTAAAAAACCGTATTTTTATTCCTTTCGAGACCGAATACTCCGTGAGGAGTTCTGCATCTCGCTCTACTGTTCCAAGGATGTGCGATAATCCGCACCATCCATTAGCGGGTCCCCTAACGAGTATTGTAGAGACGTAATTGCCAAGAATTTCGAAATACCGATTTAAAGAAACCCGTTTTGAAACGGTGTTGTATTTTAATGAAAAGCCTATTTCTTTAACTTAGCCATAGATATAGAATATCTGGCTATGGAACCATGATGTGTGTGTGGGGTAGGTCGTTACCCCGTGAAGTTTTTCTAAAAGTATTTAAACTAATTATCGATGAGAGGGCGATACTAAAGTTCATGGTATTTTACTGAAAAAGTTTGTTATATGTTCGTTACATATGAAAATTTTGTAAAAAACTAACAAGTAATTGATGTGAGTAAGGTTAGGATTATTGTAGCATGTTAGTTTAATCTCATTTTCTTATCACATGCCTTGCAAAGGCTAAAAAGAAAGCAATATCGAAGATAACTCCTCTTTTGTCGGTTTGTTTTAAAAAGTGGTTTGAGATAGAAAGAGAGAGGGATGAAGAGACTTACTATTTTTATATGACTCAGAAGAGGTTGAAGAAACTCTCGTGGCTCGTGGTTTCGTCGGAGATGCTCCGGTCATCGAGTTTGGCTCGCTACTCCACTTAAGAGGCTTAACTCCACTTGACACTTAAAAGTTTTTAGAGAATTTTGCTAGAATTTCAGAATGGTGAAGAGCTAAGACATGGGGTGGTATTTATAGTGAAGAATTAGGGTTTGGGAATTAAAATTTTGGATTAAAAAGTATTAAAAAGATATTAAATGGTGAAATGAAGGGTCTCTGTTTGATTGCAGGAAAATCAAACAGTGCAGAGGAGTTAAGGGGAGCTGAAGGGACAAGTGTGCAAAGCACGAAGCCTATTGGAGCTCATCAGACCATCGGCGCCGGCCCATAGGGCAATTTGGAAGGTTGGATCTCGAGGTCCTGCCTCGAAATTCGTGCCTCGTAGGTATTTCTGTGTTTACTCCATTTTACGCATGTTTGATTTTTCTGAAACTTTTCATTTTCCCGTTTATTGCACGTGCAACTCTTGGGCTTCCAAAAATTAAAAAGAAAAATCAGAAAAAAATAATCGTGTCTAATGGGAATTGTACACACAAGCCACGTCATAGCAGTGTAGAGGCTTTACCAATGAGCTATAAGTTGATTCTTGCTTTTATTAAACAAATCTAACTTATAACTCTTACATAGGCTGTAATACCCTTTTCTGTACAATAACAAGAATATTCTGTACAGTGATTTCAGAGTCGTTATATTCTACCCTCCTTATAAAAATTTTGTCCTTAAAATTTACAATTATATAGGGACTAATTTTCAAATAGGTAAGGGTATCGTGTAAGCATATCCTCTTCTTTTTCCCAAGTTGATTCTCCTGGCGAATCCTTTCTCCACATCATTCGGACCAAGTTTACCTCCTTGTTCCGTAATGTCTTCACCTTTCGGTACAGGATCTCAACTAGTTGTTGCTCGCAGGTTAAGTCAGTCTGTACTGTGATCTCTGAGTGATCAAGTATATGGCTGGGGTCGCTCATATATCATCGTAGTTGGGATATGTGGAATAAGTTATGAACTTCTTCCAATGAGGGTGGTAGTGCTAAACGGTATGCCACTTCTCCAACTCGTTCGAATATGTCGAACGGTCATATATATCTTGGGCCGAGTTTACCCCTCTTGCCAAAATGGATCACTCCTATGTTTAGAAAGATCTTCAGGAATACATGGTCTCCAGGTTGGAACTCCAGGTGTCGGCGCTTTGTATCTGCCCAATACTTCTGTCGGTCTTGGGCGATGCACATTCTTTCCCTGATCGTGCGAACTACGTCCACAGTTGCCACGATCATCTCTGGTCCAATGAATTTGCGATCTCCAACGCCGTCCCAACTCAGCGGGGAACGACACTTCCATCTGTAGAGTGCTATGAATGGTGTCATCTGAATACTTTCCTGATAACTGTTGTTGTATGAAAACTCCACAAAGTATAGGTGATCTTCCCATGAGCCTCCGAAGTCTAACATACAGGCTCTTAGCATGTCTTCCGGAATCTGAATTGTTCGCTCAGACTATCCTTCTGTTTGTGGATGATATGCTGTGCAGAAATTCAGACTCGTTCCCAGGCTAGCTTACAGACTATGCCAAAATTGTGATCGGAATTTTGTATCACGATCGGAGACGATGCAAACAGGTACTCCATGTAATATCACGATCTCCTGCATGAGTTTATTGGTATAAAAAATGGTACATCTTGAAGGGTTTAAATCTTACTTTAGATTTATGCTCACTTCCATGTACTTCTTTGCTAATGTCTCGGTTGACTGGCCAACTCAAAAAGGAATAAAATGAGCCGACTTGTGAGTCGATCCACAATAACCCATATTGCATCGTTACCCTTCGAGTTACGCGGAAGGGCAGTCACGAAGTCCATGGTAATGCTGCCATTTCCATTTTGGGATTGGTAATGGCTGAAATAGACTAGCAGTTCTGTGATGTTCAACCTTCACTTGCTGACACACCAAACACTCTATGCTCCTTGCTACTTCTCTCTTCATTCCATGCCACCAGTAGTGTTGCCGTAGATCCTTGTATATCTTTGTGTCACCAGGGTGTACCGAATAAGGAGAGTGATTGTATGAAATCCTTGATGTGTATTATAAAATTGTAAAGAAATCACAACCAAAAATTATTTGACCGCAATCAACTACGGTGTCGGATGTAGTTTGTATGTGAGTGCGGATCGTCCACAGGGAAAGTGTAATCGTTCGTCTTTTGATTTAGGTGAGTTGAAACTTTAATGAAAAGAAAACAAACAATTCAAGATTTGTATTTAAAGTTCAAGAAAGAGAAAAAACTAGATCTAAGAAAGCATTAAAAGATAGAATCAAGAATTGATTGTTTAATGATTTTTCCAAACCAAATCTCAAGAATCGAAATGAGGCTCGTAGGAATCGATCGGATCTATAGATGTGATGTAATCTTATAATTACGTATTCTTATCCTTCGATAAATTGATACTAGATCGATGATGATCGATGAGAATTAGAGACTTCTTGTGAAACTAGGGTTTCATCTTATCTCTTGTTCTTTCGTCGATATCATTCACATTCTAGCCTCTAGTAAATTCAAGAAACGATCGTAGATCCCTAATTTCGAGCGATCACAATCAAGAAAGCATCGCTACGAAACTAGGTCATCGATTCTTGAACTTGCTAGGGTTTTCAAAACTCGTAGGACTTAAAAATCGTATAAAGATTTGTTACATCATCATTCTACAATCGTCTCGACTCCTTTACTAGCGGAGTTTTACTCAAACATCACAACAAGAACAACAATTACAAATTGAGATCTAATCATGATGCAAGAATTAAAAGAAAGCAAGATTAAAGAATTTCACCTTTTATTTATATCAACAATTTCATTACATTCGCTCAAGAACTACAAGAGGAAGAATTCGATCGTCGATTTGGCTTCGCTCGTCTCCGTGGATCGCGGATCGGCTTGGATCACTTGCCCGATTGAAGATCGGCTCGGCTCCTAAAAGGTTGAAGGCTTCTCGCTTGATTGGTACTCAAGATCTTGGATTTGGAGTGGAATTAGGGTTAGGGTTTCGCACAAGCCTTGTCACTAGACTTGTGGAAGAAGATGATGAAAGAGGGAATTTTTTAACTAATGAAGATTAAAGATCCCTCAACCCTTAGATCTAGGCTCCTATTTATAGATAACTAACCCTAGATCTAGGATTTCAAATTCTAAGTTTCCCTCCAAAAGTTTGTTGAGGAAATTCAAATTTCCCTCCAAAAGTTAGTTAGGGGAGAAGCTTCTAGATGTGATTAGTTAGGAGGGAGCTTCTAGAAGAGGATTAGTTTGGAGCTAATTAGGATTAGCCTTCTTAATCTTCTTTGCTGATCTGGCAGTATCTTCGAGGGAATTTATGGAACTCTACATATCAGAAATCACTGTGGGCCCAGAGCTAAGAATTATGCTCTGAAATTGTACTGCTGACGTGGCATAGGAGGCGCGGAACCGCGGCGCAAGCAAGCTCCCGCCGCGGTTCCGCGGCTGACGTGGAGACTTAGAGCTTGGGCTCTCTGTTGCTTCTTGGGCCTGAGTTGTGGGCCTTTATTTTATATACAGAATTGTCTAATTCCTTCTGCACTGCTACCAGATCTGAAAGTATGGAGTTGGTGTAATGTTGATCAGCTCTTTGGTTTTTCTTCCGTATTTTCCTGCATAGACTCAAGACAAGTGTTGCGCAAATACAGAAATGATGCGATGCCATGAAATGCGGTTAATTTCCTTTAAAGTGTCGGTTTAAAAGTCTAACACATGCAATCTCATATTTTGAGACAGATTTGCTAATATGTAGAATATGAATGCCGAACACTTCTAAATGTATGCAATTGTTAGGGAAATTGCCGGCTAAAATATACAAATTTTCGACTGATCAAATACCCCCAAACTTAATTTCGATCGTCTCGAGCGAATGTTTTATTAAAAAGAGAAGGTGAAAATAAAGAAAGAGAAAAACTAACTAGCACACTTTCGTAGGCAACACGATTGCACTGAGCACGTGCAACAAGTCTTTAAACCTCTAGGTGTCCCTAGTAGGAGGAGTGTTGTCTCCTGAGGGTTTTCAGCGGATTGCACCTACAAAATCCAATAATAAAAGCAAGATCATGAATATTACATCTAAAGACAAGAATTGTAAAAGAAAAACTTTGAAAATTAGGGTTTCCAACTAAGCTAGCTTTTTCGGTTGTCATGAGCCCTATCTTAATGGTCATGAAAAGATGTCAGAAATCACGTCCTCCCTCAATAAAACATCGTCTTATTCTTCATTCCTATCTTTCTTCCAAACATCGATCATATCACCCTGCGTGTGTGTAAAGACATCCCTACACCCGGAGAATTCAATTCAAGCTATCATACTCTTGCCCAGCAGCCTCAGTATATATATATTTTTTTTCTCTTTTTTTTTTCGATGAGCTTACACACTTTCATGCGACCGTTAATACTTCTTGAGGTACTAACCGACCGATTACTCATGTGCTTGCTTATTTGGTGTATTTTCCTAGTCTTGCACCACCTTAGGTATAGCAGTGACTCCCAGACCAGTTGGCCTTAGGGCACTAGATGAAAAGGCACCCTTGCTATATATTTTTTTATTTCCCTCGGTGATACAAAACCAGTGTCCATTTTTCTCACCATATATTTTTTCATACTTTTGGCTTTAAGACAAGAGCATTTCAAGGTATCCTCTACTATCCCAGGCTTCAAGACGTGTGTAAGTGCGAATAGCAGGGTAGCAACGTTCAAAATGTTTGGCTTCCAGAATAGAAACTATTTTTCAGACTTATTTTTATCCTCAGATTAGTGACGTCCTTCATCTTACTAACCCTTGGGACAACGGCTCATAACTACTTATTACTAGTTCGTATAAGAAAACTTCTAATTTTTTTGGTTTTCTTAAATTTTCTAATCTCATGGATGTAATTTTTCACTATCTAAACTTTCATTATCTTATTTATATACAAAAATATATTTTTATCTTTTTTGAAAATTTTTAAATTTTTATAGTTTTTAAAGAAATGTTTTGTGCTTATGCAATGTATGATGCAAATGATGCGTAAATAAGCACAAACCTCCCCCAAACTTGTTTTCAACAGTGTCCTCACTGTTGCCTTCTGTTAAAGCTCAACAACCTGTAAGCTTGGGAAAAATTTATTAGTGGGGGCAAAATATTTAAGTGAAGACCCTCCCCCAAACTTATTTTTGTCTCAAAAGTTTGTAAAAATTTTATTTTCAAGAGCCCGATCATACCCCCCCAAACTTGAGTTATGCAATGTTAATCTTTTAAAATCACAAGAGGGGGTAAAAAATCATTGGTCGATGCCAAGCTTTGCAAAGACCGAATGTTAACACCAACCATTCAAAATTTTTATCAATGCAGTGCACTGGTTGGTGGAAGAAGAAGTGGGGAAAGGTTAAGTGGTGGAAGAGAGTGTGTGTGCGTCTTATATTGGAGAGACGATGCAGTGTATGTGATGGATTACTCGCATTCTTTTCACAGTTCAGAAGAAGGGGTGGAGGTTCAATTTCAATGACTGGGAGATGATTCATCTCAACACCCGTGTTGTTCAGAAATGCAAGTTTTTCAGCGAAGATTTCCTCAAAAGTACCATCCATACCCCGGTGAATAATATCATCACAAAGTGCGGGGTGATCTTCAGACTCTAAAATCAGTTCATAATCCGTGTTAATTGTTGACCCGGACATCTCGGTGGAAGAGTCCGTATGTGTATGATACATAGTTGGGTCAAACAACAACGTATGAAAAGAGTCAAGATCAATATCAGGAGGATCATCAAATTCGCTGCTGTCGACATCCATTAAGTCGACAGAACAGACCTGAGCAGTAGGTTCGGAGGGTACACTTCCCAACTTGTAAATGTTCAGCTCTATTGACCTATTCCCAAAAGATAAGGTCATAGAACCATTACGACAGTTGATTATTGCGTTGGAAGTGGCCAAAAAGGGGCGACCTAAAATCACCGGAATTTGATTCCGTGGGTTCGCTACAGGCTGTGTATCAAGTACAATAAAATCCACAGGAAATACAAATTCCCCGATTTTTATTAACACATCCTCCAGTTTACCCCTAGGTTTGGTGATTGATCGGTCAGCCATCTGGAGAGTTATGCTCGAAGGCTTTAACACTCCGATACCTAGTTGCTCATATACCGAGTAAGGAAGTAAGTTAACACTAGCGCCAAGGTCAAGTAACGCACGGTTGATGTGTTTCTCCCCAATAAAAATGGAAATAGTAGGACAGCCAGGGTCCTTACGTTTCCGTGGTAATTGTTGGGGAAAAGCCGTGTCTACAGTACTCGACATGAAGATTTTTTTAGGCACTTGAGTCTTCCTCTTCCTAGTGCACAAGTTCTTAAGAGTTTTTGCATAGGACGGAACTTGTTGAATAGCATCTAGGAGAGGGATGTTGATGTTAACTTCCTTAAACATGTCCACAATCTTCTCCATTTGGGCATCATGTTTCTTGGGCCTCAACCTATTTAGAAATGGAGCTCTATCAATAAGTGTTGGGTCCAACATTTGTGGAGAAGTTTGTGGGGGTGGAAAAGATGAGGTGGGTGGAGGGTTCGAGCCTTTGGGAATACGGAGAATAGGCTCGGAAGAAGAAGGTAGGTTAGACGAAATAGGGTAAGAACTAGAAGTGTGAGTGGAAGTGGAAGCCGGGGTGTTAATGATCAATTCATCATTATCAATTTGTTCACCCAAATGATTGTCTAGCACTCTTCCAGATCTCAACGTTGTAAAAGCGTCCACATTAGTGTAATGTGAAGGTCTAGGATCAGGTACGGGTTGAGATGGAAGATTCCCTTCTTCTCTAGCACTTATTTCGGCTGTTATTCGTTCAATTTGTGCTTCCATTGATTTGATATTCTCATTTTGAGTGAGAATGGTCTTTATCATATTATCGATGGAAGATTGAAAACTTGCCGACTCTTGGATGGATTGTTTCATGAAAGTAACCAAGGTTTGCACCAGTACAGAGATATTATCAGTACCGGCCAATTGCAAAGAGTTTTCATGTAGTGCAAAAGTGTTGGCAGGATTTTGAAAATTTTGTGGTTGGAAGGGGTGCTGACTCAATTGAAGTGGTGGTTGCTGTTGTGGTGGAGGGACCCTTTGAAAATTGTTTAGGATTGGAACCGTGTTTTGAGATTGTGATTGGTTCCAAGAAAAGTTCAGGTGATTCCTCCAATCTTGATTATATGAGGAAGAAGAGGGATAGTTTCCAGGTCCTTGCTGAAGTGAAGCATTAGTGTGACCTTGAAACGGTACATTCAAAGGACATTCTTCCGTCAAATGTGAAGGGTTTGAACAGCAGCCACACACGGTTTTGGGAAGTGTGGATTGGTTTAGGGAGGCTGAAGAGATTTTATTTTCTATAGCGTCGAGTTTCCTTTGTATTGCGGCCATTTCGGCTTTCAAGGTGACGTAAACATCGAGCTGATTGACATCTTCCCTAGGTGGTGGTGGTCTAACACTTTCCCATTGTGATGTGTTTTGAGCTAAATCTTCTAAGTATTTCCAAGCTTCACCATCATCTTTAGATAGGAATTGGCAATGACACATGGTTTCAAGCATCTGTCTAGTAGTGAGATCAACACCCTCATAGATAATTCGACACAAATCCCATCTGGGGATTCCGTGATGAGGGCATTGGATAAGAAGATCCTTGAATCGTTCAAAGCATTTCCAAAATGGTTCATTGGGAAGTTGGGTAAATTTAGAGATTTCGCTCCGAACACGGGCGGTCTTGTGATTGGGATAAAATTTCTTAAGGAATGCTGCAACGAATTCGTCCCATTTTGAAATAGAATGTGCGGGTGTGATGTAAAGCCACTTCTCGGCTAAATCGCACAAAGTGAATGAGAGAAGACGTAAACGCAGAGCATCCAAAGACAGTTGTGAATTTCCCATCAAAGCACATACGTTTTCAAATTTGGAAATAAACATGTATGCGTTTTCAGAATCAAGACCATGAAATTTGGGTAATAGTTTGATGAATTGGGGGTTGATTTCAAAATTTTCCCCTATGGCAGGTGGTATAGAAAGACAGGTGGGGAGGGTAACACGTGTAGGATAGCATCTCTCTTGGAGAGAAATGCGTGGAAGATTCTGCATACCTGCGGGCGGTGGCAGAGTAGTGTTAAAGTTTGATGGATTTGGGTCCATCACGGGTGTGGTGGGTGGTGGGGGAGAAGACGAAGAATTACCGACTCTGGGGTCGATAAAAGAAACGCGGACAAGACGGGAAATGGAATCCCGTGTCCAGCCTAACATTGTGCTAAACAGTTGTAGCACAAGTGGCAGCGTTGGTATAATTAGAGGAAATGATGTATGCGGTGTTTGTTTTGAAAAGATACGGATTTTTGAAAAATATGATGCAACAAAACAAATGCAACACACAAAACCCTAATTCTATTGGTCACCTAGGTCAAACTCTAGACCGCTCCTAACTGCCAAAAGACAAGTCGCAGGATAAATCCTCCACTGCCTCTTTGTCTCCCTGTGGCCGGATAAGTGCCAGGTAAGTGGGAAGGAACCACCACTACAGTGGGCCTAATTAAAAACCACTAGCCTTAGACACACTCGCCTTAGGCACCACAAGAAAACTTGGATAAGCAATGAATTACCCACGGCCTTCTCTTGTCCTAATTGAGCGCGACGGTCCTTAGAGTCATCTCTAGATTTCTTTTAATTAATGAGGGTCAATGCGGATGCAAGTTTTGCGATTTTCGGGGCCTAGGAAGGGTAATGAAATCCCCACCTAATTTGAATTTGGTCGTGCCCCTTAAATTCCGTATTAATATGCAACAACCACAAGAATCAAAAACACGCACAAATTTTATTTTTCTTTGCGGCGCTGCGATTTATTTGCAAAGAAACCTGCAGCAAATTGTTATTGGAGCAGATGAGGTAAGAGATAAGAAAGTGAGAAAGTTACAGAGAAAAATTGGTGCAGTGAACAGTCCACAGAGGCGCGGATCCGCCGCGTATTGGGGGTTCTTGCCGCGGATGGGCGGTGGTCTGTTGGGATCAGTGCACAGAAATTTGTGTAAAAGCTCCTGTTCACCTACACAGCTCTCTGGATGTTTCAGAAATTTTTTTCCACAGCTCCAATGATTCCAGATTTCCTCGCAATCAAATCACAACACTCGTATTAGCGTTTGCACGAGTTTAGATCTAAAAATTGTAATGGAATAAATTGTTCAACTCAAATTTCAAAATACGAACTATTAGCGCACTATCCCCGGCAACGGCGCCATTTGATTGAAACGAATTCTTGATGTGTATTATAAAATTGTAAAGAAATCACAACCAAAAATTATTTGACCGCAATCAACTACGGTGTCGGATGTAGTTTGTATGTGAGTGCGGATCGTCCACAGGAAAAGTGTAATCGTTCGTCTTTTGATTTAGGTGAGTTGAAACTTTAATGAAAAGAAAACAAACAATTCAAGATTTGTATTTAAAGTTCAAGAAAGAGAAAAAACTAGATCTAAGAAAGCATTAAAAGATAGAATCAAGAATTGATTGTTTAATGATTTTTCCAAACCAAATCTCAAGAATCGAAATGAGGCTCGTAGGAATCGATCGGATCTATAGATGTGATGTAATCTTACAATTACGTATTCTTATCCTTCGATAAATTGAAACTAGATCGATGATGATCGATGAGAATTAGAGACTTCTTGTGAAACTAGGGTTTCATCTTATCTCTTGTTCTTTCGTCGATATCATTCACATTCTAGCCTCTAGTAAATTCAAGAAACGATCGTAGATCCCTAATTTCGAGCGATCACAATCAAGAAAGCATCGCTATGAAACTAGGTCATCGATTCTTGAACTTGCTAGGGTTTTCAAAACTCGTAGGACTTAAAAATCGTATAAAGATTTGTTACATCATCATTCTACAATCGTCTCGACTCCTTTACGAGCGGAGTTTTACTCAAACATCACAACAAGAACAACAATTACAAATTGAGATCTAATCATGATGCAAGAATTAAAAGAAAGCAAGATTAAAGAATTTCACCTTTTATTTATATCAACAATTTCATTACATTCGCTCAAGAACTACAAGAGGAAGAATTCGATCGTCGACTTGGCTTCGCTCGTCTCCGTGGATCGCGGATCGGCTTGGATCACTTGCCCGATTGAAGATCGGCTCGGCTCCTAAAAGGTTGAAGGCTTCTCGCTTGATTGGTACTCAAGATCTTGGATTTGGAGTGGAATTAGGGTTAGGGTTTCGCACAAGCCTTGTCACTAGACTTGTGGAAGAAGATGATGAAAGAGGGATTTTTTTAACTAATGAAGATTAAAGATCCCTCAACCCTTAGATCTAGGCTCCTATTTATAGATAACTAACCCTAGATCTAGGATTTCAAATTCTAAGTTTCCCTCCAAAAGTTTGTTGAGGAAATTCAAATTTCCCTCCAAAAGTTAGTTAGGGGAGAAGCTTCTAGATGTGATTAGTTAGGAGGGAGCTTCTAGAAGAGGATTAGTTTGGAGCTAATTAGGATTAGCCTTCTTAATCTTCTTTGCTGATCTGGCAGTATCTTCGAGGGAATTTATGGAACTCTACATATCAGAAATCACTGTGGGCCCAGAGCTAAGAATTATGCTCTGAAATTGTACTGCTGACGTGGCATAGGAGGCGCGGAACCGCGGCGCAAGCAAGCTCCCGCCGCGGTTCCGCGGCTGACGTGGAGACTTAGAGCTTGGGCTCTCTGTTGCTTCTTGGGCCTGAGTTGTGGGCCTTTATTTTATATACAGAATTGTCTAATTCCTTCTGCACTGCTACCAGATCTGAAAGTATGGAGTTGGTGTAATGTTGATCAGCTCTTTGGTTTTTCTTCCTTATTTTCCTGCATAGACTCAAGACAAGTGTTGCGCAAATACAGAAATGATGCGATGCCATGAAATGCGGTTAATTTCCTTTAAAGTGTCGGTTTAAAAGTCTAACACATGCAATCTCATATTTTGTGACAGATTTGCTAATATGTAGAATATGAATGCCGAACACTTCTAAATGTATGCAATTGTTAGGGAAATTGCCGGCTAAAATATACAATATTTTCGACTGATCAGAGAGCTGTGAGATTTTTTCATCAACTCTTCTCGAATAGGTCCGATTGGCACGCATAAGCGACTTCCATATCGCAAGGATCCATCTTCGTGGATGATGAAGTCAGTTCGTAGTCCACTTTCTACTTGTTCTCGGATCCTTTGTAGCTTGGCGTCATTTGCTTGAGCTGCCTTGATCTGATTTACAAGAGTGGATTGGACTTGTAAGTTCATCAAGGATAAAGTGTTACCTGGCACTACTACTTCAATCTCCAATCCATGCAGTTCTTGCTGTAACTTCCACTGAGCGGTGAGGTTTATTGCTAATGGTTGGCAACTAAGTGCATCAGAAACTACATTCACCTTCCCAGAATGATACTGTAGGTTGATGTCGAAGTCTGCCATGATTTCTACCCATCTTCTCTGCCACATGTTTAGTTCATTCTGAGTAAATACATACTTCAGACTCTTGTAATCAGTGTATATATCCACTCGTTCTCCCAAAAGATAGTGGCGCCAAATCTTGAGTGCGAAGATGATAGCTGCCAATTCTAGATCATGTGTTGGATAGTTGCGTTTATGTACCTTTAACTGTCTTGATGCTAATGTCACAACTTTTCCAAGCTGGTGTAGAACACATCCTAATCCTTTATCGGATGCATCACAATGCACCACGAATCCGCCAGATTGATTCGGTATTATAAGAATAGGTGCAGAGGTTAATCTTGACTTGAGTTCTACAAAATCCTTTTCACATGCTTCTGACCACACGAATTCTTCGTCTTTACGTGTGAACTTGGTCAGGGGTGCTGCGATCTTTAAGAATCCTTCGATAAATCGTCGATAGTATCCTGCTAAGCACAAGAAACTTCTGATATCTTTCACTGTCTTTGGCGTCGGCCACTCACTGACAGTTGACACCTTAGCTGGATCTACAGAGATTCTTTCGCCTGAAACAATATGTTCGAGAAATCCGACTTGATCTAGTCAAAATTCACACTTGCTGTATTTGGCGTAGAGCTGATGTTGTCGCAATGTCTCCAGGACAATCCGCAAGTGATCGGCATGTTCTTTCTGATTCTTTGAATACACCAGGATGTCGTCAATGAAGCTGACGACAAACCTGTCTAGGTACTCTCGGAAAACTTGGTTCATCAGGTTCATAAAGATGGTAGGTGCATTGGTCACTCCAAATGGCATTACGAAATATTTATAATGACCGTAGCGAGTCCTAAACGCTGTCTTCGGAATGTTGGACTCTTTGACATTCACCTGATGGTAACCTGAATGAAGATCTAGCTCTGAAAAGACACAAGAATCACTTAACTGATCGAAAAGGTCATCGATGCACGGTAGTGGATACTTGTTCTTAATCGTCACTTCGTTCAGAGCTCGATAATCCACACACATCTTGTATGAACCTTCCTTCTTCTTCAGCAGCAGCACCGGAGATCCCTAACTTGAAGTACTGGGATGAATCCAACCTTTCTTCAAGAGTTCGTCTAACTGAATGTGGATCTCCTTCAATCCCTCCGGACTTAATCGTTACGGAGCTTTTATTACTGGTTGTGCGCCGGGTTGTAAATCGATGCTGAATTCAAGAGCTCGATCTGTCAGTCGATGTAGCGCACCCCGCGGGTTCACGGGGAGGCGGAATATGCAAAAAACGATTTTTACGGGCTTCGCAACACTAAATTGAACCCAGGATCGACCATAAACCCTAGCTAGCACAACTACTATGAGGTTTAACTACTGGGAAGAAAGTTATATCTCGTAGTATCAAGTCCTTCACGTCTTCTTGTTCTCCTCCTCCTCGTATTAAGCTCCTCGAAGTGTACGGATCGCACTTGCTAGGTCGGCCTCCTCAAGTAAAATACGATCCACCCGAGAGTCTATAGTTCGAGCTCCAATCTCAATACCGAGGTAACTAGGGTACCTAGTTCGCTAAACCAGATAGCCTAGAGGATGTAGAGAGTGATTATGGATTGTTTAGTCTCAAAAACCCTAGGTTTCTCAACACATGAGACAATTAGGGTTTGAGGAAGAAGAAGAGAGCTCTTGAGGAGAGCGGGTGTTGAGGATAATAATGAAATGAAGATGGATAAGTCTTGTGATGAATGAAGCATACAACAACAACAACTGAGCCTTTTATCCCAAGCATATGGGGTAGGATACATGAACCAACATGAGAATCACGCCGGGTCCAGCACATGAATCCTTCGCCTCCACTCACTCCTATCGAACAATATACTTTCATCGAGTCCTTTGGCAACCATATCGTTTCGTATCATCTCCATCCATGTTTTCTTCGGTCTCCCTTTTGCCCTTTTGCCATTGCCCATATCGAGAGTATCTAATCGTCGAACCGGTGCTTCCATAGGTTTGCGTCGCACATAACCAAACCATCTTAGCCGGTTTTCCCGTATCTCCTCCTCCACAGGTGCTACACCAACTTTTGCACGAATATCCTCATTTAGCACCTTATCTTTTCTAGTGTTACCGCACATCCAACGAAGCATGCGCATCTCCGCTACGTGCATCTTCTGTGTATGATGCATCTTAGGAGCCCAGCATTCTGTACCATATAATAAGGCATGCCGAATAGCGCTCCGATAAAACTTCCCTTTCAATTTTAACGGAAAGTTACGATTGCACAAAATCCTTGTTGCACTCTTCCATTTCAACCAACCAGCTTGGATCCTTTGATTAACATCACTATCGATCTCCCCATTCTTTTGGATGATGGAACCTAGATATCTAAACTGGTCGCTAGGTGATATCTCTTGCCTTTTCAATATTATACCAATATGGTTTTGACTTCTCTGGTTACTAAATTTGCAATGCATATATACTGTCTTGGACCTGCTCAATCTGAATCCCCGAGATTTCAATATTTGCCTCTATAATTCCAATTTGGCATTAACCCCTGCTTTCGTCTCATTTATTAGAACAATATCATCAGCGAATAGCATACACCAATGTAGCTCATCTTGGATAGTTCTAATAAGCTCATCCATCACGATGGTAAACAGGAATGGACTTAATGCAGATCCTTGATGTAAACCAATTTTAATCGGAAAATCACTCGTTAAGCCGCCGCAAGTTCTGACATTTGCCACTACTCTATCCTACATATCCTCGATTATGTCAATATACTTGACGGGGACCCCCTTCTTCATCATTGTCCCCCATAATACCTCTCTAGGTATCTTGTCGTACGCTTTTTCTAAATCAATAAATATCATATGCAAATCTCTTCTCCTCTCTCGAAAACGCTCGACAAGTTGACGAAGCAAATGAATAGCCTCTGTCGTCGATCGTCCAGGCATGAACCCAAACTGGTTCTCTGTTATCTTAATATCCTTTCTTAGTCTGTGTTCAATCACTCTCTCCCAAAGTTTCATGATGTGACACATAAGTTTTATTCTACAGTAGTTTGAGCAACTTTGAATGTCACCCTTGTTCTTGTAGATAGGTACAAGGATACTTTTCCTCCATTCATTTGGCATCTTTTTTGTCTGCCAAATCTTATTAAACAGATCTGTCAGCCATTTAGCGCCTATTTCTCCTAAGCATCTCCAAATCTCGATAGGAATCCCGTCAGGATCAACCGCTTTTCTTAAACTCATTCTGTTCAAAGCTTTTTTAACCTCAGGTAGTCTTATTTTACGCATGAAATCACGGTTTATATCTTGAGATTGAATGACAAGTCCATCCAAATTCTTAGTAAAGCTCTCATTGAACAATTTGTCAAAATAATCTCTCCATCTTTCCTTGATATTCTCATCTCGAACTAAAACCTTCTGATTTTCATTTTTGATACACTTCATCGCACATAAGTCTCTAGTCTTCCTTTCCTGCATCCGAGCAATCCGGTATATATCATTTTCAGCCTTTTTACTGTCTAATTTCTCGTACACCTCCTTGTAGACCTTAGATTTAGTTTCCCGAACAGCTTTCTTAACTTCTTTTTTAGCCATTTTATACTTCTCAAATCTCTCCACATCTCTACTTTTCTTCAAATCTTTATAAGAATCTCTTTTAATTTTAATAGCATCATTTACTTCTTCATTCCACCATGATGTGTCCTCAGATGGTGGAACACCGCCTCTCGACTCACCAAGTATATCTTTAGCTACCTTCTTGATACAACTAGCCATTTTGTTCCATGTTCTGTCTGAATCATCTTCCGACTGCCAATCCGCTTCTTGGACTACACGATCTATAAAAGCCTTTTGGTTACCTTCTTTCAATCGCCACCATTTAATTCTAGGCTCTACCTTACGTCTAATCTTCCTAGGTCCTCTTCTAAATCGAAAATCTAAAACTAAAAGTTTATGTTGGGTGGTTACACTCTCACCTGGCACTACCTTACAATCGATACAACAACCTCTATCTATTCTTCTCGTCAGAAAAAAGTCTATTTGACTAGCACTTGATCCGCTCCTAAAAGTGATAAGGTGGGACTCTCTTTTCCTAAATCAGGTGTTTGCTAAGATCAAGTCATAAGATAAGACAAAATCTAGAATTGAGTCACCTACTTCATTCCTTTGTCCAAAACCAAAACCTCCATGGATAGTATCAAACCCACTACGACTAGTAGCTACATGTCCATTAAGATCACCACCAATAAATAACTTCTCTCCATTAGGTATACTTTGCACCATCTCGTCTAAATCCTCCCAGAATAGATGCTTACTAGCGTCATCAAGACCTATCTGTGGTGCATAAGCACTAATAACATTAAGGATCTCTTCACCTAAAATAAGCTTAACCAGTAAAATTCTATCACCTTTTCTCCTAATCTCAACTACATCCTCAAGCAACCGTCTAGCTATGATTATGCCTACCCCATTACGATTTTTATCTCTACCCGTATACTAAAACTTATAACCCCAAGGCTCTATGATTCTACTCTTTTCACCTACCCACTTAGTTTCTTGCAACCACATAATACCAACTCTCCTCCTAATCATCACTTCCACTAATTCTATTAGTCTACCCGTAAGGGAACCTATGTTCCAGGAAGCTAGACGGATCCTATGAAACCTTTGCTTATTTGTCACTATACCCGGGGTCCGATGTAGCGCGTCGTTTCTGGACGATGACCCTTGCTTATTTGTCACTACACCCGGGGTCCGATGTAGCGTGCCATTTCTGGACGACGACCCTTGCTTATTTGTCACTACACCCGGGGTTCGATATAGCGCGCCGTTTCTGGACGACGATCTAGAAGCCCTTGTATATTTAACACTACACCCGGGATCCGATGTAGCACGTCGCTGAGTAGGGGACGCTCCAACGATATTCTTATTATGGTTCATGTCATAGAATGTGACAAAGTTTTATGTTGGCTATCACAAGCCTACCACAACCCTCATCCTTTTTCATCCGGACTTGGGACCGGCAACGGTGGGTTTATGAATGAAGCATACAATAATTCACAAATGGAAATATCAAGCATGCTTCAATAATCACTAGATGAGTCACCCCATGAGTCACCCCAAGTAGCCAGGCTTCATTTAATGAAAAACCACACCCCTTACCTCCACCTCATTAACCATTTAACATAAATGGTAATACAAGAAATGAGGTGTCCTCTTCTAGAAGAATTCTTGCAAAAATTACATGAATAAACCTCACCCTATATACATACTCGTATCCGTATTACGAAAAATATGAATACAAAGAGACGAAACTAATCCAATAATCTAATACTAGGACCCGGCTTAAACTAAACCCCACTAGTATTATCCGTCCGAACATGATCCGTGCACAAGTACACGTATATGTTCGAACCTTATCGTAAACCCATACGAGCTCTACATCGTTTCTCCCAAAGCAGGGAAACCCTCTGTGTGGGACTCTAAAGACTCGATAGTACGGTGGCAGTAGGTTTAACCACAAGCACGTCAGCGGTACTAGTTGCACGTAATAGCTACCCAGATTTCTGTCGATAAGAAGGCCGATGAGCAAACTCATCTGAACTCCTACTGCGCCTATCTGTGACAATCTCCGTACAGTCCGGTCTGTTCGTCTAAGAGTATCGCATATCGGGCCTAGGAGCGGTAGCCGTCAGATCCCTAATAGCGCAATAAGTCGTGCCGGAGTAGAGCCCAAAACACTCTGAGAAACTACTGGAGTACCTACTAGTAAATCTCGCTTGCCCTGGCCAGGGACTTTGTGTAATGGCTTTCCGAACACAGCGCGATATCAACCCCCAATACCGGGAGAGACGGATCCTATCTAACCACTACTGCCTCCAAGTGCTTCGGAACTGTACCCAACTACTACCTGTTTGCTCGACTCCTATGAGCCGTGGTAGGGTAGTAATCTAAGAACAATGGGAACACACTCGAGGCGAAGTAGCGATGCCAAGTCAACGAACTAAGCTGTACTCATGTCACTTGGGAACTGCTACCTGACGATAGGAATAGTACCAACCAGCAGTTCCCCATGAGTCCATCCAGTGTACTCATAACCTAATGAACACCTGCATACTATCTCCAGTACAACGTACTAATGGCTGTGGGACAGACCATCTCCCCTGCTGGGATAAGAAGCGTATACACTAGTTTACTCTGGAGTATCGATGCCCTGTCTCGATAATCCTACGACTAGGGACCTGTATAAGGATGTGCTTATAGACTACCCAGCCCCTACTAGTGTGACTGCTATCACAACGCTGGTAGTCAAGCAAAGATCTTAAGGGCTCTACCAATATATATTAGCGATACGTTAAAAGAAACATATACACATATTGAGATAGAATCAAACCAAGTAGCATACTACTATATTGAGCAAGAATGTTAATACATCCGTGTATATCCCAAGCTTCCAAAATATAATATACAAACCAGTATGATACAATAATGGCCTCTAGGGCATATATCACTAACAATCTTCCACTTGCACTAAGGCCATGTATTTGCATATCGCAGACCTATCATCTTGAATAGCCTCTCGAACTGTGTCTGAGGGATGTCCTTTGTGAGTGGATCTGCAGTGTTATTCTTCGTGTCTACTCTCCGCACCTCGATCTCCCGGTGATCAACGATCTCCCTGATCAGGTGATACCGCTTCAAGATATGTCTGGACTTCTGATGGGACCTGGGTTCCTTCGCTAAAGCTATAGCCCCGTTGTTGTCACAATACAGAGGTATTGGATCAACAATGGACGGAACCATCTGAAGTTCTGTTAAGAACTTCCTCATACAGACTTCTTCTTTTGCGGCGTCACAAGCAGCAATATACTCCGCTTCCATCATCGAGTCAGCAACGGTGTCCTGCTTGGAGCTCTTCCAACAGACCGCCCCTCTATTGAGGGTAAAGACATAACCCGACATGGACTTGGAGTCATCTTTGTCACTCTGGAAGCTGGAGTTAGCAAAGGCCTCGATATGGAGATCTTTTCTGCCGTACACCAAGAACATCTACTTAGTCCATCTCAGGTACTTAAGAATGTTCTTTACTGCTATCTAGTGCTTCTCTCCAGGGTTTGACTGGTACCGGCTTACCACGCTTAGTGCGTAAGCAACATTTGGTCTCGTACACAATATCGCATACATTATAGAGCCTACCGCAGAAGCGTAGAGTATAATAGACATGCGATCCCTTTCCAAATCAATCTTGGGAGACATCTATTTGGAGAGGATGATTCCGTGACAAGTCGGTAGATTACCGCGCTTTGAATTCTCCATACTGAATCTTTTAAGTATGGTGTAGATGTACCTGGACTGTGAAAGTCCCAACATTCTCTTATATCTATCACGATAGATCTGAATCTCCAGAATATATGAGGCATCACCCAGGTCTTTCATGCAGAACCTTTGTGACAAGAATCCTTTGACTGATTGTAGCATAAGAATATCATTTCCTATCAAGAGAATGCCATCCACGTACAAGACGAGAAATACCACAGTTCTCTCTACAATCTTACTATAGATGTATGGTTCATCTGGATTTTTGATAAAGTCAAATCCTTTGACCGTCTCATCAAAACAGATGTTCCAACTCCGCGATGCCTGCTTTAATCGATAAATGGACTTAAGCAACTTGCACACTTTCCCGCTGCTACCACTCTGAATGAAACCCTCTGGCTGATCCATATAGATGCACTCTTCCAAATTTCCATTTAGAAAAACGGCCTTTACGTCCATCTGCCAAATCTCATAATCGTAGAAGGCAGCAATGGCAAGAAGGATCCGAATGGATTTGAGCATAGCCACTGGAGAAAAGGTTTCATTATAGTCCAAACCAGGTCTTTAACGAAAACCTTTTACAACAAGTCTAGCCTTATAGGTTTCAACCTGTCCATCTACACCAATCTTCTTTCTGAAGATCCATTTGCAGCCTATGGGTTTTACCCCTTCTGGAGTAATGTCCAAAGTCCATACTTTTTTGGTGCACATGGACTCCATTTTGGTCCACATTGCATCCAGCCATTTTACCGAGTCTCTGCTCTGAAAGGCTTACTGGAAACTAGTTGGCTCATCATCATCAATGATGCAATCCTCTCTATCCCCATTTATGAGAAAACCGTAGTATCTCTCGGACGGATGAAACTGGCTACTAGTCCTGCGGAGTGGTGCGGAGATGTTCGGTTCTTTTGAAACTTCTGGTTCCACCATACTTTCAGTAATAACTTGTGCTTCTGGAATTTCTTCCAGTTCTAATGCGCTCCCACTTATCATTTTTTCCAAAAATTGATTTTCCAAAAAGTGGGCATGCCGAGAAACAAAAACCTTTTGTTCCTCTGCGTAATAGAAAAGATACCCCGTGGAGTTATTTGGCTATCCCACAAACTTACACAGTACTGAGCATGCCTCGAGCTTGTCCGCATGCTGCTTTTTTACAAAAGCTGGACATCCCCATATCTTCAGATACTGAAAATAGGGTTTCTTCCCATTCCACATCTGATATGGTGTGGTAGGTATAGTCTTGGTAGGAACCTTGTTCAAAAGATATGCAGCTGATTCTTGTGCATAACCCCAGAAGGATCGTTGCAACTCAGCGTTACTCATCACGGAACGTACCATATCCAATAAGGTTCTGTTCCGTCTTTCCGATACACCGTTGTGTTGAGGTGTGTATGGAGGAGTAAGATGAGAGAGAATTCCATTCTCTTTTAAATAACCCAGGAACTCGGCACTTAAGTATTCACCACCTCGATCAGAACTAACTGTCTTGATACTTTTGCCTGTTTGTTTTTCCACTTCATTCTTATATTCCTGGAATTTCTCAAAGGCCGCGGATTTATGTTTCATCAAGAATACATGTCCATACCTTAAGAAATCATCCGTGAAAGTAATGAAATAGGAATAACCCCTTCTTGCATGTGTAGACATTGGTCCACACACATCGCTGTGTATGAGTCCCAAGAGCTCGCTCGCTCTTACTCCGTGTCCAGTGAACGGAGTCTTTGTCATCTTTCCTTTGAGACATGGTTGACAAGTTGCATAAGACTGATATTCGAACGGATCCAAATATCCCTCTTTATGTAACTTCGTCAACCGTGTTTCATTGATGTCACCCAGTCTACAATGCCATAAGAAAGCCTGATTTAATTCTGGAGACATTCTTTTAAGTGTGTTCTGGACGTTGAAAACCAGAGCTTGATTTAATACATATATACCGTTATTTAGTGTACTTGACATAATCAAAGCTTGATTTAGGTGGATGTGGACCACATCGCTTACAAATGTAAAATCATAATCTTCTTTAGAACGTAAAGATACAAATATAATATTACAAGCTAGATTAGGTACACACAAACAGTTATGCAAAATCAATATCTGCTCACTTGTCAATCCTAGGTAATATTCCCCTACGGATACAGCGTCCACGCTCATTCCGTTAGCAAGCCTGAGAGTCATATCACCTTCCTCGATAACTTTACGGTTTCTTAAAACCTGTAATGAATTACAGATATGATATCCTGATCCGGTATCCAATACTCAGGAAGCAGAGTTAATTGACATACAGTTTTCAATCATAAACACACCCGAAGCCGAAACCACAACGTGCTTCGAATCCTGATTTCTAGCTTTCTAAGACTTGCAGTCCTTCTGCCAATGGCCTATCCCGTGACAATAAAAACATTCCTCCTTCCCTACTGTTAGCCCCGAAACTTTTGCCCTGTCCTTTCCCTCTACCTTACTGACACCGCCTATCGGCTTGGTGGAGGCCTTCTTCTTCTCTCCCTTGGCTTTCGCCTTGGATCTAGAAGAGGAAGATTCTCCAATGAGCAGAGCGGGTGATTCCTGTAGGGTGCCCTCAGTTCTCCTCAATATGTTGAGGAGTTCTGGAAGTGAAACTTCTTTCCCTTGAATGTTAAAATCCAAGATAAACTGGGCGTAAGTGGAGGGGAGCGACTGTAGAATCAAGTCAGTATATAACTCGTTCTCTAAAGTGGTCCCAAGGTCAGCGAGCTCTTTAATATAGCTAATTATCGTAAGGACGTGGTCCCCTACAGATGACCCGACAGCCAACCTTACCTGAATCAATTCCTTCGAGGTCTCATATCTTGCGATACGAGATTGCTCTCTATATAATACTTTGGTATGGAGGAAGATGGAAGCTAAGTCCATCTTCTCGTGTTGCTTTTGGTGTTCATAATCTGTTGAGGCTAACACGAGCCATTTGGCTCTCGCACAGTCTTTTTCCCATGTCTTACGAATATTAACACCAGCGACGGTGGAATCTGGACCTGGGACGGCGGGGGTTTTAGTAGTAAGAAGGTAGTCCAGCTTGTCAAAGGTAATGGCCATCTGGACATTGCTTAGCCAATCATAATAGTTTGGTTCAGTCAATTTATTATCTAGCAGTAACCTAAGCCCGGTCATTTTATTCGCTGCAGTCAAGATCGAGAGAGAGAGAGAGAGAGAGAGAGAACACTTAGCATGACGCTCTTACAAGTTTAGATTGGTTATTAGTTTATCTAAACAGGATGGCTCCCACTGTTTCTTGAATCCTTCCTCAAACCATAAAAGAAGAATTAGTCAGGATTAATCTCACCCTACAATACTTGCTTAACCTTTCGGCCAGGCTGGTGTTGGTACTTCAAGAGATGTTTTCCAACGCTTTCGCGAAGTTTCTTAATTACAAAACCTCTTTTTCCTGAAGGCGTAGCCCCACTAACACCGTTCTAGACACCTACTTTGTTTATAGCATTGATTGTTTAGTGAAAAATTCTCCCGAGGAGTAGCGAATACTCATAGTAGGATCGAGATCCAAATATCATCGTGTGAAAACCTTGAAGGAATCCTACCAAAATCATCACACTCCAAATGGTATGTAACACTAGAAAGTTTCAATTTCCTTAGAAACTCCCGATGTGGATTTTCCCCCCAAGCTCTTATGACCTTGACGAAGGCCTACATATTATAAGTCGCAAGTAAAGTTCTACCCATCATTGTCCAGGTTAATTTGAACCCATCCATAAATACTTTTGACGAAGGCCAAAATAGTAGTACGACTGTCCAAAACCAATTCATCTATCTATGCTACAGATAAATAACCAGCAGCTACCAATCATTATGCCTTAGCGAAGGTCAAAATACATAGCTTGAATATTACTGAATACCCATCTGAAATGACGGAGGGCTATGAATGGTTTTGGCGAAACCATGAATGTAGTGAACTTGATATAATCGAAGGAACCATGATAGCTTTTAAAGGAGTGGTTTAAGCTCCACATTTAAAAATTGCATTTTGAAAAAACCGAGTGGTTTTGAAACTGTTCTAACAATTCAGCTTTGGTTTGTTTGCTTTGCAGTAATCAATTAATGCAGTCCCATCATTTACACTTATCATTGCAGAAAGAAACAAAAATACAACGTACGGTTATGCCATCCGCATTCGCCACGAGATCCTGTCATACACTGTTAGGTTACTTAACTAATGACAGAGCGGGGGATGGACTAGCGCGGGTGCAAAACATAAGCAACGTCTATTATTTAGCATATATATAAATATCCATTCGTCTCATGCAATAATAGGCATTCCAGATCACAGATGAACATATTGGATATACTAGGAATTCCGCGTTTCGTTTAAACCTATAACGAAAGAAGGATTCCACGGTCGTGATGAATAGCTAAACCCCACCCTAGACCCCTATGGGTGCGGCAAACTACCCTCCAAATTCCCGAAGTGAAGCAACCTCCCTCAGTAAAATGAGTAGGCCACTCGGCACTTCAAGAATCCGGTAGTTTGTGCACCCCACCTTGGGTTATCATAGGAGCAAAAACAGTAAAATAAATAATACAACGGTGGCTACAACCTCAACCCGTATGTACACCGCAAAATAATATTATATCACCTTACAAATTTATATCAAATGAAAGAAAAGAAAACACTCTTCTCACATCCCCCGGCTATTCATCCAGGACGATCCAATACTCTATATCCATAAACCATCACAATACAAATATGTGCAACCCCAACTAATCGACGTATAGAAATTAGCGAAGGTTTACGAACACATATACACATCACAAATCTTGTAAAGTAACCCACGATGTTATAAAATCAGCGCACAATTAGCGAACGAAACTAATTTTTCAAGACCATGAAAAACTGTCCACTAAAGTCACCAAAAAATTTGTTTTAAGCCAATCCGGGAGTTGAAACGAACTCGAAACCCGTCCAAACCTTCACGGAGGCGAGGGGGTAAAAATTAAGTATCGATCCGAGGGCCTAGAGGGGTACCCACCCCCGGGGGCCACCACGAGGTGGCCCCCAAGGTAAGGCCGACCCGAGAGCACCCATTTGGGGTGCTCTCAGGTCACCACTCCAAGGCCACCTTGTAGTGGTCTTGGGGGGTAGGCCCGGCCTTTGTTCCCCCCGAGGTATCCTCAGGGTGCCCATGCTCCACCCCACGGATTTTCAGTGCAAACCGTGAGCCCGCGGGGTGTGTAAACATCTTAAAACAACTTTTTTCGGTACTGTTTTTGTCGGCAGTCCGTGCGTGAAAAAAACGACGGATTTTAAACGTCATTACAAGCTATCTAAGGCTTATGGAGATGCTTTGATACCAATGTTAGTCGATGTCGTGCACCCCACGGGTTCGCGGGGAAGCGGAATACGCAAAAAACAATTTTTACGGGCTTCGCAACACCGACTTGAACCCAGGATCGACCATAAACCCTAGCTAGCACAACTACCATGAGGTTTAACTACTCGAAAGGAAGTTATACCTCGTACTATCAACTCCTTCGGGTCTTTTTGTTCTCCTCCTCCTTGTCTTAAGCTCCTCGAAGTGTACGGATCATGCTTGCTAGGTCGGCCTCCTCAAGTCAAAGACGATCCACCCGAGTGTCTATAGTTCGAGCTCTAATCTCAATACCGAGGTAACTAGGGTATCTAGTTCGCTAAACCAAATAGCCTAGAGGATGTAGAGAGTGATTATGGATTGTTTAGTCTCAAGAACCCTAGGTTTCTCAACACATGAGATAATTAGGGTTTGAGGAAGAAGAAGAGAGCTCTTGAGGATAATAATGAAATGAAGATGGCTAAGTCTTGTGATGAATGTAGCATACAATAATTCACAAATGGAAATATCAAGCATGCTTCAATAGTCACTAGATGAGTCACCCCATGAGTCACCCCAAGTAACCATGCTTCATTTAATGAAAAACCACACCCCTTACCTCCACCTCATTAACCATTTAACATAAATGGTAATATAAGAAATGAGGTGTCCTCTTCTAGAAGAATTCTTGCACAAATTACAAGATACCCCTCACCGTATATACATACCCGTATCCGTATTCCGAAAAATTACGAATACAAAAAGATGAAACTAATCCAATTATCTAATACTAGGATCCGGATTAAACCAAATCCCACTAGTATTATCCGTCTGAACATGATCCGTGCACAAATACACGCATATGTTCGAATCCTGTCGTAAAACCATACGACCTCTACATCGTTTCACCTGAACCAGGGAAACCCTCTGTGTGGGACTCTAAAGACTCGACAGTACGCTGGCAATAGATTTAACCACAAGCACGTCAGCGGTATTAGCAGCACGTAACGGCTACCCAGGTATCTGTCGATAAGAAGGCCGATGAGCAAACTCGTCCGAACTCCTACTGAGCCTATCTGTGACAATCACTGTACAGTCTGGTCTGTTCATCTAAAAGTATCGCATATCGGGCCTAGGGGTCGGCAGCCGTCAGACCCCTAATAGCGCAATAAGTCATGCCAGTGTAGAGCCCAAAACACCCTAAGAAACTACTAGAGCACCTACTAGTAAATCTCATTTTCCCTGGCCAGGAACTTTGTGTAATGGCTTTCCGAATACAGCGTGATATCAACCTCCAATACCAGGAGAGATGAATCCTATCTAACCACTACTGCCTCCAAGTGCTTCGGGACTGCACCCAATTACTACCTGTTTGCACGACTCCTATGAGCCGTGGTAGGGTAGTAACCTAAGAACAGGGCGAAGTAGCGATATCAAGTCAACGGACTAAGCTGTACTCATGTCACCTGGGAACTGCTACCTGACGATAGGCATAGTACCAACCGGCAGTTCCCCGCGAGTCCTTCCATTGTACTCATAACCTAATGAGCACCTGCATACTATCTCCAGTACGACGTACTAATGGCTGTGGGACATACGATTTCCCCTGCTGGGATGAGAAGCGTATATACTAGTCTACTCTGGAGTATCGATGCCCTGTCTCGATAATCCTATAACTAGGGACCTGTATAAGGATGTGCTTATAAACTACCCAGCCCCCACCAGTGTGACTGCCATCACAACGCTGGTAGTCAAGCAAACATCTTAAGGCCACTACCAATATGTATTAGCAATACGTTAAAAGAAATATATACACATATTGAGGTAGAATCAAACCAAGTAGCATACTACCATATTGAGCAAGAATGCTAATATATCCGTATATATCCCAAGCTTCCAAAATGTAATATACAAACCAGTACGATACAATAATGGCCTCTAGGGCATATATCACTAACACGATCGGGAGACAAACTTGATATATCTTCCGGGAATACATCCTCGAACTCTCGAACTACCTCTGGCTTCGATTCTTCTGCTTGCAACGCTGCAACCTCTGCCTTATTTGGTTTTGCTTTGTATACGCTAGGTTCTAAGGTATGGTCTCCACTCTTGAAATAGAACACTGGATGATCTGGTATTCGAACACTACCATCCTTTGGCGACAATCGATGGTAGTGAAGAAAGTTCCCTGCCAGTCCAATCCCAAGACTACGTCGAAGTTTGGTATGTCTAGCACCTTGAATTCCGCAAAAAATTCTCGACTGTAGACGACCACTGGATACAGATCGTATCCCAAACTTGCTTTTAGAATGCCGTTCCCTGAACAAACATTCCAGCTGGATAAGAGCGGTTTAACTGGGATCGCATGAGTTCGGACGAACCGTTACGACATAAAGCAATGTGATGCCCCAGTGTCGAAGAGTGCTAGAGCAGGTAGGGAGGCTACTAAGATTGTACCTAAGTTGTGTGGGATAGGTTTAGGTATAACATATATAATATGATTACGAATTGAAATGAATTGAAAGAGAATAGGGAAGGGATTTACCAGTGTTAACCAGTCCCGTAGCTATGGCCTCTTCGACCGACATGGTGAATGTGTTGGGTTTCTTATCACTCTCACTATATTTTCTAAGGCATCTAGCATGCAATTTTAAAAATCTAGAGTGCTAGAAAACCCTAAACCAAGGATCTAACTAGAGGATTAGGGTTATAACTAACATGTAAACAACTTTACACTAAGTGAAATGGGAATACAACCTTTGTAGACCGGTTCTTCACTTCTAAAGCTCCGTGTAGTAGTCCCTTTTGCTCTAAGTAGTGGTGTCCCAGACTCTTCTTTGGCTCCAATAGGTGAAAGTAACGAGCTTGCTCAAGGATCTTCGAGGCCGAAGATGATCTACGTCGAAGAATCACTAACTCAAGATATCTCTTCACTAATTGATAAACTAGCGAAGAAACAACTTATGCTAAATGGCTAGTTTGGTATAGATTGGTGAAGTAGGAATTTTGCTCACTTTAAAATAATTTTTCTCTCTTTCTTTTCTTTTCTCACTCAAAGCTAGAGAGCAAAACGGAGGAGATGAATAAAATGAACAAGTGATCAACTAATGAACCGTGGGTGAGAAAATATCATATATAACTTATGTAGAGACTTAACTAAGGCTAAAGATAATGGTTATGTTAATAAATATCTAAGATAAAACAAAATTAGTGGACTAAGTCAAGCTTTCCACAAGCTTCTCCAAGCTTCACAAGACATGAAAAATTTCCACCTAATTTTTATTTTCCCTTAATAATTAAAACCCCACATTATTTTAAGTATGGTATGAGTCTCATACACCCAAGTCCAATGTATCATCTAGCATGACACAAAATACATACATTAACATATATCACATATATATTAAATGTATAAAGAGAAACCATTTTCTTAAGTGAGCTAATATTAGTTAATGTATATTAATATATCAAATATATAATTACACATTAAATTATTAAATCAATACTTGATTTAATAACCCGGTTGTATCGCATACAACCGACTAATATCATTTATATGCATATCACATATACATATAACATATCATTGAATCAACACTTGATTCAACAATCCGGTTATATCACATATAACCTGTATCGCGAGATTGGAATGCGGTATCATATACACGTATTAATCACGGTCCCGTACATATCACATATGTGCCATACTTCGTTTCACATGAGCTAGGGAACCTCTGTGTAGGACTCTAATGACTCGTCAATACGCCGGCAGTAGGTGATGCTCATATCAGTCACCCATAAGCCGTCAGCGGTACTAAATGGACGTAACGGCTACCCGGGTATTGAGCAATTTGAGGATCAACAAGCAAGCTTGTCCATACTCCTGTGAATCCAATAAGTAACACTACCGTACAGTCAGGTCTCTTCGTCTGATATGTCGCATATCGAGTCTAGAGGAGGTAAACGTCAGACCCCAGTAACTTAATAAGTCATGTCGATATGAGGCTCATAACGAGTCGAGAAACTACTGATAACACTTACCAGTAAATCTCCGTATCAGCCCTAGCCAGGGACTTCCTGTTATGGTCAATCGAGCACAGCGCAACATCAACCCCCAATACCGGGAGAGACGAATCCCCTCCTATCGCTCATTGCCTCCATGTGACTCGGGACTGTACCCAAAAACCACCATTTTGCATGCTCTCTTAAACGTGGTAAGGTGGAAATCAAAGCACAGTGGGAATCACACAAGACTCTATGACGATCTCAGGTCTACAGACTAACCTGTACCAGTGTCACCAGAGAACTGCTATCTGACGTTAGGTATAATACCATCCAGGAGTTCTCGGTGAGTCCTGTTCAGTGTACCCAGTCTCCATTGAGCACCCGTATACCATCTTCGATGTCAAACACTAATTGATATTGGATCATCCATCGCCCATCAAATGGGTCAAGAAGCGTATATGCTAGTCTACTCCGGAATATCGATGCCCCGTCTCGATACACCCTCGACTAGGAACAATTAAAAGATGAAATTATAGACTACCCTGGCCCCACTAGTATGATCTGCATCATAATCCTGGTAGTCAAGTATACATCCAAAGGGCTTTATCAACTTGTAAGAGAAAGACAGTATTACAATACAAGTCTACATGTTAAGATAAAGAGCAACCAGATAGGATACTATCATGTCGAGCAAGAAAGTCCTCTCTATATATGTCCAAGCATCCACTATAATATACAATCTTGTACAATAATGGCCTCTAGGGCATACATACAACTAACAATCTCCCACTTTCACTGAGGCCAGTTGTTGTAGTATCTCATTCCCAACATCCCGAAGAGTCTCTCAAATTGTATCTGGGGTATGGCCTTCATGAGTGGATCCGCCGTGTTATTATTCGTTTCAACTCTCTTGACCTCGATCTCCCATCGATCAACTATCTCCCGGATCAGGTGATACCGCCTCAGAATATGCCTGGATCGCTGATGGGACCTGGGTTCCTTGGCCAAAGACACTGCTCCATTGTTATCACAATACAAAGGTATTGGATGCTCAATGGATGGAACCACACCAAGTTCGGTTATGAACTTCTTCATCCAGACAGCCTCTTTGGCGACGTCGTTGGCAGCGATGTATTCAGCCTCTATCATCAAGTCTGCTATGGTTTCTTGCTTGGAACTCTTCCAACAATCCGCCCTCCATTGAGGGTGAAGACAAAAACCGAGACTGACTTAGAGTCATCCTTATCACTCTGGAAGCTCGAGTCGGTAAAGGACTCCACTTGGAGTTCACCGTTACCATACACCAAGAACATTTCTTTAGTCCTTCTCAAGTATTTAAGAATGTTCTTCACAGTTGTCCAGTGATTCTCCCCAGGATCTGATTGATACCTTCTTACAACACCCAGTGCGTACGCTACATCCGGTCGGTTACATAACATCGCATATATGATAGACCCGACTGTCGAAGCATAGGGTATACCTTGCATGCGAGCCCTCTCCAAATCAGTCTTGGGGGACATCTCTTTAGAGAGAGTGATTCCTGAGATCGTGGGTAAATTCCCACGCTTGGAATCCTCCATACTAAAGCTCTTTAGTATGGTGTGAATGTACCTGGATTGGGACAATCCCAGCATCCGTTTAGATCTATCTCTATAGATCTTAATCCCTAGGATGTAGGAGGCATCACCCAGATCCTTCATGGAGAATCTTTGTGATAAGAAGAGCTTGACCGAGTGCAGCATAGGAATATCATTTCCTATCAAGAGTATGTCATCCACGTACAATACGAGGAAGACGACCTTACGCTCTACAACCTTCTTGTATATACAAGGTTTATCTACGTTCTTGATGAAGTCAAACTCTTTGACTGTCACATCAAAATAGATGTTCCAACTCCGCGATGCCTGCTTTAACCCGTAGATTGATTTAAGCAGCTTGCATACCTTTCCGCTGCTCCCATTGTCCATGAAGCCCTCTGGCTGTGTTATATGCACGCTCTCTTCTAAATCACCATTTAGAAAAGCGGTCTTGACGTCCATATGTCCAAGCATCCACTATAATATACAATCATGTACAATAATGGCCTCTAGGGCATACATACAACTAACAGAATACTTGGCGTCGCATCACTTTCCTCTGTGCCTGGTTAAACACTCGGCGTTGGGGTTGAGTGGTCTGGATGCGGGGAGCTAGAGCTGGTAGAGCTAACTGGATAGGAGAAGCTTGGATCGCCGGTCTGGCTGGAGGGTTGTTGGGTCCTCGGTTCTGGGGGCATTCTCCAATGGCGTGAGTAGAAGACCCATAGATCAGGCACAGGCTGTTCGCCCTGCGATAATTCTTTACAAGATGCCATGTTCTTTTGCAGTAGGTACAAAAGTCTGGCCTGCTGTTAGCGAACAAACCTACTGGCCTCCGAGATGGTTTGTTAAAACCTGGCCTGGAAGAGGCCCCTCTTGTGATCTGGTGCACAGGGCGTTTCATACCGGCAGTATGCGGCCTGCTCTTCTTCTTCACAACTGCCTCATAGCGTCGGGCAGCTTTCAGAGCAAGTTCATGGGTTGAAAAATCCCCTATAGTGAGTGCAGCTTGGATTTCAGGGTCCTACCCCTAATGAAATCGCCATGCCCGGATCTCACCAGTGGGAATAAGGTGTGTAGTGAACCTGTTACGACCTTATGTTAGTAGTGTAGTGAGTGAGATCAGAAAATTGAATTTGAGACAATATCTTACCGGCTGAGCATGGTAAACTCAGCATCATATTCATCCACAGACTTGACCCACATCGAACCCTGCTATATATGGATGAACTACTGCTCCATGTCAAAACGGGCAGTCTCAGGAAAGTACTTAGCATCGAAGAGGTCTCGGAATTTTCTCCATTCTATCGGTTGTGCGATACGGCTCTCCTCAGCCTTCCACCAAACTCTAGTGTTATCGGTCGGTTGCAACTTAGCAACTCTCACCCATGAAATATCTGGCACTTGAGCTGCTGCCAGATCCTCTTCGATCTCTTGAGCCCTTTCTTCTGCCTCAAGTGGGCTCTCTTTTCCTAGAAGTGTTTTGGGTGCAGTGCCTGAAACTGCTTAACTCCGGGTGCCTCGGTTTCGGGGTGGTGCATGAGGATAGTTTTCTGTTGCTGCTGACCCTCTAATAGGCTTTTGATAGCCTCAAGCAGTACCGTTTGCTCATTGATAGGAGCTGCAATGGTAGGTGGTGGTGGTAGAGTAGACGGTGGAGTATTGCCGTTGACGTTGGTACTGATATTGTTCGGAGAGTCCATCACCTTGATATAAAAGATAGGTTATGATAGATTCAAGGAATTTGAAATGCAAGGAATGTAAATGTTTGTTGAACTCATTAATTCTTGTGGTATATTGTTTACGACTTCATGCAAAACTGACTTGCATGGGCCACCAATAAAACCTGTCATACCCCGCTTCCTAATAGATGGAAACGGTGACGTGGCAAACCCGCGGTATATTTATCCAGAGAAGGTCATTCCAAAAATAAATATACTAAGCGTATTGAAACAATAATACACAATGCAAGAATAAATTGAGACTGTAAAAATTTTTCAACAAATATCTTTATTTACATTCAACTTCCAATATTTACAAATACAAGAGTTTATGCTGGAAAGTAAATACAATAAAGAAAATGTCTAAACAAGTGGCATACATAAACTGAAGGAAAAGAAGCTAAGCTAGCCCTGTGTAGCTATCTAGTCGTAGTCCTCCTCTGTGGCTTCAATTTCCTCCATCTCAACAGTATCTGATAAACATTCCAAGAGAATAGGAAAGCAGTCATTTTCTCCGGCTCCCTGGGGCTCAAGAGAATTGATCCCGCTTAAACCTATATTTATCTATGGTCCCTAAAATATTGTTTGTATATCTCAAGGGGGTTTTATGAAAAATATTTTAATATAGTTTCAAAATAAATCTCGAGAGTGATTTATAATATTTAGGGTTTTCATGAGCATGTATTTTAATTATTGGGTTATTTTAATGATACAACCTAGCTCTTTGAAAGTTTGTGGTATTTTTATGAAAACTACTACTTTTGGAAAATTGGTGGTATTTTATTTAAAAATTTTAATCTTTCATTTTAAAAATATAGTTTCTTAATTTGTTTTTATTGAAAATACGAATTTCATAATTTTTATATAATTTTCCTAAAAATTAGTTTTTATTTGAAAAGGTCGCGTTTCTTAAAAAACCCGTATTTTTATTCCTTTCGAGACCGAATACTCCGTGAGGAGTTCTGCATCTCGCTCTACCGTCCTAAGGATGTGCGATAATCCGCACCATCCATTAGCGTATCCCCTAACGAGCGATGTAGAAGCATAATTGCCAAGGATTTCGAAATACCGATTTAAAGAAATCCGTTTCGAAACAGTGTGGTATTTTAATGAAAAGCTTATATCTTTAACTTAGCCATACATCTAGAATACCGTGCTATGGAACTATGGTGTGCGTGTGGGGTATGTCGTTATCCCGTGAAGTTTTTCTAAAGGTATTTAAAGTAATTATCGATGAGAGGGCGATACTAAAGTTCATGGTATTTTACTGAAAAAGTTTGTTATATGTTTGTTACATATGAAAATTTTGTTAAAAACTAACAACTAATTGATGTGAATAAGGTTAGGATTATTGTAGCATGTTAGATTGATCTCGTTTGCTTATCACATACCTTGCAAAGGTTAAAAAGAAAGCGATATCGGAGATAACTCTTCTTTTGTCATTTGTTTTAAAAAGTGGTTTGAGATAGAAAGAGAGAGGGATGAAGGGACTTACTGTTTTTATATGACTAAGAAGAGGCTGAAGAAACTCTCGGGGGTCGTGGTTTCATCAGAGATGGTCCGGTCGTCGAGTTTGGCTCGCTACTCTACTCGAGGGGCTTAACTCCATTTGGCACTTAGAAGTTTTTAGAGAATTTTTTTCTAGAATTTCAGAATGGTGAAGAGCTAAGGCATGTGGTGGTATTTATAGTGAAGAATTAGGGTTTGGGAATTAAAATTTTGGATTCAAAAGATATTAAATGGTGAAATGAAGAGTCTTTGTTTGATTATAGGAAAATCAAACAGTGCAGAGGAGTTAAGGGGAGATGAAGAGATAAGTGTCCAAAGCATAGTGCCCACTGGAGCTCATCAGACCGTCGGCGCCGGCCCATAGGGCAATTTGGACGGTCGGATCTCAAGGTTTTGTTTCGAGATTCGTTCCACATTGGTATTTCTGTGTTTACTCCATTTTGCGCATGTTTGATTTTTCTGAAACTTTTCATTTCCCCGTGTATTGCACGTGCAACTCTTGGGCTTCCAAAAATTAAAAAGAAAAATCAGAGAAAAAATAATCGTGTCTGATGGGAATCGAACACACATGCTACGTCACAGCAGTGTAGAGGCTTTACCAATGAGCTATAAGTTGATTCTTGCTTTTATTAAACAAATCTAACCTATAATTCTTACACAGGCTGTAATACTATTTACTGTACAATAACAAGAATTTTCTGTACAGTGATTCCAGAGTCGTTACTGTTTTCTATGCTATGAAACCCTAATCTCTAGTTCGATTCTTGTTTAGTATACTTAGCTCTCTAGAATTTTTAAAATTTACTTACTTTTGTTAAAACCCTAGTGGAGGTGCTAAGAGATACTTACAGTTGTCAACCAAGTGAGCGGCGACTACAAGATATATAAGCCCGAGTTAGCTCGATACAGAAGACGGGTGGTGGAACTCACGAAACAGTTCAGTCACATTGAACTAACGAGAGTCCCTAGGGCATTGAACGGAAAAGCCGACGTATTCGCTCGCCTAAAAGAAGAGCTGGCTGATCCCGACATAGATGAAATTTTGATCACAGTTAAAAGCCGGCAAATTCTGCCCCCTGTCTTTTTACGAAAAGAAGAAAGCGCAGAACAAAAGTGCAATCCTGCCGAAGAAGTTTTGATCATTCAAGACGAGCCCGATTGGAGAGAGCCCTTCAGAGAGTACCTCTGATACATCAAGTTGCCCGAAGAAAAATTTGCAAGGGTTCAGCTGAAAAAGATAGCTCTTCGATACGTGTTTGTAAATAATATGCTATACCGCATATTATATGACCAACTCTGGCTCAGGTGTCTATCATCGGCCGAAACCCAAAAAGTCATGAAAGAAGTTCACTCGGGCGTCTGCGGAGCTCTCCAATCTGTCCCTAAAATAAGGCTTCAAATTAAACGGTTTGGATATTACAAGCCTACCATGATAAGGGATTGCGAAGAGCATGCAAAGAGATGCCATCTCTGCCAAATTCACGGTGACTTCATTCGCAAGCATCCCAATCTGCTGCCTCCTACGGTGGCGTCAGGCCCTTCAAAGTTTACGGCACCGACATAGTTGGTCCAATTGATCCTCCGTCATCCAAAGGCCACCAGTTCATATTGGCCGCAACTAACTACTTCTCCAGATGGGGTGAAGCTGTCCCACTAAAAAATGTCAAGACAGAAGATATTCTGACATTCTTCCGGCATAATATTCTATACCGCTTCGGTACACCTAGAAGTATCATTTCTGACAGCGGGCCTTCTTTTAAGAGTTTCAAAGTCTCAAGGTTCGCTACTCAGAATAAGATAAACTAGAGATATTCCTCCATCTATAATCCAAGAGCTAATGGGCTAGCCGAAACCTTCAATAAAACTCTATGCAAGCTCCTGAGGAAAAATGCTTCAGCCAACAAGAGAGACTAGAATCTCATGCTCCACGAGATGTTGTGGGCATATAGTACCATGCATCACACTCCAAATCAGTCTACTCCATACTCATTACTCTTGGGAATGGAGGCAATCCTCCCCCTCGAAATCGAAGTTCCAAACCTAAGAATGGCCATCCAGCACGAGTTGACGGAGGAGGAAAAAGTTCTCCTTCGGCTCGATGAGCTCGACGCTCTCGAAGAAAAGAGGCTCACAGTACAGCAAAATCTGGAGGTGTACTGAGCTCAAATGTCACGGGTCTATAACAAGATGATCCGTCTCCGTGCTTTCAAGAAAGGTGAATTGGTGTTGGTCCTCAAAAGACCGATCATCCCCAATCGATATGCCAAGGGAAAATTTGAGCCAAATTAGGACGGGCCATACGTCATCGAGAAAGTGTTCGACGGAGGATCCTACCAACTAATAAGTGCTGAAAGAGAAAGACCAATGCCAACCATCAATGGCTGATACCTTAAGAAATACTATGCGTGAATGCTCTAGGTTGCAGACGAATCGAGCACATCGGCCCTACGATCTAGATCATACATCCTATAAAACCGTATACAATTGACGGGCGTAACTGACCCCTATCTCTCCCAAGACCTACCGGCGAGACTAAATCTGAAGTCCTACCGGCGATGAAGCAAAAAGAAAAAGAAAAAAGGTATGTCCACAAGCAAAATAGGCACGAATGAAAACCCGAAAGGGTTCCGTGAGTAAAAACAGCAGGACTGCCGATGAGTTTGTAAAAACCCGAAAGGGCGCAAACTCAGGAAAAGAGATAAAATACACTTGCAAAGTCCTCTTGACCTTATGAGGAGAAAATTCCCTCGTGAGATCCTTACGACTCACAAAGGAGCAACACGCTTAGGAATCCCTACGATTCCTAGGGAGAAAATATACCTGCGAGATCCTCTCGACTCGTAGGGAGAAAATGCTTTTATGAGACCCTTACGGCTCATAAAATTGAAAAGCCTTAGGTGATAGGTATCTAAACCTGCCTTCTATGCCATCGCTCCCCGACGGGAAACAACAAATGATGAGTCGCTCCTGACACTACGCTTCAGTGTTAGCGGGGCTGATACCGACCTAAAACTCAAACCCCAAGTTTTCCCAAAGGCAAATGATGAGTCGCTCCTGGCACTACGCTTCCGTGTTAGCGGCGCCGATGCCGACCCAAAAACAAAATTCCAAGTCCTCCTGGGGCAAATGATGAGTTGCTCCTGGTATTATTCCAGTGCAGCAATACTGATGCTAATCAAAATCCAAATTCCAAGTTCTTCTCAAATTCAAAAGTCCCTCCAAATAAGGCAGAAATTAAACAGATCAAATCAATGTCCCACCGGGTAACTCTTCCAAGCTTAAAAGTCCCGTTGGACGAGTAAGGAACTCCCCAAAAAATTCAAATCAAACAAATCAACTAATCTCTTCCTCGGTAGAATCAAGCTCCAATTCGGAAACAAATCAATCCTGACACCGCTAAAGTAGAGCAATCAACTTCAATCCTAACACCGCAGAAAGAAGAGCAAGTTAAATCAAAACCCGACACCGCAAGAAGCGGAGAAAGTCAACATCAACCTCGACACCGTAGAAAGCGGCGCAAGTCAAATCAAGTACCGATCGTCCACGTCGATAAAATGGCAGCACCGACCGTCCACGTCGCTAAAATGGCAGCACCGACCGTCCACGTCGTAAAATGGCAGCACCGACCATCCTAGTTGCAAAATTGGCAGCACCGACAGTCCACGTTGCAAAAATGGCAGCACCGACCTTCTACGGGGAACCAAACCAAATCAATCTCCATATGGAAAAAGATCCATCAATTTCAAGCACACAACCCATACACACGGTGTGCATTTATGGATGGGGGCACTTTATTAGGGTCAAAAATTACATCCCCACTGACCAAGTCAAAGTCAAAGTCAAATTCAACCCCAAGTCAAGTGAGCCCGAGCCCAAGCAAGCGGGCTCGAGCCCAAGCCAAGTGGGCCCAAACCCAATTTAAGATCGAGCATGGAAGGGGCCGGCTCCATGCTAAAAAGGAGGGAATAAATTATTTTAATGTAATTTTTTAGAAAAAAATGTATGAAAAATGGTTAAAAAGCCAAAATTTTGTAGGCCTCATGACTTATGTGCAAAAAGAAATAAGCACATGAGGCATGGGGAGGCACAAGTAACATTTGGAAAAGCCTAAGGGGCTATATGTAAAGTGTGTATCCTATAAAAGGCAAATATGATGAGAAAATTAATAACAACTTTCATTCTCTTAAAAACTCTAAGGTTTTTGCCTCCATCTTCTCTTTCTCAAGTTTTTTTCCTCTTCCATTTCATTTCTAATTGAATCAAGAGCTTAGCTTGTTGTGGTCAAAAATTACACCCCGGTTGACCAAGTCAAAGTCAAAGTCAACCCTAAATAAGCGGGCCCAAGCCCAGATCAAGTGGGTCCATGCCCAAGTCGAGCCCCGCGGCCGGCCTCCCCCATGCCAAAATGAAATCATGTAATAAATAATTTTTATGTAATTTTTTATGCATGAATGTAAGAAAAATGGGCATAAAGCCAAATTTTTGTAAAGCCAATGGCTCATGTGCAAAAGAAATGAGCACATGAGACACGGGATAGGCAAAATGCCATTTTGTAAAACCAAAACGGCTATATGTAAATGTGTAAGCCTATATAAGGCAACACGATGATGAATAAAAAAAGAACAATTCATTCTCTAAAATTCTAGGGTTTGTGCCTCCTTCCCCTTTCTCAAGGTTCTAAACCTTCTCCCCCTTTTGAATTAAATCAAGAGTTTAACTCTTCCTTTTTCCAAAAATAAACAGTTTTTCACCATAAAACCCATAAAGGGGAGCTCGGATCTCCCATCAGATCTCTAAAAAGGGAGATTTTGATTCTCACCCCCTTTTTCCTTCAAGATCCAGCCAACGAAGAGGAGGAAGAAGGAGACCCGTCTTCAAAAATCCCATTCCGGGAGGATACAAGGCTCAAAAGAAGATCCACAGATCTCTAGGAGTTTAACTCCATTCAAGATCCGTTGGAGCTTAACTCCATAAATCAAACCCCTTTTTGGGAGTTTAACTCCAATTCTATACCTAATCCCTGTTAAGAGTTAAACTCCAAAGCCCCCTGGGAGTTTAACTCCTAACCCAGGGGCTAAGCCCATTTTCCGCTGGTGTTTCCAGCGGTCAGCGGCCACGCACGTGACCCACTGGTGTTCAGCGGCCGCGCACGTGACCCACGGGCGTCCAGCGGTCGCGTGCAGGGCACGTGACCCGCGGGCGTCCAGCGGTCGCGTGCAGGGCACGTGACCCGCGGGAACTAAGAGCCTACGTACGTCTCACGCGACCCGCGGAAGCTCAGCGCCCAGCAGTCGCGTGCAGCGCATGTGACCCGCTGGCGCCCTGCGGTCGTGTGCAGGGCACGTGACCCACGGGCGCTAAGCGCCCATGTATGCCTCACGCGATCCACGGGAGCTCAGCGCCCAATGGTCACATGCTGCGCACTTGACCGGCTGGCGCCCAGTGCCCACGTGCCAGGCACGTGAACCGCTGGCGCCAAGAGCTCACGCGCCAGGTACGCGGACGCCAGCGCCCATGCGTTAGGTACGTGACCCGCGGACTCCAGCGCCCATGCGCCAGATACGTGACCTGCGGGCGCCCAGCGCCCACGTGACATGCACGCGTCTTAAGACACTCCTCCCCCCATTTTATATGCACTCTACACTAATATACTTCCCCTGTTGGAAAAAATTTCTAACGGGGTGCTGCCCCGCACCCCGTAAGGGGGCTGCTAGCCCCCTTGACCCCCATGCTACCCGCTAGGGGGCTGCTAGCGGGACCCCTGTAAAAACTCTGCGGGTCCCCGATATATCTAAAACCCTTTCAAAACACAACACTGCACGTTGAGTTCGCATGACCTGTTTGACCCGTCAATCGGAGGTTCTCTCGCTCCAAAGGCGAGGGGTAATTAACGGCAGCTTAGTCCGTGGCTGCCGGAGATTCGGATCCCCACAATCAATAAACCCCAGCCTACCCTTGGTAGGGGGAATCTATAATGCGCCTGACAAGCGCGCGCGTATTACCATCTCAATGGGGTGACGAAAAATACCCTACAGATTCTGGCACGCCCGGTGAGACCTTTTCTCTCCTTCCATATTTCGGGATAAACGTTCGTGCGAACTCAATCAATATACATATCGATTGCCTGTACTGAAATCTTGCTTCTTTGTGCAGGTTAACGACTTTCGACTGCTATCTTCGAACGCAAGTCAGTATTTGAACAACTTTCCTTGGCCCCAGCTGGGGGCAGGGCCATCAACACCGACAAAGTAATAAGGCATCTCGGGCAAGCTCCAGCGATGCCCCTGAAAACTGCTCAATCGGGTATCTTCTCTAAGCTCCCCGTCAGATGACCTCTAAGTCGTTAAACTAGAAACAATAGACCTCTAAGTCTTTACACTGGAAACAGATGACCACTAAGTCGTTAAACTTGAAACAGTAGACCTCCACGTCTTTAAACTGGAAACAGATGATCACTAAGTCGTTAAACTGGAAATAGTAGACCTCCACGTCTTTAAACTGGAAACAAATGACCTCTAAGTCGTTAAACTGAAAACAGATGACCACCACGTCGTTAAACTGGAAACAGATGACCTCTAAGTCGTTAAACTGGAAACAGAGGACCACCACGTTGTTAAACTGAGGACACTTGACCACCATGTCATTAAACTGGGAATAATCGACCTGTAAGTGGTTAAATTGGGGATGTAAAAAATGTGTAAATAAAACAAAAAAAAAGAAAATAATAAAAAGCCGAAATGATGGGGCAACTCGCAATAAAAATCAGCGAGTAAAAATAAAGATGAAAATAAAGCCGAAATGATGGGGCAACTCGCAATAAAAATAGTAAGTAAAATAAATAAGAAAATAAAGCAGAAATGATGGGGCAACCGCGAATAAAAAGCCGAAACGATAGGGCAATCGTGACCTTCACGATAAGAAAAGTTGAAATAATAGAGCAATCGTGGTAAAAAAAAGTGGCGAATGATGAGTCGCTCCTGGTACCATATTCCAGTGCAGCGATGCAGACGCCAACCAAATTCCAAACTCAAATCCTCAACGGCGAATGATGAGTCGCTCCTGGTACCATATTCCAGTGCAGCGATGTAGACGCCAACTAAATTCTGAATGTTCCAACGGTAAATGATGAGTCGCTCCTGGTACCATATTCCAGTGCAGCGATGCAGACGCCAACCAAAATCTGATTTTCCAAAATTCCCCCAGCCCTACGGATGGTCCCCAAGTTGACTACCGTATACAATCCACGGGCTCAAATAACTCTCATCATACCCATGCCCCACCACAACCACAAGTTATGCGGCTGGTCTCCGCCCTTGGAATTATGCTCCATTTGGGAAGACCCACTCGTGTGTCCTCACGATGCACGAGGAGAACAAAACTTGCGAAATCCATACGACTCGTAAGAAAACGCCTTCATGGGATCCTTACGACTCACAAAGGAAAAACACACTTGGGGGTCCTCACGACTCCTAAGGAGAAAATGCACCTACGGGATTCTTACGACTCGTTGGAAGAAATACTTTTATGGGACCCTTACAGCCCATAAAATTGAAAAGTCTTAGGTGATAGGGATCTAAACCTGTCTCCTAAGCCATCGCTTCCCAATAGGGAAAGGCAAATGATGATTCACTCATAGTACCATATTCCAGTGTAGCGGTGCTGATGCCGACCCAAAAAACCAATTCCCAAATCCTCCCGGGGCAAATGATGAGTTGCTCCTGGCATTATTCCACTGCAGCAATGCAGATGCCGACCAAAACCAAAATCCCCAAATCCTCTCATGGCAATCGATGATTCGCTCTTGGTACCATATTCCAGTGTAGCGATGCCGATGTCAACCCAAATCGAATCAATCAACGACCTCCCTGTCGGAATTATGCTCCGCCTCGGAATCAAGTTGACCGGTGACCTCCCCGTCGAAATCATGCTTCGTCTCCGAATCAAGTCAGCCAACAAGCTCTGCGTCGGAATCACGCTTCGTCTCAGAATGTACCCCGTGTCGAAATCATGCTTCGCCTCGGTGCATCTGCCTTCCCTGTCGAAATTATGCTTCGTCTCAGAACCAAATCAATCAACGACCTCCCCGTCGGAAGTAAGCTCCGCCTCGGAATCAAGTCGACCAACAAGCTCTGTGTCAGAATCATGCTTCGTCTCAGAGTGTACCCCGTGTCGAAATCATGCTTCGCCTCGGTGTATCCGCCTTCCCTTCGAAATTATGCTTCGTCTCGGAATCGTGCCAACCAACGATCTCCCCGTCGGAATTAAGCTCCGCCTCGGAATCAAGTCAACCAATAAGCTCTGCGTAGGAATCATGCTTCGTCTCAGAATATACCCCATGTCGAAATCATGCTTTGCCTCGGAGTATCTGCCTTCCCTGTCGGAATTATGCTTCGCCTGGGAATCAACCTCTGCACCGAAATTATGCTTCGGTCAGAATGTCTGCCGCTCGTCGGAATTATGCTCCGACCCCCTTGGAATCATGCTCCGCTCATCGGAATTATGCTCCGATCCCTGGAATCATGTTCCGCTCATCAAAATTATGCTCCGATCCCTGGAATCATGCTCCGCTCTTCGGAATTATGCTCTGACCCTTGGAATCATGCTCCGCTCTTCGGAATTATGCTCCGATCCACAGAATCATGCTTCGCTATTCGGAATGATGCTTCGATCCCCGGAAACATGCTCCCGGAATGATGCTCCGCCTTGGAATCAAGTCAACCAGACACTCCGGGCCAGGGAAACTTCTACCACGGACTCTCCGTCTCGGAGGCGCGTCAAGCGTCGACTGTCCATGTCGTAAAAAGGTCGGTGCAGGCTTCCCACAAAGCAGGAACCAAATCACTCCGTGCCGGGAAAATGTCTGCTACGAACACTCCGTCTCGGAGACGCGTCAAGCGTCGACCTTCCATGTCGTAAAAAGGGCAGTGCATCCCAAAAAGTGGGAACCAAAGTAAGTCGTCTCCATGCGAAAGAAGATCCATCAATTTTATGCACACGACCCATATGTGCGGTGTGCATTTATTGATGGGGGGAACTTTGTTGGGGTCAAAAATTACACCCTGGTTGACCAAGTCAAAGTCAAAGTCAACCTCAAATAAGCGGGCCTAACCCCAGATCAAGTGGGCCCATGCCCAAGTCGAGCCCCGCGGCCGGCCACCCCCATGCCAAAATGAAATCATGTAATAAATAATTTTGATGTAATTTTTTATGCATGAATGTAAGAAAAATGGGCATAAAGCCAAATTTTGTAAAGCCATGGCTCATGTGCAAAAGAAATGAGCATATGAGACATGAGATGGGCAAAATGCCATTTTGTAAAACCAAAGGGGCTATGTAAATGTGTAAGCCTATATAAGGAACCATGATGATGAATAAAAAAAGAACAACTCATTCTCTAAAATTCTAGAGTTTGTGCCTCCTTCCCCTTTCTCAAGGTTCTAAAACCTTCTCCCCATTTTGAATTAAATCAAGAGTTTAACTCTTCCTTTTTCCAAAAATAAACAGTTTTTCACCATAAAACCCATAAAGGGGAGGTCGGATCTCTCATCAGATCTCTAAAAGGGGAGATTTTGAATCTCACCCCCCTTTCCTTCAAGATCCAGCCAATGAGGAGGAGGAAGAAGGAGACCCATCTCCAAAAATCCCATTCCGGGAGGATACAAGGCTCAAAAGAAGATCCACAGATCTCTGGGAGTTTAACTCCATTCAAGATCCATTGGTGTTTATCTCCATAAATAAAACCCCTTTTTGGGAGTTTAACTCCAATTCTATACTTAATCTCGGTTAGGAGTTCAACTCCAAAGCCCCTTGGGAGTTTAACTCCTAACCCAGGGGCTAAGACCCTTTTCCGCTGGTGTTTCCAATGGTTGCGTGCAGCGCACGTGACCCACGGGCGTTCAGCAGCCGCGTGCCACGCACGTGACCCACGGGCGCCCAGAGGTCGCGTGCAGGGCACGTGACCCGCGGGCGCTAAGCGCCTACGTGCGTCTCATGCGACCCGTGGAAGCTCAGCGCCCGGCAGTCGTGTGCAGCGCACGTGACCCGCTGGAGCCCTGCGGTAGCGTGCAGGGCACGTGACCCGCGGGGGCTAAGCGCCCATGTGCGCCTCACGCAACCCACGGGCGCCCATCGCCCAGTGGTCGCATGCTGCGCACGTGACCTGCCGGCGCCCAGCGCTCATGCGCTAGGCACGTGACCCATGGGCGCCGGTGCCCACGCGCCAGGCACATGACCCGCAGGCGCCCAGCGCCCACATGAAATGCACACATCTTTATGACGCTCCTCCTCCCTCAGTTTATATGCACTCCACACTAATATACTTCCCCCGTTAGAAAAAATTTCTAACGGGGTGCTGCCCCGCATCCCGCAAGGGGGCTACTAGCCCCTTGACTCCCAGCCCACTATCCGGATAGTAGGACCCCCGTAAAAACTCTGCGGGCCCCCGATATATCTAAAACCACTTCAAAACACAACACTGCACGTTGAGTTGGCATGAACTGTTTGACCCGTCAATCGGATGTTCTCTCACTCCAAAGACGAAGGATAATTAACGACAGCTTAGTCCGCGGCTGTCGGAGATTTGAATCCCCACAATCAATAAACCCCAGCCTACCCTAGGCAGCGGGGATCTGTAATGCGCCTGATAAGCGTGCGCGTATTCTCATCTCAATGGGGTGACGAAAAACACCCTACATAGCTCTCTTTTTCTCAAAACTAAATAAAGTTTCACCATAAAACCCTTTGTTCACCGCCGAAAGTCAGGGACCGAGACGTTGGGACGTCTAGCCTGAAATTTGGGGGCAGATTCTATTTATACTTCTCCATCCACCTCTCCAAAAATACCAAGTTGATTTATAGCACCATATATCGAAGGTTTGGACAGATGTGACCGTTGTAGCAGATTTCATCAGATTCCCCCTCATTTGTTAGGGGTTTTTGATTGTGGGGACGCTCTTCCCTGCAGACGCAAGCCCCTGCAGTTAAATATATTACCGCATTGCGATAACCACTTTCTCCTGCTCCAGTAATTCATTTCGTGCCGTGTTTGTTTTATTTTGGGTTGCCCGTGGATTGTTTACGGAGACTAATTTATGTCGTCGCCCATTGGGCACGGATTAGTCCAAATCCGTATATTTGAGATTTGGGTTTGGGTCAAGGATTTGCTTGACGGGATCCATGTTGGTAGCTTGGTTTGCCAACGGGAATGAACTTAGGACGCATTTCTCATATTTGTGAGGTCCATCCGTTCATAGGATATTTGAGTTTGATCTAAGGATCATTAGTCATATTTGAGACTAGGATCAACTTAGAAACAAATGAGTATATGAGCACAATTATTTTAGTTTAAGGACATCACGGTCCATTATCGCCATGTTTGGAGCGAAAATTAGCTTAAGAACGTTTCGGTCCATTATCGCCCTGTTTGGGGCGACGTGCCGTATTTGAAGCGACACACTAATTTACGGATGTTTCGGTCCCACATTCCCATTTTGAGGACGCAATTTAATTTAAGGATATTTCGGTCCATTATTCATCTTGCGTGCACGTGCATTTGTTACGTGACGGGGTGAACAATGGTGATATGGAATGCACCCAATTTGGGGTGCGGTCTGATTTGAAGTGTGACCGTCAATTTAGAAGTGCATTAATGTGGGATAGAAGGAGTTGTTAGTTGTCGGAGCCCGCCACCTCTCTAAAGACGTTGAGGAATTACAACGATATATATCAGATGTGTGGAGAGATGTTCCCTTAAACCAAATCCTGTATTTGAGGGAAAAGATCATGGTGGATCATCTAAGAATCGTTAGTCTTATTTGAGACTAAGATTACCTTAGGAGATATGGGATGAATATCATTTTGGATATCATCAATAAGAGATCATTAGTCATGTTTGAGACTAGGATCAGTTTGGAAACCACAAGCATATGGGCTCGCTTGAAGAATCAAAGAGGTTTAACCTCAGGAAACTTAGCCAATTTGGGCTAAGACTGGGTTTATGTACTACCCAGCAGTGATAAGCACTCAGTTATACAACACTCACATGTGTTTCACATGAGGCGCTGAAATAGTGCTAATCACTAGTTTTTTTGTGGCGCCCACGTGCGTTTCACGTGAGGCGCTGCACTAGTGCTAAGCACTAGTTTTTTGTGGCGTCCATGTGTGTTTCACGTGAGGCACTGCACTAGTGCTAAGCACTAACTTTTTCAGGCGCTCACGTGTATTTCATGTGAGGCGCTATATAACTTCGCCTTGAGTGCTCACGTGCTTTTCACTTGAGGCGATGAGTTCTTTTGGAGATTTAATTTCTGTTGATATTTTTAGAGAACTTAAATCTCTGTTAATAGTATTTTGATCATTAACGATCACCAAGATCATTGTTTTGAGGATCTAGGATCATGTTCTTTAAGGACTAAGTTCTTGATTTGAAGGAACGAAGTTCCTGGAGTATTATGAACTCCATGTTTTCCATGTTTTCCATGTTCTTGTTTTCAGAGAGGTTAAATCTCTTTTAATGGTGTTTTTACCATTAAGGATCACAAAGATCACTATTTTGAGGATCTTGGATCGGAGTCTTTAAATAACTAAGTTCTTGATTTGAAGGAACTAAGTTCCTGGAGTATTATGAACTCCATCTTCTTTCTTTTCAATTTTATTCTTTCCTGAATTTTTTATTCTCAAGAACAAGATCTTCCCGATGAGAATTAAATTCTCAACTTGTGGGAGATTTGTCTTGCGGATCTCAGATCCATAGAAAGAAATGAGTTCTTTGAGAAGGGTTAAAGCCATATATATGATATGATAGGTAAAGGAGATGTTTTGATCTCGATATTTTCTTTACCTAGGCTTTTAAGGAAGAAGATCTTGTTTGAGAATTAAATTCTCTGTTGTTTTGTGGGATCTTTTGGGAGCCTTCTGTATATTTTTTTACAGCAGCTTATGGGGTGGTTTCCTCCTTTTTAGATTTAATCACCTTACTCCTATTTATAGAAGAGGAGAAAAAATCAATTTGTTAAGAAAATCTCTAATTGAGAGATCACGATTGATTTCATCATCAATCAAAAATGATCTTTTAGATCAATTGGTGAATTTTATTCACCATTGTATTTTTAATCCAAAGGCTCTCTGTTTAATAGAGAAGATTTCTTGTTTGTTTAACAAGATTAGGAAATATTTTCCTAAAATAGAATTTTATTCTATCATATTAATATCTTGTTAGTTTAACAAGATTAGGAATAAATTTTCCTAATATATAATTTAATTATGTTATATGAACATCTTGTTAGTTTAACAAGATTGGGAAAATATTTTCCTAAGATAGAATTTTATTTTATCAGATGATCGATGGGTGATTTTATAATCACCGTTGGATTTTTGATCCAAAAGTCCTCTGTTTAACAGAGAAAATCTTTCTCGTTTGAGGAAGATCAGGAAAATATTTAACCGTAATGTCCCTAAACTAAAACGATAGAGTCCAAATGCTCTTTCGTTGGATCAAAAATGATCCTAAAACCTTGTTAAGTATATCTTAGTCTAAAACTTAGACTAACGTATCCTTAACAAATATTTAAGTTGATCTTAATCTCAAACGAGATTAACGATCCTTAAATCAAACCAAACCCAAATCTAAGAAAATACGGATTTGGACTAATCCACGCCCTACGGGCGACAACATAAATTAGTCTCCGTATATAATCCATGGGCAACCAAAAATAAAACAAACACACATGACACGAAGTGAACATCTTGAGAAGAAGAAAGTGGTTACCGCGATGCGGTAGCGTAATTAACTGCAGGGGCTTGCGCCTGCAGGGAAGAGCGTCCCACAATAAAAAAAACCCTCGCAAACGAGGGGGAATCCGATGAAGTCTGCTACAATGGCCGCATCTGTCCAAACCTCCGATACACAGTGCCATAAATCAACTTGGCATCTTCAGAGAGGTACACAGATAAAACCAAATAGCATCTGCCCCTAAAATTCAGGCCGGGCATCCCAACGTCCCGGTCGCGTCTTTCGGCGATGAACAGATTCTGGCACGCCCGGTGGGACCTTTTCGTCTTTCCACTCCACACTTCGTGTGTCGTGTTTCGTGAACAAATCACGGTCTGCTATGGTTGCCCCTGGAGTCGAGGTACTGAGATTTGGTGTTTTGCTCATTCGCAGAGAAAAGAAGATCAATGGCTTCCAAATGTATCTACAACAGCAACTCTCGCTCCGCCCCATCTGGAGGAGTAACTTACGGGCCCCATGCGGCCTCCATCGTCGCAATGCCAGTGGAACAGGTGACACATGCCACCAATGGGTTGTTCTTCGGGACCATGATCCCGCCAACAAGCTTCACCGTCCCGATGCCATCACAGGAAGCTCCGAAGAAGTCGGTCTTCGATTGGCTTGAAACTACCACAGCCCCTCTCAACGGGTCATACAAGTCCAACGCCTCGGTCTTTAACAGATTAGGCCAAAGCTCAAGTGGGCCCGTGAAGAAGCCTGCAATACCCGAAGGAGTTATCCCGAAGCGGATAGCCATTCCAGCTCCGGTAAACGAAGTCATCAGAGGGGCTTCTCCTGCTAAGGGATCGGTCTTCGCAAGACTGGCCGTTTCAACTCCCGCTGCGGGCGAAGTCGCCCAAACTGCTTCCCCTACTCGAAAGTCGGCCTTTGACAGGTTGACCATTCCTTCCCGGCGGATATCAGTCTTTGACAGGCTGGCGCCAATAACCGCCTTTCCTCAAAGCTGGGGGCATGACGAAGCTACTCCGACGATAAAGGTGATCCCGGCTACGCAACATGCTCGACGTCGTCACCGGCGCCGAGTGAGGAAAGCTATGGGCAATTCCCCTTCTGGACTGACCCCACCAGCTCCAATGGTGGAAGTTGATGCTGCTGTTCCAACTGGGAACAGCTTTGAGCCGCTCAGGAGGGTGCGCAAGAACTCTCCAACTGCCGTACTAAAAAGGTCTCCTCCACCCGCTGAAAATGTTACTAAGGAAAAACCGGAACATCCCCCTCAGCGTCTGTCCTCCAAAATTCACAGGGTCGGCGAAGAGTCCAAGACTTTGTAATCGACAAAGACTACTCCCGCCGACCGAAGAAAATGAAGGTCTGGCAAGAGGCTAATCATCCCGCCGTCGTACCACGGAAAGTATCGTCTGCGACCGCCCCCTCAACTTCGACCGCCCATAAAAGGAGAAGGCCGGAGAAGATCCCCGTGTTTGTGACAAATCTCAAGGGCACTGAATCCAAACGCCCCAAGTCTAGGGGCATGGTAGTGCACACCATCTACATGGCTTCCGAAAAAGAGGAAAGCCTTGCTTCTGGGGGTCATCGACCACTTACGCGGTCCGTAACAAAGGCTCAGGAGCAACAACAGAAACTCCAAGAGATGCTGACAAAGATGGCCGCACTTACTGGGCAGAAAGAAAGCCTGGAAGCGTCATCGGAGCAACGCAAGGAATAAGAAACCGACGCCGAGTTCCTATAAAGGATGCTCGAGAAAAAAGATAAAGAGGCTGCGGAACGAGCGACTATTATAAAACAAATGGCGCTTATGTTCTAAGATATAGTAGGCATGATGATCCAGCCGGACCCTCCAGCTGAAGATCCCCCAATAATCATTGAAGAAGACAGAGGGGAAATATCAAATTCTCTTCCGGCTTTATCAGCAGCCAGGGAGGAGACGATCTTGAAAGCTGCACTTGATGACTACATAGCTCAACAAATACGAGCTCATCAGGCAAGCGAAGCCGCTGGCCAACTCGTCAGAACTGGGCGACCCTATCCAGGCTGGTATGATGAAATTAAGTACCCGTCGGGATATACGATACGTAAATTTCACGTGTACAAGGGGACAGGCAATCTCCATCAGCACGTCGCTTAGTTCAGGGCTCTATGCGGCAATACTGGAGGTGACGACAAACTGCTGCTTCGCCAATTCATCGGCAGTTTAGCGGAGACGGCATTTGAATGGTACTCGGAGCTTCCGAATGACTCCATCAAAACGTTTACAGAAATAGAGATGCTATTCACCCAGCGTTTCGCAAGCGCTAGCGAACGCACCCCAATCACGATATTGATCAATGCCAGGGTGAAGCCAGGAGAGACATGGTCTAGGGTGTTTTTCGTCGCCCCATTGAGATGGGAATACGCGCGCGCTTGTCAGGCGTACTATAGATCCCCCTGCCTAGGGTAGGCTGGGGTTTATTGACTGCGGGGATCTGAATCTCCGGCAGCCGCGGACTAAGCTGCCGTTAATTACCCCTCGCCTTTGGAGCGAGGGAACCTCCGATTGACGGGTTAAACTGGTCATGCAAACTCAAAGTTCAGTGTTGTGTTTTGAAGGGGGTTTTTGGATATATCGAGGGCCCCGCAGAGTTTTTACGGGGGTCCCGCTACCTGGATAACGGGCTGGGCGTCAAGGGGGCTAGCAGCCCCCTTGTGGGGTGCGGGGCAACGCCCTGTTAGAATTTTTTTTCTAATAGGGACAGTGTGTGTTTATATATATATATATATATATATATATATATATATATATATATATATATAAAAGAAAGGGAAAGTGCATCCAAAGGATGCATGGGAAAAGTGTCAGCGCTTTGGGTGCTAGCGCTTTGAGCGCAAGGGCGCTAGTGCTTTGGGCGCTAGCGCCCCACGTGCCAGGCACGTGGGTGCTCGGGCGCTAGCGCTCTGAGCGCAAGAGCGCTAGCCCCCCACATGCCAGGCACGTAGGCGCTAGGGCGCTAGTGCTTTGGGCGCTAGCGCTCTGAGCGCAAGAGCGCTAGCGCCCCACGTGCCAGGCATGTGGGCGTTCGGGCGCTAGCGCTTTGAGCACAAGAGCGCTAGCGCCTCACGTGCCAGGCACGTGGGCTCTCTGGAGGCAAAAGGTACTTGGTCCCTGCAATGGGAGTTGTACTCCCAGAAGGGAGCACTTATTATTTTGTATATATGTATATATATGAGGAGTTAAACTCCTAGCATAATTTGAAGCTGATGAAGGGGGATTCTCCCCTTGAGCCCTGGATCTTTCCCAAAGTGGGATTTCTGGAGATGGGTCTCCTTCTTCTTCCTGTCGTTTGGCCGGATCTTGGAGAAAGGGGGTGAGATTTAAAAATCTCCCCTTTTTGAGATCTAATAGAAGATCCAAGCCCCCCTTTGTGGGTTTTGTGGTGAAAAACTATTTAGTTTTGTAAAAAGAAGAGTAAAACTCTTGATTTAATTCAAAAGAAAGAAGAAGGTTTTAGAACCTTGAGGAAGGAGAAAGAGGCACAGGCCCTAATTTTTTTGAGAAATGAAAAAGTGTAAGCTTTATTCATCATCATGTTTCCTCTTATAGGCTTACACATTTACATGTAGCCTCTTGGGCTTTACAAAATGGCATTTTTCCCATCCCATGCCTCATGTGCATTTCTTTTGCACATAAGCTATGGGCTTTACAAAAATTTGGCTTTATGCCCATTTTACTTATATTCATGCATAAAAAATTACATCAAAATTATTTATTACATGAATTTTTATTTTGGCATGGAGGAGGGCCGGCCGCTTCATGTTCGGACTCGACCTGGGCATGGGCCCACTTGATCTGGGTTTGGGCCCACCTGGCTTGGGGTTGACCTTGACTTTGACTTGGTCAACCGGGGTGCAATTTTCACCCCAACAAAGTGCCCCCCCATCAATAAATGTGCACCGCACATTTGAGTTGTGTGCATGAAATTGATGGATCTTGAAGCTGGACTTCGAGGTGGAACATCATTCCGGGGGCGGAGCATCCCTCGTGGAGCATGATTCCCGGGGATCGGAGCATCATTCCGATTTGCGAAGCATAATTCCAGAGCCGGAGTATCATTCCGAAGAGTCGGAGCATAATTACGAGGGTTAGAGCATAATTCCGGGATCGGAGCATCATTCCTGAAGAGCGGAGCATGATTCTAGGGATCGGAGCATCATTCTGAAGAGCGGAGCATGATTCCAGGGATCGGAGCATCATTCCGAAGAGCGGAGCATAATTCCAGGGATTGGAGCATGATTCCGATGAGCGGCAGACATTCTGACCGAAGCATAATTTCGATGTAGAGGTTGATTCCCACGCGAAGCATAATTCCGACAGGGAAGGTAGATACTCCGAGGCGAAGCATGATTTCGACACGGGGTACATTCTGAGACGAAGCATGATTTCGACGCAGAGCTCGTTAGTTGACTTGATTCCGAGACGAAACATAATTTCGATAGGGAAGGTAGATACGCCGAGGCAAAGCTTGATTTCAACGTGGGGTACATTCTGAGACGAAGCATGATTCCGGCGCAGAGCTTGTTGGCTGATTTGATTCCGAGGTGGAGCATAATTCCGGAGAGGGAAGGCGGATACGCCGAGGCGAAGCATATTCATACCAGTGCACACATATATTGAAATCTTCATACCTGCGTACATGCACACTGTATATTCATACCAGTGCACACATATATTGATATCTTCATACCTGCGCACATGCACACTGTATATTCATACCAGTGCACACATATATTGATATCTTCATACCTGCGCACATGCACACTGTATATTCATACCAGTGCACACATATATTGATATCTTCATACCTGCGTACATGCATACTGTATATTCATACCAGTGCACACATATATTGATATCTTCATACCTGCGCACTTGCACGCTGTATACTCATACCAGTGCACACATATATTGATATCTTCATACCTGCGCACTTGCACGCTGTATATTCATACTAGTGCACACATATATTGATATCTTCATACTTGCGCACATGCACACTGTATATTCATACTAGTGCTACACTCATATTCGCGTATATATCCATTTGCACATCCATACCTACATACATACATATGTCACATACATGGATGATATTGATTTGATTTCATGAAAATAGGGACCGCATGAGATATTTTCAAAACTGGATTCTTTTAAAAGAGCGGTTTTCCCTTTTTTACTCTTAGTGTCATACGACACATTGCATAAATTTACGCATTTAGTTTGGATTTATGAGATTTCTGGATTTGAGAACCGTGGTATTATTTTAAGAAAATTACGCACTGTTTTAAAAACCCGGTTTCTCTTGATATGATATTTCAGTGCATCCACCATGAGTTTTCTCGGTTTCAGAGAGCTTGTGTGAGTATACCCGATTCGAGAAGCGGTAGGCACCGATTGTGGGTACATGGTGGACCCGGTATGATACCCCGGGGCAAGAAGACTCGTATTGTTAGACGGTGAGCCCGGCGGAGGGACTACTACCTACCGGTGATTGGTTAGACCTGGTGATTATCCGGAGGATACGGACCAGAGTCGATAGATGGATACGAAACGACGCGTACTGCCGGGGCCGAGGGCCAATTCCGCAGACGGAGCCCATGGGACGATCCGACTGACGGAGCCCGATAATTGAGGATTTGCGTGTCGATGCTAGACACGACGATTTTATGATATTTCGAGTGCCGATGTTGGGCACTCATGATTCTATGAGATTTACAGGATTTGAGGGCCGATGAGGATGACGGCGCCTGAGTTAGTTTTACTGGGATTTGGGTGTATTGATGGATACCGGTTATTTTTCCACGTTGACATTCCGTGTAGATGTTATTTATTCCCATGCTCAGCATTCAGTACTATACATCTCATCCTGTATCTGTAGTACCTGATAGAGTATATTTGTTATGCACGATTATTGCATACCTGCTCACCCTATATAGACATTGTTAGATTGCATTTGCTATGCACGACTATTGCATGCCCTGCTCATCATATAGAGATGTTATTAGATCACACTTGTTGCATGATTATTGCTTATCTAGCTCATCATATAGATGTTATCTGTTGGCATAGGTTAGAGTATCGCAGCACGTGCATACTCGCGATTACCTTTATATGTTATCTACTATTCACGAGTTGGTAACTCACTCCCGTTGTGCCACAGTGTTTGCAGGTTGCCCCTCGGAGTAGTCGCGGCAGGCTGCTTTCTTGTATCTTTTGATACAGATACCACTACAGTTGGCGTGTGAACTTGCTGATAGGTGCGTTTTTGTGTGGTATCTATTTATTTCCCAGTTGTATACACTGTTGTATTTAGTACTCTCCATCTACTTTCATGTATTGACTTAGAGACCAGTTGTGAGGACGATGTATATTATTTTATACTCTGGTGTCGAGCTCGTTGTGAGCCGACTTTATTTATGCAGCCCTATCTTTCATGATATTTGTTTTCACTTATACTGCACATTTCTTCGCTACGTCGTCGTATATTATATTTGTGGTGATTGTTTCCACCGTTGGGCGTGATTGCTCCCGTTTGGGATGCTTTATTCTTATTGTATATCATTTTACTCATATATTGTCTTATACTCGATTTCGGGGCTAGTTTTTACAAAGGAAATGCTGCCAAAATTTTTAGGATAATAACTTGAACTCTAAGAATTTTACTAAATTACTTAAGGTTTTCTAAACGTTTTAACAAATTTTTCTATTAAATGTTTCCTTTCACTTGATTTTTCAATGGTTTTGATTTCTGGGTTCGGCTTACTTAGTCGCGTTACGCCTGTAGATGTTACGTGGTTAAGTGCCGGTCACGTGCCGAACTTTGGGACGTGACAAAGTTGGTATCAGAGCGTACGTTTTACCTCTCGGAGTGTAGGATGACCCTGGTATGATGGAGTAGGTAGCTGAAGCAGAGTGGCGTAGCGTGTGTATGTTCCGCGGCATACTCACGACACGGTACTCCGCCTAAGCGACCTTTGGACTTATTGATTGGAAATTCTTCATGATTGTATACATCATTGTGATTCGATTTTCGTATCCTCATCGAATCCTACTTTCTTTTCAGCCATTATGCCGCCAGAGACTACGAGGGCGCAGAGAGCGGCCGCGAGAGCCGAGATTCGAGTTGACTCGTCCGAGACGAGGACTGATCCGGGCAGTACACCAGTTGTACCAGAGTAGACTGTTCCTCCTACGACAGATCAGATCGCTATGCTAGGGGCCGGTATGCAGGAGATGCGCCAAACGATAGGGTCGCTAGTTGAGACGCTTCGAGCGTAGCGACCAGAGGTAGCTCCACCCGTCACGGGGACCGCGATGGTACCTACAGTACAGGCAGTTGCCCCTGCAGCCACGGAGGTGATTACAGTATCGCTATCAGAGTTCATGAGGCTGAAGCCTCCGGTCTTCACAGGCACCGATGCAGCCGAGGACCCACAGTCTTTCATTGATAGGATAGCCCGGATATGTCGTTCACTTAGATGCTCAGATGCGAGATGGGTAGAGTTCGTGAGCTTTCGCCTAGAAGGTCTTGTGCAAAAATGGTGTGAATCGGTCGAGAAGGGCAGAGCAGCAGGTCTTCCTCCTATGACCTGGAACGAGTTCGTGACGGTATTTCTAGCCCGTTTCCTTCTCCAGAGTATCAGGGATGCCCGAGCATGCAGATTCGAGTCCTTAGGCCAGACGCCAGAGATGACAGTAGCAGAGTACGACATACTGTTTACCGAGCTATCAGTTTATGCCCCATACCTAGTGGCTACTGAGGAGATACGAGTCAAGAGATTTGTTCGAGGCTTGCTTACACCACTGTTCCTTGCGATCAGCGCACAGCATTGCGAGACTTATGCAGCAGCTGTAGACACATCCCTATTAGTCGAGGAGCGCCTTGCAGAGACTTCGGTAGTTTCAGGACCGAAGAGGGTTCATACTGATACAGCAGCACAGAGACTTCCATTCGGATGCAGTGATAGACGTCGTACAGGTGGCAGAGACTCAGGGCGAGGTCAGATGTTTAGCTCTTATCCCCAGGAGGGCCAGCAGTCATCGCGTGGATGCTTTGGATGTGGTAGTCCCCATCACCGCATCAGGGATTGTACCGAGATACGCCGGAGGGAGGCAGCAGTACCGCATGTCACACTTCCACCTTCTCTACCCCAGAGGGCGTTGCCTATTGTACCTACTGTTGCTCCGTGCCAGACTCATGCACAGAGAGGCCGTGGTCGCGGAGGGTTTACTCATAGAGGACGAGGTGGCCGAGGCAAAGGACTGCCAGCTACCGGAAGAGTAAAGCCAGTTGCTAGTAGGGGACCGCCAGTTGCAGGCAGAGGACATGCATGGGTTTTCGCGTTGACGCATCAGGACGCGCAGGCGTCCAATGCTGTGGTCTGAGGTACCCTATCAGTATGCTCTGTTGACGCACACGTGTTGTTCGATCCCGGATCCACGCACTCGTACGTTTCCACACACTTCGTGCTGAGTTTGGGTAGAGAGTCCGGGTTGCTTGATCAGCCGCTTGTTGTGACCACTCCTGTGGGAGAGTCGTTTATTGCTAGGCACGTGTTTCGATCCTGTGTTGTACGTATTGGCGAGCGAGAATTACCTGTCGACTTGATCCTTCTTGAGATGTTGGACTTCGACGTTCTTTTAGGCATGGATTGGTTAGCCACTTGCTATGCGTCTGTGGACTGCCGCGAGAAGACAGTTAGATTTTGTTTTCTCGGCGAGTCGTCTTTTGTTGTGCAGGGGGACCATGGTGCCGCCCCTCACATTTTGATTTCTTCTCTTCGCGCTGGACAGCTGTTGAGGAAGGGATGTCAGGGATTCCTAGCCTATGTTTGTGACACTAGAGCTACAAATATTTCGTTGGACAAGGTTCCGATTGTTTGTGAGTTCCCTGATATTTTCCCTGACGAGCTTTCTAGGCTACCTCCTGAGCGTGATATTGTTTTCTGTATTGATTTAATTCCCGGCACGGGGCCTATTTTTATACCGCCTTATCAGATGGCCCCGGCGGAGCTTAGAGAGTTGAAAGGTCAGTTGCAAGATTTGCTGGATAAGGGACTTATTCAACCCAGTGTTTCTCCTTGGGGTGCTCCGGTTCTGTTTGTCAAGAAGAAGGACGGCAGTTTGCGTTTGTGTATCGACTACCGCCAGCTGAACAGGGTTACCGTGCGGAACAGATATCCTTTGCCACGCATCGACGACTTGTTCGCCCAGCTTCAGGGGGCAGGATATTTTTCGAGGATCGACTTGCGATCAGGATACCATCAGCTGCGGGTTCGACAGGAGGATATATCGAGGACAGCTTTCCGCACGCGTTACGGCCATTATGAGTTTTTGGTGATGTCGTTCGGACTCACAAATGCCCCAGCAGCGTTTATGGATTTGATGAACCGTATTTTCCAGCCGTATCTTGATTTGTTCATCATCGTATTCATTGACGATATCTTGGTGTATTCCCGGAGCCGAGAGGAGCACAAGCAGCACCTGCGGATCACACTGCAGACTATGAGGGAGCACCGGCTTTTCGCAAAATTCTCCAAGTGCGCATTCTGGCTGGACAGCGTAGACTTCATGGGTCACGTGATTACACGAGATGGTATATGTGTGGACCCAAGAAAGATCGAGGCCATTCAGAGTTGGCCCAGACCCGCATCAGTTACTGAGATCCGCAGCTTTCTAGGATTGGCCGATTACTATAAGCGATTTGTGCAGGACTTCTCCCGTATTGCTGCACCTTTGACCGGGTTGACCCGGAAGGGTGTTCCTTTCAATTGGACGGAGGAGTGCGAGCACAGTTTTCAGCAGCTAGGGACTCGATTGACTACAGCGCCGGTGTTATCATTGCCTTCAGGATCAGGCGGATTTATGGTCTATTGTGATGCTTCTCGAGTGGGGCTAGGGTGCGTATTGATGCAGCATGACAGGGTGATCGCGTATGCTTCACGGCAGTTGAAGAAACATGAACAGAACTACCCCACTCACGATTTGGAGATGGTTGTAGTGGTCTTTGCACTCAAGATCTGGCGATATTACCTATACGGAGAGTCGTGCCAGATATTCACTGATCACAAGAGCTTAAAGTATATATTTCAGCAGCGAGACCTGAATCTCCGACAGCACCGTTGGATGGAACTAGTGAAGGACCATGATTGCGAGATCTTGTATCACCCGGGCAAGGCGAATGTAGTAGCGGATGATCTGAGCAGGAGGCCCGGGGGTAGTCTATCTTGTTTGAGCGCAGTGTATAGGCAGTCGTCGGCGGATTGGCAGACTTTATGCGACAACCGAGTGCAGTTCGAGTTCATGCCGATCGGGGGAAAGCTTGCGCATGTTCGTGCACGCCCACAGTTGCTTGACCATATACATGAGGCACAGTACAGTGATGACCGTTGTTCAGAGATCATGGCACAGATTGGATATGGCAGATTTTCCGAGTTCGTGATCGATGATCAGGGGATACTGCAATTTGGGACTAGACTGTGCGTACCAGATGCTGAGGGACTGCGGCGTGAGATTCTTGAGGAGGCACATCGATCGGTGTATAGTGTTCATCCGGGTTCCACCAAGATGTACCATGATATGAGAGATGTTTACTGGTGGGACGGAATGAAGAGGGACATCGCAGACTTCGTATCGAGATGCCTGACTTGTCAGCAAGTCAAGGCCGAGCACCAGAGGCCAGCGGGAAAGCTACAGCCGTTACCCATTCCGGAGTGGAAATAGGAGCAGATTTCGATGGACTTCATCGTGGGTCTACCCAGGACTAGGCGATGGTATGACTCTATCTAGGTGATCGTGGATCATTTGACGAAAGCGGCTCACTTCCTGCCGGTGAAGACAACTTTCGAATTTGCTCAGTATGCCCAGATATACATCGACGAGATTGTACGACTGCATGGAGTCACGACGAGTATCGTGTCCGACCGAGGCACCCAGTTTACCAGTCGACTATGGCAGAGGCTTCAGGAGGCTTTGGGCACCCGCTTGAGTTTTAGCACAGCATTTCATCTGCAGACCGACGGCCAGTCAGAGCGGACTATTCAGACTCTCAAGGACATACTCAGAGCGTGCGTTTTAGACTTTGGTGGTAGCTGGGATCATCATTTACCCTTGGTGGAGTTCTCCTACAACAATAGTTTCCAGGATACTATTTAGATGGCACCTTTCGAGGCTTTGTATGGGAGGAGATGCAGATCGCCCGTCTGTTGGACAGAGCTCAGCGAGAGCAGTATTTTGGGGCTACAGATCGTACAGGAGACGACCGAGAAGATACAGCTGATTCGAGACAGGATGAGGATGGCTCAGAGCAGGCTGAAATCGTATGCTGACAGACGTCGCCGCAGATTAGAGTTCGCAGTTGGCGATCAAGTTTTTCTGAGGGTCTCTCCAATGAAGGGAGTGATGAGGTTTGGACGTAAGGGGAAGCTTAGCCCCAGATTCATAGGTCCTTTCGAGATCCTCGAGCGTGTGGCCAGAGTAGCATATTGTTTGGCTCTTCCAACCGACTTCCCAGATGTTCACCCTATTTTCCACGTGTCGATACTTCGCAGATACCTACATGACCCTTCGCACATAATTTAGTATCAGATCGTTCAGCTCGAGTGCGATCTTTCGTTCACCAAACAACCAGTCGTGATATTGGACCGGCAGGTGAAGAAACTTCGATCGAAGGTCTTGCCATCAGTGAAGGTGCTTTGGCGCAGCCCGAATGGTGAAGAGATCACTTGGGAGGCCGAGGGCGAGATGCGGAAGAAGTTCCCTCATCTCTTTGAAGGTACGCGTAGCAGTATATTTTTAAATTCGGGGATGAATTTCTTTAAGGGGGGATGATTGTACCACCTTAGGATGTGATTAGTGGCTAATTATACTTTAATATATGGTTTTTAATAAGAAGTTTACCAAATCAATTTTCAAATATTTTATCAAATTTAATGGATATTTTATTAGAATTTTCCTAGGCTTGCACACACTTATGCATGTAAATTAGGGTTAAATTGGGGTTAAACCATGATTAGCAACCATGGTGGGTTAACCCATTTTAATTAAGTTATTTGGTTTTGGGTTTTAAATTGGTATGGTTGTTTTTTTTTAAAATGGAAAAAAGGATTTGAATTTTCTTTTTTCTTGTGTTGACTTGGAGGGAGAAAGAGAGAGAGAGAAAGGGTATGGGCAACATGGCTTGAGCCATGCTCATTAAATGAAGAAAGAGAGAGGGGGGGTTGACTTGTGTGCTCTCATTCCTCATTCTCACTCTCACTTCTCTCATTCTCTCTCTCACGCACACACTAGCAGCTGCAATTGCAGAGAAGCAGCAACAGCATAGGCATCAGCATCAGCACCAGAAGCAACAACATCAGCACAAGTAGCAGCCTCAAGCAGCAGCAGCATGCATCAGCAGCAGCAGCACTCCAGCAGCAGCAGCAACACCTCATCTTCTTCTTCCACTCCTTCTCCTGCTTCCTAAGATCTAGTGGGGGTGTATTTCTTAAACCTAATTCCTAGTTTGCTAAGTTTGTGTAGAATTAGCTTCGGTTAGAGATAAAAGTGAGTTTTTGTGCTAAAAATGGTGAATTGTGTGGAGTTTTGGTTAAGTGATGTTAACGATGGTTAGACTAACTTAGTTAATTGTTATTAGGGCAACTTAAACCTATTTAAACCCCAGATTTCACCAAAATACCCAAGGTTTCCTTTTTGTGCAAAATATAACGTTTTTTTTAGCAAAATATGGCCTTTCTGTGATCTGCTTTAGACCCGGGGGTTTCAGAGAAAAATTGAGTTAACTGGAGCATATTTGGTAGACCTTGATCACACCACCAGAGCATGAACCCCAGACACCCAACCCAGGCCGTCGTTTTAATCATTCTGGCCGCAAATTGCGGCCAGACAGGGGATTTAGGGGTTAGGGTTTTGGCTAGGGTAGTCTGCTGTGTTTTCAAGTGTTTTGGCATGTGCAATTTTTTAAGATTTCACCCGTATCAAAATCTGGAACCTTATATCGTTTTCTAGTACGTTTTGTTTGCGCAATATGCGGGATACGCTAGTGGGTTCTGTGATCCAGCGTGTCGCGACGTGTCGGGATAGTTGTAGACGCGTATACACACGTTTCAGCGTATCGTACACACGCGCGTTTAGTTCGCGACGCGAGTTTCTCGTTTGGTTTCGATATCGCGTTTTGCGAGATATTTTGCTTATATATGGATTCCTTGTGTAAAATCCAGGTTCGCAGACGGGTACGTCGGACGCCGCAAAGAAGGGGAAGCAAGTGGTCGGCTACGTGTAGCACATGACCAGGTGAGTAGATTTAACATCTACGGGAAAATCGCCCGTATGGCGTTAAGCATCAGGGAGTGATAGGATATTTAGTCGTAGATATTTATGTGTATTAATGTAGCATACCTCCCTTATTGCATATAGAAATGGTAGATATAGAACACTGCACTGTCACTAACGGTTCAAGCTGCACGAGCACTATTTGTATTTTACACTCACACCGTTAGTGATTGCCATGACACTTGCACTATAGGATTGCTATGAATTATATATCGTCTCGAGTTCCGCATCATTGATGATTGCCATGACTTGTCGCATATACACATATATTGATATTTTCATACCTGCGCACACATATATTGATATCTTCATACCTGCGTACATGCACACTGTATATTCATACCAGTGCACACATATACTGATATCTTCATACTTGCACACATGCACACTGTATATTCATACCAGTGCACACATATATTGATATCTTCGTACCTGCATACATGCACACTGTATATTCATACCAGTGCACACATATATTGCTATTTTCATACCTGCGCACATGCACATTGTATATTCATACCAGTGCACACATATATTGATATCTTCATACCTGCGCACTTGCACACTGTATATTCATACCAGTGCACACATATATTGATATCTTCATACCTGCGCACATGCACACTGTATATTCGTACTAGTGCACACATATATTGATTTCTTCATACTTGCGCACATGCACACTGTATATTCATACTAGTGCTACACTCATATTCGCGTATATATCCATTTGCACATCCATACCTACATACATACATATGTCACATACATGGATGATATTGATTTGATTTCATGAAAATAGGGACCACATGAGATATTTGCAAAACTGGATTATTTTAAAAGAGCGGTTTTCCTTTTTTTACTCTTAGTGTCATACGACACATTGCATGGATTTACGCATTGAGTTTGGATTTATGGGATTTCTGGATTTGAGAACCGTGGTATTATTTTAAGAAAATTACGCACTGTTTTAAAAACCCGGTTTCTCTTGATATGATATTTCAGTGCGTCCACCATGAGTTTTCTCGGTTCCAGAGAGCTTGTATGAGTATACCCGATTCGAAGAGCGGTAGGCACCGATTGTGGATACATGGTGGACCCGGTATGGTACCTCAGGGCAAGAAGACTCGTATTGTTAGACGGTGAGCCCGGCGGAGGGACTACTACCTACCGGTGATTGGTTAGACCTGGCAATTATCCGTAGGATACCGACCATAGTCAATAGATGGATACGGGACGACGCGTACTGTCGGGGCCGAGGGCCAATTCCGTAGACGGAGCTCGTGGGCCGATCCGACTGACGGAGCCCGATACTTGAGGATTTGCGTGTCGATGCTAGACACGGCGATTTTATGATATTTCGAGTGCCGATGTTGGGCACTCATGATTCTATGAGATTTGCAGGATTTGAGGGCCGATGAGGATGACGGCGCCTGAGTTAGTTTTACTGGGATTTGGGTGTATTGATGGATACCGGTTATTTTTCCACGTTGACATTCCGTATAGATGTTATTTATTCCCATGCTCAGCATTCAGTATTATACATCTCATCCTGTATTTGTAGTACCTGATAGAGTACATTTTCTATGCATGATTATTGCATACCTGCTCACCCTATATAGACATTGTTAGATTGCATTTGCTATGCACGACTATTGCATACCCTGCTCATCATATAGAGATGTTATTAGATCGCACTTGTTGCATGATTATTGCTTATCTAGCTCATCATATAGATGTTATCTGTTGGCATAGGTTAGAGTATCGCAGCACGTGCATACTCGCGATTACCTTTATATGTTATCTATTATTCACGAGTTGTCAACTCACCCCCGTTGTGTCACAGTGTTTGCAGGTTGCCCTTCAGAGTAGTCGCGGCAGGCTGCTTTCTTGCATCTTTTGATACAGATACCACTACAGTTGGCGTGTGAGCATGCTGATAGGTGGGTCTTTGTGTGGTATCTGTTTATTTCCCAGTTGTATACACTGTTGTATCTAGTACTCTCCATCTACTTTCAAGTATTGACTTAGAGACCAGTTGTGAGGACGATGTATATTATTTTGTACTCTGGTGTCGAGCTCGTTGTGAGCCGACTTTATTTATGCAGCCTTATCTTTCATGATATTTGTTTTCACTTATACTGCACATTTCTTCGCTACGGCGTCGTATATTATATTTGTGGTGATTGTTTCCGCCGTTGGGCATGATTGCTCCCGTTTGGGATGCTTTATTCTTATTGTATATCATTTTACTCATATATTGTCTTATACCCGATTTCGGGGCTAGTTTTTACAAAGGAAATGCTGCCAAAATTTTTAAGATAATAACTTGAACTCTAAGAATTTTACTAAATTACTTAAGGTTTTCTAAACGTTTTAACAAATGTTTCTATTAAATGTTTCCTTTCACTCGCTTTTTCAATGGTTTTGATTTCTGGGTTCGGCTTAATTAGTTGCGTTACGCCTGTAGACGTTACGTGGTTAAGTGCCGGTCACGGGCCGAACTTTGGGACGTGACAGCGTCCGACATGTGGACTGCTATCACTGCCGTTTGTATATTATTCTTTTGGGGCACGACCGGGCTGAGGTCGATGTACCCGTTATATATATATTTTACTTTCTGTACTTGGATTACCTCGCGGTGGGGTGCACGGATAGCTGGGTTTTAGAGGGCAACGGGCCCGCATCTCATGGCTTTGAGACGGAGGGGGCTTCACTCTAGAATTGGCGGGCTATTCGCCGCACTCGTAGGGGGTACAGGTTGACCCAAAAAGGGGTGTTCAAGTTACCGGATTCCGTGAAGTGCTGGGTGGTCCATTCACTTTGCTGTAGGGGCTGCCTCACTTCAGGTTTTGGCGGGTAACTTGCCGTGCCCGTAGGGGTCTAGGATTTCATTGCACAGGCTATCCATACAACCAGGGGAACGTCGGGTTTCAGTAGCATCTCTATGAAACCCGGGGATCCCAGATTATCTTTATTGTTCTATGATGCTTATTACATTTCTGTGATGTTGCATTTTATCACGCCTTGAGCGAATATTATATATTGATATATACACACACACATACACTAGTAGATGTTGTATATGTTTTACATCCGCGCTAGTCCAGTCCCCGCTCTGTCGTTAGTTAAGTATCCTAACGGGTGATGACGGGACCCAGTGGCGAATGCGGATGGCATATACGTACATCATATTTTCGTTCTTTTATGGTGTGATTAATTGATGGGACTGAATTGATTCGGATCAATGCAAGCTAAACAAACCTGTTTGATGTTGTTGGAACATTTTTCAAAAAGCTGTTATTGTAAGGACGTTTTCTTTTGTTTTGCACAGTGGTATTCGGTTATGAATATCCAGCACCTCAGTCGACGAGGCAAGGGCCGAGATCCCTTCACCGGGAGTGACCCCTTGGACAGAAGTTTGCGTCAGGGTAATAACTTCACTATAGCCGATTTCCTTTTTGCTTTGCATCGTGGTATTCAGTTGGAATATCCTGCACCTCATACTACGGGGAAAGAGTCGAGATCCCTTCACCGGGAGTGACCACTTTAGCAAAGGTTTTCGCCACCATATTTTTATAAAAAGCTATCCGGTTCCTTCAACGATATCAAGTTCATTACGTTAAAGGTTTTTCGTCAAAAACCATTCGTAGCCCTCCGTCATTTCAGAAAGGTAGCACTTAGTATTCATGCTATGTATGTTGGCCTTCGTCAAGGCATAGTGTATGGTAACTATTTGTTACTTTTCTGCTGCATAGATATATGTGTTAGTTTGGGACAGTCGTACTACTATTTTGGCCTTCGTCAAGGGTATGTACGGGTGGGTTCAAATTAACCTGGACAATGACGGGTAGAACTTGACATGTGACTTATGATATGTTGGCCTTCGTCAAGGTCATAAGAGCATGGGGTAAAAATCACATCGGGAGTTTCTAAAGAAACTGAAACTTGCCAAGTATGCGCATACCTTCTGGAGTGTGATAACGTGAGTGGATTCCATCACGTTATCATGCGATGATAGTTGAATCCCGATTCCCACTGATGAGTTGGTTTACTCCTCGGGTGATCCCGACTAATTCTTCTTTCAGGTTTGGAGGAGAATTTGAGGTTATAGTGGGAGGTTTCCTGATTAGATAAATTGATAATCATTCTGATCTCGGTTAGAGTGCACGCAGAGTGTTTCTTTTCTCTTTCTCTTTGGCAGCGACCATGACCCGACCCTAGACAATGACTCAGTGACCAAGTTAACCGAACCTTCTTAAAATACTGGCTTTTAGATTGCCTGAGTTGCATACCTCTTTGCCACTCCTACTTTTACCCTTTTCTCCAGAACACCCCGTATTACTACGAACATCCACTTCCATTGGATAAAACCATCGTATGGTTATATACGAACTCGAAGGAACTTGTTCCAGATTCGAGGATGGTTTCCGGTTCTGGAGAAAATGAATGGGACTATTCAGTTGTCTTTTCCTTTTACCTTCTCTCAAGTTGCGAGTGCTCCTAGGATTAAGACAGTACAATTATTATGCTAATTGGATAGTCTTCTTTCAAACCATAGGCAGGTGCCGAACGGTAGGGAATGAAGAAAACCAATAAGCCTAACGATGGTGTACAGAAGGTAATAAGTTAAGACAAATAAAGGGATTAGTAAGAGAGCAAAGTAAATTGCGACTGCTATTCACGACCAAACCAAGTATTTCATCGCCACTCCTACTTCACCTTTGTATTTCTCCGGAACACCCCGTATCACTACGAAGATCCACAGTTTATTGGATACTCTATCGTATGGTTATATACGAACTCGAAGGGACTTGTTCCAGTTCGGGAATGGATTCTGGTTCAGGAGAAATAGGAATAAGGTTTTATTCAGTTGTCTTTTATCTTTACCTTTTCTCGGGTTGCGAGTACTCCTAGGATTAGGAGAGTACACTTATTACGCTTATTGGATAGTCTTCTTCTAAACCATAGGCTGGTGTCGAACGGTAGGGAAGGAAGAAAACCATTTAGCCTAACGATGGTGTGCAGAAGGTAATGACTAAAGACATATAAAGGGATTTGGAGAGATGGCAAAGAAATATACGGTTATAGTTGTGAATCTGAAAATGGAAGAGGAATTACTAGGAATACCCGGATACCCCTCCGAAACATTTACATGTTTCAGTTTCACTGTGTATTGTTAAAAGAAAACTGATTTTCCAATTAGTCCTTACTCCAGGGTATGTATTTACCAGGTTTGATTCTCACATCTGTATGGTTTTACAGATGATGAGTGGGAGTAAGTTATTGGGAATTGGGTGATCATCCTTATTATATCGGGATTCGTTGTAATTGGTGATATTTGAGGAAATCGCCTGGGTTGTTTGCCGGACGGCAAATATTTAGTTTTGAATATCCGTTGTTATGCACCAATTTCAAATTGATATATATATATATATATATATATATATATATACGTTTATTTTTATAAAATGAGATATAACTTTTTGAAATTATGTCTATGACATTTACCTATATCAGTGGATGGTTAGGTAAGGAGCATTAAACAACGGTGTAATTCTTCTTAACTATAAGTATAATTTTCAACCTACGACACACAGGGAATGAGTTATTAGACTCAGGGGACTTATACAGAGTATTGTATGTTGTCCAGTATCCATGAGGACAGAGGGGTTGGTACTCGTACTATATTCTGTTTACTTGTGACTTGTCTAGTTCTTAGACATGTGTTTCATAGAAATAAAAGATCCAAGTTTTGAGAAGTTATAGGTATATGAATAAAGTAGAGAACCAGGTATTGCAAGTATCAGGATTCTTCAAGGTGATCGAAGATGTAGATGCTTGTGTATGGTATTCAGTTGATAGTAATGATTATGAGAAATTGCTTCTCTTTTAGGTTACTCATATCTGGATGTATTCCTAAGTTGAGTAATGTTGATCGGTCTCTCTCCATTTAGTTGACATGCACTGGAGACAGCTGCATGATTTGAATCTGGTTCCAATTAAATCAGTGCCTCTGTTTCTATATTGGATATAGAATAGTTCATATCTTAACAATATTAAGGTACGGAGAGTTGTCCGGCTTATGCTTAAAACCAGACTCTGGACAACTCAAGGCGCGTTTCTGTAATGGTTGTTTGTGGGTTGACCCGGGCTATGACGAGGGTTGACTTTCTACCATCTGGAAGATCAATAGTGATATTGCTCTTGACTCGCCACAGTTTTGATAAAAATGGATTTTTCAGAAAACAGTAGTGGGAGTATGGTAGAACTGGAATTGATTCCAGAACCGCAAACGATTACTGAAAATTTGATAAGAACCTAAAGATTCAATATGGTTTGACATTCCATTGGCCACTCCGCAGAGATGGTGGGTAACCTCAGGCACCCGAGAGGTACTCCGGTAGCCTCAAGGACGGTAGCAGGGAGGTTCTTGTTTACCCAGGCTTGCCATTACTGTTGTTCCAGACTGTGAGACCCGGCAGGAGGATGAGTATAGCGTCGTTCTAAACTAGCTTTAGAAGTGTACGTGTATATGACTCTGCCAGAGGGTTGTCGTAGTCAGTGGGAGCAGCGGAAGCATAGTGGACAAGTAGCTTATGTCTATTTATGGACTAAAGCAGATATTGCGGAGATAGATCGTCTATTTCTGATGTAACAGTCATAGATTTGACTTCATCAGAATAGGGGATGGATCTGTTAAAAAGGTAGTAGGGTGTGATATCCTGGTACATGGATGACATACACATAGTAGGAAGTGAAAATCCTATACTACGATCGGTTATACTTTGGTTGTCACACAGTGGTTTCTCCACATAGGATATAGATATAATATCAGACACTCTGATTACTAGATCTATGGTTTTAGATCTAGATTTTGGTAGTTTCCCAATCTGGGTACTTAGACAACATTCTAAAGGTGTTTTTGAATGGACGACTCCTGGCACGGTAGTGTACCTGCAGGTGATGGAGTCACCCTCTCTAAAGGTGTCTTACAGACTAAAGGGGAGAGGGAAGTGCATGATTGGAAGATCACTTGCTTAGGCAATTGAGTCAATCATGAGATGCCAAGTACCACACCGGACGTTGTTTTTTGCACTAGATGCAATAAATTGATATTAATCCTATCCTGGAGAAACGTTCGGAAGAAGTTTTAGAACATAAGTGGATGTTCTAGGGATATGATAACAACAACCGCTTTTAGGAGACAGTTATCATTCCAGGCTTCCAAGGTGACCTGGATAACAAAATGGCTGTCAGAGTTATAGTTTTCCCTCTGACAAGGGGCGGTATTTTGGACAGGTGGTCCAAGAGGATACTGATGGAGGTGTGGCGTAGGATACTGATTAAGTTCAGTTGATGATACAGTCTAAGAAGTTTGGATTTGGAGTTCATTTATGAACCAGGTGTTAGATATGTATGCCCTAGAGGCCATTATTGTATAGTACTAGTTTGTATAATACATTTTGGAAGCTTGGGATATATATATGGTTTTACGACAGTCTTGCTCGATATAGTAGTATGCTACTTGGTTTGTTTCTATCTTAATATGTGTATATGTTTCTTTTAACATATCGCTAAAAACATATTGGTAGAGCCCTTAGGATTTTTGCTTGACTACCAGCGCTGTGATGGCGATCACACTAGTGGGGGCTGGGTGGTCTATAAGCACATCCTTATTTTTGTCCCTGGTCGTAGGATTATCGAGACAGGGCATCAGTACGTCGTACTGGAGATAGTATGCAAGTGCTCGTTAGGTTACGAGTACACTGGACAGGACTCGTCGGGAACTGTTGGTTGGTATTATACCTATCGTCAGTTAACAGTTCCCAGGTGACATGAGTACAGCTTAGTCCGCTGACTTGACACTGTCACTTCGCCTCGAGTGTGTTCCCACTGTTCTTAGATTACTACCCTACCACGGCTCTACTGAGTCGTGCAAACAGGTAGTAGTTGGGTGCAGTCCCGAAGCACTTGGAGGCAGTGACAGTTAGACATGATTCGTCTATCCCGGTATTGGGGGTTGATATCGCGCTGTGTCTAGGAGAGCCATTACACATTGTCGTCCCTGACCAGGGCAAGCGAGAATTGCTGGTAGGTTTTCCAGTAGATTCTCAGGGTGTTTTGGTCTACACTCCGACACGACTTGTACCGCTATTAGGGGACTGACGTTTACCGCCCCCTAGGCCCACCATGCGATATTCTCAGACGAACAGACCAGACTGTACGGAGATTGTCACATTCAGGCTCAGTAGGAGTTCGATGGGTTCACCTCATCAGTCTTCTTATCGGCATCTACCTGGGGACCGTTACGTACAGCTAGTACCGCTTGCGGCTTGTGGTTAAACCCACTGCCAGCGTAATGTCGAGCCTTTAGAGTCCCACACAGAGGGTTACTCGCCTTTGGGCAAAACAGAGTAGAGGTTGCATGGTTTTGCGACGTTCACATTCGCACACTTGTGCACTTTTGGTGTCTGGACAGTAGTTACTAACGGGCTTTGGTTTAAGCCATATCCTAGTAATTGTTTTGGGATTGGTTTTGTCTCAGTCTATTCGTGTTCCTTGGAGCACGGATGCGGGTGTGTATGCACAGTTGACAGAGGCAGAGGCAGAGGATTCTCATTAGGGTTGTTGACCATTTGGCTTTGGTTGACTTGTTGACCGTTGACTTTTCTCTAAACCCTAATGAGAATATGATATATGATTAATAATATTAATTAAGTATTTTTTGTACCATGGTTGAGTTGAAAGTTTTACTTTTGTTGACTTGTTGATTTTGTTGACCGGTTGACCATTTTGGACTTGTTGACCATCATCATTTCATAGGTATGACTTTTGCTTGCTTGTTGTTTACAAAAAGTAATAATAGCATGAAATGATAACGGTCATTGAAACTAACCATCACCATATACTTAATTATTATTATTATTATCATTATTCTCACTTTTGTGAGAAGGGTTGGATTATGAGGGCTCATTCTATCATTCTCTTTCTCTCTCCTAGAAAGAAAGCTCTCCCTCTTCCTCTTCCTCTCTCAAGGTTCAAGTGTTCCATGAGTTGGAAATCATGAACCTTTGAGACAAAACCACTACAAATCTTCTCTACTCATTCTAAGGTTCTAGGTTTAGCAAACCAAGCACCTTAGTGATCTCTTGATTGAGATAGGAGCTCAAGTTCGAGGCCCTCGGGTGGATCCATCTATGGCAAGGAGGAGACGGCGAGGAGGATCCGTTCAAGCAACTATAAAGAGCAAGCAAGAGGAAGAACCACAACAAGAAGAGAAGGAGTTCAAGACCAAGGTATAACCATTCTACATAGTAGCTAGTACTTGTAGTTTTTGTTAGTTCTTGTTTAGCAACGATCCTTCATGAAACGGTCCATGTTACCTAGCTAGGGAAAATTTTTGTTTTACCTATTCCGCCTCCCCGAAAGGACCGGGATGGGTAACGTGGACCTAACAGTGGTATCAGAGCCTAGCTAAGCAACAACTAGCTGTTAGCAAAGTTTTTAGAATCTCGATCCGGAAAAAAATCCCGAAAACAAACCGAAAAGTGTATTTTCTGTCGATTTTCAAAACAGGCCTAAAAATATTTTGTATGACATGAAAAATACAGGCAGGGTTTTCTGGGAATTTACAAGAAATTTGAGACCCCGACTCGGCCAACTCGCCGCGGAAGCGCGGTGGAACCATGCGTTCCGCCGCGGATCCGCGGCCGAGTTGGCTCGGCCGCGGCTCAACTTTGTTGCAGATTCCTCAGTTTGCTTTTTTGGGATTTTTGGGATATTTTATTTCTGCCCAGATTTTCTAGAGAAAAATGTTATTTTTGGGGGTAGTTACAAATTTGTATTTTGATCGGAATTCTACAAACTTTGGCTAAATGGTTATATCTGTAATGTGATATATGCACTGAACGTCAGCTAATCGCTATACGTCGATTAGTGGGGGTTGTGCATATCTGTGATCTGTAATGTTGATGGTTTGTGTATATGAACTTGTTGGATTGTCGCGGATGAATAGCCGGGGTTTGTGAGATGAGAGTTTTCTTTATCTTTCATTTGATGTAAATTATTTGTATGGCCGCATATCCGGGATGAGGTTGTAGCCGCCATTGTATAATTTCTTTTACTGTTTTTACTCCTAGGATAGACCCAAGGTGGGGTGCACAAACTACCGGGTACCACGAAGTGCCGAGTGGCCTACTCACGGTGTTGAGGGAGGTTGCTTCGCTTCGGGTACTTGGCGGGTAGTTTGCCGCACCCGTAGGGGTCTAGGGTGGGGTTATTGGCTATTCATCGCGACCGTGTAATCCGGCTTTCGTTGCAGGCTCGAACGAAATGCGGATTCCTAGTATATCCAATGTGTTCATCTGTGATCTGGAATGGCTATCATTGCATTTGACGAATGTGTATATATATCTATATGATATCTATTTAGGCGTTGCTTATGTTTTGCATCCGCGCTAGTCCAGCCCCCGCTCTGTCGTTAGTTAAGTAACCTAACGGGTAATGATGGGGACCCGTAGCGAATGCGGATGGCATAAGCGTACGTCATATTTTCGTTGTTTTCTGCAATGGTAGGATTAATTGATGGGACGCATTAAATTAATGCAAGAAAACAAACCTAATAAAACGTTGATGGAACAATTTTCAAAAAGCTGTTATTGCAAGGACGCTCTCTTTTGTTTTGCATAGAGGTATTCGGTTATGAATGCCCAGCACCTCATTCGACGAGGCAAGGGCCGAGATCCCTTCATCGGGAGTGACCCCTTGGACAAAAAGTTTGTGTCAGGGTAATAACTTCACTATAGTCGATTATTCTTGCTTTGCATCGAGGTATTCAGATTGGAATATCCTGCACCTCATTCGACGAGGAAAGAGCCGAGATCCCTTCACGGGGAGTGACCTCTTTAGCAAAAGTTTTTCGCCACTATATTTTCAAAAAGGTTATCAGGTTCCTTCAACGATATCAAGTTTATTACGTTAACGGGTTTTTCGCCAAAAACCCAGCCGTAGCCCTCCGTCATTTCTTACAAGTAACACTTAGTATTCGTGTTGCGTTTGTTGACTCCGTCAAGGCGTAGTGTACGGTAGCTGAGTGCTGCTTGTTTGTAGCAGTATATGGGATTGGTTAGGACAGTCGTATAACCTTGTTGACTCCGTCAAGGGTTATGCGGGTGGGTTTAATGCAATCCAGATAATGACGGGTTTAACTTGACTAGGATTCTTTGATTTGTTGACTCCGTCAAGGTCACTTGGGTCCTAGGGGCAAAAATCCGCATCGGGAGTTTCTAAAGAAACTGAAACTTGTAGATTCAGCATACCTTCTGGAGTGTGGTGACTAGAGTGGATTCCATCTAGGTCATCGCACAATGATAGTTGGATTCCGATCCTACTGATGAGTTGGATTACTCTTGGAAGATTATTTCACTTAACAATCAATGCTATAAACCAAGTAGGTGTCTAGAACGGTGTTAGCGGGGCTACGCCTCCAGGGAAAAGAGGTTATTTAATTAAGGAACTTCGCGAAAGCATTGGAAAACCTCCCTCGAAGTACCAACACTAGCCTGGCTGAAAGGTTTAGCAAGTATTGTGACGTGCAATTAATCCCGACTAGTTCTTCTTTTAGAGGTTTGAAGAAGAATTTGAGGAAACAGTGGGAGCCATCCTGATTGGATAAATTAATAAAACCAATCTAATTTTGCAAGAGCGCACGCTGAGTGTTTCTTTTCTCTCTCTCCAGGTAGCAACCATTTTATTCCCTAATCAAGATAATAAATGTATCACTTGACCGATCCGAATTCTTATTCGAGGCTGGGGAACGTCGGTTCGGCTCTAACTTATGACAACGGTCATAAGTATGAGTAAGGGAAAGAGGATTGTATGGATTCCAAGGATACCCATTTGAAGAAGAAGCATGGTTTTGCATCTACTTCAGGTGTTCTTGTAATTGAGAACTGCTTTACGGTCAGTCCTACCTCCTAGGTACTTGATACCGGATCAGGATCTCATATCTGTAATCTATTGCAGGGACTGAGAAAAAGTAGGAAAGTTGTACCTGGTGATATGTCGCTCAGAGTAGAGAATGGAGCACAAGTTAATGCTGCAGCCGTCGGTGAATATCACCTAGTGTTGCCAAACGGCAATACTATGATTTTGAACGATTGCTACTATGTACCTTTCATAGTTTGCAACATCATATCAGTTTCTTTACTCGATAAAGATGGATATAACTTTGTTCTTGATAGAAATATCATGAACATTTACCTTCATAAGGTACTGGTTGCAGAAGGTACACTGTGTAATGGTATCTACGTTCTAAATCAGAATACAGTTCTCAATGTACAAAACACACGCAAGAGGAAGAATTCAGATACGAATGAATCCTACTTGTGGCATTGTAGACTTGGTCATATCGGAGAGAAAAGACTAAGTAAGTTGCATAAAGATGGACTCTTAAATACGTTCGAGTTTTCATCTTATGAAACTTTTCAGTCTTGTCTCAAAGGGAAGATGACCAAATCTCCGTTCACCGGACATGGAGAAAAAGCGACAGAGCTCTTGGGACTCATACACAGTGATGTATGTGGTCCGATGTCTATACATGCAAGGGGTGGGTTCTCATACTTCATCACATTCTCTGAAGATCTCTCTAGATTCGGATATGTGTATCTTATGAAACACAAATCTGAAGCTTTTGAGAAATTCAAGGAATTCAGAAACGAAGTAGAGAACCAGACTGGCAAAAGTATCAAGATTCTCCGGTCTGATAGAGGAGGGGAGTACTTAAGCACAGAATTTCTAGATTACTTAAAAGAGAATGGTATTCTCTCTCAGCTTACTCCTCCTTATACACCACAGCACAACGGTGTTTCGGAGCGGAGTAATCGTACCCTATTGGATATGGTTCGCTCCATGATGAGTAGTGCCGAGTTGCCTCTTTCATTTTGGGGACATGCGCTTCAGACAGAGGCATACCTACTGAATTACGTTCCATACAAATCTGTGCCTAAGACTCCATATGAAATATGGAGTGGAAGAAATCCGTATCTTAAGCGATTTAAGATATGGGGTTGTCTGGCCTATGTAAAAACACAGAAACCGGACAAGCTAGAGACACGGTCAGTTTTGTGTAAATTTGTGGGATATCCTAAAGACTCACTAGGATATCTGTTCTACCACACTGAGGAACAGAAGGTGTTTGTATCTCGCCACGCTACCTTTTTAGAAAGGGAGTTTCTTGCAAAAGAAACTAGTGGGAGTTCGGTAGAACTGGAAGAAATTCAGCGACCACAAAATATAACTGAAAATTTGGAGGAACCACTGGATTCAATAACCCCAGACGAACCCCAGCCACTCCGCAGATCTGGTAAGATTTCTCATCCGCCCGAGAGATACTACGGTTTTCTCTTAGACGGGGATCGAGAGGATTGCATCTTGGAAGAAGATGACCCTACCAGTTTCAATCAGGCCATTATCAGTAGGGACTCTGATAAATGGCTGGAAGCAATGAAATCCGAAATGGAGTCCATGTATGCCAATAAAGTGTGGACCTTAGATATTGCTCCACCTGGGGTAAAACCCGTTGGATGCAAATGAATCTACAAAAGGAACTTGGTATAGATGGGCAGGTGGAAACCTATAAGGCTAGACTCGTTGCAAAAGGTTTTCGTCAAAGACCTGGTGTGGACTATGACGAAACTTTTTCTCCGGTGGCTATGCTCAAATCCATTCGGATCCTACTTGCCATTGCTGCCTTCCATGACTATGAAATCTGGCAGATGGACGTTAAAACGGCTTTTCTAAACGGCTGTTTGGAAGAGTGCGTTTACATGGATCAGCCAAAAGGTTTCATAGACAGTGGGAGCAGCGGGAAGGTGTGCAAGTTGCTTAAATCCATTTATGGATTAAAGCAGGCATCGCGGAGCTGGAACATCTGTTTCGATAAGGCAATCAAGGAATTTGATTTCATCAAGAACGAAGATGAACCTTGTGTCTAAAAGAAGATTGTAGGACGAACTGTCGTGTTCCTAGTCTTGTACGTGGACGACATTCTTTTGATAGGAAATGACATTCCTATGCTACAATTGGTCAAGCTATTTTTATCACAACGGTTCTCCATGAAGGACCTGGGTGATGCCTCGTACATTCTGGGGATCAAGATCTATAGAGATAGATCCAAGAGACTACTGGGACTTTCGCAGTCCAGGTACATAGAGACCGTACTAAAGAGATTTAGTATGGAGGATTCCAAGCGCGGTAACATACCCGCATTGCACGGAATTACCCTCTCCAAGAAGATGTCTCCTAAGACTGATGAGGAGAGGGTTCGCATGAGCACTATACCCTACGCTTCAGCGGTAGGATCTATAATGTATGCGATGTTATGTACAAGACCAGATGTAGCTTACGCGCTGAGCGTGGTGAGCCGGTATCAGTCATACCCAGGTGAGGACCACTGGACGGCAGTGAAGAACATTCTCAAGTACCTAAGAAGGACTAAGGAGATGTTCCTGGTTTACGGTAATAGAGACCTCAGGGTCGAGTCCTTTACCGATTCAAGCTTCCAGAGTGACAAAGATGATAGCAAGTCTGTCTCGGGTTTTGTGTTTACCCTCAACGGAGGGGAGGTATGTTGGAGGAGTTCCAAACAGGATACCGTCGCAGACTCGACGATGGAGGCTGAATACATTGCTGCAAGCGATGCCGCAAAAGAGGCGGTCTGGATGAAGAAGTTCATTAGTGAACTTCAGGTGGTTCCATCCATTGTTGACCCAATACCTTTGTATTGCGATAACAATGGGGCTATAGCTTTAGTGAAGGAACCAAGGTCCCATCAGAAATCCAGACATATCTTGAGGCGGTATCACCTGATCAGAGAGATCATTGATCGCCAGGAGATCGAGGTACGGAGAGTGGACACGAAAGAAAACACGGCGGATCCATTCACAAAGGCCCTCCCTTAAACACAGTTCGAGCGAATTTTTGAGCTATTGGGTATGCGGTACGCCGACAGCTGGCCTTAGTGCAGACGTTGGGTATGCCGTACACCAATTACTGGCCATTAATGCAAGTGGGAGATTGTTAGATATGTATGCCCTAGAGACCATTATTGTATAGTACTAGTTTATATAATACATTTTGGAAGCTTGGGATATATATATGATTTTACGACAGTCTTGCTCGATATAGTAGTATGCTACTTGGTTTGTTTCTAACTTAATATGTGTATATGTTTCTTTTAACATATCGCTAAAAACATATTGGTAGAGCCCTTAGGATTTTTGCTTGACTACCAGCGTTGTGATGGCGATCACACTAGTGGGGGCTGGGTGGTCGATAAGCATATCCTTATTTTTGTCCCTGGTCGTAGGATTATCGAGACAGGGCATCGATACTCCAGAGTAGACTGGTGCATACGCTTCTCTTTCCAGCAGGGGAGATGGCCTGTCCCACAGCCATCAGTACGTCGTACTGGAGATAGTATACAGGTGCTCGTTAGGTTACGAGTACACTGGACAGGACTCGTCGGGAACTGTTGGTTGGTATTATACCTATCGTCAGTTAACAGTTCCCAGGTGACATGAGTACAGCTTATTCCGCTGACTTGACACTGTCACTTCGCCTCGAGTGTGTTCCCACTGTTCTTAGATTACTACCCTATCACGGCTCTACTGAGTCGTGCAAACAGGTAGTAGTTGGGTGCAGTCCCGAAGCACTTGGAGGCAGTGAAAGTTAGACAGGATTCGTCTCTCCCGGTATTAGGGGTTGATATCGCGCTGTGTCTAGGAGAGCCATTACACATTGTCGTCCCTGGCCAGGGCAAGCGAAAATTGCTGGTAGGTTTTCCAGTAGATTCTCAGGGTGTTTTGGGCTACACTCCGACACGACTTGTACCGCTATTAGGGGACTGACGTTTACCGCCCCCTAGGCCCGCCATGCGATATTCTCAGACGAACAGACCGGACTGTACGGAGATTGTCACATTCAGGCTCAGTAGGAGTTCGATGGGTTCACCTCATCAGTCTTCTTATCGGCATCTACCTGGGGACCGTTACGTACAGCTAGTATCGCTTGCAGCCTGTGGTTAAACCCACTGCCAGCGTAGTGTCGGGCCATTAGAGTCCCACACAGAGGGTTACTCGCCTTTGGGCAAAACAGAGTAGAGGTTGCATGGTTTTGCGACGGGGTTCGTTCACATCCGCGCACTTGTGCACTTTTGGTGTCCGGACAGTAGTTACTAGCGGGCTTTGGTTTAGGCCAGATCCTAGTAATTTTTTTGGGATTGGTTTTGTCTCAGTGTATTCGTATTCCTTGGAGCACGGATACGGGTGTGTATCCACAGTTGACAGAGGCAGAGGCAGAGGATTCTCATTAGGGTTGTTGACCATTTGGCTTTGGTTGACTTGTTGACCGTTGACTTTTCTCTAAACCCTAATGAGAATATGATATATGATTAATAATATTAATTAAGTATTTTTTGTACCATGGTTGAGTTGAAAGTTTTACTTTTGTTGACTTGTTGACTTTGTTGACCGGTTGACCATTTTGGACTTGTTGACCATCATCATTTTATGGGTATGACTTTTGCTTGCTTGTTGTTTACAAAATGTAATAATAGCATGAAATGATAATGGTCATTGAAACTAACCATTACCATATACTTAATTATTATTATTATTATCATTATTCTCACTTTTGTGAGAAGGGTTGGATTATGAGAGCTCATTCTATCATTCTCTTTCTCTCTCCTAGAAAGAAAGCTCTCCCTCTTTCTCTTCCTCTCTCAAGGTTCAAGTGTTCCATGAGTTGGAAATCATGAACTTTTGAGACAAAACGACCACAAATCTTCTCTACTCATTCTAAGGTTCTAGGTTTAGCAAACCAAGCACCTTAGTGATCTCTAGATTGAGATAGGAGCTCAAGTTCGAGGCCTTCGGGTGGATCCATCTATGGCAAGGAGGAGACGACGAGGAGGATCCGTTCAAGAAACTACAAGGAGAAAGCAAGAGGAAGAACCACAACAAGAAGAGAAGGAGTTCAAGACCAAGGTATAACCATTCTACATAGTAGCTAGTACTTGTAGTTTTTGTTAGTTCTTGTTTAGCAACGATCCTTCATGAAACGGTCCATGTTACCTAGCTAGGGAAAATTTTCGTTTTACCTATTCCGCCTCCCCGAAAGGACCGGGGTGGGTAACGTGGACCTTACACCAGGTCCCATCAGATATCCAGACATATTCTAAGATAGGTATTGCTCATTTCGGGAGATGGCTTTCTCCGCGAACTTGAGATAAAGAGAGACATAGAAAGAAACATTAGGGCGGATCAACTCACTGAGGCTATTCCTCGAATGCAATAGTTTCGCAAACGGGCTTTGATTTGATTTGGTTTGGGTTAACATCAGAATCGCTGCACTGGAATTTGGTACCAGAAGCGAATCATCATTTTGTTGGATATAGTGCCCTCGGAGTCAATTATTGGATCACAGGCACGTGATAGCAATGATTGAGGAAGGACCTATACCGGTAGGACAGTCTTACTCAAGATGATAGTATGCTATCTGGTTTATCTTTATCATCTTGTACAGCTTTAGGTGACATTACAGGTCACTATTACACATTGATAGAGCCCTTAGGATTCTTGCTTGACTACCAGCAGTATGATGGCGATCATATACGTGGGAGCTGGGGTCTATAAGCACATCCTTAAAGTGGTCCCTAGTCGTGGGAGTTTCGAGACTGGGCATCGATACTCCATTAGTAGACTAGTGTATACAGTCGAGACCCCGACGAGGGGCGGTGGCCGGTCTCACAGGCCATTGGTGTCAGTTGGATCACCTAAGATATATACAGGTGCTTATTGGGTTATGAGTACACCGGACAGGACTCGCCGGGAACATGTTGGTTGGTATTATACCTGACGTCAGATAGCAGTTCCCTGGTGACATGTGTACAGGTTAGTTCATCGACCTGAGATCGTCATTTGTCTCGTGTGAGTTCCTTCTGTGCTTTGATTACTACCCTACCACGGCTCAAAGGAGTCATGCAAACCGGTTTTAGTTGGGTACAGTCCCGAGCCACATGGAGGCAGTGAGCGGGTCGGCAGGGGTTTCGTCTCTCCCGGTATTGGGGATGAGATCGCGCTGTGTCAAGAAGAGCCATTACACGAAGATTTTGGCCAAGGCAGGAGATTTACTGGTAGGTATTCCAGTAGTATCTCAGGGTGTTCTGGGCTACACTCCGACACGACTTGTACCGCTTTTGGGGGTCTGAATTTTACCAACCCCCTAGGCCCGACATGCGATGCTCATAGACGAACGGACCGGACTGTACGGATATTGTCACTGACAAGCTCAGTAGGGTGTCAGGATGAGTTCTCTCATCGACCTCCCTTTTGGTCAATACCTGGTAGCCCGTTACGTAAGGCTAGTACCACTGACGTGCTAGTGGTTAAATCCACAACCAAAGTATTGACGAGTCTTTAGAGTCCCCCACAGACAGTTTCTCAAGTTTCGGGCGAAACGTTGTAGAGGCCGTATGATATATGGCAGGGTCCGATCATATACGTGCAGTAGTGCACGGATCATGATCGGACGGATCATACTAGTGGGCTTTGGTTTAAGCCGGATCCTAGTATTAGATTTGTTGGATTACTTTAGTCTCATCGCATTCGCGTTCAGTCGGAATGCGGATGTAGGTATGTAAATACAGGTGAGGGGTATCCTTGTGATCCGTCACGAGTTTACTTTAGATGTTGCCGTATCTTTTTGTTGTTGTAAACATTTAGGTTAATGTTTACAAATGGAAATAATGAGCTAGGAATCATGATTAGGAGCATTAATTGTGACACATGCACAAGTGGTGACTCATGGTCTCTTTCTTTGTGCATGTGTCACATTGTGTGATTGATTTTTGAGTTGAAATGAGAGGAAGAGAGAGAAGGGCAGCCATGGTCAGGGTTGGCTCTTGTATTTTTTCATTCTCACTCTCCCATTTCATCATACAACACACTAGAAAAGAAAAGGCTCCTCCTCTTCTTCTTCCTCTAGCTCACCGTTTCCATTAATGGCTTCATCTTCAACCTCCATCCATACACTCTCATGCGTTGAGAATCAATGGATGCTTGAGACAAAGTGATCACACACATTCTCTACATCACCTTGGATACGTCGGCTAGCAAACTTCGTGTCCGAGTTGCTTCGGACGAAGCGGGAGCCCGTAAAAAGACTCGAAGATGTGGTGCCCTTTCCGACGAGGAGACCGGAGATCGGAGATGCCGCGAGGAGTTAGGGATGGTGGCTAAAGACCAAAGGACACGGATCGATCGGTATAGCTTTTCTAACCTTTCTCTAGTTGCTAGTTGTAGGTTAATGGTTCGATACGGGATTAAAGTCTGCGATAGCGTCGGTTTCAAGTTTTGAAAAAGTTTTCGTTTCCGCATTTTGGCCTCGGACAGACGGCCGGGGCGCTATCATAGAATTACACATTTTCCATGAGAGGATTTGAGGATTTAGGTTTTTGTTTGGCATCAGCATCGCTATACTGGAATATGGTACCAGGAGCGAACCATCATTTGCGCTTGCTTGTTAGGAAGCGATGGCTTAGGAGACAGGTTTTAGGTCTCCATCACCTAAGACTTTTCAATTTTGTGAGCCGTAAAGGTCTCACAAAGCATTTTCTCCCTACGGGTCGTAAGGATCCCGTAGGTGTATTTTTCTTTAGGAGTCGTGGGGACTCCCAAGTGTGTTGCTCCTTTGTGAGTCATAAGGATCTCACACGGGATTTTTCTCCTCACAAAGTCGAGAGGACTTTGCGAGTGCATTTCATCTCTTTTTCAGGAGTTTGTAGAACCTTGAGGAAGGAGAAAGATGCACATGCCCTAATTTTTTTGAGAAATTAAAAATTTTATGCTTTATTCATCATCATGTTGCCTCTTATAGGCTTACACATTTACATGTAGCCCCTTGGACTTTACAAAATGGCAACAGGCCGGGACCATCTACCCCTATTCTGGTCTTTGGCAGTGACTCTGAAGACGAAGTCAACACGGTGTTTTCGGCCCGTCCATCAATGCAGGACCTCACTGGAGATGATCAGAGTTTGCAAATCGCCATGGTTCCACGGCAGCACTACAGAGAGCTTGATGCGCTTAAGACATATAGTGTGCAAGAGCTGCAGACATTCTACGTCCCTCCCAGGAGAAAAGGTGAAAAGACGATCCTATTCTATCGATCTGGGGAAACCAAAGTCGAGAGAGAAGTCTGGCGTGGTGCCGAACCTGCGCTTGACAGGCTCCAACTAATCCGTCTGCCCAGATACTATGCAGAGGGAATAAAAAGGTTATTGAGATGCCAAGGCTTACCCTTTAAGAAAACCACGCGACAGGCCCAATTCTACAACAGGATCTGGAACATCCCCGGAACTCAGCGAAAATTGCCCAGCAGAAAAATGGAAACGATCGGGCTTGGATATGTCCAGTCCAAGAAACGAGAACAATTCCATGGCTGCCATGTCATAAATGACCTCGATGAAGAAGGGGATGCTCTTTTAAAAGACGCTGACGCTGAACCAGAACGAGGTCCTGTCATAAAAATGCCAAGTCTGTCGTTTGAAGAACAGATGGACAAGTTAGTAAGGGAAGCGAGTCAAAAGGTTCGGAACGACCACATTCGCGAAATGACCATTTACGAAAAAGCCAGAACGCAACGTATCATTCAACAGGCTACAGAGGATGACGATCCCTTTCACCCCCAACCCTCTGTGCGCTCTCGTGGCAAAAAGAAAGCCCAACGTAGAAAAAACAGCAAGGTCAAGAACGGGGACAACATTCCAAGACAGCGAATCGGATCCAAAAGGCCACGCGATCGAGAAAAGGTCAGCCGGAATCCTTCTCTCATGAAAAATATGGGTCGAGCATATTCTTTCCCTCGAGACAAGATAAGGAGAATCTTTGACCTTGTCATGAAACATCAGATGATGACACCCCCGGAGTCTCGGCACCCTGATCAAGCAAACGAGGTTCATCACCCGGATTATTTCTCCTATCACCGAGCGATATGACATCCTCTTGAAGACTGCTTCACCTTCAAAAACTGGGTCGAAGACCAATATCAACTCGGCAGATTTTCTCTATCTGACGGTTGGAGGGTAGCCCCACCACAAAATCATGTGCCCAAAGCAACGTATATAGCGAGAGTAGAACCAGATCAACATCGGTCTTGGAAACGATCTCATGCCTGTCATGTGATAACGCTGTAGGAAGAAGGAGCGCGCAAGAATATGGATGACCTCTCCTGGTGCTTCAAAAATGAGGATGAAGAGGAATTGATCTCAGAATTTCCGTCGGCGCCAAAAGAGTTGGAAAATGGAATACATACTACTGCGGACAACCTAAGGAAAATCGACTTGGAGGCGACAAACGACTCGCGGCCTACGTTCTTCAGTGAGCTGCTGTCAAAAGAACACATGGCTACGCTAAAAGACGTGCTCATGCAGTATAAAGGCTGCTTCGCAGGGAACTATTCCGAGATGCCGGGGCTAGATCCAATAATAGCTGTGCATAAATTGGCGATATCTCTGGACGTCAAGCCAGTCAAACAAGCACCAAGAAGAATGCGGCTCGAACTTGAAATGAGTATCAACGCCGAGGTCAAGAAGCTGATCGACTCCGGCTTCATCCAAGAGGTTCAGTACCCCAACTGGATCGCCAACATTGTCCCAGTGATGAAGAAAAATGGGACGGTGCGCATCTGCGTGGACTTTCAGGACCTCAACAAAGCTTGTCCGAAGGATGATTTCCCCGTACCGGTTACCGAGCTGATGATAGACAACACGTCCACTCATGAAGTCTTCTCCTTCATGGATGGGTCATCAGGGTACAATCAAATAAAGATGCATCCCGAAGACCAGAAGTATGCCGCTTTCCGGACTCCTCTGGACGTATTCTGCTACAAAGTGATGCCTTTCGGTCTGAAGAACGCCGGTGCTACCTACCAGAGGGCCATGGCAAATATTTTCGATGACCTCATACATGAAATCTTCGAATGCTATATCGATGACCCAGTGGTGAAAAGCAAATCGTACAAAGAACACTGGGAGCATTTGAAAATAGTGTTCCAACGTCTTCGTAAGTATAACCTGAAGACGAACCCTCTGAAATGCGCATTTGGAGTTTCCTCAGGCAAGTTCCTAGGGTTCATCATACGACACCGGGGAATCGAAATAGATCCATCAAAGATCAAGGCGATTATAGAAATGCCCACTCTAAGAACTTTAAAACAATTACGGTCTCTACAAGGGAAACTCGCGTATATCCGACGGTTCATAGCCAACCTCTTCGGAAAATGCCGTCCTTACAGTCACCTGATGAAGAAGGGAACCCCGTCGTTTGGGATCGTAAATGCCAGGGTGCACTAGACGAAATTAAGCAATACCTGCAGAATCCGCCGGTATTGACCGCTCCGGTCCAGGGAAAGCCCCTCATCCTGTACACAACCGCCCTTGAAAGTTCCTTAGGCGCACTATGGGCACAAGAAAACGATCATGGGAAGGAGAGAGCCCTCTACTATTTGAGTCGAGTTCTTCTCGGGGCAGAAAACAACTACTCACCTATCGAAAAACACTGCCTGTCATTAATCTTCGCGATAACGAAGCTTCGGCATTATACTTTGGCGCATGAGGTCCATCTCATATCAAAGGTGTATCCTCTCAAGTATTTGATGTCAAGAGCCATACTAACAGGACGACTCGCTAAATGGACCCTCCTCTTGATGGAATTCTCGATAGTCTATCGACCCCTCAGGGCAATGAAAGGCCAGGCTATCACCGACTTCCTCGCTGAGCACCCGATACCTACCGATTCACCCCTAAATGGAGAATTGCCAGACGAGCACACGTTTGACATGATCGACAGGGAGAGAGGAGAGACTGATACCCGATGGGAACTCTACTTCGATGGGGCATCTTCCATGAAGAAGAGAAAGCACGACTCCTCTATAATCAAATCTTGGGTAGGACTTATCTTCGTGACCCCACAAGGAGGGATAATGCGCTTTTCTTTTTCCTTAACGGAGCCAAGAACAAACAACGAAGCGGAATATGAGGCTTTGATAGCAGGTCTTGAGATCGCTGTCGACATGGGGATCGAAAATCTCCTTATATACAGAGACTCCTAGCTGGTCGTTAGTCAAGTAAACGGCGACTATCAAACGTGCAAACCAGAGTTGGTAAAGTACGGCGAGAGAGTGCAACAATTGCTGACTCAAATCCCTTCCTACGCCCTAGAAAGCATACCGCGTACAGAAAATAGCAAAGCGGACGCATTATCCAAACTCGCTAAAGAGCTTGCTAACGAAAACCTCGATGACGTAAGAATCGTTGTACAAAGCCGTCGGGTTCTTGCACCAGCAGAAATATCTCCGGAGTCGTCTGAAGAAAAGGAAGCAACCAAGAAAACAACCCTATAAATAGAGGACCAAGAAAGGGCTAAGGATTGGAGAAAAGTCTTTATAGACTACTTCAAATCCCGTTAAATACCGGAAGATGCATCCTCAAGACATCAGCTCATGAAACGGGCTCTGTCTTTCGCCTTCGTCAATGATACTCTATATAAGAGATCGTTCGACTCTCTATGGTTGAGATGCCTAGGACCGGAAGAAGTAAGGAGAGTCGTCCAAGAAACTCACGACGGAATCTGCGGTTCTCATCAAGCCGGGCCAAAGATGAAGCTGAAGATCAAAAGAATGGGCTACTATTGGCCCACGATGATCCAGGACTGCCTCGAATACGTGAAGCAATGCCACTCGTGCCAGGTTCACGGGGACTTCATCCACCAGCATCCAAATCCGCTACAACCAACAGTGGTTAGCTGGCCGTTGGAAATGTGGGGAACCGACATAATTGGGCCCATCGAATCAGCATCATCTGATCGTTAGGATACGTGCGTGTTCAAGTTCTAGTTTAAATACCGCAATCAAGACGGTTTCGCTTGTAGCTAGCCGGTTGAGTACGGGTCGTCCGCAGGGAGATGGGAATCTTTTTCTATGTGTTTTTCGACGAGTTAAGTCCGGTTGTTCAGATTTTTGGTGTGGTTATCTAAGTGTAAGTTGATATTTAAAGAGAGCTTGTTAGGGTGAGGATTAGGTTAGTTTGAGTTAGGAGTCTCCACATCTTTCGTTGCCCCTCTTAATATCGGTGTTACGGTAATCGGCAACAACGGGGATTAGCACGACTAGGAAGGTACTTGCGAGTATAAGCTAGGCTTTCCAACGCATAGTCCTTCCTTTTGGTGCTTGTCCGTCCGTTCTTGGCTCTTATCCATAACCTCCGGTTAATTCAACCACAACCGGTCTCACTACGGAATCACCGCTATCATGCAGGATAGGGTGCCGTAAGGAGCAGATTGTGGTTCAATTAACGGGAGTCGATTTAAGTTGTTGGGCAAGGAAAGAGTGAGAGAGATTTCCTTCTCTCAAACTTCCCTTATCCTACCCTAACAAGTATAAAACTACTCACACTTCATGATAAGGAAAAACAAAACAAAACAAAAGAGGAAGATAGAAAGAAGGAGATTAGAAGAATACGACTAACTATTTGCGACCTTACCTTGGCGAGGATCAAGCGTAAGTATCATTGTCGTATGAATGATAAAGAAAAAGAGAGAAGAAAGAAACAATCAAGCAAATAACAACAACTACTTAACAATTAAAATTACAACACATTACAACAAGTAAAAGAAAGAGACAAGCATGATATAAAATGGTCTTCTTTATTCATCACTCTTCACTCAAAAGCTCACTACAAGTTTAATAGAGAAGAGGTGAGAAGAGGAAGAAGAACAATACTAAAACTAGGCAAAATGAGAATACAAAAATTCACCCTTCCTTCACAAAATTCTGGGCTATTTATAGGCCAAGAAATGAAACCCTAGGGCAACCACCAGAACCCTGATGCAATGACCAAACTGCCCCCCAAAAGTCTCTGCCTGAACTGCCTGTACGGACGCGGATCCGCCGCCTATAGCCCCCATGGCCGCGGATCCGCGCCCCTACTGTGGGTTTAGGGTGTGGGCTTCTGAGTGTTTTCCTGGTCTCTTGTCCCCTCTTGTCTGGTGTGGGTATTTTCTGATAATTCTTTCCCATTTCTTCCAGAATTTCTATTGAGCAAAGGAGGACTTTTTTGTGGATGATTGCCTCGAGCTCCGCATAGATCTCTTGGATTTGTGCTACCATTGAGCCTTGTGCATGAGAATGACGTTGATTTGACACTTTGTCTTCCTAAACTGGTAACTGGCAGCATACGGATGAAGAGCGGAGACCGTGTTTTTATCTGTGGTTGGCAGGAACCGGATTTTGTCGTGTTTTCCATGAATTTCTCCGTTTGAGAACCGGGAACCTGTATCCTGCAATTGACTAGCAAACACGGCTCAAGAGTATCTACCGATATGCAATGTGATAAAAATTGGGCGGTATGAAAATGCAAAAATCTGATATGAACAAATACCCCCAAACTTATCATTTGCTCGTCCCGAGCAAAGCCTATTTATTCACAAAAAATTTCCTAACCTCACTTTCGCAGGGAACGCGATTGCACTGAGCATGTGCAACAAGCCGTTAAACCTCTAGGTGTCCCTAGTAGGAGGAGTGTTGTCTCCTGAGGGTTTTCAGTGGATACTCCCCACAAAATCCGGTCAAGTTGGTTTCGTAAAATAACTAAGCTTCAAAACCCTAAAGTTTTGTTTTAGAAAATAACAATTCTATAATCCTAAGTCTAGATCATCGAACCTTTATTTTTCACACCTCGCTTCTTATTTAACTACAGATTTTATATGTCTTTACGTGCAGTGCAAATAGAGTCGTTAAGTTCCAGAAGGATCGATTAAAGTCATCATGTCGCACAATAAAGCCCAGATAACAATTTTAAAAGGATCACATAAGTTTTATAACGAGTTAAGCATTTTTCAAGTTTCGTTTTCCAGTAAGGTTTCAACTTCAGAATTTCTATCTTCCTTAACAGGAAACTAAGTCGTATTTTTCACTCCACCTTTTTCTTGTTTTCATTTCATACACACCACTGTGAACGTGCAATAGTCTTTATCATATAATAAAACCTTCATATCTCCGTTAAATTTTTTTTAAAAGCCTGTCTTTTATCAAGATTATTCTCACACAAAGAACCGTTAGGAATTTTAACTCGGAGAGAACACTTGCTTGACTTTGTTTTAAACTGGACTTTCTAGGCTTCTTAGCGAGCTTTGGGCCAATGCACCCAAACCAGTTGGTTTTAGGGCATTAGGTGTAGAAACACCCCAGCGGACTTAATTACTCAAGTTACCTAGGTCTAAAAACAAAAGACAGTTTGTCGTGAAAATCAGATGATTTAATACGAACGGAGATATAACCGGCAGTTCAAATATTTTTTTGGATAAAAGACGTATTTAGTGGGTTTGGTGTGTAATCATTCCAATCAAGTTTCCGATGGGTTATTTTTCAGACTTAGCTCCAATTACGGCATCAATAACATTCCTTCATATTCGCTTTACTTCATAAACTATTCTTGACATTACTTATTTCAGAACAAACCTATTTGATCCTTAGAAAATCATTTATCTGTTTAAAAGTTTAAACATGAAAGACTTATCATCTAATTCCCAAAATCTTACGACACGTGTAGTGTGATGTAAAGACGTATATCAGCTATAGTTAACTTCAAAGGAGAGTTATCTTTCAGGTTTTCCAAAATCCAAACATAAGATCTAGTTATTCCTATTTTTTCAAACAAAAACCGTCGAATGTTGAATCAGAGTTCTTCCACAAGCTAACTTGACAAAAAAGTTTTTATATTTTTTAGAAAATTTTCAAATTTTTATGGATTTTATGGATTTAAATATGCAGATGCAAAATATGCATATGAATGCGAAGGTAAGAAATGCGTACCGAGCGTACCCCCAAACTTAAACTGGACAGTGTCCTCACTGTCGTTGCATGAAGAGAGTAGTTGGAAGGTTCAAAAATTGTCGGTTAGCAATATACAATTTTTTTATTTGTTTTTGTTTTTAAAGAAAAGAAAAAAGAATATACACAAATAGATACAAAATGGTTTGTACATACCCCCAAACTTATTTGGAACAGTGTCCACTGTTCTTGGCTGGATAACCGAAGTTTGGAGGTAGGCAGAGGAAGATCATTCAGGGTAAACCGGCTCCTGTAAGAACAGGAGCTCCTCTGTTGGTTCGGCGCTAAGGTACGGTTTGCATCGGTGTCCGTTCACTTTGAAGAGTGAACCGTCCTTTGGATTCTCCAAATCCACAGCGCCCTGCGGATACACATTCCGCACAAAATACGGCCCTTTCCAGCGAGATCTCAGCTTTCCAGGATGGAAGTGAAGTCGGGTGTCGTAAAGCAGTACCTGCTGACCAGGTACGAAGGTTTTGCGCAAAAGGTGTTTATCGTGAAACACCTTCGTTCGATTCTTAACGACAACCGCGTTATCGTAAGCCTCATCCCTAAGCTCGTTCAGTTCGTTCAGCTGCAGCTTCCGATGGCTGCCCGCGTCCTCAAGAGACAGATTCAGCTCCTTTATCGCCCAAAATGCGCGATGCTCGATTTCGACAGGAAGGTGGCAGGCTTTTCCGTACACAAGCCGATAGGGAGACATGCCAAGGTCGGTCTTATAAGCGGTTCTAAATGCCCAAAGGGCATCAGTGAGTTTCAGAGACCAATCCTTACGGTTCTTGGAAACCGTCTTCTCCAGTATCTGCTTGATTTGCCGATTTGAAACTTCGGCCTGCCCGCAGGTTTGGGGGTGGTAGGGCGTAGAGAGCTTATGATTAATGGAGTATTTCCGCATCAAGGCTTCGAAAGTCTTATTGCAGAAATGACTTCCATTGTCGCTAATGATCGCTCGGGGGTGCCCAAACTGTGAGAAAATGTTTTCTTTAAGGAACCTAACGACAACCTTGTTGTCGTTAGTCCGGCTGGGCACAGCCTCGACCCATTTAGAGACGTAATCAACAGCTAGAAGAATGTACAAGTTCCCAAAAGAGCTGGGAAACGGCCCCATGAAGTCTATCCCCCAAACATCGAAAATCTCCACAACCAAGATCGGTTGAAGCGGCATCTCGTTTCGCCGGGATATCCGGCCCATGTGTTGGCACCGGGAGCAAGTCTTGCAATAATCGTGAGCGTCTTTGAAAAGTTGTGGCCAGTAGAAACCCCATTGCAAGATCTTCTCAGCTGTCTTCCTGGGCCCAAAATGCCCGCCACATGCTTGATCGTGGCAAAATGACAGCACACTCTTGAATTCCTCATTAGGGACACACCGACGAATAATCTGGTCGGGACAGTACTTGAACAAGTAGGGTTCGTCCCAGTAAAAGTGTTTTACTTGGGATAAGAAGCGAAGTCTGTCCTGACTTGACCATTCGGTCGGTAGTAATCCCGTGGCCAAATAGTTCACAATATCTGCGAACCAGGGTTCGCAAGATACTGTCAAGAGTTGTTCATCCGGGAAAACGTCGTTAATTGGAATTGGAAGCGAAGGCGAAGAAGGAAGTCGTGAGAGATGGTCGGCAACTACGTTTTCACATCCTCGTTTGTCCTTAATGACAAGGTCAAACTCTTGAAGCAAGAGGATCCAACGTATTAACCGAGATTTTGCATCTTTCTTCGCAAAAAGATGGCGCAGAGCTGAATGGTCCGTGTAGACAATGACTGGAGAGCCGATGAGGTAGGGCCTGAACTTTTCTAAAGCAAATACAACAGCCAAGAATTCCTTCTCAGTTGTTGTATAATTGAGTTGGGCGTCGTTCAGGGTTCGGCTCGCGTAATAGATTACGTGCGGCATCTTGTTGATGTGCTGTCCAAGGACAGCACCGATGGCAAAGTCGGATGCATCGCACATGATCTCGAATGGGTGCGTCCAGTCAGGTGAAGAAAGAACGGGAGCAGAAGTGAGGGAGCGTTTCAATGATTCAAACGCAGTGACACAGCTAGAGTCGAAGTCGAATGGTGTGTCCTTGGCCAGCAAAAGAGTCAAGGGCCTAACAATCTTGCTAAAGTCCTTGATAAACCGTCTATAGAAACCGGCATGGCCAAGGAAGGCTCGGATATCTCTGACGCATCGGGGAGGAGGCAGATTGGAAATGACCTCAATCTTTGCTTTGTCAACCTCTATGCCGTTTTGCGAGATGATATGTCCTAAGACAATACCTTCGCGCACCATGAAGTGGCATTTCTCCCAGTTCAAAGTGAGATTCTTGTCCTTACATCGGGTAAGGACAGCGTCAAGATGCAGCAAACACTCGTCAAAGGAGTCGCCGAAGATGGAGAAGTCATCCATGAAAATCTCCAGAAATTTTTCCACCATGTCAGAGAAAATTCCCATCATACACCGCTGGAAGGTAGCGGGCGCATTGCATAACCCAAAGGGCATGCGTCGATATGCAAACGTGCCGAAAGGACAAGTGAAAGTGGTCTTGTCCTGGGTTTTTCGGCAATGGGAATTTGATTATAGCCGGAGTAGCCATCAAGAAAGCAGTAGTACTCGTGTCCGGCCAATCGTTCGAGCATCTGGTCAATGAAAGGTAGCGGAAAGTGGTCTTTCCGCGTTGCGGCGTTGAGTTTTCTGTAATCAATGCAAACTCGCCACCCAGTTTGGGTGCGAGTAGGGATTAACTCATTCGCCTCGTTGGTTATGACCGTGATGCCCGACTTCTTGGGGACAACGTGAATGGGGCTAACCCACTGGCTATCAGAGATAGGGTAAATGATACCACTATCTAGACATTTGACGATCTCCTTCTTCACAGCCTCCTTCATGACTGGATTAAGACGTCTTTGTAGATCCTGGGCTGGTTTGGCATCATCCATCAGATGAATGTGATGCTCAACGATGAGGGGACTAATCCCCTTGATGTCCGCCATGGACCAGCCAAAAGCTTGCCTGTTGCTGTGCAAGACCGCGAGAAGGGCTTTCTCTTGCTCGGAAGCTAGAGAAGCCGAGATGATGACAGGAAGGGTCTCGTTTTCACCTAAGTAAGCGTACTTAAGGTGAGACGGCAACGGCTTGAGTTCGAGCGTTGGAGGTGAAATGATGGAAGGCAAGACGGGTGCAAAGGTCTCGAACTCAAAGGACTCCAGCAAAGGTTCAAAGCGAGTGTAAGCAACCGAGTTGGATGGTTCAGGTAACTCATCCGGAAAGTCGAAGGATTCAAACTCGGGTTGTGCGCAGTTAAGATCGTTTGAAAACGTGAAACACTCGTAGTCGTTGTCGGGCGCAGAAGCAGCAGCAGGTTTGAAGAGAAACGCACTAGTGGCGTCAAGATTATCGTGTTCAAACAGAAACTCCTCGAATTCACACTCTTCTGGGGTGATCTCCTGGATCGAGCAGACATCCAGTATATGAGCATTAGGTTCGGCGGGCTGATTCCCCAACCTAAAAATGTTGAGTTCAATCGTCATATTTCCAAAAGAGAGGTTCATTGAACCGTTGCGACAATTGATCACAGCATTTGAGGTTGCGAGAAATGGTCGACCGAGTATCACCGGAATTTGATTCCGGGGGTTAGCTACAGGCTGTGTATCTAATACAATGAAGTCAACGGGGAATATGAAGTTCCCGACTCTTATCAACACATCCTCTAGCTCACCCCTAGGATGGGTGATCGATCGGTCGGCCATCTGGAGAGTGCAGTGTGTGGGTTTCAGCTCTCCGACGCCTAATTGCTCGTATACTGAATATGGAAGCAAGTTAACACTGGCACCAAGATCTAATAGTGCGCGGTTGATGTTCTTATCTCCAATAGTAATTGAAATCGTAGGACAGCCAGGGTCCTTCCGTTTTTGTGGTAAAGATTGGCTAAGGGCATCACTCACAGCACTAGCCAAGAAAACTTTCTTAGGTACCTGAGACTTCCTCTTTTTCGTGCACAAGTCCTTTAAGATTTTCGCGTAAAACGGGACTTGTTGGACAGCATCTAAAAGAGTAATGTTAATGTTAACTTGCTTAAATAACTCTAGAATCTTCTCCATTTGTGGATTTTGTTTGTTAGACCTCAACCGGTTTGGAAATGGAACATTTTAAAAATTGGTTGAGTCTAAAACTGGAGGAGGAGATTGTGGAGTTGGAACGGATCCCAGAATAGGTGTCTTCGTGGAGTGAGAAGTGGGTCCGTTCAGAGAAGAAGAGGAAGGAGAGCCTTGTGAAGAACGGAGAATAGGCTCAGAAGACGAAGAAGAAGAAGGAGAAGAAGAAGAAGAAGCAGCAGCGGCCGGGGCATCATCGTTGATCCGTCTGCCAATGTTGTTTTGCAGCACCCTCCCTGATCTCAGTGTGGTCACGGCACTCACATTATGGTTTTGTTGTTCAAGAGCAACATGTGCATTATGTGGGTGACCGGGATTTGGAAGTGGCTGGGACGGGAGCTTCCCCTTTTCTCGCTCGCTTAAGGCCGCGTTCAGCTGTGCAATCTGGGCCTCGATGGTTTTGATGCTTTGCCCGTGTGCGGCAGTGTGTTGCACTAAAGATTGAATCGAAGACTGGATGTTGGCGGTGGATTGAGTCGATTGTTTAACAAATGCCTCCAGACTTCGCTCGAGCGAGGAAACCTTATCGTTGTTTGACGGAACAAAGTTGTTTGGTGGAAAAGAGTTGTTGGGAGCAAAGTTGTTCGTCTGGTTTTGGAAAGGTTGGGGTTGGAAGGGCTGCTGATACTGAGTTTGAGTTTGTTGTTGCGCTTGTTGTTGCGGTGGAGGGGCCCTTTGGAAATTGTTGCCCTGGAACTGATTCTGATTCTGATTCCAGGCGAAATTGGGGTGGTTCCTCCAACCGGGATTGTAGGTAGAAGAGTATGGATCATTCCTCGGTCTTTGCTGGAAGGCAGCATTAACCTGATCCTGTCCTTGCGAGGGTGGATTGTAAGGACACTCTTCGGTCAAGTGGGAAGGTTCGGAACAACAAGCGCAGATGGTACGAAGGGGGAGAACAGGTGTGGGGGCAGGAGCAGAAAATTTGCTCTCTATCGCTTCAAGCTTTCGTGTTATTGCAGCCATTTCAGCTTTCATCGCAATAGAGACATCGAGTTGGTGGATTCCTACCCTAGACTGACCGGTAGAAGTGGAGGTAGAAGAAGAAGAAGTCGGTCTGGTGCTCTCCCACTGTAGCGTTTGCTCCGCAAGATCGTCAAAGAACTGCCACGCTTCCTCGTCAGATTTGGATAGGAAGTGGCCCTGACAGATGGTTTCCAGCAACTGCTTCGTTGCTGGGTTCAGTCCCTCGTATAAGGTTTGGCAGAGTTGCCATTTCTCTATACCGTGGTGAGGACACTGAACAAGAAGGTCTTTGTACCGGTCAAAGCACTTCCAGAAGGGTTCAGAAGGAAGCTGGGAGAATTGGTTGATCTCATTACGAATTCTTGCGGTCTTATGATTTGGATAGAATTTTTTCAGAAACGCTTTAACAAACTCATCCCAGATGGTGATTGAGTGGGAAGCGGTGCTATACAGCCATTTTTCAGCGAGATCGCATAAAGTGAACGGAATGACCCGTAGACGTATAGCATCGTCCGACGGCTGGGTTGTTTTCATCATGGCACAGACATTTTGAAATTTGTTGATAAAGATATAGGCATCTTCAGATTCAAGCCCATGAAAACGTGGAAGCATGTTGATGAAATGGGGCTTAATTTCAAAGTTGTCTCCATTGGCCAGGGGAAGAGAAAGGCAGGTGGGAAGTGCAGAACGGGTGGGGTAGAAACGATCCTGGAGCGCAATTCGCTGCGGCGCTACAACAGGCGGAGGTGGTGGGAGATTGGTCTCCGTAGGAGGTGGAGCCAATCCAGCGGTGGTCAAAGAGATGTTTGGATTAAATCCTGACATCGCGGAAGAAGAGGTTGGTGAAGGTGAAGGTGAAGGTGAGGATGTATGAACAGAATTCCGGTCAACGTCGGAGTTGGCCGGCAAAGGAAGGGGTGAAAGAGGAGTGGACGGAGTATCGACTTCGGAGTCGATCGCGTAGTCGGTCGCGACTAACGTAACGCGGACTAGACGGGCGCTAGTGTCCCGAGTCCAAGCGGACATACACTAAACGAGTTTAGTATAGTCAAAGCGGAGAAGGTGAGGGTAAGAAAACGTCAATGGAGAAAGGCGATGGGTGGTGGGTGAAAAATGGATTTGGCGACAAAAGGGCAAGTTTTTATAAAAGTTTTTTGATTTTTTCTTTTTTTTTTCTTTTTTTTAGAAAGAGATTTACAGAAATATGTACGGAAATACGGCTTAAGCAATCACAAACAAGATATGCACAATCACACCTAGATCTAGGGTAACCTAGGTCTACTAGACCTGCTCCTGAACTTGATTTTCGAAGTTAAACAGTGTCGAGAAACAGGCTTAAAAATATACTGATCACGAGGCCAGGTAAGTGCAGAGATAAGGGGAGGTTGTCCAACGCTTTCGCGAAGTTCCTTAATTAAATAACCCTTTCTCTTTCGGCGGTTGCGCCTTTAACACTTTCCTAGACACCCCGTAATCAATATACGGTTAAGCGAGGTTCTAAACACGGTTTATCTTCTCCTAATGAGCGCGAAGTCCTTAGGGCTGAAGTCTAGTATTTTTTTAATTTACAATGGACAATGCATATGCTTTAGTGATTTTTGGGGTCCTGGGAAGGGTGATGAAATCCCCACCCAATCTGGATTGGTTTCAAGCCCCTTAAGTCCGTATTAAAGAAATGCAAAGCAATAACAAATCAACTGCAAACAATTTTTATTTGCGGCGCAAAGAATCCTGCACAAGAACAGTTTATTGGAATTGGGAGAAGAGTTTGCGCAAAGAAGGCTCCAGAAACACAGTTCAGTGGAGTTCAGAGGAGTGGAGAGAGGCAGAGGGACTTACAGAGAAATTTTGGGGCTCTGAAGCCACCAAGTGGCCGCGGATCCGCCGCCTATTCCCTCCTATTGCCGCGGATCCGCGGCAGGAAATGGGTATTGGGACTTCATTTTTCTGGTGTGGGCTCTGTTTGGTGTCCTCTGTTTGTCTGGATGTGTGGAATGCTGAGTTGCTCACTGTATCTACTCCAGATTTTTACAGTCGACCGGATGCTTCGTTTTTGTCCGTCGCGGTGTAGCCGCGAAAATGTGGGTCTATCTTCCCACGTCTTTGGCACTGTACTTGAACTCCGTATTTCCAACGTCTTTGGCGTCGATCTTGAACTTCGTATTTCCCTGCACACTTGCACAAAAACTAATCAAGAATAACAAGATGGTTTCTTTTATAAAGTATATTTTTTTTGTTTTTTTTTATACTTACAAATTAACCCGAAATTGCACAAAGAAATAAACTACCGTCTCCCCGGCAACGGCGCCATTTGATCGTTAGGATACGTGCGTGTTCAAGTTCTAGTTTAAATACCGCAATCAAGACGGTTTCGCTTGTAGCTAGCCGGTTGAGTACGGGTCGTCCGCAGGGAGATGGGAATCTTTTTCTATGTGTTTTTCGACGAGTTAAGTCCGGTTGTTCAGATTTTTGGTGTGGTTATCTAAGTGTAAGTTGATATTTAAAGAGAGCTTGTTAGGATGAGGATTAGGTTAGTTTGAGTTAGGAGTCTCCACATCTTTCGTTGCCCCTCTTAATATCGGTGTTACGGTAATCGGCAACAACGGGGATTAGCACGACTAGGAAGGTACTTGCGAGTATAAGCTAGGCTTTCCAACGCATAGTCCTTCCTTTTGGTGCTTATCCGTCCGTTCTTGGCTCTTATCCATAACCTCCGGTTAATTCAACCACAACCGGTCTCACTACGGAATCACCGCTATCATGTAGGATAGGGTGCCGTAAGGAGCGGATTGTGGTTCAATTAACGGGAGTCGATTTAAGTTGTTGGGCAAGGAAAGAGTGAGAGAGATTTCCTTCTCTCAAACTTCCCTTATCCTACCCTAACAAGTATAAAACTACTCACACTTCATGATAAGGAAAAACAAAACAAAACAAAAGAGGAAGATAGAAAGAAGGAGATTAGAAGAATACGACTAACTATTTGCGACCTCACCTTGGCGAGGATCAAGCGTAAGTATCATTGTCGTATGAATGATAAAGAAAAAGAGAGAAGAAAGAAACAATCAAGCAAATAACAACAACTACTTAACAATTAAAATTACAACACATTACAACAAGTAAAAGAAAGAGACAAGCATGATATAAAATGGTCTTCTTTATTCATCACTCTTCACTCAAAAGCTCACTACAAGTTTAATGGAGAAGAGGTGAGAAGAGGAAGAAGAACAATACTAAAACTAGGCAAAATGAGAATACAAAAATTCACCCTTCCTTCACAAAATTCTGGGCTATTTATAGGCCAAGAAATGAAACCCTAGGGCAACCACCAGAACCCTGATGCAATGACCAAACTGCCCCCCAAAAGTCTCTGCCTGAACTGCCTGTACGGACGCGGATCCGCCGCCTATAGCCCCCTATGGCCGCGGATCCGCGCCCCTACTGTGGGTTTAGGGTGTGGGCTTCTGAGTGTTTTCCTGGTCTCCTGTCCCCTCTTGTCTGGTGTGGGTATTTTCTGATAATTCTTTCCCATTTCTTCCAGAATTTCTATTGAGCAAAGGAGGACTTTTTTGTGGATGATTGCCTCGAGCTCCGCGTAGATCTCTTGGATTTTGTGCTACCATTGAGCCTTGTGCATGAGAATGACGTTGATTTGACACTTTGTCTTCCTAAACTGGTAACTGGCAGCATACGGATGAAGAGCGGAGACCGTGTTTTTATCTGTGGTTGGCAGGAACCGGATTTTGTCGTGTTTTCCATGAATTTCTCCGTTTGAGAACCGGGAACCTGTATCCTGCAATTGACTAGCAAACACGGCTCAAGAGTATCTACCGATATGCAATGTGATAAAAATTGGGCGGTATGAAAATGCAAAAATCTGATATGAACATCATCCAAAGGACATCGGTTCATATTGGCGACAACTGATTACTTCTCTAAGTGGGCAGAAGCAGTACCGCTAAGTGAAGTGATGACGGAGAACATTCTCCATTTCTTCAAGATACACGTCATCTATCAGTTCGGCACTCCACGATGGATTATTTCTGATAACGGGCCGGCCTACAGAAGTCACAGAATCAGCCGCTTTGCACAGCAGCAAATATAGACTGGAGATACTCTTCGGTCTATAATCCACGAGCTAACGGTCTAGCTGAGACTTTCAACAAAACGTTGACAAAGATCATAAAGAAAATAGTGTCCAAAAATAAAAAGGACTGGCACGAGAGACTACATGAAGCTCTCTGGGCGTATCGAACTATGTTCAAAACGACTACGAATACAACGCCGTAAGCATTGGTATTCGGCTCGGAAGCGGTACTCCCCTTAGAAATAGAGCTACCCTCTCTGCGAGTGGCGGTTCATTATGAACTAACAGATGAAGAGAATGCTCATCTTCGGCTTGAGGAGCTCGACACCCTCGAGGAAACCCGTCTCATGGTGCAGCAAAACTTGGAGGCTTACAAAGTAAGGATGACGCGCTCATACGAAAGATTGACTAGGCCAAGAACATTCCGCAAAGGCGAACTCATGCTAGTTGTTAAAAGACCTATGATCCTTAATCGTGCCAAACGGGAAAAATTCAAGCCAAACTATGAGGGCCCATACATCATAGACAAAGTCTACCAAGGGGGCTTACTTGCTCATGAATATGCATGGAGAAAGACCCTTCCGGCCAATAATCGGCCGGTTCCTTAAGAAATTTTACGCCTGACGAGTCACGGCCCAGGTCAATGATAGATGACGACGCCTATGTCCGCTCTCTATCTTCCCGAGTCCAAACTCTATAAGTAGTATCAGGCGAAATCTCGCCCCAAAATCTGAATGGACCGTGATGTCCTTAAACTAACGACGGACTGAAATGTCCCTAAACTAATAATGGACCGAAACGCCCCTAAACTAACTATGAACCGTAATGTCCTTAAACTAGCTACGGACCGAAATGTCCCAAAACTAATGATGGACCGTAATGTTCTTAAACTAGCTGCGGACCGAAATGTCCCTAAAACTAACTATGGACCGCAATGTCCTAAAACTAGCTACGGATCGAAACGTCCTTAAAACTACTATGAACCACATCATCCTTAGGATAACGCGGCAAGAAAAAAATGGTACGTCCATAAGCGAAATGGGTACGGATGAAAACCCGAAAGGGCTCCGTGAGTAAAAATAGCAGGGCTACCGGCGAGTTTGTGAAAACCCGAAAGGGCGCAGACTCGTAAAAAAATTTCCTATGCACTTGCAGGGTCCTCTTGACCCTGTAAGGAGAAAAATCCCGCGTAAGATCTTTACGAATAACAATAGAGAAAAACACTTAGGAATCCTCATGATCCCTAAGGAGAAATTACACTTACGAGATCCTCACAACTTGTAAGGAGAATTTTTCCCGCGTATGAGACCCTCACGGCTCACATGATTCAAAAAGTCTTAAGCTACAGGGATCTGGACCTGTTCTTATGCCATCACACCCCCAATTGCCCTACAAGCGGTTCAATACTAACCCTTGTATACAATCCACGGGCATAAATAAATGTCTCCCTTACCAAGTTCCACCAATGATGCGAAATGTCCTCATGTGGTGAACGACACTTGTAAGTCCTCTCGACTTATAAGGAGAAAACATTCTTGTTAGATCCTTACGACTTATAAGAGAACACACACTTAGGAATCCCCATGACTCCTAAGGAGAAAACACACCTACGAGATCCTCACGACTAGTCGGGAGAAACAGCTTTATGAGACCCTTATGGCTCGTGAAGTCAAAAAGCCTTAGTCGACAGGATCCTAACCCTGTTTGCTAAGACACCTTTGTTCGAACCGACAAAGGCAAATGATGATTTGCTCCTGGCAATATCCCAGTTGTAGCGATGCTGATGCCTAAATCGATAACAAATTCCAAGTCCTTTCATGGCAAGTGATGATTCGCTCCTGGCAATATTCCAGTCGCAGCGATGCTGATGCTAAGATTGGTATCAGATCTCAAGTCCATACTCGCAACAAAATCAAAAAGATAAAAATACATATAAAAATAGCCGAAATGATTGGGCAACTCGCAATAAAAAGCAGCGAGTAAAAAGAAAAATACCTGAAATGATTGGGTACCGCGAAAAATAGTCTAAATGATTGGGCAATCGCGACTTTCGCGATATAAAAAACTGAAATGAAAGAGTATCGCGGAAAGAAAAAGAAAATGAAAGAATGAAACTTTTACCCTACAGGCGAGTCCATACTCACCTTTGTATACAATCCATGGGCATAAACGAAAAGGGAACTACATTTCCCTACAGACTCTGTCAAAGGGAGAGTCAGATCTCGACGGCAACATCTGATCCCAGAAGATCAACACGACATTCCTTCCCGACACCGCAGAAAGCGGAGCAAGTCAACCAATGACCTCCCCGTCGGGACAATGCTTCGACCCGGAAACAAGTCAACCAATGACCTCCCCGCCGGAACAACGCTCCGTCTCGGAAACAAGTCAGCCAATGTTCTCCCCACCGGAACAATGCTCTGTCTCGGAAATAAGTCAGCCAATGACCTCCCCGCCGGAACAACGCTCCGACTCGGAAACAAGCCAACCAATGAACTCCCCGTTGGAGCAATGCTTCGACTCGGAAACAAGGCAACCAATGACCTCTCTGTCGGAGCAATGCTTCGACTCGGAAAAAAGTCAACCCAGAAAATTCTCTTATGAGATCCTTACGAATCTCAAGAGAAAATGCACTTAGGAGTCCTCACGACCCTAAGGAGAAATTACACCTACGAGATCCTCTCGACTCGCAGGGAGAAAAGTCTTTATGAGACCCTCACGGCTCATAAAGTTGAAAAGTCTTAGACGGCAGATCTGAACCTGTCTTCTAAGCCATCGCTACCCTACAAGGAGGTCGAGATGGACTATTATATACCATCTACAGGCCACATTTGCTAAAGTAACATGCCAACGACACAGCAGAGAAAAGAAAGCGATAGTAGGAGATAAAAATGCGTCTTTTATTCATGAATTCAATTGAGTACAAGATACATCATATAAAAGAATATAAAAAATGAGTGCATGTTATTCATAGACTACAAATTTTCAGTCGATACAAAGACGGCTACTGAAAAGGAGACATCTTCAGTAAGTCGGCAAGCCGCTCGCGCACTCCTCTCAATCCCTTCTCGTGGTCAGCCACCACGGCCAGCTCCGCTTCAATTTGAGTTCGCTGCTGCGAACATGAAGAGAGCTTTTCATCAGTTTCTAGCATGGCAGCTTCGCAGTCCTGTACAACCCGCTCCGTAGAGTCAAGCGCCCATCTTAGAATCAACCCATCCGAAATGCATCCCTGGAGATTGTCAAAAACAGCTTTCATCTGCGCAGCATTCGCTTCAACTTGGGCGCGCAACCAGGCAGATTCGTTTAAAGCTACTTCATGTTCCTTTCGCCTCAGGGTCGCCTCTTGTTCAAAATGGCGGATGAAAGGAACACTACTCTCGACCCACGCAGCCCGCTGGGAATTCAAAGCTAATACTTCAGGAGCAAGACGCTTAAGCTCAATCTCGTGTAGACAAGCCTCAATCTTTCTGCAGTGATTAACCCAAGACTCGACAACACCTTCGTCATGGAAGTTCACGAGCGTCGCCAGTATAGGATTAACCTCAGCAGCAAAATCTGCATCGAATGCGAGGGCCTCAGCGTCAAGATCCTCGACGAATTCGCTCAACATTCACAGGCTAGTCACAGTGCCCCTGGAAGATGAGCGTTTAGCAAAGGGCCCTACCGGCATTGGGATGTGAAATTGAAAGGGAGCTGGAGCCGATGCGATTGCTGCAAAATAAATTATGGTCAAATATCGACTCGGGAGGTAAAGAAAATACAAGAGCAATGAAGTCTACTATACCGGCTGTGGCAGGTGGCAAAATTGGGAGTACCGGAGGTGCGACTGTTCTCGCGTCTCCTCCTCCGATCCGTGACGCTATGATCAATATAAAGAAGACTTAGCAACAATACGGCTATTCATAAAAGAAAGAAGGAAACAATAGCTGAAGGATATACTATTCAGTACTAGGAGGCGGAATGCCTTCCAACTGGAAGGAGAAGTGCGGGTTCAACACCTGGTATAGATGGTCGAAAAGGACTCCTGCAGAATTGCGACAATATACTGTCAATACAAGAAAGATGGTATCCACAGTTAAACTAAATAAGTCGTAAAACCATAACTTCCAACATTTGAGAGGACATAGGAGGAGGCGAGGAAACAACAGCCGTCATGGCGGCGACCAGAGGTGCTTCAGATGGCACAATCTCAGCGTTCACTGCATCTACAAACAAAATATTGTCAAAGGGAGTTGAACGGGATTGAGAAATAAAAATAGAACAGTGACCCAAGACAACCTGATGGGTCATCAACAAAAACCGCGACAGGAGCATCACCAGACGTAGCGGCTTCTTCGCTCTTTCTCAGAGGAGTAGTTTCTGCTCCCATGGCTTCATCCCCTGATTCGACAAGGGCCGTCGTGACGCTTTCGATGCTCGCCGATACCAGGGATCCACAAGGGGAAAGGGTGGCGGTTTGGGCAATCCCAGACTCCCGAGAGAGAGTAGCCACTTCGGGATCTTTGGTCGCCACTGCCTCGCCTGCCATCCCATCATCAGGACTTGGCCCTGCAGGATATGGTATATCAGAATTTGCTGATCGAGTTCTAATAAAAAGACTGGGCATTATATTACCTTGCAATGAATTCTCAGCTTCCTCCCGAGCCGCGCTCGCAACCTGTCTATGGGCGGTAGACAGGGCAGCTGGAGCACCCTATGAAGGAATAGCGATAGGTGGAGTGGTGCTTGAGCCTGCACCTACAGCCAAGACGGCATCACGTTCCTCTGCTACATGCCTCCTGCACTTCTTTTCGGTCTGGGCCGTGAGAACTGACCTCCTCAGGACATCCGACAAGGGGACGTCGTCGTCCGAACCAAGCTCTACCTCCGGAGCCGTTACGGCGTCTGTCATCGGCTGCTTTAGCGAAGCCTCTTGCGGTAATGTTGGGGGAGATGGGGCCAAATAGCTGGCTCTGGAAGCATTGCTGCACCACCGCTCGGGATCGGTACCGCACTCGGAAAATCCTGAGTCAAGGTAGTCCCTGCAATAAAATAAGGAAGAGTGTCAGAGCACGAATAAAAAAGAGGGGAATGAAGACACAATGAGCTGAATTTTACCAAGACCCAAAGAAGCACGGAGCCTCTCTTCCTCCTCGAATGTCTTGATGGAAGCCGCGAGAGCCTCTTCGGCAGAAATACCTGTTGAAGAAAAGGACATTGGTAAAAGCATAATAATAAGGAAGGAATGAACGGGAAAAATACAACTAAGGTATACCTGACTTCGCAATGGTGATCAGCACTGCTTCTTCGCTGGCCAGACGCTCGGAGGCCACAAGGGCAGCCTGTAGATCGGTGTCGGTCACAAGCGTGTCGAACAAGCCATCGTTAGTGCCGTACTCACATAAGCCTTCGTTGTAGAGTGCATCGGGCTCCTGGCCGAGTACAACGTCAGCAGAAAAGAGCGACTTCTTCTTTTTCTGTGAGCGAACGCCGGCGGCTGATGACATGAGCTTGTGCTTGGCAGGCATTTTTGGGCGACGAGTCCCGATTTTCGTACCCACTCCAGACTCCGGGGACGCTGCAGATGCTGTTTCTACAGGAACACTGGGTAGGGGCTTCTCAGGAAAAGCGCGCGGGACCGCAACCGCAGCAGCTTCTCTTAAGGAAGGACGAACAATGGTCCGTCGCTTTAAGGGGATAGCTGTATTACCAGCAGGGACTGCACCCTTGCGATCGAGCAGTGACCACTTTTCTTCCCTAATAACAGCTCCCGTCGCATGCTGGTACCACGTCACGTATGCGTTCGAGGCTTTCGGAATGCAGCTCGGCTCACTGATAAAAAAGTTGGACCTGGTGTTTAGTCGCATGAAATGGTGCAGCGCGCTACGGATACCCTCTTCTGCAGCAACCGGCTCAGCTAAAAAGGCCTCTGGCGGGACACCCTGATCGTAGCTCGACTGTTGAGCGAAACGGTGCGGATTGTACCTCATGAATAGCATCGATTCATTTTGCCTGAACACTAAAAAGCCCGGCCTGATCGAATACAAATGCAGAATCTCCCGAGCCTTCAGTGTAAGAGCCCCTTCTTTGAAGGTGTCGCACAGCGGCTGTTCCATTTTAGTGGATTCCTTGCCGATAGTTAAGACCTTATCCATGAAAGTCATGCCATCCCCGACCATACGCGGGCGAAAGACCAGACCCCGAGCCTCTCATTGTGACGGATCTAAAGCAGAAGCATCAACTAAAAACATAACCCGGGGGAAATTATAACTTTCATAGAAACGAGGCCGTTTGTGGACTCCAAAAGCGCCGAGCACATGCAGCTCGATCCACGACATGAAATAATGCAGCGGGAGATTTACAGGCTGTACCCCCGGCAGAGTGGTGTCTGCCGCTAAGCTGAGGCCATGATACAGGTGAGCCAGCCAAGCGATCCCGACGGCCACTCGCGTCTCGGAAACCATTCGATGAGCCGGATAGAAGGCGGATGGCATCATATAGCGAGGGTGCATTGGAAGCACAAACCAGCTTAACCATTGGCCAAGGAACCCCAAGAAGAATGCCTTTTCGTCGATGTGTGAAGCTGCGAGCTCTGCAAAGGGGACGACCGGGGTGTCTGGGAGGAAGAAATTCCTTTGATCTGCTTCCGCTGTTGGCTGGATGTCCATGCAAAAACCAAAAGGATCGTCAAGCTTGGCGAATTTCATGGTTTGTTTTGACAAGGCTTCCGGGCGAAGAAAGCGGGCGATGAAATCCGCGAAGCTGACTCCGTGCCTTCCGGACTCGAGAAATAGACTCTCGTAAATGTTCAACACCTTGATTAGACTCGGGAATCAATGTTGAATAGCATTCTTTGGAGTAAGACCCATCACCACTAATTTGGTGGCGAAGATGTATTCGTCAGGGGGAAGTATTTCCTCGTAATGTTCCCCTCTGACGGGTAGGCCCGAAATTTCTGCAAATTCCTCCAAGAAAATAGAAATCTCCCGGTCTGATAAAAGAAAGGTGTGAGTCAGGATATTCCACCGTTTCAAGAAAGCCTTGACCTACCATACGTGAGGCGCGGGATACTGAAAAAAGACGCATAGACTGCAGGGTATAACCCGAGCTTCAGCAGCAGCGACTTTTTGGCCGATAAGATGTATCGGGCCCACTGCAAGTATCCGGCTGAGTGGCGAGGAGTCAAGACTATCATGTATGCCTATCCCCAAGGGCGCGACTCGCCTTGACATATGCGCCGCCCCAGAATATCTAAAGCCATCGGCGGCTGTACAGGTATCGAGCTCATAGAAGGCTGGAGGCATCCATCCGTAATCCAATTAACCTCCTCCAAAGCGTAATTCACCTGGGGTGAGTCAGAATAATGAATGGCGGAAATTAGCTCTGAAGGCATCGCATAAGAGAAACTGCACCGACCCTGAATAATTTAGTTGTACCACAACCCCCATAAGTGAAGAGACTTCTGCTCTGGGTCATGATCTTTAATCAATGCAAAAACTTCCCGATCCATGGGCGCGTCGGCGTATGCACTCTCTGGGCGAACAAATGGGAAGGAAGAGTCAAAAGACATAGTACCTGCGTGAAAAGAAACAAGGGTTAGATGTCAGCTCTATATTACAAATTCTGACATCCGATATTTTAAATTTGTACCAACCTGCAATGCAGGGAAAAGGGACCGAGGGGGACCCACAAAATCAAAGTGACGGCTCATCATTGATGAGACAGTCAATTATTAAGGAAGAAATCCTAAGAAGATTCTCATTTAATGAGGAACTCATTGGCCAAGGAGTTAAACTCCCTCGAGAGCAGTGCTCTGCAAACAGATTTCACATCTGTCAACTTTAATTAAGAGGGAAATAAAATTCGCCCAAAATTTCTAAGAGCCATGCTCTGTGAAAACGATGGAGTAATCCATCAGAACCCTAAAAAGCAAAGCATTTTACAGAGTAAAAAACTCCAAGATCTTTTAGATCTACAAAACGAACTCTAAGAGTTCTTCATAAAGATGAAATATTCTAATTAATGGGTTAAGTAACCCTAAAAATTCATTTTAAGATCTATGATCTGAGACGAGCAAAGCTCTGTTAATAGGTTCAATCCTTACAAAATTTTGACAGAGTTCTAACTCTAAAAGGAATTTCCTTGGGAAGATATCGAAGCTCTGAAGGGAGAATAAAATTCTCAGAAACAAGAAAGCAAGAAGATGAACAAAAATCATCTCAAGGGCCAAAGACCCTACTTATAGGCGCTGAAAGACGATCCAACTTCCAAGAAGATCCAACGGTGAAAAAGCTGCCACCGCTGCACTCACGTGTAAGCCACGTGAGTGCAACGGTGGGAGGGCACTTGTTTCCCCCAATAAGAGAGCAAGGCTCTGTTCAAAATTTGAACTAAGGCAGCGCCTCACGTGTAAAGCACGAGAGTGCCAGCGCCCAGAGTTAAAAACTCCGAGGCAGCGCCAAGAGTTAAAAACTCTGAGGCAACGCCTCACGTGCAAAGCACGAGAGCGCCAGCGCCCAGAGTTAAAAACTCTGATGCAGCGCCAAGAGTTAAAAACTCTGAGGCAGCGCCTCACGTGCAAAGCACGAGAGCGCCAGCGCCCAGAGTTAAAAACTCTGAGGCAGCGCCAAGAGTTAAAAAACTCCGAGGCAGCGCCTCACGTGCAAAGCACAAGAGCGCTAGCGCCCAGAGTTAAAAACTCTAAGGCAGCGCCAAGAGTTAAAAACTCTGAGGCAGCACCTCACGTGCAAAGAACGAGAGCGCCAGCGCCAGAACTAAAGGTTCTCCACCCTTGGATCAAAAATCCAACGAAGATGATAAATCATCAAATTACAGAATTAAATTCTGTTAAGAAAATACTCCTTAAATCTTTCCAAACAAGAAAGATTGTGCTCTGTAAATCAGAGCACCGTTGGATCAAAGATCCAATGGTGATTAAAAATCACCAAGATACAGAATAAGTTCTGTATGGGAAAATATTTTCCCAATCTTGTTAAAAACAAGAAAAATGTCTTCTGTAAAACAGAAGTCGTTGGATCAAAGATCCAACGGTGGGTAAGATCCCCAAATCAATTAAGAAACCTCTCAATGAGAGATTTCCTCAACTGAATCAACAAATCAGCATCTCCTATATAAAGGACCCAATACTTCAAGCCTTGTAGAGGAGAACCCCCCCATAAACTTCAAGTTAAAAGAAAAAAGAGAAGGAACAGAAGAACCCCCCCCCCATAAACTTCAAACTTCAAGACGAGAACGATTTCTCTTCAAGGTAAATAAAAAGAAGAGAGATCATAGCATCTCCTCCATATCTAAGAGTTTAACTCTCACATCAGAAGAACTTAGTTCTTTTTCCAGATCTTAGATCTATAAGACGAAGTCTTTCACAAGTGAGAATCAAATTCTAAGAAAATTGAATTGGGCAGAATAGAAACTCAGTGCTTAGCACTCAATGTCTGGCGCTCAGTGCTGAGCGCTCCACGTGCTCCTCACGTGGGAGCTATTTGAGAAGAAGCGCTCAACACTTAAATTCTGGCGCTCAGCGCCGAGTGCTCCACGTGCTCCTCACATGGGCGCTATTTAATAATAAGCGCTTAGCACTCAAAGTCTGGCGCTCAGCGCCGAGCGTTCCACATGCTCCTCACGTGGGGGCTATTTGATAAAAAAGTGCTTAGCACTTAGTGTTTGGTCCTCAGCGCCGAGCGCCTTGCGTGCTCTGCACGTGGGCGCCATAAATTGTTTAACACTTCATATAAAAGAATATGAATAAAAAAAAAGAAAATGGTGGGTCAGAACCTAAATCAATGCTCAGCAGTGCTGATATAAAAGGGGATCAAGCCCAAATAAGCAATCAAGTGGGCTGAGACCAAGGTTGGCAAAACCCCAAATTGACCGAGCCCATATGTCTTCTTCTAAATTGGCCTTAGAACCAGACAAGACTACAAAGTCCCTGATGAAAATTCATTGGTTCATGGGTACATCTCTTCATTCCTCTGATACATGTCATTGTAATTCTTCAACGTCTTCAGAGAGGTGGCGGGTCCCGACAATCAATAAACCTAATGGACCGCAACGTCCCTAAACTAAACTCTATAGATTATGATGTATTTAAACTATGGACTATGGTGTCCTTAAACCATGGACTATGATGTCCTTAAACCATGGACTATGATGTCCTTAAACTAAAAACTCCATAGACTATGACGTCTTTAAACTACGGACTATGATGTCCTGAAACCATGGACTATGATGTCCTTAAACTAAAAACCCTATAGACTATGATGTCTTTAAACTACGGACTATGATGTCCTTAAACATGGACTATGATGTCCTTAAACCCCATGGACCGCAACGTCCCTAAATTAAACTCCATAGACTATGATGTCTTTAAACTACGGACTATGATGTTCTTAAACCACGGACTATGATGTCCTTAAACTAAAAACCCTATAGACTATGATGTATTTAACCTATAGACTATGATGTCCTTAAACAATGGATCGTAACGTCCCTAAACTAATGACGGACCGTAATGTCCCTAAACTAAAACGATAGAGTCCAAAGGCTCTTTCGTTGGATAAAAAATGATCCTAAAACCTTGTTAAGTAGATCTTAGTCTAAAACATAGACTAACGTATCCTTAAAAAACATTTAAGTTGATCTTAATCTCAAACGAGGTTAACGATCCTTAAATCAAACCAAACCCAAATCTAAGAAAATACGGATTTGGACTAATCCACGCCCTACGGGTGACAACATAAATTAGTCTCCGTATACAATCCATGGGCAACCAAAAATAAAACAAACACACACGACACGAAGTAAACATCTGGAGAAGGAGAAAGTGGTTACCGCGATGCGGTAGCGTAATTAATTGCAGGGGCTTACGCCTGCAGGGAAGAGTATCTCCACAATCAAAAACCCCTCGCAAATGAGGAGGAATCTAACGAAGTCTGCTACAACGGCCACATCTGTCCAAACCTCCGATACACGGTGCCATAAATCAACTTGGCATCTTCGGAGAGGTCGACAGATAAAACCAAATAGCATCTGCCCCCAAAATTCAGGCCGGACGTCCCAACGTCCCGGTTATGACTTTCGGCGGTGAACAAATATCTAGACCAAGCCTCTAAGGACCGTCACGCTCAATTAGGACAGAGGAAGGTCGTGGGTAATAATGTCGCTTATCCGCATTTCTCTTGTGGTGTCTAGGCAAGTGTGACTAAGTAAAGTGGTTACTTAATTAGACCTGCTATTTCGGTGATTCGTATAGAGGATACCTCCCACTTACCTGGCACTTACCTGGCAACAAGAGTGATAAAGAGGTGGTAGAGAATTAATCCTGCGACTTGTTCACTGGAAGTCTAGGAGCGGTCTAGTGACTTGACTTAGATGAATCTAGTTCTAGAGATTGATTGTGCATTTTGTGATTTGTTGAGTCAAGCCTTAAGTCCGACTTTTTTTCAAAACAAACCTTCTTAAAAGAGTTCTCACATATCACACGCTGCTACGTGCACTAAACCGGCTTAGTGCATGATCGGCTGGACGCGGGATTATAGTGCCCATCTTGTCCGTGTTTTTTCTATCGACTCCGAAATCGTTACTTCTTCATCTTCTATTTCCCCTCCACCACCACATCTTCCGAAATGGACGGATCTCCATCGGGATTAAATGATACCACCCTGCCACCACCCATAGGTGTGCAGAAACCACCATGCATCTCTCTCCAAGAAAGATGCTACCCCGTGTGTGGACCCCTTCCTACCTGTGTTAGTTATATGTATGCCCTAGAGGCCATTACTATACATAGGATGTATATTGTAGTGGATGCTTGGACATATATAGGGAGGACTTTCTTGCTCGACATGATAGTATGCTATCTGGTTACTCTTTACCTTAACGTGTATACTGATTGTCTCTCTGTTACATGTTGGTAAAGCCCTTAGGATGTGTACTTGACTGCCTGGACTATGATGCGGATCATACTAGTGGGGACATGGTAGTCCATAAGTACATCCTTCGAGGTCCCTAGTCGTGGGTATATCGAGACGGGGCATCGATATACCAGAGTAGACTAGCGTATACCTTCTCGACCCATACAGATGGGCGATGGATGATCCCATATCCATTGGTGTTTGACATCAGAGATGATATACGGGTGCTCAGTGGAGACTGGGTACACTGGACGGACTCGCCGAGAACTCCCAGATGGTATTATACCTTACGTCAGATGGCAGTTCTCTGGTGACACTGGTACAGAGTAGTCTGTTGACCCGAGATCGTCATAGAGTCTTGTGTGGTTCCCACTGTGCTTTGATTTCCACCTTACCACGTCCAAGAGGGCGTGCAAAACGGTGGCTTTTGGGTACAGTCCCGAATCACATGGAGGCAATGAGCGATAGGAGGGGATTCGTCTCTCCCGGTATAGGGAGTTGATGTTGCGCTGTGTTCGATTGGCTATAACCGGAAATCCCTGGCCAGGGTTGCTGAGATTTACTGGTAAGTGTTACCAGTAGTTTCTCGAACTGTTATAGACCTCATATCGACACGACTTATCGAGCTGTTGGGGTCTGACATTTACCACCCCTAGGCGATATATGCGACATATCAGACGACGAGACCGGACTGTACGGTAAGTGTTATTGGTTGGATTCACAGGAGTATGAGCGGGCTTGCTCGTCGATCTTCTGATCGCTCAATACCCGGGTGGCCGTTACGTTTAGCAGACCGCTTGCGGCTTGTGGGTGTTTGATATGATCATCACCTGCTGCCGGCGTATTAACGAGTCTTTAGAGTCCTATACAGAGGTTTCCTGGCTCAAGCGAAACGAAATAGGAGCGCATATGAGATATGTGCGGGACCGAGAATCATGCGTGTATGTGATACCGTATTTCATTCTCGCGATGAATGTGTCGAATGGTTGTATGCGATATAACCTAGTTATCGAATCAAGGATTGATTCGATAAGTCGATACATTGTATATTAGTCGGTTATATGCGATATGACCGGATCGTTAAATCAAGTATTGATTTAATGCATAATTATATATTTGATATATTACTTTGCATTAACTTGTATTGGTTCACTTTAAATGGATTTTCTCACTTAGAGTACACAAGTTGTATATGTGATATACTTTTGTATACTTGATTGTATCATGTTTGATGATACATGCTTACTTGTGTTTGTGTAAAGAATTAAACCTTGGTTATGTAAATGGTTAGAGTTTTGATTTATTCACTTATTTTTTTATCTATTCATTTTTGAGAAATAGATAAAAGGAAAACAAAATGGTTTCTTTCTTTCTTTCATGAAGCTTGTTGAAGCTTCATGAAGCTTTGACTAAAGTGACCATTTTGTCTTCATGTTTAACCCTAACCATTCATCTAACCTTAGTCAATTCTCTACACCTAACCATGGTTGATATTATGATAAGTGTTCATTTTCTTTTCTATTTTAATTAACTTATCATATTATCTTCTTCTTCTTCTTGTTCTTCTTCAAGAAGAAAACCAAGCTTTCATCAATGGTGATTTGATGAAAAGAGTGAGAAATCCAATTCTAAAGTGAACCCACTTCCTATTTCTTCATCCTTTACCTCTTGCCAAGTAGTATAGGGTGTTTTCTTCACAAGTTTCTTGACTTGGTGAAGTTGGAGCTTGATCAAGTGTTGCCTAGACGTAGATCATCTTCGGCATCGAAGCCGACGACCAAGCCCGCCCATTTCTCCGATGAAACCGACGCTAGAGCCCGGAATTCTATTTGGACAGCGAGGAGACTTCATCATGGAGCTATGGAGGTGGAGAACCGGATCTACAAAGGTTGTATTTCCGTTCACTTAGTTAAATTGTTAACTAGCTTCCTGTTTCGCCTAAAATTCTAGTTATCGATCCGTATTAGGGTTTCTCGGCACTTGTAATTTTTGAAATTGGCATGGTTGATGCCTTGTGAGACCTCATTAGTGTGCTTAGAAACCCTACAGTGGTATCAGAGCCTAGCTAGAGCCTTAGACGATGCGTAGACGGAGTTAGAAGTCCGATCGAACCGAAACCCTAACCCAAAAATTGCTCTCTGTACATTTTTGAAAATTGTGGATTTTTGAGAATTAAAAATATGCAGAAATATCAGCAGGAATATCTAAGAGTTACTGTAAAATTCGATGCCCTAATTCCTTCAAGCCGCCGCGGTTCCGCGGCACGAGCATGGCTCGTGCGGCGGTTCCGCGGCCGATTTGTCTTTTCATGCATTGAATTGTGCACAGTAACTCCTACTTTGCAGTGCTGGTTTTCCTGGAAATTTTTAATATTTATTCAAGAGTTGAAATTTCTGGGTTGTATTGGGGACTTGGTGCTTCGATCGGATTGTCTAATTTTGTCTGTATGTTTTTCCGGATAATTTTTGAATATGTTAAAAAAGTCCGACCGGATATAAATACCCACTTTTTCCCCTGTCGGGAAATTTCCAAGTGTTGGATTTTTCCGTGGTTTGAAGACGTTCTAAGTAGTGCAAGTAACGCGATGGTCCCTCTAGAAGACAACAAACCTTAAGTCGATTATGTGACCGTCTTGAACTGCCCTTTGAACCTTAGGGTTTGGGACAGTACGGCGTGCCACATGTGAGGCGTTGGCTTGACCCTTCTACGGCTGGACCGTTGGTACTGAGGCATGAAGTGAATGTCTTTGAACTTATTTCATGTGTTGAGCAGTATCGGGAAAACTTGGGTGTTCGATTGTTCGATCGGAAAGTTTAACATTTTCTATCTTATTCGGAATGTGATACAATAATTGGAATTCACAATAAGTTATGAGATAACTGAATGAATGTTATAAATCTAGCGGTTTAGTCTCACTTGATCGGTTGCCACGGAATTTTGATGTGTTCAAAAGTCCGTCGCAATCACGTAGCGTACGCGGATGCTCGCCGGGTAAACTTAATAGACTGCTACACCCCATAGCCCCGACCGAGTGACTACAGGAGAACCCCGTCGCCGAAAGCATCCGTCCGGGTGCTCGCGGTAGCGGTGTTCCGCCTTGGTACACTTCGTCGACGGTATCGGGGGTGCGGCCGTCTACTGAAGTTTGCGACGAGCATTCGATCAGGATGTCGGGAATCTTGTTGAATTGCCCGACTTGATATTGAAAAGAGTTTTCGATAATGAGACTAAAATGCGGGGTTTATAATTGTTAGGCATGTGATGTCTAAGGAATTCATTTGATTAGGTATGCGATGTCTATGGAGCTTGCGGATTCCAACTATTGTAGTTTTACACTTTCTTTTCTGTGACCGTAAGTGTAATATGTGATATCGCCGGTTTCGTTGCTATATGCCAACGACAATTGGGATGCGCATGTTTACTTACGTTGATGACATGTGATGTTATGTGTTGCTGGATATGTTATATTGGATCGTCGTGTTTGAATAGCCGGGGGTTTTTATGTAAGATGAGTGTTTTTCATTTTCATTCATGTAAAAAAAAAACTTGTATGTAATATTCTTTTATTGGGGCACTTCCAGGTTGCGGAAGATGTCACCCTTTGTATATTATTTACTTTTCTGCACTAGGATAAACCCAAGGAGGGGAGCACAAGTAACTGGGTTCTAGGGTCCAGTGGGAGACCATCTCGAGGAGTCGAGTCCGTGTCTCCTAACCCTAGAATTGGTAGGGTTTCTTGCCGCTCTCGTAGGGGTCTAAAGGTGTGGGTTTGGCTATTCATCACGACCGTGGAATCCGTGTTTTATACTGGCTCGTATTGAAAACACGGACGTCCTAGTATATCCAATATTTCATATGATTCTTCTGCTGCGATATCTGTGATGTGATCATGTGATATGTTCTGTGATGGATACAGTATATAGTATATATGATATATTATATAGGCGTTACTTATGTTTTACACCCGCGCTAGCCCTGCCCCGCTCTGCCGTTAGTTACCTAACCTAACGGTGCACGAGGGGACATCGAGGCGAATGCGGATGGCATAAGTGTATGTCGTATTTATCTGTGATGTTTAGGTACTTAAATGATGGGACTTCATTAATGTGATTAATGAAAGAAAAGAAACCTAAGATGTTGTAGAATCGAATTTCAAAAATAAAACAGGTAGCTACAGTTCTTGCTTTGCACAGAGGTATATGTGATATATCCTGCACCTTATTCGATAAGGAAAGGACCGAGATCCCTTCACCGGGAGTGACTCCTTTAGCAATAACTGGCAGATGCTACACACTCGGTTTGTCTTTTGATTGCTTTTAAGAGTTTTTGCTTTGCACAATGATATATATGATATATCCCGCACCTCATTCGACGAGGAGAGGGCCGACGATCCCTTCACCGGGAGTGACCCCTTTAGCAAAACTAGAAAAGCCTCAAAAACACTCCATTTCAAAATCATTTGATTCTACAACGATATCAAGTTCATTACGCAATAGGTTTTCAGAAAAACCTGTCGTAGCCCTCCGTCATTTCAGATAAGTAGTAGTTAGTATTCGTGCTGTGTTTGTTGGCCTTTGTCAAGGCGCAGTGTGCGGTAGCTAACTGGTGCTTATCTGCTTATGCATATGATGCAGATTGGATTAGGGTAGTCGTGCGACCTTGTTGGCCTTTGTCAAGGGCTGTGCGGGTGTGTTTAATTCAATCAGGAAATGACGGGTTGAACTTGACTAGCGGGCTATGGTTTGTTGGCTTTCGTCAAGGTCATAGCACGTTAGGGGCAAAATTATCGGGAATTTCAAGTGTTGAAATTTGCAATGAGATTGCATACCTTCTATGAGATAGTTGGATCCCGATACCCACTGCGAGTAATTGTTACTCCTGGGAGAGTTTTACATATTATAATTAGCCGATCAAGTAGGTGTCTAGAAAGGTGTTAACGAGGTTACGCCTCTGGGAAAACGAGGTTTACATTAATTAGGTTCGTGCGAAAGCACGGGGGACCTCCCTCAAAGTACCAACACTGGCCTGGCTGAAAGATTGGCGAACTTGTAGTGTGTAATTAATCCCGGCTAGTCTTTCCTTTTAGGGTTTGAAGGAAGATTTGATAAAAAGCAGTGGGAGCCATCCTGATTAGATAAAATAATAACCAATCTATTCTTGCAAGAGCATACGCTGAGTGTTTTCTTCTCTCTCTCTCCAGGTAGCGACCATATCACGCCTTAATCAAGATAATAATACGGATATATTGACCGAACCCGCTTGTTATATTGAGCTGGGGAACGTTGGTCCCGCTCCAACTTATAATTGTTATAAGACAGAGCAGGAAATTGGGGATTACCAGAATTCCCGTGCCACCCAAACGAAGAGAGTGCATGCTGATGCATCATCTTCGGGTGTGTTCATTACAAAGAACTGTTTCTCAGTATCCTCTGCATCCTGGGTATTTGATACCGGATCAAGATCCCAGATATGTAATCTGTTACATAGGGCTATAAAAGGGTAGAAAAACTGAGAACGGGTGATAAGTTTCATGAGACAGAAAACGGGGCAAGTGTTGCAGCCAAGTCTGTTGGTCACTGTCACCCTGTATTACAGATACAATGATTCTGAACAAATACTATTAGATACCGAACCTGATATACAAAATCGTATCAGTCTCTTTATTAGTAAAGAAATGATAAAATTTTGTATTGTTGCATAATGTTTTGAACATTTCCTATATCAAAATTTGATCGGATCAGGCACGTTATCTAAAAGCGTTGATGTTCTAAATCAAACTACAGTTCTTAGTATATAGAATACACACAAGAGGAAGAGTTCAGAGATGAACGAATCCTTCTTGAGGTATTGTAGACTAGGTCATATCAATGCGACCTGACTAGCTGAAGTTACATTTAGATGCATATTTAAATCTGTTTGAATTTACATCTTATGAAACTTGCCAGTCATGTCACAAATATACGATGACCATAACTCTGTTTACTGGAAACAGAGAAAGAGTTAATAAACTCTTGGGATGATACATGTTGATGTATGTAAGGTCCCCTGTCTACATATGCCAGGACTGGTTCTTTGTACTTCGTTACATTCTCTGATAATCTCTCAAGATTCAGACATATGTTCCTGTTGAAACACAAGTCCGAACCTTTTGAGATATTCACAGAATATGATTTAGAAGTAGAAAACCAAAATACGGGTATAAGTATTATGTCCTTTGATGAGATCGAGGAGGAGAATACTTGAGCACGGAAATCCTGGATTATTCTAAAGGAGAATGAGATTCTCTCTCAGCATTACTCCTCCGTATACACCATAGCATGATGGTATATCAGGGCGGAGCAATAGCACCCTATGTGATATGGTGTGCTCTATGATGAGTACTTCTGAGTTTCCTATTTCCTTTTGGGAGTTATGCACTTGAGAAGCTGCATACCAATTGAATTGGGTTCCAATCAAATCAGTTGCCTACCGCTTCATATGTGATATGGAAAGGGAAGAGCCTATATCTTAAGATGGTTAAGATTTGGGGTTGTCCGGGCTATGTCTAAAAGCATAATCCGGACAAGCTCGAGGCAAGGTCTGTTATGTACAACTGGAAAGATTCCAGCTATACAAACAACAGCAAATGATTTGGTAGAACCAAAGGATTCAGTAGATTCCAACGAACCTCAGCCTCTCCGCCGATCTAGTAGGGTTCCTCACCCACCTGAGAGATACTTTGGTTTCTCTATGACAGTGGGAGCGAGGATTGCGTCATGAGATGATGACCCAACTAGTTTCGAGCAGGCCATCGAGAGTAGGGACTCTGTAAGAATGGCTGGATGCTTAGTGATCTGAGATGGAATCCATGTACACCAACAAAGTATGGACTTTGGTTGCTATATCTGAAGGGTTAAATCCCCATCAGGAGCAAGTATATCTTGAGAAGATTACTTGGTGTAGATGGAAAAGTTGAGACTTTCAAAGTTAGACTTGTTAAAGCTTTTCGTCATCGACCAGGCGTGGATTATGATGAAACCTTTTCAAGTGGCTATGCTTAAGTCCATCCAGATCCTACTTGCCACGGCTACATACCATGACTACGATATCTGGCGGTTGGGTGTCATGACTGCTTTTCTAAAATGATGTTTTAGAAGAAAGCGTTTGTAAGTACACAGCCAGAGGGCTTCGTAGACAGTGGGAGCAGCGGAAACGTGTACAAGATGCTTTATAGGATAAAGCAGGCATCGCGGAGTTGGAACGTCTGTTTTGATGAAGTAGTCAAAGAGTTTGACATCATCAAAATGGTAGATGAACCTTGTATAAACAAAAAGGTAGTAGGGAGTATGGTGGTGATCCTCGTAGAGTACGTGGATGTCATACTCTTGATAAGAAAGGAGTTTCATATGCTACGCTCGATCAATCTCCGCTTATCACAATGATTCTCCATAAAGGATCAAAGTGATACCTCCTAAATCCTGGGTTTTGGATCTATGAGATAGATCTAATTGGATGTTAGGATTCTCACTAGTTGTAGTGAGATGGTATCAATCGATCCTGGGGAGAATCACTGGAAGGGTTCCAGGGTGATAAGGACGACTGAGAGTCAGTCACAGGCATTGTCTTTACCCTCAGTAAAAGAGACGGTATGTTGGAAGAGTTCCAAGCTAGATACCGTGGCTAACTAGACGATAAAGGTAGGATACATCGCTACTTAAGATGCTACCAAAGAGGATGTTTGGGTGTATATTGGTTCATGAGATGAACTACGTTCCAACCATTGTGAGACAATGGAGTTGTGGCTTATGCCAAGGAACGCCGGTCCTATCAGTGATCCAGACATATTCTAAGGCAGTGTCACCTGATCATGGAGATGGTTGATCTCCAGCGTGATCGAGCTTAGGAGAGTAGACTCAGAGGAAAACACGACGGATCCACTCACAAAGGCCTTTTCCCAGAGAGAGACTTTTATGGGATGGTTGAGTATGAGATACTACAACCACTGCTATCAGATGGCCCTAGTGCAAGTGGGAGATTGTTAGTTATATGTATGCCCTAGAGGCCATTACTATACATAGGATGTATATTGTAGTGGATGCTTGGACATATATAGGGAGGACTTTCTTGCTCGACATGATAGTATGCTATCTGGTTACTCTTTACCTTAACGTGTATACTGATTGTCTCTCTGTTACATGTTGGTAAAGCCCTTAGGATGTGTACTTGACTACCTGGACTATGATGCGGATCATACTAGTGGGGACATGGTAGTCCATAAGTACATCCTTCGAGGTCCCTAGTCGTGGGTATATCGAGACGGGGCATCGATATACCAGAGTAGACTAGCGTATACCTTCTCGACCCATACAGATGGGCGATGGATGATCCCATATCCATTGGTGTTTGACATCAGAGATGATATACGGGTGCTCAGTGGAGACTGGGTACACTGGACGGAATCGCCGAGAACTCCTAGATGGTATTATACCTTACGTCAGATGGCAGTTCTCTGGTGACACTGGTACAGAGTAGTCTGTTGACCCGAGATCGTCATAGAGTCTTGTGTGGTTCCCACTGTGCTTTGATTTCCACCTTACCACGTCCAAGAGGGCGTGCAAAACGGTGGCTTTTGGGTACAGTCCCGAATCACATGGAGGCAATGAGCGATAGGAGGGGATTCGTCTCTCCCGGTATAGGGAGTTGATGTTGCGCTGTGTTCGATTGGCTATAACCGGAAATCCCTGGCCAGGGTTGCTGAGATTTACTGGTAAGTGTTACCAGTAGTTTCTCGAACTGTTATAGACCTCATATCGACACGACTTATCGAGCTGTTGGGGTCTGACGTTTACCACCCCTAGGCAAGATATGCGACATATCAGACGACGAGACCGGACTGTACGGTAAGTGTTACTGGTTGGATTCACAGGAGTATGAGCGGGCTTGCTCGTCGATTTTCTGATCGCTCAATACCCGGGTGGCCGTTACGTTTAGCAGACCACTTGCGGCTTGTGGGTGTTTGATATGATCATCACCTGCTGCCGGCGTATTGACGAGTCTTTAGAGTCCTACACTGAGGTTTCCTGGCTCAAGCGAAACGAAATAGGAGCGCATATGAGATATGTGCGGGACCGAGAATCATGCGTGTATGTGATACCGTATTTCATTCTCGCGATGAATGTGTCGAATGGTTGTATGCGATATAACCTAGTTATCGAATCAAGGATTGTTTCGATAAGTCGATACATTGTATATTAGTCGGTTATATGCGATATGACCGGATCGTTAAATCAAGTATTGATTTAATGATTTAATGCATAATTATATATTTGATATATTACTTTGCATTAACTAGTATTGGTTCACTTTAAATGGATTTTCTCACTTAGAGTACACAAGTTGTATATGTGATATACTTTTGTGCATTTGATTGTATCATGTTTGATGATACATGCTTACTTGAGTTTGTGTAAAGAATTAAACCTTGGTTAAGTAAATGGTTAGGGTTTTGATTTATTCACTTATTTTTTTATCTATTCATTTTTGAGAAATAGATAAAAGGAAAACAAAATGGTTTCTTTCTTTCTTTCATGAAGCTTGTTGAAGCTTCATGAAGCTTTGACTAAAGTGACCATTTTGTCTTCATGCTTAACCCTAACCATTCATCTAACCTTAGTCAATTCTCTACACCTAACCATGGTTGATATTATGATAAGTGTTTATTTTCTTTTCTATTTTAATTAACTTATCATATTATCTTCTTCTTCTTCTTGTTCTTCTTCAAGAAGAAAACCTAGCTTTCATCAAAGGTGATTTGATGAAAAGAGTGAGAAATCCAATTCTAAAGTGAACCCACTTCCTATTTCTTCATCCTCTACCTCTTGCCAAGTAGTATAGGGTGTTTTCTTCACAAGTTTCTTGACTTGGTGAAGTTGGAGCTTGATCTAGTGTTGCCTCGACGTAGATCATCTTCGGCATCGAAGCCGACGACCAAGCCCGTCCATTTCTCCGATGAAACCGACGCTAGAGCCCGGAATTCTATTTGGACAGCGAGGAGACTTCATCATGGAGCTATGGAGGTGGAGAACCGGATCTACAAAGGTTGTATTTCCGTTCACTTAGTTAAATTGTTAACTAGCTTCTTGTTTCGCCTAAAATTCTAGTTATCGATCCGTATTAGGGTTTCTCGGCACTTGTAATTTTTGAAATTGGCATGGTTGATGCCCTGTGAGACCTCATTATTGTACTTAGGAACCCTACAACCTGTCGGTCTCTTCCACCAGCCAATGGGGATAATTTCGAAATTAAACCCTACTTCATCAACCTGTTGCCCAAATTACACGGGCTTGAATCCGAAGACGCATACATTTTCATAACCAAATTTGAGAACGTATGTGCAATGATGAGCACAACCCAACTTTCAGGGGATGCTATGCTATTGTGTCTTCTCCCTTTTACCTTGTGCGATCTAGCAGAAAATCGGATTTATAGCACTGCCGTACATTCTATCTCCAAATGGGATGAATTCGTTATAGCATTTCTTAAGAAATTTTATCCTAATCACAAAACTGCCCGTGTTCGAAGCGAGATTAACCAGTTTACCCAACTTTCCAACGAACCATTCTGGAAATGCTTTGAACGGTTTAAGGATCTTCTTATACAATTTCCCCATTATGGAATTGATAGATGGCAACTTTGCCGAATTATATATGAGGGTGTTAATCCAACCACGAAATAAATACTTGAAACCATTTGTCAATGCCATTTCATGTCAAAAGATGGTGGTGAAGCTTGAAAATTTCTGGAAGATCTTGCCGAACAGACATTACAATGGGAAAGCACTAGACCAACATCGTCTTCGTCTAGGGCAGGTATCCATCAAATCGATATTTCCATCGCAGTAAAAGCCCAAATGGCCGCGATACAAAAGAAACTCGAAGCTATAGAAAACAAATTCTCGTCGGCATCCCTAAACTAAGTTACAATCCCCAAAACCGTGTGTGGTTATTGTTTTGACCCATCACATTTAACGGAGGAATTCCTTTGAATCCTCCGTCTCAAGGTCAAGAACAAACCAATGCTGCTTTTCAGCAACGACCTAGAAACAATCCTTATTGCTCCACATACAATCAGGGATGGAGAAATCATCCTAGTTTTGCTTGGAACCAAAACCAAACTCAAAATCAACTCCCAAGGCAAAATAACTTTCAAAGGCTTCCCCAACAGCAACAACAGCCACCATACCAAATTCAGCACCCCTTTCAACCGCAATCCTTTCAAAATCCGGCCAACAACTTTGCTCCTTATAATAATATTTCGACGGCCGGTACCGATAAAACCTCTGCACTCGAACGAAACTTAGAAACGTTCATTAAACAATCCACGCAAACGATGGCTAATCTAACGTCTTCTATCCAAATGTTAGTGCAACACACTGCTTCCCACGGTGAAAGCATAAAATAGATAGAAGCGCAACTTGTATAGTTAAGTGCCGCAATGAGTGAGAGAGAGAAAGGGAGACTTCCATCTCAACCTCTACTAAATCCTGGCCACTCACAAAGCGCAAATCTCATCCTTCAAAATTATAACGTGAGTGTCGTAACTACGTTGAGATCGGGAAGAGTGCTGAATAATAATGTTGGTAAACAAGTTGATGATGACTCAGATGAAACCCCGGCTATTACTTCTAATCCTACTTCGTCTAGTCCACCATTTTCTTCCGACCATATTCTCCGTTTCCCTCTAGGCTCGAACTCTCAGCCCATTTCCTTAAAGGAATTACCATTTACGACCATCCCAAATCCAATTTTGGGATCCATTCTATCCTCACAAACTTCTCCTCAAAAGTTGGACCCAACCCTTGTAGGGTTCCCAGGCATGCTAATGAGGTCTCACAAGGCATCAACCATACCAAATTCAAATTTTACAAGTGCCTAGAAACCCTAATACGGATCGTTAACTAGAATTTTAGGCGAAACAAGCAACTAGTTAACAACTTAAGTAAGAGTGAACGGAAATACAACCTTTGTAGATCCGGTCCTCCACCTCCATAGCTCCGTAGTGAAGTCCCCTCGCTGCGATCATCGGATCCCGGGCTCTAGCGTCGGCTTCATCGGAGAAATGGACGGGCTAGGTCGTCGACTTCGATGCCGAAGATGATCTACGTCGAGGCAACACAAGATCAAGCTCCAACTTCACCAAGTCAAGAAACTTGTAAAGAAAACACCCTATACTACATGGCAAGTGGTAGAGGATGAAGAAATAGAAAGTGGGTTCACTTTAGAATTGGATTTCTCACTCTTTTTCTCAAGTTGCCATTAAAGATTGCAAGCTTTTCTTCTTGTTGATGAAGAAGAAGGAGAAGAAAAGAATATGATAAGTCTTTTTAAAAAGGAAAATGAAAATGATTCTTATCATATTTTTTAACCATGGTTTTGTGTAGAGAACTAACTAGAGTCTAGATGAATGGTTAGGGTTAGGAGAAGAAGACAAAATGGTCACTTGGTCAAAACTTCATGAAGCTTCAACAAGCTTCATGTTTGAAAGCAACCATTTTGTTTTTCTTTTATCTTTTAACCAAAAATGAAAAGATAAATAAATAAGTCAAATGAAACCCTAACCATTCACTAAACATGGTTTAAGCCTTTACACAAATCCAAGTTTGCATGTATCATCAAACATGATACAAACAAGTGCACAAAACTATATCATATATACAATGTGCACATGCGAGTGAGAAAATCCATTTAATGTGAACCAATACTAGTTAATGCAAAGTAATATATCAAATATATAATTATGCATTAAATCATTAAATCAACGCTTGATTTAATGATTCGGTCATACTGCATATAACCGACTAATATCAATAGTAACAACTTATCGAATCAACACTTGATCCGATAACCTGGCTATATCGCATATAACCGATCAATGTCACAAATCGCGAGAATCGAATACAATATCACATACTGGTATTATTCTCGGTCCCACACATATCTCATATGCGCTCCTATTTCGTTTCGCTTGAGCCAGAAAACCTCTGTGTAGGACTCTAAAGACTCGTCAATACGCCGGCAGCAGGTGATGATCATATCAAGCACCCACAAGCCGCAAGCGGTCTGCTAAACGTAACGGCCACCCGGGTATTGAGCGATCAGAAGATCGATGAGCAAGCCCGCTCACACTCCTGTGAATCCAACCAGTAACACTTACCGTACAGTCCGGTCTCGTCGTCTGATATGTCGCATATCTCGCCTAGGGGTGGTAAACGTCAGACCCAAATAGCTTGATAAGTCGTGTCGATATGAGGTCTATAACAGTTCGAGAAACTACAGGTAACACTTACCAGTAATTCTCAGCAACCCTGGCCAGGGATTTCCGGTTATAGCCAATCGAACACAGCGCAACATCAACTCCCTATACCGGGAGAGACGAATCCCCTCCTATCGCTCATTGCCTCCATGTGATTCGGGACTGTACCCAAAAACCACCGTTTTGCACGCCCTCTTGGACGTGGTAAGGTGGAAATCAAAGCACAGTGGGAACCACACAATACTCTATGACGATCTCGCGTCAACAGACTACTCTGTACCAGTGTCACCAGAGAACTGCCATCTGACGTAAGGTATAATACCATCTGGGAGTTCTCGGCGAGTCCATCCAGTGTACCCAGTCTCTACTGAGCACCCGTATATCATCTCTGATGTCAAACACCAATGGATATGGGATCATCCATCGCCCATCTGTATGGGTCGAGAAGGTATACGCTAGTCTACTCTGGTATATCGATGCCCCGTCTCGATACACCCACGACTAGGGACTTTGAAGGATGTACTTATGGACTACCATGTCCCCACTAGTATGATCCGCATCATAGTCCAGGTAGTCAAGTACACATCCTAAGGGCTTTACCAACATGTAACAGAGAGACAATCAGTATACACGTTAAGGTAAAGAGCAACCAGATAGCATACTATCATGTCGAGCAAGAAAGTCCTCCCTATATATGTCCAAGCATCCACTACAATACACATCCTATGTATAGTAATGGCCTCTAGGGCATACATATAACTAACACCCTTATTGATAAAGCTCCTTTTCCAAACAGGTTAAGGGCCAACAGACCAAGTCTCCAAATGGAGAAGATTGTGGATATTTTAAAAAAAGTTAATATAAATATTTCTCTCCTGGATGCTATCAAACAAGTTCCATCCTATACGAAAATTTTAAAGGACTTATGCACTAGGAAGAGAAAAACTCAAGTACCTAAAAGGTTTTCTTAGCGAGTAATATGAGCAATTCTCTTATCCAATTGGTGCCCACGAAACATAAGGACCCCGGTTTTCCTACAATATCTATAACTATTGGGGGTAAAAATATCAATCGTGCTCTACTCGATTTAGGTGCTAGTGTTAACTTATTTCTGTATTCGGTTTATGAGCAATTAGGCATAGGAGAGTTGAAACATGCGCATTACACCCTCCAAATGGCCGATCGATCTATCACCCAACCTAGGGATGAGTTAGAGGACGTGTTAATCAAAGTCGGGGAATTTATATTCCCTGTGAACTTTATAGTTATAGATACATAGCCTGTAACAAACCTACGAAACCAAATTCCGGTGATTCTAAATCGACCTTTTCTAGCAATTTCCAACGCAATAATCAATTGTCGTAACGGTTTAATGAACCTGTCCTTTGGGAAGATGACAATTGAGCTTAATATCTACAAGTTAGAAAGTCAACCCTCCGAACCTTATGCTCATATCATTGATGTATGTTCTGTCGAAAAGATAGATTCCGATAGTTGCGAAATTGAAAAGCTTCACGATACTGATCTCGACGCCACTAATGCATTATTGTTTGATTCAGCTATTTATTCTACACGTGAAGACCCTTCTGTCGACATGTCCACACCTAAGTCCGTATCCTTTGACTTGTCGAATGATTTAGTCGAGCTATCCGAGTATCATAACTTCCTTTCCAATGAGATTATCATTCGGAATATCACTGGAAGTTTTGAAGACATTTTTGCCGAAGAAATCGCATTCCTAAAATACATGGATGTTGTGATGAATCAACCTCCACCTAAAGAAGTTGAGCCGCCACCGCTTCTTCTTATCAAGCACAAGAATGCGAACATTCCACATATTCCTTATCTTTCACATTCGCGTTTTCATCCACCATTACTGTTTCGTCTCTATTAATCGAGACGTAAGCCCGTTCAATTACACCTCTTATCTCCACCCCACTTCTTCATATCTATTTGTGACATGATCTTCTACCAACTATGGTGTCACATTGATAAAATATTTGAATAGTTGGTATTAACTTTTGGTCTTTGTAAAGCTTTGCATAGACCAATAATTTTACCCCTCTCTTATAATTTTAAATGCTTAATACCGTTTCACTCAAGTTTGGGGGGAGAAAAATATTTTGTCTCTTGAAAGAAAAACAAATTTTTACACGATTATGAGCCAAAAACAAGTTTAGGGAAGGATTTCACTGCCATTGACTTTTTGTCCCCCTTTACTAATCATTAAGAACTTTTCCTCCCAAATCTACAGATTTTGAGCTTAAAGACGACATCAGTGAGGACACTGCTGCAAATAGGTTTGGGGGAGGTTTGTGCTTATTCACGCATCATTTTACATTATACTAAATAAAAGCACATAAAAATTTTGATGATAAAAGTTAGGATGTGAAAAATACATATGAAAGATAGGAAGAGGTTTTAAAAATGCAAGAAAATTAGATATTTTTTCGAAACGAAGCTAGTAATAGGTAGTCATGAGCTGTTGTCCCAAAGGTTTGTAAGATGAAGGAAATTACTAATCTGAGAATAGAAATAAGTCTGAAAAATAGTCCATGTTCTTGAGTCCAAACATCTAAACGTTGATAGCCTACTATACGCACTTGTACACATCTTGAAACTTGGGATGGTAGAGGATATCTTAAAATACTCTTGTCTAAAAGCCTTAGTATGAAGGAAAAGATATAAATCAACAAAAATATAAATGACATGAAAAATGGTGAAGAAAAATGAACACTGGTTTTGTAATTACTTAAGGCAGCAAAATAATATATAGCGAGAGTGTCTTATCACCTAGTGCTTTAGACCAACTGCTAGGGGTCATTGGGGTGATTTGTAGTCTCATGGTACTTGCAATTTTTACAAATTGTTAGCACAGAAAAATCTGGGATCACGTTTCATATTTCTAGTGTTTCGTTTCGTGCGATACGTTATCCGATACGATGCGTGTTACGTGTTGCTGTTGCGCTGAGTTGGTTTCGTAGTGTCGCTATACGCGTTAGCTGTAATACGAACCCTTTAGAGTTCGTAGGTGTGTCGTGTTGATCCGTGTAGATTGTAAGTATTTTGGGTCTATTATTAATATACTTGTTGTATTGTTTTAATGTTGCAGGTTTGCAGGCGGGGACTACGGACACTGCTACAAAGGGAAAACAGGTGGTAGGCTTCACCTACCTTGGAGCGTTGGTGAGTAGATTTAACATCTACAGGGGAATCGCCTGCATGGCGTTATGCGTCTGGGCTAGAAATGACTTAACTTGTCGCATATTCTATGTCATATTTAGAATTGCGCATTTACCCTATTAATTAGATATTGTTGTGCTTGGACTAGTATCCTTAGGACACTGCACATATTATTGACGATTCATGTTGCACGAGCATTGATTGTATGCTACACACATCGTCAATAATTGCCATGTCACACACAAACCACTTATAGTAAGGATATTGCTTGGTTAGGGACATTGTGACATTGATTCATATTTCTTATCACATATGACATATAGCATACCTGTATACTCACATGCTTACACATATGCCTTCACATACTTATATGCTAGATACCTGCATACCTATAGAGTATTGTACCATTAGTGATAGGTACATACACACTTAATGACATAGCTACAGGTATACTTTGCACACATATTTCACTTATACCCAGGGGGTATACTACATCATTACTTATAGATAGATACATATATCTTGCTATACCTTTATGTTTACACATACATCAGTTATAGCTACATATTTACTTTTACTTGATGTCATATTTAGAATTGGATAAAATAGGAACCGCAAGATATTTTATATTAACTTGTTTCAGTTAATCAGCGGCTTTTCCTTTATATGCTTACATTTCAGTTTATGTTGCATATATCATATTCATGGATTTTCGCATTGTTATATGGATTTTTCATGAAGTTTTCTGGATTTGGGGACCGTGAGAGTTCATGAAATTATGCATTATTTGAAAAACCCGGTTTCCCTTGATATGATATTTCAGCATCCACCATGAGTTTTATCGGTTCTGATATATATATATATATATATATACACCCCTACGAGGAGGCGTCGAGGCCGTATGAGGGTACATGGTGGGGCCCGGAGGTACCCTGTGGCAAGACGATTGATGGACCTTGCCGATTGAGCCTGTCAGGGGAACCATACCTTCCGGTGACATTACCTATGACTCGGCGGTTATCATGGGGATACCGACGGGGGTCATGTGTGTATGGATACAACGAAAGGCGAGGGTCAGAGTTAGGCACTCGTGCTTTCGGTATAGCGTATGATACGTACCTATCAGGGTGCCAGTTTTGGTGACAGCACCTGATAGATCAGCATTTCTGTGTCGATGCTTAACACATTGGTTTCATGATATTTCTTTTTACTCCTTTGTATATATAACAGGGGATTAGGCCGCTGTTATATATACCCTTACACCAATATTAGTGGAATGGGACGCTAATATATGTGTATTGACATTAATTTATATACATCATCATATTAATTCATGCAAATATATTTAGGGTGTTAGACTTTTACTTGAGATTAGATTTGGGATATGGGTGATTTAATTGAGATTTGATACAGGATATATATGAGATTGCTTATTTGTACATTCAGGATATAGGAGATTTATTCGAAAGTGTACATTCAGGATTTGTGAGACTTATATGATATGAGAGCCAATTTGGGGGCTGATTTAAGGAATTGGAATTTGGATTATCTTGATGGATTGTGATCCTACCACGATGTCAGGATTCCGTGGAAATGACATATTTCATTCCATTCTCCACATTTATTGTTTATGCACTGTTTCATGTATTAGTAGTACCTGTTAGTGTACCTTTCATGACTGTTGCATTTACATACCATTATTTATATGCAATGTTTCATGTATTAGTAGTACCTGTTAGTTTACCTTCCATGATTGTTGCATATACACATTTTCATATCATTATTGCATGATTATTGCATACTGATTGTCATATTATTGCTTCATGTATTAATTGTACCTGCTAGTGTACTTTTCATGATTATTGCATTCACATGACTTGTTATTGCTATTAATTGCATATGTTAGATTCACGTTGTACGTGCATACTTGCGATTACCTGCATATGTTATTTACTATTCACGAGTTGGCAACTCACCCCCGTTGTGCCACAGTTGTTTTGCAGAGTGTTCCCCAGAGTAGTCGAGGCTGGCTATTCATCTATCTGATCATCTTTTGCTACGGATACCGCTTCAGCTCATAGTGTGCAGTTTTGCTTAGGTGGGTTTTGTGGTTATCCGTATTGTTGTATTGTATATTCGTTGTATCCTTGTACTCTCAATCTACTATTATTTTGTTTGACTTAGAGACTTGGTGAGGATGATATTGTATATTATTTGTGACTTGTTTGTCTTTTATACAGCTTTCTTTTTATCGTCTTTTATTTCTTCGCTACGGCGTCGTATATTTGTTGTGGTGGTTGTTTTCCGCCTTTGGGCGTGTATTTGCTCCCATTTGGGGATGCTTTATTTATATTTATGTTGTACCCATTTTTGGGGCTAGTTTTTACAAAGGAGGTGCTGCCAAAATTTTAAAGAAAGAAAAGTTGAACTTTTAAAGAATTTGGGTTGTGATTTCAAATGTTCAAAACTTCTATTATCTTTTCTTGTCTTTTTAATGGTTTAGATTTCTGGGTTTTGGCTTTCTTTTACTGCGTTACGTCTGTAGGCGTTGTGTAGTATTAGGGCCGTCACGTGCCAATTTCGAGTCGTAACACTTAAATGTCACAAGACTAGGATATTGCGAATTATGCCTAAAAGAGTGAGCATATTTGGTAATCGGTTGGTTGGTATCTCAAGAAATATTAAGGGTCGCGTGAAGAATGTGTGAGCAATTCCATCTACAAAATATTCACCGACTAAAAATTACTAAGGAAGATGGACAAGCGTGTGATAACTTGAATTGAATTCTGTAAGTGTAGGGATGTCTTTTACACACATATAGAGGTATATGATCAATGATTGGAAGAAAGTGTTGGATATAGTGCCCTCAGAGTCAATTATTGGATCACAGGCACGTGATTGCAATGATTGAGGAGGACCTATACCGGTAGGACAGTCTTACTCGAGATGATAGTATGCTATCTGGTTTATCTTTATCATCGTGTACTACCTTAGGTGACCTTACGAGTCGCTATTACACGTTGATAGAGCCCCTAGGATTCTTGCTTGACTACCAGCAGTATGAGGGCGATCATATACGTGAAAGCTGGAGTCTATAAGCACATCCTTAAAAGGTCCCTAGTCGTGGGAGTTTCGAGACAGGGCATCGATTCTCCAGAGTAGACTAGTGTATACAGTCGAGACCCCGACGAGGGGCGGTGGCCGGTCTCACAAGCCACTGGTGTCTGTTGGTTCACCTAAAATGTATACAGGTGCTCATTGGGTTATGAGTACACCGAACAGGACTTGCCGGGAACCTGCTAGTTGGTATTATACCTGACGTCAGATAGCAGTTTCCTGGTGACATGTGTACAGGTTAGTTCATCGACCTAAGATCGTCATTTGTCTCGTGTGAGTTCCCACTGTGCTTTGATTACTACCCTAACACGGCTCAAAGGAGTCGTGTAAACAGGTTTTAGTTGGGTACAGTCCCGAGCCACATGGAGGCAGTGAGCGGATCTGCAGGGGTTCGTCTCTCCCGGTATTGGGGGTGAGGTCGCGCTGTGTCCAGGAGAGCCAGTACATGAAAAGTCCTTGGCCAAGGCAGGAGATTCGCTGGTAGGTATTCCAGTAGTATCTCAGGGTGTTCTGGGCTACACTCCGACACGACTTGTACTGCTATTGGGGGTCTGACTTTTACCAACCCCCTAGGCCCGCCATGCGATGCTCATAGACGAATGGACCGGACTGTACGGATATTGTCACTGACAGGCTCAGTAGGGTGTCAGGATGAGTTCGCTCATCGACGTCCCTTTTGGTCAATAGCTGGTGGCCCGTCACGTATGGCTGATACCTCCGACGTGCTAGTGGTTAAATCCACAGCCATAGTATTGACGAGTCTTTAGAGTCCACCACACTCAGTTACTCAGGTTTCGGGCGAAACGCTGTAGAGGCCGTATGGAGATATGGCAGGGTTCGATCAGATACGTGCGGTATTGCACGGATCGTGATTGGACGGATTTTACTAGCCGGCTTTGGCTTAAGCCGGATCCTAGTATTAGACAGTGTAGTTTTGTCTCTTTGCATTTGTATTCAGTAGGAATACAAATGAGGGCATGTATATGCAGTAGCGGGGTTTTCCTGTAATTTATTACGGGATCAGTTTTCTGAAGTTGCCAGTTTGCATTCCGTTCCGGCTGGTTTTCCTTTGTTCCTTCGCGGCCGGACTTTTCGATGGAGGGGGTTATTTGCTTGTGTGCAAATAACATTTGTGGGAGGGGGTTTATTGTGATTGTGGCTTCTTATCATCATGAGATTCTTTTCTAGTCCACTTGATTTGCATTTGATTATGAAAGGTTTGATGAAAGACTTTGAGGTGATCTTGGTTCATGATTATCATTTTCTCTTTCCCCAATTATTTTTTGGATGTCTTTTTTCCTTCACCAAAAAAGGGGCCGGCCACATTATATGAGTGAGAGAGAGGTTCATTTGGTGGGTGATTTTTATCATCTCATTCCTTGTAAAAAATGAGAGCACCATTCTTCTTCCTCAAAAGTCTTTTTCTCCTCCTACACATAAATGGAAACTTCACTACCCCAAATGAGACAACGGTTTCTACACTACACCTACAGCATCCCTTGGACGCGTCGGCTAGCCAACTTCGCGCCCGAGTTGTCTCGGTCCACAGGTGGGAGCCTGTAAAAGTACCCGGCTACGTGGTGCCCTTTCCGACGAGGAGGTGACGGACGGAGATTCCGCGGGAGATCGGAGTGGAGACGAAGACCGAAGGACACGGATCGCTTGGTATATCTCTTCACCCATCTTTTAGTTTGCTAGTAGCTAGGTTAATGGCCCGATCCGGATTAAAAGTGCGCGGTGGTGCCGGTTTGCTAGTTTGCAAAGTTTTTCGTTTCCGCATTCCGGCGTCGGATCGACGGCCGGGACGCCGCCGCGGACTTACATTGGTATCAGAGCCACGCCATTAACTTAGCCTAGCTTGCTCTAACGTGTTTAGAACTCGATCGAACAATAAAACCCCAAAAACCGTATTTTACCTTGCATCTGGTTTCTGTTGAATTTTTTTTGGCTCTAAAAATTTTTCAGGTTGTTGCAGAATACGGTGCATGGAAACCTAAGCACTCTGTGAAAATTTGGTCGCGAGATCTCACCATACCACCGCGGAACCGCGGCCAAACCCATGCTTGGGCCGCGGTTCCGCCGCGCTTTTAACTGTTCAGCGCACCAAATTTTTTCAGAGAGCTCCAGTGTAGAAAATAGGGTTTTTCGAATATTCTTTTTGGGCCCAGATTTTCTGTGAGTGCTACAGTACTGCTTGGGGCCCACTTCAATAAATTTGTTCGATCGGATATTTTAAATATGTTAGTTCACAGTATTTACATTATATCTGCGACCGTGAATGTCATTCGATCGGTAAATCCTGTCTAACTGCTATAGCCCTTTTAGACGGATTTGCGAACGTGACATTCAGTTGATGTTCTGTGTTGTGCTGTGATGTTGCGGATTGGTCGTGGGGGATAGCCTGGTTGCAATATTAGTACGGTTTTGTTTTATATGTACATTTGATATTGCGGGGCGAGCGTCCGACCTGTGGACTGCCGTCACTGCCTATTTGTATTATTCTTTTGGGGCACGACCGGGTCGAGGTCGATGTACCCGTTGTATGTATATTTTACTTTCTGTACTAGGATTACCCCACGGAGGGGTGCACGGATAGCCGGGTTCTAGAGGGCAACGAGCCCGCATCTCATGGCGTTGAGACGGAGGGGGCTTTATTCTAGAATTGGCGGGCTATTCGCCGCACTCGTAGGGGGTACAGTTTGACCCAGGAAGGGTGCCCAAGTTACCGGATTCCGTGAAGTGCTGGGTGGTCCATTCACGTTGCTGAAGGGGGCTGCCTCGCTTCAGGTTTTGGCGGGTAACTTGCCGCGCCCGTAGGGGTTTAGGATTTCATTGCACAGGCTATCCACACGACCAGGGGAACGTCGGGTTTCAGTAGCGGCTCTATGAAACCCGGGGATCCCAGATATCTGTATTGTTCTGTGATGCTGTACATTTCTGTGATGTTGCATTTTATCACGCCTTGAGCGAAAATTATATATTATATATATACTAGTAGATGTTGTATATGTTTTGCATCCGCGCTAGTCCAGTCCCCGCTCTGTCGTTAGTTAGCTAACCTAACGGGTGATGACGGGACCCAGTAGCGAATGCGGATGGCATATACGTACGTCATTATTTTCGTTCTTTATTGGTGTGATCAATTGATGGGACTGCGTTGATTCGGATCAATGCAAGATAAACAAACCTATTCTGATGTTATTGGAACATTTTTCAAAAAGCTGTTATTGCAAGGGCGTTAACTTTTGTTTTGCACAGTGGTATTCAGTTGGAATATCCTGCTCCTCAGTCGACGGGGCAAGGGCCGAGATCTCTTCACCGGGAGTGACCTCTTGGACAAAGGTTTGCGTCAGGGCAATAACTTCACTATAGCCGATTACTTTTGCTTTGTATCGTGGTATTCAGTTGGAATATCCTGCACCTCATTCTACGGGGAAAGAGCCGAGATCCCTTCGCCGGGAGTGACCTCTTTAGCAAAGGTTTTCGTCACTATATTTTTATAAAGCTATCAGTTCCTTCAACGATATCAAGTTCATTACGTTAAAGGTTTTCGCCAGAAACCATTCGTAGCCCTCCGTCGTTTCAGACGGGTAGCACGTAGTATTCATGCTATGTTTGTTGACCTTCGTCAAGGCATAGTGTATGGTAGCTGCTTGTTACCTTTCTGCTGCATAGATAGATGCGTTGGTTTGGGACAGTCGTATAGCCTTGTTGACCTTCGTCAAGGGCTTGTACGGGTGGGTTCAAATTAACCTGGACAATGACGGGTAGAACTTGACATGTGACTTATGATTTGTTGACCTTCGCCAAGGTCATAAGAGCATGGGGCAAAAATCCACATTGGGAGTTTCTAAAGAAACTGAAACTTGCCAGATATGCGCATACCTTCTGGAGTGTGATAACGTGAGCGGATTCCGTCACGTTATCATGCGATGATAGTTGGATCCCGATTCCCACTGATGAGTTGGTTTACTCCTCGGGTGATCCCGGCTAATTCTTCTTTCAGGTTTGGGGAAGAATTTGACGTTACAGTGGGAGGTTTCCAGATTAGATAAAGTGATAACCATTCTGATCTAGGTTAGAGTGCACGCTGAGTGTTTCTTTTCTCTCTCTCTTTGGCAGCGACCATTGACCCGACCCTAGACTATGACTCAGTGACCAAGTTGACCGAACCTTCTTAACACTGGCTTTTGGATTGTCAGAGTTGCAAACCTCATTGCCACTCCTACTTTTACCCTTTTCTCCAGGACACCCCGTATTACTACGAACGTCCACTTCCATTGGACAAAACCATCGTATGGTTATATACGAACTCGAAGGAATTTATTCGAGGATGGTTTCTGGTTCTGGAGAAAACGGATATGACTATTCAGTTGTCTTTTCCTTTTACCTTCTCTCAGGTTGCGAGTACTCCTTGGTTTAGGAGATAGTACACCTATTACGCAAATTGGATAGTCTTCTTCCAAAATTTAGGCTGGTGCCGAACGGTGGGGAATGAAGAAAACCAAGTAGCATAACGATGGTGTACAGAAGGTATTAAGTTAAGACAAAGAAAGGGATTAGTAAGAGGGCAAATTAAATTGCGACTGCTATTCCCGACCAAACTAAGTATTTCTTCGCCAATCCTAAATCACCTTTGTATTTCTCCAGGACACTCCGTATCACTACGAAAATCCCAGTTTATTGGATACTCCATCGTATGGTTATATACAAACTCGAAAGGAACTTGTTCCAGTTCGGGGATGGATCCTGGTTCAGGAGAAATGGGAATAAGGTTTATTCGGTTGTCTTTTATCTTCACCTTCTCTCGCATTGCGAGTGCTCCTAGGATTAGGACAGTACACCCATTATGCTTATTGGATAGTCTTCTTCTAAACCATAGGCTGGTGCCGAACGGCAGGGAAGGAAGAAAACCATTTGGCCTAAAGGAGTGTACAAAAGGTAATGACTAAAGACATATAAAGGGATTTGGAGAGATGGCAAAGAAATATACGGTTACAGTTGTGAATTTGGATAATGGAAGAGGCATTACTAGGAATACCGGGATACCCCATCGAAACATTTCAATGTTTCAGTTTCACTGTGTACTGTTAAAAGAAAACTGATTTCCCAAATTAGACACTTGCTCCAGGGTATGTATTTACCAGGTTTGATTCTCTCATCTGTATGGTTTTACAGATGATGAGTGGGAGTAAGTTATTGGGAATTGGGTGATCATCCTCATTATATCGGAATTCGTTGTAATTGGTGATATTTGAGGAAATCGCCTGGGTTGTTTGCCGGTCGGCAAATATTTGGTTTTGAATATCCGTTGTTATGCACCAATTTCAAATTGATATATCTGTACGTCTATTTTTATAGAGTGAGATATACCTTTTGAAATTATGTCTATGACATTTACCTATACCAGTGAATGGTTAGGTAAGGAGCATTGAACAGCGGTGTAATTCTTCTTAACCATAATTACAGTTTTCAACCTACGACACACAGTGAATGAGTCACTAGACTCAAGGGACTTATACAGAGTATTGTATGTTGTCCAGTGTCCATTAGGACAGAGGGGTTGGTCCTCGTACTATATTCAGTTTACTTATGACTTCTCTAATTTTAGACAGGTGTTTCGTAGAAACACAGGGTCTGAGTTTTGAGAAGTTATAAGTATAAGATTAAAGTAGAGAACCAGGTATTGCAAGTATCGGGATTCTTCAAAGTGATCGAAGATGTAGATACTTGTGTAAGGTATTCAGTTGATAGTAATGAGTAATGAGAACTTGCTTCTCTTTCAGGTTACTCATAATTGGAAGCATTCCTAAGTTGAGTAACGCTGATCGACCTCTTTCCATTTAGTTAACATGCACTGGAGACAGCTGCATGGTTTGAATCTGGTTCAATTAAATCAGTGCCTCTGTTCCTGTATTGGATATAGAACAGTTCATAACTTGACATTGTTAAGATACGGGGAGTTGTCCAGGTTATGCTTAAAACCAGACTCTGGATGACTCAAGGCACGTTTCTGTAATGGCTGTTTGTGGGTTGACCCGGGATATGACGAGGGTTGACTTTCTACCATCTGGAAGATCAATAGTGATATTGTTCTTGACTCGCCACAGTTTTAACAAAAATGTTTTTTTTTCAGAAAACAGTAGTGGGAGTATGGTAGAACTAGAAGTGATTCCAGAACCGCAAACGATTACTAAAGATCTGATAAGAACCTAAAGATTCAATCTGGTTTGACATTCCACTGGCCACTCCGCAGATATGGTGGGTAACCTCAGGCACCCGAGAGGTACTTCGGTATGCTCAGGGACGGTGGCAGGGAGGTTCTTGTTTACCCAGACTTACCATTGCTGTTGTTCCAGACTTGAGACCCGGCAGGAGGATGACTATAGCGTCGTTCTAAACTAGCTTTAGAAGTGTACGTCTATATGACTTTGCCAGAGGGTTGTCGTGGTCAGTGGGAGCAGCGGAAGCATTGGTGGACAGGTGGCTTATGTCTATTTATAGACTAAAGCGGATATAGCGGAGATAGATCATCTATTTCTGATGTGACAGTCATAGGTTTGACTTCATCAGAATAGGAGATGGATCTGTTAAGAAGGTAGTAGGGTGTGATGTCCTGGTATTTGATGACATACATAGAGTAGGAAGTGATATTCCTATACTACGGTCGGTTATACATTGGTTGTCACACAGTAGTTTCTCCACATGGGACTTAGATATTATATCAGACATTCTGGTTACTAGATCTATGGTTTTAGATCTAGATTTGGGTGGTTTCCCAATCTGGGTACTTAGACAGCATTCTATGAGTATTTAGAATGGACGACTCCTGGCATGGTAGTATACCTGCAGGTGATAGAGTCACCCTCTCTAAAGGTGTCTTACAGACTAAAGGGGAGAGGGATGCGCATGATTGGCAGATCACTTGCTTAGGCAATTGAGTTGATCATGAGATGTCAAGTACCACACTAGATGTTGTTCTTGCAGTAGATGCAATAAGTTGATATTGATCCAATCCGGGAGAAACAGTCGGAAACAGTTTTAGAACATAAGTGGATGTTCTAGGGAAATGATAACGGCAGCCTCCTTTAGGAGACGGTTATCATTCCAGGCTTCCAAGGTGACCTGGACGGCAGAGTGGCCGTTAGAGTTTTAGTTTTCGCTCTGACGAGGGGCAGTATTTTGGACAGGTGGTCCAGGAGGATACTGAGGGAAGGATGGCGCAGGATACTGATTATGTTCAGTTGACGATACAGTCTAAGAAGTTTGGATTTGGAGTTCATTTATGAGCTAGGTCCCATCAGACATCCAGACATTCTAAGACAGGTATTGCTCATTTCAGGAGATGACTTTCTCCGCGAACATGGGATATAGAGAGACATAGAAAGAAACATCACAGCGGATCCACTCACTGAGGTTATTCCTCGAACGCAATAGTTTCGCAAACGAGCTTTGTGAGACTGACTAGTAGAGGAGTTGGGTGTTCGGTATCACACGGGATGTGAGTATGCGACATCGCAATAATTAGCCTTGAGTGCAAGTGGGAGATTGTTGGATATAGTGCCCTCAGAGTCAATTATTGGATCACAGGCACGTGATTGCAATGATTGAGGAAGACCTATGCCGGTAGGACAGTCTTACTCGAGATGATAGTATGCTATCTGGTTTATCTTTATCATCGTATACTGCTTTAGATGACCTTACGAGTCGTTATTACACGTTGATAGAGCCCCTAGGATTCTTGCTTGACTACCAGCAGTATGAGGGCGATCATATACGTGAGAGCTGGAGTCTATAAGCACATCCTTAAAAGGTCCCTAGTCGTGGGAGTTTCGAGACAGGGCATCGATTCTCCAGAGTAGACTAGTGTAAACAGTCGAGACCCCGACGAGGGGTGGTGGCCGGTCTCACAAGCCACTGGTGTCTGTTGGTTCACCTAAGATGTATACAGGTGCTTATTGGGTTATGAGTACACCGGACAGGACTCGCCGGAAACCTGCTAGTTGGTATTATACCTGACGTCAGATAGCAGTTCCCTGGTGACATGTGTACAGGTTAGTTCATCGATCTGAGATCATCATTTGTCTCGTGTGAGTTCCCACTGTGCTTTGATTACTACCCTACCATGGATCAAAGGAGTCGTGCAAACAGGTTTTAGTTGGGTACAGTCCCGAGTCACATGGAGGCAGTGAGCGGATTTGCAGGGGTTCGTCTCTCCCGGTATTGGGGGTGAGGTCGCGCTGTGTCCAGGAGAGCCAGTACATGAAAAGTCCTTGGCCAAGGCAGGAGATTTGCTGGTAGGTATTCTAGTAGTATCTCAGCGTGTTCTGGGCTACACTCCGACATGACTTGTACCGCTATTGGGGGTCTGACTTTTACCAACCCCTTAGGCCCGCCATGCGATGCTCATAGACGAACGGACCGGACTGTACGGATATTGTCACTGACAGGCTCAGTAGGGTGTCAGGATGAGTTCGCTCATCGACGTCCCTTTTGGTCAATAGCTGGTGGCCCGTCACGTATGGCTGATACCTCTGACGTGCTAGTGGTTAAATCCACAACCATAGTATTGACGAGTCTTTAGAGTCCACCACACTCAGTTACTCAGGTTTCGGGCGAAACGCTGTAGAGGCCGTATGGAGATATGGCAGGGTTCGATCAGATACGTGCGGTATTGCACGGATCGTGATTGGACGGATTTTACTAGCCGGCTTTGGCTTAAGCCGGATCCTAGTATTAGACAGTGTAGTTTTGTCTCTTTGCATTTGTATTCAGTAGGAATACAAATGCGGGCATGTATATGCAGTAGCGGGGTTTTCCTGTAATTTATTACGGGATCAGTTTTCTGAAGTTGCCAGTTTGCATTCCGTTCCGGCCGGTTTTCCTTTGTTCCTTCACGGCCGGACTTTTCGATGGAGGGGGTTATTTGCTTGTGTGCAAATAACATTTGTGGGAGGGGGTTTATTGTGATTGTGGCTTCTTATCATCATGAGATTCTTTTCTAGTCCATTTGATTTGCATTTGCTTATGAAAGGTTTGATGAAAGACTTTGAGGTGATCTTGGTTCATGATTATCATTTTCTCTTTCCCCAATTATTTTTTGGATGTCTTTTTTCCTTCACCAAAAAAGGGGCCGGCCACATTATATGAGTGAGAGAGAGGTTCATTTGGTGGGTGATTTTTATCATCTCATTCCTTGTAAAAAATGAGTGCACCATTCTTCTTCCTTAAAAGTATTTTTCTCCTCCTACACATAAATGGCAACTTCACTACCCAAATGAGACAACGGTTTCTACACTACACCTACAGCATCCCTTGGACGCGTCGGCTAGCCAACTTCGCGCCCGAGTTGCCTCGGTCCAGAGGTGGGAGCCTGTAAAAGTACCCGGCTACGTGGTGCCCTTTCCGACGAGGAGGTGACGGACGGAGATTCCGCGGGAGATCGGAGTGGAGACGAAGACCGAAGGACACGGATCGCTTGGTATATCTCTTCACCCATCTTTTAGTTTGCTAGTAGCTAGGTTAATGGCCCGATCCGGATTAAAAGTGCGCGGTGGTGCCGGTTTGCTAGTTTGCAAAGTTTTTCGTTTCCGCATTCCGGCGTAGGATCGATGGCCGGGGCGCCGCCGCGGACTTACAGAAAGGTCGGGAGGAAGACTAAAAACGATATTTTATTGAAGGATGATGTGATTTCTGACATCTTTTCACGACTATTAAGATAGGGCTCATGACAACTCAAAACTAGTGTAGTTTGAAACTCTTATTTTCAAGTTCTTTCTTTTATATGTTTTTTATCATTGTATGTAACTTTCATCTTCTTTCTTTTATTATGTGATTTTATGGGTGTAATCCGCTGAAAACCCTCAGGAGGCAACACTTCTACTAGGGACACCTATAGGTTTAAAGGCTTGTTGCACGTGCTAAGTGCAATCGTGTTGCCTACGAAAGTGTGCTAGGTTTTTCTTTTTCTTTTTCTCTTTAATAACTAGTTTGCTCAGGACGATCAAAGATAGGTTTGGGGGTATTTGATTAGTCTAAAATATTGCACATTTTCCCTACTATTGTTAAGTACTAAAAGGTGTTTCTTGTAAATATAGAACATATGTGGGTTTATTTATAAAAATATTATTATCATATGTTTCTACATTTTAATTAACATAATTAGGAAAAATATATGCATATAATATTTAAATGAAAAATTAGTAATTAAAATATGCATATCATATCAAATATTTCTAATCAATATTCTTAAGATTTTATATCATATAAAATGGTTAGGATAATATCTCAAAAATACCAAATACTACTAACACCATGACTTGAAATATTGTGCAGATATTAGCTCAGGTTTGGAATCCAAGAGATCAAAATTAAATCGGGATGTCGGAATCAAATTTTACAGAATAAGGAAGCAAATCCTAAGATTTAGCAAAAGCAGAGACTCAGAGCATTATTTTCAGAATATAGACATCAAGAGGATCTCCACATGGAAACACAAGAGACCAGAAGAAATCCCTAATCCTAATTCCACAATATTGCAGCGGAAGGGCGGCGGAAGGGGGGTATTCGCGGTGGATCCACGGCTCATTGGTAGCCGTAGGATTTGAGATTTTGCGGTTTGGATCTTAATTGTATATCCTCACTTATGGAATCTAGGGTTTCTGGTTTTAGAGACTATATAAGGGACCGAGAGCTGCACATTCAAAATCATCAATCGAAGAGGTCAAGTAGATCCAATTATCCGAGTGATCATCATCTATTCATCTACCTCCTAAAAGTGAGATATTTAGGGCAAACTAGGTTTCTTGTATTCTACTTTCTAAGGAGAAAAGTTGTATGCAATAGTTGATTAATAAAGGTAGTTGTTTTTAATTCTTCTTGCATTTATTTTCCGCATTTAATTTCTGCACTCACTTTTCTGCATCTTCATTATAATTTCATTCTTCAATCTTTCTTCTAACTTAACCATGAGCGAGTAATTCCTACCTTACTAGGGTTCATAGGATGTAACAACCCTAAACTTTCTGTACATTTTTTTTCTAAAAATACAGAAAGATATACTTGAGAATGAGCACAAGTAATAAGTTTGATTTTCTTTTGAACAGCAAGAACGAGCTTGTAGCTCATTGGTAAGACCTTGCACTGCTGAAACAAAACACCAGAGTTCAAATCCTATCAACCACACATTATTTTTAAATTAAATTCTTTTAATCTTTTAGAAGCCCATGAGTTTACACGTGCACTACATGTAATAGGGTAAGTTACAGAATAAACAAACAGGTCCACGAGTCAAGACGAAGCGACGGGGACACGTGGCAAGGAGACGCGGCCCGACTCGGCCAACTCGGGCCGGCGACTCGATCGAATCGGCCGGCGTCGCCGGGTTGACTCAGCTCGATCCCACATTTTCTTGAACTCCTTGAAACCTTTGGACTACCCTACTCTCTCTGCCCTATTTAAATTCTCTACAATTAACCAGAGAATTAAAATACCCCATTTTAATCCTTTTTAATGCAAATTTAAAATACAATTTTTAATACACCCTTTCACTACCCTAAACCTTAGATTTTTCCTATAAATACCACCCTTCAAATCACCCCCCTCACTAATAAATCCCTGTCCAAACTTTCAAGAAAATTCCCAAGACGTTTTGTGTGCAAGTGGAGTTAGCAAAGGGAGAAGCTCCGATGAACTTCCGACGACGATCCAAGAAGATTCCGACGACGAAACGACGCACCGGCACATCCTACCTCTTCCTCTTTCTTTTGTAGTCTAATAACCTGTAAGTCCCCTTCTCTCTCTCTTTTGCTATTCTCAAATTCTTAATTCTTAAAACGTGTCGGAAGCGGAGTTATCCGGCTTCTGATTCTCTTTCTTTCAAAAAAAATGACAACATTTTCTCAATAACAAACCTACAACTTTTGGTATATTGTTTAATACTCATTAACTAAGACAATAGAACAAGTTTGACATTAAAATGATAACCATAGCCAGTTTTATTTCAATTTTACATTAAAATACCTTTATATTTTACATCGACATGTTTATACCTTTTAACCATGCTAGACTTAGAAAACTCACGAGGTAATGACCTACCTCCTCACAACACTCATATCTATCATAGCACGATGAATCTTGGGATAATAGAATACGGGAAATATGACTTTACAGTAAAATACCTTTAACTTATAAAACCTTTTTCTTTAAAAAATGTATTAAACATTTCCATGCAAATGCGCCTCTACAACCCATTTTGGGGAACCCCGTTCGGGATGGTTCGGATTATCACATATCTTCGGGCTTAGTAGTGTGAGATGCAGACCTCCGCAAGGAGCATTCGGTCTCGATGGATTTTATACATTTTTCTTTTGAAAATGAGATTTTTACAAGAAAATTAATAAATTTATTTTTGTTAAATATGTATATATAAATATTACCAAAATACTTATTTTAAATATATATAATATTCCATGTTTCCAAAACTCAAGAAAAGAAGTCAAATATTACATGAAACTACCATGATAATTCAAACAATATTCATATTACAAATAAATACCATATATTATGAAATTAGGTTTTATTAACTAGAAATGTCACATTGATAAAATATACATCAATGAAAACTCCGAAGACGATAATAAAATACTTGAGGTGTATTTTGAAAACAATACAAAATTATTTTTACATAAAACCCCCTCAAGTTATAATAAATTACAATAAGGGCCCTAGTAAACATAGGTTTAAGTGGGACCAGTATCTTGAGCCTCAGGGAGCCGGAGATATGGGTGCTTGACTATTTAAGGTAGACAACTTAACAAACGGTGTTATTAACATGGTAATTGTCTTTGAAAAAGACACAAATCCTGCCGTCCATGTGCAGCAGTTACCGATAACACCAAAACATAATTCAGGATTCAATTTCTTTTCTAATTGTATGACTCAGACCAAGTCTCAATATAATCAATCTGACTTGAATATGATTCAAGTATCAAACTACAATTCAACATGAATCTATATATTCAATCTGTTCAATCTAATCAATCTATATTGACTGAACCGAACCATAGATATACCTCCATTTACATGATTCTCCAGTTACATCCATTTACTGATATCATGGTTTCGGCAAGTCATCCATCTATACAATTCAATTTACAAGACAATACAATACAAACAAGATATCGTGGGGTTTATAAGGGGTAGACTGGTACGGAACATGTTAAAGGTGACACGAGGTGGTCACTTAAGTCGTAATTACATCCATGTCGTTTTTCCGTGGTATTATCGACGGAGCGTTGTACTCCTGATACTTTAGTCTTCGGAATAGTGAGACTCCTCTCGTATACACTGGCACCTTCTGTACCAAGCTACAAACAACAGTGTTAACATAACAATCAACATTATAATAGTTATACTCTCTCTCTGTCTATTCTACTTCTCTCTCATCTTTGGGACTTACCGAGCGATTTGTTCGCTGACGGCATTCTCTTTCTTCTTCTTTGGAATGTCGTCAGGTGATTCGGATTCACTGGAGATCGAGCCCACCAGCGAGGACTTGGATCAGCTAGCCTTCAAACCGGAGCTTTAGATTACTTGTACACATTTACATTCTGTATTTTTCATTTCTGTTATGTCACTGTTTAGGCATTGCTTTCCATTCCATGCATTTACTTTTCAGATGTATTGTAAAAAGAATGTTAATAAATAAAGTTGTTGTTTATTTATATCTTGTCTCTTGTGTACATTACATCTTATATTGCTTAGATACGCTTAGCGTGCTTATTTCTGAGTAAATATGTAGCGGCCTCATCGCGTCCTCTGCCCGTATACTGGGAAGCGGGGCGTGACATAAGATAAGGTTGAACAGTGGATGAGAAGATCTCTTAACTTCTTTTATTCATTTTAAAGTTTATAAACTTTTGCAAAACAAATGTTAACCTCCTTATCGGGAACGCTACCAATTTATTGATAGTCATGACCACGATCTGAAATCGGCTTAACACTTGTTTTGTTAAGGGCTAGACATGAATAAAGATCAATGCAAGGACAAGGGTTAGTAGTGGGGAAACCCTAGTTTCTTCTATAAAAACCCTAATCTACATTCATCACCATCGATCTAGTTTTAAACTATTAAAAGATAAAAGGAGTAATTTTTAATTATTCATTCATTACTACCAAGTCCTATGAACCCTACAAGCCTTTTATTTATAAATTCTATATCTGTAACGACAAACAACTATCCCATCTTTTATCAACTCGTCTAAAGCAAGAAAAGAGTTCACATTTCCCTGCGGACAACCCGTACTCATCGCGGCTAGCTACTAGCGACACCGTCTTGATTGCGGTTATTTTACAAAACACATCTTTTTCAAGAACAATCAAATGGGATAGAATGTGCGGGTTTTAATCCAGCCACGAATCCCCGGCAACGACGCCATTTGATTGTTCTTGAAAAATATGTGTTTTGTAAAATAACCGCAATCAAGACGATGTCGCTAGTAGTTAGTCGCGATAAGAACGGGTAGTCCTCAGGGAAACGCAGACTCTTTTCTTACTTTAGACGAGTTGATAAAAGATGGGATAATTGTTTGTCGTTACGGATATAGAATTTATAAAGAAAATGCTTGTAGGGTTCATAGGACTTGGTAATAATGGATGAATAATTAAAATTACTCTTTTTTATCTTTTAATAGTTTAAAACTATATCGATAGTGATGAATGTAAATTAGGTTTTTTTTAAGAAACTAGGGTTTCCCCACTACTAACCATTGTCCTTGCATTAATCTCTATTCATGTCTAGCCCTTAACAAAACAAGTGTTAAGACGATCTCAGATCGTGGTCGTTACTATCAGTAAATTGGTAGCGCACCCGATAAGGAGGTTAACATTTATTTTTCTAAAGTTTATAGACTTTAAAATGAATAAAAGAAGTTAAGAGATCGTCTCATCTATTGTTCTACCCTATCCTACGAACCCTAACAAGCTAGGAATTACACGCTCATGGTTAAATATTTAGAAGAAAGGTTGAAGAAGAATGAAAACATGATTAAGATGCAGAATGTAAGTGCAGAAAGTAAGTGCGGAAATTAATTGCAAAAAGAATAATAAAAACACTACCTTTATTAATCAATTATTGCATACAACTTTTCTCCTTAGAAAGTAGAATACAAGAACCCTAATTTGCTCTTGATCTCTCTCTTTTAGGAGGTAGATGAATAGATGATGATCACTCGGATACGTGGACCTCTTAGATCTCTTGACCTCTTCGATTGATGATTTTGAATTTGCAGCTCTCGGTCCCTTATATAGTCTTTAAAACCAGAAACCCTAAATTCCATAATTGATGATATACAGTTAATATCCAAACCACAAAATCTCAAATCCTATGGCTACCAATGAGCCAAGGATCCGCCACGAATACCCCCTTTTGCTGCCCTTCCACCGCAACATTGTGGAATTAGGATTTGGGATTTCTTCTAATCTCTTGTGTTGCCATGTGGAGATCCTCTTGATGTCTATATTCTAAAAATAATGCTCTAGGTCTCTGTCGTTGCTAAATCTTACGATTTGCTTTCATATTCTAGCAGATTTGATTCCGACATTCCGATTTAATTTGGATCTCTTGGATTCCAGACCCGAGCTAATATTTGTACAATATCTCAAGTCATAGTATTAGTAGTATTTGGTATATTTGAGATATTATCCTAACCATTTTATATGATATTAAATCTTAAGAATATTGATTAGAAATATTTGATATGATATGCATATTTTAATTACTAATTTTTCATTTAAATATTATATGCATATATTTTCCCTAATTATGTTAATTAAAATGTAGAAACATATGATAATATTTTTTTTACAAATAAACCCACATATATTTACAAGAAACACCTTTTAGTACTTAACAATAGTAGGGAAAATATTCATTCAAATATGCAATATTTTAGACTAATCAATCGGGGAGTTACATAACTCATTCCTTCCAACACTTGCTTGCCGAGGCGCTGCTGCATGTCTTTTTTATGCATGGACACTTCACGCCTTAGGTTGTCTTCATGCTCTTGGACTGCTTATTTTACCATCGCAACAATCGGGTTGTTTTGTGGGAAATACCGGGTATTTTAAACGGCACCTGCCCCCTACTCATCAATGTCACTTTTCGATACTAATGGAAGGTCTTCTTCATATATGAAGGAACGAGATATCATGTCATTCCTTCTGCCGAATCTTCCTCCTTCTTGGAAGAATGAACTTGACTCGGGGTTTTTTCCCCTCATCGTTTGATTCAGAGTGGAACATGGATTTCACGTATAATCCTCCCATGGTTTTTTTGGTTTCAAGCAAGATATTCCACTTAATTGTAGGACCCGTTTGTAGGTCTCTTAATATTCTTCATGTTCTTTTGAAGAAAAAAAGAACATCTGGCGTAGAGATTATTCCGCCAGTGAGCAATATGCCCCCTACATATATCCCGGGGGAGCGAGTATTCTTGCCCCAATCTTTTGAAGGGTAGAACCCATGCTGTCGTTGTTTTGGCGACAAGTTGCTTCAAAGCCGCTCATTCTTTGTTGAGCGTTGGTGACAAACGCCACCTTGCCTTTGCTTTTCATACATCTTCATCGGATGAGGAAGAGTCTTGACCCATCTGGTCCAATCGAGCCATTTTATCCATGAGTTATTGGAAGGTCGTCGGCTTGATGAGGGCCATATATGGGAACACCTTTTAATTTGGGTCAAGGATGGCTATGGATATTCCTACGGCTACAGCTTCGTCGATGCGTTGCTTGCAGTTTGACCAAAAATTTCGCCATCGGGTAACATATTGAATCCAGGTCTCATTCGGTCCAACCCTTTCATCGACCAACACCACCACGGTAGTGTGTTTATTCACACTAGCGAATCTTTGACAGAAAAGCGTATCCATCTCGTTTAAGGTTTTTACGGAATCATTTGGGAGTCCGGCGTACCAATCGAAGGCGATGCCCGCTAGACTACTGACAAACAGTTGGAGGAGCAGTATATCATTTCCCCTAGTGTTGCTGCACATGGATTTAAAACGTACAATGTGCTAGCGAGGACTCCCGGTTCCTTTGTATATGTGGAACGTTGGAAGCATGTATTCTAGCTGGTATTGCACTTGATCGTAACACGCCAGATATGGTTGACCATTCTTGATCGATCTCTTTGCGGATTCACTGGCATAATGAGCTTTGATTTGCTGAATGATATATGCGTCCAGGTTTTCCTTTAGGATCATTTCCTCCTCGTCCGTTGATGAGGCTTGCAGAGGATTTGAAATATCACCCTTGTCTTTAAAAGAGACTACCGGCGTTTCATCTGCTAGTGGTTTCGAATGGACCATCATTCCAGCCATATTCTGGATCAAAAGGGCCATTTGGTTCATTTTAGTAGACATTTCTACCGCTTCTTCATCTTTCTTTTTGAGAGAGCGCTTTAGAAAATCAATATCTGACTCCTTCCCTACTCTTTCTTTAGGTGCTTCCTCGGGATTTTCCTTAGACGATGGATTAACGAGTGCTGCTGCCAGAGCAAGCATCTCCTGCAGCTTTTCACGTTGCAGTTGAGCCTTTGTTAGGGATCGAGTATGCGGTCCGTGACTAGTATAAGTGTGACATTCGTCTTTGGATTTCACCATGTAGACTGTGTGAACTACTATGCCCCAGGCTTAGGGCGTTTGGAGTTTTGACCCTCGGAGTTTGCCTCAGGCACTTGGGCTTTATCAGGCCTCTTTTTTTTTTATGAGAAGCTGCTTTAGGAGGAAATGCCTTGGGATGAGTCCCCTTGTATTTGAAAGGGGATTTGTCAGAATTTGGCTGACGTTTAGGTGAAGTGCCACAGTTGACTACTGAGTCCTTCACCTGTTTCCACACCTTATATATAGATGAGGAAAGTTCTTTTAGGGAGCGAACTTGTTTTTTGCTCTCGTGGGATCTCCATGGGCTGCGGAGATTTCATCAATATTGCGGTGGGAGAATTTTGTCTGACCCTTTACAACTGTTTGAAACTGTTCCCAGTTGGAACAACAACATTCACCACTGGAGTTGAAACAGGACCATACGGAGAACTGCCCCTGGCTTGTCTTATTTGACGCCGATATCGACGTCGGTGATGTCTTGCGAATGGAGTTTGATTAGCCTCAGGATTTTGCCGAGCCTGCCCCCTGTTTTCTTCGAGAGGTTGAGTATTCTTCCCCCTGCGTCGACCTTGGTCTTTGGCAGCTGCTAGTTATTTAAGGACCGATTCCTTCGGCAAAGCTGAAATTGGAGGATCCGGTCCGTAGAAGACGAACTTATTCTGGGCTTCCACCTTCGGCATTGAGACACCGAGGGTAAAAGATAGGAGCATAGACCCGAAGATAAGCCCATTGATTTCTTGAAGAGCTAGATTGCAGAGATTTGAGACTGCAAGTGGCCCATATTTGACTCCACCGGATGTGACAGAGCCTGAGTTGCTGTGAGTGGAAGCAAACGCCATTCTTCATAGAGACGAAACACCGAGCTTTAGTATCTCATCATCCAAGGGCAACTACAAACATATATACCACGATTATTTGATTGCGGAAAAACATGATACATGAAGTGTGGAGTGGAAAGAGGAAGAGGTCCCACCGGACATGCCAGAATCTGTTCACCGCCGAAAGACCGGGAAACATAGCCAATTTGAGACTAAGATTACCTTAGGAGATATGGGATTACCTTATTTGAGACTAAGATTAGCTTAGGAGATATGTGATGAATATCATTTTGGATATCATCAATGAGAGATCATTAGTCATGTTTGAGACTAGGATCATTTTGGAAACCACAAGCATATGGGCTCGTTTGAAGAATCAAAAAGGTTTAACCTCAGGAAACTTAGCCAATTTGGGCTAAGACTAGGTTTCTGTACTACCCAGCAGTGCTAAGCAATCAGTTATACAGCACTCGCATGTTTTTCATGTGAGGCGCAGAAATAGTGCTAAGCACTAGTTTTTTGTGGCACCCACGTGTGTTTCACGTGAAGCGCTGCACTAGTGTTAAGCACTAGCTTTTTGTGGCACCCACGTGTGTTTCACGTGAGGCGCTGCACTAGTGCTAAGCACTAACTTTTTCAGGCGCTCACGTGCGTTTCACGAGAGGCGCTATGTAATTTGGCCTTGAGCGCTCACGTGCTTTTCACGTGAGGCGCTGAGTTCTTTTGGAGATTTAATTTCTGCTGATATTTTTAGAGAACTTAAATCTCTGTTAATGGTATTTTGACCATTAACGATCATCAAGATCATTATTTTAAAGATCTGGGATCATGTTCTTTAAGTACTAAGTTCTTGATTTGAAGGAACTAAGTTCATGGAGTATTATGAACTCCATGTTATCCATGTTCATGTTTTCAGAGAGGTTAAACCTCTTTTAATGGTGTTTTGACCATTAAGGATCACCAAGATCACTATTTTGAGGATTTTGGATCGGGTTCTTTAAAGAACTATGTTCTTAATTTGAAGGAACTAAGTTTCTGGAGTATTATGAATTCCATCTTCTTTCTTTTTAATTTTGTTCTTTCCTGAATCTTAGATTCTCAAGAACAAGATTTTCGCGATAAGAATTAAATTCTCAACTTGTGGGAGATTTATCTTGCATATCTCAGATCTATAGAAAGAACTAAGTTCTTGAGAATAGTTAAACCCTTATATATGATACGATAGGTAAAGGAGATGTTTTGATCTCGATATTTTTTTTACCTAGGGTTTTGAGGAAGAAGATCTTGTTTGAGAATTAAATTCTCTGTTGTTTTATGGGAGCTTTTGGGAGTCTTCTGTATATTTTTTTTTACAGAAGCTTATGGGGTGGTCTCCTCCTTTTTAGATTTAATCTCCTTACTCCTATTTATAAGAGAAGAGAAAAGATCAATTTGTTAAAAAAATCTCTTATTGAGAGATCGTGATTGATTTCATCATCAATCAAAAATGATCTTTTAGATCAATTGGTGAATTTTATTCACCGTTGGATTTTTAATCCAAAGGTTCTCTATTTAACAGAGAAGATTTCTTGTTTTTTTAAACAAAATTAGGAAATTTTTTCCTAAAATAGAATTTTATTCTATCATATGAATATCTTGTTAGTTTAACAAGATTAGAATTTTATTCTATCATATGAATATCTTGTTAGTTTAACAAGATTAGGAATATATTTTCCTAATATAAAGTTTAATTCAGTTATATGAATATCTTGTTAGTTTAACAAGATTAGGAAAATATTTTCCTAAGATAGAATTTTATTTTATCAGATGATCGATGGGTGATTCTATAATCACCGTTGGATCTTTAATCAAAAGGTCTTCTGTTTAACAGAGAAGATCTTTCTAGTTTGAGAAAGATCCACATAGAATTTAATTCTATCAGATGGTTTAATTGGTGATATTTTATCACTATTGGATTTTAAATCCAAGATTCTCTGTTAGAGAAAGATCTTTTGATATTAGAAAGATCAGGGAAAATATTTCCTAAATAGAATTTAATTTTATCATATAGAATTTAATTCTATCACATAGAATTTAATTCTATTAGATAGGAACATTTTAAATTGGGGCGCTCATATGCTTTGCATGTGAGCGCTGCCAAAGAAAGCGTCAAGAGAACTCACATGTTTAACATTTGACCCCTAGTGTGGGTTTTAGCCAGTTTATTTTCAGCGCTCATATGCTTTGTATATGAGCGCTCACGTGTTTAACACGTGAGGCTTGTTTGGCCTTTGGTTATTTATGTTCAGTGCTCATATGCTTTTCATATGAGCGCTCACGTGTTTAACACGTGAGGCCGGTTTGGCCTTTAGGTTTATTTTATTTAGCGCTCATATGCTTTGCATATGAGCGCTCACGTGTTTAACATGTGAGGTCAGTTTGGCCCTTAGTTATTTGTTTTTAGTGCTTATATGATTTGCATATAAGCGCCCACGTGTCTAACACGTGATGCCAAACTATGAGGATTCTTTTCCTCTTTCTTTTCTCTCCCCTTTTTTTATAAGGGAACAAATAACTCTTAGCCAAAAAATTTTGACGGGATTACCCTCGAAGGGGAGTTCATATCTCCTATCAAATCTCTAAAAGGGAGTTTTTTTAACCTCACCTCCCTTTTTCCCCAAGATTCAGAAAATCCCACTCTAGGAGGATCCAAGGCTCGAGGGAGAAGAAATGGGCCCCCTTTGATCATCTCCAAAGATCTTTAAGGAGTTCAACTTTAAGATCCAAATTCTCAAAAGAGATTAACTCCAAATTCAGATATTTTAGGAGTTCAATTCCAAATCCAAATATTTTGGAAGTTTAACGCCAAATGTACACCCAATTCCTGTTTGGGAGTTCGACTCCAAACCTAAGGGCTTAGCCCCTTCTTCCACTGGTGTTTCCCGTGGTCACGTATCGTACACGTGACCCACTGGCGCCCAGCTGCCAAGTGCCGCGCACGTGACCCGCTGACGCCCAGCAGCCACATGCTGCTCATGTGATCCGCTGGCGCCCACGCGCAGGACATGTGGCCCGTTGAAGCCCAGCCCCTACGCGCCTGCCCGCTGGCGCCACGCACGTGTTGTTATATGTTGTCTCACGCATTCTTAGGATGCTTCTCACCCCTCTTTTTCTCACATGCTCCACACTCAAAACACTTCCCCCATTAGAACTCTGCGAGGCCCCCGATACATCCAAAACACAATATACGCACATTGCACATTGAATTCGCTTGACTAGTTTTACCCGTCAATCGGAGGTTCTCTCGCTCCAAAAATGAGGGGTAATTACTACGGTTTAGCCCGCGGCTGTTGGAGATTCGGATCCCTATAAACAATAAACCCCGGCCTACCCCAGGCAGGAAAAATCTGTAATACGCCTAACAAGCGATGCGCATTTCCTATCTTAATAGGGTGACGAAAAACACTCTACAATAGGGATATAGTTTTTTCTATTTGAACCCTCATAATTAATCAATTTGTTTAATCCCTTAAATAAACTAATTAGTTATAACTTAATACATGCAGTAAAATCCACAAGTTTATAGGGACGATAGCTATGTATTTAGACTACCTGAGTAAACTGTCGATGACTGGATTGGAATAGGAAAATGCTATCCAAGCAAATCAATACCTATCAGTGGCAACTATTGTATGGTCTGGTCTTTTCGTCTCCTTGTGCTCCTTATTTGGTCTAGGGCTTGGTAGTACTGTCAACCCCTAATAACTCAAATTACTATTGTGTTGTTATTATCACGTAACCGTGAGATCAAACCGATAACTACTTATCATTTAATTTCTAGTACTCTGGCCAGAGATTTTAAGCCAATGATATATCACACACTGCAGAACACTGTTCTCCTTATACCGGAGAGACGAATACCATGTTAATTCCTCACAATATTCACATGTATTTGATCATACCCAACTACTACCGTTATACACATTATCAATGAATCTGTGGTTGGATAGTAGTTGAAGTAATCTTTCGCACATGTAAGATACTATGGCGAATCTCAGGTCTGGAGACTAAGTCGTACCAGTCGTCACTATATGAATTTCCATCTAACGGTTATGTATAATTACCAACTGAAAATTCAAGGTGAGTTGTTCGGTGTACTTATCATCTATAAGCACCTGTATACAATACTCTGATGTCACCACACCAGATTACTATGAGAACAGTCATTACTCTCTAATGAGTAAGTATAGTATAGACTAGTCTTCTGGAGTATCAATGTCCTATCTCGATACTCCTACGGTTAGGAATATTTAATTATATACTTATCGACTAGTCAGGTCTCATTATTATGATCTGGATCACAATCATGTAGTCTAGCATTATTTTACGGAATTTATTAGAAATCAATAATAAACAGAGTATTATAAATTAAAAATATACCAATAAAGAAAAACCAAATAGATTACTATTATTATGAACGAGAAATTTCTATACATGTAGGTTATAATTACAACTAATTGCCTCTAAGAGCACCTACATCTAATAAAAATATCCGTAAAGAAGAACACCAAGAACGTAGTGTTCATATCATAATTTTGCACTTTTATACCACCCATTCTTGATCGCATTGCATATACGAAGGTGCTTTTGTTCCATATTTTGAGATGCCCGAAATCTTAACGAGAACGTGCAGGTTATAGGTTCTCAGTCCAAAATAATGCAAATCACTAACAGTCATGACAAATTCAGGACAACTGCCAAAAAATGGATAAAAATACGGGTTCCGTTCACCATCCGTCAGGTGCCGCTTACCAGTACAGGAGACAAGCACAAAGAACGAGGGTATTCGCACAAGAATCAAGAAGGCAACGCGGAGCTCGAGGAAGATCAAGGCAAAAAGCCATTCATTTTCATTTTTGGGACTGTTGTAAATCTGGGTGTAATTTGGAATGATTCTGCAAATACAAGTGTACCAAGAAGAAGAATAAAGCAATACAAGAAAGCCCAAGAAAAATGATGCACCAATTCACCAATTCGATCGCGGATGTGCGAAAATTAGGGTGTTTGGGCGGCAGAACAGCGGCCTCATCATGTTGTCTCGCAACAAAATTTCAGGGTTGTTTTAGTCATTGTATTTGGGTTCAGAAAAAGACCCTAGGGTTTCACTTCACTGCCTATAAATACTCCAGTTCAAGGGCAACCAAAGGATGTATATTTTTACTTAGTTCTAGTTATAATTTAGTGTAACTTCTTCTACTTCATCTTTCCTCCATTAGAAATTGTGTGAGCTTTTTGAGTGGACGATTAATGAAGTTGAGAGTTTGTATGTTCTTGTCTTGCTCAATTGTTAACTAGTTTTACTTACTCGCTCTTAATTTTTAGTAGTATAAATTGTTATTTATCGGTTTTCATTTCTTCTTTTTCTTTTTTTTGTTTATCATTGTAACCATGATACTCAAGTGCGATTCTTGTTTAGGTGAGATCCCAAGTAGTTAGCTGCCATCTTCTTCCTCATTTCATTCTATTTTCTCTACTTGTTTTTATTTTCCTTTTTATATAATGAGTGAGTAATTTTCTCACTTGTTAGGGTAGGATAAGAGAAGTTTGAGAGAAGAAAATCTCCCTCGCTCTTTCCTTTATCTAACAGCTTGAATTGAACTCCCGTCAAGGCACCCACAATCCGCTCCCTACGACACCCTATCCTCTATGATAGTGGTGACACCCTAGTGAGACCGGTTGTGGCTGGATTGACCGGAGGTTATGGCTAAGAGCCAAGAATGGACGGTCAAGGACCAAAGGAAGGAACTAAGCGTTGGAAAGCCTAGCTTATACTCGCAAGTATCCTTCCTAGGTGTGCTAATTCTCGTTATTGCCGATTACCGTAACAACAATATCAAGAGAGGCAAAAGAACGAAGTGAGCGAACTCCTAACTCAAACTAACCTAATCCTAACCCTAACAAGCTTCCATTAACATACAGATCAATACGCATAGTTAGCATCGAACAAATTTGGACAAATTTGACTTAACTCGTTAAAACATTAAGAAAAAGACTCTCATCTCTCCGTGGATCGACTCGTACTCAATCGGTTAGCTACCAAGCGAGGCCGTCTTGAATGCGAAATATGACTTTAAAAACTAAGGTGGAAAACCCAATCAATCAAATGGCGTTGTTGCCGGGAAGACGGCAGTTTATTTCTTTTTGTAGTTTCGGGTTAATTTGTGAATAAATAAAAAACCATAAAAATTATCTTGTTATTCTTTAATTATTTTTGTGCGAGTGTGCAGGATAGGGAGAAGAGCAAGTTCAAAACCAAAGTCATGAAAAGATAAACCCACATCTTGCGGCTACACCGCGACGGATCAAGGTGAAACCGTGGCTAACCGTACCAAAATCTGAAGCAAATTCAGTGACCAAATCAAGATCCAGTGGCTAAAAACCAAAGGAGGAGATCAAATTTAGTGCACACAAGAAATTTGAAGGTCCAAGTCTCCTACTACACCGCCCTTCCGCGGACAATCAAAGGGTTTGACCGCGGTTCTGTGGTCAAAACATTTCTTCACGGCCTAAAAATTTTTGTGAGTATTCCTTTCTTCCAAAAACCCCTCTTAATTCTAGTGAATTACTTTTTCTGCAGTATTCTTTGCACAAAATCTCCCCTCCTTTCCAATAAACTATTTTTATGCAGGATTCTTTGCCCCGCCGCCAAATAATTTTTTTAAAGTGTTTTAGATATTGTTTGTTATTATTTGTATAAATAATACGAACTTTAAGGGGCTATAACACCAATTCAGATTGGGTGAGGATTTTATCACCCTTTCTAAGAACCTAAAAATAAAAAAAAACATATGCATTACCATTGAACTTAATTAAAAAATATCTAGACTTAACCAATTAAGGACTTGCCATGCTCAATAGGACAGAGAAAGGTTGTGGGCATTCGGTTGTTTATCTAAACTTGACTTTATCGTGCCTAGGCTAGACAAGTGAGGAGATAACTTTAAAAGGCCCGTCTCAAGGTGATTCGTGAGTGGAACCCTCCTAACCTTACTTATGCTTACCTAGCCACAATTGGCAGTGAAGAGGCGATTCGAGGGTTATCTCACGGTTTGTCGCTTTGGAACAGTTAGGAACAGTCTAGTTGGACTATGAGGACCATAACTCTAGGTGTGATTGTGCATATTGTGACTGTGATTGTTTAAAGTTGTGTCCTTAATTCCGCATATTTTTTTTCAAAACTCTTATATATATATATATATATATATATATATATATAACCTAAAAACTTTCATAAAAACTTGACATTTGCCACCAAATTTTCATTCCACTTACCTTTCACCTGCATTTCTCATAATCATTTTCTTACCCTCACATTCTACTAACACGCTTTGACAACACTAAATGTGTTTAGTGTATGTCCGCTTGGACTTGGGACACTAGTACCCAATTAGTCCGCGTTACGCTAGTCCCTATCAACTACGCGATCGACTCCAAAATCGATTCATCTTTCCCTACGCACACCTTACCTTTACCGGTCAACAACGAGATTGACCGAGATTTTATTCACACATCTTCACCTTCTTTATCCCGTACCTCTTCTCATGAAATGTCAGGACCTCCACCTTTTCTCAACCAGACCAATCCCGCATTTTCCAACTTGATTCCACCACCTCTTGGTGCGAATAATCCACCTCCTCCGGGAATGATTCCACCTCCTCTTGGTGTAATTAATGTACCACCTCCCGTAGGAGCACCACCACGTATCGCATTACAAGACCGATGCTATCTTATCCGTATAGCTCTTCCCACCTGCCTTTTTGTACCACCAGCCAATGGGGAGAATTTTGAGATTAAGCCCTATTTTCTCAACATTCTACCAAAATTTCACGGGCTTGATTCCGATGACCCGTACGTCTTCATCAACAAATTTCAGCAAGTGTGCCAGATGATGAAAACGACTCAGCTTTCTGATGATGTGATCCTCTTAAGGATGATCCATTTCGCCCTTTGCGATTTAACGGAAAATGCCTTTATTCCACCGCATCTCATTCCATATCCAGTTGGGATGAGTTTTTGAAATCCTTTTTAAAGAAGTTTTACCCAAGTCATAAGACTGCGCGCATCAGAACTGAAATCAATCAATTCACTCAGCTTCCTAACGAACCATTTTGGAAGTGTTTCGAACGGTACAAATATCTCCTTGTGCAGTGTCGTCGTCATGGTTTTGAAAAATAACAACTTTACTGCACTTTATATGAGGGACTGCTTCCAGAAACTAGACAGTTACTGAAAACCATTTGTCAATACCACTTCCTATCTAAATTCGAAGAGGAAGTCTGGCCATTCTTGGAAGATCTTGCTGAGCAAACTCTGCAATGTGAAAGCACCCGATCGGCCGCTTCATCTTCTACATCTTATTCTGGTCAATCTAGGGCAGGAGTTCACCATCTGGACGTTTTAATTAAGATGAAAGCCGAACTTGCCTCAATCACGCGGAAACTTGAAGTGATTAAGAGCAAATTTTCATCTTCTACCCCAAACCCTGTTGCTCCACTCCGTACCATTTGTGCTTATTGTTCAGATCCATCACACTTGACGGAAGAATATCCTTATAATCCACCATCTCAAGGGCAGGATCACATTAATGCTACATTTCAATAAAGATAAAGAAACGATCCATACTCTTCTACATATAATCCCAGTTGGAGGAACTACCCTAATTTTGCCTGGAACCATAACCAAAACCAGTTTCAAGGACAAAATACTTTCAGAGGGCCCTCTACAACAACAACCACAACGGCAACAATTTCAGCAACCTTTCTAACCGCGACCTTTTCAAGACCCGACGAACCATGCTACTTCATAAAACAATCCGTTCCCTCCGAACAATAACTTTGTTGCGCCCGGTACTGATAAGGTTTCCTCACTAGAATGGAGTCTTGATACTTTTGTGAAGCAATAAACTCAATCCACCGCGAACATCCAATCTTCTATGCAATTACTTGTGCAACACACAGTTTCTCATTGACAGAGCATCAAAACCATCGAGACCCAGATTGCACAGCTGAACGCGGTATTGAGCGAGCGAGAGAGAGGAAAACTTCTGTCTTAACCATTACCCAATCCTAATCACCCATATAATACACATGTTGCTCTCGAACAAAAGAACCATAATGTGAGTACCGTGACTATGTTGAGATCAGAAAGGCTGCTGAACAACCACGTTGATGCCCCAATCGTTGATGATGACTCCCCGACTGCTCCTTCTTCCATCCCACTTTCTGCTTCTTCTCTTTCTGAACCCGTTCTCCATAATTCACCGGGTTCTTCTCACAAGCCTACTGCTTTGAACGGTCCCATATCTCACTCAACTCAAACTCCAGTTTTGGGTTCTGTTCCATCTCCACAACCTTCCACACGGGTATTGGACTCAACCATTTTAAACAAAGCTCATTTTCCAAACAGGTTAAGACACAATAAGTCCAGTCCACAGATGGAGAAGGTTATGGAACTGTTTAAATAAGTTAATGTCATGCCCCACTTTCCAGTAGACGGAAACGGTGGCGTGGCAAGGCCGCAGCGTATTTACTATGAAATAAATACGTTAAGCATAGTTAAGCAATACATAAATGAACAAAAATGACAAGAGTAATAAAATGAAATAGCAACTTTATTTACATTCAATTTTATATACAACTGTTTGTAATACAAAGGTACAATGATATAAAGCATATGCCTAAACAATGGCATATAGGAAATAAGTGCAAGAAGAACTAGTAGTCAGGCTGAACTATAAGCTGGTCCAAGTCCTCCTGGCTCGGTTCCATCTCCTCAGAGTCCGGTCCTCCTGACGAACATTCCAAAAAAGAAACAGTAAGGAATGTCATCAGCGAACTAGCGCTCGGTAAGTCCCAAAAGAAGAAAATAGAAAGTAATATATATAATGTGAAGTGAACAGGAAAAGTTATATATGATCGTTCATAGGTATAGGATAGCATCCTAACGTGGTTATTTGTAGTTTGATAAAGAAGGTATTGATATATACGAGAGGAGTCCATCTTACCCTGTGGACTATGGTAACATGTAGTACAAGGCCCTGTTCGCCGCCGAAAATCGGGAAGACAAACGTCTTGCCTGAATTTAGGGGCAGATACTATTTGGTTTTATCCGTCCACCTCTCCGAAGATGCCAAGTTGATTTATGGCACTGTGTATCGAAGGTTTAGACGGATGCGGCCGATATAACAGACTTCGTCAGATTCCCCCTCATGGTGAGGGTTTTTTTTTATTGTGGGGACACTCTTCCCTGCAGGCGCAAGCCCCTACAGTTAATTACGCTACCGCATCACAGTAACCACTTTCTCCTTCTCCAGATGGTCACTTCGTGTCATGGGTGTTTGTTTTTGTTTTTGGTTGCCCGTGGATTGTATACGGAGACTAATTTATGATGTCGCCCGTAGGGCGTGGATTAGTCCAAATCCGTATTTTCTTAGATTTGGGTTTGGGTTGGGTTTAAGGACCGTTAATCTCATTTGAGACTAAGATCAACTTAAACGTTTGTTAAGGATACGTTAGTCTAATTTTGGACTAAGATCTACTTAATAGGATCATTTAGATCCAACAAAAGAGCGTTTGGGCTCTATTGTTTTAGTTTAGGGACATTGCGGTCCATTGGGTTTAAAGACATCATAGTCTGTGGAGTTTAAGGACATCATAGTCCATAGTTTAAAGACGTCATAGTCTGTAAAGTCTAAAGACATCATAGTCTATGAGTTTAAGGACCTCACAGTCCATAAAGTTTAAGGACATCATAGTCCATGAGTTTAGGGACCTCATAGTCCGTAAAGTTTAAGGACATCATAGTCCAGTTTAAAGACGTCATAGTCTGTGGGGGTTTAGTTTAGTTTAGGGACGTTGCGGTCCATAAGTTGACATCATAGTCCATGAGTTTAAGGACCTCATAGTCTGTGAATTTTAAGGACATCATAGTCCAGTTTAAAGACGCCATAGTCTATGTGGGTTTGGTTCAACCGTTTGGGGATGCGCTAAAAGTAATTGGTTATTAGGACCCTCCATCTCTCTGAAGACGTTGAAGAATTACAACGATATATATCAGAGGTATGAAGAGATATACCCTTAAACCAATATGGGTTGGGAGATCTGTAGTCAAATTTGAGACTAAGATCAGTTGAAAATATTTACGAGCATATGGGCTCAATTAATCTGAATTAGAGGCCTATGGACAACTTGGGCTCAGCCCACTCAGTCAAAATATTGGACATTTAATTAGGCTCGGTCCTTTTTTATTTAACAATACTGAGCATTGGTTTGGATCCTGACAACTTTTTGTCTTTTATTGAGTGTTGAACACTCATTAAGGCTCTGAGGCTTTATTTAAAGGACAGTTTATATTCCTTCAGCGCACACGTGAGGAGCATGTGGCGCGCTTGGCGCTGATCGCCAGACTTGGAGCGCTAAGGTGCTTCCTATGAGATAGCGCACACGTAAGGAGCACATGACGCGCTTGGCGCTGAGCGCCAGTCAATGAGTACAGAGCGCTCTTGTGAAGTAGTGCACACGTGAGGGGCATGTGGCACGTTTGGCGCTGATCGCCAGATTTGGAGCTCTAAGGAGCTTTTTATGAAATAACGCACACATGAGGAGTACGTGGCGCGCTTGGCACTGGTTGCCAGATTTGGAGCGCTGATGCGCTTCCTATGAAGTAGTGGACACGTGAGGATCACGTGGCGCGCTTGGCACTGGTTGCCAGATTTGGAGCGCTAATGCGCTTCGTATGAAGTAGCGCACACGTGAGGAGCACGTGCGCTTGGCGTAGTGTGCTAGACTTGGAGCGCTGAAGCGCTCCTTTGGCCGCTTTGGTCAATTCTGTGCTCTGAAAATTAAATTCTCGTTTATAAGAGACTTTGTCTCGTGGATCTAAGAACAAGATGTTACAATCTCTTATTTTTTTGTGAAAAGACTATGTCTTTATCTTATAGATATGTGATCTAACAAGAACTAAGTTCTTCTTCTTCCCTTTTTATGATGAGATGATCTATTTTTATGAAAGACTCTTTGTAGATCTATGATGAGATACTTTGACCTCTCTGTTTTATTTATCTTGAAGAAATTCTTTTTCCGAGAGCTTGCTCTTCTTTTTAAAATTTCTCAAAGTTTGTGGGGGGGTTCCTCCGTGCAAGACTTGAAGTCTTGGGGCCTTTATATAGTGGAGGCTGATCAGTTAAGGCAACCCTTTTCTGATTAATATGGGGATGTTTCCCCACCATTGGATCTTTGATCCTAGGCCTTCTATTTTACAGAAGACATCTTTCTTGTTATTAACAAGATTGGGAAAGTATTTTCCCATACAAAGATTACTCTGTATCTTGGTGATTTTTAATCACCATTGGATCTTTGATCCAACGGTGCTCTGATTTACAGAGCACGATCTTTTCCATTTGGAAAGATTTTGAGGAGTATTCCCTCAACAGATTTTAATTCTTTACTTTGGTGATTTTTAATCATCTTCGTTGGATCTTTGATCCAACGGTGGGGAACATTTAGTTCTAGCACTTGGCGCTCTCGTGCCTTGCACGTGAGCGCTGCTTCAGGGTCTTTGACTCTTAGCGCTGGCGCACTTGGCGCGAGCGCTCTCGTGCTTTGCACGTGAGCACTGCCTCAGAGTCTTTGACTCTTAGCGTTGGCGCACTTGGCGCTACTACTCTCGTACTCTGCACGTGAGCACTACCTCAGAGTTTTTGACTCTTAGCGCTGGCGCTCTTGGCGCTGGCGCTCTAATGCTCTGCATGTGAGCGCTGCCTCAGAGTCTTTGACTCTTAGCGCTGACGCTCTTGGCGCCAGCGCTTTTATGGAGCGCTGTTTCATTTCAAATTTCAAAATTTGAACAGAGCTTTTGTTAGTGTATATGCCCTAGAGGCCATTACTGTATCATACTAGTTTGTATATTATTTAATGGAAGCTTGGGATATTCACAGTTGTATAGACAGTCTTGCTCAAAATGGTAGTATGCTACTTGGTTTGTTTCCACTTCAATATGTGCATATGTTTCTTTTAGCATATCGTTTATACATATTAGTGGAGCCCTTAGGATCTTTACTTGATTACCAGCGTTGTGATGGCAGTCACGCTAGTGGGGGCTGGGTAATCTATAAGCATATCCTTATACAGGTCCCTAGTCGTAGGATTATCAAGACGGGGCATCAATACTCCGGAGTAGACTAGCGTATACGCTTCTCATCCCAGCAGGGGAGATGGTCTGTCCCACAGCCATTAGTACGTCGATTTAATGATTTTAATTAGCTTATGCGCTTTTAAAAGATGGATCAAAGAATATTTATATAACCGCAATCAAGAACGGCGTCGCTTGGTAGCTGGCTGGTGAGTACGGGTCGGTCCACAGGGATTTTGTGAATTTCCTAATTGGTCTAACGAGTTAATTCCGATGGGTGTCGGATTGATTAAATCTAAAAACTAAATTTATCTAGATTTAAATCTTGCTAGGGTTAGGTTTAGGGTAAGTTTGGAAAGTGAAATAAATCAAACCGCTTTCTATACTCAAATTAAGATCTATGAGGAGTTATGGTAATTATTAATAAAGGGGATTAGTACCATCGGGAGGAAACGGTGTTTCTTCCTCTAGGTTCTTGTCCTTCCTTTCTTAATCCTTACCCTAACCTCCATGGAAAACACGTTCAACCGGGCCTTTACAGTATCACTGCTATCTCATGGGATAGGGTGCCGTAGGGAGCGGTGTGTGCATGTTTGCATGGAGTCCTATAAAAACGTATGATGGGCAAGAAAGGGATGAGAGATCTTCATCTCTCAAGCCTTCCCCAAAGCTAACCCTAACAAGCGAGGAGACTACTCGATCATTAGGGAATTGAAGAACAAATCTAACTATCTAACTAGGGTAAGGAATTAAAGATCTATACTAAGGAAATTAAATAAAACTACTTACTTTATTGACGGCTCTCTCCAAACATTTACACAGGACTTTTCAGATCTGAATAGATGAAATGAAAAGAGGCATCGATGCTCTCCAAAAGAAATCTGAAATTATTAATGAAAGGAGGCATGACCTAATACAAGAATTTAGGTCTCTATTTATAGGACATAGAAACCCTAGGGTTACAATTGACTCGCACATCTGCTATTACAAAAATGCCCTTAGGCAGACTAGTCAACGCGCCGCCAATCGTTCTGGAAAATTTTCACTAATACGGGTTCTACCCGGCCGCGGAACCGCGGCCATAGGCCAGGTTTGGCCGCGGTTCCACGGCCAAACAGTAAGCTTATGTCTTCAAGTTTGGTGTGCTTGTTCTGCTTCTCTTTGTCTTGGTTTTACTTCAGTTTTTTTTTTCTCAGATTGTCTTTTGGTTCTCTTCCAGATCTCCACAGTGAATAAAGTCATGGACTTTTACCGCTTGCTTCGTGTCGAAGTCTTGAACCTTGCTCTGCCTTTGTACTTTGTGAAATTGTCCATTGATCTTCATTTAGTCTTCAAACTGTAGGCATGATAAAGATTCTCTGTTTGTTGGTCGAAGTCTCACTTTTGCATCGTCTTTTCATCATTTCACTGTTTTTATTCCGAGAACCTGTAACCTGCAACTATGTAGCAGACATGGGTCAAAAGCACCTGTTTATTTGTAAACTGAATAAGAATGGGGAATAAAATAATGCAATATTACGGTATGAACAAATACCCCCAAACTTATCTTTTGCTCGTCCTCGAGCAAACCTAGTTTTATTCTCGAAAAAGACCTAGCCTCACTTTCACAGGGAAACGCGATTGCACTGAGCTCGTGCAACAAGCCGTTAAACCTCTAGGTGTCCCTAGTAGGAGGAGTGTTGTCTCCTGAGAGTTTTCAGCGGATACTACCCACAAAATCCTATCAATTAGGCCCATTGACTTTTATTCTCCAATTAGGTTTTCTAACAAGGAATTCTATTATCTTCGACTCATAAATCATCCACCCGTATTCTTCACGCTTCCTTATCATTCAACTTAAGATTATATATGTTCTGTAGACTTACTTAGTTTTCGGCATCTTTTAAGTTTTCCTTCTAGGGTTCCATCTCAACTTAGGAATTTTTATCATCTCTATTAAAGATATAAGTCATATTCTTCATTCCTATCTCTTATCTAAATCCCAATCACATACCCCTACATGTGTGTATAAATCACCCCTACACTTGGAAATTCAAATCAAGCAATCATACTCTTGTCCGTTGTCCAAATCACGTCTTAATTGGTGAATTTTTAGATGAATTTCGCTCACACATCCTTCATGCGATCGTTAATACTTCTTGAGGTACCAACAACCGATTACAAAATGTGTATGCGCATTAAAGCGTAATTCCTAGTCTTGTAACACCTAAGGTTTTAGCAGTGACTCCCAAACCAGTTGGTCTAAGGCATTAGGTGATGAAGCACCCTCGCTAAATATTTTTTCTATTTATTCAGCCTTAAGTAATCACAAAAACCAGTGTTCATTTTTTTATTATCTCTTTATTCACACTTGTATTTTTATTTTTTTTCTTCGTATTAAGGACTTTAGACAATAGCATTTCAAGGTCTCATTTACTATTCCAAGTTTCAAGGTGCGTGTTTGTGCAATTTGTAGGGTATATATTTTCAGAATTTAGACTTAAGCTAAGGAATTATTTTTCAAACTTATACTTTAATAAAGATATCAATACTTTTCCCTTATTTTAACTTAGCCCAAGAAGTCAACTCGAAATTTGCCTATTCCTAAATAAACTTCAAAGACATATACTTTCTACCGTTAAATTTTAAGAAAGATTATTTTTAGGGTTTTTAATTTACTAAGTCTAAGATCTAGTTGTTCCTAACTAGTTAACCTTTTTGTCAAACTCAAGTCAATTATGGCCAAAATTGAATACATTAATTTTTAAAATTTTTAAAATTTTCAATTTTAATGGGTTTTAAAATAAGATGCAAATGCAAAAATATACACATGAATGTGAAGGAAGAAGGCTTACCGAGCATACCCCCAAACTTAAACTTGACAGTGTCCTCACTGTCATGCTACACCAAGAGGGTCAAAATGTCGGCACTCCCCTGTTTATTTATTTAATTTTTTTTATTGTTAATAGAAAAAGAAAACAAAAAATATATATATATACACACACACACATATATATAACGAGGTCCTCCCCAAACTAAACAAGGCCTTACACAGGCCAAACGTTAGCACCAACCACTCAAAAATTATATCGTGATAATGGTGGGGTTGGTGAAAGAATGGAGTGTAAAGAAAAGAAATGAGAAACACACGAGACCGTGTGGGGATAGAAACGGTATACGGTCTCGGTGGAGGAGGAGAATGGCGGAAAAGAGAAAGAAGTGTAGTACGATCTTGAGGGTGTATATCGAGTGAATAAATTAGCGCAATTTGTGATGACCGATGTGTTAAAAGCGAATCTATCAACCCGTCGAGAAATGGGGTCAAATCCCTCAAGATTCGCAAGAAAACATGGGTACGTCGAACTTGGTAAACCCTCCATTGAAAATGGCAATGCGACGGAGTCTTGCGTGGTCGAAACGATAGGAAGGACGAAAGGGAGTGATTTAGGGATAGTCTTATTCTCACTTAAGTGATCTGTCTCGAACTCAAATGATTCCATCAATGGTTCGAAACGACTGTAAGCAACCGAGTCTGATGGTTCAACTAACTCATCTGAAAATTCAAAGGACTCAAATTTGGGCAGTGAGTCTTCGAAATCGTCCGAAAAAGTGAAGCACTCGTAATCGTTATCAGCTGTGAGAACTGTGTCAGATTCAAAGAGGTACGCACTAGTAGCGTCCAAACTACTGTGATCGAAAAGAAATCTTTCAAGCTCACGGTCCTCCTGCGTGATCTTTTGTGTGGTCGGAACGATGGAAAGGTGGGAGGGTGATTTAGGAAGTATAACAGTTAAAGGTTCAGGAGGATGAATTGGAAAATCCGACACATCAAACAAAACTGGTTCATCCTCAATACTATCCTCAATACTCTCCACAATACTATCCTCATAATTCTCCTCAAAAGTTATCTCATCCATGCAATTATCATCAAAATCAAGACGCATATGAAGTTCGGGAGAAACATTTAATGACTCGGGATGATGAATTGGAGATAAAATTTCAGTTAAATTTACGGGTTCATCATCCAAAATATTCCCTGCGTCAATATCCTCAATCAAGTGAAAATCAATTTTTTTAGACACCTCATCAAAAGCACGGATATTTATCAATCCAGGCTCTAGAGTAGAGGTATAAAGTTCAAAAGGATTAGATGTGGTTTCACTCGAAAGGGACTTTTAACAATCTGGCAAATCAAACACTACAAAGTCGCACAACTCATTACACGTTTTATTTTTAACTGGTGAATCATTTGGGACACTTGTTTGAAAACTGGAGTTATGGAATTCAATTGGTAATGGGTAGGTTTGATTTAGAAGGGTGCACAGCTTACTCTCTCCTCTCAAATTCTCACTCTGTCCAACCGCCTCATCATACATTGGAAGATTTGGAGCTAGTTGGAAACTAGCTACCGGTTCATTAGGTTGCATAAGGGCGGCCATGGACGCATCCACATTCCTCATCATTTGGTTTGTCGCTACCATATAAGCTTCCAACGACTGTTCTAGACTAGACATGGGTTGTGAAGGGGTTTCAGTAAAAGATTCAAAATTGTTTGGATAAGTGAAACTCCCAAATCGTTGTGTAGAAGCAATGTCTAGGGAAGGTGTGAAAGTCGGGTAGGACTGGTAGGAATTGAATGGTTGGACAGAAGTAGGATCAACATTTGGATAAAAAGATGAATGGACTTGTTGATCCCAAGAACTGGAAGTGTTGAAAGGAGTGAAAGATCGGTTACGAGATTGTTCAATATGTTCAGCAATAGACATGGGTTTCGAAGTTACAATAGGACTCGAAAAAGGAGTATCAACGTAAGAAGGTGGTGAAGGTTGACATGGTTGATACAAAGTGGATTGCGGAGTCCAACTGTTTCTCCCAAACGCTTCTATTCGATCTTTCAAAGAAATTTTGGGCATGGAGGGGTCGTCCTTAATTCAACCGAAACAATTCGCGTATGAAGCAAAGTTTGGTTCGGGGTACCAAAGTTCGGCAAGAGATTTGTGAGGTGGGGTACCCATGATGTAAGAAAGGAGAAGAAAAAGAATATGGGTGGAAGTGAGGTGCACGGATTTCTTGGCGACAAAATTTTGCAAGTCTTTGTAAAAATTTCCCTTTTTTTATATGTGGAGTTTTTTTTTTGCAAAATTTTTTGATAAAGGGCTTAGACACACTTTCAATCAACCACAAATGCACAATCAGGCCTAGATCTAGGGTCATTCTAGGTCAGCTAGACAGCTCCTAACTGTTCCAAAGGGCAAGAAATAGGACCTCAAACCGCCTCTTCACCGCCAATTGTGGCCAGGTAAGTGCCAGGTAAGTGGGAGGCTCTCCGCCACGTAAGTAGTGGACCTAATTAAGTAACCACTTGCCTTAGACACACTTGCCTAGACACCACAAAGTCAGGTTAGGATCAACGGTCGATGCCTACAACTAGTCCTCTGTCCTATTGAGCGCGAAGTCCTTAGGGCTGAGTCTAATATTTTTTAATTAAAAGATGGTCAATGCAATATGCTTTATGTGATTTCTGGGGTCCTGGGAAGGGTAATGAAATCCCCACCCAATCTGGATTGGTTTCAAGCCCCTTAAAGTCCGATTAAAAATATGCAAAGAAGTAACAATCACTTGCAATCAATTTTTAGCGCGGCGCAAAAAATCCTGCACAAGATCAATTATTGGAAGGGGGAGAGATTTTTTTGGCGCAAAGAATCCTGCAGGAAAAATTACAGAGGAGAAATCAGGGACTTCAGAGGAGGAGAGAGAAAACTTACAGTGAGTTTTTTAGGTGATGACGTCACCTCCCTGCGGCGGAAGCGCGGCCAGAATGGGGTTGCGGCGGCGGCGGTTCAGTTCCCAAGATTTCTTCTGCTCGTCTGGACTGATTTTTCTCTGCTTTTCAGATCTGCCGTTTTCTGTTTTGCTTTCTGGATTTTTCAAGATCCGAACTTGTTCGTCGATCCTGCAAAATTCACACGAAAAATACCCTTCACAAAATAAAAGATGATAAATTTTTATATTTTTTTATTTTTCAGTTTTTATGATTTTTTTTAATTTTATATTAACCCGAAATTGCAAAAAGAAAATAACACGCCATCCCCGGCAACGGCGCCATTTGGTTTAATGATTTTAATTAGCTTATGCGCTTTTAAAAGATGAATCAAAGAATATTTATATAACCGCAATCAAGAACGGCGTCTCTTGGTAGCTGGCCGGTGAGTACGGGTCGGTCCACAGGGATTTTGTGAATTTTCTAATTGGTCTAAAGAGTTAATTCCGATGGGTGTCGGATTGATTAAATCTAAAAACTAAATTTATCTAGATCTAAATCTTGCTAGGGTTAGGTTTAGGGTAAGTTTGGAAAGTGAAATAAATCTAACCGCTTTCTATACCCAAATTAAGATCTATGAGGAGTTATGGTAATTATTAATAAAGGGGATTAGTACCATCGGGAGGAAACGGTGTTTCTTCCTCTAGGTTCTTATCCATCCTTTCTTAATCCTTACCCTAACCTCCATGGAAAACACGCTCAATCGGGCCTTTATACTACGGTATCACCGCTACCTCGTGGGATAGGGTGCCTTAGGGAGCGGTGTGTGCATGTATGCATGGAGTCCTATAAAAACGTGTGATGGGCAAGAAAGGGGTGAGAGATCTTCATCTCTCAAGCCTTCCCCAAAGCTAACCCTAACAAGCGAGGAGACTACTCGCTCATTAGGGAATTGAAGAACATATCTAACTATCTAACTAGGGTAAGGAATTAAAGATCTATACTAAGGCAATTAAATAAAACTACTTACTTTATTGATGGCTCTCTCCAAACATTTACATATGACTTTTCAGATCTGAATAGATGAAATGAAAAGAGGCATCGATGCTCTCCAAAAGAAATCTGAAATTTATTAATGAAAGGAGGCATGACCTAATACAAGAATTTGGGTCTCTATTTATAGGACATAGAAACCCTAGGGTTACAATTAACTCGCACATCTGCTATTACAAAAATGCCCTTAGGTAGACTAGTCAACGCGCCGCCAATCGTTCTGGAAAATTTTCACTAATACGGGTTCTACCCGGCCGCGGAACCGCGGCCATAGGCCAGGTTTGGCCGCGGTTCCGCGGCCAAACAGTAAGCTTATGTCTTCAAGTTTGGTGTGCTTGTTCTGCTTCTCTTTGTCTTGGTTTTACTTCAGTTTTTTTACTCAGATTGGCTTTTGATTCTCTTCCAGATCTCCACAGTGAATAAAGTCGTGGACTTTTACCGCTTGCTTTGTGTCGAAGTCTTGAACCTTGCTCTGCCTTTGTGCTTTGTGAAATTTTCCATTGATCTTCGTTTAGTCTTCAAACTATAGGAAAGATAAAGATTCTCTGTTTGTTGGTCGAAGTCTCACTTTTGCATCGTCTTTTCATCATTTCACTGTTTTTATTCCGAGAACCTGTAACTATATAGCAGACATGGGTCAAAAGCACCTGTTTATTTGTAAACTGAATAAGAATGGGGAATAAAATAATGCAATATTACGGTATGAACATACGTCGTACTGGAGATAGTATGCGGGTGTTCGTTAGGTTACGAGTACACTGGACAGGACTCATCGGGAACTGTTGGTTGGTACTATACCTATCGTCAGATAACAGTTCCCAGGTGACAGGAGTACAGCTTAGTCCGTCGACTTGACACTGCTACTTCGCCTCGAGTGTGTTCCCACTGTACTTTGATTACTACCCTACTACGGCTCAAAGGAGTCGTGCAAACAGGTAGTAGTTGGGTGCAGTCCCGAAGCACTTGGAGGCAGTAGCGGTTAGATAGGATTCGTCTCTCCCGGTATTAGGGGTTGATATCACGCTGTGTCTAGGAGAGCCATTACACAAATTCCCTAGCCAGGGCAAGCGAGATTTACTGGTAGTGTTTCCAGTAGTTTCTCAGGGTGTTCTGGGCTACACTCCGGCATGAATTGTACCGCCATTAGGGGTCTGACGTTTACCGTCCCCTAGGCCTGACATGCGATACTCACAGACGAACAGACCGGACTGTACGGAGATTGTCACATTCAGGCTCAGTAGGAGTTCGGATGGGGTCTACCTCGTCAGCCTTCTTATCGACATCTACCTGGAGACCGTTACGTACAGCTAGTGCCATTTGCGGTCTGTGGTTAAACCCACTGCCAGCGTAGTGTCGAGTGTTTAGAGTCCCACACAGAGAGTTTCCCTGCACTGGGCAAAAGGTGTAGAGGCCGTATGGTTTTACGGAAGGGCTACGATCACTTACGTGCACTTGTGTGCGTATGATGTTCAGGCGGACAATACTAGTGGGCTTTAGTTTAAGTCGGATCCTAGTATTGTATAGATGGATTAGTTTTGTCTTCTGTGCATTCGTATTCTACGGAATGCGGATACGGGTGTGTATGCACGGTTGTGAGGAGCGAAGAAGGAGATGCCTCATTAAGGTTTTGATCATTGACTTGGTCAAAACCATTATGAGGTGGAAGAAAATATTTACTAATCCTTTTAATGATAATTGTGTTATGGCTAATTGCTTTGACCATTTGACCATGTTGACCATTTGACCTAATTGACCATTGTTGCCTTGGATATTTTTTGTGATCTCTAGACTCTTCTTATGGCTTGGATTTAACTTGACATGATAATGGTCAAATCAATTGTAACCATCACAATTTATCATGACAAAAAAATGGTAATTATTTTTCTTATGGATCATTATCTCTTGCTCATTCTCTCTCATCAAAAGAGAGCTCTCATACTCTCTTCTTCTTCCTCCTCACTAGAAAATCCTATAGCTCTCATATGTTGAGAAAATTAGGATTTAAATAGATAAACAAATCCATCTTCTTCCTCTACATCACCTAGGACATCAAGCTTAGCATACTTGTTGCCCTAGTTACCTCGGTTCTTGAGGTGGAGCTCGGACTAAAGACTCTCGGGTGGATCATCTTCGACTTAAGGAGGCCGTTGAAGAAGCAACGATCTGGGTCAACCCATGCAGCCTACGGAGACGAGGAGGACAGCGGAGAAGACCCGAAGGACCGTTTTCGTGAGGTATAATTTTCGTACCACAGTAGATTAAACCTCTAGTTGTTTGTTAGAAATGATTTGGCAAAGATCCTCAGGAAAGTCTATGTTACCTTGTGATAAAAATTTGCTTTTTACCTATTCTGCCTCCCCGTTAGTACCGGGTAGGTAACGTAGACTTACAGTGGTATCAGAGCCTAGCTAAACCATTACTAACATGTTAGCAAAGTGTTAGAAATTCGATCGCCGGAGAAATCGCAAAAACACGTCAAAAATGCACGTTTTCTGTACATTTTAAAACTGGTCCAAAAATTATTTCAGGGACCATAAAAATACTGCAGGCTTTTTGAAGGACACACAAGAAAAACGAGCTCGTGAATCTGTCAGACCGCCGTGGAAGCCGGCGAAACCAAGCGTTTAGCCGCGGATCCGCGGCCGAGTCGACGCCGAGTCAACTAGTTTTTCCTGCAGTATGTCCAGATTTGTATTTTATGGTTTTTCTGATACTTTGTTTCTGCCCAGATTTTGTTGAGTACTGTGTTGTGCTTGGGGTAGTTTCAAATCAAGTTATTGATCGAAATTCTAAGTACTTTAGCTAATTGGATCTTCTGTGATGTGATATATGTACTGAACGTTTACTAATCGTTATACGTCGATTAGTGGGGGCTGTACATATCTGTGATCTGTGATATTAGATTGTATATATGAACTTGTTGGATCGTCGTGGATGAATAGCCGGGAATGTAAGATGAGTGTTTTTCATTTTTCATTCGATGTAAATTGTAAATTAATGTAATATTTTTTTGGGTCGCACATCCGGGTTGAGGATGTAGCCGCCTTTGTATATTATTTCTTTTACTGTTTTCTGCTCCTAGGATAGACCCAAGGTGGGGTGCACAAACTACCGGGTATTTTGAAGTGTTAAGTGGCCTACTCACGTTGTTGAGGGAGACTGCTTCGCTTCGGGTATTTGGCGGGTAGTTTGCCGCACTCGTAGGGGTCTAGGGTGGGGTTTGGTTATTCATCGCGACTATGTAATCCGTATTTCGTTGCAGGCTTGAACGATGCGCGGATTCCTAGTATATCCAATGTGTTCATCTGTGATCTGGAATGACTATCATTGCATCTGACGAATGTATATATCCATATATGATATCAAGTAAACGTTGCTTATTTTTTGCGTCCGCGCTAGTCCAGCTCCCGCTCTGTCGTTAGTTAAGTAACCTAACGGGTGATGACGGGGCCCCGTGGCGAATGCGGATGGCATAAGCGTACGTTATATTTTCGTTGTTTTCTGCAATGGTAGGATTAATTGATGGGACACATTATATTAATGCAAAGAAAACAAACCAAAGCTGAATCGTTGGAACAATTTCAAAACCACTCGGTTTTTTCTAAAACAGAAAACTTTTAAAAACGCGGAGCTTAAACCACTCCTTTTAAAAGCTATCAGGTTTCTTCGATTATATCAAGTTCACTACGTTCACGGTTTCACCAAAACCATTCGTGGCCCTCCGTCATTTCATATGAATATTCAATAGTATTCAAGCTATATTTGTTGACCTTCGTCAAGGCATAGTGATTGGTAGCTGTTGAGTGTTCCTATGTAGCATAGATAGATGCGTTGGTTTAGGATAATCGTATTACCTTGTTGACATCCGTCAAGGGTATATACGGGTGGGTTAAAATTAACCTGAACAATGATGGGTAGAACTTGACATGTGATTTATGATTTGTTGACCTTCGTCAAGGTCAAAAGAGCATGGGGAAAAAATCCACATCGGGAGTTTCTAAAGAAACTGAAACTTGCTAGTGCTGCATACCATTTGGAGTTTGATAATGTTGGTAGGATTCCTTCAGCATAATCTCACAATGGTATTTGGATCCCGATCCTACTGTGAGTATCCGCTACTCTTCGGGAAACTCTTCACTTAACGATCAATGCTATAAACCAAGTAGGTGTCTAGAACAGTGTTAGCGGGGCTACGCCTCCAGGGAAAAAAGGTTATTTAATTAAGGAACTTCGCGAAAGCGTCGTAAAACCTCTCTCGAAGTACCGACACTAGCCTGGCTGAACGGTTAAGCAAGTATTGTACGATGAGATCAGTCCTGACTAATTCTTCTTTTATGGTTTGAGGAAGGATTCGGGAAACAGTGAGAGCCATCCTGTTTAGATAAACTAAAAACCAATCTAAACTTGCAAGAGCATCATGCTAAGTGTTTTCTTCTCTCTCTTTCTCTCTTAATTGCAGCGATCCAGTGACCAGACATAGGTTACATCTAGATAATAAAATGACTGAATCTGAATGTAATGACTGGCAAAGGTCTGTCCAGATGTCCATTACCCATAACAAACTGGGACACCTCTTCACTAATCCAACCCCTGCCGTCTCAGGACCAGTTTCCATCGTCACGGATAATGATATCCGTAAGACATCGGAAAAAGACTGTGCGAATGCCAAGTGCCTCGTGTTGGCCTCAGTTGATGCTACATACCAGAGGCAGCACGAGAAGATGGACTTAGTTTCTGTCTTCCTCCATAACAAAGATTTATATGGAGAGCAATCTCGTATCGCAAGATATGAGACCTCGAACGAATTGCTTCAAGCGAGGTTGGCTGTCGGGTTATCTGAAGGGGACAACGTCCTTACAAAGACTAGCTATATTGATGAGCTCATAGACCTAAAGACCACGTTGAAGAACGGGTCAAATACAGACTTGATTCTACAGTCTCTGCCCTCTACTTTGCAGGGTTCCTAGGCACTCTCAAGAGGTCTCACAAGGCATCAACCATGCCAATTTCAAATTTTACAAGTGCCGAGAAACTCTAATACGGATCGTTAACTAGAATTTTAGGCGAAAAGATAAACTAGTTAACAACTTAACTAAAAGAAAGAAGCTTCAACCTTTGTAGATCCGGTTATCCACTTCCTTAGCTCCACGTAGTCGTCCCCTCGCTGTCCATCTCGAATCCCGGACTCTCGCATCGGCTTCATTGGAGAAATGAGCGGAATAGTCGTCGGCTACGATGCCGAAGAAGATCTACGTCGAGGCTTCACAAGATCAAGCTCCGACTTCACCAAGTTGTGAAACTTGTGAAGAAAACACCCTATACTACTTGGCAAGAGGTAGAGGGTGAAGAAATAGGAGGTGGGTTCACTTTAGAATTGGATTTCTCACACTTTTGCTCAAGTTGCCATTGATGAAGGCAAGCTTTTCTTCTTGATAAAGATGGTGAAGAAGAAGAAAGGATATGATAAGTGTTAGATTAAAAAGAAAATAATGTGAATACTTATCATATACTAACTATGGTAAGGTGTAGAGAATAGATCATGGTTAGTTAGAATGGTTAGGGTTAAGCATGAAGACAAAAATGGTAACAAAGTCAAACCTTCATGAAGCTTCAACTAAATCCAAAGAATGCCACCATTTTCTTCATAATCTTTTCCAAAATCAATAAATAAATAAATGAGTAAGAAAAAGAAAACCCTAACCATTACACAACCATGGTTTAATCTTTACACAAAACACAAGTTAGCATGCAACATCAAACATGATACAATCAAGTGCACAAAAGTATATCACATATACAACTTGTGAACATCAAGTGAGAAAATCCATTTAAAGTGAACCAATACTAGTTAATGCAAAGTAATATATCAAATATATAATTATACATTAAATCATTAAATCAACACTTGATTCAATGATCCGGTCATATCGCACATAACCGACTAGTATTCAATGTATCGATTTATCGAATCAATGATTCGATAACTAGGTTATATCGCATACAACCAATCGAAACATTCATCGCGAGAATGAAATACGGTATCACATACTCGCATTATTCTCGGTCTCGCACATATCTCATATGCGCTCCTATTTCATTTCGCTTGAGCCAGGAAACCTCTGTGTAGGACTCTAAAGACTCGTCAATACGCCGGTAGCAGATGATGATCATATCAAGCACCCACAAGCCGCAAGCAGTCTGCTAAATGTAACGGCCATCCGGGTATTGAGCGATCAGAAGATCAACGAGCCAGCCCGCTCACACTCCTGTGAATCCAACCAGTAACACTTACCGTACAGTCCGGTCTGTTCGTCTGATATGTCGCATATCAAGTCTAGGGGTGGTAAACGTCAGACCCCAATAACCGATAAGTCGTGCCGATGTGAGGCTCATAATGGATCGAGAAACTACTGGTAACACTTACCAGCAAATCTCTGATCAGCCCTGGCCAGGGACTTACCTGTTACGGCCAATCGAGCACAGCGCAACATCAACCCCCAATACCGGGAGAGACGAAACCCCTCCTATCGCTCATTGCCTCCATGTGACTCGGGACTGTACCCAAAGACCACCATTTTGCACGCCCTCATGGACGTGGTAAGGTGGATATCAAAGTACAGTGGGAATCACACAAGACTCTATGACGATCTCGGGTCTACAGACTAACCTGTACAAGTGTCACCTGAGAACTGCCATCTGACGTGAGGTATAATACCATCTGGGAGTTCTCGGAGAGTCCGTCCAGTGTACCCAGTCTCTACTGAGCACCCGTACACCATCTTTGATGTCAAACACCAATGGATATGGGATCATCCATCGCCCATCTCATGGGTCGAGAAGCGTATACGCTAGTCTACACTGGTATATCGATGCCCCGTCTCGATACACCCACGACTAGGGACCTTGAAAGATGTACTTATGGACTACCATGTCCCCACTAGTATGATCTGCATCATAGTCCAGGCAGTCAAGTACACATCCTAAGGGCTTTACCAACATGTAACTAAAAAACAGTTTAAAGAGACTAGTGTACATGTTAAGATAAAGAGCAACCAGATAGCATACTATCATATCGAGCAAGAAAGTCATCTCTATATATGTCCAAGCATCCAATATAATATACATCATCTGTACAATACTGGCCTCTAGGGCATACATACAACTAACAATCTCCCACTTGCACTAGGGCCAGCTGCTGTAGTATCGCATACCGAGCATCCCGAAGAGTCTCTCAAACTGTATCTGGGGAATGGCCTTCGTGAGTGGATCCGCCGTGTTGTTCTTCGTGTCAACCCTCCTGACCTCGATCTCCCGGCGATCAACTATCTCCCGGATCAGGTGATACCGCCTCAGAATATGTCTGGATCGCTGATGGGACCTAGATTCCTTGGCCAAAGCCACCGCTCCATTGTTATCGCAATACAAAGGTATTGGATGCTCAATGGATGGAACCATTCCAAGTTCAGTAATGAACTTCTTGATCCAGACAGCCGCTTTAGCAGCATCGTTGGCAGCGATGTATTCAGCCTCCATCGTCGAGTCTGCCACGGTTTCCTGCTTGGAACTCTTCCAGCTAACCGCCCCTCCGTAAAGGGTAAAGACAAATCCCGACTGCGACTTAGAGTCGTCCTTATCACTGTGGAAGCTCGAATCGGTAAAGGACTCCACTTGGAGTTCTCCGTTACCATACACCAAGAGCATCTCTTTAGTTCTTCGTAAGTACTTGAGAATGCTCTTCACAGCTGTCCAGTGACTCTCTCCAGGATCAGCTTGATACCTGCTCACTACACTTAGTGAGTATGCTACATCGGGTCTGGTACATAGCATCGCGTACATGATAGAGCCTACAGCCGAAGCATAGGGTATCCCTTGCATGCGAGCTCTCTCCAAATCAGTCTTGGGAGACATCTCTTTGGAGAGAGTGACTCCAGAGATCGTGGGCAAGTTCCCACGCTTGGATTCTTCCATACTAAACCTCTTTAGTATGATGTCAATGTACCTGGATTGGGACAATCCCAATATCCGTTTGGATCTATCTCTATAGATCCTAATTCCCAATATGCAGGAGGCATCACCAAGATCTTTCATTGAGAATCTTTGTGATAAGAAGAGCTTGACCGATTGCAGCATAGGAATATCATTTCCTATCAAGAGTATGTCGTCCACGTACAATACGAGGAAGACAACCTTACTCTCTGCCACCTTCTTGTAGATACAAGGTTCATCTGGGTTTTTGACGAAATCAAACTCTTTGATAACGACGTCAAAGCAGATGTTCCAACTCCGCGATGCTTGCTTTAATCCATAAATGGATTTAAGCAGCTTGCACACCTTCCCGCTGCTCCCACCGTCTACGAAGCCCTCTGGCTGAGTCATGTACACGCACTCTTCTAAATCACCGTTTAGAAAGGCGGTCTTAACATCCATTTGTCAGATTTCGTAATCATGATATGCAGCGATGGCAAGCATGATCCGGATGGATTTAAGCATAGCCACTGGAGAAAAGGTTTCGTCATAGTCCACACCTGGTCTTTGACGAAAACCCTTTGCAACAAGTCTAGCTTTGAAAGTCTCCACTTTCCCATCTACACCAAGTTTTTTCTTGAAGATCCACCTGCTCCCAATGGGTTTTACCCCTTCAGGAGCAACTTCCAAAGTCCATACTTTGTTGGTGTACATGGATTCCATCTCGGACCGCATAGCATCCAGCCATTTCACTGAGTCCCTACTCGTGATGGCCTGCTCGAAGCTAGTTGGGTCATCATCCTCCATGATGCAATCCTCGCTCCCACCATCCATAAGAAAACCGTAGTATCTCTCAGGTGGGTGAGGAACCCTACTAGATCGGCGGAGTGGCTGGGGTTCATCGGGAACTATGGAATCCTCTGGTTCCACCAGATCTTCTGTTGTAGTTTTTGCAGCTGGAACCTCTTCCAGTTCTACCTCATGACCACTAATCTCTTTTTCAAGAAATTCCTTTTCTAAAAAGGTGGCATGCCGAGAAACAAACACTCTTTGTTCCTCAGGGTGGTAGAAGATATACCCTTGTGAATTCTTGGGATATCCTATAAATTTGCATAGAACAGACCGTGTCTCGAGTTTGTCCGGATTTTGTCGTTTGACATAGGCTGGACAACCCCATATCTTAACATAGTTAAGACATGGTCTCTTTCTTTTCCATATCTCATATGGAGTGGTAGGCACAGATTTGGTGGGGACCATATTCAGTAGATGTATGGCTGTCTCAAGCGCATACCCCCAGAAGGAAATAGGTAACTCAGCTGTGCTCATCATAGAGCGCACCATATCTAATAGGGTGCGGTTCCTCCATTCTGATACACCATTGTGCTGTGGTGTATAGGGAGGAGTCAGCTGAGAGAGAATCCCATTCTCTTTTAGGAAGTCCAGGAATTCATTGCTCAAGTATTCACCTCCTCGATCAGATCGCAGGATTTTAATACTTTTTCCGGTTTGGTTCTCGACTTCTTGTTTATATTCTCTAAATTTCTCAAAAGCTTCAGACTTGTGTCTTATCAAGTACACATGTCCGTATCTTGAGAGATCGTCAGTGAATGTAATGAAGTACGAAGAACCATCCCTGGCATGTGTAGACATGGGACCGCATACATCACTATGTATTAGTCCCAAGAGTTCGGTAACTCTTTCTCCGTGTCCTGTAAACGGAGTTTTGGTCATCTTACCTTTGAGACATGACTGGCAAGTGTCATAAGATGAAAATTCGAATGGTTTCAAATATCCATCCTTATGCAACTTAGCCAGTCGTGTCGCATTGATGTGACCCAGTCTACAATGCCACAAGAAGGATTCGTTCAGTTCAGAACTCTTCCTCTTGTGTGTGTTTGCTATACTTAGAACTGTGGATTGATTTAGAATATAAATGCCATTGCACAACGTGCCTGATCCAACCAACTTTTGGTTACGGAAAATGTTCATAACGTTATCCTGTAATACAAAATTATATCCCTCTTTACTCAATAAAGAAACCGATATAATGTTGCATATCAGGTTCGGCATGTAATAGCATTCGTTCAGAACCAATGTATTACCAGTTGGTAATGCAAGGTGATATTCCCCGACAGTCTTAGCTGCAACAATTGCACCATTTCCAACTCTAATGTCTTTATCACCATCTCCAAGTTCTCTACCTTTCCTGAGCCCATGTAACTGATTACATATATGGGATCCTGACCCGGTATCTAATACCCAGGACATAGGGCAAATGGAGAAACAGTTCTCTGTAACGAACACACCCGAAGAAAATGCATCAACATGTACTTTCTTCAATCGGGTGGCATGGGAATCCTGGTATTCCCCTATATCCTGTTCAGTCCTATAACTCTTATAAGAAAGAACGGAACCAACGTTCCCCAGCACAGTATAACATGCGGGTTCGGTCAATACATCCATATTATTATCTTTATTAGGGCATGACATGGTCGCTACCTGGAGAGAGAGAGAAGAAAATACTTTAGCGTATGCTCTTGCAAGATCAGATTGGTTATTATCTTATCTAATCAGGATGGCTCCCACTGGTTTTTATCAAATCTTCCTTCAAACCCTAAAAGGAAAGACTAGCCGGGATTAATTACACCCTACAACTTCGCCAATCTTTCAGCCAGTTTAGTGTCGGTACTTTGAGGGAGGTTTCCCATGCTTTCGCACGGACCTAATTATATTAAACCTCATTTTCCCAGAGGCGTAACCCCGTTGACACCTTTCTAGACACCTACTTGATCGGCTAATTGTAATGTGCAAAACTTTCCCAGGAGTAACTCTTACTCGCAGTGGGTATCGGGATCCAACTATCTCATAGAAGGTATGCAATCTCATTGCAAATTTCAACACTTGAAATTCCCGATAATGCTTTTGCCCCTAGCGTGCTATGACCTTGACGAAAGCCAACAAACCACAGCCCGCTAGTCAAGTTCAACCCGTACATTTCTTGACTGAATTAAACCCACCCGCACGACCCTTGACGAAAGCCAACAAAGCCGTACGACTACCCTAATCCAGTCGCATCATATGCAGCAGATAAGCAGCACATAGCTACCGCACACTACACCTTGACGAAAGCCAACAAATGTAGCACGAATACTATACGTAACTTATATGAAATGACGGAGGGCTACGTCAGGTTTTTCTGAAAACCTATTGCGTAATGAACTTGATATCGTTGTAGAATCAAGTGAAGTTTTGAAATGGAGTGATTTTGAGGCTTTTCTAGTTTTGCTAAAGGGGTCACTCCCGGTGAAGGGATCGTCGGCCCTTTCCTCGTCGAATGAGGTGCGGGATATATCATATATATCACTGTGCAAAGCAAAACTCAAAAACAATCAAAAGCAAACCGAGTGTGTAGCATCTGCCAGTTATTGCTAAAGGAGTCACTCCCGGTGAAGGGATCTCGGTCCTTTCCTCATCGAATAAGGTGCAGGGTATATCATATATACCGCTATGCAAAGCAAGAACTGTAGCTACCTGTTTTGTTTAAAATTTGATTCTACAACATCTTAGGTTTCTTTTCTTTCATTAATCACATTAATGAAGTCCCATCATTTAAGTCACCTAAACATCACAGATAAATACGACGTACACTTATGCCATCCGCATTCGTCTCGATGTCCCCTCGTGTACCGTTAGGTTAGGTGACTAACGATAGAGCAGGGCAGGGCTAGTGCGGGTGCAAAACATAAGTAACGTCTATATAATATATCATATATACTATACTGTATCCATCAGAACATCACATGATCACATCACAGATATCGCAGCAGAAAATATCATATGAAATATTGGATATACTAGGACGTCCGTGTTTTCAATACGAGCCAGTATAAAACACGGATTCCACGGTCGTGATGAATAGCCAATCCCACACCCCTAGACCCCTACGAGAGCGGCAAGCAACCCTACCAATTCTAGGGTTAGGAGACCCGGACTCGACTCCTCGAGATGGTCTCCCACTGGACCCTAGAACCCGGTTACTTGTGCTCCCCTCCTTGGGTCTATCCTAATGCGGAAAAGTAAATAATATACAAAAGGTGACAACTTCCGCAACCTGGAAGTGCCCTAAATAAAAGAATATTACATACAAGTTTTTACATGAATGAAAATGAAAAACACTCATCTCACATAAAAAAAACCCGGCTATTCAAACACGACAATCCAATATAACATATCCAGCAACACATAACATCACATGTCATCAACATAAGTAAATATGCGCATCCCAATTGTCGTTGACATATAGCAACGAAACCGGCGATATTACATATTACACTTACGGTCACAGAAAAGAAAGTGTAAAACTACAACAGTTGGAATCCGCAACCTCTTTAGACAACGCATGCCTAATCAAATGAAATACTTAGACATCACATGCCTAACAATTATAAACCTCGCATTTTAGTCCCATTATCGAAAACTCTTTTCAATATCAAGTGAGACTAAACCGCTAGATTTATAACATTCATCCAGTTATCTCATAACTGTTTGTGAATTCCAATTATTGTATCCCATTCCGGATAAATAGAAAATATCAAACTTTCCGATCGAACATTCGAACACCCAAGTTTTCCCGAAACCGTTCAACACATGAAATAAGTTCAAAAATATTCACTTCATGCCTCAGTACCAACGGTCCAGCCATAGAAGGGTCAAGCCAACGCCTCACATGTGGCACGCCGTACTGCCCCAAACCCTAAGGTTCAAAGGGCAGTTCAAGACGGTCACATAATCGAGTTAAGGTTTGTTGTCTTCTAGAGGGACCATCGCGTTACTTGCACTACTCAGAACGTCCTTAAACCACAGAAAAATCCAACACTTGGAAATTTTTCCGGCAGGGGAAAGGTTGGGTATTTATATCCGGTCGAACTTTTTAACATATTCTAAAGTTATCCGGAAAAACACATAGACGAAGTTTAATAATCCGATCGAATCTATGATTCCCAATGCAACCCCAGAACACTCAACTCTTGAGTCAAATTAAAAATTCACAGAAAACTCAGCACTGTGAAAGAGGAATTACTGTGCAAATGAGGAGGGCTGACGTCACCAGAGAGCCGCGGAACCGCCGCAGAAGCTAGGCTTCTGCCGCGGTTCCGCTGCATGTTTGAGGTATCATTGGTCAAATTTTGCACCGTAATTCTTATAATTCCCTGCTGAATTTTTTAAGCATTTTTAATCTGGAAAAAACCCAGTTTTTGGAAAAAGTCCAGAGAGCGTGGAAAAATTAGGGTTTCGGGTTCGATCGGGTTTCAAACGTCGTCTAGACTTCGCCTAAGGCTCTAGCTAGGCTCTGATACCACTGTAGGGTTCCTAGGCACTCTCAAGAGATCTCACAAGGCATCAACCATGCCAATTTCAAATTTTACAAGTGCCGAGAAACTCTAATACAGATCGTTAACTAGAATTTTAGGCGAAAAGATAAACTAGTTAACAACTTAACTAAAAGAAGGAAGCTACAACCTTTGTAGATCCGGTTATCCACTTTCTTAGCTCCACGTAGTCGTCCCCTCGCTGTCCATCTCGAATCCCGGACTCTCGCATCGGCTTCATTGGAGAAATGAGCGGAATAGTCGTCGGCTACGATGCCGAAGAAGATCTACGTCGAGGCTTCACAAGATCAAGCTCCGACTTCACCAAGTTGTGAAACTTGTGAAGAAAACACCCTATACTACTTGGCAAGAGGTAGAGGGTGAAGAAATAGGAGGTGGGTTCACTTTAGAATTGGATTTCTCACACTTTTGCTCAAGTTGCCATTGATGAAGGCAAGCTTTTCTTCTTGATGAAGATGGTGAAGAAGAAGAAAGGATATGATAAGTGTTAGATTAAAAAGAAAATAATGTGAATACTTATCATATACTAACTATGGTAAGGTGTAGAGAATAGATCATGGTTAGTTAGAATGGTTAGGGTTAAGCATGAAGACAAAAATGGTAACAAAGTCAAACCTTCATGAAGCTTCAACTAAATCCAAAGAATGCCACCATTTTCTTCATAATCTTTTCCAAAATCAATAAATAAATAAATGAGTAAGAAAAAGAAAACCCTAACCATTACACAACCATGGTTTAATCTTTACAAAAAACACAAGTTAGCATGCAACATCAAACATGATACAATCAAGTGCACAAAAGTATATCACATATACAACTTGTGAACATCAAGTGAGAAAATCCATTTAAAGTGAACCAATACTAGTTAATGCAAAGTAATATATCAAATATATAATTATACATTAAATCATTAAATCAACACTTGATTCAATGATCCGGTCCTGTCGCACATAACCGACTAGTATTCAATGTATCGATTTATCGAATCAATGATTCGATAACTAGGTTATATCGCATACAACCAATCGAAACATTCATCGCGAGAATGAAATACGGTATCACATACTCGCATTATTCTCGGTCCCGCACATATCTCATATGCGCTCCTATTTCATTTCGCTTGAGCCAGGAAACCTCTGTGTAGGACTCTAAAGATTCGTCAATACGCCGGTAGCAGATGATGATCATATCAAGCACCCACAAGCCGCAAGCGGTCTGCTAAACGTAACGGCCATCCGGGTATTGAGCGATCAGAAGATCGACGAGCCAGCCCGCTCACACTCCTGTGAATCCAACCAGTAACACTTACCGTACAGTCCGGTCTATTCGTCTGATATGTCGCATATCAAGTCTAGGGGTGGTAAACGTCAGACCCCAATAACCGATAAGTCGTGCCGATATGAGGCTCATAACGGGTCGAGAAACTACTGGTAACACTTACCAGCAAATCTCTGATCAGCCCTGGCCAGGGACTTCCCTGTTACGGCCAATCGAGCACAGCGCAACATCAACCCCCAATACCGGGAGAGACGAAACCCCTCCTATCGCTCATTGCCTCCATGTGACTCGGGACTGTACCCAAAGACCACCGTTTTGCACGCCCTCATGGACGTGGTAAGGTGGAGATCAAAGTACAGTGGGAATCACACAAGACTCTATGACGATCTCGGATCTACAGACTAACCTGTACAAGTGTCACCTGAGAACTGCCATCTGACGTGAGGTATAATACCATCTGGGAGTTCTCGGCGAGTCCGTCCAGTGTACCCAGTCTCTACTGAGCACCCGTACACCATCTTTGATGTCAAACACCAATGGATATGGGATCATCCATCGCCCATCTCATGGGTCGAGAAGCGTATACGCTAGTCTACACTGGTATATCGATGCCCCGTCTCGATACACCCACGACTAGGGACCTTGAAGGATGTACTTATGGACTACCATGTCCCCACTAGTATGATCTGCATCATAGTCCAGGCAGTCAAGTACACATCCTAAGGGCTTTACCAACATGTAACTAAAAACAGTTTAAAGAGACTAGTGTACATGTTAAGATAAAGAGCAACCAGATAGCATACTATCATATCGAGCAAGAAAGTCATCTCTATATATGTCCAAGCATCCAATATAATATACATCATCTGTACAATACTGGCCTCTAGGGCATATATACAACTAACATACTTACACCCTGAAGGAAACCAGGGAAGTAGAAGGAAAGGGAATGGCAAAAGTTTCGGGACTAGATGTGGTGAAGGAGGGACGTTCCTATTGTTATGGGAAAGGACATTGGCAGAGGGATTGCAGGGCTAGCAAAGCCAGTAGAAAGGATTCGAAGCATGTTGTGGCTTCGACTTCGGGTGTGTTTGTAATTGAAAACTGTATGTCAATTAACTCTACTTCCTGAGTACTAGATACCGGATCAGGATCTCATATATGTAATTCATTACAGGTTTTGAGAAACCGTAGAGTTATCAGGGTAGGTGATATGACTCTCAGAGTTGCGAATGGAATGAGCGTGAACGCTGAATCCGTAGGGGAATATCACCTAGGATTGACAAGTGGGCAGATATTGATTCTACGTAACTGTTTATATGTACCTAGTCTAGCCTGTAATATCATATCTGTATCCTTACTTTCTAAGAAAGGATATGATTTTACTTTTGTAAGCGATGTGGTATACATCCACCTAAATCAAGTTCTGATTGGGTCAGGTACATTAGAAAACGGAATATACGTATTAAATCAAGCTCAGGTTTTCAGTGTCCAGAACACACTTAAAAGAAAGTCTCCGGAAACAAATCAGGCTTTCTTATGGCATTGTAGACTGGGTCACATCAATAAGACACGGTTAAAGAAGTTACATAAAGAGGGATATTTGAATCCATTCAAGTATCAGTCTTATACTACTTGTGAATCTTGTCTCATGAGAAAGATGACAAAGACTTCGTTCACTGGACACGGAGTAAGAGCGAGTGAGTTCTTGGGACTCATACACAGTGACGTGTGTGGTCCAATGTCTACACATGCACGAAATGGTTATTCACACTTCATTACTTTTACGGATGATTTCTCTAGGTATGGACATGTCTTCCCGATGAAGCATAAATCCGAGGCCTTTGAGAAATTCCGGGAATATAAGAATGAAGTGGAAAAACAAACAGGCAAAAGTATCAAGACACTAAGATCTGATCAAGGTGGTGAATACTTGAGTGCCGAGTTCCTGGGCTACTTAAAAGAGAATGGAATTCTCTCTCAGCTTACTCTTCCATACACACCGCAACACAACGGTATATCGGAAAGGCGGAATCAAACTCTATTGGATATGGTTCGTTCGATGATGAGTACGGCTGAGTTACCGCGATCCTTCTGGGGTTATGCACTAGAAACAGCTGCATATCTTTTGAACAAGATTCCAACCAAGACTGTGCCGGCCACACCATATCAGATGTGGAGTGGGAAGAAACTCTGTCTTAAGTATCTTAAGACATGGGGATGTCCAGCTTTTGTAAAAAGGTAGCATGCAAACAAGCTCGAGGCACGCTCAGTACTGTGTAAGTTTGTGGGATACCCCAAGAACTCCAGATCTTTTCTATTCCGCAGAGAAACAAAAGGTTTTTGTTTCTCAGCATCCCCACTTCTTGGAAACTGAATTTTTAGAAAATCAGATAAGTGGGAGCGCAATAGAACTGGAAGAAATTCCAGAACCACAAGCTATTACTGAAAGCTTGGTAGAACCAGAAGTTTTAGGAGAACCGGACATCCCAGCACCACTCCGCAGGAGTAGTAGGCAGTCTCATCCATCCGAGAGATACTACGGTTTTCTCTTAGACAGGGATAGAGAGGATTGCATCATTGAAAATGATGAGCCTACTAGTTTCCAGCAAGCCATTCAGAGCGGTGACTCAGTAACATGGCTGAATGCAATGCGGACCGAGATGGATTCCATGTACACCAACAAAGTTTGGACTTTGAACATTGCTCCAGAAGGGGTAAAACCCGTAGGGTGCAAATGGATCTTCAGAAAGAAGATTGGTGTAGATGGGCGGGTTGAAACCTATAAAGCTAGACTTGTTGCGAAGGGTTTTCATCAAAGACCTGGTTTGGACTATGACGAAACCTTTTCTCCAGTGGCTATGCTCAAATCCATTCGGATCCTTCTTGCCATTGCTGCCTTCCATGATTATGAGATCTGACAGATGGACGTAAAGACGGCATTTCTAAATGGTAATTTGGAAGAGTGCGTCTATATGGATCAACCGGAGGGTTTCATTCAGAATGGGAGCAGCAGTAAAGTGTGCAAGTTGCTTAAGTCCATTTATGGACTAAAGCAGGTATCGCGGAGTTGGAACATCTGCTTTGATGATACTGTCAAAGAATTTGACTTTATCAAAAATCCAGATGAACCATGCATTTACAGTAAGATTGTAGGGAGAACTGTGGTATTTCTCGTCTTGTACGTAGATGACATTCTCTTAATAGGAAATGACATTCCTATGCTACAGTCAGTCAAAGGATTCTTGTCACAGAGGTTCTCCATGAATGACCTGGGCGATGCCAACTACATTCTGGGGATCCAGATCTATCGTGATAGATCTAAAAGGATGTTGGGACTTTCGCAGTCCAGGTACATCGACACCATACTAAAACGATTCAGTATGGAGGATTCAAACTACGGTAACCTACCGGCTTGTCACGGAATCACCATATCTAAAGAGATGTCTCCAAAGACTGATTTGGAAAGGGCTTGCATGTCATCTATACCCTATACATCTGCGGTAGGCTCTATAATGTATGGGATGTTGTGTACCAGACCAGATGTAGCATACGCACTGAGCGTTGTAAGCAGGTATCAGTGTGACCCAGGGGAGAAACACTGGATAGCAGTAAAGAACATTCTTAAGTACCTGAGAAGGACTAAGAAGATGTTCTTGGTGTATGGCGGAAAAGACCTACAGATCGAGGCCTTTGCTGACTCCAGCTTCCATAGTGACAAGGATGACTCCAAGTCCATGTCGGGTTATGACTTTACCCTCAATGGAGGGGCGGTTTGTTAGAAGAGCTCCAAACAGGAAACCGTTGCTGACTCGACGATGGAAGCGGAATACATAGCGGCTTGCGATGCCGCAAAGGAAGCTGTCTGGATGAAGAAGTTCCTCACGGAGCTTCAGGTGGTTCCTACCATTGTTGATCCAATACCGCTGTATTGCAACAACAACGGCGCTATAGCCTTAGTGAAGGAACCCAAGTCCCATCAGAAGTCTAGGCACATCTTGAGGCGGTACCACCTGATCAGGGAGATCGTAAATCACCGGGAGATCGAGATGAGGAGAGTAGATTTGGAGAATAACACTGCAGATCCACTCACGAAGGCCATACCCCAGACTCAGTTCGAGCGGCTGATCGAGATGATAGGTCTTCGATACGCCAGTACATGGCCCAAGTGCAAGTGGGAGATTGTTAGTGTATATGCCGTAGAGGCCATTACTGTATCATACTAGTTTGTATATTACTTAATGGAAGCTTGGGATATTCACAGTTGTATAGACAGTCTTGCTCAAAATAGTAGTATGCTACTTGGTTTGTTTCCACTTCAATATGTGCATGTGTTTCTTTTAGCATATCGCTTATACATATTAGTGGGGCCCTTAGGATCTTTGCTTGATTACCAGCGTTGTGATGGCAGTCACACTAGTAGGGGCTGGGTTATCTACAAGCACATCCTTATACAGGTCCCTAGTCGTAGGATTATCGAGACGGGGCATCGATACTCCGGAGTAGACTAGCGTATACACTTCTCATCCCAGCAGGGGAGATGGTATGTCCCACAGCCATTAGTACGTCGTACTGGAGATACTATGCGGCTGCTCGTTAGGTTACGAGTACACTAGACAGGACTCGTCGGGAACTATTGGTTGTAACTATACCTATCGTCAGATAACAGTACCCAGGTGACAGGAGTACAACTTAGTCCGTCGAATTGACACTGCTACTTCGCCTCGAGTGTGTTCCGACTGTACTTTGATTACTACCCTACCACAGCTCAAAGGAGTCGTGCAAACAGGTAGTAGTTGGGTGCAGTCCCGAAGCACTTGGAGGCAGTAGCGGTTAGATAGGATTTGTCTCTCCCGGTATTGGGGGTTGATATCGCGCTGTGTCTAGGAGGGCCATTACACAAAGTCCCTGGCCAGAGAAAGCAAGATTTACTGGTAGTGTTTCCAGTAGTTTCTCAGGGTGTTCTGGGCTACACTCCGGCATGAATTATACCACTATTAGGGGTCAGACGTTTACTGCCCCCTAGGCCAGACATGCGATACTCATAGACAAACAGACCAGAATGTACGGAGATTGTCACTTTCAGGCTCAGTAGGAGTTCGGATGGAGTCTACCTCGTCGGCCTTTTTATCGACATCTACCTGGGGACCGTTACGTACAGCTAGTGCCACTTGCGGTCTGTGGTTAAACCCACTGCCAGCGTAGAGTCGATTCTTTAGAGTCCCACACAGAGAGTTTCCCTGCACTGGGCAAAAGGTGTAGAGGCCGTATGGTTTTACGGCAGGGCTACGATCACTTACGTGCACTTGTGTGCGTATGATGTTCGGGCAGACAATACTAGTGGGCTTTGGTTTAAGCCGGATTCTAGTATTGTATAGATGGATTTGTTTTGTCTTCTGTGCATTCGTATTTTACGGAATGCGGATGCGGGTGTGTATGCACGGTTGTGACGAGCGAAGAAGGAGATGCCTCATTAAGGTTTTGATCATTGACTTGGTAAAAACCATTATGAGGTGGAGGAAAATATTTACTAATCCTTTTAATGATAACTGTGTTATGGCTAATTGCTTTGACCATTTGACCATGTTGACCATTTGACCTAGTTGACCATTGTTGACTTGGATATTTTTTGTGAGCTCTAGACTCTTCTTATGGCTTGGATTTAACTTGACATGATAATGGTCAAATCAATTGTAACCATCACAATTTATCATGATAAAAAAATGATAATTATTTTTCTTATGGATCATTATCTCTTGCTCATTCTCTCTCATCAAAAGAGAGCTCTCATACTCTCTTCTTCTTCCTCCTCACTAGAAAATCCTATAGCTCTCATGTGTTGAGAAAATTAGGATTTAAATAGACAAACAAATCCATCTTCTTCCTCTACATCACCTGGGACATCAAGCTTAGCATACTTTTTGCCCTAGTTACCTCGGTTCTTGAGATGGAGCTCGGACTAAAGACTCTTGGGTGGATCATCTTCGACTTAAGGAGGCCGTTGAAGAAGCCACGATCCGGGTCGACCCATAGAGCCTACGGAGACGAGGAGGACAGCGGAGAAGACCCGAAGGACCGTTTTCGTGAGGTATAATCTTCCTACCACAGTAGATTAAACCTCTAGTTGTTTGTTAGAAATGGTTTGGCAAAGATCCTTAAGAAAGTCTATGTTACCTTGTGATAAAAATTTGTTTTTTACCTATTCTGCCTCCCCGTAAGTACCGGGTGGGTAACGTAGACTTACAGTGGTATCAGAGCCTAACTAAACCATTACTAACATGTTAGCAAAGTGTTAGAAATTCGATCGCCGGAGAAATCGCAAAAACACGTCAAAAATGCACGTTTTCTGTCGATTTTAAAATTGGTCCAAAAATTATTTCAGGGACCTTAAAAATATGTGCAGGCTTTTTGAAGGACACACAAGAAAAACGAGCTCGTGAATCGGTCAGACCGCCATGGAAGCGCAGAGAAACCAAGCGTTTAGCCGCGGATCCGCGGCTGAGCCGATGCCGAGTCAACTAGCTTTTCCTGCAGTCTGTCCAGATTTGTATTTTGTGGTTTTTCTGATACTTTGTTTCTGCCCAGATTTTGTTGAGTACTGTGTTGTACTTGAGGTAGTTTCAAATCAAGTTATCGATCGAAATTCTAAGTACTTTAGCTAATCGGATCTTCTGTGATGTGATATATGTACTGAACGTTTACTAATCGTTATACGTCGATTAGTGAGGGTTGTACATATCTGTAATCTGTGATATTGGATTGTGTATATGAACTTGGTGGATCGTCGTGGATGAATAGCCGGGAATGTGAGATGGGTGTTTTTCATTTTTCATTCGATGTAAATTGTAAATTGATGTAATATTTTTTTGGGTCGCACATCCGGGTTGAGGATGTAGCCGCCTTTGTATATTATTTCTTTTACTGTTTTCTGCTCCTAGGATAGACCCAAGATGGGTTGCACAAACTACCGGGTACTTTGAAGTGTTAAGTGGCCTACTCACGTTGTTGAGGGAGACTGCTTCGCTTCGGGTATTTGGCGGGTAGTTTGCCGCACTCGTAGGGGTCTAGGGTGGGGTTTGGCTATTCATCGCGACTATGTAATCCGTATTTCGTTGCAGGCTCGAACGATGTGCGGATTCCTAGTATATCCAATGTGTTCATCTGTGATCTGGAATGACTATCATTGCATCTGACGAATGTATATATCCATATATGATATCAAGTAGACATTGCTTATGTTTTGCGTCCGCGCTAGTCCAGCTCCCGCTCTGTCGTTAGTTAAGTAACCTAACGGGTGATGACGGGGCCCCGTGGCGAAAACGGATGACATAAGCGTACGTTATATTTTCGTTGTTTTCTGCAATGGTAGGATTAATTGATGGGACACATTATATTAATGCAAAGAAAACAAACCAAAGCTGAATCGTTGGAACAATTTCAAAACCACTCGGTTTTTTCTAAAACAGAAAACTTTTAAAAACGCGGAGCTTAAACCACTCCTTTTAAAAGCTATCAGGTTTCTTCGATTATATCAAGTTCACTACGTTCACGGTTTCACCAAAACCATTCGTGGCCCTTCATCATTTCATATGAATATTCAATAGTATTCAAGCTATATTTGTTGACCTTCGTCAAGGCATAGTGATTGGTAGCTGTTGGGTGTTCCTATGTAGCATAGATAGATGCGTTGGTTTAGGACAGTCGTATTACCTTGTTGACATCTGTCAAGGGTATATACGGGTGGGTTAAAATTAACCTGGACAATGATGGGTAGAACTTGACATGTGATTTATGATTTGTTGACCTTCGTCAAGGTCATAAGAGCATGGGAAAAAAATCCACATCGGGAGTGGGTAACGTAGACTTACAGCTTTGCTCTGATTGAGGGAAACATGCCCCATCATAACCCACGGGTCAACGGCACGTGAATTCATGTAGGTGTCTTTTAAGTGACCTCTCGTGCCACGATATACGTTACGTACCAATCTACCCCTTTATCCCCGCGTAATGTATTATAAAGATTATGTTTATAGGTCTTGGCCGAAACCATGGATATAAAATGTTCATGTTCATGTTCATGATGTAATCATGTATTCAAATAGTCATGTTGAGTTTATATCAAGTTATAACCATGGTTCGATCAAGTCAAATCAAGTTTGCAAGTTTGAGTTTCATATTGATTTCGAGTGTTCAAGTTCATGATCAAGTATTCGAGTTCGTGTTTGATTTTGGATTTAGGTTTGAGGTTGGACTCAGATTGAGTCAGACACTTGTAAACTGATTTAACTCTTGAATTCTTAGGTTCGGGAGTCATCGGCAATTGCTCCACATGGACGGCAGGATTTGTGTCTTTTTCCAAGACAATTGCCATTGATGACTCCGTTAAGTTATCTAACCTGAATAGGTAAGCACTCACTTTCTCCGGCTCCCTGGGGCTCAAGAGAATTGATCCTGCTTAAACCTATATTTACTAAAGTGCTTAAAATATTATTTTGTATATCTCGATGGGGTTATATGAAAAGTATTTTTAATATAGTTAAAAATAAAACTCGAGAGTGATTTGTCTTACTTAGGGTTTTCATGAAAATGTGTTTTAATTATTGGGGTGTTTTAATGATAAATACCTAGCTTTAAAAAAGTTTATGGTATTTTATTGAAAACTAGTCCTTTTTGGTAACTTGATAGTATTTTGTTGAAATTATTTTTAATCTTTCATTTTAAAAAAAATATAGTTTCATAATATAATGAAAAGATGGATATATAATTTTTAATTAAAAAATTAGTTTTATTTAGAAATTCGCATTTCTTAAAAACCGTATTTTATATCCTTTCGAGATCGACTACTCCGCGAGGAGTACTGCATCTCGCTCTACTATCCCCAGGATGTGCGATAATCCGCACCATCTATTAGAGGGTCTCCTAACGAGGGTTGTAGATGCATAATTGCAAAGGAATACAAATGCCGCTTTAAAAGAAACCCGGTTTTTAAAATATGTGGTATTTTATTGTAAAGTTATTCTTTGAATCAAATATACATATATAGGCATCGTGCTATAAAAACCAATGTGCGCGTGTGGGGTAGGTCATTACCCCGTAAAGTTTTCCTAAAGGTATTGTTTAAACATTTTGTCGGAAAGGTGTGATAATAAAGTTCAAGGTATTTTAATGAAAAGATAGTTTTATGGTTATTTCACATAAGAATTTTGATAATACTTGAATCTAAACATGGATAATTAAGGTTACAAATAAGGTGGTAAAATTAGATTGACAAATATATAAAGGAAAAGGGATTTCTAGTGTTTAGAAAAGAAAGGTATCGGTAATAACTCCACTTTACCGTTATATGATTTGGAGATGATTTTCAATGAAAGGAAGGGGAGTTAGGAGGGACTTACGGTTTGGAAATTTCAAGGAAAGAGTAAGGAAGAAAAGGGAGGCTTCGTGACGTTGCGAGAGCTCCACAATCGGCTTCGATCTTTGACGGAAAGGGCTTGATCGCTAACTCCACTTTACTCCACTTGCACTTAAAAACTTTTTGAGAGAGTTTTTGCTTGAATTTTCAGAATGGTGAAGAGCTAAGGTATGAGATGGTATTAATAGTGGAGAATTAGGGTTTGGGAATTAAAAATGTGGATTAAAAATTATTAAAATGATGTTAAATGGTGAAATGAAAGGTCTCTGTTAGATTACAGAGAAATCAAATGGTGCAGAGGAGTTAAGAGGAACTGGATGGACAAGTGTGCAATGTACGGAGGCAAACGGGCTCATCAGAGCCGTCGGCGCCGGTAGAAACCATGAAATGGCCGGTCGGATTTCATTGGCTGGTCTTGAGATTCGTGCCACATAGGTTATTCTGTGTTTACACTATTTTTCACATGTTTGATTTTTCTGAACTTTTCATTTTCTCGTGTATTGCACGTGCAACCTTTTGGGCTTCTAAAAATAAAAAGAAAAAAATCAAAAAAATAATTGTGTCTGATAGGAATCGAACACACAGGCTACGTCATAGCAGTGCAAGACTTTACCCGTGAGTTACAAGTTGTTTCTTGTTTTTATTAAACAATTCTAACTTATAACTCTTACACAGGCTGTAATACTCTAATCTGTATATTAACAGGAAAATTTCTGCACAAAAATTTCAGAGTCGTTACAGTTAACATCAACATCTCTCTTTTAGATGCGATCCAACAGGTTCCTTCGTACGCGAAAATCCTTAAGGACTTATGCACTAAAAAGAGGAAATCTCAGGTACCGAAGAAGGTTTTCTTGGCTAGTAATGTGAGCGAAATTCTTACCCTTAATTTGCCGAAAAAAAGGAAGGACTCTGGTTGTCGTACAATCTCAATTACTATCAAGGATAAGAATATCAATCACGCTCTTCTAGATCTCGGTGCCAGTGTTAACTTGCTCCCATATTCAGTTTACAAGCAACTCGGTGTAGGGGAACTAAAACCCACACATTGTACACTGTAAATGGCCGACCGATCCATCACCCATCCTAGGGGTGAGTTAGAGGATGAGTTGATTAAAGTCGGGGACTTCATATTTCCCATGGATTTCATAGTCTTAGACACACAGCCTGTGGCTAACCCCCAGAATCAAATTCTGGTGATCCTCGATCGTCCATTTCTGGCCACCTCAAATGCTGTAATCAATTGTCGCAATAGTTCTATGAACCTATCATTCGGAAAAATGACAATTGAGCTCAACATTTTTAGGTTAGGAAATCAGCCCTCCGACCTGAATGCTCATATTCTGGATATTTGTTCCATTTAAGAAATCAATCCGGAATCTTGCGAGTTTGAGAAATTTCTTGTTGATCCGGATTATCTCGATGCTACTAGTGCATATCTTTTCGATTCGATTGCTTCCGGGACAGTGAGAGAATACGACTGTTTCACTTTTTTGGATATTCATGACATGTCTCCACCCAAGTTAGAATCCTTCGAATTTACGGATGAGTTAATTAAACCATCCGACTCTGTTGCCTACACTCACTTTGAGCCCCTCTTGGAATCCTTTGAGTTCGAGACACATTCTCTGATCTTATCTTCCGTTGTTTCTTCACTGACGCTCGAACTCAAGCTTCTGCCATTTCACCTTAAATATGCTTACTTAGGTGAAAACGAGACTTTCCCGGTGATCATTTCGGCTTCTCTACCTTTAGAGCGAGATAAAGCCCTGCTTTCGGTCTAGCAATCAAATCGGCAAGCTTTTGGCTTGGCGGACATCAAGGGTGTTAGTCCCCTGATCGTTGAACATCATATTCATATGATGAATGATGCCAAGCTAGTTAGGAATCCACAGAGACGATTAAATCCAGTCATGAAGGAGGCTGTGAAGAAGGAAATCGTAAAATGTCTGGATAGTGGTATCATTTACCCAAACCGGATGGCGAGTGTATATTGATTATCGAAAACTCAACGCCGCGACATGGAAGGATCACTTCGCGCTTCCATTCATTGACCAAATGCTCGAAAGATTAGCTGAACATGAGTTCTACTGTTTTCTTGAAGGTTACTCAGGTTACAACCAGATTCCCATCGCCAAAAAAGATCAAGGAAAAACCACTTTCACTTATCCTTTCGGCACGTTCGCATATCACCGCATGCTCTTTGGGTTGTTCAATGCTCCCACTACATTTCAGCGGTGTATGATGGGAATATTCTCCGACATGGTCGAGAAGTTTCTAGAAATATTCATGGACGATTTCTTCATCTTTGGAGATTCCTTTGACGAGTGTTTACAACACCTTGACGCTGTCCTTACCCGATGTAAGGAAAAGAACTTGACTTTAAAATGAGAGAAATGCCACTTTATGGTTCGTGAAGGTATTATCTTAGGACATATTATTTCACAAAGTGGCATGTAAGTCGATAAGGCTAAAATTGACGTTATTTCAAATCTTCCTGCTCCCAACTGCGTCAAAGACATCCGTTCCTTTCTTGGCCATGTCGGTTTTTATAGACGGTTCATCAAGGACTTTAGCAAGATTACTAGATCCTTGACTCTTTTACTGGCCAAGGACTCGACATTCCATTTCAACTCGGAATGTTTTGCCGCCTTCAACTCGATGAAACAGTCACTCACTACTGCTCCTGTCTTTTCATCCCCCGACTGGAACCGCTCATTCGAAATTATGTGTGATGCTTTCGACTTTACCACTACTACAAATAAGGGTTGCCCCTACGGATATATGCGTAGGGGCGAAAAAATACCCCGTAGGAATAAAGGCCGCAGGTGCAAGTTGAAGCCCTGAACTTGCCCCTACGGGCAAAATCTTGTCCCTACGGATTTCTGTGTAGGTCCTGTTGCACCTACGGAGTAGGCCTGTCACGCCCCGCTTCCCAGAGTACGCAAGATTGGGCACGTGACATAGCCAACCATGCTACCTGTGGGTAGGAAGTATCCATCCACAGTCACATTACGGTTGTAGAGATATCAAGAACAAGATAAATAAACTAATCTAACACATGTCCAAATCCATAATAACAAGAGTCAATAAACAATAAGTGCGGAAGCAAACGATCCAATACAATAAATAAACAGTACGTCCCATAATGCGGGCTCACATCTGGAATGAAATGAAATAAATAGACTAAACACTAAGGAACTCACAGTTCAGCCTGCTGGCTGAAGTACTCCTGCTCGGTCGTCGACAGCGGTAAGGAATCTGGGCCATGCAAAACCCAGACGTCAGCGCGTCATGTCAACCAATAATATAATATGAACATGGTAATAAGCAATACAGAAATAAACATGAATAAAGCAATAGTATGAAACAAGCAGTGCAGGGTAGTGTGCAGTGGGTAACTAAACTGTTCTATCGGGTTTCTATAATAAAGTCTTTGAAATCAATTCGATGAATCATCGATGTAACTCAATAGTATCCCGTGCGTACCCGGGATCACGGCCACAATATTCTCGGCTGCAGCCGAGACATGCCGCTAGGCACAAACAGTAAAGTGTACACTCGGTAGTACCCCGTACATACCCGGGATCACGGCCACAATATTCTCGGCCGAAACCGAGACATGCCGCTAGGCATAAAACAGGAATGTGTACACTCGAACAGGTAGTGAACTGTCGAGTTACAAGTCAGGTTCATCTTTGATTTCCCCATACCCCCAAGTTATGTATGTCAGGTCAGGTATTCAATAATCAAGGACTAATGCCAACACAGGATCAGGTAAAAGCAGGTTTGTCTGGATAGACAACAGGAATGGTCCATGAGGACCCCAAGTCAGGTTTGTTGGCATTAGGCATAAGATCAGGTAACAGGTCGGGTCATGTTTCAACAGGTTGAGTCGATATGTATGTATGTGTCAGGTGCAGCAGAGTCAGGTCAATATGTAATGTGATCGAGTGGGTGCTCTCAACAGGTATACAATCGAATAAGTAACAGCAGCGAGAATTTAAAGTAAACAGCAATAATAGTCACTTAATCACAATGGTGCATTGTATTATCTTTACTAACAGGTTCAAGCACCCTTGGGGTGCAATAGTCACAAGGTGAAGCAATATCAACAACATAAAGTAATGAAGCTACATGAATTTAAGACTAAAGCATAAATAATTGTCTCATGGATGATTTAACGAATAAAGTAAGGACGATCTAATTGGTTTAGTTAGTTAAAGCATGGATTAATAGCATACCACTTAAATTCACGAAGCTACTATACTGATTTAATGTCAAGGAGAAATGCAACCGTCAATTCTAGTCATACTGTACTATCGATATCACCGTCATTGTGTTGTTGTATTATATAGTATGATATTCAACTGCATAGCAAGACTAGATCTTGTATGCTAGCATGTTAGAGCAAGTATTCGGATACTTGCCTCGACGGTTTCGTAAACCGGAAAGCACGGATGCAATGTCGGCGGAAACCACGAGACGGGTGCACGGGCCACGGATCGAGTCCTAACAGCGAACAGCGGGACCAACCGGACCAGAGTGCTTCGCTGGAAAGTCGGGTCCAAACGACGGCACGGACGGAATCCGGCGAAAGTCAAAAAGGCGACGAAGTTAGCAAAACATACGATATACGTATATTAAAGATCAGCTGGGGGATTTAGCACGAATGGAAAGATAAAGGGATGCTTACAGGGAAGAACCAGGGGGCAACCACGACGAGTTCGACGGCGATGGGGCGCCGGCGAGGAACAGGGAACGCGACAGATCCGGCCAAAGGTTGCTGGACCAGGTGGTGCTGCGATGAAGGGGGGTAAGGGCCTGGTCTGGGCTGCAGGAGGAAGAGGAGGTGGTCGTCGGTGTGCTGGCGACGACGAGGGGGTCGACGGTGTCCCTTTTCCGGCGAACCAAAGGGTTACGTGATGGGGGTTAGTCTCGGGTTGGTGGTTTCCCGGCGAGGGGAGGAGGAAGAAGACGATGAGGTCGGGACGAGGGTGAAGGGAGGAAGGCCTTGGCGTCGTCGGCGATGGGAGGCGGCGGCGACGGCGAGATCTGCGGCTGGTGGTGGCGTCGGGGGGTTGGGTTGCAGGCGCGGAAGGCTGGAGAAGAGGAGGACGTCGAGCAGTCGAAGCTGAGGAGGCGAGGACGGCGACGGCGAGGTCGCGGGGAGGTCGACGGCGAGGGCACGGCGAAGCTAGGGTTAGGGTTCGGTGAGGTTTCGTCGAAGGAGTTTTCTCGTGGGTTGAGAACGAGGAACAGGGGAAGAATATAAATAGAGAGAGAGAGAGAGGGTTTGTTAGAGAGAGAGAGAGAAGGAGATTAGAGAGAGATAGAGAGAGACGGAGAGAGAGAGAGATTAGTGAGAGAGAGAGAGAGATTGAGGCGGGGCCCACGAGAAGATTTGGGCGCTCGCGATAGGCTGAGGAGGCACGGGAATTTTAAAAGGAAAAATTTTAAGGGATTAAAAAGATTTTAACGTTATATATATGGTAACAGAATATATTTTATGGTTTTAATATATTAAATTAAAATGGGTATTACGGTGCTAAATGAAACATTTCCAAATCGCGCCCGGGTTGCGCCCAAATGTTTCAAATTCAAATTATAGGATTTAAAGCGGGTTCCAAATTTTAAAATGAGATGTTTTATGATAAAAATGCATGCCCCCAAGTCGGACACTTGCACGCGCGCGTAGACGTCCAAACTTGTCCGTTTCGCCGAACGGGACGAAATCTCGACGCGCGGACGCTACCACGCGACTAGTGGCGACGGGTAGGCCAACATGGATATTTTTAATTTCATTTTAGGTGTTAAAATTTGTTATGTGCCAAAATGACTTAACCGGTTAAAATTTAGCAAAAACACCGAACAATCAAGATAATTGAAATGAGCAATGTATAACACTCAACTAGCAATAGAAATAGTATTATTGGGCTCGGGTGTTACATCATACCCAACTACAAAAAGAATTTCGTCCTCGAAATTCCAAGAATACAAGATAGCTAGCTACAGGAAAAGGTGAGGAAAATTTCTGCCGGATCTCGTCTTCTCGCTCCCAAGTGGATTCTCCATGTAATCGATTTCCCCAAGAAACTAGCACAAGAGGGATAACTTTGTTCTTAAGAACCTTTTCTCTTCGATCCTTGATTTCAACTGGTCGCTCCTCAAAAGTTAGGTCCTCCCGTACAGTCAACTCCGAATGATCCAAGACGTGAGTCTCATCTCGGACATACCTCCGTAGTTGAGATACATGAAACACATCGTGCACTCCTGCCAATGACTGTGGTAACGCCAAACGGTACGCTACCTCTCCAACACGCTCCAATATCTCGAAGGGTCCAATGAATCGGGGACTAAGCTTTCCCCGACTCCCAAAGCGAATCACCCCTCTAGTCGGTGATATCTTCAAGAATACCAAATCGCCCACGGCGAACTCTAGAGGTCTTCTTGACGTGTCAGCCCAACTTTTCTGTCTGTCTTGAGCTGCCTTCATATGCTTCCTGATTGTATTCACCTTCTCGACTGTCTGTACTACCAAATCTGGTCCCAATAATCTTCGTTCACCAACATCATCCCAACAAACAGGTGAACGGCACTTACGACCATACAACGCTTCACACGGAGCCATCTGAATAGTCACTTGGAAACTATTGTTGTACGAAAACTCCACCAAGTGTAGATGATCCTCCCAAGAACCTTTGAAGTCCAACATGCATGCCCTCAACATATCTTCAAGAGTTTGGATCGTTCCCTCCGTTTGTCCATCAGTTTGAGGATGATAAGCTGTGCTAAACTTCAATCGAGTCCCCAAACTTTCTTGTAAACTCCTCCAGAAGTGTGACAAGAACCGAGTGTCCCGATCGGACACGATGCTCACCGGTACTCCATGCAATCTTACAATCTCCTGCATGTACCGCTCTGCCAAAGTCTCCGTCGATTGACCAACCCGAAAAGGAATAAAGTGAGCTGCCTTGGTCAACCGATCGACAATCACCCATACTGCATTGTTGCCCTTTGGACTCCGCGGTAAAGCCGTCACGAAATCCATGGTTATATGTTCCCACTTCCACTGAGGAATCGGAAGTGGTTGCAACAAACCAGCAACTCTTTGGTGTTCAGCCTTGACTTGCTGACACACCAAACACTTAGCCACGAAGCGAGCAATCTCCCGTTTCATACCTTCCCACCAGAAGTGCTGTCGAATATCTCGGTACATCTTTGTCCCTCCTGGATGTACAGAGTAAGCTGAACTGTGTGCCTCCTTCATAAGCTCTTCACGCACATCCCCTTTTGGCACACACACACGGCTACCATACCTCAACGAACCGTCTTCGTGGATCAGTAAATCGGTTCGTAGTCCGACTTCAACCTGCTCTCGAAACCTTTGCAGTCTAGGATCCTGCGATTGTGCCGCTTTAATCTTCTCAACTAAGGACGACTGTACTTGCAACTGCATCAACTGTCCCGTAGCATGTGGTAGCACAACCTCCAAGTCAAATCTCTGAAAATCCGCAATGATCTCCCTCTGTGCGGTCAATACCTGAATCGCTGGTAACCGACTAAGCGCATCCGGCACGACGTCAACTCTTCCCGGATGGTACTTAAGATCAAGGTCGTAGCCGGCCATCAGCTCCAACCATCTGCGTTGCCTCATGTTCAACTCCTTCTGAGTGAACACATACTTCAAACTTTTGTGATCTGTAAAGACTTCGACTCTCTCGCCCAAAACGTAGTGTCTCCAAAGCTTCAAGGCGAAGATCACTGCCGGCTCTTCATTACTATCGACTTCCATTATCGCAAGAACACTGTTTGTCGGCCTAGCCCTAAACTCGACTGGCCCGACAGAACTGCTTCCCAGTGAGGGTAAACTCAGAGTGTCCGGGAATCTGGAAAATTACCTTCCTTGCCCTACAGTCAATGTGGGCGTGGAAAGTGCCAAGGAAATCCATTTCCAAGACAACTTCATAACTGCCCGTATCAATCACCAAGAAATCTGCAAAAAGCTCTCGTCCGCAAACAACAACTGTACAATCTCTACATTCCTTACTAGCTATGATTTTCCCATTCCCAGTGTGTATGTCCCAAAAACTAGACAGGGTCGTGCAGGTAATCGAGTGTGTAGTTATAAATTTGGATGACATAAAACAGTGGGATGCTCCGGAATCAAATAATGCCAATGCGGGAAAACCAATGAACGAGTAAAGTACCTGAAACCACTTCTCCTGATGCCTTAGCTTCCTCAGCTGTCAACGTGAACGCTCGAGCCTGATTTGGTCCTTGAGTCAGCTGTTTCTGCCCTTGGAACGGTCTCTGCGGAGGCTTCTGTATATCATCTCTCGTGCGAAGCTTCGACGGACAGGCACCAACTGCGTGATCAGCCGCTCCACAAACCAAACAAAGTCCCAGCCTCCTTCGACAATCCTTTTGCATGTGGCCCGGTAAATTGCAGTAGTTACAATTCATGCTCTTTCTTCGATCAACGACCACAGGCTTCTTCATGGGTGCTACACCACGACGATCCACTGGAATATCCTTGCTCCCATGATCTCGATTAGGTACGAATGCGGGCTTCCTGGCCGCAACTGCTGTCTGCTGTAGGTTCCCTTTCATACCCGATAAACTCTGCTGTTCTCTGGCTGCCGTGAGAACCTGCGAGAAAGTGGTCAAACCCAGGGAGACAATTTGCCTCTGGATGTCCACATCCAAACTGCGCAAGAACCTTCGCGCCCTGTCTGCCTCGTTGGCGACCAAGGGTCCAGCGAAGCGGCTGAGCCTCGTCCACTCCGCTGCATGTACATCCACAGCTGCTCCATTTTGTCTCAGCCCAATAAATTTCTCTTCCATTTCTTCCCGTGCAGTCCGCGGGAAGAACTTCTCCAAGAAACTTTTAGAAAAATCCGCCCAACTGATTGGCTTGGGCAAACGGGTCTCCTCCACAAGCCACCACTCTCGGGCGTAATCCACCAGCTGAATGCGCACGACATCAACTCTCTTGTCTTCTGGGATCTGTGCCGCAATCAGTAAATTCTCCGTGTCCACTAGCCACTGCTCGGCTGGCAGCGGCTCCTCCAAACCAGTGAAAGTAGTAGGACCCAACCGTCTGAAATCTGCCACGGTCCCTACTCGGTCAACCGGCTTCGCTACAGCGGTGTTTACAGACTGCCGAATGGCCTGCATTCCCTCCTGAAACGAATCTGCTTGCTGTTGGATCAGTTCAGTTTGCCTCTTCTGATTCTCTAACATCCCACGTATCACTCCTAACATGGCGGCTTCATCCACGCGCCTCTGATACGTCTTGAAATTCTTATCTGCCATGGTCCTGAAATCAAAACAAACAACTTTAGCCTGATGATAGATTCAATATATAAATCAAGGCTAGAAATCCAAGATACTTAAATAGAGTACCGCATTGTAGCTATGCCGCGGTATCATAGCCGCAATTACTTAACTCCACCCAAGTCGCCTAAGTCCTAGAGATAACAAGAAATTAGGTTTTCGAATTGACAATGCAAAGTAAGTTTGCATGTCGACATGATCCGGAAGAATGATTCAAGGATGGTAAAACGGTCAAAGTGGCAGGACATGTTTCCTAATCACGGGTATTATGATTCGTATATCGGGTGCAATACCCAACTACAAAGAATCAACCCAATTAACCTATGGCTCTGATACCAAAGAACCATGTCACGCCCCGCTTCCCAGAGTACGCAAGATTGGGCACGTGACATAGCCAACCATGCTACCTGTGGGTAGGAAGTATCCATCCACAGTCACATTACGGTTGTAGAGATATCAAGAACAAGATAAATAAACTAATCTAACACATGTCCAAATCCATAATAACAAGAGTCAATAAACAATAAGTACGGAAGCAAATGATCCAATACAATAAATAAACAGTACGTCCCATAATGCGGGCTCACATCTGGAATGAAATGAAATAAATAGACTAAACACTAAGGAACTCACAGTTCAGCCTGCTGGCTGAAGTACTCCTGCTCGGTCGTCGACAGCGGTAAGGAATCTGGGCCATGCAAAACCCAGACGTCAGCGCGTCATGTCAACCAATAATATAATATGAACATGGTAATAAGCAATACAGAAATAAACATGAATAAAGCAATAGTATGAAACAAGCAGTGCAGGGTAGTGTGCAGTGGGTAACTAAACTGTTCTATCGGGTTTCTATTCTAAAGTCTTTGAAATCAATTCGATGAATCATCGATGTAACTCAATAGTATCCCGTGCGTACCCGGGATCACGGCCACAATATTCTCGGCTGCAGCCGAGACATGCCGCTAGGCACAAACAGGAAAGTGTACACTCGGTAGTACCCCGTACATACCCGGGATCACGGCCACAATATTCTCGGCCGAAACCGAGACATGCCGCTAGGCACAAAACAGGAATGTGTACACTCGAACAGGTAGTGAACTGTCGAGTTACAAGTCAGGTTCATCTTTGATTTCCCCATACCCCCAAGTTATGTATGTCAGGTCAGGTATTCAATAATCAAGGACTAATGCCAACACAGGATCAGGTAAAAGCAGGTTTGTCTGGATAGACAACAGGAATGGTCCATGAGGACCCCAAGTCAGGTTTGTTGGCATTAGGCATGAGATCAGGTAACAGGTCGGGTCATGTTTCAACAGGTTGAGTCGATATGTATGTATGTGTCAGGTGCAGCAGAGTCAGGTCAATATGTAATGTGATCGAGTGGGTGCTCTCAACAGGTATACAATCGAATAAGTAACAGCAGCGAGAATTTAAAGTAAACAGCAATAATAGTCACTTAATCACAATGGTGCATTGTATTATCTTTACTAACAGGTTCAAGCACCCTTGGGGTGCAATAGTCACAAGGTGAAGCAATATCAACAACATAAAGTAATGAAGCTACATGAATTTAAGACTAAAGCATAAATAATTGTCTCATGGATGATTTAACGAATAAAGTAAGGACGATCTAATTGGTTTAGTTAGTTAAAGCATGGATTAATAGCATACCACTTAAATTCACGAAGCTACTATACTGATTTAATGTCAAGGAGAAATGCAACCGTCAATTCTAGTCATACTGTACTATCGATATCACCGTCATTGTGTTGTTGTATTATATAGTATGATATTCAACTGCATAGCAAGACTAGATCTTGTATGCTAGCATGTTAGAGCAAGTATTCGGATACTTGCCTCGACGGTTTCGTAAACCGGAAGCACGGATGCAATGTCGGCGGAAACCACGAGACGGGTGCACGGGCCACGGATCGAGTCCTAACAGCGAACAGCGGGACCACCCGGACCAGAGTGCTTCGCTGGAAAGTCGGGTCCAAACGACGGCACGGACGGAATCCGGCAAAGTCAAAAAGGCGACGAAGTTAGCAAAACATACGATATACGTATATTAAAGATCAGCTGGGGGATTTAGCACGAATGGAAAGATAAAGGGATGCTTACAGGGAAGAACCAGGGGGCAACCACGACGAGTTCGACGGCGATGGGGCGCCGGCGAGGAACAGGGAACGCGACAGATCCGGCCAAAGGTTGCTGGACCAGGTGGTGCTGCGATGAAGGGAGGTAAGGGCCTGGTCTGGGCTGCAGGAGGAAGAGGAGGTGGTCGTCGGTGTGCTGGCGACGACGAGGGGGTCGACGGTGTCCCTTTTCCGGCGAACCAGAGGGTTACGTGATGGGGGTTAGTCTCGGGTTGGTGGTTTTCCGGCGAGGGGAGGAGGAAGAAGACGACGAGGTCGGGACGAGGGTGAAGGGAGGAAGGCCTTGGCGTCGTCGGTGATGGGAGGCGGCGGCGACGGCGAGATCTGCGGCTGGTGGTGGCGTCGGGGGGTTGGGTTGCAGGCGCGGAAGGCTGGAGAAGAGGAGGACGTCGAGCAGTCGAGGCTGAGGAGGCGAGGACGGCGACGGCGAGGTCGCGGGGAGGTCGACGGCGAGGGCACGACGAAGCTAGGGTTAGGGTTCGGTGAGGTTTCGTCGAAGGAGTTTTCTCGTGGGTTGAGAACGAGGAACAGGGGAAGAATATAAATAGAGAGAGAGAGAGAGGGTTTGTTAGAGAGAGAGAGAGAAGGAGATTAGAGAGAGATAGAGAGAGACGGAGAGAGAGAGAGATTAGTGAGAGAGAGAGAGAGAGAGATTGAGGCGGGGCCCACGAGAAGATTTGGGCGCTCGCGATAGGCTGAGGAGGCACGGGAATTTTAAAAGGAAAAATTTTAAGGGATTAAAAAGATTTTAACGTTATATATATGGTAACAGAATATATTTTATGGTTTTAATATATTAAATTAAAATGGGTATTACGGTGCTAAATGAAATATTTCCAAATCGCGCCCGGGTTGCGCCCAAATGTTTCAAATTCAAATTATAGGATTTAAAGCGGGTTCCAAATTTTAAAATGAGATGTTTTATGATAAAAATGCATGCCCCCAAGTCGGACACTTGCACGCGCGCGTAGACGTCCAAACTTTCCCGTTTCGCCGAACGGGACGAAATCTCGACGCGCGGACGCTACCACGCGACTAGTGGCGACGGGTAGGCCAACATGGATATTTTTAATTTCATTTTAGGTGTTAAAATTTGTTATGTGCCAAAATGACTTAACCGGTTAAAATTTAGCAAAAACACCGAACAATCAAGATAATTGAAATGAGCAATGTATAACACTCAACTAGCAATAGAAATAGTATTATTGGGCTCGGGTGTTACATCATACCCAACTACAAAAAGAATTTCTTCCTCGAAATTCCAAGAATACAAGATAGCTAGCTACAGGAAAAGGTGAGGAAAATTTCTGCCGGATCTCGTCTTCTCGCTCCTAAGTGGATTCTCCATGTAATCGATTTCCCCAAGAAACTAGCACAAGAGGGATAACTTTGTTCTTAAGAACCTTTTCTCTTCGATCCTTGATTTCAACTGGTCGCTCCTCAAAAGTTAGGTCCTCCCGTACAGTCAACTCCGAATGATCCAAGACGTGAGTCTCATCTCGGACATACCTCCGTAGTTGAGATACATGAAACACATCGTGCACTCCTGCCAATGACTGTGGTAACGCCAAACGGTACGCTACCTCTCCAACACGCTCCAATATCTCGAAGGGTCCAACGAATCGGGGACTAAGCTTTCCCCGACTCCCAAAGCGAATCACCCCTCTAGTCGGTGATATCTTCAAGAATACCAAATCGCCCACGGCGAACTCTAGAGGTCTTCTTGACGTGTCAGCCCAACTTTTCTGTCTGTCTTGAGCTGCCTTCATATGCTTCCTGATTGTATTCACCTTCTCGACTGTCTGTACTACCAAATCTGGTCCCAATAATCTTCGTTCACCAACATCATCCCAACAAACAGGTGAACGGCACTTACGACCATACAACGCTTCACACGGAGCCATCTGAATAGTCGCTTGGAAACTATTGTTGTACGAAAACTCCACCAAGTGTAGATGATCCTCCCAAGAACCTTTGAAGTCCAACATGCATGCCCTCAACATATCTTCAAGAGTTTGGATCGTTCCCTCCGTTTGTCCATCAGTTTGAGGATGATAAGCTGTGCTAAACTTCAATCGAGTCCCCAAACTTTCTTGTAAACTCCTCCAGAAGTGTGACAAGAACCGAGTGTCCCGATCGGACACGATGCTCACCGGTACTCCATGCAATCTTACAATCTCCTGCATGTACTGCTCTGCCAAAGTCTCCGTCGATTGACCAACCCGAAAAGGAATAAAGTGAGCTGCCTTGGTCAACCGATCGACAATCACCCATACTGCATTGTTGCCCTTTGGACTCCGCGGTAAAGCCGTCACGAAATCCATGGTTATATGTTCCCACTTCCACTGAGGAATCGGAAGTGGTTGCAACAAACCAGCAACTCTTTGGTGTTCAGCCTTGACTTGCTGACACACCAAACACTTAGCCACGAAGCGAGCAATCTCCCGTTTCATACCTTCCCACCAGAAGTGCTGTCGAATATCTCGGTACATCTTTGTCCCTCCTGGATGTACAGAGTAAGCTGAACTGTGTGCCTCCTTCATAAGCTCTTCACGCACATCCCCTTTTGGCACACACACACGGCTACCATACCTCAACGAACCGTCTTCGTGGATCAGTAAATCGGTTCGTAGTCCGGCTTCAACCTGCTCTCGAAACCTTTGCAGTCTAGGATCCTGCGATTGTGCCGCTTTAATCTTCTCAACTAAGGACGACTGTACTTGCAACTGCATCAACTGTCCCGTAGCATGTGGTAGAACAACCTCCAAGTCAAATCTCTGAAAATCCGCAATGATCTCCCTCTGTGCGGTCAATACCTGAATCGCTGGTAACCGACTAAGCGCATCCGGCACGACGTCAACTCTTCCCGGATGGTACTTAAGATCAAGGTCGTAGCCGGCCATCAGCTCCAACCATCTGCGTTGCCTCATGTTCAACTCCTTCTGAGTGAACACATACTTCAAACTTTTGTGATCTGTAAAGACTTCGACTCTCTCGCCCAAAACGTAGTGTCTCCAAAGCTTCAAGGCGAAGATCACTGCCGGCTCTTCATTACTATCGACTTCCATTATCGCAAGAACACTGTTTGTCGGCCTAGCCCTAAACTCGACTGGCCCGACAGAACTGCTTCCCAGTGAGGGTAAACTCAGAGTGTCCGGGAATCTGGAAAATTACCTTCCTTGCCCTACAGTCAATGTGGGCGTGGAAAGTGCCAAGGAAATCCATTTCCAAGACAACTTCATAACTGCCCGTATCAATCACCAAGAAATCTGCAAAAAGCTCTCGTCCGCAAACAACAACTGTACAATCTCTACATTCCTTACTAGCTATGATTTTCCCATTCCCAGTGTGTATGTCCCAAAAACTAGACAGGGTCGTGCAGGTAATCGAGTGTGTAGTTATAAATTTGGATGACATAAAACAGTGGGATGCTCCGGAATCAAATAATGCCAATGCGGGAAAACCATGAACGAGTAAAGTACCTGAAACCACTTCTCCTGATGCCTTAGCTTCCTCAGCTGTCAACGTGAACGCTCGAGCCTGATTTGGTCCTTGAGTCAGCTGTTTCTGCCCTTGGAACGGTCTCTGCGGAGGCTTCTGTATATCATCTCTCGTGCGAAGCTTCGACGGACAGGCACCAACTGCGTGATCAGCCGCTCCACAAACCAAACAAAGTCCCAGCCTCCTTCGACAATCCTTTTGCATGTGGCCCGGTAAATTGCAGTAGTTACAATTCATGCTCTTTCTTCGATCAACGACCACAGGCTTCTTCATGGGTGCTACACCACGACGATCCACTGGAATATCCTTGCTCCCATGATCTCGATTAGGTACGAATGCGGGCTTCCTGGCCGCAACTGCTGTCTGCTGTAGGTTCCCTTTCATACCCGATAAACTCTGCTGTTCTCTGGCTGCTGTGAGAACCTGCGAGAAAGTGGTCAAACCCAGGGAGACAATTTGCCTCTGGATGTCCACATCCAAACTGCGCAAGAACCTTCGCGCCCTGTCTGCCTCGTTGGCGACCAAGGGTCCAGCGAAGCGGCTGAGCCTCGTCCACTCTGCTGCATGTACATCTACAGCTGCTCCATTTTGTCTCAGCCCAATAAATTTCTCTTCCATTTCTTCCCGTGCAGTCCGCGGGAAGAACTTCTCCAAGAAACTTTTAGAAAAATCCGCCCAACTGATTGGCTTGGGCAAACGGGTCTCCTCCACAAGCCACCACTCTCGGGCGTAATCCACCAGCTGAATGCGCACGACATCAACTCTCTTGTCTTCTGGGATCTGTGCCACAATCAGTAAATTCTCCGTGTCCACTAGCCACTGCTCGGCTGGCAGCGGCTCCTCCAAACCAGTGAAAGTAGTAGGACCCAACCATCTGAAATCTGCCACGGTCCCTACTCGGTCAACCGGCTTCGCTACAGCGGTGTTTACAGACTGCCGAATGGCCTGCATACCCTCCTGAAACGAATCTGCTTGCTGTTGGATCAGTTCAGTTTGCCTCTTCTGATTCTCCAACATCCCACGTATCACTCCTAACATGGAGGCTTCATCCACGCGCCTCTGATACGTCTTGAAATTCTTATCTGCCATGGTCCTGAAATCAAAACAAACAACTTTAGCCTGATGATAGATTCAATAAATAAATCAAGGCTAGAACTCCAAGATACTTAAATAGAGTACCGCATTGTAGCTATGCCGCGGTATCATAGCCGCAATTACTTAACTCCACCCAAGTCGCCTAAGTCCTAGAGATAACAAGAAATTAGGTTTTCGAATTGACAATGCAAAGTAAGTTTGCATGTCGACATGATCCGGAAGAATGATTCAAGGATGGTAAAACGGTCAAAGTGGCAGGACATGTTTCCTAATCACGGGTATTATGATTCGTATATCTGGTGCAATACCCAACTACAAAGAATCAACCCAATTAACCTATGGCTCTGATACCAAAGAACCATGTCACGCCCCGCTTCCCAGAGTACGCAAGATTGGGCACGTGACATAGCCAACCATGCTACCTGTGGGTAGGAAGTATCCATCTACAGTCACATTACGGTTGTAGAGATATCAAGAACAAGATAAATAAACTAATCTAACACATGTACAAATCCATAATAACAAGAGTCAATAAACAATAAGTACGGAAGCAAATGATCCAATACAATAAATAAACAGTACGTCCCATAATGCGGGCTCACATCTGGAATGAAATGAAATAAATAGACTAAACACTAAGGAACTCACAGTTCAGCCTGCTGGCTGAAGTACTCCTGCTCGGTCGTCGACAGCGGTAAGGAATCTGGGCCATGCAAAACCCAGACGTCAGCGCGTCATGTCAACCAATAATATAATATGAACATGGTAATAAGCAATACAGAAATAAACATGAATAAAGCAATAGTATGAAACAAGCAGTGCAGGGTAGTGTGCAGTGGGTAACTAAACTGTTCTATCGGGTTTCTATTCTAAAGTCTTTGAAATCAATTCGATGAATCATCGATGTAACTCAATAGTATCCCGTGCGTACCCGGGATCACGGCCACAATATTCTCGGCTGCAGCCGAGACATGCCGCTAGGCACAAACAGGAAAGTGTACACTCGGTAGTACCCCGTACATACCCGGGATCACGGCCACAATATTCTCGGCCGAAACCGAGACATGCCGCTAGGCACAAAACAGGAATGTGTACACTCGAACAGGTAGTGAACTGTCGAGTTACAAGTCAGGTTCATCTTTGATTTCCCCATACCCCCAAGTTATGTATGTCAGGTCAGGTATTCAATAATCAAGGACTAATGCCAACACAGGATCAGGTAAAAGCAGGTTTGTCTGGATAGACAACAGGAATGGTCCATGAGGACCCCAAGTCAGGTTTGTTGGCATTAGGCATGAGATCAGGTAACAGGTCGGGTCATGTTTCAACAGGTTGAGTCGATATGTATGTATGTGTCAGGTGCAGCAGAGTCAGGTCAATATGTAATGTGATCGAGTGGGTGCTCTCAACAGGTATACAATCGAATAAGTAACAGCAGCGAGAATTTAAAGTAAACAGCAATAATAGTCACTTAATCACAATGGTGCATTGTATTATCTTTACTAACAGGTTCAAGCACCCTTGGGGTGCAATAGTCACAAGGTGAAGCAATATCAACAACATAAAGTAATGAAGCTACATGAATTTAAGACTAAAGCATAAATAATTGTCTCATGGATGATTTAACGAATAAAGTAAGGACGATCTAATTGGTTTAGTTAGTTAAAGCATGGATTAATAGCATACCACTTAAATTCACGAAGCTACTATACTGATTTAATGTCAAGGAGAAATGCAACCGTCAATTCTAGTCATACTGTACTATCGATATCACCGTCATTATGTTGTTGTATTATATAGTATGATATTCAACTGCATAGCAAGACTAGATCTTGTATGCTAGCATGTTAGAGCAAGTATTCGGATACTTGCCTCGACGGTTTCGTAAACCGGAAGCACGGATGTAATGTCGGCGGAAACCACGAGACGGGTGCACGGGCCACGGATCGAGTCCTAACAGCGAACAGCGGGACCACCCGGACCAGAGTGCTTCGCTGGAAAGTCGGGTCCAAACGACGGCACGGACGGAATCCGGCGAAAGTCAAAAAGGCGACGAAGTTAGCAAAACATACGATATACGTATATTAAAGATCAGCTGGGGGATTTAGCACGAATGGAAAGATAAAGGGATGCTTACAGGGAAGAACCAGGGGGCAACCACGACGAGTTCGACGGCGATGGGGCGCCGGCGAGGAACAGGGAACGCGACAGATCCGGCCAAAGGTTGCTGGACCAGGTGGTGCTGCGATGAAGGGAGGTAAGGGCCTGGTCTGGGCTGCAGGAGGAAGAGGAGGTGGTCGTCGGTGTGCTGGCGACGACGAGGGGGTCGACGGTGTCCCTTTTCCGGCGAACCAGAGGGTTACGTGATGGGGGTTGGTCTCGGGTTGGTGGTGGTCCGGCGAGGGGAGGAGGAAGAAGATGACGAGGTCGGGACGAGGGTGAAGGGAGGAAGGCCTTGGCGTCGTCGGCGATGGGAGGCGGCGGCGACGGCGAGATCTGCGGCTGGTGGTGGCGTCGGGGGGTTGGGTTGCAGGCGCGGAAGGCTGGAGAAGAGGAGGACGTCGAGCAGTCGAGGCTGAGGAGGCGAGGACGGCGACGGCGAGGTCGCGGGGAGGTCGACGGTGAGGGCACGACGAAGCTAGGGTTAGGGTTCGGTGAGGTTTCGTCGAAGGAGTTTTCTCGTGGGTTGAGAACGAGGAACAGGGGAAGAATATAAATAGAGAGAGAGAGAGAGGGTTTGTTAGAGAGAGAGAGAGAGAAGGAGATTAGAGAGAGATAGAGAGAGACGGAGAGAGAGAGAGATTAGTGAGAGAGAGAGAGAGAGATTGAGGCGGGGCCCACGAGAAGATTTGGGCGCTCGCGATAGGCTGAGGAGGCACGGGAATTTTAAAAGGAAAAATTTTAAGGGATTAAAAAGATTTTAACGTTATATATATGGTAACAGAATATATTTTATGGTTTTAATATATTAAATTAAAATGGGTATTACGGTGCTAAATGAAACATTTCCAAATCGCGCCCGGGTTGCGCCCAAATGTTTCAAATTCAAATTATAGGATTTAAAGCGGGTTCCAAATTTTAAAATGAGATGTTTTATGATAAAAATGCATTCCTCCAAGTCGGACACTTGCACGCGCGCGTAGACGTCCAAACTTGCCCGTTTCGCCGAACGGGACGAAATCTCGACGCGCGGACGCTACCACGCGACTAGTGGCGACGGGTAGGCCAACATGGATATTTTTAATTTTATTTTAGGTGTTAAAATTTGTTATGTGCCAAAATGACTTAACCGGTTAAAATTTAACAAAAACACCGAACAATCAAGATAATTGAAAAGAGCAATGTATAACACTCAACTAGCAATAGAAATAGTATTATTGGGCTCGGGTGTTACAAGGCCGTAGGGTAAAAAAAGTTATATTATTTACGGTTTTTTTAATATATTAAATGTACCTACGGACATAACCGTAGGGCCTCGTACTGCCCCCTACGGATATCTACGTAGGTACCTATCCGTAGGGGCAAAATATCAGAAATCCTGATATTTTGCCCCTACGGATATGTTAGTTGTATGTATACCCTAGAGGCCAGTATTGTACAGATGATGTATATTATATTGGATGCTTGGACATATATAGAGATGACTTTCTTGCTCGATATGATAGTATGCTATCTGGTTGCTCTTTATCTTAACATGTATACAAGTCTCTTTAAACTGTCTTATAGTTACATGTTGGTAAAGTCCTTAGGATGTGTACTTGACTACCTGGACTATGATGCAGATCATACTAGTGGGGACATGGTAGTCCATAGGTACATCCTTCAAGGTCCCTAGTCGTGGATGTATCGAGACGGGGCATCGATATACCAGTGTAGACTAGCGTATACGCTTCTCGACCCATGAGATGGGCGATGGATGATCCCATATCCATTGGTGTTTGACATCAGAGATGATATACGGGTGCTCAGTGGAGACTGGGTACACTGGACGGACTCGCCGAGAACTCCCAGATGGTATTATACCTCACGTCAGATGGCAGTTCTCAGGTGACACTTGTGCAGGTTAGTCTGTAGACCCGAGATCGTCATAGAGTCTTGTGTGATTCCCACTGTGCTTTGATCTCCACCTTACCACGTCCATGAGGGTGCGCAAAACGGTGGTTTTTGGGTACAGTCCCGAATCACATGGAGGCAATGAGCGATAGGAGGGGTTTCGTCTCTCCCGGTATTGGGGGTTGATGTTGCGCTGTGCTCGATTGGCCGTAACAGGGAAGTCCCTGGCCAGGGTTGATCTGAGATTTGCTGGTAAGTGTTACCAGTAGTTTCTCGACCCGTTATGAGCCTCACATCGGCACGACTTATCGGTTATTGGGGTCTGACGTTTACCACCCCTAAACTAGATATGCGACATATCAGACGAACAGACCGGACTGTACGGTAAGTGTTACTAGTTGGATTCACAGGAGTGTGAGCGGGCTGGCTCGTCGATCTTCTGATCGCTCAATACTCGGATGGCCGTTATGTTTAGCAGACCGCTTGCGGCTTGTGGGTGCTTGATATGATCATCATCTGCTGCCGGCGTATTGACGAGTCTTTAGAGTCCTACACAGAGGTTTCCTGGCTCAAGCGAAACGAAATAGGAGCGCATATGAGATATGTGCAGGACCGAGAATGATGCGTGTATGTGATACCGTATTCCATTCTCGCGATGAATGTATCGATTGGTTATATGCGATATAACCTAGATATCGAATCAAGGATTGATTCGATAAGCCGATACATAGGATACTAGTCGGTTATATGCGATATGACCGGATCGTTAAATCAAGTGTTGATTTAATGATTTAATGCATAATTATATATTTGATATATTATTTTGCATTAACTAGTATTGGTTCACTTTAAAAGGATTTTCTCGCTTGGTGTGCACATTGTATATATGATATATTTTGTGTGCACTTGATTGTATCATGTTTGATGATACATACTCACTTAGATTTGTGTAAAGACTTAAACCATGTTTAGTGGATGGTTAGGGTTTCATGTTTTCACTTAATTATTTATCATTTCTTTTTTGAGAAATAGATAAAAGAAAACAAAATGGTTTCTTTTTATGATGAAGCTTGTTGAAGCTTCATGAAGCTTTGACCAAATGACCACTTTGTCTTCTTCTCCAAACCCTAACCACTCATCTAAACTATAGTTAACTCTCTACACTTGACCAAGGTTAAAAGATGATAAGTATTCATTTTATTTTTCTATTTTAATAACACTTATCATATTCTATCTTCTTCTTCTTCTTCATCTTCATGAAGAAAACCTTGCCTTCATCAATGGCACCTTGAGAAAAAGAGTGAGAAATCCAATTCTAAAGTGAACCCACCTCCTATCTCTTCATCCTCTACCTCTTGCCAAGTAGTATAGGGTGTTTTCTTCACAAGTTTCACGACTTGGTTTAGTTGGAGCTTGATCTAGTGTAGCCTCGACGTAGATCATCTTCGGCATCGTTGCCGACGACTAGTCCGCTCATTTCTCCGATGAAGCCGATGCGAGAGTCCGAGATCCGACATGGACAGCGAGGGGATGTCAACGTGGAGCTAAGGAAGTGGAGAACCGGATCTACAAAGGTTGTAGCCTCTTTCATTTAGTTAAGATGTTAACTAGTTTCACTTTTCGCCTAAAATTCTAGTTAACGATCCGTATTAGGTTTTCTCGGCACTTGTAAAATTTGAAATTGGCATGGTTGATGCCTTGTGAGACCTCATTAGAGTGCCTAGGAACCTTTTGTATATTATTATGTGAGATGAGTGTTTTTCATTTTCATTCATGTAAAAACTTGTATGTAATATTCTTTTATTTGGGGCACTTCCAGGTTGCGGAAGTTGTCACCTTTTGTATATTATTTACTTTTCCGCATTAGGATAGACCCAATGAGGGGAGCACAAGTAACCGGGTTCTAGGGTACAGTGGGAGACCATCTCGAGGAGTCGAGTCCGGGTCTCCTAACCCTAGAATTGGTAGGGTTGCTTGCCGCTCTCGTAGGGGTCTAGGGGTGTGGGATTGGCTATTCATCACGACCGTGGAATCCGTGCTTTATACTGGCTCGTATTGAAAACACGGACGTCCTAGTGTATCCAATATTTCATATGATATTTTCTGCTGCGATATCTGTGATGTGATCATGTGATGTTCTGTGATAGATACTTTATATAGTATATATGATATATTATATAGACGTTACTTATGTTTTGCACCCGCACTAGCCCTGCCCTGCTCTGTCGTTAGTTACCTAACCTAACGGTGCATGAGGGGACATCGAGGCGAATGCGGATGGCATAAGTGTATGTCGTATTTATCTGTGATGTTTAGGTATTTAAATGATGGGACTTCATTAATGTGATTAATGAAATAAAAGAAACCAAAAGATGTTGTAGAATCAAATTTTGAATAAAATAGGTAGCTACAGTTCTTGCTTTGCACAGAGGTATATGTGATATATCCCGCACCTTATTCGATAAGGAAAGGACCGAGATCCCTTCACCGGGAGTGACTCCTTTAGCAATAACTGGCAGATGCTACACACTCGGTTTGCTTTTGATTGTTTTTGAGTTTTGCTTTGCACGGTGATATATATGATATATCCCGCACCTCATTCGACGAGGAAAGGGCCGACGATCCCTTCACCGGGAGTGACCCCTTTAGCAAAACTAGAAAAGCCGCAAAAACACTCCATTTTAAAATCATTTGATTCTACAACGATATCAAGTTCATTACGCAATAGGTTTTCAGAAAAACCTGTCGTAGCCCTCCGTCATTTCAGATAAGTCCTATTTAGTATTCGTGCTACGTTTGTTGACCTCCGTCAAGGCGTAGTGTGCGGTAGCTAACTAGTATTTATCTGCTTATGCATATGATGCAGATTGGATTAGGGTAGTCGTGCGACCTTGTTGACCTCCGTCAAGGGTCGTGCGGGTGGGTTTGATTCAATAAAGAAATGACGGGTTGAACTTGACTTGCACCCTGTGGTTTGTTGACCTCCGTCAAGGTCATAGGATGCTTGGGGCAAAATATTATCGGGAATTTCAAGTGTTGAAATTTGCAATGAGATTGCATACCTTCTATGAGATAGTTGGATCCCGATACCCACTGCGAGTAAGAGTTACTCCTGGGAGAGTTTTACACATTACAATTAGCCGATCAAGTAGGTGTCTAGAAAGGTGTCAACGGGGTTACGCCTCTGGGAAAACGAGGTTTACATTAATTAGGTTCGTGCGAAAGCACAGGGGACCTCACTCAAAGTACCGACACTGGCCTGGCTGAAAGATCGACGAAGTTGTAGGGTGTAATTAATCCCGGCTAGTCTTTCCTTTTAGGGTTTGAAGGAAGATTTGATAAAAACCAGTAGGAGCCGTCCTGATTAGATAAGATAATAACCAATCTGATCTTGCAAGAGCATACGCTAAAGTGTTTTCTTCTCTCTCTCTCCAGGTAGCGACCATGTCATGCCCTAATAAAGATAATAATATGGATGTATTGACTGAACCCGCATGTTATACTGTGCTGGGGAACATTGGTTCCGTTCTTTCTTATAAGAGTTATAGGAATGAACAGGATATAGGGGAATACCAGGATTCCCATGCCACCTGAATGAAGAAAGTACATGTTGATGCATTTTCTTCGGGTGTGTTCGTTACAGAGAGCTGTTTCTCCATTTGCCCTACGTCCTGGGTATTAGATACCGGGTCAGGATCCCATATATGTAATCAGTTACATGGGCTCAGGAAAGGTAGAGAACTTGGAGAAGCTGATAAAGACATTAGAGTTGGAAATGGTGCAATTGTTGCAGCTAAGACTGTCGGGGAATATCACCTTGCATTACCTACTGGTAATACTTTGGTTCTGAACGAATGCTATTACATGCCGAACCTGATATGCAACATTATATCGGTTTCTTTATTGAGTAAAGAGGGATATAATTTTGTATTACAGGATAATGTTATGAACATTTTCCGTAACCAAAAGTTGGTTGGATCAGGCACGTTCTGCAATGGCATTTATGTTCTAAATCAATCAACAGTTCTGAGCATAACAAACACACATAAGAGGAAGATTTCTGAACTGAACGAATCTTTCTTGTGGCATTGTTGACTGGGTCACATCAATGCGACACGACTGGCTAAGTTACATAAGGATGGATATTTAAATCCGTTTGAATTTTCATCTTATGACACTTGCCAGTCATGTCTCAAAGGCAAGATGACCAAAACTCCGTTTATGGGACACGGAGAAAGAGTTACGGAACTCTTGGGACTAATACATAGTGATGTATGCGGTCCCATGTCTACACATGCCAGGGATGGTTCTTCGTACTTCATTACATTCACTGACGATCTCTCTAGATTCGGATATGTGTTCCTGATGAAACACAAATCAGAAGCTTTTGAGAAATTTAGAGAATATAAACATGAAGTCGAGAACCAAACCGGAAAAAGTATTAAAATCCTTCGATCTGATCGAGGAGGTGAATACTTGAGCATTGAATTCCTGGACTTCCTAAAAGAGAATGGGATTCTCTCTCGGCTGACTCCTCCATATACACCACAACACAACGGTGTATCAGAACGGAGGAACCGCACCCTATTAGATATGGTGCGCTCTATGATGAGCACAGCTGAGTTACCTATTTCCTTCTGGGGATATGCGCTGGAGACAGCGGCATACCTACTGAATAGGGTTCCCACCAAATCTGTGCCTACCACACCATATGAGATATGGGAAGGGAAGAGACCATATCTTAATTTTATAAAGATATGGGGTTGCCCGGCCTATGTCAAAAGACAAAAACCGGACAAACTCGAGGCAATGTCTGTTTTGTGTAAATTTGTTGGATATCCCAAATATTCGCGAGGGTATATCTTCTACCACAGTGAGGAACAAAGAGTATTTGTTGCTCAACATGCCACCTTTTTAGAAAAGGAATTTCTTGCAAAAGAGATTAGTGGCTCTGAGGTAGAACTGGAAGAGGTTCCAGCTGAACAAAACACAACAGAAGATTTAGTGGAACCAGAGGATTCAATAGCTCCAAATGAACCTCAGCCTCTCCGCCGATCTAGTAGGGTTCCTCGCCCACCTGAGAGATACTACGGTTTTCTCATGGATGGTGGGAGCGAGGATTGCATCATGGAGGATGATGACCCAACTAGCTTCGAGCAGGCCATCATGAGTAGGGACTCAGTGAAATGGCTGGATGCTATGCGGTCCGAGATAGAATCCATGTACACCAACAAAGTATGGACTTTGGATGTTGCTCCTGAAGGGGTAAAACCCATCGGGAGCAAGTGGATCTTCAAGAAAAAACTTGGTGTAGATGGGAAAGTAGAGACTTTCAAAGCTAGACTTGTAGCAAAGGGTTTTCGTCAAAGACCAGGTGTGGACTATGAAGAAACCTTTTCTCCAGTGGCTATGCTTAAATCCATCCGGATCATGCTTGCCATCGCTGCATATCATGATTAAGAAATCTGGCAAATGGATGTTAAGACCGTATTTTTAAATGGTGATTTAGAAGAGTGCGTGTACATGACTCAGCCAGAGGGCTTCGTAGACAGTGGGAGCAGCGGGAAGGTGTGCAAGCTGCTTAAATCCATTTATGGATTAAAGCAAGCATCGCGGAGTTGGAACATCTGCTTTGACGTCGTTATCAAAGAGTTTGATTTCGTCAAAAACCCAGATGAACCTTGTATCTACAAGAAGGTAGCAGAGAGTAAGGTGGTCTTCCTCGTATTGTACGTGGACGACATACTCTTGATAGGAAATAATATTCCTATGCTGCAATCGGTCAAGCTCTTCTTATCACAAAGATTCTCAATGAAAGATCTTGGTGATGCCTCCTGCATATTGGGAATAAGGATCTATAGAGATAGATCAAAACGGATATTGGGATTGTCCCAATCCAGGTACATTGACACCATACTAAAGAGGTTTAGTATGGAAGAATCCAAGCGTGGGAACTTGCCCACGATCTCTGGAGTCACTCTCTCCAAAGAGATGTCTCCCAAGACTGATTTGGAGAGAGCTCGCATGCAAGGGATACCCTATGCTTCGGCTGTAGGCTCTATCATGTACGCGATGCTATGTACCAGACCCGATGTAGCATACTCACTACGTGTAGTGAGCAGGTATCAAGCTGATCCTGGAGAGAGTCACTGGACAGCTGTGAAGAGCATTCTCAAGTACTTGCGAAGGACTAAAGAGATGCTCTTGGTGTATGGTAACGGAGAACTCCAAGTGGAGTCCTTTACCGATTCGAGCTTCCCGAGTGATAAGGACGACTCTAAGTCGCAGTCGGGATTTGTCTTTACCCTTTACGGAGGGGCGGTTAGCTGGAAGAGTTCCAAGCAGAAAACCGTGGCAGACTCGACGATGGAGGCTGAATACATCGCTGCCAACGATGCTGCTAAAGAGGCTGTCTGGATCAAGAAGTTCATTACTGAACTTAGAGTGGTTCCATCCATTGAGCATCCAATACCTTTATATTGCGATAACAATGGAGCGGTGGCTTTGGCCAAGGAACCCAGGTCCCATCAGCGATCCAGGCATATTCTGAGGCGGTATCACCTGATCCGGGAGATAGTTGATTGTCGGGAGATCGAGGTCAGGAGGGTTGACACGAAGAACAACACGGCGGATCCACTCACGAAGGCCATTCCCCAGATACAGTTTGAGAGACTCTTCGGGATGCTTGGTATGCGATACTACAGCAGCTGGCCCTAGTGCAAGTGGGAGATTGTTAGTTGTATGTATGCCCTAGAGGCCAGTATTGTACATATGATGTATATTATATTGGATGCTTGGACATATATAGAGATGACTTTCTTGCTCGATATGATAGTATGCTATCTGGTTGCTCTTTATCTTAACATGTATACTAGTCTCTTTAAATTGTCTTATAGTTACATGTTGGTAAAGCCCTTAGGATGTGTACTTAACTACCTGGACTATGATGCAGATCATACTAGTGGGGACATGGTAGTCCATAGGTACATCCTTCAAGGTCCCTAGTCGTGGGTGTATCGAGACGGGGCATCGATATACCAGTGTAGACTAGCGTATACGCTTCTCGACCCATGAGATGGGCGATGGATGATCCCATATCCATTGGTGTTTGACATCAGAGATGATATACGGGTGCTCAGTGGAGACTGGGTACACTGGACGGACTCACCGAGAACTCCCAGATGGTATTATACCTCACGTCAGATGGCAGTTCTCAGGTGACACTTGTGCAGGTTAGTCTGTAGGCCCGAGATCGTCATAGAGTCTTGTGTGATTCCCACTGTGCTTTGATCTCCACCTTACCACGTCCATGAGGGCGCGCAAAACGGTGGTTTTTGGGTACAGTCCCGAGTCACATGGAGGCAATGAGCGATAGGAGGGGTTTCGTCTCTCCCGGTATTGGGGGTTGATGTTGCGCTGTGCTCGATTGGCCGTAACAGGGAAGTCCCTGGCCAGGGCTGATCTGAGATTTGCTGGTAAGTGTTACCAGTAGTTTCTTGACCCGTTATGAGCCTCACATCGGCACGACTTATCGGTTATTGGGGTCTGACGTTTACCACCCCTAGACTAGATATGCGACATATCAGACGAACAGACCAGACTGTACGGTAAGTGTTACTAGTTGGATTCACAGGAGTGTTAGCGGGCTGGCTCGTCGATCTTCTGATCGCTCAATACCCGAATGGCCGTTACGTTTAGCAGACCGCTTGCGGCTTGTGGGTGCTTGATATGATCATCATCTGCTGCCGGCGTATTGACGAGTCTTTAGAGTCCTACACAGAGCTTTCCTGGCTCAAGCGAAACGAAATAGGAGCGCATATGAGATATGTGCAGGACCGAGAATAATGCGTGTATGTGATACCGTATTCCATTCTCGCGATGAATGTATCGATTGGTTATATGCGATATAACCTAGATATCGAATCAAGAATTGATTCGATAAGCCGATACATAGGATACTAGTCGGTTATATACGATATGACCGGATCGTTAAATCAAGTGTTGATTTAATGATTTAATGATTTAATGTATAATTATATATTTGATATATTACTTTGCATTAACTAGTATTGGTTCACTTTAAAAGGATTTTCTCGCTTGGTGTGCACATTGTATATGTGATATATTTTGTGTGCATTTGATTGTATCATGTTTGATGATACATACTCACTTAGATTTGTGTAAAGACTTAAACCATGTTTAGTGGATGGTTAGGGTTTCATGTTTTCACTTAATTATTTATCATTTCTTTTTTGAGAAATAGATAAAAGAAAACAAAATGGTTTCTTTTTATGATGAAGCTTGTTGAAGCTTCATGAAGCTTTGACCAAATGACCACTTTGTCTTCTTCTCCAAACCCTAACCACTCATCTAAACTATAGTTAACTCTCTACACTTGACCAAGGTTAGAAGATGATAAGTATTCATTTTATTTTTCTATTTTAATAACACTTATCATATTCTATCTTCTTCTTCTTCTTCATCTTCATGAAGAAAACCTTGCCTTCATCAATGGCACCTTGAGAAAAAGAGTGAGAAATCCAATTCTAAAGTGAACCCACCTCCTATCTCTTCATCCTCTACCTCTTGCCAAGTAGTATAGGGTGTTTTCTTCACAAGTTTCACGACTTGGTGAAGTTGGAGCTTGATCTAGTGTAGCCTCGACGTAGATCATCTTCGGCATCGTTACCGACGACTAGTCCGCTCATTTCTCCGATGAAGCCGATGCGAGAGTCCGAGATCCGATATGGACAGCGAGGGGATGTCAACGTGGAGCTAAGGAAGTGGAGAACCGGATCTACAAAGGTTGTAGCCTCTTTCATTTAGTTAAGATGTTAACTAGTTTCACTTTTCGCCTAAAATTCTAGTTAACGATCCGTATTAGGTTTTCTCGGCACTTGTAAAATTTGAAATTGGCATGGTTGATGCCTTGTGAGACCTTATTAGAGTGCCTAGGAACCCTACAGGATAACGCCGTAGGGGCGAAGCAGTGGCCCCTACGGATATGTCCGTAGGGGCACTCCCAACCCCCTGGTACTGAAATCAGGGGGGAAATATCAGTTACTGCTGATATTGTGCCCCTACGGATATAGCCGTAGGGGCAACATGTGTACCTACGGATTAATCCGTAGGTACATATTATCTGTATTTTTTTTTTAAAAATGGGCTGCTTGATTTTTTCCTGCCCTGTGCACAATAATATATACATCAATCAAATATAAAATTAATTATCACACAACATATATCGCAGTATTCATAATCACATCTCACGCATATATATAATATACAAAAGAAACCCAAAAACTGAATATGATATAAATATAAACCAATATCAATATCGTTTCAAAATGTAGTACAATGTGTATGATATAAATAAATACATGTTTCAAAAAATAAGAACCAAAAAGCTACCCTAGCTCGGTCCAGCTCCACCTCTGAATAACGATAGAATAACGCGCGCCTGCTCCTCGGTCAATAAACTCTGCAATTCGGCGCGAGCGGGAGTCTGTGGTGCCCTCCGTGTGCGGCGTCCAGAACTGGGGTCAGCAGCCTCGGATCGCTCTGTCCGGTAAAATCGATCACCGAGGCCTCGGCCTGCTCAAGCAGTAAAGTATAAGTATAAAATTGAAACTTGACCCTTCCAAAACTAAAATTTCAAATTTGGCTAGAAAAAATATTAACACTTACGCAATACTACTGGGTAGCGACGTCGGGATATCGAAGCTCGCCTGTGGCGGGATCTGTCGAGGTGCCGTGGACGGCAAGATATGCGGACAGCACGCTCGGTGTACCACCTTGCGCCAGGGTCTGAGCTGTCTGCAATATTAGAAAATAACTCTTAATATGAGGTATATTAGAAAATAACTCTTAATATTGTATTATATCACAAATGAAAATATATATTAATACCCGAGCCTGATCAAAGAAGAGGGCGAATGAGCGTCGGTGCTGCTCTCCCCACTCAACGTGAAGTGGATAGTTCTTCACGAGCCGGATCTCATCCCCCATATACCGGCCGAACCTCTCGGCATGAGGACCGGTATAGCGATAATCAAGGGTAAAAAAGAAGGGGAATGCTGCTTTCCCCCTAGCAACTGTCAGAACATTATATTTAGTACATACTGGTCTATAAAATTGACAAGAAATACCAAAATCAACAAATTCAAAGCCTTACCTACAGAGATAGCAGATGTGCTCCTCTGGTATCTGCATGTATCAAAATTTGAATAATATTAATTAATTTCAGTAGGTACATATTAACAAGATAAACTCGCATATAGCGCTGCTTACACATAAGACAGGGAGTGAACAAGCTCTTGTAGATCATCAGGCGCAAATCTAATCTCATCAAGCAGCACATGATAATGAGTTGGACATGTGGTGCCCTATTTCTCATAAGTGCATGCTGCGTGAATAAATATTGTGTTAATTCCAAACTAAATACAAATATAACAAACTTATCAATTATATAGTATTCAATTTGATTTCAAACAAATACCAAATAAGAATTTATTGTACAGGTCCACGACTTACAATCATTCCCGCATGCGAGCACATATAAAAATCATAGTTTCTAGGATGACAAATTTTATTGTCAACTACTGTCACCACCTACAGCTAGACAATAATAAAAATTACTATTTAAGTAAGAGCAAAAGGAATGTGTGTATATTTATGATATAGCATTCTAAATCAATATACATGCACTATATAATATATAAACATACCTGGAGGAGCGGGAGTGGCCTCTGTCCCTGATATGGACGCATCACCAACAACTAGACAATCAAACATTGACAATATAAGTAATTTTGACATAAACGAGTATGAATATCTATAATATTACATTCAAAATGGATATTAGAGAGCGCACCTGCAGTTAAAAGTGGTAAAAGTATCACCCAACAAGGGTGTAATTTACAGAATCAGTTGAAAGTCATAGAAGAACCTGACCTGCACAAATCTAATGTATACTTTCCATTGGATACTAAGAAGTCTCTAAAAGGAAAAGCCAATGTGAAAGCCATCATTAGTTCATATCAGAAGATTGATGCTGAAACAGAGAACAAGGAATCTCATTTTCTTCTTCTTCTGCCACATTACTGTCTTCTCCTTCTTCTTCTGCCACATTACTGTCTTCTCCTTCTTATTATGTGCGCGTGCAAATTCAATGAAAACAGAAACTCCAGTGACAAACTTAGGTTGCATACGTTGTTGCCAATTCACATACATCCGGTCCTTAACCCTGACGTACTCATGGGCCATGTTAGACTGTATCATATAAATTGTAGGTTATGATGACTATATTGAGAAATCTAAAAATGTGATGGTTACTGACAAAGGAGAAAATCCGTGTATATGCTTTGTGTGTGTGTTTGTCGTTGAAAAGAATAAATTATCGATAATCAAAGTTAGATTTGAGGATACCCATGTATGAGTTGTATTCTATATATGTGTGTTTCAATTTATGATTTCGCTTAAGTGTAGGGTTGTTTTTACTTAAATGCATACATACACACATATCACATAAACACATGCATACATATCACATGACCATTTCCTCGTTTTATTCCAAATTTTTAGAGCCGTTTATATGACTCTGTTTCTTTCGTTCTATTCTGTTAAACTTGTGTCATTAAAACAATTCTCACTTCTCCCCTAACCCCAACCCCAATTCTAACCCTAACCCTAACCACAGCCCCAGCCCAAACCCCAGCCTAACCCCAACCCTAACCCCAACCCCAACCGCAACCCCCCGCGCGATGGGAAAATAATTTTTAGGTAATGAGCGTAGGGATCGATTCGTGCCTTTTTAATTAAATCTCTATTTAGATGCCCCTACGGATAAGTCCGTAGGTTCTTGGTTTGCGGCTCCGTAGGGGTAAATAACAATTTACGATTTAATATTTTTTAAATTAATATGTAAGGACCGTAGGGGCAACCTTTTAGCTCGAGAGAGATTGTACTGATTTTCTAAGATTAATTAAAGACGATAGGACAATTCAAATTCACCATGAATCATCATTCTTCAATATAGGAGATACCCCAAGACAACACAAAATGTTGACTTTGAATTACTTTTCTATTCCATTTTATTTGTGTAAATTAACAAGAAAGATAATTAGTATGATCAATATATAAGATAGAAAAATCAACAAAATAAAAGTTAATGCTTGCCTGAGGGGCACCATTTTCATTTGATTCAAGTCGATACTCATGCATAATCCAATCCGTCTTTTGCCTATTTGGTGCTCTACCGATATAATAGACCAAGGTCTTCCTCATTCCAATCAAATTGTGTTTCGAGTATATTGGTTTATCCCTTCCTGTTGCTTTCCAAAAACCAGTTTTTGTTGCTCTATTCGAGCGAGTTCCCGTTGGATATTTCTTATCTTTATGGCTAAAAAAGTGCCATTCACTTTGTTCTTCTGCCGCTATCCTACAATATTCTGCTTGAGTAAACTAGTCAATGAGTAACCCATGTAATGGGACAAGAAATAATAGGAAATCAATCATATACGTCACCTTGAAGATCCCATGGCTCAATCTTGTACGAATCTACATCTCTTATGACATTTAGGTCAATTCTTTTGGAAGCTACTTTCTTTCTTAAGTAGTAACCAACGAGTTCTTCTCCGGTAGGTTAGAAGCGGAACCCTGGCGGCACATCTGAAAATGTGTTCATAATTGCACAGATATAGCGATCCTGCAAATTAATAATAGAACCATACTAATTAGGCAGTTTATTAGGTTCATAATAAACAAATAGTCTTGAAATAAGAATTCACAGGTTATGTATTATTAATTCTCTAATATGTACATAAATACGTGGACTAATTTCAGAAGTGTAATATTTATAGAATTAAAAGACCGTTTTGAACATGTAAAGTACTTTCAAACAACGTGTTTTTCTATACATATCTTATGTAAGATGTGTAGATCAACTTGTGATCATCCATAAGATACCGCAAAAAAAGATCGAAAACTTGAGAAACACAAACCCGCTATAAGTAATCTCTCTCTCTCTCTCACAACCTAACCGCCCCCCTCCCTACAACAGAAAAAAATCCAACCCCAACACAGCCAACTCGCTCATATACGTACATATACACATAAAACAGAAACTATATATGCAAACGTGCGAAACACATGCAAAATTAGTTTCCAATGATTTAGATTCTAGCCTCACCTGACCCCAAATCCTAGCTCCGTCATTGAAACATGCACATGAAGTTAATTAAGAGAATTATCAACTTGGCTCGTAGATATGGAAGAATTTTAACAAGTAATGTCAATGTTCTTGTTATAACAAATATAAATAAGTACTCTTTAGATCAATAGACATGCACAATTCATATTAAAGAAAAATGCAATAATATGGAAATGTTCCGCATGTAACTAAATATATGCATCACCCATGAGTATGTCTTTAAGTAAACTAATATTTTAGATAGTAAATGAATGTCCTAAATAATGCACCCATCATTAATTAAATAGAAACCCTAACTTGGGAAAAACTAAGATATTACAAATTACCATTTTTTTTTATCAAATCAATGTTTATCAAAACTCATAAATCCAATAATCCTACAATTTCTTGATATTCGGCTCACCTATAATATAACAATCCATATGCCTAATTAACTAATTAACCTGAAATTTATCGATACAAGGCATCAAGGTATTTCTAGGAGATGGCATAAAATTTAGACACATTCATCAGATCACCATGCAGATCAACATGATAGTATGATAGTTCTAAGTTGATACTCTTTTTCATAATTATAAACATAGATCCGCATATAATTAACCATGCTTGATTTGACAATCTCCTATTGTTAACATGAAACATATGCTTTATATTTAAATAAAAGGGATTTCTTAATTTTTATATTAGAACATTGTACATACCTAATTTCCACTTGAAATCGGTTTTTTCTTTTATCAATACTCGTTGACATACAGTAACAAACAATGTTTGATTAGAAGGACCCAAGATTTTCTCGATCAACAATAATTTTAGTAATCAAACTAGGCTAAAATTGCTGGAAATTCCTCTCAGGTTTGCCAAATTCAGCAAACCCCAACCCCAACCTAATCCTAACCCCAGCCTTAGCCCCAGCCCCAGCCCCAGCCCAGCCCCACCCAACCCCAACCTAACCCTAACCCCAGCCCTAGCCCCAGCCCCAGCCCCAACCTAACCCTAACCCCAGCCCCGGCCCCAGCTAAACCCCAACCCCAGCCCCAGCCCCAGCCGAGCCCCAACCCTAACCCTAACCCTAACCCTAACATAAATTGAACCCGATGCCTAACCCTAACCCTCATCCCTACCCGAACCCTGAACCCTAGCCCTAACATCATCACAATTATGTTTAATTGGAGATTTACTTACCTGTAGATGGTGGAGGAGACGACGGAGACGCTTGGCGGTCGACGACGCACGCAATCGGCGATGAGGAACTCGACGAGGGCGGTGGCGGGCCGAGAACGGAGGGCGGTGGCGGGCCGAGAACGGAGGGCGCGCGGTGGCGACGAAGAGAAAATTGGAGACGCGGGAACGAGAGAAAATTTTAGGAACGAGAGGGAAAGAGATCGAGGCGTAGGGCATTTCTGTGCCTTTTTTTTTATTAAATTCCCATTTAGATGCCCCTACGGACATAACCGTAGGTTATTGGTTTGCGGCTCCATAGGGCCAAACAACAAATTACGATTTAATATTTTTAAATTAAAATGTCGGGCACCGTAGGGACAACCATTTGGCCCTACGGCTTAGTCCGTAGGGGCAAGAAAAATCTGCCCCTATGGATTTAATCATCCGTAGGGGCAGCCCCATATTGTAGTAGTGTACCATCGGTGCTATTTTAGGATAGCATATCGATAAGGAACTACACGTAATTTATTACGCGAGCCTTACCCTAAATGACGCCCAATTGAACTATACAACGACTGAGAAGGAATTCTTAGCTGTTGTATTTGCTTTAGAGAAATTCAGGCCATACCTTATCGGCTCCCCAGTCGTCTGTTACATGGACCATTCATCTATGAGGCATCTTTTCGCTAAAAAGATGCCAATTCTCGGTTAATACGTTAGATCCTCTTGCTATAGGAATTCGATCTTGTCATCAAGGACAAAAGTGGATATGAAAACGTTGTCGCCAACCATCTTTCTTGACTCCCTTCCGCTCCATCGCTTGTCATGCCAGTCAGTGATTTGTTGCTTGATGAACAACTCTTGAAAATATCATACAAACCTTGGTTCATAGATATAGTAAATTACCTTACTACTGGGCTTGTACCAAACGAATGGTCAAGTCAAGACAAACATCGTTTTCTTTCTCAAGTAAAACACTTTTACTGGGAAGAACCCTACCTGTTCAAGTATTGTCCTGATCAGATCGTTTGCCGGTGCGTGCCCAACAATGAATTTCAGAGTGTTCTATTTTTCTGCCACGATCAAGCATGCGGTGGTCATTTCGGCTCCAGAAAGACTGCGATAAAGATCTTGCAATGCGGTTTTTTCTGGCTGACGCTGTTCAAGGATTCAAATGAACACTGCAAGACCTGCTCTAAATGCTAGCACATTGGTTGAATGTCGAGAAGAAATTAAATGCCGCTCCAACCAATCTTGGTTGTTGAGATTTTCAACGTCTGGGGAATTGACTTCATGGGCCAATTCCCTAACTCATATGGGAACCTGTACATTCTATTTGCTGTTGATTATGTTTCAAAATGGGTTGAGGTCATCCTAAGCTGAACTAAGTTTCTCAATGAAAACATCTTCTCTCGGTTTGGGCACCCTCGAGCTATTATCAGTGATAACGGATCACACTTCTACAATCAGTCCTTCGAGGCTGTAATGCAGAAGTATGGAATCAACAACAAGCTCTCCATGCCCTACCATCCCCAATGGTGTGGGCAAGCTGAGGTCTCCAATTGGTAAATTAAGCAGATACTGGAGAAGACGGTTTCCTCAAACCGTAAAGATTGGTCTTCAAAATTGACCGATGACCTTTGGGCATTTCGAACCACATAAAACCGATCTTCGCATGTCTCCGTATCGACTTGTCTTTGTTAAGGCTTGCCATCTCCCGGTCGAGATCGAGCACAGAACTATTTGGGCAATCAAGGAACTTAATACCGATCTTTCTCAAGCCGGTAGCTTTTGGAAGCTACATATAAACGAGTTGAACGAGTTTCGAGATGAAGCGTACGATAACGCGGCTATCATGAAGAATAGGACGAAGATGTTTCATGATAAACACCTTGTGCGCAAAACGTTCACGCCAGGACAATAAGTCCTTCTTTACGATACCCGACTACATTTTCATCTGGGTAAGTTTCGATCTCGTTGGACGGGACCTTTCTTGGTGCAGTGTGTGTACCCACATGGTGCGGTGGATTTGGAGAATCCAAAGGACGGTTCACTATTCAAATTGAACGGACACAGATTAAAACCGTTTTTTACCGCAAAACCATCGGAGAAGCTCCTGATGTTGCAGGAGCCGGTTTACCTTACTTAATCTTCCTCCGTTTACAACCAAATTTCGGTCATCCAGCCATAAATAGTGGAAACGTTGTTTTAAATAAATTTGGGGGTATGTATATACCACTTTGTATGTGTGCATATATATATATATATATGGATATTCTTGTCCGGTGCGTATCTATTTTTTGTTCTTCTGACAAGTATTCATGTCTTTTAAATGCTCAGTTGTGTGTCGGGTTATTTCTTGCCTGGTGAAATTCCCTTTTGTAAAAAAAAAGAGAAAAAATAAAAAACAAAAAAAATATAAAGGTTTTTTGTTTAAATATTTAAGAGGAAATGAGAAGAGGAATATTTGTGGAAATCTGCCAAATTTAGAGGGGCTTTAATGCAAAATAGGTAACTTTTTGACCACCTTTTGACCACTTCATTTAAAACTCATCTGATCTTCTATTTTTCCCCCAACCCGTGATTCCATATTCCCCATCTCATGAAACCCTAGCACCCAAAAAAATTTCCACCGACGATCCGCTGATCCGGCCGTGCAATCGCCGCCAGAAGGTGCTATTGACCGCACATTCGCTGCCCTCTTGCAGCTTCACCCTCTAAAATTTTTAGGGGAGGTTTGCTTTCTCGATCTCTTCTCTCCAGAACTTTTCAAACTGTGTTTTATTTTTGTTCCCCACCGAAAGATGTGACCGGGACGTTGGGACGTCAGGCCTGAAATTCGAGGGCAGATGCTAAGTGGTGCTATCCGTCCACCTCTCTGAAGATGCCAAGTTGATTTATGACATCATGTATCGAAGGTTTAAACGGATGCGGCCGATTTAGCAGACTTCGTAAGATTCCCCCTCGTTGAGGGGTTCTTGATTGTGGGGACGCTCTTCCCTGCAGGCGCAAGCCCCTGCAGTTAATTACGCTACCGCATCGCAGTAACCACTTTCTCCTTCTTCAGATGGCCACCTTGTGTCGTGTGTGTTTGTTTTGTTTTTGGTTGCCCATGGATTGTATACAGAGACTAATTTGTGTTGTCGCCTGTAGGGCGTGGATTAGTCCAAATCCGTATTTTCTTAGATTTGGGTTTGGGGTTGGGTTTAAGGATACGTTAGTCTCATTTGAGACTAAGATCAATTTAAACGTTTGTTAAGGATACATTAGTCTAATTTCAGACTAAGATCAACTTAAACAGGAACGTTTAAATCCAACAAAAGAGCAATTGGGCTCTATTGTTTAGTTTAGGGATATTGTGGTCGATTAGTTTAAGGACATTACGGTCCAATGTTAGTTTAAGGACATCTCGGTCCAGGTTAAGGACATCATAGTCCGTGAGTGTAAAGACCGTGAGTTTAAAGATCTCACAGTCAAGGTTAAGGACATCATAGTCCGTGGGTTTTAAAGGACCCCACAACTCGTAGAATGTTTGGTTGTCGGGACCCGTCACCTCTCTGAAGACGTTGAAGGATTACAACGACAAATATCAGAGGAGTAAAGAGATGTACCCTCGAACCGACGTGAGTTGATTGAAAGATCTGTAGTCCAATTTGGGGTAAGATCTGTTATAATATTTATGAGAAGATGGGCTCAATTAATATAAGTTCAGGACTTATGGCCAATATTAGGCTAAGTCCAATCAGGTTAAAATACTTAATATTTTATTTTGGGCTGTTGAGCCTTTATTTGGGCTTGGCCCTTTTAACCATGCTGAGCATTGATTTATATCTGGACAATGTTTCTGTCTTTTATTGAATGCTGAGCATTAGTCAGAGCTCTGGGCTTATTAAAGAACAATTTATGTTCTGTCAGCGCGACATGTGTCATGCTAGGTGCTTTGCACCAGTCAGAAAACGTAGTGCGCTTCTGCCACGTGGCGCACATGTAAAGGACACGTGTCGCACTTGGCGCTAGGCATCAGATGATGAGGGCATGATGCCAGTTTATGAGCACTGAGCGCTAATCCATGAGCGCATTGCGCTTTCAGTTTAGTGGCGCACACGTGAGTGACACGTGGTGCGCTTGGCGCTGAGCGCCAGCACATGAGCGCAATGCGCTATTTCAAAAGTGCAAAGCGCAAGTTGTTAATTGGCACATACGTGATTGACACGTGGCGCATTTGGCGCTGAGCGCCAGTCCAGAGAGCGCAGAAGCGCAGTACAAGAGCGCAAAGCGCTGTTCAAGAGCGCAAAGCGCATCTGATCAGTTTTATGATCTAGGAAACAAATTTATGTTCTTTTAAAAGAGACTTTGTCTCAAGATCTAAGAACAACAGTTCTTATTCTGCAGGAGATATTTGCAATCTCTTATATTGATTAAAGGCTTTGCCTTTATAGATCCATGATCTGTGAGAAGAATTATATTCTTCTTCATTTTTTATTTTGTGATGAGATCTCTTGATCTTTTTGTGAAAGACCTTGGTCTTGCAGATCTATGATCTTTAAAGAAGTAAATTCTTCTTTTTATGAGATGATTTCATCTCTATGTTCATCATTATCATTTTACCTTGAAGAAGGATCTTCATGCAAGAGCTTGCTCTTTATCTTCGCGTTTCTCAAAGTTTATGGGGGGTTTCTCTCTCTTTTTCTATATCTCTATGTCTCTCCCTGAGACTTGAAGTCTAGGGGCCTTTTTATAGGGTAGACTGATTTGTTGAATCAGTTAAAGTGATCTTTCTCTGATTGATTTGGGGATGTTTCCCCACCATTGGATCTCTGATCTTAGGGCTTCTGTTTTACAGAAGGCAATCTTCTTGTTTTCAACAATATTGGAAAATCTTTCCATACAGAATTTATTCTGTCTTTTGGTAATTTTTATTTACCATTGGATCATTGATCCAACGGTGCTCTGATTTACAGAGCACAATCTTGTTATTTAGAAAGATTTTGAGGAATCTTTCCTTAACAGAGTTTAATTCTGATTAATTAATGATTTATCATTATTATTAGGTCATTTGATCTAACGGTAGGGAGTTTTTAATTCCAGTGCTAGCGCACCCGTGCTTTGCACGTAGTGCGCTGCTCAGAGCGCAGTGCACTTGGCGCTAGCGCACACGTGCTTTGCACGTGGTGCGCTGCTCAGAGCGCAGCGCACTTAGCGCTAGCGCATCCGTGTCTTACACGTGGTGCGCTACCTAGAGCGCAGCGCACCTAGCGCTAGCGCATCCGTGTCTTACACGTGGTGCGCTGCTTAGGGCGCAGCGCACTTGGCGCTGCATCTGAAGCGTTGTTTCAATTTGAAATTTAAATTTCAAACAGAGCTTTGCTCTGATTGGGGGAAACAAATGCCCCCCCACCGTTGCGCTCACGTGGCCCACATGTGGGTGCAACGGTGGCAGCTTCTGCGCCCTCGGATCAACTAAGAAGTTGAAACGGCATTCATTGCCTATAAATAGGACCTTTGGTCCTCTGGGATGATCACTTCTCATCGTCTTCCTTGTTTCTCTTAGAAATTCCGTTCTCTCACAAAGCATAGCTCTCCATCTTAAGAAATTTCAAGAGTCAAAACTCTGCCCAAACTTAGGTAAAGATTAAATCTTTTAATGTTCTAGGGTTTTACCCATTAACAGAGCCTTGCTCTTCACAGATCTTTGATCTAAAGAAAACCCTTTTAGGGCTTCATTGACAGAGCTTTGCTCTCTCGAAGCCATAGATCTAAAGAGATCTTCTTTCTGGGTTTCTTAACCCATGAACAGAGCTTTGCCCATAAAGAACTCTTAGAGTTTGTTCATGGATCTTAAAGATCTCAGAATTTTTCATCCATGTATAAAAATTGATTTCAATTTCTTTTTTCTGATGGATTATTCCATCACTTTCTTCTAGAGCAAGGCTCTTAGCATTCTTGGAGAATTTCTTTAAATTCCCCTCATAATTGACTTTGACAGGTGTCACTCCTGACTGCAGAGCATTGCCCTCGAGGAGTTTAACTCCCTGACCCGAGGGGTCGCTCATTAAATGAGATTCTTTTTCTTAGGATTTCTCGCAAATTCGAATTTGTTAGGTGTCATAATTAGCATTTGTTTTCTCCATGGGAATATCAAGAGTCGTTTAAATCTATGTGCATGTTTTTAATAAGAATTTTCTTAATCAGTCTGTCCGCTAACTCTTGCTGATTTTTTTTAGGAGTTATGGACGCTCATATGTATGACCTTGATGAGATTATCTCTTATGGTGACATTCGCGTACTCGGTCGTTCTCAAAACTGAGAATTCACAGACGCCCAGTGTGCCGAAATTATGGGTCGCTTTAACGCATACAATGGTCGACTGCTTCCTCGACGTTCCTCTCTCTTGATGCTTATTGTGGGAGCGATATGGGGAGCACTTCCTCTATTCTGTGCTGGCATGCCATTTAAGACATTGGATGATGCCGAAGATAAGGTGCACTCGGTGTATCTAATAGGCCTAATCTCAAAGAAAAAGCGAGACAATCTTGTTGATCTTCTGCATCAGGCTTTTCAACAGGCGGCAATACTCGCTGCCTATCGAAGGGTGGAGGACATCGGTGAGGACCCCGACGCTTGTGATCACGAGAGGAAGCATACTAGGATGGTTCGAAAGGCCTAGAACATTTTAGATGGCCTTACTTTTGAGTTTCTCAATCCATGCCCTGGATTTGATTGTTGGAGATAGTGCCCTCAGAGTCAATTATTAGGTCACAGGTACGTGATTGCAATGATTGATGGAGGACCTATCCCGGTAGGACAGTCTTACTCGAGATGATAGTATGCTATCTGGTTTACCTTTATCATCGTGTACTGTTTTAGGTAACCTGACAAGTCGCTATTACACGTTGATAGAGCCCCTAGGATTCTTGCTTGACCACCAGCAGTATGAGGGCGATCATATAAGTGGGAGCTGGGGGTCTATAAGCATATCCTTAAATGGTCCCTAGTCGTGTGAGTTTCGAGACAGGGCATCGATACTCCAGAGTAGACTAGTGTATACAGTCGAGACCCCGACGAGGGGCGGTGGCCGGTCTCACAAGCCACTGGTGTCAGTTGGATCACCTAAGATGTATACAGGTGCTCATTGGGTTATGAGTACACCGGACAGGACTCGCCGGGAACATGCTAGTTGGTCATATACCAGACGTCAGATGGCAGTTCCCTGGTGACATGTGTGCAGGTTAGTTCATCGACCTGGGGATCGTCATTTGTCTCGTGTGAGTTCCCACTGTACTTTGATTACTACCCTACCACGGCTCAAAGGAGTCGTGCAAACAGGTTTTAGTTGGGTGCAGTCCCGAGCCACATGGAGGCAGTGAGCGTATCTTCAGGGGTTCGTCTCTCCTGGTATTGGGGGTGAGGTCGTGCTGTGTCTAGGAGAGCCATTACACGAAGCCCTCGGCCGAGGCAAGGAGATTTACTGGTAGGTATTCCAGTAGTATCTCAGGGTGTTCTGGGCTACACTCCGACACGACTTGTACCGCTTTTGGGGGTCTGACTTTTACCAACCCCCTAGGCCCGCCATGCGATGCTCATAGACGAACGGACCGGACTGTACGGATATTGTCACTGACAGGCTCAGTAGGGAGTCAGGCTGAGTTCGCTCACAGACGTCCCTTTTAGTCAATACCTGGTAGCCCGTTACGTATTGGCTTATACCTCTGACGTGCTAGTGGTTAAATCCACAACCAAGGTGTTGATGAGTCTTTAGAGTCCCCCACATTCAGTTACTCAGCTTTCGGGCGAAAGGTTGTAGAGGCCGTATGGAGATATGGCAGGGTCCGATCAGATATGTGCGGTATTGCACGGATCAGGATCAGACAGTTTGTACTATAGGCCGTATGGTTATATGGCAGGGTTCGATCGGATACGTGCGGTATTGCACGGATCAGGATCGAACGGATATTACTAGCCGGTTTTGGTATAAGCCGGATCCTAGTATAGTACAGTGTATACTTTGTCTCATTGCATTTGTATTTCGGTCGGAATACAAATGCGGATGTGTATGCACAGTATCGGGGTTTTCCTGTAATTTATTACGGGACCAGTTTTCTGGAGTTGCCAGTTTGCTTTCCGTTTCGGCCAATTTCCATTGTTCCGTTCATTGGCCGAAGATTGGTGGAGGAGGGTTTATTTGCATTGTTGCAAATAGGCATTAGTGGAGGGGGTTCTTTGCATCTTGTTGCATCATGATGGCTTTCATGATGTGCACCATCCTTTGACTTGATTTCTTCATGATGTCATGACTTTTTGAGTCATCATGGTTCATGATGGTTGGACTTTGTGAGGTGATGATGGTGGTGTTGAGTGTTGAGTTTGCCTTGTGATCATTCCCTTTTGCATGATAGACTTTCCTCTCTCTCTCTCTTGTTTTTGATATGAGAATGACTCTCTCATTTTTGGCAACCATCTCATTCTTCCCCTCCCCTCTCTAGCATGGCCGGCCACTTCACAAGTGGGCTGTCCAAAATCTTGGGTGGGTTATTTTTGGTTCATATCATGCTCCAAAATACCCCAAACTCCTTCACATTTGTTCTTGCTTCATTCCTCCACCAAATGGCAATTCCACAACCCCAAAGTGAGACTTGAGGACTACATATTCTACAGCGAATCTTGGGCACGTCGAGTAGCCGGCTTCGTGCCCGAGTTGCCTCGGCATTGAGGTGGGAGCCCGTAAAAGAAGTAGGCGATGTGGTGCACTTCCGGCGACGAGGAGGAGACGGGACATTCCGCAGGAGATCGGGACTATGACGTGAAGACCGGAGGACTTGGATCGTCGGTATATCTCTATTCCCTTTCTTGTAGATAGCTAGGACTAATTAATGGTTCGATCCGGGTATTAGTGCGCGGCGGTTTGCCAGTTCAAGAAAATTTAAAGTTTATCACCGCTTCCGCATTTGGCCGTCGGATTGACGGCCGGGGCGCCGCCGTGCACTTACAGTGGTATCAGAGCCTCGCCATTAACTTAGTCTAGCTTTGTTTGATGTGTTTTTCTGTTTCGATCGATCGAATGTTCTAAAACTGCATTTTAGTTCGCATCAGTTTCTGTTGAAAATTTTTGGTCTCGAAAATTTTTTCAGGTGATTGCAGAATGATGTACAGAGTACCCTAAGACCACTGGAAAATTTTGGTTCCCTGAACCCTCCATACGACCGCGGAACCGCGGCCATAACCCCTTGTTGGCCGCGGTTCCGCCGCAGGTAGTTGGGTTCAGCTCACCAGCTTTTTCCAGAGGGCTTGTGGGCTTAAAATATGGGTTTTGGAATATTAATTTTGGGCCCAGATTTTCCTGATCTGCTGCAGTAATGTTTTGGGGCCCACTTGTTAAAATTTGATTGATCGGATATTTTAAACACATTTTTTCACAGTATTTACATTATATCTGCGACCGTGAATGTCACTCGATCGGTAAATCCGGTCTAACTGCTATAGCCCGGTTAGACGGATTTGCGAACGTGACTTTCACGTTGATGTTTTGTTTTTGTTGTGATGTTGCGGATCGGTCGTGGGGGATAGCCTGGATGCAATGCTAGTACAGTTGTGGTTGTATTATGTACATTTGATATTGCGGGGCGAGCGTCCGACATGTGGACTGCCGTCACTGCCTGTTTGTATTATTATTTTGGGGCACGACCTGGTTGCGGTCGATGTACCCGTTGTATGTATATTTTACTTTCTGTACTAGGGTTACCCTGCGGAGGGGTGCACGGATAGCCGGGTTCTAGAGGGCAACAAGCCCGCATCTCATGGCATTGAGACGGAGGGGGCTTCACTCTAGGATTGGCGGGCTATTCGCCGCACTCGTAGGGGGTACAGGTTGACCCAGGAGGGGTGCCCAAGTTACCGGATTCCGTGAAGTGCCGGGTGGTCCATTCACGTCGCTGAAGGGGGCTGCCTCGCTTCAGGTTTTGGCGGGTAACTTGCCGCGCCCGTAGGGGTCTAGGTTTTCATTGCACAGGCTATCCACACGACCAGGGGAACGTCGGGTTTCAGCGGCTCTGTGAAACCCGGGGATCCCAGATATCTGTATTGTTTCTGTGATGCTGTTCATTTTCTGTGATGTTGCATTTTATTCACGCCTTGAGCGAAATATAATATATTGGTATATATATTAGTAGATGTTGTATATGTTTTACATCCGCGCTAGTCCAGTCCCCGCTCTGTCGTTAGTTAGCTAACCTAACGGGTAATGACGGGACCCAGTGGCGAATGCGGATGGCATATACGTACATCAGTATATTTTCGTTCTTTGTGGTGTGATCAATTGATGGGACTGCGTTGATTCGGATCAATGCAAGTTAAAAACAAACCTAATCTGATGTTGTTGGAACACTTTTTCAAAAAGCTGTTATTGCAAGGACGTTCACTTTTGTTTTGCATCGCGGTATTCATTTAGAATATCCTGCTCCTCAGTCGACGAGGCAAGGGCCGAGATCCCTTCACCGGGAGTGACCCCTTGGACAATAAGTTTGCGTCAGGGCATTAACTTCACTATAGACGATTACTTTTGCTTTGCACCGTGGTATTCAGTTGGAATATCCTGCACCTCATTCTACGGGGAAAGAGCCGAGATCCCTTCGCCGGGAGTGACCTCTTTAGCAATGGTTTTCGTCACTATATTTTCAAAAAGCTATCCATTCCTTCAACGATATCAAGTTCTTTACGTTAAAGGTTTTCGCCAGAAACCATTCGTAGCCCTCCGTCGTTTCATATGGGTGGTCAATAGTATTCAAGCTGTGTATGTTGGCCAAAGTCAAGGCACAGTGATTGGTAGCTATTGGGTATTCATATGCAGCATAGATAGATGCGTTGGTTTGGAACAGTCGTACTGCCATGTTGGCCAAAGTCAAGGGTATGTACGGGTGGATTCAAATTAACCTGGATAATGACGGGTAGAACTTGACATGTGACTTATGATATGTTGGCCAAAGTCAAGGTCATAAGAGCATGGGGCAGAAATCACATCGGGAGTTTCAAAAGAACTGAAACTTGCCAGATATGCGCATACCTTCTGGAGTGTGATGACGTGAGCGGATTCCGTCACGTTATCATGCGATGATAGTTGGATCCCGATTCCCACTGATGAGTTAGTTTACTCCTCGGGTGACCCCGACTAATTCTTCTTTCAGGTTTGGAGGAGAATTTGAGGTACAGTGGGAGGTTTCCAGATTAGATAAATTGGTAACCATTCTGATCTAGGTTAGAGTGCACGCTGAGTGTTTCTTTTCTCTCTCTCTTTGGCAGCGACCATTGACCCGACCCTAAGACTATGACTCAGTGACCAAGTTGACCGAACCTTCTCAACACCGGCTTTTGGATTGTCAGAGTTGCAAACCTCATTGCCACACCTACTTTTACCCTTTTTTCCAGGACACCCCGTATTACTACGAACGTCCACTTCCATTGGACAAAACCATCGTATGGTTAGATACGAACTCGAAGGAATTTATTCGAGGATGGTTTCAGGTTCTGGAGAAAACGGATAGGATTATTCAGTTGTGTTTTCCTTTTACCTTCTCTCAGGTTGCGAGTACTCCTTGGTTTAGGAGATAGTACACCTATTACGCAAATTGGATAGTCTTCTTCCAAACCTTAGGCTGGTGCCGACCGGTAGGGAATGAAGAAAACCAATTAGCATAACGATGGTGTACAGAAGGTATTAAGTTCAGACAAAGCAAGGGATTAGTAAGAGGGCAAAGTAAATTGCAACAGATATTCACGACCAAACCAAGTATTCCTTCGCCAATCCTAAAATCACCTTTGTATTTCTCCAGGACACTCCGTATCACTACGAAGATCCACAGTTTATTGGATACTCCATCGTATGGTTATATACGAACTCGAAAGGAACTTGTTCCAGTTCGGGGATGGATTCTGGTCCAGGAGAAATAGGAATAAGGTTTATTCAGGTGTCCTTTATCTTCACCTTCTCTCTCTTTGCGAGTGCTCCTGGGATTAGGACAGTACACCCATTATGCTTATTGGATAGTCTTCTTCCAAACCATAGACTGGTGCCGAACGGTAGGGAAGGAAGAAAACCATTTGGCCTAAAGGGGTGTGCAGAAGGTAATGACTAAAGACATATGAAGGGATTTGGAGAGGTGGCAAAGAACTATACGGTTACAGTTGTGAATCTGGAAGAGGCATTACTAGGAATACCAGAATACCCCATCGGAACATTTCAATGTTTCAGTTTCACTGTGTAATGTTAAAGGAAAACTAATTTCCCGATTAGATACTTACTCCAGGGTATGTATTTACCAGGTACGATTCTCACATCTGTATGGTTTTACAGATGATGAGTGGGAGTAAGTTATTGGGAATTGGGTGATTATCCTCATTATATCGGGATTCGTTGTAATCGGTGATATTTGAGGAAATCACCTGGGCTGTTTGCCGGTTGGCAAATATTTGGTTTTGAATATCCGCAGTTATGCACCAATTTCAAATTGATATATCTGTACGTCTATTTTCATAGAGTGAGATATACCTTTCTGAAATTATGTCTACGACATTTACCTATATCAGTGGATGGTTAGGTAAGGAGCATTAAACAGTGGTGTAATTCTTCTTAACCATAAGTACAGTTTTCAACCTACGACACACAGTGAATGAGTTATTAGACTCAAGGGACTTATACAGAGTATTGTATGTTGTCCAGGGTCCATCAGGACAGAGGGGTTGGTCCTCGTACTATATTCGGTTTACTTATGACTTCTCTAGTTTTTAGACAGGTGTTTCGTAGGAAACACAGGGTCCGAATTTTGAGAAGTTATAGGTATTTGAATAGAGTAGAGAACCAGGTGTAGCAAGTATCGGGATTCTTCAAAGAGATCGAAGATATAGATACTTGTGTATGGTATTAAGTTGATAGTAATGACTAAGAGAACTTGCTTCTCTTTCAGGTTACTCATAATTGGAAGCATTCCTAAGTTGAGTAACGCTGATCGGCCTCCTTCCATTTAGTTGACATGCACTGGAGACAGTTGCATGATTTGAATCTGGTTCAATTTAATCAGTGCCTCTGGTCCTATATGGGATATAGAACAGTTCATATCTTAACGATGTTAAGGTATGGGGAGTTGTCCGGCTTATGCTTAAAACCAGACACTGGACAACTCAAGGCACGTTTCTGTAATGGCTGTTTGTGGGTTGACCGAGGCTATGACGCGGGTTGACTTTCTACCATCCGGATGAACAATAGTAATATTGTTCCAGACTCGCCGCAGTTTTATTAAAAATGGATTTTTTTCAGAAAACAGTAGTGGGAGTATGGTAGAACTGGAAGTGATTCCAGAACCACAAACGATTACTGAAGATTTGATAAGGAACCTAAAGATTCAATCTGGATTGACATTCCATTGGCCACTCCGCAGATATGGTGGGTAACTTCAGGCACCCGAGAGGTACTCCGGTAGCCTCAAGGACGGTGACAGGGAAGTTCTTGTTTACCCACAATTACCATTGCTGTTGTTCCAGGTTGCGAGACCCGGCGGGAGGATGAGTATAGCGTCGTTCTAAACTAGCTTTAGAAGTGTACGTGTATATGACTCTGCCAGAGGGTTGTCGTAGTCAGTGGGAGCAGCGGAAGCATTGGTGGACAGGTAGCTTATGTCTATTTATAGACTAAAGCAGATGTAGCGGAGATAGATCATCTGTTTCTGACGTGACAGTCATAGGTTTGACTTCATCAGAATAGGGGATGGATCTGTTGAGAAGGTAGTAGGGTGTGATATCCTGGTATTTGGATGACATACACAGAGTAGGAAAAGAAACTCCTATACTACAGTCGGTTATACTTTGGTCGTCATACAGTGGTTTCTCCACAAAGGAAATGGATTTTATATCAGACATACTGGTTACTAGATCTATGGTTTTAGATCTAGATTTGGGTGGTTTCCCAATCAGGGTACTTAGACAGCATTCTAAGAGTATTTAGAATGAACGACTCCTGGCACGGTAATGTACCTGCAGATGATGGAGTCACCCTCTCTAAAGGTGTCTTATAGACTAAAGGGGAGAGGGATGTGCATGATTGACAGATCACTTGCTTAGGCAATTGAGTCAATCATGAGATGTCAAGTACCACACCAGATGTTGTTCTTGCACTAGATGCAATAAGTTGACACTGATCCAATCCTGGAGAAACAGTCGGAAGCAGTTTTAGAACATAAGTGGATGTTCTAGGGATATGATAACGACAGCCTCATTCGGGAGACAGTTATCATTCCAGGCTTCCAAGGTGACCTGGACGACAAGGAGGTTGTCAGAGTTATAGTTTTTCCTTCTGATGAGGGGCAGTATTTTGGACAGGTGGTCCAAGGCAATACTGAGGGTGACATGGCGCAGGATACTGATTAAGTTCAGTTGACGATACAGTCTAAGAAGTTTGGATTTGGAGTTCATTTATGAGCTATGTCCCATCAGACATCCAGACACATTCTAAGACAGGTATTGCTCATTTCGGGAGATGGGTTTCTCCGCGAACTTGAGATATAGAGAGACATAGAAAGAAACAACAAAGCGGATCCACTCACTGAGGCTATTCCTCGAACGCAATAGTCTCGCAAACGAGCTTTGTGAGACTGACTAGTAGAGGAGTTGGGTGTTCGGTATCACACGGGCTGTGAGTATGCGACATCGCAATAATTAGCCTTGAGTGCAAGTGGGAGATTGTTGGAGATAGTGCCCTCAGAGTCAATTATTAGGTCACAGGTATGTGATTGCAATGATTGATGGAGGACCTATCCCGGTAGGACAGTCTTACTCGAGATGATAGTATGCTATCTGGTTTACCTTTATCATCGTGTACTGTTTTAGGTGACCTGACAAGTCGCTATTACACGTTGATAGAGCCCCTAGGATTCTTGCTTGACCACCAGCAGTATGAGGGCGATCATATAAGTGGGAGCTGGGGGTCTATAAGCATATCCTTAAATGGTCCCTAGTCGTGTGAGTTTCGAGACAGGGCATCGATACTCCAGAGTAGACTAGTGTATACAGTCGAGACCCCGACGAGGGGCGGTGGCCGGTCTCACAAGCCACTGGTGTCAGTTGGATCACCTAAGATGTATACAGGTGCTCATTGGGTTATGAGTACACCGGACAGGACTCGCCGGGAACATGCTAGTTGGTCATATACCAGACGTCAGATGGCAGTTCCCTGGTGACATGTGTGCAGGTTAGTTCATCGACCTGGGGATCGTCATTTGTCTCGTGTGAGTTCCCATTGTACTTTGATTACTACCCTACCACGGCTCAAAGGAGTCGTGCAAACAGGTTTTAGTTGGGTGCAGTCCCGAGCCACATGGAGGCAGTGAGCGTATCTTCAGGGGTTCGTCTCTCCCGGTATTGGGGGTGAGGTCGTGCTGTGTCTAGGAGAGCCATTACACGAAGCCCTCGGCCGAGGCAAGGAGATTTACTGGTAGGTATTCCAGTAGTATCTCAGGGTGTTCTGGGCTACACTCCGACACGACTTGTACCGCTTTTGGGGGTCTGACTTTTACCAACCCCCTAGGCCCGCCATGCGATGCTCATAGACGAACGGACCGGACTGTACGGATATTGTCACTGACAGGCTCAGTAGGGAGTCAGGCTGAGTTCGCTCACAGACGTCCCTTTTAGTCAATACCTGGTAGCCCGTTACGTATTGGCTTATACCTCTGACGTGCTAGTGGTTAAATCCACAACCAAGGTGTTGATGAGTCTTTAGAGTCCCCCACATTCAGTTACTCAGCTTTCGGGCGAAAGGTTGTAGAGGCCGTATGGAGATATGGCAGGGTCCGATCAGATACGTGCGGTATTGCACGGATCAGGATCAGACAGTTTGTACTATAGGCCATATGGTTATATGGCAGGGTTCGATCGGATACGTGCGGTATTGCACGGATCAGGATCGAACGGATATTACTAGCCGGTTTTGGTATAAGCCGGATCCTAGTATAGTACAGTGTAGACTTTGTCTCATTGCATTTGTATTTCGGTCGGAATACAAATGCGGGTGTGTATGCACAGTATCGGGGTTTTCCTGTAATTTATTACGGGACCAGTTTTCTGGAGTTGCCAGTTTGCTTTCCGTTTCGGCCAATTTCTATTGTTCCGTTCATTGGCCGAAGATTAGTGGAGGAGGGTTTATTTGCATTGTTGCAAATAGGCATTAGTGGAGGGGGTTCTTTGCATCTTGTTGCATCATGATGGCTTTCATGATGTGCACCATCCTTTGACTTGATTTCTTCATGATGGCATGACTTTTTGAGTCATCATGGTTCATGATGGTTGGACTTTGTGAGGTGATGATGGTGGTGTTGAGTGTTGAGTTTGCCTTGTGATCATTCCCTTTTGCATGATAGACTTTCCTCTCTCTCTCTCTTGTTTTTGATATGAGAATGACTCTCTCATTTTTGGCAACCATCTCATTCTTCCCCTCCCCTCTCTAGCATGGCCGGCCACTTCACAAGTGGGCTGTCCAAAATCTTGGGTGGGTTATTTTTGGTTCATATCATGCTTCAAAATACCCCAAACTCCTTCACATTTGTTCTTGCTTCATTCCTCCACCAAATGGCAATTCCACAACCCCAAAGTGAGACTTGAGGACTACATATTCTACAGCGAATCTTGGGCACGTCGAGTAGCCGGCTTCGTGCCCGAGTTGCCTCGGCATTGAGGTGGGAGCCCGTAAAAGAAGTAGGCGATGTGGTGCACTTCCGGCGACGAGGAGGAGACGGGACATTCCGCAGGAGATCGGGACTATGACGTGAAGACCGGAGGACTTGGATCGTCGGTATATCTCTATTCCCTTTCTTGTAGATAGCTAGGACTAATTAATGGTTCGATCCGGGTATTAGTGCGCGGCGGTTTGCCAGTTCAAGAAAATTTAAAGTTTATCACCGCTTCCGCATTTGGCCGTCGGATTGACGGCCGGGGCGCCGCCGTGCACTTACATTGATGTCGTGCCTTTGTAAACATTCCAATTATTTTTTTATTTGCTGTTTTCCTCAATGTAGGCATTTTCTGAAGTATGAATAGCAAGCCTTTTCATTTCTATGTGTTTATTTTATACATCAAACTTTTTCGCACATGCATGAATGGGTATGCCTTGAATACTTAACTGAATGCGAATCAAATATTCTCCTAACTGTCGCTTTCTTCTCTTTTTCTTTGTTGCCGGTCTGTTACTTTTAGCAAGTGTATCCAGTAGATGATAGAGAGAGCATTCCATCTTGAACTCTTTGAGAGGTAGCGATGGCTTAGAAAGTAGGTTCAGATCTGCTGCCTAAGACTTTTCAATTTCATGAGTCATGAGGGTCTCATGAAGACTTTTCTCCCTACGAGTCTAGAGGATCTCGTAGGTGTGTTTTCTCCTTAGGAATCGTGAGGATTCCTAAGCGTGTTTTATCTTGTAAGTCATAAGGATCTTACAAGAGAGTTTTCTTCCTTACGGGTCGAGAGGACCTGTAAGTGATTGATGGTGTTGCCATTATCCGCACTTCGCAGAGTCAGGAGTTGCTCTGGGCATTTCCCACGGGGTCAAAATTGACTTTAACCGTGTTCCACAGGACCAGGAATTTGCTCTGGATGCTTCCCACGGGGTCATAGCCGTGTTCCGCGGGGACCAGGCTCCGCTCTGGACGTTTCCCATGGGGTCAGGATTGACATAAGCCGCGTTCCACGTGACCAGGAATTTTGCTCTGGATGCTTCCCACGGGGTCATAGCCGTATTCTGCGAGGACCAGGCTCCGCTTTAGACGTTTTCCACGGGGTCAGGATGACATAAGCCGCGTTCGACGTGACCAGGAATTTTTCTTTGGATGCTTTTCACGGGGTCATAGCCGTGTTCTGCGAGGACCAGGCTCCGCTCTGGACGTTTCCCACGGGGTCAGGATTGACATAAACCGCGTTCTACGTGACCAGGAATTTTGCTCTGGATGCTTCCCACGAGGTCATAGCCATGTTCTACGAGGACCAGGCTCCACTCTGGATGCTTCCCACGGGGTCATAGCCGTGTTCCGCGAGGTCCAGGATCCGCTCTGGACGTTTCCCACGGGGTCAGGACTGACATAAGCCGCGTTCCATGTGACCAGGAATTTTGCTCTGGATGCTTCCCACGGGGTCATAGCCGTGTTCTGCGAGGACCAGGCTCCGCTCTGGACGTTTCCCATGAGGTCAGAATTGACATAAGCCGCGTTCCACGTGACCAGGAATTTTGCTCTGGATGCTTTCCACAGGGTTATAGCCGTGTTCTACGAGGACCAGGCTCCGCTCTGGACGTTTCCCACGGGGTCAGGTTTGACATAAGCCGCGTTCCACGTGACCAGGAATTTGCTCTGGATGCTTCCCACGGGGTCATAGCCGTGTACTCCGAGGACCAGACTCCGCTCTGGATACTTCCCACGGGGTCATAGCCGTGTTCTGCGAGGACCAGGATCTGCTCTGGACGTTTCCCACGGGGTCAGGATTGACATAAGCCGCGTTCCACGTAACCAGGAATTTGCTCAGGATGCTTCCTACGGGGTCATAGCCGTGTTCTGCGAGGACCAGGCTCCACTCTGGATGCTTTCCACGGGGTCATAGCCGTGTTCTGCGAGGACCAGGATCCGCTCTGGACGTTTCCCACGGGGTCAGGATTGACATAAGCCGTGTTCCACGTGACCAGGAAGGGTTGACTTTATCCGTATTTCATGGATTCTGGGTTTTGACTCTCGGTCATTTGCGCACCGCCGAGTCATGTAACTGGGAATTGCCGCGGTTCCGCTTTGCTTGATATTGCGTCTGTTGTAATGAGACGCATGTTGAGATGATCTCCAGACTGTCTGTGAACCGTTGAGATTTGGCTTCTTCTTCTGATGGAGCCTAAGGAGGGAAGGTGTGATTCCTTATTCGTTTGCGCCCCTGGATTGTATTCAGGGATTGATGTGATATCACCTGTAGAGCATAAATTTTATATTATTTTTTTTATTTCTTTCCACGATGCTTTATCATTTCAGCTTTTATATCGCGAAGGTCGCGATTGCCCAATCATTTCAGCTATTTTTCGCGGTGCCCAATCATTTCGGCTATTTGTTTTATTTTTACTCGCTGCTTTTTATTGCGAGTTGCCCAATCATTTCGGCTATTTTGCATCCATATATTTTTACTTGCTGATTTTGTTTGCAAGTTGCCCCATCATTTCGGCTATTTTGTATGCATGTGTGGCTCATTGGCTTTTCGCAGCAAGCTTGGAATTAGACACTGATTTCAGGATCAGCACCGCTACAACTGGGATATTGCCAAGAGCGAATCATCATTTGCCTCTGTCGAAGTCGAACAAAGGTGGCTTAACGAACAGGGTTAGGATCCTGTCGACTAAGGCTTTTGACTTCATGAGCCATAAGGGTCTCATAAGGTATTTCTCCCTGCGAGTTGTGAGGATCTCGTAGGTGCGTTTTCTCCTTAGGAATCGTGAGGACTCCTAAGTGTAAGGCTTCTCGTAAGTCATAAGGATCTTACAAGAGTATTTTCTCCTTCTAAGTCGAGAGGACTTACAAGGGTTGTTCACCGTGTAGACATATCCCTAATCATGAATGGGACTTTGTTAGGGAAATGTTTATTCGCGCCCGTGGATTGTATACAAGGGTCAGCATTGAGCCGCTTGTAGGGCAACATTGGAGGTTGTGGTAGCCGCTTAAGAAAAAGTTCAGATCCCCGTAGCTTAAGACTTTTGAATCTTATGAGCCATGAGGGTCTCATAAGAGGGTTCTCTTTACGAGTCGTGAGGATCTCGTAAGTGTAATTTCTCCTTAGGAATCGTGGGGATCCCTAAGTGTGTTGCTCCCTTGTGAGTCGTAAGGATCTCACGCTGGTGGTTTCTCCTCACAAGGTCGAGAAGACCTTGCAAGTGTCTTTTAACGAGGTTGCGCCCTTTCGGGTTTTCATAAAAACTCGCCGACAGCCCTGCTGTTTTTACTCACGGAGCCCTTTCGGATTTTCATCCGTACCCATTTTGCTTATGGACATACCGTTTTCTTTTTCTTTCTTTTTTTTATTCTTTTTTTTGTGTCAGCCTTGGGACGCTGCAGTCTACAGTAGTTTATCGACGTCTCGGTTAACAGCTAGTTTTAGGACATAGTGGTCCATTGTTAGTTTAAGAACGTCTCGGTCCAACGCCAGTTTTAGGACATAGTGGTCCATCGTAAGAACGTTTCGGTCCGTTGTTAGTTTTAGGACATTTCGGTCCGTTGTTAGTTTAAGAACGTTTCGGTCCGTTGTTAGTTTTAGGACATTTCGGTCCGTTAAACGGCTACTACTTATAGAGTTTGGGCTTAGGAAGATAGCGAGTGGACATAGGCGTCGTCATCTATCGTTGACCTAGGCCGTGACTTGTCAGGCGTAGTATTTCTTTAGGAAGCGACCGTTTATTGGCCTGAAAGGTCTTTCACCATGCATGTCCATGAGTAGGTAAGCTCCACCCTGGTAAACTTTGTCTATGATATACGGGCCTTCATAGTTCGGCTCAAATTTCCCCCGCTTGGCGCGATTGGGGATCATAGGTCTTTTAACCACCAGCACGAGTTCACCTTGGCAGAACGTTCTTGGCCTAGTCAATTTTTCATATAAGCGCGTCATCTTTGCTTTATAAGCCTCCAAACTCTGTTGCGCCACGAGCCGGTTTTCATCAAAGGCATCAAGCTCCTCAAGCCGAAGGTAGGCATTCTCTTCATCTGTTAGCTCGTAGTGAACCGCCACTCGTAGAGAGGGTAACTCTATCTCAAGGGGGAGTACCGCTTCAGTGCCGAATACCAATGCGTACGGCGTTGTGTTCGTGGCTGTTTTGAACGTAGTTCGATATGCCCAGAGATCTCCATGCAGTCTCTCGTGCCAGTCCTTCTTATTTCGAGACACCGTCTTTTTCACGATCTTTGTCAAGGTCTTGTTAAAAGCCTCGGCTAGACCGTTAGCTCGAGGATTATAGACTGAAGAATATCTCCAGTCTATATTATGTTGTTGTGCGAAGCGGCTGATCTTGTGGCTTCTATAGGCTGGTCCGTTATCGGAGATAATCCATCACGGAGTGCCAAACCGATAAATGACGTGTGTCTTGAAGAAATGGAGGATATTCTCCGTCTTCACTTCCCTTAGCGGTACTGCTTCTGCCTATTTGGAGAAGTAATCAGTTGTCGCCAAAATGAATCGATGTCCTCTGGATGATGCCGGTTCGATGAGGCCAATTATGTCAGTCCTCCACATTTTGAACGGCCAGTTAGCCACCGTTGGATGTAGTAGATTTGGATGCTGATGGATGAAGTCCCCATGAATCTGGCATAAGTGGCACTGCTTCGCCTATTCAAGGCAATATTGGATCATCGAGGGCCAATAGTAGCCCATCCTTTTGATCTTCAGTTTCATCTTCGGCCTGGCTTGATGAGAACCGCAGAGTCCGTCGTAAGTTTCTTGGACGACTCTCTTTACTTCTTCAGGTCCCAGGCATCTTAGCCATAGAGAATCAAATGATCTCTTATACAGAGTATCATTGACGAAGGTGAAAGACAGAGCTCGTTTCATAAGCTGATGTCTTGAGGACGCATCTTTAGGTGTTCGACGGGATTTGAAGTAGTCTATAAAGACTTCTCTCCAATCCATAGCCTTTTCCTGGTCCTTTATTTGTAGGGCCATTTGCTCGGTCGCTCCTTTTTCTTCGGATGACTCCGGAGATATTTCTGCTGGTGCGAGAACCCGACGGCTTTGCACAACAATCCTCACGTCATCGAGGTTCTCGTCGTCCAATTCTTTAGCGAGCTTAGTTAATTCATCCGCCTTGTTATTTTCCGTACGCGGTATACTTTCCAGGGTGTAGGAAGAAATTTGAGTTAGCAGTTGTTGCACTTTATCGCCGTACTTCACCAACTCAGGCTTGCAAGTCTGATAGTCGCCATTTACTTGACTAACGACCAGCTGGGAGTCTCCGTATATGAGGAGGTTTTCAATTCCCATGTCGATGGCGATCTCAAGACCTGCTATCAAAGCTTCATATTCGGTTTCGTTGTTCGTCCTCGGCTCTGTTAAGGAGAAGGCAAAGCGCATTATCCCTCCTTGTGGAGTCACGAAGATGAGACCTACCCCTGATTTGATTATGGGGATGCTTTGTTTGCGCCTCTTCATGGAAGATGTTCCATCAAAATAGAGTTCCCATCGGGTATCATTTTCCTTTTTCTCCCCGGTGAATGTGTCAAACGCGTGTTCGTCTGGCAATTCGCAGTTCAAAGGAGAATCGGCGGGTATCGGGTGCTCAACGAAGAAGTCGGCGATGGCCTGGCCTTTCACTGCCTTAAGAGATCGATAAGTTATCGAGAATTCCATCAAGAGCAGGGCCCATTTAGCGAGACGTCCCGTTAATACGGCTTTCGACATCAAATACTTGAGAGGATCCACTTTTGATATGAGACGGACCTCATGCGCCAACGCGTAGTGTCTGAGCTTCGTTATCGCGAAGATCAACGCCAGGCAGTGTTTTTCGATGGGAGAATAATTGCTTTCTGCCCCCAGTAGAACTCGACTCAAATAATAAAGGGCTATTTCTTTCCCTTGATCATTCTCTTGTGCCCACAACGCGCCTAAAGAACCTTCGAGGGCTGTTGTGTACAGGACGAGAGGTTTTCCTTTAACGGGAGCGGCCAGTACTGGCGGATTCTGCAGGTATTGCTTGGTTTCGTCCAGCGCACTTTGGCATTTGTGATCCCAGACGAAAAGAGTCCCTTTCTTCATTAGGTGACTGTAAGGGCGGCACTTGCTGGAGAGATTGGCTATAAATCGCCGGATATATGCGAGCTTTCCTTGGAGAGATCGCAGCTGCTTAAGAGTCTTTGGCGGGGGCATTTCCATGATCGCCTTGATCTTTGACGGGTCTATCTCGATGCCTCGGTGTCGGACGATGAATCCCAGAAACTTACCTGAAGAAACTCCGAATGCGCACTTGAGAGAGTTCATCTTCAAGTTGTATTTCCGAAGGCGTTGAAACACGATCTTCAGATGCTCTAAATGTTCCTCGTATGATTTGATTTTAACTACGAGGTCGACGATATAGCATTCGACGATTTCATGTATGAGGCCGTCGAAAATCTTCGTCATGGCCCTCTGATAGGTGGCACTGGCGTTCTTTAAACCGAAAGGTATCACCTTGTAGCAGAATATGCCCAAAGGAGTCCGGAAAGTGGTATGCTTCTGATCTTCGGGATGCATCTTTATCTAATTGTACCCTGATGATCCGTCCATGAAGGAGAAAACTTGATGAGTGGACGTATTTTCTATCATCAGCTCGGTAACTGGCACTGGGAAGTCGTCTTTTGGGTAGGCTTTGTTGAGATCCTGAAAGTCCACACATATGCGCACCGTCCCATTCTTCTTCATCACCGGAACGATGTTGGCGATCCAGTCAGGATATTGAACCTCTTGGATGAAGCCGGAGTCGATTAGCTTCTTGACCTCGGCATTGATGCTTATCTCAAGCTTGAGCCGCATTCTTCTCGGTGCTTGTTTGATCGACTTGATGTCCGGGGATATTGCCAATTTGTGTACAGCAATCTCCGGATCTAGTCCTGGCATCTCGGAATAGTTCCATGCGAAGCAATCTTTATGCTGCATGAGCACGTCTTTTAGCGTAGCCACCCTTTCTTCAGACAACAGCTCACTGACAAACGTCGGCCACGGGTCACTTGCCGTCCCCAAATCAATTTTCTTGAGGTTATCTGCAGTAGTATGTATTCCATCTTCCAGCTCTTTTGGCGCCGGTGGAAACTCTGAGATTACCTCGTCATCATCATTTTTGAAGCACCAGGGGAGTTCATCCATATCCTCGGGTTCTTCTTCCGATAGCGTTATCACGTGACAGGTACGAGATCGCTTCCAAGACCGATATTGATCCGGTTCTACTCTCGTGGCTTTAGGTTCATGCTTCTGCGGCGGGGTTACCCTCCAGCTACTGGATAGAGCAAACCTGTCTTGCCGATACTGGTCTTCTACCCGGTCTTTAAATGTGAAGCAGTTTTCTAGAGGATGTCCTATTACCCTGTGATAGGAGCAATAGTCCGGGTGAGAGACTTCGCCTGCTTGCTCAGGGTGCTTGGACTCCGGTAGGGTAATCATTTGATGTTTTATGGCAAGATCAAGTATCTTTTGTGTCTTGTCCTTGGGAAAAGAGTATGCTCAACCCATCTTCTTTATAAGAGACGAATCCGAATTGCTCGCTTCCCAATCGTGTGGTTTCTTGGTCCCGCTTTGTCGCTGTCGAACTCCTTTCCCGGTCTTTAATTTATTTTTGCCTCTGCGTCGGGCCTTTTGTATGACGGGTTGACAAGGAAGAGCATTTTCATTTTTCGTAGCCTGTTGAAGGAGGCATTGCGTCCTGGCTTTCTCGTAGATGGCCATTTCGCAATTATGATCGTCTCGAACCTTTTGACCCTCTTCTCTTATAAGCCTATCCATCTGTTCTTCAAACGACGGACTTGGCATTTTCACGGCAATAGCTCATTCTGGTTTAGGATTAGCATCTTCCCACAGAGCATCTCCTTCTTCATCAAAGTCATGTATGACGTAGCAGTCGCGGAATAGCTCCTGTTTCTTGGATTGAACATATCCAAGCCCAATCGTTTCCATTCTCCCATTGGGCAACTTTCGTTGAGTTCCGGGAACGTTCCAGATCCTGTTATAAAACCATGCTTGTCGCGCAGTTTGCTTAAGGGGTACACCTTGGCCTTTCAAGAGTCTTCTTAGCCCGTCTGTGTAATATCTGGGCAAACGGATGGGCTGGAACCTGTCAAGTGTAGAATCCGCACTATGCCAAATTTCTTTCTCCACTTTGGTTTTCTCGGATCGGTAGAATAAGATCGCCTTTTCACCTTTTCGCCTGGGAGGAACGTAGAATGTCTGCAGTTTTTCCACACTGTAGGTATCAAGCGCGTCTAGCTCTTTATGATGTTTTGGCGGAACCATGGCAACTTGCAAACTTTGATATTCATCAGCGAAAGCTTGTATTGATGGCCGAGCAGAGAATACGGCATTGACCTCATCTTCCGAGTCGCTGCCGAAGATCAATATAGGAGTGGATGGTCTCGGCTTGTTGCACTGGGGTGGACCTGAATAATTTATTTCTTCTTCCTCCTCAGTATCACTCTCGAAGACCGGAATGGTAGTGATAGCTTTGTTCTTCGGTCTGCGAGATCTTTCCGTGTCCTCAAAATCTGGTAAGAAGTATTTTACATCTTCGTATTTTCGGACTTCGTTCACGGAGAATGGGTTCAGCTCCCCTGTTACGGTATACTCGAGACCATCCTTGAAATACTTCATGCACTGGTGTTGTGTAGAAGGGATGATGTTGTACTCGTGTAACCAAGGCCTACCGAGCAAAGCATTGTAGCATGTATTTGCGTCAATGACATGAAACTTAATGTCCGTGACGAGCAGCCCAAATCACAGCATCAGTATCACAGACCCGAGCGTCCGTGATGACTGGAGTCGAACCCGGAGATAGTGATCTTATCCCGAGCGAGATGTTGAACGCTCATGCATATCTCCTTCAATACTCTTACATTAAGGAGATTGACGGAGGACCCATTGTCGACCAGGATTTTACATATCTTGATGTCATGACAGTATCCGGAGACATATAGGGGACGGTTATGCTCACACGTCCCGAGGAGAAGATCTTCATCGCCGAAGGTGACATCGGCTATATGCACTTCTTCCAACTCGTCCTTCATCTTTTCTTCGGCGAGAAAAGCTTGGAATTGCTCTTGCTCTTGTAGTGCCTTGATCAATGAATCTCTCGTCTCTTTGGATAGTAGAAGGGTATCAAGAATGCTTAGCTGTGAAGGTAGCTTTCTCAAGTGTGCCAGAATATTGTAGTCCGCCTTACTTTTCTTTGGCGGATCCTTGGCTGTCAGCTCTTTAACGACTTGGTCATCTAGGGCGATATTCTCAGGGACTTTTTCTTTCCCCTTAACTTTTCTATTCGACCCACTGTTCGCGGGCCCGAAATTCTTTTCGGGCAGCGTACGATTGCGCAGCTGAATATTTTTACAGGTCTTCGGTTCTTCCTCTTTTCCTGAGGTGGATTCTTTAAAGAGAGGGCCAAGAGTCATTTCTACATCAGAGTCGCTTCCGAAGGTGAGAACTTGCGATGCCCCAGCGTTGACTATGTGACAGTTGCCGGTAGTTCTTTTACGCTCCTCGATCGCATTTCTTTGCTCTCGACGAGTTTTGCGTTTCATTCGCTTGAAATGTTGCCGGTGAGCAACATATCCCTGCCACCATCTTTTAAAAGCATTGTACTCTTCAGTGGGGTGCACAATCTTTCGATGATATAAGTAGTAGTTAGGATCTGTTTCCGCTTCACCAAGAGTGTTAGCTTTTGAGGTTGGCAGCTTCATTCCTATTGATATGGCTTTGGCGAACCTCTTTCTCATCTTGAACCTGCTTTTATTTGCGGCGGATGTACTTTGATCTGGCGGGGGTGTTTCAACCCTTTCGTCCAGTCGCCGGCGTTTGGTTTTTTCAAATATATCCATCTCACGCTCTCGAGCAGCTTTTCTTTTAGGAAGAGCCTCATCCAGGAATGGATCAATCATTTCGTCTTATGGCCCTAGAAGTTCCAGTTCAGGAGTTGCCCCCAGTTTCTTTGTGTAAGGAGCTTCTTCATCGTCTATCGACGAGTGAGAGATCACATGGCAACTTGCCACATAATCCTCAGATTCATCCGACGAGTCTTCTCCATTGTCGTCATCTCCGTCCTCAAGGACGTGGCTGAGAAACTCTTGAAGTGTGACTGGAGTCCGCACTTTTTGATTATATTCTTCCAATGCGTCAATCTGTTTTTGCAGGTCCGTACGCTTGTCACCAGGCTTCGCGGGCTTCTTGGAGTTCTTTTTCTTTTTCGAAGACTTTGACGGCTGGGTGTGGGTGCTTTGACTATCACCACCAATTTTTGGAGCTGGGCGCGGCTTCAGCATTCCCTCGATAATCTCGAGTTCCAGCGGATTCTTCCACCTGATTGCCGGGCACGTTTGGAGATCCTTCAGCATTCTTTTAGTTTTGACTGAAAGAGCGACCTCCCATGGAGTTTCTTCTACGAAAGAGCATGATGCCCCTGGTGTGTCCGTCTTCTTGGGAGCGTGTGGCTGTAGTGGGTTCACCTTCTAATTATCGGACAGGGCAAATTTGCCCTATTGGTATTGCTCTTCGATCCAGCCTTTGAAAACGAAGCAATCTTCAATTGTATAGCTTACCGTTTGATGGTAGGGGCAATAATTGGGACTATTAGCCTCGCCGGGTTGCGACGGTCGTTTTGGATTCGGCAGATTGATGAGCCTGTTGCGCACCGCTAGCTCGAACAATCTTTTCGTCTTGTCCCGGGGAAATAAATAAAGATGCTTCATTTTCTCATTATAGTATCGTCGTCTCTCGTCCAGTTGATCCGTTATTTTTGGGCCACTGGGCTGCTATTGAGTATTTGCAATGAATGTCGCCTTCCCCTTACCTTTTTCGTTCCGCGGCTCCGGCTTTGAAGGAGACGGTCTGTGACCCATCTGGTCCATTTGGGCCAGTTTGTCAATCAAGGCCTGGGACGTGGTCGGCTTGAAGAACATCATAAATTGCGAGATGGTCACTTGAGGGTCAATAGTGCCCACGAACATGCCTACTGCCGGCGCTTCCTCGATATGCTGCTCACATTTTGACCACAAATTCCGCCATCTTATTGCGTACTGCACCCACGTTTCACCTGGCTTCACCCTGGCATTGATCAATGCCGTTATTGGGGTGCGTTCACTAGCACTCGCGAATCTCTACGTAAACAACAGTTCCATCTCCGCAAGTGTCTTGACAGAGTCGTTTGGAAGTTCAGAATACTACTCGAATGCCGTCTCCGAAAAGCTACCAACAAACTGGCGGAGCAGAAGTTTATCATCGCCCCCGGTGTTGCCGCACAAGGCTCTGAATTGAGCGACATGCTGATGTGGATTCCCCGTCCCTTTATATACATGAAATTTAGGGATCATATATCTCGGCGGGTACCTTATTTGGTCATACCAGCCTGGATATAGTCGTCCAGTCTTAAAGACCTACCTAGCCGCTTCATTCGCCTGGTGAGCTCGTATTCGCTGAGCGATGTAGTCGTCCAAGGCGGCCTTAGAGATTGTCTCTTCTTTGGCTGCTGAAAGAGCCGGAGGCGGGTTCGATGTCTCCCCTCTGTCATCTTCAATGATAATCAGAGGGTCTTCAGCTGGAGGTTCCGGCTGTAACATCATCCCAGCCATGTCTTGGAACAAGAAAGCCATTCGTTTTATGTTGGCTGCCTGTTCCGCAGCCTCTTTTTTTCCTCTCGAGCATTTTTCGGAGGAACTCGGTATCAGTTTCTTGTTCCCGACGCTGCTCTGAGGTCTCTGGATTTTCTTTTGACCCAGTAAGTGCGGACATTGCAGTCAGCATCTACTAAAATTTCTGTTGCTGTTGTTCCTGAGCCCTCGTTATCGTTCGGGTAAGCGGTCGATGACCCGTAGAAGCACGGCTCTCCTCTTTTCCGGAAACCATATAAACAGTATGCACCATCATGCCCCCAGACATGGGGCGTTTAGATTCAACGTCCTTGCGATTTGCCGCGGTCACAGGGGCTTTCTCTGGCCTCCTTCTTTTTTGAGCGGTTGACGTTGAGGGAGCCGTTGCGGCGAGCACCCAGACGGATGATGTCTTTTATGGTACCACGAGACGGCTCTTTTCTTGCTGAGCTTTGAGCTTCTTTGGTCGACGAGAGTAGTCTTGGTCAATCACCAATTCCTGGACCTGTCGCCAGACTTTGTAAATTTTGGAAGAAAGCCGCTGAGGGGGCTGTTCTGGCTTCGCCTTCGGTGCATTCTCCACGGGTGGAGGAGATCTTTTCAGCACTGCAGTAGGAGAGTTCCTGCGCACCTTGTTAAGCAGTTCAAACCTGTTCCCGGTTGGAACAGCAGCAACGATCTCCACCGTTGGAGCTGGTGGAGTAAATCCAGAAGGAGAGATGCCCCCAGCCTACCTTACTCGGCGCCAGTGACGATGGCGAGCATGTCGCGCAGATGGTGTTGGTTCAGCTATGGGGATGGCTTTGTCATGCCCCCTGTTCTGGCCAAGCATTGCTGGTACCAGCCTCTTGAAGACCGACGTCCGTTGAGCAGCAGTATCCAATCTGTCAAAGATAGACCTTTGATCAGGAATGGGAGCCGGAGTGGCCAGCCTTATAAAGACTGATCCTTTGACGGGAGAAGCTTCTTTAGTGACCTCGAGAGCAGGAATGACTATCCGTTTTAGGATGGCCGCTTCAGGTATCATGGGCTTCTTGACGGGCCCATTGGAGTTCAAGCTCAGCCTATCGAAGACTGATGCTGTCGGCTTGGCATTGGATGACCCGTTGAGATGGGTCATGGTGGTAGTGAGCCGATCAAAGACCGGCTTCTTCTGCGCTTCTTGCGGCAGGGGGATGATAACGTTCACTGGTAGGAGCATGGTAATGAAGAACAACCCGGTAGTAGCCTGCATTACCTACTCTACCGGCATAGCGAAGATGGAGGCCGCTTGGGGCCCGTAAGTTATACCCCCAGATTGGGCGGAACGGGAGTTGCAGTTGAAGCCGGAACATTTTGTGCAGGTAGACGCCATTGATCTTTCGTTTTCTGCACCGAGCAAGTCACCAAATCTTAGTACCTCGAACCCAAGGTCAACCATAGCAAACCGCGATTAGCTCGCGAATACGACACACGAAGTGTGGAGTGGAAAGAGCAAAAGGTCCCACCGGGCGTGCCAGAATCTGTTCCCCGCCGAAAGACACGACCGGGACGTTGGGACGTCAGTCCTGAAATTCGAGGGCAAATGCTAATTTGTGCTATCCGTCCACCTCCCCGAAGATGCCAAGTTGATTTATGACACCATGTATCGAAGGTTTAAACGGATGCGGCCGATATAGCAGACTTCGTCAGATCCCCCCTCGTTGAGGGGTTTTTGATTGTGGGGACGCTCTTCCCTGCAGGCGCAAGCCCCTGCAGTTAATTACGCTACCGTATCGCGGTAACCACTTTCTCCTTCTCCAGATGGTCACTTCGTGTCGTGTGTGTTTATTTTGTTTTTGGCTGCCCGTGGATTGTATACGGAGACTAATTTGTGTTGTCGCCCGTAGGGCGTGGATTAGTCCAAATCCGTATTTTCTTAGATTTGGGTTTGGGGTTGGGTTTAAGGATACGTTAGTCTCATTTGATACTAAGATCAACTTAAACGTTTGTTAAGGATACATTAGTCTAATTTCAGACTAAGATCAACTTAACGGGATCGTTTAAATCCAACAAAAGAGCAATTGGGCTCTATTGTTTAGTTTAGGGACATTGCGATCGATTAGTTTAAGGACATTACCGTCCAATGTTAGTTTAAGTACATCTCGGTCCAGGTTAAGGACATCATAGTCCGTGAGTTTAAAGACCTCACAGTCAAGATTAAAGACATCATAGTCCGTGAGTTTAAAGACCTCACAGTCAAGGTTAAGGACATCATAGTCCGTTGGTTTTAAAGGACCCCACAGTCCGTAGAATGTTTGGTTGTTGGGACCCATCACCTCTCTGAAAACGTTGAAGGATTACAACGACAAATGTCAGAGGAGTAAAGAGATGTACCCTCGAACCGACGTAAGTTGGTTGAAAGATCTGTAGTCCAATTTGGGGCTAAGATCTGTTAAAATATTTATGAGGAGATGGGCTCAATTAATATAAGTTGAGGACTTATTGCCAATATTGGGCTAAGTCCAATCAGGTTAAAATGCTTAATATTTTATTTTGGACTGTTGAGCCTTTATTTGGGCTTGGCCCTTTTAACCATGCTGAGCATTGATTTATATCTTGACAATGTTTCTGTCTTTTATTGAATGCTGAGCATTCATCAGAGCTCTGGGCTTATTAAAGAACAATTTATGTTCTGTCAGCGCGACATGTGGCGCGCTAGGCGCTTTGCGCCAGTCAGAAAACGCAGTGCACTTCTGCCACGTGGCGCACATGTAAGGGACACGTGTCGCACTTGGCGCTAGGCGCCAGATGATGAGCGCATGATACCAGTTTATGAGCGCTGGGCGCTAATCCATGAGCCCATTGCGCTTTCACTTTAGTGGCGCACACGTGAGTGACACGTAGTGCGCTTGGCGCTGAGCGCCAGCACATGAGTGCAGTGCGCTATTTCAGAAGTGCAAAGCGCAAGTTGTTAATTGGCGCATACGTGATTGACACGTGGCGCATTTGGCGCTGAGCGCCAGTCCAGAGAGCGCAGAAGCGCAGTTCAAGAGCGCAAAGCGCAGTTCAAGAGCGCAAAGCGCTGATCAGTTTTATGATCTGGAAAACAAATTTATGTTCTTTTAAAAGAGACTTTGTCTCAAGATCTAAGAACAACGATTCTTATTCTGCAGGAGATATTTCCAATCTCTTATATTGATTAAAGGCTTTGCCTTTATAAATTCATGATCTGTGAGAAGAATTATGTTCTTCTTCTTTTTTTATTTTATGATGAGATCTCTTGATCTTTTTGTGAAAGACCTTGGTCTTGTAGATCTATGATCTTTAAAGAAGTAAATTCTTCTTTTTATGAGATGATTTCATCTCTATGTTCATCATTATCATTTTACCTTGAAGAAAGATCTTCTTGCAAGAGCTTGCTCTTTATCTTTGAGTTTCTCAAAGTTTATGGGGGGTTTCTCTCTCTTTTTCTATATCTCTATATCTCTCTCTCTGAGACTTGAAGTCTAGGGGCGTTTTTATAGGGTAGGCTGATTTGTTGAATCGGTTAAAGAGATCTTTCTCTGATTGATTTAGGGATGTTTCCCCACCATTGGATCTCTAATCCTAGGGTTTCTATTTTATAGAAGGCAATCTTCTTATTTTTAACAAGATGGAAAATCTTTCCATACAGAATTTATTCTGTCTTTTGGTAATTTTTATTTACCATTGGATCATTGATCCAACGGTGCTCTGATTTCCATAGCACAATCTTGTTATTTAGAAAGATTTTGAGGAATCTTTCCTTAACAGAGTTTAATTCTGATTAATTAATGATTTATCATTATTATTAGGTCTTTTGATCTAACGGTGGGGAGTTTTTAATTCCACCGCTAGCGCACCCGTGCTTTGCACGTGGTGCGCTGCTCAGAGCGCAGCGCACTTGGCGCTAGCGCATCCGTGTCTTACACGTGGTGCGCTGCTTAGGGCGCAGCGTACTTGGCGCTGCATCTGAAGCGTTGCTTCAATTTGAAATTTAAATTTCAAACAGTGCGTTGCTCTGATTGGGGGAAACAATTTTCAATGGCTCCCAATTTTCAATCCGAGAGAGATTTTTCATCTATGTTTGCTCATAACCTTTACGGTAGTTACTTTGGCGATGAAATCCAGAAACACGGGTGTAATTACTTGTTGTACAACCATCCAAATGCATTCGCGCTTCCGAATCTCGTTGAACGCTTCTATGAGAGCATGGAGGAAGGGTGTTTAGGAAATTTTGGGTATATACGCTTGTTTTGGGGGACCGGAAAATTGTTATAGATCGGGACATGTTTCATGAAGTAATCCTGATCCCCGCATTCCCGCTCATGACCAACCCCTTAGATTTGAGGATTACATGCCGTTGATAGAAGAAAATTGTGCTAGGGAGCCAAAGAAAGGAATTCTTGGATTGACCGTGTGTCGTTGGGCACAAAATAACATCTTTGATAGTTCGCATAACACCGCCTTTTTTACTCCATCCCTATAGATTGTGCACACATTAATGATGAAAAATCCAAGTTATGACATATGCATAGTGTTTGTTTCCCCAATTAGAACAAAGCTCTGTTCAGAATTCAAAATTTGAATTAAAGCTGTGCTTTTATAAAAAACGCTGCGCTACAACTAGCTCACCCCGTGCAAAGCGCATAGGCGCTAGCGCTAGATGCGCTGCGCTATAAGTAGCGCACCACGTGCAAAGCACGTGTGCGCTAGCGCTGCCCTCCAAGTAGCGCACTATGGGCAGAGCGCATAAGCTCTAGCGCTGGAACTAAAAGCTCCCCACCGTTAGATCAAAGATCTAATAATAATGATAAATCATTAATTAACCAGAATTAAATTCTGTTAAGGAATGATTTCTCAAAATCTTCCCAAACAACAAGATTGTGCCCTGAATTTGGAACACCGTTGGATCAATGATCCAATGGTGATTAAAAATCACTAAAATACAGAACAAATTCTGTAAGGGGGAAAGATTTCCCAATCTTGGTAAAAAACAAGAAGTTTAACTTCTGTAAACCAGAAGCCCTTGGATCAAAAATCCAACGATAGGAAATTTCCCAAATCAATTGGAGAAAAGATCTCCTTAACTGATTGAACAAACCATCTTACCCTATATAAAGGCCCCCAGACTTCAAGTCTAAAAAAGAGGAACCCCCCATAAACTTTAAGAAAATCTCACGAAGAAGAAGAAGCTCTCGGCAAAAGAAGACAATTCTTTTACAAGGTAAAAAGAATATAAAGACGAAATCGTCGCAATATAAACAGAAGTATTTACTTCTTTCACAGATCATAGATCTACAAGACAAAGTTGTCTTTCACAAAAGAGATTATGAACATCTAATTATAAAGGGGGGAGAATTATTCAATTCTCTTAGGATCACAGATCCATAAAGGCAAAGCCTTTCATCTAAAAGAGATTGAAATATCTCCTATGAACCAAGAATTTTGTTCCTAGAATCTTTAGATAAAGTCTCTTATCAAAGAAAAGATAATTTTCAGAGCGCAAAGTTAACCTAAGAAGAGCCTTAACGCTCCTAATCTAAGAAGAGCCTTAGCGCTCCTAATTTAAAAGTGCCTTAGTGCTCTTCATTTAGCGCAAAGCGCTGCAGTACCATAGCACTTCAGACACGGCGCACTACGCTCATTGGCTAGCGCTCAGCGCTAAGCGTGCCACGTTCTCCTCACGTGTGCGCTGCATTATTAAAAGCGCTTTGCACTCATTATATGGCACTAGCGCCAAACGCCTCAACGCTTCAACTAAAAGCGCATCAACGCTCCAACTAAAAGCGCATCAACGCTCTACATCTAGCACAAAGCGCTAAGCGCATCAGCGCTAAGCGCTCTTCACTTAGCGCAAAGCGCTAAGCGCATCAGCGCTTCATATCTGGCACTAGTGCCAAGTGCACCACATACTTTTATGTGCACTTGGACAGAACATAAATTGTTCTTTGAGTAAGCCTAGAGCTATGATAAATGCACAGCATTCAACTAAAGACAAAATATTGTCAGATACCAAACCAATGCTTAGCATTTTTAAAAGGGATTGGGCTCAAACAAACATGTAACAACTCAAAAAACAAATGTTGAACACTGTAATTGAATGGACATAGCCCAAATCGGCCATAAGTCCTCAATTCAGATTAATTGAGTTCATATGCTCATAAATCACAGATCTTAGTCCCAATTGGACTACAGGTTTCTCAACCCACATCGGTTTAAGGGTACATATCTGAACTCTTCTGATATTTGTCGTTGTAATCTTTCAACGTCTTCAGAGAGGTGACGGGTCCCGATAACCATACATTTCATGGACTGTGGGGTCCTTAAGCCCATGGACTATGATGTCCTTAACCTTGACTGTGGGGTTTTTTAACTCACGGACTATGATGTCCTTAACCTTGACTGTGAGGTCTTTAAGCTCACGGACTATGATGTCCTTAATCTTGACTGTGAGGTCTTTAAACTCACGGACTATGATGTCCTTAACCTTGGACCGAGATGTCCTTAAACTAACATTAGACCACCATGCCCTTAAATTGGTAATCGACCGTAATGTCCCTAAACTAAACAATACAGCCCAATTGCTCTCTTGTTGGATCTAAACGATCCCGTTAAGTTGATCTTAGTCTAAAATTAGACTAACGTATCCTTAACATACGTTTAAGTTGATCTTAGTCCCAAATGTGACTAACGTATCCTTAAACCCAACCCCCAAACCCAAATCTAAGAAGATACGAATTTGGACTAATCCACGCCCTACGGGCAACAACATAAATTAGTCTCCGTATACAATCCACGGGCAACCAAAAACAAAACAAACACCCACTACACGAAGTGACCATCTGGAGAAGGAGAAAGTGGTTACCGCGATGCGGTAGCGTAATTAACTGCAGGGGCTTGCGCCTGCAGGGAAGAGCGTCCCCACAATTAAAAACCCCTCAAATGAGGGGGAATCTGACGAAGTCTTCTATATCAGCCGCATCTATTTAAACCTTCGATATACGGTGTCATAAATCAACTTGGCATCTTCGGAGAGGTGGACGGATAGCACCAATTAGCATCTGCCCCGAAATTCAGGCAAGACGGACCCGTGCGGTCGCGTCTCCATGTTTCGGTGGGGAACAGTGTTATTACACTCGATTGGCGCCAGCAAAAGGGTATCCAATTATCTATGCCCAATATTAGTGACATAATTGTGTCTTTATTTTCTTCCTGTGGAAGAGTTTGACGCTTATATGCAGATGGAGGTTCCCATTCGACCCTTAGTTGAGGGTGCGTCCATACACTAGGCTTCACGAGTTATGGTCGCGCACCGAGCTGACCGAAAATATGATAGCGGAGACCCCTAGCTCGAGTTCCACAGCGAGTGACGAGGAGTTGACCCTCGCCGAGCAAGCACGCTTGCTGCGCACTAACAGGGGGTCGAGAGAGTGTTAGGGATGTTGACTACTTTTGATCAGCATATTACAAGTCTGGTGAAGGGTTCCCATCGATGGCAACAAGGTTTCGGGAGGCATCGTCCATGCCATTTTCAAATTTTTTTTTGCCGTTTCAAGGAACTCTAAACTAGAATCGATAACTAGAAATTAATACGGAAACTAATGTAAACTATTTTACATCTAAGTGAAATCGAAATACAACCTTTGTAGATTGGTCCTTCACTTCATATACTCCTTGTAGTAGTCCCTTCGCAGCGATCATCGTGCCCCCGGACTCTCGGACGGCTCCATGAGAAGATAGCAACGGTATTGCTTGAAGTCTTCGAGGCCAAAGATGATCTAGGTCGAGGGAATACGAACTCAAGCTACCAATTCACCAAAGTGAAGCAAACACCCTAAACTAAAGTGCTAGTGAAGTAGAGGATGATGAAATAGGAAGTGGGCTCACTTTAGAATTTCTTTTCTCACAATTTTTCCTCACTTGGATCAAACCCTAGAAACCATTTTCTTTTGGAAGAAGATGAAAAAAGAACAAGAGAATGAAAATGATACAAAGTGATAACCTAACCATGGGTGAGATGGTATCTTATACAAACTCATGTAGAGACATAACCATGGCTAAATACATTGGTTAGGTTAATAAATATCCAAAGTAAAACAAAAAGGGTTGAATTTGTCAAAGCACTCACAAGCTTCTACAAGCTTCATGCACTTAACAAATATCCACTAATTTTGTATTTATTTTGAATATTAAAACCATACCAATATAATTATAATGGTGTATGTCTCATACACCCATGCATAGTGTATCAACAACCATGACACACATAAAAACAATGCACATCAATATATATCACATATATATTACATGTACACACATGTGAGAAAAGAATGCTTAAGTGAACCAATGTTAGTTAATGTAAATTAGTATATCAAATATACAACTATACACTAAATTATCAAGTCAACTCTTGACTTAATAATCCAGCTATATCACATATAACCGACTAACATCCAATGTATCATCTTATCGAATCAACCCTTGATTCGATGATCCGGCTATATCATATATAACCGACCGATACAATAAGTCACGAGAATAGAATACGGTATCACATACACGCATTATTCTCGGTCCCGCACATATCACATATGCGCTCCTATTTCATTTTGCCTGAGCCAGTAAAACCTCTATGTAAGACTCTAAAGACTCGTCAATACGCCGGCAGTAGGTGATGATCACATCAAGCACCCACATGCCGTCAGCGGTACTAGCTGGACGTAACGGCTACCCGGGTATTGAGCGATCAGAAGATCAGCAAGCAAGCCTGCACCAACTCCTGCAAAAGCCTGACAGTGACACTACCGTACAGTCCGGTCTCCTCGTCTGATATGTCGCATATCAAGTCTAGGGGTGGTAAACGTCAGACCCCAATAACCGATAAGTCATGTCGATATGAGGCTTATAACGGGTCGAGAAACTACTGGTAACACTTACCAGTAAATCTCTAAACCAGCCCTGGCCAGGGACTTCCCTGTTATGGCCAATCGAGCACAGCGCAACATCAACCCCCAATACCGGGAGAGACGAAACCCCTCCTATCGCTCATTGCCTCCATGTGACTCGGGACTGTACCAAAAAACCACCGTTTTGCACGCCCTCTTGGACCTGGTAAGGTGGAAATCAAAGCACAGTGGGAATCACACAAGACTCTATGACGATCTCGGGTCTATAGACTGACATGTACCAGTGTCACCAGAGAACTGTCATCTGACGTGAGGTATAATACCATCTGGGAGTTCTCGACGAGTCCGTCTAGTGTACCCAGTCTCCACCGAGCACCCGTATATCATCTCTGATGTCAAACACCAATGGATATGGGATCATCCATCGCCCATCTATATGGGTCGAGAAGCTATACGCTAGTCTACTCTGGTATATCGATGCCCCGTCTCGATACACCCACGACTAGGGACCTTAAAGGATGTACTTATAGACTACCATGGCCCCACTAGTACCATCTGCATGATAGTCCTGGTAGTCAAATACACATCCTAAGAGCTTTACCAACATGTAACAGAGAGAAAATCAGTGTACACGTTAAGGTAAAGAGGAACCAGATAGCATACTATCATGTCGAGTAAGAAAGTCCTCCCTATATATGTCCAAGCATCCACTACAGTATACATCTCATGTATAGTAATGGCCTCTAGGGCATACATATAACTAACAATCTCCCACTTTCACTAGGGCCATCTGATAACAGTGGTTATAGTATCCCATACTCAACCATCCCATAAAAGTCTCTCTCTGGGAAAATGCCTTTTTGAGTTGATCCGCCGTGTTTTCCTCTGAGTCTACTCTCCTAGCCTCGATCCCCTGGAGATCAACCATCTCCATGATCAGGTGATACTGCCTTAGAATATTTCTGGGTCACTGATGGGATAGGGGTTCCTAGGCATAAGCCATAACTCGATTGTCATACAGTGGTAGGAACGAAGTTCATCTCATGAACTAATATACACCCAGACTGCCTCTTTGGTAGCATCTTTGGTAGCGATGTATCGAGCCTTTAACGTCTAGTATGCCACGGTATCTAGCTTGGAACTCTTCCAACATACCATCCCTTTACTGAGGGTAAAGACAATTCCTGTGACTGACATTCAGTCAACCTTACCACCCTGGAAGCTATCCAGTGATTCTCCTTAGGGTCGATTGATACCATCTCACTACACCTAGTGAGAATCCTAACATCCACTTAGATCCATCATATAGATCCAAAATCCTGGATTTAGGAGGTATCACCTTGATCCTATATGGAGAATCCTTGTGATAAGAGGAGATTGATCGAGCGTAGTATAGGAAACTCATTTCCTATCAAGAGTATGTCATCCAGGTACAATACGAGGATTACCACCATACTCCCTACTTCCTTTTTGTATATACAAGGTTCATCTACCATTTTGATGAAGTCAAACGTTTTGACAACCACATCAAAACAGATGTTCTAACTCCGCGATGCCTGCTTTATCCTGTAAAGCAACTTGCACACGTTTCCGCTGCTCCCACTGTCTACAAAGCCCTCTGGCTGTGTACTTATAGACGCTCTCTTCTAAATCACTATTTAGAACAGCAGTCATGACACCCAACCGCTAGATATCGTAGTCATGGTATGTAGCAGTGGCAAGTAGGGTCTGGATGGACTTAAGCATAGGCACTTAGAAAAGGTTTCATCATAAGCCACGCCTGGTCAATGATGCAAACCTTTAACAAGTCTAGCTTTGAAAGTCTCAACTTTTCCATGTACACCAAGTAATCTTCTCAAGATATACTTGCTCCTAATGGGGATTTAATCCTTTAGATATAGCAACCAAAGTCCATACTTCGTTGGTGTATATAGATTCCATCTCATATCGTTTAGCATCCAGTCATTCTTACAGAGTCCCCACTCCTGATGGCCTGCTCGAAACCAGTTGGGTCATCATCTCATGATGCAATTCTCTCTCCCACTATCATAGAGAAACCAAAGTATCTCTCAGGTGGGTGAGGAACCCTACCAGATCGACGGAGAGGCTAAGGTTCGTTGGGAGCTATTGAAACCTCCGGTTCTAACAAATCATCAGCTGCAGTTTGTATAGCTGGAACTCCTTCCAGTTCTACCTCATGACCACTAATTTCTTTCCAAAATAAATTCCTTTTCTAAAAAGGTGGCATACCGAGAAATAAAACACCTTTTGTTCCTCGGTACGGTAGAAGATATTCCCTTGCGAATGCTTGGAATATCCAACAAACTTCCACATAACTGACCTTGCCTCAAGCTTGTCCGGATTTTGCTTTTAGACATAGGCCAGACAACCCCAAATTTTAACTTTCGTAAGAGATGGGCTCTTCCCATACCATATCACATATGGAGTGGTAAGTACCTGATTTGATTGGAACGCCATTCAATAAGTATGCAGCTTCACAAGTGCATAACCCCAAAAGGAAATAGGCAAGTTAGTAATACTCATCATAGAGCGCACCATATCTCATAGGGTGCAATTGCTCCGCCCCGATACACCGTTGTGCTATGGTGTATACGGAGGAGTAATGCTGAGAGAGAATCTCATTCTCCTTTAGAATAGTTCAGGAATTCCGTGCTCAAGTATTCTCCTCCCTAATCTCATCAAAGGACAATACTTTTACCTGTTTTGGTTCTCTACTTCTAACTTATATTCTTTGAATATCTCAAAAGGTTCAGACTTGTGTTTCAACAGGAACATATGTCTGAATCTTGAGAGATCGTCAGTGAATGTAATGAAGTACAAAGAACCAGACCTGGCATGTGTAGACTGGGGACCTACATACATCATCATGAATCTATCCCAAGAGTTCACTAACTCTTTCTCCGTTTTCAGTAAACGGAGCTATGGTCATCTTATCTTTGTGACATGACTGGCAAGTTTCACAAGATGTAAATTCAAACTGATTTAAATATGCATCTTAATGTAACTTAGCTAGTCGGGTCGCATTGATATGACCTAGTCTACAATGCCTCAAGAAGGATTTGTTCATTTCAGAACTCTTCTTCTTGTGTGTGTTTTGTATGTTAAGAACTGTGGTTTGATTTAGAACGTATATGCTTTTAGATAACGTGCCTGAACCGATCAACTCTTGATATAGGAAATGTTCAAAACATTATCCAACAATACAAAATTATATCCTTCTTTACTAAATAAAGAGACTGATATGATGTTGTATATCAGGTTCGGTATCTAATAACATTCAATCAGAATCAATGTATTTCGGTAATACAGGGTGATAACGGCCAACATCTTGGCTGCAACAATTGCACCGTTTCCAACTCTTGAAATTTTATCACCCGTTCTCAGTTCTCTACCTATCTGCAGCCTATGTAACAGATTACATATGTGGGTCCTGATCCGGTATCACTTACCCAGGACGTAGACAATACTGAGAGACAGTTCTCGGTAATTAACACACCGAAAGAAGATGCATCATCATGCACTTTCTTCGTTTGGGCGGCACGGGAATCCTGGTAATCCCCTATTTCCTGCTCAGTCTTATAACAATTATAAGTTGGAGCGGGACCAATGTTCCCCAGCGCAGTATAACAAGCGGGTTCGGTCAATACATCCATTTTATTATCTTAATTAAGGCGTGACATGGTCGCTACCTGGAGAGAGAGAGAAGAAAACACTCTGCGTGTGCTCTTGCAAGATTAGATTGGTTATTATTTTATCTAATCTGGATGGCTCCCACTGATTTTATCAAATCTTCCTTCAAACCATAAAAGGAAAAACTAGCCGGGATTAATTACACCCTATAAGTTTGCCAATCTTTCAGCCAGGCCAGTGCCGGTACTTTGAGGGAGGTTCCCCGTGCTTTCGCACGGACCTAATTAAAATAAACCTCGTTTTCCCAGGGGCGTAACCCCATTGACACCTTTCTAGACACCTACTTGATCGGCTAATTGTAATGTGTAAAACTCTCCCAGGAGTAACAATTACTCGCAGTGGGTATCGGGATCCAACTATCTCATAGAAGGTATGCAATCTCATTGCAAATTTCAACACTTGAAATCCCTAATAATTTTGCCCTTAACGTCATATAGCCTTGACAAAGGCCAGCAAACCATAGGATGCTAGTCAAGTTCAACCCGTCATTTCTTGATTGAATTAAACCCACCCGCACGACCCTTGACAAAGGCCAACAAGGTCGCACGACTACCCTAACCCAATCTGCATCATATGCATAAACAGATAAGCACTAGTCAGCTACCGCACACTACGCCTTGACAAAGACTAACAAACGCAGCACGAATACTAACTACTACTTATCTGAAATGACGGAGGGCTACGACAGGTTTTTCTGAAAACCTATTGTGTAATGAACTTGATATCGTTATAGAATCAAATGATTTTAAAATGGAGTGTTTTTTAGGCTTTTGCTAGTTTCGCTAAAGAGATCACTCCCGGTGAAGGGATCTCGGCTCTTTCCTCGTCGAATGAGGTGCAGGATATATCATATATATCACTATGGAAAGCAAGAACTATAAAAGCAATCAAAATACAAACCGAGGGTTGTAGCATCTGCCAGTTATTACTAAAAGGGTCACTCCCAGTGAAGGGATCTCGGCACTTTCCTTATCGAATAAGGTGCAGGATGTTCTACAAGGAACACCGCTATGCAAAACAAGAACTGTAGCTACCTGTTTTTGAAAATTCGATTCCACAACATCTTTTAGGTTTCTTTTCTTTCATTAATCACATTAATGAAGTCCCATCATTTAAGTTACCTAAACATCACAGATAAATACAACGTATACTTATGCCATCCGCATTCGCCTCGATGTCCCCTCGTGCACCATTAGGTTAGGTAACTAAGGACAGAGCGGGGTAGTGCTAGCGCGGATGTAAAACATAAGCAACGTCTATATAATATATTATATATACTATATACAGTATCTATCTCAACATATCAAATGATCACATCACAGATATCGCAGCAGAAGAAACATATGAAATATTGGATATACTAGAAGGTCCTTATTTTATTTTGAGCCTTTATAAAACACGGATTCCACGGTCGTGATGAATAGCCTAACCCACACCCCTAGACCCCTACGAGAGCGGCAAGCAACCCTCCCAATTCTAGAGTCAGGAGACCCGGACTCGACTCCTCGAGTTGGTCTCCCACTGGACTCTAGAACCCGGTTACTTGTGCTCTCCTCCTTGGGTCTATCCTAGTGCGGAAAAGTAAATAGTATACATATGGTGACATCAACCTCAACCCGGAAGTGCCCCAATAAAAGAATATTACATACATTTAATTTTATATGAATGAAAATGAAAAACTCTCATCTCACATAAAACCCCCGGCTATTCAAAACACGATGATCCAATATAACATATCCAGCAACACATAACATCACATGTCATCAACGTAAGTAAATATGCGCATCCCAATTGTCGTTGACATATAGCAACGAAACCGGCGATATCATATATTACACTTACGGTCGCAGAAAAGAAACTGTAAAACTACAATATTTGGAATCCACAAACACCTTAGACATCATAAATCTGAAATATCACATACTTCGCATTTCATGCCTAACAGTATGAATTCCACATATTGTATCATATTACAGAAATAGCTAGACGATGTTAAACATTCCAATCGAATCATTAAACACCCAAAATTACCCAGAAAGCTCAACACTTGAGCGTAGTTTAAAGTAATTCAGCACACGCCACAGCACCAATGAACCAGCCGTAAAAGGGCCAAACCAACGCCTCACATGTGGCACCGCTAGACCACCACAAACCCGAGGGTTCAGTGGCGGTTTTGACGGTCACATAATCGAGTTAAGGTTTTGTTCTTCTAGAGGGTCCATCGCATAACTTGCATGATCTTTGAAAGCTTTTTAACTACGGAAAAATCCAACACTTGGAAAATTTTCCGGCAAGGGAAAAAGTGGGTATTTGACATCCGATTGAACATTTTAATATCGTCTAAAATAACCCGAAAACAGTTAAAATACGACTACGAAACACTCTGAGTTGTTATTATAGTAAATTAACATTACATGACAATTTAGCAAAAATAAACAACATCTGAAGTACCAAAACCCATGTAACAGAACACTGGAAAAATTTAAAGGGGGGTGCTCGGATTGGGCCGGTAGGGGGGGTCTCGCCGGCCCAAAAGTGGCCAAATGCCTCCAAATTTCACCAGTGTTCATATTATCATATAAATATGACTCTGTGCTTGTTTAAAAAAATTTTAGGGCTCGTTTTAAAATCGAAAGAAACATGAATTTTAGGGTTTCAAGTTCGGAGTTTGTTTCGTGTTCGTAATCTAACAATATCCGTATTATTTCCTAGCTAGGCTCTGATACCACTGAAGGGTTCCCATCGACGGCAGCAAGGTTTCGGGAGGCATCGTCCATGCCATTTTCAAATTTTTTTTTGCCGTTTCAAGGAATTCTAAACTAGAATCGATAACTAGAAATTAATACGGAAACTAATGTAAACTATTTTACATCTAAGTGAAATCGAAATACAACCTTTATAGATCGGTCATTCACTTCACATACTCCTTGTAGTAGTCCCTTCGTTGCGATCATCGTGCTCCTGGACTCTCGGACGGCTCCATGAGAAGATGGCAACGATATTGCTTGAAGTCTTCGAGGCCGAAAATGATCTACGTCGAGGGAATACGAACTCAAGCTACCACTTCACCAAAGTGAAGCAAACACCCTAAACTAAAGTGCTAGTCTAGTAGAGGATGATGAAATAGGAAGTGGGGCTCACTTTAGAATTTCTTTTCTCACAATTTTTCCTTACTTGGATCAAACCCTAGAAACCATTTTCTATTGGAAGAAGATGAAAAAAGAACAAGAGAATGAAAATGATCCAAAGTGATAACCTAACCATGGGTGAGATGGTATCTTATACAAACTCATGTAGAGACATAACCATGGCTAAATACATTGGTTAGGTTAATAAATATTCAAAGTAAAACAAAAAGGGTTGAATTTGTCAAAGCACTCACAAGCTTTTACAAGCTTCATGCACTTAACAAATATCCACTAATTTTGTATTTACTTTGAATATTAAAACCATACCAATATAATTATAATGGTGTATGTCTCATACACCCATGCATAGTGTATCAACAACCATGACACACATAAAAACAATGCACATCAATATATATCACATATATATTACATGTACACACATGTGAGAAAAGAATGCTTAAGTGAACCAATGTTAGTTAATGTAAATTAGTATATCAAATATACAATTATACACTAAATTATCATGTCAACTCTTGACTTAATAATCCGGCTATATCACATATAACCAACTAACATCCAATGTATCATCTTATCGAATCAACCCTTGATTCGATGATCCGGCTATATCATATATAACCGACCGATACAATAAGTCGCGAGAATAGAATACGGTATCACATACACGCATTATTCTCGGTCCCGTACATATCACATATGCGCTCCTATTTCGTTTTGCCTGAGCCAGTAAAACCTCTATGTAAGACTCTAAAGACTCGTCAATACACCGGCAGTAGGTGATGATCACATCAAGCACCCACATGCCGTCAACGGTACTAGCTGGACGTAACGGCTACCCGGGTATTGAGTGATCAGAAGATCAGCAAGCAAGCCTGCTCCAACTCCTGCAAAAGCCTTACAGTGACACTACCGTACAGTCCGGTCTCCTCGTCTGATATGTCGCATATCAAGTCTAGGGGTGGTAAACGTCAAACCCCAATAACCGATAAATCATGCCGATATGAGGCTTATAACGGGTCGAGAAACTACTGGTAACACTTACCAGTAAATCTCTAAACCAGCCCTGGCCAGGGACTTCCCTGTTATGGCCAATCGAGTACAGCGCAACATCAACCCCCAATACCGGGAGAGACGAAACCCCTCCTATCGCTCATTGCCTCCATGTGACTCGGGACTGTACCAAAAAACCACCATTTTGCACGCCCTCTTAGACGTGGTAAGGTGGAAATCAAAGCATAGTGGGAATCACACAAGACTCTATGACGATCTCGGGTCTACAGACTGACCTGTACCAGTGTCACCAGAGAACTGCCATCTGACGTGAGGTATAATACCATCTAGGAGTTCTCGATGAGTCCGTCCAGTGTACCCAGTCTCCACCGAGCACCCGTATATCATCTCTGATATCAAACACCAATGGATATGGGATGATCCATCGCCCATCTATATGGGTCGAGAAGCTATACGCTAGTCTACTCTGGTATATCGATGCCCCGTCTCGATACACCCACGACTAGGGACCTTAAAGGATGTACTTATGGACTACCATGGCCCCACTAGTACCATCTGCATGATAGTCCTGGTAGTCAAGTACACATCCTAAGGGCTTTACCAACATGTAACAGAGAGACAATCAGTGTACACGTTAAGGTAAAGAGTAACTAGATAGCATATTATCATGTCGAGCAAGAAAGTCCTCCCTATATATGTCCAAGCATCCACTACAGTATACATCTCATGTATAGTAATGGCCTCTAGGGCATACATATAACTAACATCTAGAGCAGGAGATGTCTACCCTGTTAGTACATGGTGATAGGGTGAGGTCTAAGGGTCATGGTGCTGACACGAGCGGTGCTGGCACGAGTAGTACTGCGTCTGGTTCTCGGAGATGTAGTAGGCAGCAGTGAGAGCACTGTTGCGAGCTAGTTTGAGGGTGGGGTTTGTTATAAGTAGTTATCCATGCATTATGCATTTGCATGTTTATTTTTTTTGTAAATACTTACCATGCATTCTGCATTTGCACGTTTATTTTTTTTTTTGCTTGTAAATATTTCTCTCTTTTGTTTGCATGTTTAAATTATGCATCGCATCATGTTTATATTTCCGCATTGCATCGTTTCTTTTTAAAACCTATAAAAATTTGAAAATCCTAAAAAGCCATAAAAAATTTTGAAACCTTCTTTTCCAAAAAAAATATATAACAAAAAATAAAAAAAAATCATAAAAATTTTGTCATCAAAGTTGACTATTAAGACTCGAATTCGACATGATAGTTGACTAGTTAAAAATAACTAAATTCTAAGTTTAGAAATTGAAAATCCTAAGAATAACCCTCCTTGAAGTATAACCGTAGTAAATATACGTCCTTACAGATTGTTTAGAAGTAAGTAATCTTGAGTTTAGTTCTTGAGTTAAGTTGAAATGAAGGGAAAATATTGAAAGGTTTATTGAAGGATAAGTCTGAAAAATAGTTCATATTCTTGAGTCCAAATTCAGAAAGTATATACCCTACAAACTGCACTTACACATACCTTGAAACTTTGGATAGTAGAGGATACCTATAAATACCCTTGCCTGAATGCCTAGTATGAAAGAAAAAATGGTATTTGAAGTTAACCGCCAAAAGAGTGTCGCTGAAAAATATATCCGGTCTTGAAAAAAAAGATTGTGTATATCACAAGACCTGGAAACTATTATTTACGCCTTAATAAGCTCACGCACTCGGTAATCGGCTGATTAATGCCTCAGGAAGCAATAGTAGTTACATGGAAAGTGTGAGCAAATTCGCCCATCATTAATAAAAATAAGTAGTATTAGATATTAGGGTAAGGGTACTATTGCTTGAATTGAATTCCTAAGTGTAGGGGTGAAATTACACACACGTAGGGGTATATGATCGATATTTGGAGAAGAGATAGGAATGAAGAATAAGTCTTATATCTTCCTTAAAGATGATAAAAATTCTGGATTGGAGACTGCGCTTTAGAAGGAAAATTCAAAAGAAACTGAGATCTTTATAAACTGACAAAACATATAGAATCTTAAGCTAAATAAATAGGAGATGTGAAGAATAAGGGGTGGATATTTCTAATTTAGGATGATAGAGTTTCTAACTAAGATGTTGAACTGTAGGATTAGAGTCGATGGCTAACTTGAACAGGATTTTATGGGCAGTATCCGCTGAAAACCCTCAGGAAACAAAACTCCTTCTCTAGGACAATATAGGGGTTTAATGGTTTGTTGCACACGCTAAGTGCAACCGTGACACCTACGAAACTGAGCTCAGGATTTTTTTTGAAAATAAAATTGTTTGCTTGGGGTTAGCAAAAGATAAGTTTAGGGGTATTTGTTCATATCAGATTTTTGCAATTTTATACCGGCATTCTTGATCGTATTGCATATAAGCAGGTGCTTTTAACCCGTGTTTTCTACGTAATTGTAGGTTACAGGTTCTCAGTTCAAAACAATGCAAATCACAAACAGTCACGACAAATTCAGGATAACTGCTAACAAACGGATAAAAATACGGGTTCCGCTCACCATTCATCAGGTGTTGCTTACCAATACATGAGACAAGCACAAAGCACGAGAGTAGCCGCGCAAGGATCAAGAAGGCAACGCGGAGCTCGAGGAAGATCAAGGCAAAAAGTCCATTCATTTTCATTTTTGGGACTGTTGTAAATCTGGGTATAATTTGGAATGATTCTGCAAATACAAGTGTACCAAGAAGAAAAATAAAGTAACAAAAGAAAGCCCAAGAAAAATGATGCACCAATTCACCAAATCAACCGCGGATGCACGAAAATTATGGTGTTTGGGCGGAGGAACCCGTCCTGCTGTCTTGCGACAAAATTTCAGGGGTGTTTTGGTCATTGTATTTGGGTTCAGAAAAAGATCATAGGGCTTCACTTCACTGCCTATAAATACTCCAGTTCAAGGGCAGGAAAAGGATATATATTTTTACCAAGTTCTAGTTATAATTTAGTGTAACTTCTTTCTCTACTTCATCTTTCCTCCATCAGAAATTGTGTGAGCTTTTTGATTGAATGATTAATAAAGTTGAGAGTTTGTATGTTCTTATCTTACTTAATTGTTAACTAGTTTTACTTACTCGCTCTTATTTTTCTTAGTAGTATAAATTGTTATTTATCGGTTTTCATTTCTTCTTTTACTTTTTTTGTTTATCGTTACAACCATGATACTCAAGTGCGATCTTTGCTTAAGTGAGATCCCAAGTAGTTAGCTGCCATCTTCTTCCTCATTTCTTTCTATCTTCTTTACTTGTTTTTATTTTCCTTTTTATATAACGAGTGGGTAGTTTTCTCACTAATTAGAATAGGATAAGGGAAGTTTGAGAGAAGAAAATCTCCCTCATTCTTTCATTTTCCCAACTGCTTGAATTGAACTCCCGTTAAGGTATCCACAATACACTCCCTACGTCACCATATTCTCTATGATAGTGGTGACACCCTAGTGAGACCAGTTTTGGTTGGATTGACCGGAGGTTATGGCTAAGAGCCAAGAACAGACGGACAAGGACCAAAAGGAAGGAACTAAGTGTTGGAAAGCCTAGCTTATACTCGCAAGTATCCTTCCTAGTTGTGCTAATCCTCGTTGTTGTCGATTACCATAACATCAATATCAATAGAGGAAAATGAACGAAGTGAGCAAACTCCTAACTCAAACTAACCTAATCCTAACCCTGACAACCTTCCATTAACATACATATCAATACACATAGTTAATATCGAACAAACATGGACAAATTTGATTTAACTCGTTAAAACATTAAGAAAAAGACTATCATCTCTCCGTGGATCAACTCGTACTCATCCGGTTAGCTACCAATGAATCCTTCTTGATTATGGAATAGGATTTTAAAAACTAGGGTGGAAAACCCAATCAATCACGTAGCAAATAACATTTCCAAAGTTATTTGGAACGCAAAAGATAGGGGATATGCTGAAGAGCGTTGATTCCGACTTCCTAATGTTTAGAGTCCATGTATAGTTTTCTTTAAGGTCTGAAGTATGTCTCTTGTTGCTATTTTCTTAGCAGTCTTTTTGTCGGTTCCTGTAGCTGTGTGTTGATAAATTTTTATATTTTACAAGTATATATGATGTGTGTTGATATTTGTACCTAAACTCTGATAATTGATTTCTACAAATGATGTACATTTGTGAGAAAATGATGTACATTTAAATGTAAATGATCTACATTTCTGTATATTTTGAGATCACCGGCTATTTAACCGCCATTTAAAGTAGCCGTACTATTTTGAGCTCACTCAAGTAACAGAGAGCACACTATATAACTGTTATTTTAAGAATGGTTAAATTTTGAGCTAGTTATATTTTGATCTCACTGACTGTTTAACCGCTATTTAAAGCAGCGGTTAAAGTAGTGGTTAAATTTTGAGCTAGTTATATTTTGGGCTCACTGACTATTTAACCGCTACTTAAATTAGCGGTTATATTTTAAGCATGCTACAGGAACAGAGAGCACGCTATGTAACCACTGTTTAAAGTAGCGGTTATATTTTGAGCTAGCTCTAGGAACAAAGAGCACATAATATAACCGATGCTTTAAGTAGAGGTTATATTTTATATTTTGAGCTCACTGACTATTTAATCGCTAGTTAAGGTAACGGTTATATTTTGAGCTCACTCCAATAACAGAGACCGCACTATGTAACCGCTGCTTTAAATAACTGTTATCTTTTCTACACCAACAAATTTAACAACGGTATTGATTGACACAACCAATATCAACACATTTAACAACATCATTAATTGACACAGCTAATAGATAAACATCAAGCATCATTCATTTATATCAAATATCATTCATTTACAACAAATGTCATTCATTTACCAAAAAATCAAAAAGCATGTTATATTTTACATCAAATATCATTCGTTTACATTAAATATCATTCATTTACAATAAACTATTCTGACCAACCAGATGGTTGGTTCAAATCCCATGACGGCTCAAGACATATGAAATTAGGTTGACCAAGATATATGTCTTTTATATGTTGTGTTTGTCTCATCGAACAAGTTCTTTTTTTATGGAATATTAATTAGTTGCATCCTATGCAAAACCTCTTCTTCTTTTTCTCATCACTATTTTTGTTATTGATCCAAGATTTAGTCCGATTCTTTTGCCCCCTAGGGTTAGATTGTAAAGGATTTTATAGTTTTGAAATATCATTTTCCATGGATTTCAAATCATCTGTTCTTCATCTACCAAGTCTTCTTTCACATTCGGTGTTTCAACTGGAATTTCAGATATTCGTAATCAAACTTTAGACAATTCCCCAAGTATAATTTTGTATCCATTTTCAAACGCATCACCTTTCACGGCAATTAGATTGAACTCGTTGCATAAATGACTATACCACGACTTTTCAGTCATATGTACTGAAGATTGTACAATACTCGTCATGAAAATATTTTGATTAACATTTTTCGTCCATCTTGACAAAATATATTGAGATAGTATACTATTCACCCTTTTAGATAAAAAAAACACTCTGAATATATGCCTGTTCACCGCCGAATGACGCGACCGGGACGTTGGGACGTCTCGCCTGAATTTTGGGGGCAGATACTATTTGGTTTTATCTGTCCACCTCTCCGAAGATACCAAGTTGATTTATGACACCGTGTATCGGAGGTATGGATAGATGCGGCCGTTGTAGCAGACTTCGTCAGATTCCCCCTCGTTTGCGAGGGGTTTTTGATTGTGGAGATGCTCTTCCCTGCAAGCGCAAACCCCTGCAGTTAATTATGCTACCGCATCGCGGTAACCACTTTCTCCTTCTCCAGATGTTCACTTCATGTCATGTGTGTTTGTTTTATTTTTAGTTGCCCATGGATTGTATACGGAGACTAATTTATGTTGTCGCCCGTAGGGCGTAGATTAGTCCAAATCCGTATTTTCTTAGATTTGGGTTTGGTTGATTTAAGGATCATTAACCTTGTTTAAGATTAAGATCAACTTAAATATTTGTTAAGGATATATTAGTCTAATTTTTAGACTAAGATCTACTTAACGGGGGTTCAGGATCCGACGAAAGAGCATTTGGGCTCTTATCGTTTTAGTTTAGGGACATTACGGTCCATCATTAGTTTTGGGACGTTGCGGTCCATTATTTAAGGACATCATAGTTCATGGTTTAAGGACATCATAGTCCATCATTAGTTTAAGAACATTGCGGTCCATTGGGTTTAAGGACATCATAGTCCATATTTAAGGACATCATAGTCCATAGAATTTAGTTTTAGGTACATTGCGGTCCACAGATCACTATCTTTGAGGTGAGGGTTTAGTTTAAGGACATTACGGTCCATAGTTAGTTTAAGAACGTTACGGTCCATTAGGGTGTATCCATGGGTTTGGAAATGTACCAAAAAGTTGGTTGTCGCGACCCACCACTTCCCTGAAGACGTTGAAGAATTATAACGACATGTATCAGAGGTGTGGAGAGATGTACCCGACTAAGGCGGACGGGATGAACATATTTTTAGATGCCATCTGTTAGGATCTCATTAGCTATATTTGGGGCTGAAATCGGTTTGGAGGACCCTGAGCATGAGGGGCTCAATTGATTGTCCTCGGGAGATTTGGTCTAAGTTTGGCTAATATTGACCTCTCATAATTTTAAACACTAGTATATGCTCAGCGCTCACGTACTCCCACGTGCGGCTTTAAAGCAGTGTTAAACACTGAAATTTAAGGGGGGCGCTCACGTGTGGCACGTGAAGCGCCTGAAAATTGGCGTTGTTCATTGGGTTCTATTCCCCTTTTATATATGTAAGTGTTATACACTTAGCTCCCTGTGGTGCTCACGTGCGAACACGTGAGGCGCCTTCAAAATGTGAGCGCTGCTTTTGGATATATTTCTTTTCCATATGAGTGCTGAGCAATTGGTTCATTAAATGGTCACGTGCGGACACGTGAGGTATTCTCCAAATGTAAGTGTTTTATTTAAGTGCTGAGTGCTTAGTTCATTAACGCTCACGTACGAACATATGAGGTGCTCTCAAAATGTGAGCGCTTCCTTTGCGCTCATTCCCTTTTCTGTATAAGTACTAAGCACTTTTAGAGGGTCACGTGGGATCACGTGAAGCGCCACAAAAGTGGTAACTGTCTCTGGGTTTTATACCCTTTCTCTTTTGGAAGTGCTAAGCACTTTTAGTAGGGTCTCGTGGGGATACGTGACCTGATCTCAGTTGTTCTCTTTCATTCATCAAGAGTGCTCACTGTTGGGGTCAAAATTTACACCCCGGTTGACCAAGTCAAAATCAAAGTCAACCCCAAACCAAGTGGGCCCAAGCCCAGGTCAAGTAAGCCAATGCCCGGGTCGAGCCCGAACATGAAGCGGCCGACCTCCCCATGCCAAAATGAAAATTTTGTAGTAAATAATTTTGGTGTATTTCTTTTATTTTATTTTATGAATAAATGTAAGAAAAATGGGCATAAAGCCAAATTTTTGTAAACCCCATGGCTTATGTGCAAAAAGAAATAGCACATGAGGCATGGGATGGGCAAAATGCCATTTTGTAAAGCCCAAGGGGCTATATGTAAAGTGTATAGCCTATAAAGCAAAGATAATGAAAATATCTCAACAACTTTTTCTCTTTCCTAAAAAGAATCAAGATCTGTGATCTTCTCCTTCCTCAAGGTTCTAAAACCTTCCTCTTTATTTTGAATTAAATCAAGAGTTTTACTCTTCCTTTTCAAAAACTAAATAGTTTTTCACCACAAAACCCACAAAGGGGAGCACAGATCTTCCATTAGATCTCTAAAATGGGAGATTTTTTTTTAAATCTCACCCCCTTTCTCCAAGATCCGGCAACCGAAAGGAAGAAGAAGGAGACCCATCTCCAGAAATCCCACCTTGGGAAGATCTAGGGCCAAAGGGGAGAAGCAAAGCAGCCCCCTTTGATCATTCCTAAATTTTTTTAGGATTTTAACACCAAGGGTTAAATCGGGAGCACAGCTCCCAGTGCAGGGACAAAGTACCCTTTTATGATTGACGCCCGGCGCCCAAGTGCCAAGCACATGGGGCGCCCAGCGCCCAGAGCGCTAGCACCCACGTGCCAAGCACGTGGTGCACCCAGCACCTAGAGCGCTAGCACCTATGTGCCAAGCACGTGGTGCACCCAGCGCCCAGAGCGCTCGCGCCCACGTACCAAGCACATGGTGCGCCCAGCGCCCAGAGAGCTCGTTCCCACGTGCCAAGCACGTGGGGCGCCCAGCGCCCAGAGCGCTAGAGCCCGCGTGCCAAGCACATGGGGCGCCCAGCGCCCCGCGCCTGCATGCCATGCACGTGAGGCGCTGGCCCCCACGCGTCCTTTGGACGATTTTTTCCCTTTTTTGTATATATGTATATATAAACACACACTCCACGACACTGTCCCTGTTCGAAAAAAATTTCTAACGGGGCACTGCCCCGCACCCCGCAAGGGGACTGCTAGCCCCCTTGACCCCTAGCCCGCTATCCGAGTAGCGGGACCCCCGTAAAAACTCTGCGGGGCCCCTGATATATCCGAAACCCCTTCAAAACATGACATTGCATATTGAGTTCGCATGACTAGTTTAACCCGTCAATCGGAGGTTCTCTCGCTTCAAATGCGAGGGGTAATTAACGGCAGCTTAGTCCGCGGCTGCCGGAGATTCGGATCCACACAAGCAATAAACCCCAGCCTACCCTAGACAGGGGGAATCTGTAATGTACCTGAAAAGGGCGCGCGTATTCCCATCTCAATGGGTGACGAAAAACACCCTACAGATTCTGGCACGCCCGGTGGGGACATTTCTCTCCTCCCATATCTCTGGTCAAGTGTTCATGCGAACTCCTTTAACATATATGCCGATGTTTGTACTGAAATAATGTTTTTTCCGTGCAGCAATCATCTTTCAACGACATTGTCTCCTATGATGGATCCAGCTTCTAATGCGACCCCGATTCCGTACGTGGTCAAGATCAATACTCATATAGTTCTCCCCACAAGCCTCAGTCGACAGTGGGAGAAACTGCCCCGCCAATTTGGTTCTGTCATCATCTACCCTGCCGAAAGCGCTCATCTGGCAGAAATCCCGGCGAAACAGGTGGCCATGCTGGTCTCAAGGGGCAAGAGCCCGAATGCTGTGATCACTAAGGCACCACGACCGAAACTTGAGATGGTGCCTGAACGACTCTCTGGTGCTCCAGCTGGGGGCAAGACTTCTGGTACAAAGGGAAACATCAAACGTTGCGGACGAGCTCAGGCGATGACTCCAACAAATGCACGATCGGGCATCTTCTCTGTCCTCTCTATCAATCGGTCTACGGCGTCTTCTCGAAGGGCCAAGGTCTGCCAAGTGCTTAAAATAGAAAAGTTAAGGCAGAAGCGGCTCAGGTATCGAGCCAACAGGAGGGCCAAGACTTCGGCCAGGTGGAATCTTGTGAGGTTCCAAGAGCAGGGTTACTCCGCGATGATGGCTGAGTCGGCCGTAAAAATCAGCAATTCCTTCGAACCTCTGAAGTGGGTTCAGAAAAATGCCATGACCGTCAGAATCAAGAAGACAGCGGTCCGAACGTTGCTACAAAGAGACGTGTCCTGGCCCCAACAGAAAAAGTATGACACTATCTTTTCAAGAGTCTATCAGGCGCTCTGTGCCTCACGAAAAAAGCAGGGCAAAACCAAAAAGGAAGCGTCGACACCATTCAAGAATCCAGCCAGGCCAGCCGCCTTCAATCGACTGCCCGTTACCGAAACAAGGGGTTCAAGACAGCGATCCGTGAAATCAGTCGCCGATAATAAAAATACGGCTGGATATGCTATCCATATAGTTTATATGGCGGACGGGCGCCCCAGTGATAACCTTCGCAGCAAAAGCAAGGATGGGGCCACCACATCCCAAGCCCAATCTGGCTTGAATGTGGTTGCCGCTTTCCAAGAACAGCCGCCTCCGCTGGATGATGAAAACCCTCTCGATGAGGATGATAGGAAGAAAGACCCCTCAGTCCATGTAGAGTCAAGCTCGGACAGCGAGGAAGAGCCGACTTTCCGCCCCAGGACCGCGGAGCAAGAGCTGCTTCAAGAGCTTCGAAAACAGCTCAAGAGCAAAGATAAAGAGATGGCCAAGCTCTATTCGAAAGTTGATGACCTAACGAACGTTGTGATGCATCTTACGGCTCAAATTTCTCGAGCGCCTCCCAATCAAGCACAAGTCGCTACTCATGAGCCGGATGATGACAATCCGAAGCGGCCGATGCCTGTCCCTTTGGGTCCAAGATTCGTCGAGCCGCACGAAAGCCGGCCACATTCTGCTTCTAGGGATGCCTTGGCTCCAGATAACACCATCCCGCTAACACAAGATCGGATAATGGATTTGGTCACCAGCAAGGTTAAAACATTGGTGGCCGAAGCTGAAGCTCAGAAAGAAATTGGCAATAGTGGGCTGCCATATCCCGCACAGTACGATCTAATCGAGTTCCCGAGCGGCTACGTCATTCCTAAGTTCGGAAGATTTGACGGAACGGGAAATGCAAATCAGCACGTCGCCCACTTTAAAACATCGTGCGGAAATACAGAGGGCAACGATGCACTCCTTCTTCATCAGTTTGTCAACAGCCTGACCGGTGTCACTTTTGACTGGTACACGAGTATACCAGACGGGTCCGTCATTACCTTTGCCCAAATGGAGTCTTTGTTTCGGCAAAGGTTCATGAGTGTCAGTGATAAAATCTCCATTGCCGACCTTGTGAGGACCAAGCCGGGGAAGAATGAAAGCAACACCGACTTTATCGCCCTATGGCGTAATCTCACAGTCAAGTGTGAACCGCCGCTGGAGCAGGACCAGTCCGTCAGCCTTCTCATTGGGAACCTTAGCAATTGGATGGTCCCATTCTTGTGTACAGCAGGCCTCAAGACGTTTCAAGAGCTAACCAAGAAAGTCCAAATGCTGGAACGCTCGAAACAAGAGTTTACCTCGGACTCTCAGAGAGACAAGACTTGGAAAAGCAAGTGGGACGACAACCGTAGAAGCGAGAATCCCAGCAGTACCAATGTCTTCAATGCATCCGACAATGAAGAAAAGCGAAGGGCGGGCGAATCCAAAACCAGCCTGTCTCGAAAGCCAGTGCTGGGAGGAGAAGGGCATTCACTAGAGGAGAAAAAGAACAAGGTTTACTCTTTCAGAAGGGACAAGGTCCGCAAGATATTTAAAGATGTCTTGAACAACGGTCTACAATTGCCGGAGTCGAAAAGACCTCAAGAAGAAAAAATGACCGACAATCCCTTGTATTGCCCGTACCACCGAGTAGTGAGCCATGTGATCGAGGATTGTTATATCTTCAAAGACCGGGTCGAGAAGCAGTACAAGGCCGGAGAGATCGAGCTGTCCAAAATTGTGTTGGTGAACAATCAAGTTGCAACCACCAACTTTATACATACAGAAGTTGAAGCCTTCTGGGAATAGACAACTGAACCCGCTGCCATGAGAAATGAAACTGACTCACCACAGTCTCCGTAGAGTACGCACATATCTAATAAGACGAAGAAGATGCTAAATCTACTTCGGAAAGAGCCCAGAACGGAATGGGAAGGGCAGAAGAAGCCTACCATTCCAGCTGCCAACTCGGCTCCATCAGGCTCAAAATCCAAAAAGCTCAAGAAGAAGAAAAGTGCAGCTCGACGCGAAAAAGAGTCTGCAGGGAGATCGAACATTCAAAAATATATTGATTCCCTCGAAGACTATGAACAGAAGGAAAGAACTCTAATTCAATTGAAAGAGTTCTTCCCTGTAGAAGCAGCTGAGATTTTGGAGAAGCTAGAAGAAGACTCCAATGAAGAGATCCCTATAGTGACCTGCTACGTCATCCATCTTGGCAGCGACTCTAAGGAGGAGCTCTGTCTTCCCGAAAAGGACGAGGAGCTTGATTGAGAGAATTTTTGTGTATGCGTTTAAAGTTTAAATTAAGAATATACCGCAATCAAGACGGTGTCGCTTGGTAGCTAGCCGGTTGAGTACGGGTCGATCACAGGGAGAAGGATTCCTTTTCTTTATGTTTTAACAAGTTAAGTCAAAAAAATTGGTGGTTTTGTTTTAAGATCTAAGAATGAGATAAAAGTTGATAAAAAGCTTGCTAGGGTTAGGATTAGATTAGTTTGAGATAGGGATCTTCTCGCTTCATTCAATGCCTTAGTTATGAATAAAGGTGTTAGGGTAATCGGCAACAACGGGGATTAGCACGACTGGGTAGAAACTAAGTTTCTTCATTTTGGTCCTTGTTCGTCCGTTCTTGGCTCTTAGTCCTAACCTCCAGTTAATTCAATCACACCCGGTCTAACTAGGGAATCACCGCTATCACGTAGGATAGGGTGCCGTAGTGAGTGGTGTGTGGTTGATTTAAAAAGAGTACTTTTAATAAAATTATATGAGCAAAGAAAGGAGTGAGAGAGATTCTCATCTCTCAAACCTTTCCTATCCTAACCCAAACAAGTGAGGGATTACTCACTCATTAGGAAGTTAACAATGAAATTCATTTTTTTTATAATTTTTATATTAGAAAACTAAATTGCAGATATTAAAAGAACAGATAAAAATTGCAAGAATTAAATTCAGATAATAAAAAAATGCGAGATAAAAATAAAAACTATTACTTTATTGATGACCTCAAGAACGCATTACAATTGAATTTCGATCTAGAAAAAAGACAAAGAGAGTCATCCTAAGAAAGGTATCCAAGAAGAGGCACACCAAAAAGAAGCCCGCTTATTTGGATTTCAACTCTCCTATTTATAGATAGGAAAAAACCCTAGGTTACATTCTGATCCACACTTGAATTTACAAGACTACTCTAAGAAAGCCTGGTCAAAGCACCGACACCCACCGACACATGCATCGACACGTGCATCATACGGCGGCGGATCCGCGGCAGAAAGGCATGTTTGGCCGCGGTTCCGCGGCCGTATTGTGGGATCTTGATCTCCATCTTTCAGGGTTGCTTCATGTTGCTTTTTCCTTCTGTTTTCTTCACTTGATTCCACAGAATCTTTTCTATTTTCTTCCAGATTTCCAACAATGCAGAATGATGTGGACTTTCGCCGTAAGCTTCGCGTTGAAGTCTTTTGAATCTTGTGCTGCCCTTGTGCTTTGTGTATTTGAACTGTCTACTGATTTTCATTTGTTCCTTGAACTGGTAGGCGGTATTATACGGATTCATCTATTGTTGGTCGTAATCTCACATTTGTAGCGACTTTTCACGAATTTCACTGTAACGATCTGAGAACCTGTTACCTGCAATTATTTAGCAGACATGGATCAAAAGCACCTATTTATATGTAATGTGATTAAGAATGGGCGATATAATAATGCAAAATTCTGATATGAACAAATACCCCCAAACTTATCTTTTGCTCGTCCCGAGCAAAACTAATTTTATTCTCGAAAAAATCCTAACCTTACTTTCGCAGGGAACACAATTGCACTGAGCTCGTGCAACAAGCCGTTAAACCTCTGGGTGTCCCTAATAGGAGGAGTGTTGTCTCTTGAGAGTTTTCAGCGGATACTACCCACAAAATTCGATCAATTTGGCCGTTGACTCTAATTCTTCAAATCAGTGTTCTAGCAAAAAATTCTATTATCTTCAACTTAGAAATCATCAAACCGTATTTTTCACACTAACTTTTCATTTAACTTAAGATCATATATGTTTTTGCAAATTTATAAAGCTTTCAGCATCTCCTAAATTGTCCTTCTAAGGTGCAATCTTAACTCAGGATTTTTTATCATCTCTACTAGAGATATAAGCCCTATCTTTTATTCCTATCTCTCCTCCAAACTCCAATTATATACCCCTACGTGTGTGTAATTATCACCCCTACACTTGGAAATTCAATTCAAGCTATCATACTCTTGTCCATCTTCCAAAATACTTTTAGTTGGTGAATTCTAGATGAAATTGCTCACACATCTTTCATGCGACCGTTAATACTTCTTGAGGTACTAAAAGACCGATTACAAAATGTGCTTGCGCATTTAGGCATAATTCCTCGTCTTGCAATACCTAAGGCTTAGCAGTGACTCCCAAACCAGTTGATCTAAGGAACTAGGTGATAAAGCACCCTCACTATACTTTTTATTTATGCTGTCTTAAGTAATTACAAAACCAGTGTTTTTTTTATCTCTTTATTCACCACTTATACTTTTATTTTATTTTCCTTCATACTAAGGATTTTAGACAAGAGCATTTCAAGATATCCTCTAATATCTCAAGTTTCAAGATGCGTGTAAGTGCGTATAATAGGGTATATATTTTCAGAATTTGGACTTAAGGTTCAGAATTATTTTTCAGACTTATACTTCAAATAGAGCTTTCGATACTCTTCCCTTATTTCGATTTAGCCCAAGAACTGAACTCAAAATCTGCTTATTTCTAAATAAATTACAAGGACATATATTTTCTACGGTTAAACTTTAAGAAAGGTTTTTTTTAGGGTTTTTAATTTACTAAGTTTAGGATCTAGTTTTTCCTAACTAGTCAACCGTCATGTTGAACTTAAGTCAAATATGGTCAAAATTGAACTTTTCAATTTTTATAATTTTAAAATTTTTGATTTTTATGGATTTTAAAATAAGTATGCAAATGCAAAAAATATACACATGAATGCGAAGGAAGAAAGCTTACCGAGCACACCCCCAAACTTAAACTTGACAATGCCCTCACTGTCAGGCTACACCAAGAGGGTCAAAATTTTCGGCACTCCCCCCCCCCCCTTTTTAAATTTTTATTTTTATTATTGACAGAAAAAGAAAACAAAATATATATACACAAAAAGGTTCCCCCCAAACTTAAGTGAAACATTGTTTCTACTGTTGCCATTTTTTTAAACCTCATAAACTTGTAAACTTGGGAGGAAAAATTTATTAACGGGGACATGAAATATGATCGTGAAAATCTCCCCCAAACTTATTTTTGGCTCACCACTTTGAGTTAGAAAAAATTATTTTCGAGAGCCAAATTATAACCCCCCCCCCCTCAAACTTGAGTTTAACAATGTTAAGCTTTTAAAGAGGGGGTTCAAAGTTATTGATCAATACCAAGCTTTGCAAAGACCAAAAGTCAACACCAACCATTTGAAGAATTTATCAATGTAACGTATAGGTCGGTGGAAGAACATGTTATATAGAGCCAAGAAGAAGTGGGAAAGAGATAAGTGGTGGTATGGAAAGGATTTGCGTGAACGTAAATGTGAGGAGATAAGAGGTGATGATAAATAAAAACGAGAATGTGAATAATTAGAAATAAGTGGAATATTGGCATTCTTGTATTTTCTAAGAAGAAAGGGTGGTGGTTCAACTTCTATAGGTGGAGGTTGATTAATCACAAAATCCTTGTTGTTTAGGAATGCAAGTTCGTCAGCGAAAAGTTCTTCAAAACTCTCATCGATATAATTGAACATTTTACTGTCAGTAAGTTTTGTACCAGAATTTATCATACTTAATTTGTCAAAAATTATGGAGGTAGGAGACTCGAAAAACTCATCTACCTCATTTTCAAAAGTATCCAAATCAAGTTGGCTTTCTGGAATGATCAAACTTGAATTATCGGATTGTGATTCATCAACACTTACTGAAATTATAGGAAGAATAGAAGAAAAACCTGAGAAAGTGGGAGAAAGAAGTTGAACACGAACTTGAGGGTGGAGATGAAGTGTATAAATTAGCACAAGCTGTAATGACCGATATGTAAAAAGCGATTGTGCTAATCTATCAACCCACTGAGAAATGAGGTCAAATCCCTCAAGATTCGTGAGAAAACATGGGTACGTCGAACTTGGTAAACCAGACATAAAAAATGAAAGTGTAACAGTTTCTTGCAAGGTCGGAACGAGGATGGAGGGAAGTGATTGAGGAAGGGTATCGGTTAAAGATTCAGGAGGGTGTGCGCAATCAATGAAAGGGATAGAATGAATTGGAAAATCCGACTCCTCAAGTAAAACTGCTTCATCCTCAATAATTTCCTCAATACTCTCCTCAAAATTTAGCTTATCCATGCAATTCTCATCAAAATCAAGACGAATATGAAGTTCGGAAAAAATAGTTAATGACTCGGGATATTGAATTGAAGAAAGAAACTCATCCAAATCTGTGGGTTCATCATCCAAAATATTCTCAGTTTCTATATTCTCAATCAAGTGAAAATCAATTTTTTTTCAGACACCTCATCAAAAGCATGAATATTAATCAATTCAGGTTCTAGAGTGGAGGTGTAGAGGTCAAAAGGATTGGTGATGGTTTCACTCGAAAGGGACCCTTCACAATCAGGTAAATCAAACAGTACAAAGTCGCACAACTCTTTAAACGTTTTATCTTCAACTGGTGAATCATTTGGAACACTTGATAGACATTCAAAACCGGAATTGTAGGATTCAATTGGGGATAGGTTGGTTTGATTTGGAAGGGTTCACAGCCCACTCTCTCCACTCAAATTATCAATCTTTCCAACCGCCTCATCATACATTGGAAAATTTGGAGCTAGTTGGAAACTAGCTACCGGTTCACTAGGTTATATAAGGGCGGCCAAGGACACATTCAAATCTCTCATCTGTTGGCATGACGCTACCATAAAGTCTTCCAACGACTGTTCCATACTAGACATGGGTTGTGACGGGGTTTCAGTAAAAGATTCAAAGTTGTTTGGATACGTGAAACTCCCAAATGGCTGTGTAGAAGCAATATCTAGGGAAGGTGCAAAAGTCGGGTAGGACTGGTAGGAATTGAATGGTTGGACATGAGTAGGATCAATATTTGGATAAGAAGGTGAATGGAATGGTTGATCCAAAGAATTTGCAGTGGTGATAGGAGTGAAAGATCGGTTACGAGATTGTTCAATATGCTCAGCAATAGACATGGGTTTCGGAGTTACAACAGGACTCGAAAAAGGGGTATCAACATAAGAAGGTGGTGAAGGTTGAAATGATTGATATAAGGTGGATTGCGGAGTCCAACTGGTTGTCCTAGACGCGTCTATTCGATCTTTCAAAGAAATTTTGGGCATGGAGGGGTCATTCGAAATTCGACCAAAACAAGAAGCGTAGGAAGTAATGTCTGGTTGAGGGTACCAAAGTTCGGCAAGAGTTTTGCGAGGTGGGGTACCCATGATGTGATGAAAGAAAGGAGAAGAAAAAGAATGTGATTTTTTTTATTTTTTCATTTTTTTTAAAAAAAAAATTGTTTGTTTTTTGAGTTTTGAAATTTTTGAAAGTGTTTTTTTTAGAAAGAGTTTTTGCAAAATTTGTACGGAACTACGGCACAATTTCAAATAACTACAGTTTAAACATGCACAATCAAACCTAGAGCAAGGGTCTCCGAAGTCAACTAGACTGCTCCTAACTGTTCCAAAGCGACAAGTTGTGAGATATCCCTCAAATTACCTCTTCACCGCCAATTGTGGCTAGATAAGGACAAATGCAGAAAGGAGGGATCCACTCACGAATCACCGTGAGACGGGCCTTTTAAAGTTATCTTTCTCACTTGTCTAGCCTAGGCACCACAAAGTCAGGTTTAGATAAACGACTGAATGCCCACAACCTTCCTTTGTCCTAATGAGCATGACGGTCCTTAATTGGCTGAGTCTAGATATTTTTTAATTAGCTCAAGGGTGATGCATATGCTTTTACTGATTTTTAGGGTCTTAGGAAGGGTAATTAAATCCCCACTCAATCTGAATTGGTGTTATAGCCCCTTAAAAGTCCGTATTAATTATGCAAAGCAGTTAACACACCAAAAAATCTAAAACACTTACAAAGTATTTTTTTTTATTTGGCAGCGCAAAGAATCCTTCACAAAAACAATTTATTGGAGAGGGAGAAAAAGTTGTTGTGCAAAGAATACCTGCAGGAAAAATTTTTCAATAGAGTTCTGGGGGTAGGAGAAGAAGACAAAAAATAAATACTCACAAAGAAAAAATGGGATGCTGACGTCAGCAGTTGACCGTGGAACCGCGGTCAAATGCCTACTTATGCCACGTTTCCGCGGCAGTTTAATTGGTTTAGATCTCCGAAATTTTTCTCTATTCTGTTGTGATTCTCCTCTTTCTGTTTAGATCTCCTGAATATTTATTTGTTCGCTGAATTTGCTTCAGATCTGAAACAGCGTTTGCTCCAAGCCTGCACACTTGCACAAAAACCTTTCAAAAATAACAAAATGATTTTTATTTTTATTTTTATTATTTTTTTTTTGTTTTAAAATTTTTCAATTTTTATTATTTTTTAAATTTTTTTAATCCGAAATTACACAAAGAAGAGACTACCGTCTCCCCGGCAACGGCGCCATTTGATTGAGAGAATTTTTGTGTATGCGTTTAAAGTTTAAATTAAGAATATACCGCAATCAAGACGGTGTCGCTTGGTAGCTAGCCGGTTGAGTACGGGTCGATCCACAGGGAGAAGGATTCTTTTTCTTTATGTTTTAACGAGTTAAGTCAAAAAAATTGGTGTTTTTGTTTTAAGATCTAAGAATGAGATAAAAGTTGATAAAAAGCTTGCTAGGGCTAGAATTAGGTTAGTTCGAGATAGAGATCTTCTCGCTTCATTCAATACCTTAGTTATGAATAAAGGTGTTAGGGTAATCGGCAACAACGAGAATTAGCACGACTAGGAACAAACTAAGTTTCTTCCTTTTAGTCCTTGTTCGTCCGTTCTTGGCTCTTAGCCCTAACCTCCAGTTAATTCAATCACACTCAGTCTAACTAGGGAATCACCGCTATCACGTAGGATAGGGTGCCGTAGTGAGCGGTGTGTGGTTGATTTAAAAAGAGTCCTGTTAATAAAATTATATGGGAAAAGAAAGGAGTGAGAGAGATTTCCATCTCTCATACTTTTCCTATCCTAACCCTAACAAGTGTGGGATTACTCACTCATTAGGAAGTTAACAATGAAATTCATTTTTTTTATAATTTTTATATTAGAAAACTAAATTGCAGATATTAAAAGAACAGATAAAAATTGCAAGAATTAAATTCAGATAATAAAAGAATGCGAGATAAAAATAAAAACTCTTACTTTATTGATGACCTCAAGAATGCATTACAATTGAATTTCGATCTAGAAAAAAGGCAAAGAGAGCCATCCTAAGAAAGGCACCCTAGAAGAGGCACACCAAAAAAAGGCCCGCTTATTTGGCTTTCAACTCTCCTATTTATAGATAGGAAAAAACCCTAGGTTACATTCTGATCCACACTTGAATTTACAAGACTACCCTAACAAAGCCTGGTCAAAGCACCGACACCCACCGACACATGCACCGACGCGTGCATCATACGGCCGCGGATCCACGGCAGAAAGGCATGTTTGGCTGCGGTTCCGCGGCCGTATTGTGGGATCTTGATCTCCATCTTTCAAGGTTGCTTCATGTAGCTTTTTCCTTCTGTTTTCTTCACTTGATTCCACAGAATCTCTTCTATTTTCTTCCAGATTTCCAACAGTGTAGAATGATGTGGATTTTCGCCGTGAGCTTCGCGTTGAAGTCTTTTGAATCTTGTGCTTCCCTTGTGCTTTGTGTATTTGAACTGTCTACTGATTTTCATTTGTTCTTTGAACTGGTAGGCGGCATCATACGGATTCATCTATTGTTGGTCGTAATCTCATATTTGTAGCGACTTTTCACGAACTTCACTGTAACGATCTGAGAACCTGTAACCTGCAACTATTTAGCAGACATAGATCAAAAGCACCTATTTTTATGTAATATGATTAAAAATGGGCGATATAATAATGCAAAATTCTGATATGAACAGAGCTCGCCACAAAGGCCAACCAAATCCAGCTCAGAAGCGGCAGGACTCTGCCGCCAAATCAGGGGCAACGCCCCAAAAGGAAAGGAAAAACAGGTGGCTAATGAGGAAGATGGCAGAGAACCGGCTAATGAAAACTCAAGTCTTTTCTCGGTGGACTATAATGTCTTGGCTCATCTCCGGAAGCTTTCGTCTCTCCTGAGCATCTACGATGCATTGGTCCTATCTAAGGAGCTTAGAGATGTTCTCATTCACGCTCTACAAAACCCCGAGCGGTATCAGGCTCGCTTTGCAGAAATTAATATGAAAGAAGCCCAGTACGCTTTGCATGCCACCGCTGTCACGTTTAAGGACGAAGACTTGCTACTGGGAACGGCTGAGCATAATCGCCCGCTTTACGTGACCGGGTACAGCGACGGAGATCGGATTAATCGCATATTTTTTGATCCAGGGTCCTCAGTGAACATCATGAACTTGCAGACTCTGAAGAGTTTGTCAAAGGACGTCCGACACCTGTCAAAAGAAAGGATTGTCATCTCAGGCTTCAACCAAAATTGCCAGCAAGTTCTGGGGTCCATAACTCTGCCAATCAAATTTGGGGATCTACACACCAAAGATAAGATATACGTGATCGACGCTGACACGTCTTATAAAATTCTCTTGGGGCGGCCGTGGCTCCACGATTACGGCATCATTCCGTCAACTCTCCATCAATGCATGAAGTATACTAAAACTGGCGAAGAATGACGCATTGACGGAGACATACAGCCGTTCGGTGTGCATGAAGTCCAATATGAGGATTCTCGGTACTTTATGAACCACCAAAATGCTAAGCCACAACCGACTGAGGACAGAGCGGACCTAAGACTCAAAAGCGAATCTGAGCCAGCTGTCACTTTCAAAAGCAAAAACGCCCAAGTGCGTCCGCGTTTCGGTAGTGACACTGATGAGTCTGATGCTGGAAGTCCGTCCTTCTGTAAAAATCGCCCTCCATTCGGCAGCGATACGGACGAATCTAATACTGAAGGCCTATCTAGTAGCAAAGTCCGTCCTCATCTTGGCAGCGACACTGAAGAGTCGGAGGAAGAGGACCTGCTTTGCAACAGCTGTGCAGATTGGACCCTCATGCAACAAGCGAAATTAAGAGAGACCTTCGAAATTGCAGAAGGGTCCCTGGCCGTCACAAGGGTTCCGGAACGGATGTGCAAAGAGCTCGATGCATTGTCAGTCTCTACCGTTGACCAGCTGAAAACTTTCTCCGTTCCCGGGAGGAAAAGTGGACAGAAGGGCATCCTGTTTTATGGGTCAAACCCCGTTGTGCACCCGGACGATTTGTCTGTAGCGTGCCTTCCCTATGAGAGAGGCATAAGGGTCGTCCTCAATCCCAGATACTATGCGCCTGGGATGAGGGAATACTTTAAAAAGTGCGGGTGTCGACTATATCAAATGGACTCCGAAGCAAAGTTTTACGAAGGGCTATAGCATCCGCCTCAGGTCCGAGCACTCATCGATGGAAGAATTCCACATAGACGGGGCATAGGTTTCATCCAGCCCGATTCCAAGGCATGCTACATGATCCATATTGGTGAAGCCAGCGAAAATTCAAATGATGATGACGAGCTAGCCGAGCCAGAAAAAGCCCCTCAAGAGCTCGAAGATGGCGGACAAGCAACCTTTGACGAGCTAACCGAGATTGAATTAAGACAGCTCACTCTTGTCAGAGGAAATGAAAGCGCAGATAATCGCCCTGCTGCACGAGTTCATCGACTGCTTCGCGTGGACATACAAAGAAATGCCTGGCCTTTCCCCTGAAGTGGCCATGCATAAGCTGGCTATATCTCCTGATGCTAAGCCAGTCAAACAAGCTCCTCGAAGAATGAGAAGGGAATTGGAAGAAATGGTTATCGAGGAAACCAAGAAACTCATCGATGCCGGCTTCATCAGGGAAGAGAAATATGCTGAATGGATCACATGCATAGTCCCAGTGAAGAAGAAAAATGGGCAGATCTGAGTTTGTGTCGATTTCAGGGACCTCAACTAGGCATGTCCTAAAGACGACTTCCTGCTACCGGTCATGGAAATGATGGTCGATGACACCTCAAATTATGAGTTGTTCACCTTTATGGATGGCTCGTCTGGATATAATCAGATCAAGATGTCGCCTGAGGATGAGAAACACACAGCATTTTGAACCCCGATCGGAATATACTGCTACAAAGTGATGACGTTTGGACTGAAGAACGCAGGTGCTACATATCAAAGGGCAATGACCAATATCTTTGATGACCTAATCCATAAAGTCATCGAATGCTATGTTGATGATCTGGTCGTCAAGACTAAAGCCAAGACCGATCACATTCAAGATCTTAGGACAGTTCTCACCAGACTGAGCGAGTACGATCTGAAAACGAATCCTCTAAAATGCGCTTTTGGCGTGTCATCGGGAAAATTCCTGGGCTTCATAGTCCGACATCGAGGGATTGAAGTTGACCCATCCAAGATAAAGGCCATCATAGATATGCCCCCTCCGAAGAGAACGCAGCTAAGATCTTTTCAAGGCAAGCATGCTTATATACGAAGGTTTATCTCAAATTTGTCGGGGAGATGTAGGCCCTTCTCAAAGCTCATGAAGAAAGGAGCTCATTTTGTCTGGGATGTCGAATGTCAAGAAGCGTTCGAAAGTATCAAACAGTACTTGTTGCACCCTCCAGTGCTGGCCGCTCTCATTCCAAATAAACCGCTAATTCTCTATACTGCCGCGCTAGATGAGTCACTCAGTGCGCTCCTTGCCCAGAACAACGAGGAAGGAAAAGAGGATGCCCTATGCTACCTCAGTCGAACTTTAGTCGGGGCAGAACACAACTACTCCCCAATTGAAAAGCAATGCCTGGCCCTGATATTCACTGTGAAGAAGTTGAGGCACTATCTGCTTGCTCATCGGGTTATGCGGATCTCCAAGGTCGACCCGCTCAAACACTTAATGACCAAAGCAAGCCTCGCTGGTAGAATGACAAGATGGGCTGTCATGCTGCTTGAGTTTGACATAGTTTATACTCCTCAGAAAGCAGTAAAAGGGCAAACTCTTGCAGACTTCCTTACCGCTCATCCCGTATCAGAGGGGTCACCGCTCAATTGCGAGTTACCCGACGAACAAGCACAGCTCTACTTCGATAGAGCCTCATCAATGAGGAGCTCTGGCAAATCAAGCATCTCGCAGATAAAAGCAGGGATAGGATTGGTGTTCATCACACCATCGATGAGAACCCTACGACGTTCTTTTGCTCTCACCGAGCCTCGCACAAACAATGAGGCTGAGTATGAAGCTCTGATAGCTGGTCTGGAGCTCGCCATAGAAATGGAAATCCTTCGGCTACGGGTTTACAGTGACTCCCAGCTTGTCGTCAACCAAGTAAGCGGTGACTATAAGATATACAAACCCCAGTTAGCTCGGTACAGAGGCCAAGTGGTGGAACTCATGAAATGGTTCACTCACATTGAACTAATGAGAGTCCCTAGAGCGTTGAACGGAAAAGCCGACATACTCGCTCGCCTAGCTAAAGAGCTAGCTGATCCTGACATGGAAGAAATTCTAATCACAGTCAGAAGCCGGCAAATTCTGCCTCCAGCCTCTTTACATGAAGAAGAAAGCATAGAACAAGAGAACAATCCTGCCGAAGAAGCTTCGATCATCCAAGACGAGCCCGATTGGAGAGAACCCTTCATAGAGTACTTCCGATACGACAAGCTGCCCGAGGGAAAATCTGCGGGGATTCAGCTGAAGAAGAGATCTCTCCGATATGTGTTTGTAAATGACACGTTATACCGCAGGTCATATGACCAACTCTGGCTCAGGTGTCTGTCATTGGCCGAAGTCCAAAAGGTCATGAAAGAAGTTCACTCGGGCGTTTACGGTGCTTACCAGTCCGGCCCCAAGATGCGCTTCAGATCAAACGGCTTGGATATTACTAGCCCACTATGATATGGGATTGTCGAGAGCATGCAAAGAAATGTCATATCTGCCAAATTCACGATGATTTCATTCACAAGCATCCCAATCCGTTGTATCCTACGGTGGCATCGTGGCCCTTCGAAGTTTGGGGCACCGACATAGTTGGCCCAATTGACCCTCCGTCATCCAGAGGCCACCGGTTCATATTGGCCGCAACTGACCATTTCTCTAGATGGACTGAAGTTGTCCCGCTAAAAGAAGTCAAGACAGAAAATGTTCTTACGTTTTTCCAGCATAATATTTTATACCGCTTCGGTACACCAAGAAGAATCATTTTTGACAACAGGCCTTCTTTCAAGAGCTTCAAAGTCTCAAGATTCGCTACTCAACACAAGATAGACTGGAGATATTCCTCCATCTATAATCCAAGAGCCAATGGGCTAGCCGAAACCTTCAATAAGACTCTATGCAAGCTCCTGAGAAAAAATGCTTCAGCCAACAAGAGAGACTGGAATCTCAAGCTTCACGAGGCGTTGTGGGCATATCGTACCACGCATCGTACTCCAACTCAGTTTACTCCATACTCATTGCTCTTCGGAGTGGAGGCGGTCCTCCCCCTCGAAATCAAAGTTCCAAGCTTAAGAATGGTCGTTCAGCACGAATTGACGAAGGAGGAAAACGCGCTCCTTCGGCTGGAAGAGCTTGACGCCCTCGAAGAAAAGAGGCTCGCGGTGCAGCAAAATCTAGAGCTATACCGAGCCCAAATGTCACGGGCCTATAACAAGATGACCCGTCTCTGCGCTTTCAAGAAAGGTGAATTGGTGTTGGTCCTCAAAAGACCGATCATCCCCAATCGACATGCAAAAGGAAAATTCGAGCCAAACTGGGAAGGACCATACATCATCGAGAAAGTGTTTGAAGGAGGATCTTACCAACTAATAAGTGCTGAGGGAGAAAGGCCCATGCCACCTATCAATGGCCGATATCTCAAGAAATATTACGCGTGAATGCTCCAAGTCGCAGGCAAATTGAGCACACCGGCCCTACGGTCTGGATCATACACCCTACAAAACCGTATACAATCCACGGGCGTAAACGAGCCCAAGTCCTGCCGGTGAGACTACTTTTAAAGTCCCACCAGCGAAAAAATGGTATGTCCACAAGCAAAACGGGCACGGATGAAAAACCGAAAGGGCTCTGTGAGTAAAAACAGCAGGACTGCCGGCGAGTTTATGAAAACTCGAAAGGGAGCAAACTCGTGAAAAGAGATAAAATACACTCGCAAAGTCCTCTCGACCTTGTGAGGAGAAAATCCCAGCGTGAGATCCTTACGACTCACAAAGGAGCAACACACTTAGGAATGCCTACGATTCCTAAGGAGAACATACACATGCGAGATCCTCTTGACTCGTAAGGAGAAAATGCTTTTATGAGACCCATACGGCTCATAAAATTGAAAAGCCTTAGGTGATAGGGATCTAAACCTGTCTCCTGAGACATCGCTCCCCAATGGGCAACGGCAAATGATGAGTCGCTCCTGGCATTTCTCATCAGTGTTAGCGGTGCTGATGCCGACCCAAAAACCAAATCCCAAGTCCGCCCGGGCAAATTATAAGTTGCTCCTGGCATTATTCCAGTGCAGCAATGCTGATGCCAAACAAGATCCAAATTCCAAGCCCCCAAACGGCGAATGATGAGTCGCTCCTGATACCATATTCCAGTGCAGCGATGCAAAAGCCAACCAAAATTCAATTTCTCAAAATTCTCACGGCCCTACGGTTATTCCCTAAATTGACTACCGTATACAATCCACGGGCTCAAAAAAATTCTCATCATACCCATACCCCACCGCAATCACCAGTCCAACGGCCGGTCTCCGCCCTTGGACTTATGATCCATTTGGGAAGACCCACTCATGCGTCCTCACGATGCATGAGGAGAACAAACCTTACGGGATCCTCACGACTCGTAAGAAAACACTTTCGTGGGATCCTTACGACTCACAAAGGAAAACACACTTAGGAGTCCTCACGACTCCTAAGGAGAGAGTACACCTACGAGATCCTTTCGACTCGTAGGGAGAAAATTCTTTTATGAGACCCTTACGGCTCATAAAATTGAAAAGCCTTAGGTGATAGGGACCTAAACCTGTCTCCTAAGCCATCGCTCTCCAACAGGAAAAGGCAAATGATGAATTGCTCCTGGCACATGTGCTTCAGTGTTAGCAACGCTGATGCCTACCCTAACCCCAAAACTCCAAACTCCAATCCAAATGACCTCTAAGTCGTTATACTGGAAACATATGACCTCTAAGTCGTTAAACTGGGCACAATAGACCCCTAAGTCTTTAAACTGGGAATAGATGACCTCTAAGTCGTTAAACTGGGAACAGATGACCCATAAGTCGTTAAACTGGGAACAAGGGAAATTCCCTCACGGCAAATGATGATTTGCTCCTGGTACCATATTCCAGTGTAGCGGTGCCGATGCCAAACCAAAACCAAAATCCCCAAATCCTGTCATGACAGATGACGATTCGCTCCTGGTACCATATTCCAGTGTAGCGGTGCTGATGTCAATCCAAATCATATCAAATCAGCAAAACAACCAATGACCTCCCTGACAGAATCAAATTCCACCTTGGAAACAAGTCAACTTCATCCCTGACACCGTAAGAAGCGGAGCAAGTCAAATCCAGAACCGACCGACCAAGTCGCAAAAAGGGCAAAACCGACCGTCCAAGTAGCAAAAAGGGCAGAACCGACCGTACAAGTCGCTGAAAGGGCAGAACCGACCGTCCACGTCGCAAAAATGGCAGCACCGACCATGCACGTCGCTAAAATGGAAGCACCGACCGTTCAAGTCGCTAAAAGGGCAGCACCGACCCTCCACGTCGCAAAAATAGCAGCACCGACCGTCCAAGTCACTAAAAGGGCAGTACCGACTGTCCAAGTCACTAAAAGGGCAGCACCGACCATCCAAGTCGCAAAAAGGGCAGCACCGACCGTCCACGTCGCAAAAAGGGCAGAACCGACCGTCCAAGTCGCAAAAAGGGTAGAACCGACCGTCCACGTCGCAAAAAGGGCAGCACCGACCGTCCAAGTCGCAAAAAGGGTAGAACCGACCGTCCACGTCGTAAAAAGGGCAGAACCGACCGTCCAAGTCACAAAAAGGGCAGAACCAACCGTCCACGTCGCAAAAAGGGCATCACCGACCGTCCAAGTCGCTAAAATGGCAGAACCGACCGTCCAAGTCACAAAAAAGGCAGAACCAACCGTCCAAGTGGCAAAAGGGGCAAAACCGACCATCCACATCGCAAAAAGGGCAGCACCAACCGTCCAAATCGCTAAAAGGGCAGCACCGACCGTCCACGTCGCAAAAATGGCAGCACCGACCGTCCATGTCGCTAAAATGGCAGTATCGACCGTCCACGTCGCAAAAAGGGCAGCACCGACCATCCAAATCGCAAAAAAAGCAGAATCGACCGTCCACATCGCTAAAATGGCAGAAACGACATCCATGTCGTCAAAACGGAGTCGACCTCCACACGAAAGAAGATCCATCAATTTCATGCACACAACCCACATATGTGGTGTGCATGTATTGATGGGGGTCAAAATTTACACCTCGGTTGACCAAGTCAAAATCAAAGTCAACCCCAAGCCAAGTGGGCCCAAGCCCAGGTCAAGTGGGCCAATGCCCGGGTCGAGCCCAAACATGAAGCGGCCGGCCTCCCCAATGCCAAAATAAAAATTTTGTAGTAAATAATTTTGGTATATTTCTTTTATTTTATTTTATGAATAAATGTAAGAAAAATGGTTATAAAGCCAAATTTTTGTAAAGCCCATGGCTTATGTTCAAAAAGAAATAGCACATGAGGCATGGGATGGGCAAAATGCTATTTTGTAAATCCCAAGGGGCTATATGTAAAGTGTATAGCCTATAAAGGCAAAGATAATGAAAATATCTCAACAACTTTTTCTCTCTTCTAAAAAGAATCAACATCTGTGATCTTCTCCTTCCTCAAGGTTCTAAAACCTTCCTCTTTCTTTTGAATTAAATCAAGAGTTTTACTCTTCCTTTTCAAACACTAAATAGTTTTTTTTACCACAAAATCCACAAAGGGGAGCTCGTATCTTCTATTAGATCTTAAAAGGGGGAGATTTTTTTAAAATCTCACCCCCTTTCTCCATAATCCGGCCAACCGACGGGAAGAAGAAGGAGACCCATCTCCAGAAATCCCACCTTGGGAAGATCCAGGGCCAAAAGGGAGAAACAAATCAGCCCTCTTTGATCATTCCTAAAAATTTTTTTAGGAGTTAACTCCAAGGGTTAAATCGGGAGCACAGCTCCCAGTGCAGGGACAAAGTCCCCTTTTCTGATTGACGCCCGGCGCCCACGTGCAAGCACGTGGGGCGCCCAGCGCCCAGAGCACTCGTGCCCACGTGCCAAGCACATGGGGCGCCCAGCGCCAGAGCGCTAGCGCCTACGTGCCAAGCACGTGAGGCGCCAACGCCCAGCCCCTGTGTGCCATGCACGTGAGGCGCTGGCCCCCCACGCGTCCTTTGGACGCTTTTTCCCCTTTTTGTATACATGTATATATGTATAGATACACACACACTCCATGACACTGTCCCTGTTAGAAAAAATTTTCTAACGGGGCGCTGCCCCACACCCTGCAAGGGGGCTGCTAGCCCGCTATCCGGGTAGCGGGACCCCCGTAAAAACTCTGTGGGGCCCCGATATATTCAAAACCCCTTCAAAACATGACACTGCATATTGAGTTCGCATGACCAGTTTAACCCGTCAATCGGAGGTTCTCTCGTTCCAAATGCGAGGGGTAATTAACGACAGCTTAGTCCGCGGCTGCCGGAGATTCGGATCCCCACAATCAATAAACCCCAGCCTACCCTAGGCAGGGGGAATCTGTAATGCGTCTGACAAGCGCGCATATTCCCATCTCAATGGGGTGACGAAAAACACCCTACACTCATGTGGGAGCACGTGATCAGCCGTTATCATATTGGGTGCTAATCTTTTTACGTGCATGGAGATTTTGAGTTTTGAGACTTTCAAGCCCATTGTTTTGTAAGAATTAAATTCTTAGGACTTATTTTTTCTCTTAGGTTTTGGATCTTCATGGTAGAATCTCCCCGATGAGAATTAAATTCTCAACTTGTGGGGAGATCTGCTTCTGCAGATCTTTCACCATAAGGAAGAACTAAATTCTTATATAAAGGGTCACACCCTTGTTTTATCAGAGGAATTAAATTACTATATACTGTTTGGGAGAATTAAATTCTCTGAACTTAGATCTTCTCCTAGGTTTTGGATCTGCATGGCAGAATCTCTCCGATAAGAATTAAATTCTCAACTTGTGAGGAAATCAGCTTCTGCAAATCCTTTGCCAGAAGAAAGAACTAAGTTCTTTTGAAAGAGTTAAACTCTTATGGAGACGAAGAAGTAAGATGTTCTCTGTGTTTTGTTCCTTCTTACCTAGGGTTTCTTCTCTTCTTTTGAACTTGCAGTTTATATGGGGTCCTCCTTCTATTTTCTCTCTTTCGTCTCAAGTCCTTTTTATAACAGAGGCAAGTTTGTTGGTTTTCGTTAAGAAAATCTCTCATTGAGAGATTTTTGATTGATTCGGGGATTTTATCCACCGTTGGATCTTTGATCTAGGGACTCCTGCTTTACAGAAGACAATTTCCTTATTTTTAACAAGATTGGGGAAATATTTTCCCATACAGAGCTTATTCTGTATCTTGGTGATTTTTAATCACCCTTGGATCTTTGATCCAACGATGCTCTGATTTACAGAGTACAATCTTTCTTGTTTAGAAAGATTCGAGGAGTATTTCCTCAATCAGAATTTAATTCTGTATTTTGGTGATTTTTAATCACTATTGGATTTTTGATCCAACGGTGCTCTGATTTACAAAGCACAATCTTTCTTGTTTAGAAAGATTGGAGAAAATATTTCCAAAATAGGGTTCTAATCTCTTTTATATAGAATTTAATTCTACCGGGTCAGAAGATATTAGGAATCCTCACGTGTAGCACGTGACCTAATGGTACTAGGCCGGTTTGCCTATATGCAGCAGTCCCAGAGAAGAGCATCACGTGTTGGCACGTGATGCGCCTTCTGGCCTGCTAGTTGTTTTAAGAAGGCACCTATATATTTTGTATATAGGTGCTCACGTGTGGCATGAGCCCCAACTTCAGTCCCATTTGTTAAGTGTAATGCTTGTAATTTTGGCTCCAAGGCGCATCACGTGTGGGTACGTGATGCTCCCTTTGGGGAATTTTCCCATAGCCCTTTTATTTATTATTTATTTTTCATAAGGGAACAAATGCCCCCACAGCGTTGTTCTCACGTGGCTTGCTCGTGAGTGCAACGCTGTCATCTTTACAGCCGTTGGATTGCCTAGGGGAACGGGAAGGTGAACCGCCCTTGTCATGTCTTATAAATGCAAGGGTTTGGTATTTAGGCAGACACTTTTCTTTCATTTTCTTCCTTGGTTATTTTCTTGAGAATTTAATTCTCCTCTTCAGAGCTTAGTTCTCTGCTTACTGGAATCGTAGAGTTAAGCTCTGTTAAAACTTTTTCCTTGGTAAGGATCATGAATGGAACCCCCCCTTTTGTTCTTTTCATCATGGATTTTAAATCTAGGACAGAACATTGCTCTTCTCTTAGATTGGTTTCTTAAAAATCCAAATCACACATTTTTTGTAGATTCTAAGATCTTGAATCAATAGGGATCGTTGATCTTCCTCTTAAGGTTTTACCATGTCACCGATCTTTTTAAGATCCTTGGAATTTAATTCCATTGTTTAAAAGGAATTTAATTCCTCATTACAGAGCTTAGCTCTAAAAGATCTAGAGGCCCTTCGGGAATTTCATTCCCTGGTGTTCTTGAAAATCATTTCAAGGGATTTTACCCTTATTTTCATAAATTTGAATTTGTTGGGTGTCTTAACAGAACTTGTTTTCTTTGTGAGGATGTGTCTGTTTTAATAAGCATTTTCTTGATCAGTTTGACCACCAAACTCTTACTGATTTTTTCTTTTCAGACACTATGACCGCTCATCTGTATGATCTTAACGAAATTATTTCTTATGAAAACATTCGCGTACAAGGCTGTTGTCAAAACCAGGAGTTTACAAATGCCCAATGCGCTGAGATTATGAGTCGCTTTGATGAATACAACGGTCGACTACTTCCCCGTCGCTCCGCTCTTTTGAAGATCATCGTGGGATCGATTTGGGAAGCACTTCCTGGATTTTATGAAGCCGTGCCGCTTAAGGCACTGGATGATGCCGAAGACAAGGTGCACTTAGTATATCTGATGGGCCTGATCTCGAAGAGGCGGCGAGATAATCTTGTTGATTTCTTGCATCAAACTTTCCAACAGACGACGATAATCTCTGCCTATCAGAGGACGGATGAAATCAGCGAGGATCCTGATGCTTGCATTCGTGAGAGGATGCACATGAAAATGGTCAGAGAGGCCAGAAGCATTTTAGACGGCCTTACTTCTGAATTTCTCAATCCATGTCCCGGATTTAGTGTTTTACCATTGTAAACATTTTAATGATGTTTTTATTTTACTGTTTTATCAATGTAAGAATTTTCTGAGGTATAAATAACAAATTTTTCCTTTCTATGCATTTATCTTATGCATTAATCCTTTTCGCACATACATGAGTGGGTACGCTTCGAACGCTTAATTGTATGCGAATCAAATGTTCTCTTTACAGCCTTGCATAGTATGTGGTTGATGTCTATGGGTTATGCCTTTCTGTTTTGACTTGGCACAAGGTAGTTTACGTACTCTTGAGTAGCACCTCCATTTCAGTGGCATGTAATTTTGACAAGAGTGGCATGTAGATGGTATATAATAGTCCGTCTTGACCCCCTTGTAGGGTAGCGATGGCTTAGGAAACAGGTTCAGGTTTGCTGCCTAAGACTTTTCAATTTTATGAGCCGTGAGGGTCTCATAAAGACTTTTCTCTCTACGAGTCGAGAGGATCCCGTAGGTGTATTTTCTCCTTAGGAGTCGTGAGGACCCTTAAGTGCGTGTTTTCTCTTGAGAGTCGTAAGGATCTCACAAGAGAATTTTTTTCCCCCTTACAAGTCGAGAGGACTTGTAAGTGGTTGTTTCCCTTCTTGTCGATGTTCGACTTCGGAGAGTGTGGCCTATAAATAGTCCATCTTGACCTCCTTGCAGGGAAGTGATGGCTTAGGAGACATGTTCAGGTCTGCCGCCTAAGACTTTTCAACTTTATGAGCCATGAGGGTCTCATAAAGACTTTCCTCCCTACGAGTCAAGAGGATCTCATAGGTGTATTTTCTCTATAGGAGTCGTGAAGATTCCTAAGTATTTTTTCTGTTAAGAGTCGTAAGGATCTCATAAGAGAAATTTCTCCCTTACAAGTTGAGAGGACTCGTAAGTGGTTGGTGAGTTGACTTGTTTCCGAGTCGAAGCATTGCTCCGACGGGGAGGTCGTTGGATGACTTATTTCCGGGTCGGAGCGTTGTTCCGAAGAGGAGGTCATTGGCTAACTTTTTTCTGAGACGGAGGTCATTGGCTGACTTGTTTCCACGACGGAGGTCATTGGCTGACTTGTTTCCGAGACGGAAGTCATTGGCTGATTTGTTTCCGCAACGGAGGTCATTGGCTGACTTGTTTCCGAGATGGAGGTCATTGGCTGACGTGTTTCCGAGACGGAGGTCATTAGCTGACTCTAGGCTGTCTATGAACCGTAGAGTCTTGGAACTGGGGACTTTGCTATGGCTCTGATTGGTAATGTCACGTCTGTGTCCTGCTGGAGTGAGGAGGAACGTCGTTGTTGGTCTCTAGGCTGTAGATGTGGTCGTCGAGATCTGACTTCCCTTTGACGTGGCCTGGTGGGGAAATGTTGTTCCCTTTCCCTTTTTTGTTTATGCCCATGGATTGTATACAGGGGTCACTATGGACTTACCTGCAGGGAAAAAGTTTCATTCTTTCATTTTTTTTATTTCTTTCCGCGATGCTCTATCATTTCAGCTTTTTATATCGCGAAAGTCACGATTGCCCAATCATTTGGGCTATTTTTCGCGGTGCCCAATCATTTCGGCTATTTTCCTTTTTACTCGCTGCTTTTTATTGCGAGTATGGACTTGGAATTTGATGCCAATTTAGGCATCAGCATCGCTACAACTGGGATATTGCCAGGAGCGAATCATCATCTGCCCTTGTTGATTCGAACAAAGGTGGCTTAGCAAACAGGGTTAGGATCCTGTCGACTAAGGCTTTTGACTTCATGAGCCATAAGGGTCTCATAAAGATGTTTCTCCCTACGAGTCGTGAGGATCTCATAGGTGCGTTTTCTCCTTAGAAATCGTGAGGACTTCCAAGTGGTGTCTCTTATAAGTCGTAAGGATCTTACAAGAGTGCTTTCTCCTTGTAAGTCAAGAGGACTTACAATTGTCGTTCACCACATGAGGAAATTCCTCGTCGTTAGTGGAACTCAGTTGGGGGAATGTTTATTTGTGCCTATGCATTGTATACAAGGGCCAATATTGACCGCCTGTAGGGAAAATTGGGGTGTATGACGGCTTAAGAACAGGTTTAGATCCCTAAAGCTTAAGGCTTTTCGAATTCTATGGGCCGTGAGGGTCTCATAGGGGAATTCTCCTTACGAGTCGTAGGGATCTCGTAAGTGCATTTTCTCCATAGGAATCGTAGGGATTCCTATGTGTGTTGCTCCTTCATGAGTCGTAAGGATCTCACTTAGGTATTTTCTCCTCATAAGGTCGAGAGGACCTTGTGAGTGCTCGTGACCGTTTTTTACGAGATTGCGCCCTTTCGGGTCTTCACAAACTCACCGGCAATCCTGCTGTTTTTACTCACGGTGCTCTTTCGTGTTTTCATTCGTGCCCATTATGCTTGTGGTCGTACCTTTTTTTTTGCCGCGTTAGCCTAAGAATGCTGCGGTTCGTAGTAGTTTAAGGACGTTTCAGTCCGTAGCTAGTTTTAGGACATTACGGTCCGTCGTTAGTTTTAGGGACGTTTCGGTCCATTGTTAGTTTAAGGACGTTTCAGTCCGCAGTTAGTTTACGGACATCTCGGTCCACAGTTAATTTAAGTACATTACGGTCCATTATTAGTTTAGGGACGTTTCGGTCCGATGTTAGTTTAAGGACATTACGGTCCGTCATTTTGGAGGCGAGGTTTTGTTGGATACTACTTATAGAGTCTGGACTCAGGAAGATAGCGAGCGGATATAGGCGTCGTCATCTATCATTGACTTGGGCCATGACTCGTTAGGCGTAGTATTTTTTCAGGAATCGGCCGTTTATTGGCCGGAAGGGTCTTTCGCCATGCATATCTATGAGCAAGTAAGCCCCACCTTGGTAGACTTTGTCTATGATGTATGGGCCCTCATAGTTTGGCTCGAATTTCCCTCGTTTGGCACGATTAGGGATCATAGGTCTTTTGACAACTAGCACGAGTTCACCTTGGCGGAATGTTCTCGGCCTAGTTAATATTTCGTATGAGCACATCATCTTTGCTTTGTGGGCCTCCAAGTTTTGTTGTGCCATGAGACGAGTTTCATCGAGGGCATCGAGTTCCTCAAGTCGAAGATGGGCATTCTCTTCGTCTGTTAGCTCGTAATGAACCGTCACTCATAGAGAGGGTAGCTCTATCTCCAGGGGGAGTACTGCTTCTGTGCCGAATACCAATGCATACGGAGTTGTATTTGTGGCAGTTTTGAACGTGGTCCGATAAGCCCAGAGAACTTCATGCAATCTCTTGTGCCAATCTTTTCTGTTTCTGGACACCGTCTTATTTATGATCTTCGTCAAGGTCTTGTTGAAAGCCTCAGCTAGACCGTTAGCTAGGGGATTATAGACTGAAGAGTATCTCCAGTCTATATTATGCTGCTGTGCGAAGCGGCTGATTTTGTGACTTCTGTAGGCCGGCCCGTTATCAAAGATAATTCGTCGCGGAGTGCCGAACCAATAAATGACGTGTGTCTTAAAGAAATGGAAGGTGTTCTCCGTCTTCACTTCTCTTAGCGGTACTGCTTCTACCCACTTAGAGAAGTAATCAGTTGTCGCCAATATGAATCGATGTCCTCTGGATGACGCTGATTTGATGGGCCCAATTATGTCGGATCCCCACATTTCGAATGGCTAGCTAGCCACCGTTGGATGTAGTGGATTTGGATACTGGTGGATGAAGTCTCCATGAATTTGGCATGAGCGGCACTACTTCGCGTATTCGAGGCAGACCTGAATCATCGTGGGCCAATAGTAGCCCATCCTTTTTATCTTCAGCTTCATCTTCGGCCCGGCTTGATGAGAACCGCAGAGTCCGTCATGAGTTTCTTGTACGACTCTCCTTGCTTCTTTTGGACCCAGGCATCTTAGCCATAGAGAGTCGAACGATCTCTTATATAGAGTATCATTGACGAAGGCGAAAGACAGAGCTCGTTTCATGAGCTGATGTCTTGAGGATGCATCTTCAGGTGTTCGACGGGATTTGAAGTAGTCTATGAAGACTTCTCTCCAATCCTTAGCCTTTTCTTGATCCTCTATTTGCAGAGTTGTTCGCTTGGTCTCTTCCTTTTCTTCAGAAGATTCCAGAGATATTTTCGCCGGTGCCAGAACCCGACGGTTTTGCACAACGATTCTTACATCGTAGAGATTCTCATCAGCCAGTTCTTTAGCGAGTTTGGCTAATGAGTCCGCTTTGCTATTTTCTACGCGCGGTATACTTTCCAGGATGTACGAGGGGATTTGTGCCAGTAGTTGCTGCACTCTCCTGCCATACCTTATCAGCTCCGGTTTGCACGTTTGATAGTCGTCGTTTACTTGACTAACGACTAGCTGGGAGTCTCCGTATATGAGAAGGTTCTCGACTCCCATGTTGACAGCGATCTCAAGACCCGCTATCAGCGCTTCATATTAGGCCTCGTTATTTGTTCTCGGCTCGGTTAAAGAAAGGGCGAAGCGCATTATTCCTCTTTGCGGAGTCACGAAGATAAGGCCTAGCCCAGCTTTGATTATGGGGGAGCTGTGCTTTCTCTTCTTCATGGAAGATGCTCCATCGAAGTATAGTTCCCATCGGGTATCACTCTCTCCTCTCTCCCTGTCGATCGTGTCAAACGTGTTCTCGTCCGGAAATTCGCAATTTAGGGGTGAATAGGCAGGTATCGGGTGCTCAGCAAGGAAGTCGGCGATAGCCTGGCCTTTCACTGCCTTGAGAGGTCGGTATGTTATCGAGAATTCCATTAAGAGTAGGGCCCATTTAGCGATCCGTCCCGTTAATATGGCTCCTGACATCAAATACTTGAGAGGATCCACCTTTGATATGAGATGAACCTCATGTGCCAAGGCATAGTGTCTGAGCTTCGTTATCACGAAGATTAACGCCAGGCAGTATTTTTCGATAGGGGAGTAATTGTTTTCTGCCCCTAGGAGAACTCGACTCAAATAGTAGAGGGCTCTCTCCTTCCCTTGGTCGTTTTCCTGTGCCCATAGTGCGCCTAAGGAACCTTCAAGGGCGGTTGTGTATAAGATGAGAGGCTTTCCCTTGACCGGAACGGTCGGTACTGCCGGATTCTGCAGATATTGCTTGATTTCGTCCAGTGCGCTTTGGCATTTAAGATCCCAAATGAACGGGGTACCCTTCTTAATCAGGTGACTGTAGGGACGGCATTTTCCGGAGAGATTGGCTTTGAACTGCCGGATATACGCGAGCTTTCCTTATAGAGACCGCAGTTGCTTGAGAGTTCTTGGCGGAGGTATTTACATAATCGCCTTGATCTTTGATGGATCTATTTCGATGCCCCGGTGTCAGATGATGAACCCCGGGAATTTGCCCGAGAAAACTCCAAACGCGCATTTGAGAGGGTTTATCTTCAGATTGTATTTCCGAAGACGCTGGAACACTATCTTCAGATGCTCCCGGTGCTCTTCGTACGATTTTTTTTTCACCACGAGGTCATCGATATAGCATTCGACGATTTCATGTTTGAGGTCATCGAAAATCTTTGTCATGGTCCTCTGATAGGTAGCGTCGGCGTTCTTCAGACCGAAAGGCATCACTTTGTAGCAGAATATGCCCAGAGGAGTCCTGAAAGCGGTATGCTTCTGGTCTTCGGGATGCATCTTTATTTGATTGTACCCTGATGATCCATCCATGAAGGAGAAAACTTCGTGGGTAGACGTTGTCTATCATCAGCTCGGTAACCGGTACGGGAAAATTATCTTTCGGACAGGCTTTATTAAGGTCCCGAAAGTCCACGCAGATGCGCACCATCCCATTTTTCTTCATCACTCGGACAATGTTGGCGATCCAGTCGGGGTATTGAACTTCTTGGATGAAGCTGGAGTCGATTAGCTTCTTGACCTCGGCGTTGATACTCATTTCAAGCTCGAGCCGCATTCTTCTCAGTGCTTGTTTGACTGGCTTGACGTCCGGAGATATCGCCAATTTATGCACAGCTATTTCTGGATCTAGTCCCGGCATCTCGAAGTAGTTCCATGAGAAGCAGTCTTCATACTGTATGAGCACGTCTTTTAGCGTAGCCACCTGTTCTTTAGACAGCAGCTCACTGACAAACGTAGACCGCGGGTTGCTTGCCTTCCCGAGGTCGATTTTCCTTGGGTTGTCCATAGTAGTATGTATTCCATCTTCCAACTCTTTCGGCGCTGGTGGAAATTCTGAGATCAATTCCTCTTCATCCTCGTTTTCGAAGCACCAGGAGAAGCCATCCATATTCTCGTGCTCACCTTCTTCTGACAGCGTTATCATATGACAGGTACAAGATCGTTTTCAAGACCGATGTTAATCTAGTTCTACTCTCGCTATATTCGTTACTTTTGGCACATGCTTTTGTGGCGGGGATACCCTCCAACTGTTGGATAGAGCGAATCTGCCGAGTTGATATTGGTCTTCGACCCAGTTTTTGAAGGTTAAGCAGTCTTCAAGAGGATGTCCTATTGCTCGGTGGTAGGAGCAATAATCCGGGTGATGAACCTCGTTCGCTTGATCGGGGTGCCGAGACTCCGGGAGTATCATCATCTGATGTTTCATGACGAGGTCAAAAAATTCTCCTTGTCTTGTCTCGAGGGAAAGAATATGCTCGACCCATCTTTTTCATAAGAGACGGATTCCGGCTAACCCTTTCTTGATCGCGTGGCCTTCTGGATCCGTTTTGCCGTTGTCGAACATTTTTTTTGTTCTTTAACTTGTTTTTGCCCCAGCGTTGGGCATTTTTCTTGTCTTGGGAATGCCTGGCAGGCTGACGGTGATGGGCATTGCCATCCTCCGTAGCCTGTTGAAGGAAGCGTTGCGTCTTGAATTTCTCGTAAATAGCTATTTCGCGGATATGGTCATTCTGAACCTTTTGACTCGCTTCCCTTATTAGCTTGTCCATCTGTTCTTCAAACGACGGACTCGGCATTTTTATGGTAGGACCTCGTTCTGGTTCAGCGTCAGCGTCTTTTTAAAGAGCATCCTCTTCTTCATCGAGGTCATTTATGACATGGCAGCCATGGAATTGCTCCCATTTCTTGGATTGGACATATCCAAGCCCAATCGTTTCCATTTTTCCATTAGGCAATTTTCGCTGAGTTCCGGGGACGTTCCAAATCCTTTTATAGAACTGGGCTTGTCGAGCAGTCTGTTTGAAGGGTATGCATTGGCATCTTAATAACCTTTTCAATCCATCTGTATAATATCTGGGCAGACGGATTGGTTGGAGCCTGTCAAGCGCAGGTTCGGCACCACGCCAGACTTCTCTCTCAACTGTGGTTTCCCCGGATCGATAGAATAAGATCACCTTTTCACCTCTTCGCCTAGGAGGGATGTAGAATGTATGCAGCTCTTGCACACTATATGTCTCAAGCGTATCAAGCTCTCTGTGGTGCTGTCGCGGAACCATGGTGATTTGTAGACTCTGATCATTTCCAGTGAAGTCCCGCATTGATGGACGGACCGAGAACACTGTGTTGACTTTGTCTTCAGAGTCACTGCCAAAGACCAGAATAGGGATAGATGGTCTCGGCCTGTTGCATTGGGGCGGCCCCGAATAGACTATCTCTTCTTCCTCCTCGGTATCGCTCCCGAAGACCGGGATAGTGGTGATAGATTTTTGCTTATTCTCCGGTTTATGATATCTTTCCGTGTCTTCAAAGTCTGGTAGGAAATACTTCACATCTTCATACTTTCGAACTTCATTTACGGGGAATGGGTTTAGTTCCCCCGTCACGGTATACTCGAGACCATCTTTGAAATACTTCATACACTGATATTGTGTAGAAGAGATGATGTTGTACTCGTGTAACTAAGGCCTTTCGAGTAAAGCGTTGTAGCAAGTCTTGGCGTCAATGACATGAAATTTGATGTTAGTGACGAGCAGCCCAAAGCACAACGTCAGAATCACAGACCCGAGCGTCCGTGATGACTGGGAGTCGAACTCGGAGATGGTGATTTTTTCCCGAGAAAGGTGTTGAACACTCATGCAGATTTCTTTTAGCACCCTCACGTTTAGGAGGTTGACGGAGGACCCGTTGTCAACTAATATTTTCTCTATCTTGATGTCATGGCAGTACCTGGTGACATACAGGGGACGGTTGTGCTCGCACGTTTCGAGGAGGAGATCTTCATCACCGAAAGTGATGTCAGCTGTGTGCACTTCTTCCAGCTCGTCCTTCATCTTTTCTTCGGCAAGTGATTGAATTGATTCTTTGTGTGTCGTGTTTAGAAAATGTGTAAAGATCACAATCAAAGAAATTTTTTACCGCAATCAATTAACGGTGTCGGTTGTAGCGCATTAATGAATACGGATCGTCCACTGAGAAAGTGTGATTCGTTCGAATTTGAATTAGATGAATTGAAAATTACAGAAAAGAGAAAAAAGACAATTCAAGATTTAAAAGTGAATTTCAAGAATTATCAAAATCTAGATCTAATATCAAGAATACTCAAAGTCAAGAATCAAGAATCATCCAATTGAGTTAGTTATCAAGATTTATAATGAGGCTCGTAGGAATCGATCGAATCGATAGTGAGGATGAAGACTTGTGATTACGTATTCTTATCCTTTGATGATTTGTTGCTAGATAAATGACGATCAACGAGAATTAGGGATCTCTTGCGGAAACTAGGGTTTCATCATCTATCCCTTGTCCTTTCGTTGATTTTCATTCACATTCTAGCCTCTAGGAAATTCAAACATCGATCGTTGATCACTAATTAAGAGCGAAAACATTCAAGAAAGTATCTCGCTCGAAACTAGGTCGTCGATGATTCAATTTACTAGAGTTTATAAAACTCATAGGACTTAAGAATCGTACAAGAATCTAATCATCATCAACTATTAATTTTCTCGATTCCTCCACGAGCGGATTTTTTACTCAAGCATCATATCAAAGAAAACAATCAAGAATTGAGATCTCATCACAATGCAAGAATGTAAAGAAAGCAAGATAAAGAAATTTCACCTTTTATTATTCATCAATTCCGTTACAATTCGCTCAAGAACTACAAAAATTGAGGAAAGAACTCGATTGTCGAATTAGCTTCGCATCGTCTCCGTGAGTCGCGGATCGTCTTGGATCACTTGCTCGGTTGAAGATCGGCGTCGCTTCTAAAAGGTTGAAGGGTTCTTGCTTGAATTGTACTCGGAGATCTTGAATTGATCAAATTGTGTCACTCAATTTGATTTGAATTTTATTTGGATCTACAATTTTCCCTCCACTTTCAACAACCTCAAACCCTAGATCTAGATCTCATTTTATAACCTCAACCCTTTTCAATTCAAATTCAAATTTTCCTCCAAAATGAACCACTTTTCCCTCCAAAATGAACAACTTTTCCATCCAAAATGAACCACCTCATTTGAATTTTCCCTCCAAAATGAACTATCTCATTTGAATTTTCCCTCCAAAATGAGGTTGTTAGAAAGAATCTTCTAAAAGAAGTTTGTTGGAGGGAATATTCTAGAATGAGGTTGTTACAAGGAGGCTTCTAGAAGAAGGTTGTTATAAGGAGGCTTCTAGAAAAAGGTTGTTGGAGAGAGCCTTCTAGAAGAAGTTTGTTGGAGGGAATATTCTAGAATGAGGAATATTCTAGGGTAAGATTGTTAGGCCGAGCCTTCTGGATAAAGCCACGTGGTCATCTGGAGTCTTCTGGAAGCATTGGCCGTTATTAGAAAGCACGTGGAGAAATGTGAAACGATGACGTCACCATTGCGCCGCGGATCCGCCGCCAATAGGGCCCTACGGCCGCGGATCCGCGGCTCTTTAATGGCCTTGGGGCATGAAACTTTCGGGTAATTCTAGTGATGACTTTGTGGCACTTTTCTGATGTGTGGAATCTCATATTTCTTTCTTGATTTCTGCCAGATCTCAGGTCAAAGACTTGACGTATTTATATCAACACTTTCATAGTTTCGGCTCTTTTCCTGGAATTTCCTGCACAGATTCTCGAGACAAGTGTTGCGCTATACAAAGATTATGAGTGCAATTATAAACACTCAAGTTCCCTCAAAGTGCCGGTTATAAAGTATAACACAAGTTATTTGGTATTTTACAGATGTTTTGCTAATATGTGCTATATTTATACCGAACACCTTTAGATGATTGCAATTAGTAGGGAAATTAATGTGTTAAAAATGCAATATTTTCGACTGATCAAATTCCCCCAAACTTATTTTTGGTCGTCTCGAGCAAACTGTTTTATTAAAAAGAGAAGGAGAAAATAAAGAAAAAGAAAAACTAACTAGCACACTTTCATAGGCAACACGATTGCACTGAGCACGTGCAACAAGCCTTTAAATCTCTAGGTGTCCCTAATAGGAGGAGTGTTGTCTCCTGAGGGTTTTCAGCGGATTGCACCCACAAAATCCAATAAAAAAAGAAAGACCGTGAAAGTTACATATAAAGATAAGAATTGTAAAAGATAGACTTTGAAAATTAGAGTTTCCAACTATGCTAGCTTTTCGGTTGTCATGAGCCCTATCTTAATAGTCATGAAAAAATGTTAGAAATCACATCATCCCTCAATAAAACATCGTCTTTATTCTTCATTTCTACCTTTCTTCCAAACACCGATCATATAACCCTACGTATGTGTAAAGAACATCCCTACACCCGGAGAATTCAATTCAAGCTATCATACTCTTGCCCATCTGCCTCAGTACTTTTTAATTTGATGAATATTTAGATTTGCTCACACATTTTCATACGACCGTTAATACTTCTTGAGGTACTAACCGACCGATTACTTATGTGCTTGCTTATACGGTGTTTTTTCTCGTGTTGCACCACCTAAGGCTTAGCAGTGACTCCCAGACCAGTTGGTCCAAGGCACTAGGTGATGAAGCACCCTCGCTATATTTTTTATTGCTACCTTGGCGATAACAAAACCATTGTTCATTTTTCTTCACCATTTTATATTTTATTCATTTTTTATTTCCTTCATACTTTGGCTTTTAGACAAGAGCATTTCAAGGTATCCTCTACTATCCTGAGTTTCAAGACGTGTGTAAGTGCGTATAGTAAGGTATCAACGTTCAAATGTTTGACTTTCAGAATAGGAACTATTTTTCAGACTTATTTTTATCCTCAGATTAGTGTCTTCCTTCATCTTACTAACCCTTGGGACAACGGCTCATAACTATTTATTACTAGTTCGTTTAAGAAAACTTCTAATTTTCTAGGTTTTCTTAAATTTTCCAATCTTTTGGATGTAATTTTTCACTATCTAATCTCTTATTATCTTATTTATGTACAAAAAAAATTTATTTTTTTGAAAATTTTTAAATTTTTATAGATTTTAAAAATGTTTTGTGCTTATGCAAAGTATGATGCAAATGATGCGAAAATAAGCACAAACCTCCCCCAAACTTGTTTTCAACAGTGTCCTCACTGTTGCCATCCGCTAAATCTCAAAAGCCTGTAAGCCTTGGAGGAAATTTATTAACGGGGGCAAAAAATATTTTAAAGTGAAAATCCTCCCCCAAACTTATTCTTGGCTCACAATTTTCAGTAAAAATTTTCTTTTCAGGAGCCAGATTATAAACCCCCCCAAACTTGAGTTAAGCCATATTAATCTTTGAAAATCACATGAGGGGGTCAAAATTAGTGGTCGATGCCAAGCTTTGCGAAGACCGAAGGTCAACACCAACCATTCGAAAATTTTATCAATATAGTGCTCAGGTTGGTGGAAGAACAAGTTGAATGGAGACAGAAAGAAGTGGGAAAAGCTAAGTGGTGGAATAGAATGTGTTTGCGTCTCATTTTGGAGAGACGACTCAGTGTATGTGATGGATTACTCGCATTCTTTTTACAGTTCAGAACAAGGGGTGGAGGTTCAATTTCTTTGTATTGAGGTGGATTCATCTCAACACCCGTGTCATTCAAAAATGCGACTTCATCAGCGAAGATTTCCTCAAAAGTTTCATCAATACCCCGAAGAATAATGTCATCACAAAGCGCGGGGTGATCTTCAGACTCCAAAAACGGTTCATACTCGGTGTTAGTTATTGACCCGGACAACTCGGTGGAAGAGTCCGTATGATACATAGTTGGGTCAAACGACAACATATGAAAAGAGTCAAGATCAGTATCATGAGGATCGTCAAATTCGCTGCTGTCGACATCCATTAAGTCGACAGAACAGACCTGAGCAGTAGGTTCGGAGGGTACACTTCCCAACTTGTAAATGTTCAGCTCAATTGACCTATTCCCGAAAGATAGGGTGATAGAACCGTTACAACAGTTGATTATAGTATTGGAAGTGGCCAAAAAGGGGCGACTAAAAAGCACCGGAATTTGATTCCGTGGGTTTGCTACAGGCTGTGTATCAATTACAATAAAATCCACAGGGAATACAAATTCCCCGATTTTTATTAACACATCCTCTAGTTCACCCCTAGGTTTGGTGATTGATCGGTCGGCTATCTGGAGAGTGCAAGGAGCTGGTTTTAACTCTCCGATCCCTAACTACTCGTAAACCGAGAAAGGAAGCAGGTTAACACTTGCACCAAGGTCTAGTAGAGCACGGTTGATGTGTTTATCCCCAATAGAAATGGAAATAGTAGGATAGCCAAGATCCTTACGTTTCCTCGGTAATTGTTGGGGAAAAGCTGTGTTTACAGTCTTTGCCATGAATATCTTCTTTGGCAGTTGAGTCTTTCTCTTTCTAGTGCACAAGTCCTTAAGAGTTTTCACATAAGCGGGAACTTGTTGGATTGCATCTAGAAGAGGGATGTTGATGTTAACCTGTTTCAATATTTCAGTGATCTTCTCCATTTGTGGACTTGGTCTGTTTCCCCTTAACCGATTCGGGTAAGGAGCTTGAGCAATAAGGTCGGGGTCTAACATTGGAGAAGATAGTGTGGGTGGAAACGATCCAAGAATAGGAGTGGGGACCGTTTTCGGTGGACTAGAAGAGATGGGCTGAGGTGTCGAGCCTTGGGGAAAACGGAGAATAGGCTCGAAAGAAAATGGTGGGGTAGACGAACTGAGGTCAGAATTAGAAGAAGAAGTGGAAGGAAAAGTCTCAGTGGGGGTATCATCGATTGATTCTTCATTATCAATCTCTCTACCGACATGATTGTCAAGCACTCTTTCAGATCTCAACGTGGTGATAGCATTCACATGATGTGAATAGCCAGGATTGGGTAAAGGTTGAGCTGGAAGTTTCCCTTTCTCTCTTGCACTCATTTCGGCTTTTAATTGTGCAATTTCTGCTTCCATCGATTTAATAGTCTCATTTTGAGAGACAGTATTTCTTTTCATGTCATCGACAGAAGACTTAACCTCAGCCGACACTTCCATGAAATTTGACAAAAGTGATTTCATGGTTTGTGTGAATGCAGAGAATTCATCAGAACAGGTCAACTGCAAAGGATTAGAAGGTGCAGGAGTGTTGACCGGATTTTGGAAGTTTTGTCTTGGAAGGGGTGCTGACTTAATTGAAGTAGTTGCTGTTGTGGTAGAGGAGCCCTTTGAAAGTTGTTCTGGGTTGGAACCGTGTTTTGAGTTTGTGATTGGTTCCAAGCAAAGTTAGGGTGATTCCTCCAACCCTGATTATATGTGGAAGAAAAATGATCGTTTCTAGGTCTTTGTTGGAAAGCAGAATTGATATGCTCATGACCTTGAAACGGAGAACTCATTGGACATTCTTCCGTGAGATGTGATGGATCAGAACAGCATCCACAGACAGTTTTGGAGAGTGACATTTGATTTAGGGCAGCGGCTAAAAATTTATTTTCCATAGTTTCGAGTTTCTTTTGCATTGCTGACATTTCAGCTCTAACTCCAATGGAAACATCAGATTGGTTATTGCCACCCCTAGACGATTGACTTACACCCTTCCACTATAAAGATCTTTCAGCGAAATCTTCTAAGAATTTCCAAGCTTCTCCATCATCTTTGGTCATGAAAGTGCCTTGACACATGGATTCAAGGGTCTATTTTGTTATAGGATTAATGCCGTCATATATGATTCTGCACAGATCCCATCTCGGGATTCCATGATGTGGACATTGAACTAACAGATCCTTGAAGCGTTCAAGACACTTTGAAAATGGTTCATTTGGAAGCTGATATTTCGCTACGGACTCGAGCTATTTTATGATTGGGGTAGAATTTCTTAAGGAATGCTTTTACGAATTCTTCCCAGTTTGAAATGGAATGTGCAGTTGTGTTATACAGCCACTTCTCGCCTATATCGCACAAGGTGAATGGGAGAAGAAGTAGACGCATAGCATTCACAGAAAGCTGTGAAGTACCCATCATAGCGCATACATTTTCAAATTTGGTGATAAAGACGTATGCGTCTTCAGACTCGAGACCGTAATATTTGGGTAGAAGATTGATGTATCGGGGTTTAATTTCAAAATTGTCCCCGTTGGATGGTGGTATAGAAAGACAGGTGGGAAGGGGAACACGTGAAGGATAGCATCTCTCTTGGAGAGAAATGCGTGGAGGATTCTGCGCACCTGCGGGCGGTGGCAGAGTGGTGTAAAATTTTGATGGAAATCCGTCCATCGCGGTCGTGGTGGGAAAAAGAAAATGTAGAAATACCGACTTTGGGGTCGATCGGGGGAACGCGGACAAGACGGGCACTAGAATCCCGTGTCCAGCCGAGCTTGCACGAAAGGGTTTAGCACAAGTGGCAGCGTTAAGATAATTAGGGGAAATATAAAGTGGTGTTTGTTTTGAAAAAAATACGGATTTTTGAAAAAATGCAAATCACAAAAATGCACACACAACCCTAAGTCTAATGGTCACCTAGGTCAAGTCTCTAGACCGCCCCTAACTGCCAGAAGACAAATCGCAGGATCAATCCTCTACTGCCTCTTTGTCTCTCCTGTGGCCAGGTAAGTGCCAGGTAAGTGGGAGGTTCTCCACTACGTAAATAGTGGGCCTAATTAAGTAACCACTTGCCTTAGACACCACAAAAGAAACGCGGATAAGCAATAGATTACCCACGACCTCCTTCTGTCCTAAGTGAGTGCGACGGTCCTTAGAGTCAAGTCTAGATATTTTTTAGTTAATGAGGGTAATGCGGATGTAGTTTTGTGATTTTCTGGGCATAATGAACTCCACACCTAATCTGAATTTGGTCTTTGCCCCTTAATTTCCGTATTTAAAAAATGCAAACAACCAAGATCAAAACACGCACAATTTTTGCTTTTTGCGGCGCTGCGAATTTTTGCAAAGAAACCTGCAGAAATTGGTTATTGGAGCAGATCAAGAAGGAGATAAGAAAGTACAGGAGATACCAGAAAAGTTTCGTACAGTGAACCCCTAGGCCCACCGCAGATCCGCCGCAATGAACGTCTTGTGCCGCGGAAACACGGTCTCAGTGTTTGATCACTGCACCAAATTCTCAGGAACTGTTCCTGTTCACCTCCTAAGCTCTATGGAATGATCTGAAAATTTTTCCTCTCGCTCCACAGATTCCAGATTTCCTCGCAACAAATCACAACAAATCGTTTAGTGTTTGTGCGAATTTTGATCTAAAAATTTTGATGGAATAAATTTTTCAACTCAAATTTCAAAAACGAACAAATTAGCACACGATCCCCGACAACGGCGCCATTTGATTGAATTGATTCTTTGTGTGTCGTGTTTAGAAAATGTGTAACGATCACAATCAAAGAAATTTTTGACCGCAATCAATTAACGGTGTCTGTTGTAGCGCGTTAATGAATACGGATCGTCCACTGAGAAAGTGTGATTCGTTCGAATTTGAATTAGATGAATTGAAAATTACAGAAAAGAGAAAAAAGACAATTCAAGATTTAAAAGTAAATTTAAAGAATTATCAAAATCTAGATCTAATATCAAGAATACTCAAAATCAAAAATCAAGAATCATCCAATTGAGTTAGTTATCAAGATTTGTAATGAGGCTCGTAGGAATCGATCGAATCGATAGTGAGGATGAAGACTTATGATTACGTATTCTTATCCTTTAATGATTTGTTGCTAGATAGATGACGATCAACGAGAATTAGGGATCTCTTGAAGAAACTAGGGTTTCATCATCTATCTCTTGTCCTTTCGTTGACATTCATTCACATTCTAGCCTCTCGGAAATTCAAACATCGATCGTTGATCACTAATTAAGAGCGAAAACATTTAAGAAAGTATCTCGCTCAAAACTAGATCGTCGATGATTCAATTTACTAGAGTTTACAAAACTCAAAGGACTTAAGAATCGTACAAGAATCTAATCATCATCAACTATCAATTTTCTCGATTCCTCCACGAGCGGAGTTTTTACTCAAGCATCATATCAAAGAAAACAATTAAGAATTGAGATCTCATCACAATGCAAGAATGTAAAGAAAGCAAGATAAAGAAATTTCACCTTTTATTATTCATCAATTCCGTTACAATTCGCTCAAGAACTACAAGAATTGAGGAAAGAACTCGATTGTCGAATTAGCTTCGCATCGTCTCCGTGAGTCGCGGATCGTCTTGGATCACTTGCTCGGTTGAAGATCGGTGTCGCTTCTAAAAGGTTGAAGGGTTCTTGCTTGAATTGTACTCGGAGATCTTGAATTGATTAAATTGTGTCACTCAATTTGATTTGAATTTTATTTGGATCTACAATTTTCCCTCCACTTTCAACAACCTCAAACCCTAGATCTAGATCTTATTTTATAGCCTCAACTCTTTTCAATTCAAATTCAAATTTCCCTCCAAAATGAACCACTTTTCCCTCCAAAATGAACAACTTTTCCATCCAAAATGAACCACCTCATTTGAATTTTCCCTCCAAAATGAACTATCTCATTTGAATTTTCCCTCCCAAAAGAACTACCTCATTTGAATTTTCCCTCCAAAATGAACTATCTCATTTGAATTTTCCCTCCAAAATGAACTACCTCATTTGAATTTTCCCTCCAAAATGAGGTTGTTAGAAAGAATCTTCTAGAAAAAGTTTGTTGGAGGGAATATTCTAGAATGAGATTGTTACAAGGAGGTTTCTAGAAGAAGGTTGTTATAAGAAGGCTTCTAGAAAAAGGTTGTTGGAGAGAGCCTTCTAGAAGAAGTTTGTTGAAGGGAATATTCTAGAATGAGGAATATTCTAGGGTAAGGTTGTTAGGCCGAGTGTAACACCCGAGCCCAATAATACTATTTCTATTACTATTTGAGTGTTATATATTGCTCATCCCAATTATCCTGATTGTTTGGTGTTTATTGCTAAATTTTAACCGGTTAAGTCATTTTGGCACATAACAAATTTTAACACCGAAAATGAAATTTAAAATATCCATGTTGGCCTACTCGTCGCCACTAGTCGCGTGGTAGCGTCCGCGCGTCGAGATTTCGTCCCGTTCGGCGAAACGGGCAAGTTTGGACGGCTACGCGCGCGTGCAAGTGTCCGACTTGGGGGCATGCATTTTAATCATTAAACACCTCTTTTCAAAATTTGGAAACCGCTTAAAACCCTATAATTTGAATTTGGAACATTTGGGCGCAATCCGGGCGCGTTTTGGAAATGTTTCATTTAGCGCCAAAGATGCCCGTTTGATTTAAATATATTTAAAACTATAATTTATATATTCTGTTACTGTTTAATCGTTAAAATCTTTTATAAAAATCTTTTAATATATTTTTCACTTACCGTACCCTTCCCCAGCCAATCACGAGGGATTTAAATCCCTCGTGGGCCCCGCCTCATCATCTCTCTCTCTCTCTCCGTCTCTCTCTATCTCTCTCTATTCTCTTTCTCTCTCTCTCTCTAACAAACTCTCTCTCTCTCCTCCTATATATATATCACGCAGCCGCCTCCTATTCATCTTCCTCCCCACGAAAAACCCTCGAACCCTATCAAACCCTAGCCGCTCGTCGCCGTCGCCGCCGCAGTCCACGCGCCGACGAGACCACCACCAGCACCCTTGCCTACGCCGCAACCCCGTCCTCCTCCTACCTCCTTCCTCCGTCTCTTTCCGCGCCTGCACCCAACCCCGACGCCATCACCAGCCCCAGACCTCGCCGTCGCCGCAGCCTCCCATCGCCGACGACACCCGAATCCTCCTCCCTTCACCCTCGTCCCGACCTCGTCGTCGTCTTCCTCCTCCCCTCGCCGGACCACCACCAACCCGAGCCCAAAACCCCATCACCTACCCTCTGGTTCACCGGAAAAGGGTCGCCGTCGATCCCCTCGTCGTCGCAGGAACACCGACAGCCACCTCCTCTTCCTCCTGCAACCCAGACCAGGCCAGTACCTCCCCATCATCGCTGCATCACCCGATCCCTCCAAGTCAGCCCTTGTCGCGCCCACTGTTCATCGCCGCCGGCGCCCCATCGCCGTCGAGCCCGTCGTGGTTGCCCTGGTTCTTCCATGTAAGCATCCCTTATCTTTCCTTTGGTGCTAGATTCCCCCCCTGCTGATCTTTGTTACGTATATCGTATTGCTAACTTCGTTGCCGATGACTTTTGCCGGAATCCGGCCGTGCCGTAGTTTGGACCCGACGCTCCAGCAAAGTACTATGGTCCGTGTGGTCCCGTTGTTCGCTGTTGGGACTCGATCCGTGGCCCGTGCACCCATCTCGTGTTTTCTGCTGACTTTGCATCCGTGCTTTCCGGTTTGCGAAACCGTCGAGGCAAGATTTCTTGCTACATGCTACGTTAAACTAATTAAATGTTTGACTCACAAACTTGCTATATTAACTAAGTATTGCTACTTGTCTCATTGGACGAAATATGATGTACATTATAATACTGCCATCTAAATCGTATTTTGCCACCGTAACCTTAACAACAACTACCTGCTAATCATTTTACTATTTAGAGGATAATAGTCGCACACTTATATCTTTATTGCCTGCTGTTATTAATATTGCGCTACACTGTGATTATTGCACCCCAAGGGTGCTTGAACCTGTTAATAAGAGAATACAAAGCATCACTGTGTTTACATGGAATAATATTGTTATTTGCTGTCCCTGCTGTTGTCCCTTATTCGTTACTATACCTGTTATCAGCATACATTTGATTGCATTACATATTGACCGATCTTGATACACCTGACACATGTACTGATACACCGGACATGACACCCTATACATATCGACTCAACCTGTTGAAACGTGACCTGACCTGTTACCTAATTTCATGCCTAATGCCGACAAACCTGACCATTCCTGCTGTCTATCCAGACAGACCTACTTTTACCTGATTTTGTGTTGGCATTAGTCCTTGACTACTGAATACCTGACCTGACATACATAGCTTGGGGGTATGGGGAAATCAAAGGTGAAACCGACTTGTAACTCAACAGTTCGATACTTGTTCTGATCAGTCTTACGGGCTTGGCCAGCCCCGGAGTAGTGATGCTGACATCACTCGCCCATCTTGCTACCTATTACTGCTTAGCAGCACGTCTCGGATTCAGCCCCGAGGACCTTGACCGTGGTCCCGGGCACGCACGGGATACTATTGAGTTACATCGATGATTCATCAATTGATTTCAAAGACTATAGAGTAGAAACCTGATAGGACAGTTTAGTCACCACTGCACATTACCCTGCTCTGTTATTTCTTAGTACTGCTTTATTCATGTTCATACCTGCATTGCTTATTACCATGTTTATATTATATTATTTGGTTGACATGACGCGCTGACGTCTGGGTTTTGCATGGCCCAGATTCCTTACCACTATCGACGACCGAGCAGGAGTACTTCAGCCAGCAGGCTGAACTGTGAGTTCCTTAGGGTTTAGTTTATTTATTTTCATTCCATTTCCAGATGTGAGCCCGCATTATGGGACGTACTGTTTATTTATTGTATTGGATCATTTGCTTCCGCACTCATTGTTTATTGATTCTTGTTATTATGGATTTGGACATGTATTAGATTAGTTTATTATTTTGTTCTTGATATCTCTACAACCGTAATGTGACTGTGGATGGATATTTCCTACCCACAGGTAGCATGGTTGGCTATGTTACGTGCCCAATCTTGCGTACTCTGGGAAGCGGGGCGTGACATGGTTCTTTTGGTATCAGAGCCATAGGTTAGTCGGGTTGATTCTTTTGTAGTTGGGTATTGTACCCAATACACGAATCACAATACCCGTAATTAGGAAACATGTCCTACCACCTTGACCGTTTTACCATCCTTGAATCATTCTTCCGGATCATGTCGACATGCAAACTTACTTTGCATTGTCAACTCGAAAACCTAAATTCTTGCTATCTCTAGGACTTAGGCGACTTGGGTGGAGTTAAGTAATTGCGGCTATGATACCGCGGCATAGCTACAATGCAGTACTCTATTTAAGTATCTTGGAGTTCTAGCCTTGATCTATACTCAGAATCTATCATCATGCTAATGTTGGGTACTTTGATTTCAGGAATATGGCCGGTAAGAATTTGAAGATGGACCAAAGACGTGCGGTCATAGCCGCCAGGCGTAGAGTGATAAGGGGATTGCTGGAGAATCTAAAGGAACAGACCGAGCTGGAACCGGCATTTGCACTGAACCAGACGTCTGTACGTAGAAGTATTCCGGTGAACAGGCGCAGCGTAGCACCAATGAAGAAAACAATTGTGGGTGATCGGAAAGGGAGCGTAATTTGTAACTACTGCCATGTACCCGGACATGTGCGAAAGGAGTGTCGTAAGAGGCTGGGACTCTGTTTTAGATGTGGAGCGGCAGATCACGCCGTTAGTGCTTGTCCGTCGAAGCTTCGTACAAGGGATGATATTCAGAAACCTCCGCAGAGACCGTTCCAAGGGCAGAAACAGCTGACTCAAGGACCAAATCAGGCTCGAGCGTTCACGCTGACAGCTGAGGAAGCTAAGGCATCAGGAGAAGTGGTTTCAGGTACTTTACTCGTTCATGGTTTTCCCGCATTGGCATTATTTGATTCCGGAGCATCCCACTGTTTTATGTCATCCAAATTTATAACTACACACTCGATTACCTGTACGACCCTGTCTAGTTTCTGGGACATACACACTGGGAATGGGAAAATCATAGCTAGTAAGGAATGTAGAGATTGTTCAGTTGTTGTTTGCGGACGGGAGCTTTTTGCAGATTTCTTGGTGATAGATACGGGCAGTTATGAAGTAGTCTTGGGAATGGATTTTCTTGGCACTTTCCACGCACACATTGACTGTAGGGCAATGAAAGTAATTTTCCAGATTCCCGGACACCCTGAGTTTACTTTCACTGGAGGAAGCAGCTCTGTCGGGCCAGTCGAGTTTAGGGCTAGGCCGACAAACAGTGTTCTTGCGACTATGGAAATGGATAGTAATGAAGAGCCGGCAGTTGTTCACGACTTTATGGATGTGTTTGAAGATATATCAGGCTTACCGCCGAAGCGAGATGTGGAGTTTGCGATTGACCTTATTCCTGGTGCAGCACCAGTATCAAAGTCTTATTATCCGATGGCACCGGTGGAATTGGAAGAAGTTAAGAAACAAGTTGGTGAATTACTCGAGAAAGGTTGGATTCGAAGCAGCAACTCGCCTTGGGGAGCTCCAGTTCTTTTAGTAAAGAAGAAGGATGGCACGAGAAGGATGTGCATTGATTATCGAGAATTGAATCGAGTGACTATTAAGAACAAGTACCCGATCCCTCGCATTGGAGAACTTTTTGAGCAGCTTAGTGGCGCGAGGGTATTCTCGAAACTGGATTTGCGATCAGGATATCATCAGGTCTGAGTGAAAGCAGAAGATATTTGCAAGACGGCGTTTCGAACTCGTTTATTGTGGTATTCATGGACGACATTCTGGTCTACTCGAGGAGTTTTGAAGCACTTGCTGAGCATTTAAAGATCGCACTGCAGACGCTGAGACAGGAGAAATTATTCGCGAAAATGAGTAAGTGTGAATTCTGGCTGGAAGAAGTGAAGTTTCTGGGGCATGTCGTGTCGGGCGATGGAATCGCAGTCGATCCCGAGAAGATTGCAGCAGTTCGAGATTGGCCTATTCCAAGAAATGTGGCTGAGATAAGAAGTTTCCTTGGTTTGGCCGGATACTACAGGAGATTTGTGGAGAACTTCGCTCGTTTGGCAGAGCCGTTAACTAAGCTTACGCGTAAGGAGGTACCGTTTGTTTGGACGGATAGATGTGCATTGGCCTTCGAGACGTTGAAGCAGAAGTTGATAACCGCCCCGATCCTGACCGTACCAGATAATTCAGGAGGACTAGTGATACACAGCGACGCATCCGGAAAAGGATTAGGATGTGTTCTGATGCAGAATGGGAAAGTCGTCGCTTACGCATCGAGACAACTGAAGACTCATGAGAAGAATTATCCGACTCATGACTTGGAGCTTGCAGCCGTGATCTTCGCCCTGAAGATTTGGAGACACTACCTTTTGGGCGAGAGAGTCGAAGTCTTTACAGATCACAAGAGTTTGAAGTACGTGTTCACTCAGAAAGAGTTGAACATGAGGCAACGCAGATGGTTGGAGCTGATGGCCGACTACGACCTTGACCTTAAGTACCATCCGGGAAAAGTTAATGTCGTGCCGGATGCGCTAAGTCGGTTACCAGCAATTCAGATATTAACTGCACAAAGGGAGATCATTGCGGATTTTCGGAGATTTGACTTGGAGGTTATGTTACAACATGCTACGGGGCAGTTGATGCAATTGCAAGTACAATCGTCCTTAGTTGAGAAGATTAAAGTGGCACAATCGCAGGATCCTAGGCTGCAAAAGTTTTGAGAGCAGGTTGAAGCCGGACTGCGAACCGTTTTACTGATCCACGAAGACGGTTCGTTGAGATATGGTAGCCATGTATGTGTGCCAAAAGGGGATGTGCGTGAAGCGCTTATGAAGGAGGCACACAGCTCAGCTTACTCTGTACATCCAGGAGGGACAAAGATGTACCGAGATATTCGACAGCACTTCTGGTGGGAAGGTATGAAACGGGAGATCGCTCGCTTCGTGGCTAAGTGCTTGGTGTGTCAGCAAGTTAAGGCTGAACACCAAAGGGTTGCTGGTTTGTTGCAACCACTTCCGATTCCCCAGTGGAAGTGGGAACATATAACCATGGATTTCGTGACGGCTTTACCGCGGAGCCCAAAGGGCAACAATGCAGCATGGGTGATTGTCGATCGGTTGACCAAGGCAGCTCACTTTATTCCTTTTCGGGTTGGTCAATCGACGGAGACTTTGGCAGAGCGGTACATGCAGGAGATTGTAAGATTGCATGGAGTACCGGTAAGTATCGTGTCCGATCGGGACACTCGGTTCTTGTCGCACTTTTGGAGGAGTTTACAAGAAAGTTTGGGGACTCGATTGAAGTTTAGCACAGCTTATCATCCTCAGACTGATGGACAATCGGAGAGGACGATCCAGACCCTTGAAGATATGTTGAGGGCTTGCATGTTAGACTTCAAAGGTTCTTGGGAGGATCATCTACACCTGGTGGAGTTTTCGTACAACAATAGCTTCCAAGCGACAATTCAGATGGCTCCGTTTGAAGCGTTGTATGGTCGTAAGTGCCGTTCACCGGTTTGTTGGGATGATGTTGGTGAACGAAGGTTACTAGGACCAGATTTGGTGGTACAGACAGTCGAGAAGGTGAATACAATCAGGAAGCATATGAAGGCAGCTCAAGACAGACAGAAAAGTTGGGCCGACACGTCAAGAAGACCTCTAGAGTTCGCCGTGGGTGATTTGGTATTCTTGAAGATATCACCGACTAGAGGGGTGATTCGCTTTGGAAGTCGGGGAAAGCTTAGTCCTCGATTCGTTGGACCCTTCGAGATATTAGAGCGTGTTGGAGAGGTAGCGTACCGTTTGGCGTTACCACAGTCATTGGCAGGAGTGCACGATGTGTTTCATGTGTCTCAACTACGAAGGTATGTTCGTGATGAGACTCATGTCTTGGATCATTCGGAGTTGACTGTACGGGAGGACCTAACTTTTGAGGAGCGACCAGTTGAAATCAAGGATCGAAGAGAAAAGGTTCTTAAGAATAAGGTTATCCCTCTTGTGTTAGTTTCTTGGGGAAATCGATTGCATGGAGAAACCACTTGGGAGCGAGAAGAAGAGATCCGGCAGAAATTTCCTCACCTTTTCCTATAGTTAGCTATCTTGTATTCTTGGAATTTCGAGGACGAAATTCTTTTGTAGTTGGGTATGATGTAACACCCGAGCCCAATAATACTATTTCTATTACTATTTGAGTGTTATATATTGCTCATCCCAATTATCCTGATTGTTTGGTGTTTATTGCTAAATTTTAACCGGTTAAGTCATTTTGGCACATAACAAATTTTAACACCGAAAATGAAATTTAAAATGTCCATGTTGGCCTACTCGTCGCCACTAGTCGCGTGGTAGCGTCCACGCGTCGAGATTTCGTCCCGTTCGGCGAAACGGGCAAGTTTGGACGGCTACGCGCCCGTGCAAGTGTCCGACTTGGGGGCATGCATTTTAATCATTAAACACCTCTTTTCAAAATTTGGAAACCGCTTAAAACCCTATAATTTGAATTTGGAACATTTGGGCGCAATCCGGGCGCGTTTTGGAAATGTTTCATTTAGCGCCAAAGATGCCCGTTTGATTTAAATATATTTAAAACTATAATTTATATATTCTGTTACTGTTTAATCGTTAAAATCTTTTATAAAAATCTTTTAATATATTTTTCACTTACCGTACCCTTCCCCAGCCAATCACGAGGGATTTAAATCCCTCGTGGGCCCCGCCTCATCATCTCTCTCTCTCTCTCCGTCTCTCTCTATCTCTCTCTATTCTCTTTCTCTCTCTCTCTCTAACAAACTCTCTCTCTCTCCTCCTATATATATATCACGCAGCCGCCTCCTATTCATCTTCCTCCCCACGAAAAACCCTCGAACCCTATCAAACCCTAGCCGCTCGTCGCCGTCGCCGCCGCAGTCCACGCGCCGACGAGACCACCACCAGCACCCTTGCCTACGCCGCAACCCCGTCCTCCTCCTACCTCCTTCCTCCGTCTCTTTCCGCGCCTGCACCCAACCCCGACGCCATCACCAGCCCCAGACCTCGCCGTCGCCGCAGCCTCCCATCGCCGACGACACCCAAATCCTCCTCCCTTCACACTCGTCCCGACCTCGTCGTCGTCTTCCTCCTCCCCTCGCCGGACCACCACCAACCCGAGCCCAAAACCCTATCACCTACCCTCTGGTTCACCGGAAAAGGGTCGCCGTCGATCCCCTCGTCGTCGCAAGAACACCGACAGCCACCTCCTCTTCCTCCTGCAACCCAGACCAGGCCAGTACCTCCCCATCATCGCTGCATCACCCGATCCCTCCAAGTCAGCCCTTGTCGCGCCCACTGTTCATCGCCGCCGGCGCCCCATCGCCGTCGAGCCCGTCGTGGTTGCCCTGGTTCTTCCATGTAAGCATCCCTTATCTTTCCTTTTGTGCTAGATTCCCCCCCCCCCCGCTGATCTTTGTTACGTATATCGTATTGCTAACTTCGTTGCCGATGACTTTTGCCGGAATCCGGCCGTGCCGTAGTTTGGATCCGACGCTCCAGCAAAGTACTCTGGTCCGTGTGGTCCCGTTGTTCGCTGTTGGGACTCGATCCGTGGCCCGTGCACCCATCTCGTGTTTTCTGCTGACTTTGCATCCGTGCTTTCCGGTTTGCGAAACCGTCGAGGCAAGATTTCTTGCTACATGCTACGTTAAACTAATTAAATGTTTGACTCACAAACTTGCTATATTAACTAAGTATTGCTACTTGTCTCATTGGACGAAATATGATGTACATTATAATACTGCCATCTAAATCGTATTTTGCCACCGTAACCTTAATAACAACTACCTGCTAATCATTTTACTATTTAGAGGATAATAGTCGCACACTTATATCTTTATTGCCTGCTGTTATTAATATTGCGCTACACTGTGATTATTGCACCCCAAGGGTGCTTGAACCTGTTAATAAGAGAATACAAAGAATCACTGTGTTTACATGGAATAATATTGTTATTTGCTGTCCCTGCTGTTGTCCCTTATTCGTTACTATACCTGTTATCAGCATACATTTGATTGCATTACATATTGACCGATCTTGATACACCTGACACATGTACTGATACACCGGACATGACACCCTATACATATCGACTCAACCTGTTGAAACGTGACCTGACCTGTTACCTGATTTCATGCCTAATGCCGACAAACCTGACCATTCCTGCTGTCTATCCAGACAGACCTACTTTTACCTGATTTTGTGTTGGCATTAGTCCTTGACTACTGAATACCTGACCTGACATACATAGCTTGGGGGTATGGGGAAATCAAAGGTGAAACCGACTTGTAACTCAACAGTTCGATACTTGTTCTGATCAGTCTTACGGGCTTGGCCAGCCCCGGAGTGGTGATGCTGACATCACTCGCCCATCTTGCTACCTATTACTGCTTAGCGGCACGTCTCGGATTCAGCCCCGAGGACCTTGACCGTGGTCCCGGGCACGCACGGGATACTATTGAGTTACATCGACGATTCATCAATTGATTTCAAAGACTATAGAGTAGAAACCTGATAGGACAGTTTAGTCACCACTGCACATTACCCTGCTCTGTTATTTCTTAGTACTGCTTTATTCATGTTCATACCTGCATTGCTTATTACCATGTTTATATTATATTATTTGGTTGACATGACGCGCTGACGTCTGGGTTTTGCATGGCCCAGATTCCTTACCACTATCGACGACCGAGCAGGAGTACTTCAGCCAGCAGGCTGAACTGTGAGTTCCTTAGGGTTTAGTTTATTTATTTTCATTCCATTTCCAGATGTGAGCCCGCATTATGGGACGTACTGTTTATTTATTGTATTGGATCATTTGCTTCCGCACTCATTGTTTATTGATTCTTGTTATTATGGATTTGGACATGTATTAGATTAGTTTATTATTTTGTTCTTGATATCTCTACAACCGTAATGTGACTGTGGATGGATATTTCCTACCCACAGGTAGCATGGTTGGCTATGTCACGTGCCCAATCTTGCGTACTCTGGGAAGCGGGGCGTGACACCGAGCCTTTTGGATAAAGCCACGTGGTCATCTGAAGTCTTCTAGAAGCATTGGCCGTTATGAGAAAGCACGTGGAGAAATGTGAAGCGATGACGTCACCATTGCGCCGCGGATCCGCCGTCAATAGGGCCCTACGGCCGCGGATCCATGGCTCTTTAATGGCTTTAGGGCATGAAACTTTCGGGTAATTCTAGTGATGACTTTGTGGCACTTTTCTGATGTGTGGAATCTCATATTTCTTTCTTGATTTCTGCCAGATCTCAGGTCAAAGACTTGACGTATTTATATCAGCACTTTTCATAGTTTCGGCTCTTTTCCTGGAATTTCCTGCACAGATTCTCGAGACAAGTGTTGCGCTATACAAAGATTATGCGTGCAATTATAAACACTCAATTTCCCTCAAAGTGCCGGTTATAAAGTATAACACAAGTTATTTGGTATTTTACAGATGTTTGGCTATTATGTGCTATATTTATACCGAACACCTTTAGATGATTGCAAATAGTAGGGAAATTGATGTGTTAAAAATGCAATAATTTCTACTGATCAGCAAGGAAAGCTTGAAACTGCTCGGGCTCTTGTAATGCCTTGATCGGGGAATCTCGTGCTTCTTTAGACAGGAGAAGGGCATCCAAGATACTCAATTGTGAGGGTATCTTTCTCAAATGTGCCAGGACATTGTAATCCACCTTTTTCTTCTTGAGTGGGTCCTTGGCTGTGAACTCTTCAACGACTCGATCATCGAGGGCGATATCATCAGGGACTATTTCCTTCCCATTATCTTTTTTGTACGGTCCCTTATTTGTAGGTCCGAGATTCTTTTCGGGCAACGTACGATTGCGCAGCTGAATATTCTCACAGTTCTTCATCTCTTCCTCTTTTCCTGAGGTGGATTCTTTGAAGAGAATACCCTCGAGGTAACGGTGATTCCGTAGTCTAAAGGCCCGGATTTTAAGGTTTTCCATGGAGGTTAGGGTAAAGATTAATAAAGGAAGGACAAGGATCTAGAGGAAGAATCAATCATCCCAATCATCCTAATCCCCTTTGTTAAGATTTACCATAACACTAATATGATATATCTAATTAATGGCAATGGAAAGAGATGTAGATCTTTGTGTACCAAATTTTCCCTAAACCTAATCCTAGCAAGTTTCTAATCCTAGTATCATACAACTTCAATTTTTAGGTTTAATTATAAATCCAAACATCATTTGGAATTAACTCGTAAGAACTTAAAGGAGATTTACACATCCCTGTGGACCGACCCGTATTCACCGGCTAGCTTTATGCGACGCCGTTCTTGATTGCGGTAAATATTTTTGATCGACAAAACCTTTCTAAATCAAGTAGTCTTTGTCGATTACAGAGTCTTGGACTCTTCGCCAGACCCTGTGGATTTTGGAGGACAGCCGTTGAAGGGGCTGCTCCGGCTTCGCCTCTGTAATGTTTTCAGCGGGTGGAGGGGATCTTTTCAACACAGCAGTTGGAGAGTTCTTGCGCACCCTCCTGAGCGGCTCAAAACTGTTCCCAGTTAGAACAGCAGCATCAACTTCCATTGTTGGAGCTGGTGGGGTAAGTCCGAAAGGGGAACTACCCCCAGCTTTCCTCACTCGGCGCCAGTGGCGAAGTCGAGAACGTCGTGCGGTCGGGATCACCTCCGTCGTCGGGGTAGCTTCGTCATGCCCCCTGCTTTGAGGAGAGGTTGTTATTGGTGCCAGCCTGTCAAAGACTGACATCCGTTGAAAGGGAACATCTAATCTGTCGAAGACCGACTTTCGAGTAGGGGAAGTAGTTTGGACGAATCCACCCGCAACGGGAGTTGGAACGGCCAGCCTTGCAAATACCGACCCCTTAGCGGGAGAAGCCCCTCTGATGACTTCGTTTACCGGAGCTGGAATGGCTATCCGCTTCGGGATAACTCCTTCGGGTATTGCAGGCTTCTTTACGGGCCCACTTGAGCTTTGGCCTAGTTTGGTAAAGACCGAGGCGTTGGACTTGGACGACCCGTTGAGAGGGGCAGTGGTAGTGGTAAGCCGATCAAAGATCGACTTCTTCGGAGCTTCTTGTGACGGCATTGGAACGTTGAAGCTCATTGGCGGGAGCATGGTCCCGAAGAACAATCAAGTGGAGGCTTGTGTCACCTGTCCCACCGGCATTGCGAAGATGGAGGCCGCTTGGGGCCCATAAGTTACCCCTCCAGACGGGGCGGAGCGGGAGTTGTTGCAATTGGTGCAGTTGGAAGCTATTAACGCCATCTTCTCTTCTGCACGGAGCAAGACACCAAATCTTAGTACCTCGAATCCAGGGGCAACCATATTAAACCGCGATTTGTTCACGAACACGGCACACAAAGTGTGGAGTGGAAAGAGGAAAAGGTCCCACCGGGCGTGCCAGAATCTGTTCACCGCCGAAAGACGCGACCGGGACGTTGGGACGTCTCGCCTGAATTTTGGGGGCAGATGCTATTTGGTTTTATCTGTCCATCTCTCCGAAGATGCCAAGTTGATTTATGGCACCGTGTATCGGAGGTTTGGACAGATGCGGCCGTTTTAGCAGACTTCGTCAAATCCCCCCTCGTTTGCGAGGGTTTTTGATTGTGGGGACGCTCTTCCCTGCAGGCACAAGCCCCTGCAGTTAATTACGCTACCGCATCGCGGTAACCACTTTCTCCTTCTCCAGATGTTCACTTCGTGTCATGTGTGTTTGTTTTATTTTTGGTTGCCCGTGGATTGTATACGGAGACTAATTTATGTTGTCGCCCGTAGGGCGTAGATTATTCCAAATGCGCATTTTCTTAGATTTGGGTTTGGTTGATTTAAGGATCGTTAACCTTGTTTAAGATTAAGATCAACTTAAATGTTTGTTGAGGATACGTTAATCTAATTTTTAGATTAAGATCTACTTAACGGGGGTTCAGGATCCGACGAAAGAGCATTTGGGCTCTTATCATTTTAGTTTAGGGACATTACGGTCCATCATTAGTTTTAGGACGTTGCTGTTGGATATGTATTCCCTAGAGGCCATATTGTATAAGTATACATATGAATGCTTGGACATATATATGTACAGGACAGTCTTGCTCGATATGATAGTATGCTATTTGGTTTGACTTTATCTTAATATGTGTATGTTTTACTTTCTATTACATATCTTTTATACATGTTGATAAAGCTCGTAGGATCAATGCTAGACTACCTACGTTGTAATGGCGATCATATTTGTGGGAGCTGGGTAGTCGGTACGCACATCCTTAAATGGTCCCTAGTCGTGGGAGTATCGAGACTGGGCATCGATATTCCAGAGTAGACAAGTGTATACGTTTCTAGACCCCGACGAGGGGTGATGGTTTGGTCCCGCAACCATTGGTTTTTAGACCTAAGATCGTATACAGGTGCTCACTGGGGGTGAGTACACCGGACAGACTCGTCGAGAACTTCTAGATGGTACTATACCTATCGTCAGGTGGAAGTTCTCAGGTGACATGAGTACATGTTAGTCTTTAAACCTGAGATCGGCATTTGTCTCATGTGAGTTCCCACTATGCTTTGATCACTACCCTACCACGGTTCTATTGAGTCATGCAAACAGGTTTTGGTTGGGTACAGTCCCGAGCCACATAGAGGCAGTGAGCGATTGTCGGGGATTCGTCTCTCCCGGTATAGGGAGTCGATATCGCACTGTGTTCGATTGGTCAGGACCATAAGACCTTGGCCAAGGCAGTTAGGATTTACTGATAGGCTGATCAGTAGTTTTCCGGATTAGTCCTGAGCCGCATCAGCACGAATTACCAGATTGTCAGAGTCTGACGTTTACCACCCCCTATACCTGGTATGCGATACTCTCGGACAAAGAGACCGGACTATACGGAGATTGTCACAGATAGGCTCGGTAGGGATCCGGATGAGTTTGCTCGTCGGCTTTCCTTTTCGACAGGTACCCGGGTAGCCGTTACGTACAACTAGTGCCGCTGACGTGCTTGTGGTTATGGATTTATCCAGTAACTTACTGCCGGCGTACTGTCGAGTCTTTAGAGTCCCACACAGAGGGTTTCCCTGATTCAGGAGAAATGATGTAGTAGCCGTATTGGATACGTGCAGGGTTCCGATCGATTGATGTACTTTGTATCCGGACATTCGATCGGACAGTTGGTAATACTAGCCGGCTCGGCTTTGAGCCGGATAATTAAATCAGGTATTGATTTGATTATTTACATATATGTATTTCGATATATATATTCTAGTATTATATTCTTCGTGTTATTCTATCTCTTTAAGCATTCGTGTTTTTATCCGAATGCAGATATGTATATACAGCAGACTGTAATCTGTATTTTATTACAGACTACCTTCTAGAAGGTGACCACCTCATTATGTTTTTTCCTTTTATTTGATAAATGGAAAATGAGGTGTAAAGTGTAAGGTATGGGAGGAATGGCAATAACCATGCTTCAATATTTAACAAATGGATTTTTAATTCATTTGGAGTTACCATTGAAGTATGGTTGTTAATTGTTTATTGAAAGAATTGATACACAAAACCTTTGTGTTGAATTTCTCTCACATGCATGCTTCATTATTTTCTTGAGCTCCCATTTTTCTTCACTCTCCTCCTTCCTCTTGAGTTTCCTCCACCTTCATCTTCTTCCTCTTCACTACCATTCTCATGAGTTGAGAAACAAGTGAAGAGGCTAGAAAGAGATAGCAAATACTTAGATCATCACACTACATCCTAGACTACTTGGTTTAGCAACCTAAGTTCTCTATTTGCTCCACTTGACATATTGTGAGGAGCTAAAGCCATGGATCATATCTCTCGGGTGGATCATTTACGAAAAAGGAAGACCGGAGAACAAGCTCGATCCCAGAGGACCGATGGAGCCGGAAATGGAGATCAAGCATGTTCAAGGTGGCCACTAGGAGCACATGACGAGGAAAGAAGACCGAAGGACTTGGGTCACTTGGTGAGATTTCTTCATCATAGTAGATAGCATTGCTACTTTTGCTTGTTAGGTTTATGGTAAGATCCGTGTTAAATGTTATTCTAGTACCAAGTTTCAATTCGTAGAAAAATTTTGTTCTGCATTTGGTCACGGAAGTTAACCGGGGCACTAGCGTAACCTTTCAGTTGCGGTCCATTGTTTAAGGACATCATAGTCCATGGTTTAAGGACATCATGGTCTATCATTATTTTAAGTACATTGCGGTCCATTGGGTTTAAGGACATCATAGTCCATGTTTAAGGACATCATAGTCCATAGAATTTAGTTTTAGGGACATTGCGGTCCACAGATCACCATCCTTGAGGTGAGGGTTTAGTTTAAGGATATTACGGTCCATAGTTAGTTTAAGGATGTTACGGTCCATTGGGGTGTATCCATGGGTTTGGAAATGTACCAAAAAGTTGTTGGTTGTCGGGACCCTCCACCTCCCTGAAGACGTTGAAGAATTACAACGACATGTATCAGAGGTGTAGAGAGATGTGCCCTTGAACCAATGTCCCGATTGAGGGGGATGGGATGAACATCATTTTAGATGTCATCTGTTAGGAGCTCATTAGCTATCTTTGGGACTGAAATCGATTTGGGGGACCCTGAGCATGAGGGGCTCAATTGATTGTCCTCGGGAGATTTGGTCTAAGTTTGCCTACTATTGGCCTCTCATAGTGTTAAACACTAGTATATGCTCAGCGCTCACGTACTCCCACGTGCGGCTTTAAAGCAGTGTTAAACACTGAAATTTTAGGGAGGCGCTCACGTGTGGCACCTGAAAATTGGCACTGTTCATTGGGTTATATTCCCTTTTTATATATGTAAGTGTTAAACACTTAGATCCATGTGGTGCTCACGTGCGAACACGTGAGGCACCTTCAAAATGTGAGCGCAACTTTTGGATATATTTCTTTTCCATATGAATGCTAAGCAATTGGTTCATTAAATGGTCACGTGCGGACACGTGAGGTATTCTCCAAATGTAAGCGTTGTATTTAAGTGCTGAGCACTTAGTTCATTAACGCTCATGTGCGAACACGTAAGGTGCTCTCAAAATGTGAGCGCTGCCTTTGGGCTCATTCCCTTTTCTGTATAAGTGCTAAGCACTTATACAGGGCCACGTGGGATCACATGAGGCGCCACAAAAGTGGTATCTGTTTCTAGGTTTTATACCCTTTATCTTTTGGAAGTGCTAAGCACTTTTAGTGGGGTCACGTAGGGACATGTGACCTGATCTCTCTCTTTTGGAAGTGCTAAGAACTTTTAGTGGGGTCACATGGGGACACGTGACCTGATCTCAGTTGTTCTCTTTCATTCATCATGGGTGCTCACGTAGGAGCATGTGATCGGCCGTTATCATGTTGGGTGCTAATCTTTTTACGTGCATGGAGATCTTGAGTTTTGAGAATTTCAAGCCCACTGTTTTGTAAGAATTAAATTCGTAGGACTTAGTTTTTCTCTTAGGTTTTGGATCTGCATGGCAGAATCTCCCCGATGAGAATTAAATTCTCAACTTGTGGGGAGATCTACTTCTGCAGATCTTTCGCCATAAGGAAGAACTAAGTTCTTATATGAAGGGTTAAACCTTTGTTTTATCAGAGGAATTAAATTCCTATATACTGTTTGGGAGAATTAAATTCTCTGAACTTAGATTTTCCTCTAGGTTTTGGATCTTCATGGTAGAATCTCCCCGATGAGAATTAAATTCTCAACTTGTGGGGAGATTTGCTTCTGCAGATCCTTTGCCAGAAGAAAGAACTAAGTTCTTTTGAAAGAGTTAAACTCTTGTGGAGACGAAGAAAAAGTAAGATGTTCTCTGTGTTTTGTTCCTTCTTACCTAGGTTTCTTCTTTTCTTTTGAACTTGCAGTTTATGGGGGGGTTCCTCCTTCTGTTTTCTCTCTTTCGTCTCAAGTCCTTTTTATAGCAGAGGCAAGTTTGTTGGTTTTTGTTAAGGAAATTTGAGAGATTTTTGATTGATTTGGGGATTTTATCTACCGTTGGATCTTTGATCCAGGGACTCCTGTTTTACAGAAGACAATTTCCTTGTTTTTAACAAGATTGAGAAAATATTTTCCCATACAGAGCTTATTCTGTATCTTGGTGATTTTTAATCACCATTGGATCTTTGATCCAACGGTGCTCTGATTTACAGAGCACAATATTTCTTGTTTAAAAAGATTCGAGTATTTCCTCAATCAGAATTTAATTCTGTATTTTGGTGATTTTTAATCACCATTGGATCTTTGATCCAACGGTGCACTGATTTACAGAGCACAATCTTTCTTGTTCAGAAATATTGGAAAAATATTTCCAAAATAGGGTCCTGATCCCTTTTATATAGAATTTAATTCTATCGGGTCAGAAGATATTAGGAATCCTCACGTGTAGCACGTGACCCAATGGTACTAGGACAGTTTGCCTATATGCAGCAGTCCCAGAGAAGAGCATCACGTGTTGGCACGTGATGCGCCTTCTGGCCTGCTAGTTATTTTATGAAGGCGTCTATATATTTTGTATATAGGTGCTCACGTGTGGCACGTGAGCCCCAACTTCAGTCCCATTTGTTAAGCGTAATACTTGTAATTTTGGCTCCAAGGCGCATCACGTGTGGACACGTAATGCTCCCTTTGGGGAATTTTCCCATAGCCTTTTTATTTATTATTTATTTTTCATAAGGGAACAATGCCTACATAATAGTCCGGTTGATTCAAAATGATTGCAAATTGTCACGCCCCGCTTCCCAATAGACGGAAACGATGATGTAGTAAGCTCGCAGTATATTTATCCAAAGAAGGTCATTTTCTAAATAAATGTACTAAGCGTATTGAAACAATAATACACAACGCAAAAATAAATGGAGATTGTAAACCTTTCAACAAATATCTTTATTTACATTCAACTTCAAATATTTACAATTACATGAGTTTTCAGCTGGAAAGTAAATACAATAAAAGAAAATGCTTAAACATGTAACATACATAAGCTGGATAAAAAGTGAAGCTGAGCTAGTCCTGAGTAGCGATCTGGTTGTAGTCCTCCTCTGTGGCCTCCACATCCTCCGTCTCGACCGTATCTGATGAACATTTCAAGAGAAGACAAGTAGGTGGAATGTCCGTCAGCGAACTAGCGCTCGGTAAGTTCCAAGGATAAAGTAAGAGTAAAAGACAAGTATACAATATATATATGACGAGTAAAAGTATATGATCATGGGTAAATAGGTACTATAGGTCTCTATATGGTCACTATATTAACGCTAAGTTCCAAGTGTGAATATCAGCGCAGTCGTAGAAGTATTCATGAGCTCAAGAGTAGGGCCCCAGGAGTAAGAAAATACTGGCCCATTTCATGTGTTAGCATCGGGGCTCTAGGCTGTGGATGAGTCAACCCAACTGATATTCCCAACTGATATTCGAGTAAAATAAAAAAGAGGTTAATACAGGACTCCTGAAGCTCCGTCGGATTCACACAAGGAACTATTCCAAACACCCCGAGTATAATATATATTATAATTGTAAGATAGCCTTAGTTGATTTGATTGGTTGATTATAGCATGACTTGATCGAAACCATAGATTGCAAAAGGTGAAATAATGAAATTGAGTGAGTCGAGTAAAGTGCGAGTCATGTTAAATGCAATTTTGGTTCGAGTCAAATTAGTTCGAGTAGACTGGGTTCAAGTTCAAGTTTAGATTCGAGTTGGGTTAGAGTTCGAGTTTGTGTTCGAGTTCGAGTTCAAGTTTGAATTCAGGTCTTTTTCATATGAATTGATTTAAACTGTTAAAAATCTTATGTTCGGGAGAAATTGGCAACTGCTGCACATGGACTGCAGGATTTGTGTCTTTTTCCAAGACAGTTGTCATTGATAACTCTGTTAAGTTGCCTAATCTGAATAGGCAAGCACTCACTTTCTCCGTCTTTCCAGGGCTTAAGAGAAATGATACCGCTTAAACCTATATTAATCTAGAGTCCTTAATATTGTTTGTTTACATTGTTTTATTCCTCGAGGGGGTTTTATGAAAAAATAAATTAATATTGTTTAAAAATAATCTCGAGGGTGATTTATAATATTTAGGGTTTTCATGAACATGTATTTTAATTGTTATTGTGTTTTGGTGATAAAATCTAGTTTTTAAAAGTTTATGGTATTTTTATGAAAACTAGCTCTTTTGGAAATATGTTGGTATTTTATTAAAAATTCTAATCTTTCATTAAAAATATAGTTTCAAAATTTGTTTTTATTGAAAATACAAATTCATAGTTTTATATAATTTCCAAAGTTTAGTTTTTTTTAGAAAAACCGTATTTCTTAAAAACCGTATTTTTATTTCCTTTCGAGACCGAATATTCTGTGAGAAGTTCTGCATCTCGCTCTACTGTCCAAAGAATGTATGATAATCCTCACCATCCATTGGCGGGTCCCCTAACGAGGGTTGTAGAGGCGTAATTGCCAAGAATTTAAAATATCGATTAAAAGAAACCCGTTTTTGTAAAAATGTGGTATTTTAATGAAAAGCTTCTTCTTTAAATAAACCATATGTTTAGAATCTCGTGCTATGAAACCATAGTATGCGTGTGGGGTAGGTCGTTACCCCGTGAATGATCTACAGATATATATTCTAGTTATTGAAAAAAAACGGTTATATTAAAGTTCGTGGTATTTTAATGAAATGTTTGTTATTTGATCGTTTCACATGAATTTTTTTGTTAAACTACAAGTTAAATGATATACATAATATTAAGAGTGGTGTCAGGATATTAGTTTGACCTATTTTTCTTATAAAGTGGAGTATAAATGTTAAAAATAGCATTATATCGGAGTTAACTCCACTTTGTCGATGTATGTTTAGAAGATGATTTGAGATGAAAGAAATAGAGAGAAGAGGGACTTACCCGTTGTGTAGTGTTAAGAAAAGGTTAAGGAAGAGATATAGGGTTTTTGTCTCGTCGGAGATGCTCCGGTCATCGAAATTTGATCGCTACTCCCTTTAGTTTGCTTAACTCCACTTGAATAGCCTTAACCCTTTTTGAACTAAGAGAATTTTGAGGAAATTTTCAGAATAGAAGGGAGATAGGGTATGAGGTGGTATTTATAGGGTAAAAATGAGAGAGGGTGTGAAATAAAATAAATTAAAGTAGGTTTAATGGTGTTAATTAGGGAGTTGAAGAGCCTCGGTTTGATTGCAGGAAAATCAAACAATGCAGGGGAATTGAGGGGAGCTGAAGGGGTGTGTGTGCAAAGCACGGAGACAATTGGACCCATCAGGACCATCGGCGGTGGCCAAATGAGAGGAATAGGCGGTCGGATCTTGAAGTCTCGCCTCGAGATTCGTGACACGTGTCAAGTTTGGTATTTACTTCTCTTTGCGCCCGTTTGATTTTTCTGAAACTTTTCATTTCTCCGTGAATTGCACATGCAACTCTTGGGCTTCCGAAAAATTAAAAAGAAAAATCTTTAAAAAATAATTGGGACTGATGGGAATCGAACGCACAGGCTATGTCACAACAGTGTAGAGACTTTACCAGTGAACTACAAGTTGTTTCTTACGTTTATTGATAAAAAATAACATATAACTCTTACACTGGCTGAAATACCCTTTTCTATACAATAAACAAGTTATTTTTGTATAGGGATTTCAGAGTCGTTACACAAATGCACATAGAAAATTGTCCTTTTTGTCGTAAATTGGACATAACTCTTCGCTTGTATTTCTTTGGACCAAGTACGTTGTGAACTTTATATATCACGCCTCGCTTCCCGATATACAAGGAAGGAGACGTGGCGAGGCTGCGACGTATTTACTCAGAAGTAAACACGTTAAGCGTAAATAAGCAATATAAATAAATACACAAGAATAACAAGAGATGTAATATAATAACAGCAACTTTTATTAACATTCATTCTTTACATTACAACTGATTCGAAAAGGAAATATACAATGATAAAAGTAATGCCTAAACAGTGGCATATGAAATGAAAAGTAAGTACAATTAAGCTAGAAGTCTGGTTGTGCTTCAATCTGCTCCAGATACTCCTGACTGGATTCGGTCTCCTGAAGATCTGGTCCTCCTGACGAATATTCCAAAGAAAGAAGAAACAGGAATGTTGTCAGCGAACTAGCGCTCGGTAAGTCCTAAAAGAAAGGAAGGAATACGACAAGTAGAGAGAAATATAACTTTAATTTGTACAGGTTTATATTTATTATACTAACGTAGTTGTTTGTAGCTTGGTACAGAATGTATCAATGTATATAAGAGGGGTCCAACTATCCCGTGGACTATGGTAACATATAATTACAAGGCCCCATCAAAACCCACAGAACAACGGCACGAGAGTTCATGTAGATATCTTTTAGTGTCTATCATCGTGCCACTTTTAACACATTCTGTATCAGTCTACCCCTTTAAAAACCCCGTAATATATTGTATTGAATTATAGTTATCAGACCTGCCGAGAACATGGATACAAGTTGTTTATGTAATCAGGTTCAGAATGTAAACAAGTAGGCATGTAATCAAGTCAAATTATAGCCATGGTTCGGTCAAGTCAAGTCTTGTTTGCATGTTGATCTTGTTCTGGTTTTTAAGTTCAGGTTCAAATATACATGTTGGCATATTGGATTCATGTTTGAATTGGATTCAGATTAGACTTAGACTCAGATTGAGTCAGACACTTTAAAACAGGTTTGGATCCTGAATTATATTCGGGTGTTATCGGTAACTGCTGCACATGAACGGCGGGATTTGTGTCTTTTTTCAAGACAATTACCATTGATAACTCCGTTGAGTTTTTCTACCTTAAATAGGTAAGCACTCACTTTCTCCGGCTCCCTGAGGCTCAAAAGAATTGATCCCGCTTAAACCTATATTTATTAAAATCCTTAACAGTGTTTTATATAGCTCGAGGGGATTTTATGAAAAATATTTTATATACTTTCAAAATAAATCTTCAGTATTTATTTATATTATTTAGGGTTTCCATAATTGTGAATTTTAAAGATTGGGGTATATTAGTGAATATTTACATAGCTTGAATAGTTCAAGGTATTTTAGTGTAAAACTTGTCTTTTGGATAACTTGAGGGTATTTTGATGAAACTTGTCATTCTTTTATTTTTTAGAAAACATGGAATTTTATTATATCTTGAAAATATGTGGTTTGATAATATTTATATATTTATAAAAATTAAATTTATTATTAAATAGAAAATCTCGTTTTTCTTAAAAATCGTATTAAAAATCTTTCGAAATCGAATGCTCCGTGAAGAGACCTGCATCTCGCTCTACTAGCCCAAGAATGTGCGATATTCCGCACCATCCAATAGTGGGTCCCCTAAAGAGGGTTGTAGAGGCATAATAGTAAAGAATTTTTGATAATACAATTCAAAGAAAACTGGGTTTTATAGTTCATGGTATTTTAATGAAAGATTGTATTTGCCACAAAAATATGTTTCCAAGAGTATCGTGCTATGTAAACATATGTGTATGTGAGGGTAGGTCATTACCCCGTGAAGTTTTATAAAGGTATGATTAAGCAAAGTAATAAAATATGGTAGATACATAGCACATGGTATTTTATTATAAATGTTAAATTAAAGTTATCTAGCATGATGTTTTAAAGTGAAAGTTATTTCTAAACATTAGATTCATGGTTATAAACATAGGATAAGAGTTTGCATGAAAGTTATGGAAGAAAAATAATGAAATATTTAGTTTTTAGAATGAGATGTCGGTATTAACTCCACCTACCGACATGTTTTATAAAGAGAACTTTTTAAGAAGAAAGAGTAGAATGGGGAGGGACTTACTAGCTAGGAGTGTAGGAAAGAGGTAAAGAAGATGTGGTATCTTTCATGGCGTCGTGGAGTCGCCGGAACTTGCTCGATTCTTCGCCGGAAGTTGGTCTTGGGCTAACTCCGCTTCTACTCCACTTGTACTTAGAAAAATTTGATAATTTTGGTTAGAGATTTCAGAATGGGGAGAGGCTAGGGTATGGGGTTGTATTTATATTATGGAATTAGGGTTTTAGAATTGAAAGAATGAATTAAAATGCATTAAAATTAGATTAATTGGGGAAATTGATTTATCTATTTAAATTCAGAGTAAACAAACAGTGCATGGGTGATGGGGGTAGGCCAAAGGTTTTGTGTGCAAGACATGGGGACTTTTCCTTTACGGGTGACCGTCGGCGCCGGCCTCAAGCTCCATCTCGCCGGTCCAATGTGAGGTGAGGGTCGTTGGATTCTTGCCACGTGTTCATCTCAGTATACACAGCATTTTGCACATGTTTGTTTTCTTCAGACTTTTCATTTTATGTGCAATGCACGTGTAAAATTTTGGGCTTCCAAAAAGTTTAAAAGAAAATTCAGAAAAAAAATGTGCCTGAGGGGATTCGAACACAGGGGCTATGTCACAGCAGTGCAAGGTTTTACCAATGAGCTACAAGATATTTCTTGCTCTGTTCTTACACAAAAATAACTTATAAAGTGTACTCAGGCTTGCAAACTCCGTTCTGTACATTAACTTAAAAAATTCCGTACAGTAAATTCATAGTCGTTACATTCTACCCTCCTTATAAAAATTTCGTCCTTAAAATTTACAATTACATAAGAACTAGTTTACAAATAAATGAGGATATCTTGAACGCATATCGTCTTCTCATTCCCATGTTGATTCTCCTGGGGATTCTTTTCTCCACATCACTCGGACCAAGTTTACTTCCTTGTTCCAAAATGTCTTTACTTTTCGGTCCAGGATCTCGACGGGTTGTTGCTTACAAGATAGGTCCATCTGTACAGTGAGCTCGGAGCGATCAAGGATGTCGCTGGGGTCGCTCACATATCTTCTAAGATAGGATATGTGGAACACGTTGTGCACTCCTTCCAATGAGGGTGGTAGTGCTAAACGATATGTCAATTCTCCGACTCGTTCGAGAATGTCGAACGGTCCTATATATCTCGGACTGAGCTTACCCTTCTTGCCAAAGCGGATTACTCCCCGATTTGGAAAGATCTTTAAGAAAACATGATTTCCAGGTTGGAACTCCAGATGTCGACGCTTTGCATCAGCCCAATGCTTCTATTGGTCTTGGGTTATGCGCATTCTTTCCCTAATCGTGCGAACTACGTCCACAGTTGCCACGATCATCTCCGATCATAGGAGTTCACGGTCTCCGATGTCGTCCCAACTTAGTGGTGAACGTCACTTCCTTCCATATAGAGCCGCAAATGGTGCCATTCCAATACTCGCCTGATAGCTGTTGTTGTATGAAAACTCCACAAGGTGTAGGTGATCTTCCCACGAACCTCCGAAGTCTAACATACAAACTCTTAGCATGTCCTCCAGAATATGAATTGTTCACTCAGACTGTCCATCTGTTTGTGGATGGTAAGTTATGCTGAAGTTCAGACTCGTTCCCCGGATATCTTGCAAACTCTGCCAAAACTGTGATCGGAATCTGGTGTCACGATCAGAGACGATGCAAACCGGTACTCCATGTAATCTCACAATCTCCTGCATGAGTTCATGGGTATTAAAAACTATTACACTTTGAGGTTAAATCTTACTTTAGATTCATGCTTACCTCCGTGTACTTCTTTGCTAACGTATCGGTAGATTAGCCAACTCAAAATGGGATAAAATGTGCCGACTTGGTAAGTCAATCCACAATAACCCATAATGCATCATTACCTTTCATGCTGCGAGGAAGAGAAGTCATGAAGTCCATGATAGTGTGCTGCCATTTCCATTCTGAGATAGATAACGGTTGAAGTAAACCAGCAGCTCTGTGATGTTCAGCTTTTACTTGCTGACACACCAAGCACTTGGTTACGCTTCTGGCTACTTCACGCTTCATTCCAGGCCACCAGTAGTGTTGCCGTAGATCCTTATACATTTTGGTACTACCGAGCTGTACTAAGTACGGAGAGTTGTGAGGTTCTTTCATCAACTCTTCTCGAACAGGACCTTGTGGTACACACAATCTACTTCTATATCTCAAGGATCCGTTTTCGTGGATGATGAAGTCTGATCGAAGTCCGCTTTCTACCTGTTCTCGGATCTTTTCCAGCTTGGCATCACCTTCTTGAGCTGCTTTGATCTGATTGACAATAGTGGACTGAACTTGTAAGCTCATCAGCACTGAAGCATTACCTGACATAACTACCTTAATTTCCATCCCGTGCAATTCTTGCTGCAGCTTCCACTGGACGGTGAGATTCATTGATAATGGGTAACGGCTAAGTGCATCAGGAACTACATTCACCTTCCCTGGATGATATTTTAGGTTGATGTCGAAGTCCATAAGTTCTAGCCATCTTTTCTGTCGCATGTTCAACTCCTTCTTAGTAAATACATACTTCAGACTTTTGTGGTCCGTGTATATATCCACTCGTTCTCCAAGAAGATAGTAGCGTCAAATCTTAAGTACAAAGATAACGGCTGCCAACTCTAAGTCATGCGTCAGATAGTTGCGCTCATGCACCTTCAGCTGTCTTGATACAAAAGCTACAACATTTCCATGCTAGTGTAGAACACATCCTAATCCCTTACCGGATGTATCGCAATGAAAAACGAAACCTCCAAATTGATCCGGTATTACGAGAATAGGAGTTGATGTCAATCTTGACTTGAGTTCTACAAAAGCTTGTTTATATGCTTCTGACTACACGAACGCTTCATCTTTACGTGTGAGCTTGGTCAGGGGTGCTGCAATCTTCGAGAACCCTTCAATGAATCTTCGGTAGTACCCTACTAAACCCAAGAAACTTCGAATATCCTTCACCGTCTTCGGTGTCGGCCATTCGCTGACAGATGACACTTTAGCTGGATCTACTGAGATTCTGAAACAATGTGTCCGAGAAATCCGACTTGATCTAGCTAAAATTCGCACTTGCTGTACTTGGCATAGAGTTGATGCTGTCGTAATGTCTCCAGGACAATCCGCAAATGCTCAGCGTGCTCTTTCCGATTCTTTGAATACACCAGGATATCGTCGATAAAAACAACAACAAACCTGTCTAAGTACTGTCGGAAAACTCGGTTCATCAGATTCATAAATATCGCAGGTGCATTGGTCACTCCAAATGGCATCACCAGATATTCGTAATGACCATAGCGAGTCCTGAACGTCGTTTTAGAAATATCAGACTCTTTGACCTTCACCTGATGATAACCCGAGTGAAGATCTAGCTTTGAAAATACGTAAGACCCACTTAGCTGATCGAACAGATCATCGATACGCGGTAGTGGATACTTGTTCTTTATCATCACTTCATTAAGAGCTCGGTAATCTATACACATTCTGTATGAACCTTCTTTCTTCTTCACAAGCAAAACTGGAGATTCCCAACTTGAAGTACTGGGACGAATCCAACCTTTCTTCAGAAGTTTGTCCAACTGAGTTCGGATCTCTTTCAATCCTTCAAGACTTAACCGGTGCGGAGCTTTGATCACCGGTTGTGCACCAGGTACTAAATCAATGTTGAATTCAAGAGCTCGATCAGGAGGAAAACCTGTTATATCTTCATGAAATATGTCCTTGAACTCTCGAACTACCTCTGGCTTGTCTTCTTCCGCCTGTAATGTTGCAATCACTGTCTTCTTTGGTTTAGCCTTGTAGGTGCTAGGTTCCAGGGTACGGTCTCCACTCTTAAAATAAAAGACCGGATGATCGGGTATCTCAAACACTACCCTACTTTGACGACAATCGGTGGTAGCGAAGAAAGTTCCTAGCCAGTCTATTCCCAAGACTACGTCGAAGTTCGGTATGTCCAGCACCTTGAAGTCCACATAAAATTTTCTGCTGCAAACGACCACTGGACACAGATCGTATCCCATAATTGCCTTTAGAGCGTCGATCCCTGGACTGACATTCCAGCTGGATACGAGCGGTTTAACTGGAATCGCATGAGTTTGGACAAACCATTGCGACATAAAGCAATGTGATGCTCCAGTGTCGAACAGTGCTAAGGCAGGTAGGAAGGCTACTGAGATTGTACCTAAGTTGTGTAGGATATGTTGTCACGACCCGAAATTGCACGTGACTGGTACTTGAATCATATGAAATCTATAGGACCCCATCTAATTCAAGTAAGCCAAAAAAATCCCAGAAATCTAAACCATTTTAAAGAAGAAGTGAAGAAAACTTATTTTTAAAGCAAGTGGTTTTAATAACATAAGCCGAAGTATTGCATTTTTAAATCTCAAGTTTTTTCTGAAAATTTCGGCAGAGTTTCCTTTATAAATACTGGCCTAAAAGGGTACAACATGTATAATATATATAAAGGCATCCCCAAGCGGGAGCTAGCTCTTTGCCAATTGGCGGTCACAACCACGCAAGCAAACTCAAAAGGAAACTCAAAATCATCAAGAAAACCCATAATAATACAACGCGCGACTCTAAGGTCGAAAGAATAACAACTGGTTTTCTGAGTCTGAAATAATAAACAACTCTGGTTGATGGAGTTAACTAGATACAACTAAATATAAATATACAATGGTGGTCACGATACAAGTGAGTCCACCTACCAAAGCAATCACCCGAAAAGGGAAGTGTACCAGCAAAACCGCAACGAACCTGTACGGCAAAACCTGCAAGAAACTGTGGCACAACGGGGGTAAGTTTCCAACTCGTGAGTAGAAAACATCACAGAGCAGAAATCGTATGTATGACTCAATCCTAGGTTAATACGATCAGTAATATATATATCCTCAAAATGATAAAGTCTGAAGCATGATAAGGTGGTAAGGGTAAACATATATACATAAGTTCAATACCAAGTGCTCGTGTCAGTGCCTCAGGTAGCAACATATCATAAATATGAGGTATCATCAATGAAATCAACATGAAATCAGTTTCAACTATATCATCAAGTCTATAAGTATGTGGATGTCATCCAACCATGTAATCAATGCCTGTATGCATGTGGATCTCATCCACGGGTCAACCAATGACACAACAATATCATGCACGTAAATATCATAAAAGCATATGCATGAAAGTATGAGGATATAAATCAACGTGTGTCTCTCGCGACACATCAAAATCATGGAACCTGAGTGTCCAGCATCGACACTCGAAAACATCATGAAACCCGTGTCCAGCATCGACACGTAAATCCTCATATAGCTCAGGCGCCGAATCCTCAGATCGGCCCTCAGGCGCCGCATAATCTGGTCGGCCCTCATATCCATCTCACTACTCCGGTCGGTATCCTTCGGATAACCGCCGATTCCAAATACTATCACCGGTAGGTAGTGCTCCCCTGCCAGGCTCACCGTCTAACAATACGAGTATTCTTGCCCCGGGGTACCTCACCGGATCCACCATGTACCCGCAGACGGTGCCTACCGCTCCTCGAATCAGGTTTCACATATCACACATCTCAGAATCGAGAAAATTCATGGTGGACGCACTTTAATATCATATCAAGAGAAACAGGGTTTTTTAAAACAACACATACTTTCTTTTGAAATAACCACGGTTCTCAAATCGAGAAATCTCATGAAAACGACATATCTCAATGCGTATAATCATAAAGCATGATGTATGAGACATATAACAGAAATGTAAGCATATCCGTATACCATGCAATGCGATGCAAATAATAAGAATATGTGGAAAATGAATAATAAACGCAACAGTGAAGAATCTACATTAATATATATGAGTCATACAGTTTTGCCATTTGAAATAACACGAATCGTGGTGTTTAGAAAAAAATAAGGGCTACGGTGTTTTTAAGAAAATGTGCGTCCTTTGAAATATCCGTAGAATACCTTGGCCTGTCTTTAAAATACTCACGATTCGTTAGTTTTGAAATAGGTATGACTCGAGTCTAGTCTAACATCTATAAGTAAACTACAGGACTAAACTAACAGGCTAATCGAAAAGCTAAGGAAACCACCTAAATCTGAGTAGATATATATATATATATATATATATATATATATATATATAACATATAATAGTCGATGATCCCGCTTCAATAGTATCACATATGATACAATATATAACATAATATCCTCGAGTCAAGAGTGTGGATATATCATCAATATTCATCTCGTACGGTAAATCCATCGTACGGCATCCCAAATCTGGGTACGGGTCAAATATCACATTTATCTTATTATTCATCTGGTATCCTTATCATCACATATCGTGAACTGGGGGTACTGATCTAAAGTCTAGTACATACTGATACCATCTATATATATATATATATATATATATATATATATATATATATATATATATATATATATATATATATGCATGTGTATGAAAACACAACGCCTATGGACCCATCATGTCGTATCTCATAATACGAACCAAATCATATCATCGATCTCGTGGAACCATGCCCAACCTCATCGACTCAACTCCAAATACCATGTACTATCCTCATCATCTAAGTATATGTATACGTATATATATACATAGTCCCACACCTATGCATACGTGTGTGTGTGTATACATATCCCCATATACGCATAAGTAAATAAAATGTATGCAAGTGTGTGTGTGTGTGAGTGCGTGTCTCTTATTCTAGGGTTTTGCAACTAAACTAGTTAATGACACTATCATCCAACACACTAAAATTTAACCATGAACTCCTAGAGTCTATCTAGATAATCATCTAGTCTCATAATAAAAATAATTATATATATATGTGTATACGTATTCATATACTACACTACGAACTGCGGGGGTGCTATACGCCATCCACCCGACTTCCCCCGTAGATATATATCTACTCACCTTGATCCTCGCTTGCTGGAGTCGATGACGCTATGCTCTCCTCGTCGTCTCGAAATCCACGTGGGGGTACTTACATATCATACATAGTATCGTAAACTGAAATCGTGAACAAAAACCAAAACGAAACACGAAACGTATATAGGTTAAAACCTATGGTCTAAGCATGCACGAATAACCAACAACTCTCGACGATTGACGTATAAACGTGAATCGACCGAGATAAAACACAAATACCAAATTCCAATTCATTAAAAGCCGCAAAACGAATTCAGAAACTTCGTAAAACACTTTGATTGGTTGATCTTTTGCGTACGTGCATTTTAAAATCAAAATTAAGAATATACCGCAATCAATAACGGTGTCGCTTGGTAGCTAGCCGGTTGAGTACGGGTCGGTCCACAGGGAAAATGTGTTCTTTTCTTTAAGTTCTTACGAGTTAAGCCCTATTTTTGGTAGGTTTTGATTTTAGAAAAAATTAAGATTGAATTTAATTTGAATTAAAGCCTTGCTAGAGTTAGGATTAAGTTAGTTTGGAAATAAAACTCTACTCACTGCTTCGTTTTCCCTAATTAAGAACATAGGTGTTAGGACAATAGTCAACAAAGGGGATTAGCACGACTAGGAAGAAACTTCGTTTCTTCCTTTTGGTCCTTGTCTGTCCTTTCTTAACTCTTAACCCTAACCTCTATGTAAATCAACCATAACCGGTCTAACTAGGGAATCACCGCTATCTCGTAGGATAGGGTGCCGTAGTGAGCGGTGTGTGTTTGATTCATATAGAGTCCTAATTTAAAATGTTATATGGGCAAGAAAGGAGTGAGAGATTTCCATCTCTCAAACCTACCCAATCCTAACCCTAACAAGTGAGGAATTACTCACTCATTAGGGAAATTATGATGAGATTCATTTTTATAATTTTTTTCTTTTAAATAAACTAATTAACTTGCAGATAAATAAAGACGGATAAAAAAAACTTGCAGAAAAATAAATTTCAATTACGAAGAATGCAAGATAAAAAAAACTTACTTTTATTGACACCTCTTCAACGATTACAAGAAATAAAATTTAGATCTAGAAATTAAAACAGGCATGCCCCAAAAGAGGCTGTAGGCTTTCTTATTTATAGACAGGAGAAACCCTAGGTTTTACATTTGATCCATACTTGAAATTACAAGACTACCCTAAGAAAGCCGGGTCAAAGCACCGACACCCACCTACACGTGCACCGACACGTGCACTGCACGGCCGCAGAACCGCAGCAGAATCCCATGTTTGGCCGCGGATCCACGGCCATATGGTGAGATCTCTGGCTCATTTCTTCAGGGTTGCTTCATGTTGCCTTTTTCTTCTGTTTTCTTCACTTGGTTCTTCAGAATCTTTTTTACTTTCTTCCAGATTTCCAACAGTGCAGAATTTGTAGATTTTTACCGTAAGTTTTGCGTTGAAGTCTTGAATCTTGTGCTGCCCTCGTACTTTGTGCAATCGAACTGTTCATTGATCTTCGTTTGTTCCTTAAACTGGTAGGCGGATCATACAGATTCATCTATGTGTTGGTCGTAGTCTCACATTTGTAGCATCTTTTCCTGAATTTCACTGTATTGTTCTGAGAACCTCTAACCTGCAACTATTTAGCAGACATGGATCAAAAGCACCTATCTATTTGTAATATGATTAAGAATGGGGAATATAATAATGCAATATTCTGATATGAACAAATACCCCCAAACTTATCATTTGCTCGTCCCGAGCAAAACTATTTTTATTCTCGAAAAAAATCCTAACTCCACTTTCGCAGGGAATCGCGATTGCACTGAGCTCGTGCAACAAGCCGTTAAAACTCTAGGTGTCCCTAGTAGGAGGAGTGTTGTCTCCTGAGGATTTTCAGCGGATACTACCCACAAAATCCGATCAATTTGGCATGTTGACTTTCATTCTTCAATTTGGTATTCTAGCAAGAAATTTTATTATCTTCAACTTAGAAATCAACAACCCGTATTTTTCATACTTACTTATCATTTAACTTAAGATTGTATATGTTCTGCAAATTTATTAAGCTTTCAGCATCTTTTGAATTTTCCTTCTAAGGTTTCATCTCAACTTAGGAATTTTTATCATCTCTACTGAAAATAAAAGCCATATCTTTCATTCCTATCTCTCATCCAAACCCCAATCTTATACCCCTACGTATGTGTAATTATCACCCCTACACTTGGAAATTCAATTCAAGGTATCATACTCTTGACCATCGTCCAAAATACCTTTAGTTGGTGAATTTTAGATGAAATTGCTCACACATCCTTCATGCGACCGTTAATACTTCTTGAGGTACTAAACGACCGATTACAAAATGTGTTTGCGCACTTAGGCATAATTCCTCGTCTTGTAATACCTAAAGCTTTAGCAGTGACTCCCAAACCAGTTGGTCTAATGCACTAGGTGATAAAGCATCCTCACTATATTTTTTTATTTATGCAGCCTTAAGTAATTACAAAACCAGTGTTCATTTTTTTTTATCTCTTTATTCACACTTGTACTTTTATTTTATTTTCCTTCATACTAAGGAATTTAGACAAGAGCATTTCAAGGTATTCTCTACTATCCCAAGTTTCAAGGTGCGTGTATGTGCGAGTTGTAGGGTATATATTTTCAGAATTTAGACTTAAGATTCAGAATTATTTTTCAGACTTACACTTCAAATAAAAATTTCAATACTCTTTCCTTATTTTGACTTAGCCCAAGAACTGAACTCAAAATTCGCCTATTTCTAAATAAACTACAAGGACATATATTTTCTACAGTTAAACTTTAAGAAAGGTTATTTTTAGGGTTTTTAATTTACCAAGTTTAGGATCTAGTTTTTCCTAACTAGTCAACCGTCATGTTGAACTTAAGTTAAATATGGCCAAAATTGAACTTTTCAATTTTTATAATTTTTTAAAAAATTTCAATTTTTATGGGTTTTAAAATAAGTATGCAAATGCAAAAATATACATATGAATGCGAAAGAAGAAAGCTTACCGAGCACACCCCCAAACGTAAACTTGACAGTGCCCTCACTGTCAGGCTACACCAAGAGGGTCAAAATTGTCGGCACTCCCCTTTTTTTTAAAATTTTTATTTTTATTATTAACAGAAAAAGAAAACAAAATATATATACACAAAAAGATTCCCCCCAAACTTAAGTGAAACATTGTTCTACTGTTGCCATTTTTTAAATCTCATAAACTTGTAAACTTGGGAGGAAAAATTTATTAACGGGGACATGAAATATGATCGTGAAAATCTCCCCCAAATTTATTTTTGGCTCACCACTTTGAGTTAGAAAAAATTTATTTTCGAGAGCCAAATTATAACCACCCCCCCCCCCCCCCAAAACTTGAGTTAAACAATGTTAAGCTTTTAAAGAGGGGGTTCAAAGTTATTGATCAATACTAAGCTTCGCAAAGACCAAAAGTCAACACCAACCATTTGAAGAATTTATCAATGTAACGTATAGGTCGGTGGAAGAACATGTTATATAGAGCCAAGAAGAAGTGGGAAAGAGATAAGTGGTGGTATGGAAAGGGTGCGTGAACGTGAATGTGAGGAGATAAGAAGTGATGATAAATAAAAACGAGAATGTGAATGATCAGAAGTGAGTAGAATATTGGCATTCTCATATTTTATAAGAAGAAAAGGTGGCGGTTCAACTTCTATAGGTGGAGATTGATTAATCAAAAAATCCTTGTTGTTTAGGAATGCAAGTTCGTCAGCGAAAAGTTCTTCGAAACTCTCATCGATGTAATTGAACATTTTACAGTCAGTAAGTTTTGTGCTAGAATTTATCATACTTGATTTGTCAAAAATTATGGAGGTAGGAGACTCGAAAAACTAATCTACCTCATTTTCAAAAGTATCCAAATCAAGTTGGCTTTCTGGAATGATCAAACTTGAATTATCGGATTGTGATTCATCAACACTCACTGAAATTATAGGAAGAATAGAAGAAGAACCTAAGAAAGTGGGAGAAAAAAGTTGAATACGAACTTGAGGGTGGAGATGGAGTGTATAAATTAGCACAACTTATAATGACCGATGTGTAAAAAGCGATTGTGCTAATCTATAAACCCACTGAGAAATGATGTCAAATCCCTCAAGATTCGTGAGAAAACATGGGTACGTCGAACTTGGTAAACCAGACATAAGAAATGAAAGTGTAATGGTTTCTTGCAAGGTCGGAACGAGGATGGAGGGAAGTGATTGAGGAAGGGTATCGGTTAAAGATTCAGGAGGGTGTGCGCAGTCAATGAAAGGGATAGAATGAATTGGAAAATCCGACTCCTCAAGTAAATCTGCTTTCCTCAATAATTTCCTCAATACTCTCCTCAAAATTTAGCCTATCCATGCAATTCTCATCAAAATCAAGACGCATATGAAGTTCGGGAAAAACAGTTAATGACTCAGGATGATGAATTGGAGAGAGAAACTCATCCAAATCTGTGGGTTCATCATCCAAAATATTCCCAGTGTCTATATCCTCAATCAAGTGAAAATCAGTTTTCTTAGACACCTCATCAACATGGATATTAATCAATTCAGGTTCTAGAGTGGAGGTGTAAAAGTCGAAAGGATTGATGATTGTTTCACTCGAAAGAGACCCTTCACAATTAGGTAAATCAAACACTATAAAGTCGCACAACTCATTAAACGTTTTATCTTCAACTGGTGAATCATTTGGAATATTTGATAAATATTCAAAACCGGAGTTGTGGGATTCAATTGGGGATGGGTAGGTTTGATTTGGAAGGATGTACAGCTCACTTTTTCCACTCAGATTCTCAACCTGTCCTACCGCCTCATCATAAATTGGAAAATGTGGAGCTAATTGGAAACTAGCTACCGGGTCACTAAGTTGTATAAGGGCGGCCATGGACGCATTCAAATCCCTCATCTGTTGGCATGACGCTACCATAAAGTCTTCCAACGACTGTTCCAGACTATACATGGGTTGTGACGGGGTTTCAGTAAAAGATTCAAAGTTTTTTGGATATGTGAAACTCCCAAATGGTTGTGAAGCAATGTCTAGGGAAGAGCAAAAGTCGGGTAGGACTGGTAGGAATTGAATGGTTGGACAGGAGTAGGATCAATATTTGGATAAGAAGGTGAATGGAATTGTTGATCCAAAGAATTCGCAGTGGTGAAAGCAGTGAAAAATCGGTTATGAGATTGTTCAATATGTTCAGCAATAGACATGGGTTTCGGAGTTACAACAGGACTCGAAAAATGGGTATCAACGTAAGAAGGTGGTGAAGGTTAAAATGGTTGATATAAGGTGGATTGCGGAGTCCAATTGTTTTTCCTAGACGCGTCTATTCAATCTTTCAAAGAATTTTTGGGCATAAAGGGGTCGTTCGAAATTTGACCAAAACAAAAAGCGTAGGAAGTAATATCCGGTTGAGAGTACCAAAGTTCGGCAAGAGTTTTGCGAGGTGGAGTACCCATGATGTGAGATCGAGAAAGGAAAAGAAAAAGAATTTGATTTTTTTTAATATTTTATTTTATTTTTTTTTTTTTTTTTAAAATTGTTTGTTTTTGGAGTTTTGAAATTTTTTTTTTAAAGTGTTTATTTTTTTAGAAAGAGTTTTTGCAAAATTTGTACGGAACTACGGCACAATTTCAAACAACCACAGTTTAAACATGCACAATCAAACCTAGAGCTAAGCTCTCCTAAGTCAACTAGACTGCTCCTAACTGTTCCAAAGCGACAAGTTGTGAGATATCCCTCAAATCGCCTCTTCACCGCCAATTGTGGCCAGGTAAGCACAAATGAAGAAAGGAGGGATCCGCTCACGAATCACCGTGAAACGGGCCTTTTAAAATTACCTTTCTCACTTGTCTAGCCTAAGCACCACAAAATCAGGTTTAGATAAACGACTGAATGCCCACAACCTTCCTTTGTCCTAATGAGCGCGACAGTCCTTAATTGGCTGAGTCTAGATATTTTTTAATTAGCTCAAGCGTGATGCATATGCTTTTAGTGATTTTTGGGGTCTTAGGAAGGGTAATGAAATCCCCACCCAATCTTGATTGGTGTTATATCCCCTTAAAGTCCGTATTAATTATGCAAAGCAGTTAACACACCAAAAATCTAAAACACTTGCAAAAAAATTTTTATTTGGCAGTGCAAAGAATCCTGCACAAAAATGATTTATTGGAGAGGAAGAAAGATTTTGCGCAAAGAACTCTGCAGGAAAAATTTTCATTGGAGATCAGGGTAGGAGAGGGGACAAAAATACTTACAGAAAATTTTGGGGTGCTGACGTCAGCAATTGACCGCGGAACCGCGGTCAAATGCCTACTTATGCCGCGTTTCCGCGGCGGTTTGGTAGGTTTGGATCTCCAAAATATTTCTCTGTTCTGTTATGGTTCTTCTCTGTCTGTTCAGATCTTCTGTTTCTGGATTGGTTCACTGAACTTGCTCCAGATCTGAATCAGTCCGTCTTCCTTTCCTGCACACTTGCATAAAAACCTTTCAAAAATAACAATATGATCTTTTTTTAAAAAAAATTTAATTTTTTTTTGTTTTAAAATTTTTCAATTTTTATAATTTTTAAAATTTTTGATTTTTTTTAACCCGAAATTATAACAAAGAAAGAGACTACCGTCTCCCAGGCAATGGCGCAATTTGATTGGTTGATCTTTTGCATACGTGCATTTTAAAATCAAAATTAAGAATATACCGCAATCAATAACGGTGTCGCTTGGTAGCTAGCCGGTTGAGTACGGGTCGGTCCACAGGGAAAACGTGTTCTTTTCTTTAAGTTCTTACGAGTTAAGGCCTATTTTTGGTAGGTTTTGATTTTAGAAAAAACTAAGATTGAATTTAATTTGAATTAAAGCCTTGCTAGAGTTAGGATTAGGTTAGTTTGGAAATAAAACTCTACTCACTGCTTCGTTTGCCCTAATTAAGAACATAGGTGTTAGGGCAATAGTCAACAAAGGGGATTGGCACGACTAGGAAGAAACTTCGTTTCTTCCTTCTGGACCTTTTCCGTCCTTTCTTAACTCTTAGCCCTAACCTCTATGTAAATCAACCACAACCGGTCTAACTAGGGAATCACCGCTATCTCGTAAGATAGGGTGCCGTAGTGAGCGGTGTGTGTTTAATTCATATAGAGTCCTAATTTAAAATGTTATATGAGCAAGAAAGGAGTGAGAGATTTCCATCTCTCAAACCTACCCAATCCTAACCCTAACAAGTGAGGAATTACTCACTCGTTAGGGAAATTACGATGAGATTCGTTTTTATAATTTTTTTCTTTTAAATAAACTAATTAACTTGCAGATAAATAAAGACAGATAAAAAAAATTGCAGAAAAATAAATTTCAATTACAAAGAATTCAAGATAAAAAACTTATTTTTATTGACACCTCTTCAACGATTACAAGAAATAAAATTTAGATCTAGAAATTAAAAGAGGCGTGCCCCAAAAAAGGCTGTAGGCTTTCCTATTTATAGACAGGAGAAACCCTAGGTTTTACATCTGATCCATACTTGAAATTACAAGACTATCCTAAAAAAGCCGGGTCAAAGCACCGACACCCACCTACACGTGCACCGACATGTGCACTGCACGACCGCGGAACCGCGGCAGAATCCCATGTTTGGCCGCGGATCCGCGGCCATATGGTGAGATCTCTGGCTCATTTCTTCAGGGTTGCTTCATATTGCCTTTTTCTTCTGTTTTCTTCGCTTGGTTCTTCAGAATCTTTTTTACTTTCTTCCAGATTTCCAACAGTGCAGAATTTGTGGATTTTTACCGTAAGCTTCGCGTTGAAATCTTGAATCTTGTGCTTCCCTCATACTTTGTGCAATCGAACTGTTCATTGATCTTCGTTTGTTTCTTAAATTGGTAGGCGGCATCATAAAGATTCATCTATTTGTTGGTCGTAATCTCACATTTGTAGCGTCTTTTCCTGAATTTCACTGTATTGTTCTGAGAACCTGTAACCTGCAACTATTTAGCAGACATGGATCAAAAGCACTTATTTATTTGTAATATGATTAAGAATGGGGAATATAATAATGCAATATTCTGATATAAACACACTTCCAGATTTTACTCTAAGTGAAATTAGCCAATTTTGCATACATGGAGGGTCTATTTTACTGGATATAAAGCCCTGGACCAAACACGAACATATTTTCCTCTACCCTGGCCGCAAATTACGGCCAAAAGGAATTAATCTGCGGCCACAGTGAAGGTATAGGGGCTGGGGTATTGGGGTTATCATCTAGGCTGCCTGCTTGTATCCCTGTGTTTGCTAAATAATTTTCAGGTCACCCGAGTTATAGCAGATCACAAAACTTCATCACAACAGTTAACAAAAATACGATATCGGGGTTTCTAAGTTTGGGAATTGGGGGTTTACTCTATAGTTTCAGTCCAATATACAATCCCTATTGGGGTTTAAGGTTACTATTAAGTCTCAATCTCACCTTTGAATTCAATTCAAACCCTCATCCTTAACTTAGAATTTTCAAAGTTCACCAAACAGAACTAAAATACTTCTAAACATGCATAGAAGCTAAAGTGAATCAAATACAATACTAATGGTGATAAAATTACCTCATTTGGCAACTCAAGAATTTTCTTGAGTTGCCCCAAGTCTCCAAAATCCGATTTTTCTTGGTCCAAAGTGCATCTAGTGAGCTTGTGCAAGTTTTTAATGAAGTGGGGATGGACTTTTTATGAGTTTTTCATGGAGTTGTGTGGAGGTAGAGGAGGGGGATTGAAGAGGGCTGCCATGGTTGAGGGAGAGGAAAAGATGAAAAGAAAAAAATGAAGGGAACAAGAGCCATGACTAAGGTTTGACCCCTCACCTCTCTCTCTCATGCCCATACCCATTTCTTTATTCCATTTTCTCTTTTCTTTTCCTTTTCTATTTTCACTTCTCATTTAAAACAACAACCATGCATGAAAATGAAGAAAAAGCCATGATAACAATGTAACAAGTGCTAAAATGTGACATGGTGCATGTCATGTGCACAATTCAAGCTTAATGCGCGATTAGTGATATTTAATCGCGATTAGCATTAAAATGGAATATAATTAATCTTAAAAATTTATAATTTGCCTAAATCATATAAAACGCTCTCATTTCAGTAATTCCTATAATTTTCCAAATATTTCCCAATTTATCGGTATTTAATTAAACCGCCATAATAAAATATTCATAATATTTATTATTTAATTATAAAAATTTTCAAAAATAATATTTTATTTTTCTGAAATGTTACATATGTTTAGGTAAATGATCAAAATATATTGATATATACAAGTATTGAAAAGGTTTGAAAGATTGGGAGTTACCAGTGATGACTTGGCCAGTAGCTTCAGCTTCCTCAACAGTCATTGTGAAAGCCTGACGCCGGGGTACATTCCTTCTTACTGGAGGCACATTCTTCTATCCCTGGGGCATGTTCCTCTGCCCTTAAGGCATGTTCTTCTGGGCCTGATGGAACTGACGAGGTGGCTGTGCTGGAGGTCCACGTGGAGGTGGAGCAGGTAAAGCAAGACGAGGTGCAGGAGCCTGGATAGTTGGCAGCTGCGGAAAAGTGATTTTGGTCGGGGTGCAGGAGCTAGGTTGAGATGATGTAGGCAAGCTCCAATGGCGTGAGTGTACGTGCCACAAATCAAACACATGCCATTCACACGCCTGCAGTCCTTCGCCAGGTGTCCATTCTTCTTGCAGTAGAAGCAAAAGTCTGAACTGAGCCGGTTAAAAGTTACTCCCGATCTTTTGGGTACAAAAGGTAGCCTGGAAAAGGCTTCTCCTGCCATCTGAGTGGAAGGGCATTTCACACCAGCAGTCTAAGTTCTGCCCTTCTTCTTCACTACTGCATCATATCGTCGGGCAGCCTTCGGCGCAAGATCATGGGTTGGGAAATCCACTGTAGCAAGTGCAACTTGGATACCCAGATCCAACCCTTGCTGAAATTTTCGTACCCTGATCTCAGCAGTCGGAATCAGGTGTGCCGCGAACATGTTATGACTTTTTGTTAGCAGTGTAGTTTGTGCAGGGTTCCTTAGGGTCGCCGCTGGGTTTCGGGAGGTATCGTCCATGCCGTTTTCAAAAATTTGGCGCGCTAAAGAACCCTAACCTTGAATCTTAACTAGAGAATTAGACAAAACTAGAATGTAAACATCTTTACATCTAAGTGAACAAGGAATACAACCTTTGTAGGCCGGTCCTTCACTTCATAAGCTCCGTGTAGTAGTCTCTTCGCTCCAAGTAGTGAACTCCCGAACTCTAGAAAGGCTCCACAAGATGAAAGGAACAAGCTTACTTGAAGTCTTCGAGGTCGAAGATGATCTACGTCGAGGAGACACCAACTCAAGCTACGTCTTCACTAATATAGAATTAGTGAAGCAAACACCCTAAACTAAATGGCTAATCTAGTAGAGGATGATGAAGTAGGAATTTTGCTCACTTTAGAAATATTTTTCTCAATCATTTTCTTCAGCTCCCAAAAAGCTAGAGAGCTTAAGAAAGGAGATAAAGAAAAGCAACCATGGAAAAAATCAAGTGTTGAATGGGAACCATGGGTGAGTTAATATCATATACTAACTCATGTACAGACTAAACCATGGCTAATCTTAATGGTTCGGTTAATAAATATCTCAAGTAAAACAAAATTAGTGGACTTGGTCAATGGTTTCACAAGCTTCCACAAGTTTCAACCATGTGACAAATTTCCAACTAATTTGATTTACTTTAAATAAATAAAACCTTACATTATTATAAGCATGGTGTGAGTCTCATACACCCATGTCTCATGTATCATCTAGCATGACACAAAAGATGTACATTAATATTTATCACATATATACGAAGTGTACACAAGTGAGAAAAAGAAATCTTAAGTGAGCTAATATTAGTTAATGTAAGATAATATATCAAATATATAATTATACATTAAATTATTAAATCAACACTTGATTTAATAATCCGGCTATATTACATACATCCGACTAATATTTAATGTATCAACTTATCAAATCAACACTTGATAAGACAGCCCGGCTATATCACATATAACCGTCTGATATCACATATCACAAGAATAGAATACGGTATCACATACTCGTATTAATCTCGGTCTTGCACATATCGCATATGTGCTCCTATTTCGTTTCGCTTGAGCCAGAAAACCTCTGTGTAAGACTCTAAAGACTCGTCAATACGCCGGCAGTAGGTGGTGATCATATCAGTCACCCACAAGCCGCAAGCGGTCTGCTAAACGTAACGGCCACCCGGGTATTAAGCAATCAGAAGATCAACAAGCAAGCATGCTCATACTACTGCGAATCCAATAAGTAATACTACCGTACAGTCCGGTCTCTTCGTCTGATATGTCGCATATCTCAGCCTGGGGGTGGTCCTCGTCAGACCCCCAATAGCCCTGATAAGTCATGCCGATATGAGGCCCATAATGATTCAAGAAACTACTGATAACACTTACCAGTAGATCTCAGCAACCCTGGCTAGGGATTTCCTGTTATGGCCAATCAAGCATAGCGCAACATCAACCCCCAATACCGGGAGAGACGAAATCCCCTCCTATCACTCATTGCCTCCATGTGACTCGGGACTGTACCCAAAAACCACCATTTTGCACAATCTCTTGAACATGGTAAGGTGGAAATCAAAGCACAGTGGGAATCACACAAGACTCTATGACGATCTCGGGTCGACAGACTAACCTGTACCAGTGTCACCAGAGAACTGCTATCTGACGATAGGTATAATACCATCTAGGAGTTCTCGGCGAGTCCGTTCAGTATACCCAGCCTCTATTGAGCATCCGTATACCATCTATGATGTCAAACACCAATGGATATGGGATAATCCATCGCCCATCATATCGATCGAGAAGTGTATATGCTAGTCTACTCTGGAATATCGATGCCCAGTCTCGATACTCACACGACTATGAACATTTGAAGGATTTACTTACCGACTACCTCTGCCCCACTAGTATGATCTGCATCATAATCCTGGTAGTCAAGACTCATCCTAAGGGCTTTATCAACATGTAATAGAGAGACAATAAGTATACATGTTAAGATAAAGAGCAACCAGATAACATACTATCATGTCGAGCAAGAATGTCCTCCCTATATATGTCCAAGTATCCACTATAATATACATCACATGTATAATAATAGCCTCTAGGGCATACATATAACTAACAATCTCCCACTTGCACTAAAGCCATCGTTGTAGTATCTCATATTCAACGCCCCATAAAAGTTTCTCTAGGTAAAGGCCTCTATGAGTGGATCCGTCGTGTTATCCATCGCGTCAACTCTCCTTATCTCGATCCCCTGGAGATCAACCAACTCCCTGATTAGGTGATATTGTCCTCAGAATATATCTGGATGGCTGATGGGAACGGCGTTCCTAGGCCAAACCCACAACTCCATTGTTGTCATAATAACAGTTATTGGACACTCAATGGTAGGAACCATGTTCATCTCATGAACAAGAAATATCCAGACATCCACTTTGGTAGCATCGTTGGTAGCGATGTATTCAGCCTTTATCGTCTAGTTTGCCACGGTATCTAGCTTGGAACTCTTCCAACATACCGTCCCTCCACTGAGGGTAAATACAAAGCCCGAGACTAACTTTCGGTCGACCTTATCACTCTAGGAGCTAGAATTGGTAAAGGACTCCCACTGGAGTTCACCTTTACCAAACACCAAGAACATTTCTTTAGTGCTTCTCAAGTACTTAAGAATGTCCTACACAACTATCTAGTGATTTTCCCAAGATCCGATTGATTCCTTATCACTACACCCAGTGAGTTAGCTACATCTGATCTGGAACATAACATCGCATACATGATAGAGCCTACTGTCGAAGCATAGGGTATCTCTTGCACGCGAGCTCTCTCCAAATCAGTCTTGGAAGACATCTTTTTGGAGAGAGTGATCCCTTAGTAAGTGGGCGAACCACCACGCTTAGAATCTTCCATACTAAACCCCTTTAGTACGGTGTTAATGTACCTGGATTTGGGACACTCCCAACATCCACTTATATCTATCACCATAGATCATAATCCACAAGATGTAGTAGGTATCATCCAGATCTTCCATGGAAAATCCTCATGATAAAAAGAGCTTGACCGATTGTAGCATAGGAAACCATTTCCTATCAAGAGCATGTCATCTACGTACAATACATGGAAGACAACCTTACTCTCTACAACCTTCTTGTATATACAAGGTTCATCTACCTTTTTGATGAAGTCAAACACTTTGACTGCTGCATCAAAACAGATGTTCCAACTTTACGATGCATGCTTTAATCCTGATGGACTTAAGCATAGCCACTGGAGAAAAGGTTTCATCATAATCCACACTTGGTTATATGACGAGAACCTTTTACTACAAGTCTAGCTTTGAAAGTCTCAACTTTTCCATTTACACCAAAAATCTTCTCAAGATCCACTTGCTCCTGATAAGTTTTACCCCTTCAGGTGCAACATTCAAAGTCATACTTTATTGGTGTACATGGATTCCATTTTTGATCGCATAGCATCCAACCATTTCACTGAGTCCCCACTCGTGATGGCCTGTCTGAACCTGGTCGGGTCATCATCTACCATGATGCAATCCTCGCTCCTACCGTCACCGAGGAAATCGTAGTATCTCTTAGGTGGATAAGGAACCCTACCAGATTCGCGGAGAGGCTGAGGTTCGTCGGAGACTATTGAATCCTTTGGTTTCACTAAATCATCAGCTGTTAGTTTGTCTAGTTGGAACTCCTTCCGGTTCTACCTCATGACCACTAATTTCTTCATAAGAAATTCCTTTTCTAAAAAGGTGGCATGCTGAGAAACAAAACACCTTTTGTTCCTCAGTGTAGTAGAAGATATTCCCTCGCAAATATTTGGGATATCCAATAAACTTATACAGAACTGACCTTGCCTCGAGTTTGTCCGGATTTTGCTTTTCAACATAGGCCGGACAACCCCATATCTTAACTCGTATAAGACATGGTATCTTCCCATACCATATCTCATATGGAGTGGTAGGCAATGATTTGGATGGAACCTCATTCAATAGGTATGCAGCTTCACAAGTGCATAACTCCAAAAGGAAACAGGTAACTCGGCAGTACTCATCATAGAGCGCGCCATATCTCATAGGGTGCGATACCTCCGCCCCGATACACCGTTGTGCTGTGGTGTACACGAAAGAGTAAGCTGAGAGAGAATCTCATTCTCCTTTTAGAAACTCCAGGAACTCCATGTGCAAGTATTCTCCTCCTCGATCTCATCGAAGGACTTTAATACTTCTACCCTTCTGGTTCTTAACTTCAAGCTTATATTCGTTGAATTTCTCAAAAGTTTCAGACTCGTGTTTCAACAGGAACACATGTCCGAATCTTGAGAGATCGTCGATGAATGTAATGAAGTACAAAGATAATTCATTATTCTCTACAAGGGTTAAGCCTTTCATTCTTAACCCATGGTTGCAATTGTAACCACAACGATAATTCATTATTCATCACAAAAGGATTCTTCTTCTTCTTGCTCTTGAAAATGCTTACTAGCTTTTGGGTTTGTAATGATTTTGAGTGAGAAATTGAAAACAAAAGAGAGCAAAATTCATACTTCATCATCCTCATCTATTCTAGCCACTTAGATTAGGGCGTTTGCTTTGCTAATACTTGATTAGTGAAGCAAGAGCTTGGGTTTGAGATTCTTCAAAGTAGATCATCTTAGTAGTTGAAGATTGGAAGTAAGCTTGCATCTTTCTCTTCATGGAGCCTCTCTAGAGTCTGGGTACTTGATGATCGCAGCGAAGGCACCTCAACACGGAGCTTATGAAGCGAAGGAACGGACTACAAAGGTTGTAATCCCTAACTCTTAGATGTTAAAGTGTTAACATGCTTGTTTGGTTTGATTCTCTAGTTAAAGTTCCTGAGTTTAGGGTTATCTTCAATGGCAAAATTTTAACTTGGCATGGATGATTCCTCCCGAAACCTTACTGCCGTTATAGGTAACCCAACAGTGGTATCAGAGCCTAACTAGAGAATTAGACGGATAAGTATAGGATTACGAAACCAAAACAACTCCGAAACACCCGATATCAAACCCTAGTTTCTGTCGAATTATTTTTGGTGTCTAAAAATTTTTCAAACATATGCAGAATAATGTATAAGATACATATTGATCATAGCCTAAACCCCACCCCCCTGCTCGGAATTTGGCCGATCACAAGGCCAAAAATTCCGATCTGGCCGGCCCCCCAGTCTTTTCTGGGCTCCAGGTTTGGGTCATGGTCAAGTCTCTGGGGTTTGGTACTTTTGGTGTTGTTTATTTTGGCTAAATTTGCATGAGATGTTTATTTACTCAAAAGGTAATTCAGAGTGTTTCGTGTTCGCAATTCTAGCTTGGTTTCATGTTTGTTTAGACAGTGTTAAAAAGTTCGAATGGATATCAATAACTCACTTTTTCCCCTGCCGGAAAATTTCCAAGTGTTGGATTTTTCCTTGGTTAAAGAACATCCAAAGTCGTGCAAGTAACGTGGTGGACCCTTTAGAAGAACGAAACCTTAACTCGATTATGTGACTGTCTGAACTACCTCTGAACCCTAGGGTTTGTGGTAGTTCGGCGTTGCCACATGTGAGGTTTTGGTTTGACCCTTCTACGGCCGGACCATTGGTACTGTGGCATATGATGGATACTTTTAAACTAAGTTCAAGAGTTGAGCAAATAGGGAAATTTTGGGTGTTTGTTGATTCGATCGGAATGTTTAATATCGTCTAACTTTTTCTGTAAAGTGATACAATATTTGGAATCCACATGTAGTTATGAGATAACTAATTTGAATGTTATAAATCTAGCACTTTAGTCTCAGATGATCGGTTGCCACGGGATTTTGATGCGATCAAAAGTCCATCGCAATCACGTAGCGTACACGGATACTCGCCGGGTAAACTTAATAGATAGCCGCGTCCCATAGCCCCGACCAAGTGACTGTAGGAGAACCCCGTCGCCAAAAGTATCTGTTCGGGTGCTCGCGGCAGCGATATTCCGCCTTAGTGCACTTCGTCGACGGCATCGGGGGTGCGGCCGTCTACTAAAGTTTCCGACGAGCATTCGATCAGGATGTCGGGAATCTTGTTGAATTGCCCGACTAGATATTGAAAAGTGTTTTCGAGATCGAGACTAAAATGCGGGGTTTATAATTGTTAGGCATGCGATGTCTAAGGAATTAATTTGGTTAGGCATGTGATGTCTAAGGAGGTTGCGGATTCCAATTGTTGTAGTTTTACACTTTCTTTTCTGCGACCGTAAGTGTAATATGTGGTGTATCGTCGGTTTTATTGCTATACATCAACAACAATTGGGATACGCATATTTACTTACGTTGATGACATGTGATGTTATGTGTTGCAGCGATATGTTATATTGGATCGTCGTGTTTTGAATAGCCGGGGGTTTTATGTGAGATGAGAGTTTTTCATTTTCATTCATGTAAAATTCATTGTATGTAATATTCTTTTATTGGGGCACTTCCGGGTTGAGGATGATGTCACCATTGTATATTATTTACTTTTCCGCATTAGGATAGACCCAAGGCGGGGAGCACAAGTAACCGGGTTCTAGGGTCCAGTGGGAGACCATCTCGAGGAGTCGAGACCGGGTGTCCTAACTCTAGAATTGGAAGGGTTGCTTGCCGCTCTCGTAGGGGTCTAGGGGTGTGGGATTGGCTATTCATCGTGACCGTGGAATCTGTATTTTATACAGGCTCGCATTAAAACATGGACCTCCTAGTATATCCAATATTTCATATGTTTCTTTTGCTGTGATATCTGTGATGTGATCATTTGATATGTTGAGATGAATACAGGATATAGTATATGTGATATATTATATAGACGTTGCTTATGTTTTACACCCGCGCTAGCACTGCCCCGCTCTGCCGTTAGTTACCTAACCTAACGGTGCACGAGGGGACATCGAAGTGAATACGGATGGCATAAGCGTACGTTGTATTTATCTGTGGTGTTTAGGTAAACTTAAATGATGGAACTTCATTAATGAGATTAATGAAATAAAAGAAACCTAAAAATGTTGTGGAATCGAATTTTCAAAAACAGGTAGCTCTAGTTGTTGCTTTGCATAGCGGTGTTCCTTGTAGAACATCCGGCACCTTATTCTATAAGGAAAGAGACGAGATCCCTTCATAGGGAGTGACCTCTTTAGCAATAACTGGCAGATGCTACAACCCTCGGTTTTGTCTTTTGATTGCTTTTCTAGTTCTTGCTTTGCATAGCGGGAATTTACTCAAGTTTTTCTTAAGAGAAGTTGGCTTATGACGCAGAAAGGCAACGCCGGGGTTTGAAGAAAGCCTTCCAAGCATAACTTCATTAACTGTGTGCCTTGTAGAACATCCAGCACTTTATTCGATAAGGAAAGAGCCGAGATCCCTTCACCGGGAGTGACCTCTTTAGCAAAACTGGCAAAAGCCTCCAAAGCACTCCTTTTTAAATCATTTGATTCTACAACGATATCAAGTTCATTACGCAAAGGGTTTTCTTAAAAACCTGTCGTAGCCCTCCGTCATTTCAGATAAGTAATAGTTAGTATTCGTGCTACGTTTGTTAGCCTTTGTCAAGGCGTAGTGTGCAGTAGCTGATTACTGCTTATCTGTATAAGCATATGATGCGATTGAGTTAGGGTAGTCGTACGACCTTGTTGGCCTTTGTCAAGGGTCGTGCGGATGGGTTTAATTCAATCAGGAAATGACAGGTTGAACTTGACTAGCATCCTATGGTTTGTTGGCCTTTGTCAAGGTCATAAGAGGTTAGGGGTAAAATATTATCGGGAATTTCAAGTGTTGAAATTTGCAATGAGATTGCATACCTCTTATGAGATAGTTGGATCCCGATACCCACTGCGAGTAAGAGTTACTCCTGGGAGAGTTTTACACATTACAATTTGCCGATCAAGTAGGTGTCTAGAAAGGTGTCAACGAGGTTACGCCCCTGGGAAAATGAGGTTTATTTTAATTAGGTCCGTACGAAAGCACGGGGAACCTCCCTCAAAGTACCAGCACCGGCCTGGCTAAAAGATTGGCGAACTTGTAGGGTGTAATTAATCCCGGCTAGTCTTTCCTTTTAGGGTTTGAAGGAAGATTTGACTAAAACAGTGGGAGTCATCCTGATTAGATATATTAATAACCAATCCAATCTTGCAAGAGCATACGCTGAGTGTTTTCTTCTCTCTCTCTCTCTCCAGGTAGCGACCATGTCACGCCTTAATCAAGATAATAATACGGATGTATTGACCGAACCCGCTTGTTATACTGCGCTAGGGAACGTTGGTCCTGCTCCAACTTATAATTATTATAAAATCAAGCAGGAAATACGGGATTACCAAAATTCTCGTGCCACCCAAACAAAGAATGTGCATGCTGATGTATCTTTTTCGGGTGTGTTTATTACCAAGAACTGTTCCTCAGTATCCTTTACGTCCTGGGTATGAGATATCGGATCAGGATCCCACAAATGTAATCTGTTACATGGGCTAAAGATAGGTAGAGAACTTAGAAAGGGTGATAAGTTTTTAAGAGTTAAAAATGGTGCAAGTGTTGCAGCCAAGTCTGTTGGCAGTTATCACCCTGTATTACTAAATACAGTGATTCTGAACGAATGTTATTAGATACCGAACCTAATATACAACATCATATCAGTATCTTTGTATAGTAAAGAAGGATATAATTTTGTATTGTTGGAAAATGTTTTGAGCATTTCCTATATCAAGAGTTAATCGGTTCAGGCACGTTATCTAAAAGCATAGACGTTCTAAATCAAACTACAGTTCTTAACGTACAGAACACACACAAGAGGAAGAGTTCAGAAATGAACGAATTCTTCTTGAGGCATTGTAGACTAGGTCATATCAATGTGACCCGACTAGCTAAGTTACATAGAGATGCATATTTAAATCTGTTTGAATTTACATCTTGTGAAACTTGCCAGTCATGTCACAAAAATAAGATGACCACAGCTCGGTTTATTGGAAACAGAGAAAGAGTTAGTGAACTCTTGGGATTGATACATGATGATGTATGAGGTCCCCTGTCTACACATGCCAGGACTGGTTCTTTGTACTTCAGAAGTAGAGAACCAAAACGGGTATAAGTATTATGTCTTTTGATGTGATCAGGGAGGAAAATACTTGAGCACGGAATTCCTGGACTATTCTAAAGGAGAATGAGATTCTCTCTCAGCATTACTCCTCCGTATACACCACAGCACATTGGTATATCGGGGCGGAGCAGACGCACCTTATGTGATAAGGTGCGCTCTATGATGAGTACTACTGTGTTGCCTATTTCCTTTTTGGGGTTATGCACTTGAGAAGTTGCATACCTATTGAATAGGGTTCAAATCAAATCAGGTGCCTACCACTCCATATGTGATATGGAATGGGAAGAGCCCATCTCTTAAGGATGTTAAGATTTGAGGTTGTCCGGCCAATGTCTAAAAGAATGATCCGGACAAGCTCGAGGCAAGGTCAGTTCTGTGGAAGTTTGTTGGATATCCCAAGAATTCGCAAGGGAATATCTTCTACCAAACTGAGGAGCGAAAGTTGTTTTGTTTCTCAGCATGCCACCTTTTGGAAAGGGAATTTCTTGTGAAGGAATTAGTGGTCATGAGGTAGAACTGGAAGGAGTTCCAGCTCTACAAAGTACAGCTGATGATTTGGTAGAACCGGAGGATTCAACAGCTCCCAACGAACCTCAGCCTCTCCGCCGATCTGGTAGGGTTCCTCACCCACCTGAGAGATACTTCGGTTTTCTCTATGACAGTAGGAGAAAGAATTGCATCATGAGATGATGACCCAACTAGTTTCGAGCAGGCCATCAGGAGTGGGGACTCTGTAAGAATGGCTGGATGCTAAGCGATCTGAGATGGAATCCATATACACCAACAAAGTATGGACTTTGGTTGCTTTATCTGAAGGGTTAAATCCCCATCAGGAGTAAGTATATCTTGAGAAGATTACTTGGTGTACATGGAAAAGTTGAGACTTTCAAAGCTATGCTTAAGTCCATCCAGATCCTATTTGCCACTGCTACATACCATGACTACGATACCTGGCGGTTGGGTGTCATGACTACTTTTCTAAATAGTGATTTAGAAGAGAGCGTCTATAAGTACACAGCCAGAAGGCTTCGTAGACAGTGGGAGCAGCGGAAACGTGAGCAAGTTGTTTTATGGGATAAATCAGGCATCGCGGAGTTGGAACGTCTGTTTTGATGTGGTAGTCAAAGAGTTTGACTTCATCAAAATGGTGGATGAACCTTATATATATAAAAAGGTAGTAGGGAGTATGGCGGTGATCCTCATATAGTACGTGCATGACATACTTATGATAGGGAAGGAGTTTCCTATGCTACGCTCGGTCAATCTCCTCTTATCACATGGATTCTCCATATATGATCAAGGCGATACCTCCTAAATCCTGGGTTTTGGATCTATGAGATAGATCTAAATGGATGTTAGGATTCTCACTAGGTGTAGTGAGATGGTATCAATCGATACTGGGGAGAATCACTGGAGACCTTCCAGGGTGGTAAGATTGACTGAATGTCAGTCACAGGCATTGTCTTTACCCTCAGTGGAGGGACGGTATGTTGGAAGAGTTCCTAGTTAGATACCGTGACATACTAGACGATTAAAGGCAAGATACATCGTTACCAAGGATGCTACCAAAGAGGCAGTCTGGATATATATAAGTTCATGAGATGAACTTCGTTCCTACCATTGTGTGACAATGGAGTTGTGGCTAAGGCCTAGGAACCCCCGTCCCATCAGAGATCCAGACATATTCTTAGGCAGTATCACATGATCATGGAGATGGTTGATCTCCAGGGAGATCGAGGTTAGGAGAGTAGACACAGAGGACAACAGCGCGGATCTACTCACAAAGGCCTATTTCCCAGTAGAGACTTTTATGAGATGGTTGAGTATGAGATACTTCAACAACAGCTGATTGTTGGGTATGAGATACTACAACAGATGGCCCTAGTGCAAGTGGGAGATTGTTAGTTATATGTATGCCCTAGAGGCCATTACTGTACATACGATGTATATTGTAGTGGATGCTTGGACATATATTGTGAGGACTTTCTTGCTCGACATGATAGTATGCTATCCGGTTGCTCTTTATCTTAACATGTACTCTAATTGTCTCTATGATACATGTTGATAAAGCCCTTAGGATGAGTACTTGACTACCAGGACTATGATGCAGATCATACTAGCGTATGCTTCTCAACCCATGTAGATGGGCAATGGATGATCCCATATCCATTGGTGTTTGACATCAGAGATAGTATACGGGTGCTCAGTGGAGACTGGGTACACTGGACGGACTCGCCGAGAACTCCCAGATGGTATTATACCTCACGTCAGATGGCAGTTCTCTGGTGACACTGGTACAGGTTAGTCTGTAGACCCGAGATCGTCATAGAGTCTTGTGTGATTCCCACTATACTTTTATTTCCACCTTACCACGTCCAAGAGGGCGTGCAAAACGGTGGCTTTTGGGTACAGTCCCGAATCACATGGAGGCAATGAGCGATAGGAGGGGTTTCTTCTCTCCCGGTATAGGGAGTTGATGTTGCGCTGTGTTCGATTGGCTATGACTGGAAATCCCTGGCCAGGATTGCTGAGATTTACTGGTAAGTGTTATCAGTAGTTTCTCGAACTGTTATGCACCTCATATCGACATGACTTATCGGTTACTGGGGTCTGACGTTTACCACCCCTAGACCAGATATGCGACATATCAGACGAAGAGACCGGACTGTACGGGAGTGTTACTGATTGGATTTGCAGGAGAATGTACAGGCTTGCTTGTTGATCTTCTGATCGCTCAATACCTGGGTGGCTGTTACGTTTAGCTGGCCGCTTGCAGCTTGTGGGTGTTTGATATGATCATCACCTACTGCCGGCGTATTGACGATTCTTTAGAGTCCTACACAGAGGTTTCCTGGCTCAGGCAAAACGGACTAGGAGCACATATGTGATATGTGCGGGACCGAGAACAATACGTGTATGTGATACCGTATTAGATTCTCGCGATATGTGATATCGGCCAGGTATATGTGATATAGTCGGGTGATCGGATCAAGTGTTGATTCGATGAACTGATACATGTTATATTAGTCGGTTATATGCGATATAGCCGGATTATCGGATCAAGTGTTGATTCGATAATTTAATGTATAATTATATATGTGATATATTACGTTACATTAACTAATATAAGCTCACTTAAAGATTCTTTTTCTCACATGGATAATACATTGATATATATGTGATATATGTTAATTGTATTATTTTCTTTTGTTACAAAATATTGAATATATGATATATAATATTGTAACATGTTAAGATTACAAATGCAACATAGTTGTTAAGTTTAAACCAAGTTAGGGTTTGGATTTGGGTTAGCTTTTGGATGAAGCTTTCATGAAGCTTCATGAAGCTTTCCTTTTGTCTTCATCCTTTGATATTTTGTGTAGATATTAATTAACCCAACCCAGACCCTTAACCCATGGTTTATTATCTACAAGGGTTAAGACTTTCATTCTTAACCCATGGTTGCAATTGTAACCACAACGAGAATTCATTATTCATCACAAAAGGATTCTTCTTCTTCTTGCTCTTGAAAATGCTTACTAGCTTTTGGGTTTGTGATGATTTTGAGTGAGAAATTGAAAACAAAAGAGAGCAAAATTCCTAGTTCATCATCCTCATCTATTCTAGCCACTTAGATTAGGGTGTTTACTTTGCTAATACTTGATTAGTGAAGAAAGAACTTGGGTTTGAGATTCTTCAAGGTAGATCATCTTAGTAGTTGAAGATTGGAAGCAAGCTTGCATCTTTCTCTTCATGGAGCCTCTCTAGAGTCCGGGTACTTGATGATCGCAGCGAAGGGACCTTAATAAGGAGCTTATGAAGCAAAGGAACGGACTACAAAGGTTGTAATCCCTAACTCTTAGATGTTAACGTGTTAACATGCTTGTTTGGTTTGATTCTCTAGTTAAAATTCCTGAGTTTAGGGTTATCTTCAATGGCAAAATTTTAACTTGGCATGGATGATGCCTTCCGAAACCTTGTTACCGCTGTAGGTAACCCAACATGTTCCCCAGCTCAGTATAATAAGTAGGTACGGTCAATGCATCCATATTATTATCTTGATTAAGGCATGTTACGGTCGCTACCAGGAGAGAGAGAGAGAAGAAAACACTCTGCATATGCTCTTGCAAGATCAGATTGGTTATTATTCTATCTAATCAGGATGGCTCCCACTGTTTTTATCAAATCTTCCTTCAAACCCTAAAAGGTAAGACTAGCAGGGATTAATTACACCCTACAAGTTCGCTAATCTTCCGGCCAGGCCAGTGTCGGTACTTTGAAGGAGGTTCCCCGTGCTTTCGCACGAACCTAATTAAAATAAACCTCATTTTTCCAGGGCATAACCCCGTTAACACATTTCTAGACACCTACTTTGATCGGCTAATTGTAATGTGTAAAACTCTCCCAGGAGTAACTCTTACTCGCAGTGGGTATCGGGATCCAACTATCTCATAGAAGGTATGCAATCTCATTGCAAATTTCAACACTTGAAATTCCCAATAATATTTTTCCCCTAGCAACTTATGACCTTGGCTAAAGTCAACAAATCATAAGCGCTAGCCAAATTCAACCCGTCATTTCATGATTGAATTAAACCCATCCGTACGACCCTTGGCTAAGGTCAACAAAGCCGTACGACTACCCTAACTCAATCGCATCATATGCTGCAGATAAGCACTAATTAGCTACCGCACACTACGCCTTGGTTAAGATCAACAAACGCAGCATGAATACTAAAAAGTATTTATCTGAAATGACGGAGGGCTACGACAGGTTTTTAAGAAAACCTTTTGCGTAATGAACTTGATATCGTTGTAGAATTGAGTGATTTTGAAAAGGAGTGTTTTTTAGGCTTTTACCAGTTTTTCTAAAGAGGTCACTGCCGGTGAAGGGATCTCAGCTCTTTCCTCATCGAATGAGGTGCTGGATATTTCAAAAGTACCACTATGCAAAGCGTGAACTAAAAAAGCAATCAAAAACAAAACCGGTGGGTTGTAGCATCTGTCAGTTTCGCTAAAGAGGTCACTCCCGGTGAAGAGATCTCGGCTCTTTCCTTATCGAATAAGGTGTTGGATATTCTATAAGGAATACCACTATGCAAAGCAAGAACTAGAGCTACCAGTTTTTAAAACAAGATTCTGCAACATCTTTAGGTTTCTTTTATTTCATTAATCTCATTAATGAAGTCCCATCATTTATGCTTCCTAAACATCACAGAAGAAACGAAAGAAACAATATTTATTATATACCATATATATAATATAAGCATTCGTCTCAGAATATGAAGTGATCACATCACAGAATATCAACAGTAGAAGAACACATATGAAATATTGGATATACTAGGAATTCCGTGTTTTAAATTAAGCCAGTATAAAACACGGATTTCACGGTCACGATGATTAGCCTAACCCACATCCCTAGACCCCTACGAGAGCGGCAAGCAACCCTACCAATTCTAGAGTTAGGAGACCCGGTCTCGACTCCTCGAAATAGTCTCCCACTGGACTCTAGAACCCGGTTACTTGTGCTCTCCTCCTTGCGTCTATCCTAATGCGGAAAAGTAAATAATATACATCAATGGTGACATCATCCTCAACCCGGAAGTGCCCCAATAAAAGAATATTACATACAAGTTTTTACATGAATGAAAATGAAAAACTTTCATCTCACATAAAAAAAACCGGCTATTCAAAACACGACGATCCAATATAACATATCACAGCAACGCATAACATCACATGTCATCAACGTAAGTAAATATGCGTATCCCAATTGTCGTTGAAATATATCAACGAAACCGGCTATACACCACATATTACACTTACGGTCGCAGAAAAGAAAGTGAAAAACTACAACAATTGGAATCCGCAACCACCTTAGACATCATAAACCCAATGTATCACATACTTTGGATTTCATGCCTAACCAAATGAATTCCTTAGATATCACATGCCTAACAATTATAAACCCTGAATTTTAGTCTCGATATTGAAAACACTTTTCAATAACCAGTTGGGTAATTCAACAAGATTCCCGACAACCTGATCGAATGCTCGTCGGAAACTTTAGCAGATGGTCGTGTAAGTCCATGTCGCGCACCCCACGGGATCGCGGGGAGGCAGAATAGGTGAAAAACAATTTTCAAAAGATCGCGGCACGGACTTGGACTCCAGGATCGGTGCTAAACCCTAACTAGAAAACTAAAAGTGAGGTTAACTTAAAGTACAGAAGTTTATACCTCACGATTCCGGTCCTTCGGGTCTTCATTCCTCGCTGTCCGTCTTCTGGTTGTTGACTCCGTGGATCGTTTGGATTGCCCCTCCCTCATCGGACTCCTCAAATCTATGATGATCCACCCGAGGAGATGTGCATCGAACTCCTACGTCAACGGAGGAAACTAGGGCATCAAGGTCGCTACCCATGATGTCGTAGAGGATGTAGAGATGTGTAGATGGATTGTAATATCTATGCTTGTCCTAGATCACTCAACACATGAGTTCACTAGAGCTTTGAGGAAGAAGGTGACCTTGGAGAAAAAGCTAGTGAGGAAAGAGAATGAAGAATAGAGTTAGCTATCTACCTTTTTCTTTCAACTGAACCATATTGATAATTCATATGATAAATCAATATCAATTATCACATATATGGTTCAAGTAACAAAAAATGAGTCATGGGCTAAAAAGTCACCATGTGTCATGTGAAGCTATGTCCATCTTCATGCAATTTCCACCTCATTCTCCTATGTCATAATGCATTTTCATTTAAACCAAAATGAATAATAACAATATGACATGTCACCTTCTAGAAGCATCTTTGACCAATTTACAAAAATGCCCCATGTCCGTACATACGTACCCGTATCCGTATTCCGAAAAATGCGGATACAAAAAGACGAAAAACAATCCATCAGTACAATACTAGGATCCGGCTTAAACCAAAACCCGCTGGTATTGTCCGTCCGAATCATCATGCGCGCACAAGTACACGCACGTGACCGAACCCTGCCATAAAACCATACGACCTCTACATCTTTTGTCTGATGCAGGGAAACCCTCTGTGTGGGACTCTAAAGACTCGACACTACACTAGCAAAGGGTTTAACCATAGGTCGCAAGTAGCACTAGCTGTACGTAACGACCCCAGATATATGTCGATGAGAAGGCTGATGAGAATAACTCATCCGAACTCCAACTGAGCCTATCTGTGACAATCTCCGTACAGTCCGGTCTGTTCGTCTAAGAGTATCGCATATCGGGCCTAAGGGGCGGTAAACGTCAGACCCCTAATAGCGGTATAAGTCGTGTCGGAGTGTAGCCCATTACACCCTGAGAAACTACTGGAGTACCTACCAGTAAATCTCGTTGCCCTGGCCAGGGACTTTGTGTAATGGCTCTCCAACACAGCGCGATATCAACCCCCAATATCGGGAGAGACGAATCCTATCTAACCGCCACTGCCTCCAAGTGCTTCAGGACTGTACCCAACTACTACCTGTTTGCACGACTCCTTTGAGCCGTGGTAGGGTAGTAATCAAAGTACAGTGGGAACACATGTTCCCCTCCGAATACAAAGACGCGACCGCGTAGGTTCGTCTTGGCTGAGATTCGGGGCAGATGCTATTTGGTTTTATCCGTCTACCTCTCCGAAGATGCCAAGTTGATTTATGGCACCGTGTATCGGAGGTTTAGACGGATGCGGCTGATATAGCAGACTTCGTCAGATTCCCCTTTGCTTGAGGGGGTTTTGATTGTGGGGACGCTCTTCCCTACAGGCGCAAGCCCCTGCAGTTAATTACGCTACCGCGTCGCGGTAACAACTTTCTCCTTCTCCAGAATTTCACTTCGTGTCGTGGGTGTTTGTTTTGTTTGTGGTTACCCGTGGATTGTATATGGAGACTAATTTATGTCGTCGCCCGTAGGATGTGGATTAGTCCAAATCCGTATTTTCTTAGATTTGGGTTTGGTGTTTTGATTTAAGGATACGTTAGCCATATTTGAGGCTAAGATCAACTTAAACGTTTGTTAAGGATACGTTAATCTAATTTGAGACTAAGATCAACTTAACGGGATCGTTTAGATCCGACAAAAGAGCATTTGGGCTCTATTGTTCCAGTTTAGGAACATGGTGGTCCATCGCCAGTTTAGGGACATGGTGGTCCATTGCCAGTTTAGGGACATGGTGGTCCATCATTCCCATTTTGGGGACGGGTGTTGGTTTAAGGACGCATTAGTCCATGGGTTTAAGGACCCCACAGTCCGTATCGTTGGTTTAAGGACGCATAAGTCCATGAGTTTAAGGACCCCACAGTCCGTATTGTTGGTTTAAGGACGCATAAGTCCATTAGTTTAAGGACCCCACAGTCCATATTATTGTGTGGTTGTCGGGACCCGTCACCTCTCTGACGACGTTGAAGGATTACAACGACGGATGTCAGAGGAGTTCAGAGATTTACCCTTGAACCGGATGCAAATTGATTTAAAGGAGCAGCCGTGCTCAGTCAATTTAATTTGAGGACTTACAGCCAGAATTGGGCTAAGTCCAGTTGAAAAATGTTAAACACATTTTTATCTGTACTTGGCCTGTTAGGCCTTGGCTTGGGCTTTGCCCTTTGTTTAATAATGCATAGCATTAATCTTGGTCTCTGTTGGACCTTTATTTAGGCTCTGCCCCTTTTTAAATGATGCACAGCATCTGTTTTGGTCTGACGGGCCTTTGTTTGGGCTCTGCCCTTTTTAAAAATAATGCATTGCATTTTATTAGGCCTGTTAGGCCCCTTTTTTTTTAATTGGGCTTGGCCCTCTTTAAGTAATGCAGAGCATTAAAGATCTGACAGTGGCCACGTGGCCTGGCAGGCGCTCTGCGCCAATTAATGAGCGCAAGCGCATGTAGAGGTGACACGTGTCACGCTCTGGTGAGCGCAAGCGCAGTGCGCTGCGCCAGTGCGCTGCGCCAGTGCGCTGCGCTAGTGCGCTGCTGACACGTGGCGCACTCTGGTGCAGTGCGCCAATTTAAGAGAGCAGTGCTCTATATTTTGTGAGCGCAAGGCGCAGACTGACACGTGGCGCTCTCTGGTGGCTTGCGCCAACCCAAGAGCGCAACAGTGCAGATTTACAAGTGCAGGGCACTGTTTAATATCTTGATCCAATTTTGGATTAAAGAAAAGAATCTTTTAAGATTCCAGAACGAGTGGTTCATCAAAAGGCAATGCCTTTATGTAGATCAAATGATCTAATAAAGAAGTATATTACTTCTTATTTTATTCTTATTATTTGATCTTTTTTTTATTTTATTTTTAAGATCTTGATCTTGTTCTTAGATCATTGATCTTTTTAGAAGAAATTCTTCTTTTCAAAGGTTTACCTTCTTTTCTTTCTGAGTTCTTCTCAAACTTTCTTTTTAGGAGTTCTGTGTATCTCTCTCTGTGTGTTTCAATATTTTTTTTTTAGACTTGGAGTCTAGGGGCCTTTATATAGTGCCATTTGATTTGTTAAATCAGTTAAAGAGATCTTTCTCTGAGTGATTTGGGGATTTTTCCCCACCGTTGGATCTTTGATCCAAGGGCTTCTGTTTTACAGAAGAGAATTCTCTTGTTTTAACAAGATCAGAAAGATCTTTTTGGAATTTTAATTCTGTTTTAGTGCTGGCATAGTTGGCGCAAGCGCCTCTGCGCTTGACACGTGTCGCACAGCGCAGAGCGCAGCGCAGCTGCGCTAGCGTAACTACGCTGCCACGTGTCGCGCAGCGCAACTGCGCTGCCACGTGTCGCGCAGCGCAGAGCGCAAATCGGCTGAAGCGTTGCTTCCTTTATTTTCGTTTTAAATAGAGCCTTGCTCTGATTGGGTGCGCTGCCTTGGGCGCTGCGCTGGCGTGTCTGCTTTTGACACGTGGCGCATTGCGCGCAGCGCGAGGAATCTGAAGCGTTGGTTCAATTTTTGAATTTTTGAAATTCAAATAGTGCTTTGCTCTGATTGGGGGAAACAAATGCCCCCCCACCGTTGCGCTCACGTGGCGCACACGTGAGTGTAGCGGTGGCAAGATTCCATCCGTTGGATCAACTCAGGAGTTGAAGGGGCGCAAGCGCCTATAAATAGGACCCTTGGTCCTCAGTAGATGATTACCATCTTCAAGAACTTTTATTTCTCAGAGCCCCGCTCTTGCTTTTAAGAACTTCAAAGCCTTGCTATCGTTTTTTCAAGAACTTCAGAGTTCAAACTCTTAAAACTTTTTAGGTAAAATTTTTAATTCAAATTAAATTAAATTAATTTTAATTGACAGAGCCTTGCTCTCATAGATCTTTGATCTAAAGAAAACCCTTTTGGGGTTTCACCAACAGAGCCTTGCTCTCAAGAATCCATAGATCTAAAGAGATCTTGTTCCAGGGTTTTTAACCCATGAACAGAGCTTTGCTCATGGACAAAAAATAAAGATCTTTTGATCCAAAGATGATGAACTCTTAAGAGTTTTCATGGATTTTTAAGATCCCAAATCTTTAATCTTTTTGGAGTTAATAATACTTTTTTTTGTTTTTTATAGATTTTCTCATCATTTTCACAGAGTTAGGCTCTTTTTAAGGAATTTTATCCCCTTGAGACCAGAGTTTGACAAGTGTCACTCTGTGACAGAGCTTTGCTCTGAAAGGGGAGATCTTCTCCTTGTCTCTAGGAATCTTTCACTTAATGAGATTATTCTTTTGGGGATCTTCTCATTAATTAACAGTCGCATCCAATGATGGGGCTGTCTTATTAACTGATGCATTGTCATCTAGATTTTGTGGGTCCCCCTTTGGTCCCCTACCCACTGTATTGCAGTGTGGTATAAATTTTCTAAAATGCCAAGCGTTGAAATTACAACACTGACGGCTGATTTTTGTCCCTCGGCAGGAAACATGTCTGCTGACCTATCATTCCCGTTTGTTCGCTCAGAGGAAGGATTCCCTGAGGCACCTGTGGACCGAGAGGTGTTCACTCTCATTAAGGATCATGACCGTGAGCACAAGAACTTTCACCTGTGGGGGAGGTGGTATAATGAGATCATCAAGGGTCGTCGAAGCTTCGGCACCGCGATGCCGTCTGAGCCCATCTCGTCGATCCCCTATGCGGACGAACCCCCGGTGAAGTATGCCATGGAGGTCAAGAACTGGAATTCGGAGGATCTTCTCCAGCCTTCGATCGGTGCCATTCCCGTGCAGCCGCCGCCGGCCGTGGACATCTTGGGGCGGCGCATATGTCAGGGTGAGGTACGCCCTTGGGGACAGGCATACAATATTGGATTGACCCCGTGACAACCGGCCGGATATTTGCAGTGGGCCAGGTACATCCTATCAGCGAAGAGGACTCATCTGATGAAGATTGGTCTGTACTCGGCAATCTACGTCTCGCTTTTTGAGTACCCCGCTCCTCCAACGTGGTGGGTTAAGGCCTTCATCGAACAATGGAACATCCCCACCCACACCTTCCTTATGACGGACAGGGAGGTCTCCATCTCCCTGGAAGAGTTCGTCGAGATTTCGGGCTTGCCGGTGAGGGGGGAGCATTACGAGGAGCTGCCTCCTCATGACGAGTACGTCTTCGCCACCAAGCCGCTGGTATTTGATTTGACGCCAGAGAATGCTATTCAGCACCAGTTTCCGAGCTTGGTGAAGGTGCTGAATATATATGAAGGTCTCTACCTGGAATCAGGAGCTCGGGGAGTCAGTTTCGCAGATTTTATCGCCCGCTTCCTTCAACCGGAGATTCTATCGTAGCGGAGTGAAAAGTTCGCCAAGCTCGATGACCCTTTCGACTTCGGCTTAGATCGTCGACCAATATCGGAAGACGATCAAAAGGATTTCTATCTCCCCGACGCAACCATCAAGCCCTTGTCAGAAATCGCCACCCCGGGCATTGATGAGGAGACCTTCTTTTTAGGGTTCCTGGGATTGTGGTTGTGCAGCTTCGTGCTCCCCATGCACCCGCGCTACATGCAGCTGTCTGTTTTCTACCCAGCGCATCGGATGGTGGCTGGCCTGCAGTTGTCAGTAAGAATCGCCGGGTTGGCTCACCTATACAATGGACTCAGCGTAGCGGCGGACGCTAACGAACCTGGGGTGCAGCCTGCCAATTTCCCGATGCATTACTTCACTTTGTGGATGGAAATGCATGTGCACGGGGTATTCAGCGTCCATAAGAGCCCTTCATTTTTTGAGAGGTGCAGACTCCCAAGAGTCATGCGGCTGATCGGTGCCTCGATCATGAATGGTCCTCCGCAGGAGGCTAAGGGGTTGCTCCTTCGTCCACACCTGGTCGGGGCGAGGATTTCTTTTATGGATAAAGTCATAACTATCGGCTCAGAAACCTCCAAGGCGGTGGTGGCGCTGTGTGACGGCTTCAAGGACGGGGCCTCCGTACTGAAAGCCCGGGAGATTCTTCACCTCTACTCTATTCGGAAGGGCTACCTGGTGTTCAGGCAGAACGAGACGGCGCTTTTCATGAGGTACAACCCCTACCGGTTCGCCCAACAATCCAGCTATAACCAGGGGGTCCCGCTGGAGACGTTTTTGGAAGAGCCCGCAGCCAGCATGGAGGGGATACGAAGCGCGATGCACCATTTTATGCGGCTGAATACGGGCTCCCACTTCTTCATCAGCGAGCCGAGCTGCGTCCCCCGGGTCCTCCACACGTACGTGGCTTGGTACACGCACGCAATGGGTCCAGTTATCCATGAGGAGAAGCGCATGTTGGGTGACCGCAAGGGTGCGCCTCCCGGTGGCGACCGCAAGGCTCTCCTGAAGCCAAGGACCTCGGTCGTTCCTCCACTGAAGGATGCTCGAGCTGGACCACCGCGCGTGTTGAGCCCTCCGAGCGGATTACCTTGTGCTACTGCGGACGTGCCACCAGTGCCCCGTGCTCCAGTGGAGACGGTAAATGTGGTTTCGCCAGAGTCCGGCGTGGGCGCGGATATCGGGACCCGCCGCCCTAAGGTGCCTGCAAAGCGCAAGTTGATCTTAGGTGCACCCGGGGCTCGCGCGCAGAAGAGGAAGAAAAAGTCGCTCCTCTCTCTCGATGCTATCCTTGGCTTAAAGCCTCAGGCCCCTCTCACTGAAGGCATAAGCAAGTACGGCAGCAATGAGGGATTCTCGGTAGATCCAGCAGACACCGATCTAGCGGCCGCCATTGCGGCTTCTGAGCGAACAGCCAGACTCGAAGCGATGTTGGCTAAACTCACTCAGTCAGGTAATCATTAGATGCACTCTTCATCATTTCACCGCATTTTTATCATTATCTTTGACTAATGCTTTTCCCCCCTTTTTTAACAGGTGTCACTACTGAAGAAGCCATCGCTACCTCCCTAAAAACCTTCCAGGAGGAGGAAAGTAAGCGCGCTTTATCGGGCGTTGGTACGTCTCGTCTCACCGAGTTTTTTTTTTATTCTCCTTTTTATGGTCAATCTAATCTTTTCTTTGCCCTTTTGCAGGGGCTGTGCAAGCCGATGCAGGGGCTCTTCCTGGGCCAGCTACTGAAATCCCGGCCTCTTCGGGGCTGCCGCGAGAGACCCGACTCGAAAAGCCAATGAGGGATGCCTTGAAGGCTCTGGAGGCATCTCTGTACACGAACGATGACGCCTCGATGAAGGAAGCTTCGAAGAGGTCCGTCTTGACGGCCCGGGAAGAGAGGAAGCGGTTGAGGCGCGAGGCGAAGGAGCACAGAGCTGCTTTGGCTGTGGGAGCGGGCCCAAACACCGCTCCTCGTGCTGATACTCCTTCGGAAGAGCCCCCGGTCGCCTTGTCTACCGCTCACAGACAGGCGGCGCACGCGGTTCGGGAGGCCAACGATCGATCCACCTCAGGTAACGTGTTTTTCAAGGCTTTATTGTAAGAGTTGTAAAACTATCGTTTCTTATATATCTTGTCCTGCAGGGCCAAGTCCAACCGAAGGGGAGGCGAAAACCGTCGAGCCTAAGGGGACATGGGAAGAGGCACCGGCTAAACCCGAACCGACGGTTGGTGACATCGCCGAGGTTGTTGGACCCGAGTTGGGGGCTGAGGAAACTGTGCCGGAGAAGGCCGTCGATGCCGAGCCCAAGGTAGCGGCAAATGAGACGGTTGCTATAACTGAGTCTGGGGCAGCAGCGGACGGAGCGCCTGAGACCGGCGACCCCATGGCGACGGCGGACGAGACAGCAGCGAACGCCGAGCCCGAGGGAGTAGCGGGTGAGACGGGCATGACTCCCGAGGACAAGCCAGCCGCTCTTTCTCAAGAGTCTGGCAATGCTCCAATCATTGCTCTCCCCGTATACGGTCCTCCGCCGTCTCCTGGCCTCGCGAGCACGACGACGGCCCCCGTCGAGTCTGGTGATGAGGCCACGGGAGGTGGACTCATGTCGATGGAGGAGGGAGACGCCTCGGTTTCGACTGGCGGCTCATCAGGTAAATTTCGGGTTACTGTCCTTTTTCTTTATCTTGCAATCCTTCCTGACAGGTTTATCTTTTTTTTAACGCAGGTACGGCCAGTACTGACGCTCCATTGCTCGAGGGAGCGCCGTCAGCTACTGCCTTGGCAGTGGCCACCTCTCAGCCTTCTCTCGTACCATCGCAGATGCTGGAAGGTATGGATTCGTGACCCCTTAGTTTTATCTTTCGGCCGCACAATTTATGTACTAATGTCGTACTATTGCGTCTCTGCAGGAGTACTTTTTGATCACCTTTATCAGGTGATGCGCCCACACTTCTCCTTCCCGTTGGAGCTTGCTTCCTCCAGTGGCGCTGGTGAGTATAGTTTTCAATTAATACTCTTTCCTTTTCCAAGAATGAACTTGTTTCTAATTTTTCTTTGCCCTGATTGCAGTGCTACAAATCGAAGGAGGAGATGAAAGATCGGTTGCGCCACCGGCTTTCCCGTCTGCTGCAGCTGGTATAGTAAATTCCCTCATTGATGACTCTTCTATATTTCTTGAACCGTCATTTGATCGTATTTTATTTTTTCAGCTATCGCTCCGACTCTGGCGCCCTTCAAGTCTCGCATCATAATGCCGGCAGGCCCCTTCCTGAGACGTCCATCTTCAAAGAACGCTACGATGAGTTTGGGGATGCTGAGCGGATACATTGAAGAGCTTGACGTGAGCGCTCCACCATCTGCCGCAGATTTCGCTACGGAGGTTAATCCGATGCTGGCGATGCTTGTAAATTTTCATAATGAAGGCGTCGTCGAGTTTTGGATTAATCACTGCAGGGAAATCGAGGCCCGCCTGCATCAACTGGAGTATATGTGTCCTGCCCCCGAGATCTTGGCCGCGAGCGCTCAACGGGCGGCATGGATCGAGCAGAGCGCTCCTTACTTCCGCCACCTCGAACAAGAAGTTGCTTCAAGGCGTAAGGAGTGCGGCGAGACTTCGAGCAAATCTGCCCAACTGCATGCTCAGGTGGAGGCAAACGCTGCGCAGCTGAAGGTCATCTTTGAAGGCCTTCTGCGATGCCTCTCCGAAGGGTTAACACTAAGGCAGCAGCTTGACGTCGTCGAGCGGGATGCACCTAATCAGGAGGCAGCCCAGCAGGTAGCTGAGGAGCAGCTTTCATCCTACCTGCAGCAGAGGGCCCAGGTGGAAGCGGAAGTGGCCGCGGCAGCCGCTCAGGAGGAGGCGCTGAAGGAAGTGCAAGAGCAGCTCGCGGATTTGTTAAAGACACTTCCTTCACAGTAGCTACTTTTTGTATCATTTGTACTTGTAAATAAAAAATGTATATATTTTTTTTATTCTTCAACACAATGTATCTTGTACTCAATCAAATTTATGATAAAAGATATACATTCTTCAAAATGTCTTGTGTCGTTTCTTTGCCTTCTCCTTCTTTTATTATCCGCATGTTACCTTAGTAAACACGGTCAACAAATGATAGAACAAGCCTCCTGTCTTGACTTCTTCAGGAGGTAGTGATGGCTTAGGAGGCAGGTTCAGATCTGCTGCCTAAGACTTTTTAACTCTATGAGCCGTGGGGGTCTCATAGGGACTTTTCTCCCTACGAATCGAGAGGATCTCATAGGTGTATTTTCTCCTTAGGAATCGTAAGGATTCCTAAGTGCGTTTTCCCTTATAAGTCGTAAGGATCTTATAAGAGAATTTTCCCTCTTAAGAGTCGAGAGGACTCGTAAGCGGTTGTTTCCCTCCTTGTCGAGATTCGACTTTGAAGAGTGAGACCCATGGATAGTATGCAAGAGACCGTTCTAGACCGACTTGCAGGGTCCCAGTGCTTAGGAAACAAGTTTTTTTTAATCCCTGCTGCCTAAGACTTTATCTTGCAAGTCGAGACGAATCGGGAAGTCCTCACGAAGACACTAATTTCCTCACGAGTCGAGACGAATCGAGCAACTCTCGTCAAGGACACTAATTTCCCTGAGTTGAAGTATCTTGCCGAGGACACTGGTTTCCTCGAAGTTGAAACGAATCGAAGTGCTCCTGCAAAGACACTGGTTTCTCTGCGGGTCGACGCGAATCAAGAAGCTCTCATCAAGGACGCTAGTTTCCCTGAGTTGAGGTGGTTGCCAAGGACACTGATTTCCCTGGAGTTGAAACGAGTCGAAGTATTCCTGCAAAGACACTGATTTCTCTGCGGGTCGACGCGAATCAAGATGTTCTCGTCAAGGACACTGGTTTCCCTGAGTCGAAGTATTTTGCCGAGGACACTGGTTTCCTCGAGGTTGAAACGAATCGGAGTGTTCCTGCAAAGACACTGGTTTCTCTGCGGGCCGACGCGAATCAAGAAGCTCTCATCAAGGACGCTAGTTTCCCTGAGTTGAGGAGGTTGCCAAGGACACTGATTTCCCTGGAGTTGAAACGAATCGAAGTATTCCTGCAAAGACACTGATTTCTCTGCAGGTCAACGCGAATCAAGATGTTCTCGTCAAGGACACTGGTTTCCCTGAGTTGAATTATTTTGCCGAGGACACTGGTTTCCTCGAGGTTGAAACGAATCGGAGTGCTCCTGCAAAGACACTGGTTTCTCTGTGGGCCGACGCGAATCAAGAAGCTCTCATCAAGGACGCTAGTTTCCCTGAGTTGAGGAGGTTGCCAAGGACACTGATTTCCCTGGAGTTGAAACGAATCGAAGTATTCCTGCAAAGACGCTGGTTTCTCTGCGGGTCGACGCGAATCGAGGTGCTCTCGTCAAGGACAATGGTTTCCCTGAAGTTGAGACGGTTGCCAAGGACACTGATTTCCCTGTGGTTGAAAAAAATCGGAGTATTCCTGCAAAGACACTGGTTTCTCTGCGGGCCGACGCGAAACGAGAAGCTCTCATCAAGAACGCTAGTTTCCCTGAATTGAGGCATTTGCCAAGGACACTGATTTCCCTGGGGTTGAAACGAATCGAAGTGTTCCTGCAAAGACGCTGGTTTCTCTAAGGGTCGACGCGAATCGAGCTGCTCTCGTCAAGGACAATGGTTTCCCTGAAGTTGAGACGGTTGCCAAGGACACTGATTTCCCTGGGGTTGAAACGAATCGGAGTATTCCTGCAAAGACACTGGTTTCTCTACGGGCTGACATGAAACGAGAAGCTCTCATCAAGGACGCTAGTTTCCCTGAATTGAGGCATTTGCCAAGGACACTGATTTCCCTGTGGTTGAAACGAATCGAGGTGTTCCTGCAAAGACGCCGGTTTCTCTGCGGGTCGACGCGAATCGAGGTGCTCTCGTCAGGGACATTGGTTTCCCTGAGTCGAGGTATTGTGTCTTTCGGGTTTTATATGAGTTACCGTCAAGACTTGGCTCCGTTTTCTGATGGAGCACGGGGAGGAAAGGTGTGATTCCTTCTTTGTTTGCGCCCCTGGATTGTATACAGGGATTGCTGTGATATCGCCTGTAGGGCATAACTTTTATTCATTTTTTTATTATTATTTTATTTCCGCGATGCTCTATCATTTCAGCTTTTATATCGCGGAGGTCGCGATTGCCCAATCATTTCGGCTATTTTTTCGCGGTGCCCAATCATTTCGTCTATTTATTTTATTTTCACTCGCTGCTTTTTATTGCGAGTTGCCCAATCATTTCGGCTATTTTTCATGCATGCATTTTTTTACTTGCTGATTTTTATTGCAAGTTGCCCCATCATTTCGGCTATTTCGTATGCATTTTTAACTCATTGATTTTTATCGCGGGTTTAGAACTTAGAATCTGGTTCCGGTCTCAGCATCAGCATTGCTACAACTGGAATATTGCCAGGCGCGAATCATCATTTGCCATGAAAGGACTTGGAATTTAATACCGATTTAAGCATCAGCATCGCTACAACTGGGATATTGCCAAGAGCGAATCATCATTTGCCTCTGTCGATGTTGAACAAAGGTGGCTTAGTAAACAGGGTTAGGATCCTGTCGACTAAGGCTTTTGACTTCATGAGCCGTAAGGGTCTCATACAGGTATTTCTCCCTACAAGTCGTGAGGATCTCGTAAGTGCGTTTTCTCCTTAGGTATCGTGAAGATTCCTAAGTGTATGTTCCCCTGTAAGTCGTAAGGATCTTACAAAAGGGTTTTCTCCTTACAAGTCGAGAGGACTTATAAGGGTTGTTCACCATATGGACATATCCCCAGTCACGGGTGGGACTTGGTTAGGGAAATGTTTATTCACGCCCATGGATTGTATACAAGGGTCAGTATGAGCCGCTTATAGGGTAATATCGAAGGTTGTGGGGGTTGCTTACACACAGGTTTAGGTCTCTGTAACTTAAGACTTTCAAATCTTATGAGCCGTGAGGGTCCGATAAGAAAGTTCTCCTTACGAGTCGTGAGGATCTCGCAAGTGCATTTTCTCCTTAGGAATCGTGGGGATCCCTAAGTGTGTTACTCCCTTGTGAGTCGTAAGGATCTTACAAAAGGGTTTTCTCCTTACAAGTCGAGAGGACTTATAAGGGTTGTTCACCATATGGACATATCCCCAGTCACGGGTGGGACTTGGTTAGAGAAATGTTTATTCACGCCCATGGATTGTATACAAGGGTCAGTATAAGCTGCTTGTAGGGCAATATCGAAGGTTGTGGGGGTTGCTTAAGCACAGGTTTAGGTCTCTGTAACTTAAGACTTTCAAATCTTATGAGCCGTGAGGATCCCATAAGAGAGTTCTCCTTACGATTCGTGAGGATCTCGCAAGTGCATTTTCTCCTTAGGAATCGTGGGGATCCCTAAGTGTGTTGCTCCCTTGTGAGTCGTAAGGATCTCACGCGGGTGGTTTCTTCTTACAAGGTCGAGAGGACCCTGCAGGTGTCCTTTAACGAGGTTGCACCCTTTCGGGTTTTCACAAACACTCGCCGGTAGCCCTGCTGTTTTTACTCACGGAGCCCTTTTCGGGTTTTCATCCGTGCCCTTTTTGCTTATGGACATACCTTTTTTTTTTGTTTTTTTTGTTTTTTTTATTCTTTTTTTATTCTTTTTTGTCTAACGAGGTTGCGCCCTTTCAGGTTTTCACAAACACTCGTCGGTAGCCCTGCTGTTTTTACTCACGGAGCCCTTTCGGGTTTTCATCCGTGCCCATTTTGCTTATGGGCATACCGTTTTTTTAATTATTATTATTTTTTATTATTATTATTTTTTTTTATCGGCTTTGTGATGTTTCAATCCACCATAGTTTATCGACATCTCGGTCAACAGCTGGTTTTAGGACGTAGTGGTCCGTCATTAGTTTAAGGACGTTTCGGTCTGGTGAGAAGAAGGCCAGCTACTAATTATAGAGTTTGGGCTTAGGAAGATAGCGAGCGGACATAATCGTCGTCATCTATCATTGACCTAGGCCGTGACTCATTAAGCGTAGTATTTCTTTAGGAAGCGACCGTTTATTGGTCTGAAAGGCCTTTCACCGTGCATATCCATGAGTAGATAGGCTACACCGTGGTAGACCTTGTCTATGATGTACGGGCCTTCATAGTTTGGCTCGAATTTTCCCCGCTTGGCGCGATTGGGGATCATAGGTCTTTTGACCACTAGCATGAGTTCGCCTTGGCGGAATGTCCTCGGCCGGGTCAATCTTTCATATGAGCGCGTCATCTTTGCTTTATAAGCCTCCAGATTTTGTTGCGCTATGAGCCGGGTTTCATCAAGGGCGTCAAGCTCCTCAAGACGAAGGTGAGTATTTTCTTCGTCCGTCAGCTCGCAGTGGGCTGCCACTCGTAGAGAGGGTAACTCTATCTCGAGGGGGAGTATTGCTTCTGTACCGAATACCAACGTGTACGGCGTTGTGTTCGTGGCCGTTTTGAACGTAGTTCAATACGCCCAGAGAGCTTCTTGCGGTCTCTCATGCCAGTCCTTCTTATTTCGGGACACCGTCTTCTTCACGATCTTCGTTAAGGTCTTGTTGAAAGCCTCAGCTAGACCGTTAGCTCGGGGATTATAAACCGAAGAATATCTCCAGTCTATATTATGCTGTTGCGCGAAGCGACTGATCTTGTGGCTTCTGTAAGCTGGCCCGTTATCGGAGATGATCCGTCGCGGAGTTCCAAACCGATAAATGATGTGCGTCTTGAAGAAATGGAGGATATTCTCCGTCTTCACTTCCCTCAGCGGTACTGCTTCTGCCCATTTGGAGAAGTAGTCAGTCGTCGCCAGGATGAAACGATGTCCCCTGGACGATGCTGGTTCGATAGGGCCGACTATGTCAGTTCCCCACATTTCGAATGGCTAGCTGGCCACCGTTGGATGTAGTGGATTTGGGTGCTGATGGATGAAGTCCCCATGGATTTGGCATGAGTGGCATTGCTTCGCATATTCGAGGCAGTCCTGAATCATCGTGGGCCAGTAGTAACCCATCCGTTTTACCAACTTCATCTTCGGGCCTACTTGGTGAGAACCGCAGAGTCCGTCGTGAACTTCCTGAACGACTCTTTTCGCTTCGTCAGGTCCCAGGCATCTCAACCACAGAGAATCAAACGATCTCTTGTACAGAGTATCATTGACGAAGGCGAAAGACAGAGCTCGTTTCATGAGCTGATGTCTTGAGGACGCATCTTCGGGCGTTCGACGGTATTTGAAGTAGTCAATAAAGACTTCTTTCCAATCCTCAGCCTTTTTCTGGTCTTTTATTTGGAGGACCGTCTGCTTAGTCGCTCCCTTTTCTTCGGATGATACCGGAGATATTTCTGCGGGGACAAGCATCTGACGGCTTTGTACCACGATTCTTACGTCATCGAGGTTCTCGTCTGCCAGTTCTTTAGCAAGCTTAGCTAGTGCATCTGCTTTGCTATTTTCCGCACGCGGTATGTTTTCCAAATTATAGGAAGGAATTTGGGTCAACAGTTGTTGCACCTTTTCGCCGTACTTCACCAACTCTGGTTTGCACGTTTGGTAGTCACCGTTTACTTGACTAATGACCAGTTGAGAATCTCCGTATATGAGGAGGTTTTCAATTCCCATGTCGATGGTGATCTCGAGGCCTGCTATCAAAGCTTCGTATTCGGCTTCATTGTTCGTCCTCGGCTCTATTAAGGAGAAAGCAAAGCGCATTATCCCTTCTTGTGGAGTTACGAAGATGAGGCCTACCCCCGATTTGATTATAGGGGTACTTTGTTTGCGCTTCTTCATGGAGGATGCTCCATCGAAATAAAGCTCCCATCGGGTATCACCATCGTCGATCGCGTCAAACGCATGTTCGTCTGGAAGTTCACAATTCAGAGGGGAATTGGCCGGTATCGGATGCTCAGCGAGGAAGTCGGCGATGGCCTGGCCTTTCACTGCTTTAAGAGGCTGATAGGTTATCGAAAACTCCATTAAGAGCAAGGCCCATTTAGCGAGTCTCCCTGTCAATATGGCCTTCGACATTAAATATTTAAGGGGGTCCACCTTCGAAATGAGACGGACTTCATGCACCAACGCATAGTGCCTGAGCTTTGTTATCGCGAAGATCAACGCCAAGCAGTGTTTTTCGATGGGGGGTAGTTACTTTCTGCCCCCAGGAGAACTCGACTTAAGTAATAAAGAGCTCTTTCTTTCCCTTGTTTGTTCTCTTGCGCCCATAATGCGCCTAAAGAACCTTCGAGGGCGGTCGTATAAAGAATGAGAGGCTTTCCCTTGACCGGAGCAGCCAACACAGGCGGATTCTGCAGGTATTGTTTGATTTCGTCCAGCGCGCTCTGGCATTTGTGATCCCAAACGAAAGGGGTTCCCTTCTTCATCAGGTGACTGTAAGGGCGGCACTTGCCTGAAAGGTTGGCTATAAATCGCCGGATGTATGCGAGCTTCCCCTGGAGAGACCGCAATTGCTTGAAAGTTCTTGGCGGAGGCATGTCCATGATCGCCTTGATCTTTGACGGATCTATCTCGATACCTCGGTGTTGGACAATGAACCCCAGGAATTTGCCCGAGGAGACCCCGAATGCGTATTTGAGAGGGTTCATCTTTAAGTTGTATTGTCGAAAGTGTTGAAATACGGTCTTCAGATACTCTAAATGCTCCTCGTATGATTTGCTCTTAACCACGAGGTCGTCGATATAGCATTCGACGATTTCATGTATAAGGTCTTCGAAGATCTTTGTCATGGCCCTTTGATAGGTGGCACCGGCGTTCTTTAGACCGAAAGGCATCACCTTGTAGCAAAATATGCCCAAAGGGGTCCTAAAAGCAGTATGCTTCTGGTCCTCAGGGTGCATCTTTATCTGATTGTATCCCGATGAGCCGTCCATGAATGAGAAAACTTCATGAGTGGACGTATTGTCTATCATCAGCTCGGTGACCGGTATGTTAGTTATATATATGCCCTAGAGGCCATTACTATACATAGGATGTATATTGTAGTGGATGCTTGGACATATATAGGGAGGACTTTCTTGCTCGACATGATAGTATGCTATCTGGTTACTCTTTACCTTAACGTGTACACCGATTGTCTCTCTGTTACATGTTGGTAAAGCCCTTAGGATGTGTACTTGACTACCTGGACTATGATGCGGATCATACTAGTGGGGACATGGTAGTCCATAAGTACATCCTTCAAGGTCCCTAGTCGTGGGTGTATCGAGACAGGGCATCGATATACCAGTGTAGACTAGCGTATACCTTCTCAACCCATACAGATGGGCGATGGATGATCCCATATCCATTGGTGTTTGACATCAGAGATGATATACGGGTGCTCAGTGGAGACTGGGTATACTGGACGGACTCGTCGAGAACTCCCAGATGGTATTATACCTTACGTCAGATGGCGGTTCTCTGGTGACACTGGTACAGGTTAGTCTGTAGACCCGAGATCGTCATAGAGTCTTGTGTGATTCCCACTGTACTTTGATTTCCACCTTACCACGTCCAAGAGGGCGTGCAAAATGGTGGCTTTTGGGTACAGTCCCGAATCACATGGAGGCAATGAGCGATAGGAGGGGATTCGTCTCTCCCGGTATAGGGAGTTGATGTTGCACTGTGTTCGATTGGCTATAACCGGAAATCCCTGGCCAGGGTTGCTGAGATTTACTGGTAAGTGTTACCAGTATTTTCTCGAACTGTTATAGACCTCATATCGACACGACTTATCGAGCTATTAGGGTCTGACGTTTACCACCCCTAGGCGAGATATGCGACATATCAGACGACGAGACCGGACTGTACGGTAAGTGTTACTGGTTGGATTCACAGGAGTGTGAGCGGGCTTGCTCGTCGATCTTCTGATCGCTCAATACCCGGGTGGCCGTTACGTTTAGCAGACCGCTTGCGGCTTGTGGGTGTTTGATATGATCATCATCTGCTACCGGCGTATTGACGAGTCTTTAGAGTCCTACACAGAGGTTTCCTGGCTCAAGCGAAACGAAATAGGAGCGCAAATGAGATATGTGCGGGACAGAGAATAATGCGTGTATGTGATCCCATATTCTATTCTCGCGATGAATGTATCGATTGGTTGTATGCGATATAACCTAGTTATCGAATCAAGAATTGATTCGATAAGTCGATACATTGGATATTAGTCGGTCATATGCGATATGACCGGATCGTTAAATCAAGTGTTGATTTAATGATTTAATGTATAATTATATATTTGATATATTACTTTACATTAACTAGTATTGGTTCACTTAAATTGGATTTTCTCACTTGATTTACACAAGTTGTATATGTGATATACTTTTGTGCACATGATTGTATCATGTTTGATGTACATGCAAACTTGAGTTTGTGTAAAGAATTAAACCATAGTTATGTTAATGGTTAGGGTTTTGATTTACTTATCTTTTCATTTATTTATTTATTCATTTTTGAAAGATAAATAAATCATGGTGGCTTTCTTTGTTTGCTAGTTAAAGCTTCATGAAGCTTTGAATAAGTCCACCATTTTTGTTTCATACTTAACCCTAACCATTCAACCTAACCTTAGTTAATTCTCTACACCTAACTATGGTTGAGATTATGATAAGTATCATTTTTATTTTCTATTTTAAAACAACTTATCATATTCTTTTCTTCTTCTTCTTCTTCAAAAAAAGGAAGAAAGCTTGCAACCTTTAATGGCAACTTGAGAAAAAGAGTGAGAAATCCAATTCTAAAGTGAACCCACTTCCTATTTCTTCATCCTCTACCACTTGCCAAGTAGTATAGGGTGTTTTCTTTACAAGTTTCATGACTTGGTGAAGTTGGAGCTTGATCTTGTGTTGCCTCGACGTAGATCATCTTCGGCATAGAAGTCGACGACCTAGCCCGCCCATTTCTCCGATGAAGCCGAAGCTAGAGCCCGGGATCCGATGATCACAACGAGGGGACTTCATCACGGAGCTATGGAGGTGGAGGACCGGATCTACAAAGGTTGTATTTTCCGTTTACTCTTAGTTAAGTTGTTAACTAGTTATCGTATTCGCCTAAATTCTAGTTAACGATCCGTATTAGGGTTTGTAGGCACAAGAAAAATTTGAATTTGGCATGGTTGATACCTTGTGAGACCTCATTAGTGTGCCTAGGAACCCTACAGTGGTATCAGAGCCTAGCTAGAGCCTTAGGCGGAGTGTAGACGACGTTAGAAATCCGAACGAACCCCGAAACCCTAACTCAAATTGCTCTCTATACAATTTTTCAAAAATGGGTTTTTTCCAAATTAAAAATTCTTAAAAAATTCAGCAGGAGATTCTAAGAATTACAGTGCAAAATTGACCAAGCGATTCGATCAAAGAGCGGCGGAACCGCGGCATTAGCATGGCTAATGCGGCGGTTCCGCGGCCACTTAGTGTCTTCAGCCAGTCGTTTTTGCACAGTAACTTCTTTCATTCATTGCTGAGTTTTCTGGGAATTTTTAAAGTTTACTCAAGAGTTGAGTATTTTGGGTTGTATTGGGAGTTCGTACATTCGATCGGATTGTCTAATTTTGTCTATGTGTTTTTCCGGGTAATTTTAGAATATGTTAAAAAGTTCGACCGGATATAAATACCCACTTTTTCCCCTGCCGGGAAATTTCCAATTGTTGGATTTTTCCGTAGTTTAACGACGTTCTAAGTAGTGCAAGTAACACGATGGTCCCTCTAGAAGACAACAAACCTTAACTCGATTATATGACCGTCTTGAACTGCCCTTTGAACCTTAGGGTTTGGGGCAGTACGGCGTGCCACATGTGAGGCGTTGGCTTGACCCTTCTACAGCTGGACCGTTGGTACTGAGGCACGAAGTGAATGTTTTTAAACTTATTTCATGTGTTGATCTGTTTCGGGAAAACTTGGGTGTTCGAATGTTCGATCAGAAAGTTTAACATTTTCTATTTATCCGGAATGTGATACAATAATTGGAATTCACAAGTTGTTATGAGATAACTGAATGAATGTTATAAACATAGCAGTTTAGTCTCACTTGATCGGTTGCCACGGAATTTTGATGTGATCAAAAGTCCGTCGCAATCACGTAGCGTACGCGGATACTCGCCGGATAAACTTATTAGACTGCTACATCCCTTAGCCCCGACCAAGTGACTGTAGGAGAACCCCGTCGCCGAAAGCATCCGTTCTGGTGCTCGTGGTAGTGGTGTTCCGCCTTGGTGCACTTCGTCGACGGCGTCGGGGGTGCGGCCGCCTACTGAAGTTCGCGACGAGCATTCGATCAGGATGTCGGGAATCTTGTTGAATTGCCCGACTTGATATTGAAAAGTGTTTTTGATAATGAGACTAAAATGCGAGGTTTATAATTGTTAGGCATGTGATGTCTAAGGAATTCATTGGTTTAGGCATGCGATGTCTAAAGAAGTTGCGGATTCCAACTGTTGTAGTTTTACACTTTCTTTTCTGTGACCGTAAGTGTAATATGTGATATCGCCGGTTTCGTTTCTATATGTCAACGACAATTGGGATGCGCATATTTACTTATGTTGATGACATGTGATGTTATGTGTTACTGGATATGTTATATTGGATCGTCGTGTTTGAATAGCCGGGGGGTTTTTTATGTGAGATGAGTGTTTTTCATTTTCATTCATGTAAAAACTTGCATGTAATATTCTTTTATTGGGGCACTTCCAGGTTGCGGAAGATGTCACCTTTTGTATATTATTTACTTTTCCGCACTAGGATAGACCCAAGGAGGGGAGCACAAGTAACCGGATCTGGAGTCCAGTGGGAGACCAACTCGAGGAGTCGAGTCCGGGTCTCCTAACTCTAGAATTGGTAGGGTTTCTTGCCGCTCTCGTAGGGGTCTAGGGGTGTGGGTTCGGCTATAGTGAAGTTAATGCCCTGACGCAAACTTCTGTCCAAGGGGTCACTCCCGGTGAAGGGATCTCGGCCCTTGCCTCGTCGACTGAGGAGCAGGATATTCCAAATGAATACCACGATGCAAAACAAAAGTGAACGTCCTTGCAATAACAGCTTTTTGAAAAGTGTTCCAACAACATCAGAATAGGTTTGCTTAGCTTGCATTGATCCGAATCAACGCAGTCCCATCAATTGATCACACCACAAAGAACGAAAATATACTGACGTACGTATATGCCATCTGCATTCGCCACTGGGTCCCGTCATCACCCGTTAGGTTAGCTAACTAACGGCAGAGCGGGGACTGGACTAGCGCGGATGAAAAACATATACAACATCTACTAATATATATACCAATATATAGTATTTCGCTCAAGGCGTGAATCAAATGCAACATCACAGAAATATGCAGCATCACAGAACAATACAGATATCTGGAAGCCCCGGGTTTCACAGAGCCGCTGCTGAAACCCGACGTTCCCCTGGTCGTGTGGATAGCCTGTGCAATGAAAACCTAGACCCCTACGGGTGCGGCAAGTCACCCGCCAAAACCTGAAGCGAGGCAGCCCCCTTCAGCACCGTGAATGGACCACCCAGCACTTCACGGAATCCGGTAACTTGGGCACCCCTCCTGGGTCAACCTGTACCCCCTACGAGTGCGGCGAATAGCCCGCCAATTCCAGACTGAAGCCCCCTCCGTCCCAATGCCATGAGATGCGGGCTTGTTGTCCTCCAGAACCCGGCTATCCGTGCACCCCACCACGGGGCAATCCTAGTACAGAAAATAAAATATACATACAACGGGTACATCGACCGCAACCAGGCCGTGCCCCAAAAGAATAATACAAACAGGCAGTGACGGCAGTCCACATGTCGGACGCTCGCCCCGCAATATCAAATGTACATATAAAACAAAACTGTACTAGCATTGCATCCAGGCTATCCCCCACGACCGATCCGCAACAACACAGCATAAACATAGAACATCAACGTGAAAATCACGTTCGCAAATCCGTCTAACCGGGCTATAGCAGTTAGACCGAATTTACCGATCGAGTGACATTCACGGTCGCAGATATAATGTAAATACTGTGAAATAATGTGTTTAAAATATCCGATCGATCAAACAATTAACAAGTGGGCCCCCAAGTAAAACTGTAGCAGTCACAGAGATTCTGGGCCCAAATTTAATATTCCAAAGCCCACAAAATAAGCCCAGAAGACCACTGTACAAATTGGACACACTGAAGAGACCAATCTGCGGCGGAACCGCGGCCCAAGGGGGGGTTTAGCCGCGGTTCCGCGCTACAGTCAACGACTGAGTGTGTCGAATTTTTACAGATGTCTTAGAATGTCTTGTACAGCAGTTTTCTACAACCTGAAAAATGTTTTGACACAAAAAAAATTCCAACAGAAAACTGATGTGAACAAAAATGAGGTTTTTGGAATTTTGGTCGATCGGATAAGCAAAACGCATTAGAACAAGCTAGGTAAGGTTAATGGCGTGGCTCTGATACCATGTTGCGCCACGGCAGCGCCCCGGCCGTCTATCCGAGGCCAAAATGCGGAATCAAAATTTTTCCTTACTTGGAAACTGGCGCTACCGCGGACAATGAAAACCCGGATCGTTAACCATTAACCTATACTAGCTAACAAGAGATGGGAAGAGAAGTATACCGAGTGATCCGAGTCCTCCGGTCTTCTCGTCATCGTCCCGATCTCCCGCGGAAAGTCTTGTCTCCTCATCGTCGCCTCCTCGCCGGAAGGGCACCACATCGCCTGCGTCTTTTACGGGCTCCCGCCTCAATACCGAGGCAACTCGGGCATGAAGCCGGCAACTCGACATGCTCAAGATATGCTGTAGAATGTGTAGTAGATCATGCTAGTCTCATTTGGGGTTTGTAGTTGCCTTGATGGAGGAATGGGGTTAGGAAAAATGGTGCTTTCATTTTTCCAAAACAAGAAGAAGAAGGAGATGAAGAATTCCTCACAAAACAAAGATGAACTCTCTCATCCTTTTCTTTCTCTCAAATGTTCTTTCTTTCATCTAGTGAGAATGATCATATGGTGGAGGAATGAGAATACCAACCATAAGAAGGGAGGTGAGTGTAGGATAAAGAGAATGGTGACTATATCCAAAGCATCATGATAACAATCTCACATCAACACCAATCAAAGATCAAATCCTGTCTCATCACTTCTAATCTCAAAAAGGCAAGCCATCATGAAAAGCAAAGATGCTTAATCTTTCATAATGCCACAAAAACAAAGAACCCCACCACAAATGGTTATTTGCAAACTTGCAAATAACCCCCCTCCATCGGGAAAGTCCGGCCGGGAAAGAACAAAGAAAAACCGGCCGGAACGGAATGCAAACTGGCAACTCCAGAAAACTGGTCCCGTAATAAATTACAGGAAAACCCCGATACTGTGCATACACACCCGCATCTGTATTCCGACCGGATACAAATGCAATGAGACAAAATCTACACTGTACTAAACTAGTACCGGCTTAAACCAAAGCCGGCTAGTAAAATCCGTTAGATCCTGATCCGTGCAATACCGCACGTATCTGATCGAACCCTGCCATATAACTATACGGCCACTAGTACAAAACTGTCCGATCCTGATCCGTGCAATACCGCACGTATCTGATCGGACCCTGCCATATCTCCATACGGCCTCTACAGCGTTTCGCCCGTAAGCTTGAGTAACTGAAAGTGTGGTGGACTCTAAAGACTCGTCAATACAATGGCTGTGGATTTAACCACTAGCACGTCAGAGGTATTAGCCAATACGTGACGGGCCACCAGCTATTGACCAAAAGGGACGTCGATGAGCGAACTCATCCTGACACCCTACTGAGCCTGTCAGTGACAATATCCGTACAGTCCGGTCCGTTCGTCTATGAGTATCGCATGTCGGGCCTAGGGGGTTGGTAAAAGTCAGACCCCCAAAAGCGGTACAAGTCGTGTCAGAGTGTAGCCCAGAACGCCCTGAGATACTACTGGAATACCTACCAGAAAATCTCCTGCCTCGGCCGAGGGCTTTGCGTAATGGCTCTCCTAGACACAGCGCGACCTCACCCCCAATACCGGGAGAGACGAACCCCTGCAGATCCGCTCACTGCCTCCATGTGGCTCGGGACTGTACCCAACTAAAACCTGTTTGCACGACTCCTTTGAGCCGTGGTAGGGTAGTAATCAAAGTACAGTGGGAACTCACACGAGACAAATGACGATCTCAGGTCGATGAACTAACCTGTACACATGTCACCAGGGAACTGCCATCTGACGTCAGGTATAAGACCAACTAGCATGTTTCCGGCGAGTCCTTTCCGGTGTACTCATAACCCAATGAGCACCTGTATACATCTTAGGTGAACCAACTGACACCAGTGGCTTATGAGACCGGCCACCGCCCCTCGTCGGGGTCTCGACTGTATACACTAGTCTACTCTGGAGAATCGATGCCCTGTCTCGAAACTCCCACGACTAGGGACCTTTTAAGGATGTGCTTGTAGACCACCAGCTCTCACATATATGATCGCCATCATACTGCCGGCAGTCAAGCAAGAATCCCAGGGGCTCTATCAGCGTGTAATAGCGACCTGTAAGGTCACCTGAAGCAGTACACGATGATAAAGGTAAACCAGATAGCATACTATCATCTCGAGTAAGACTGTCCTACCGGGATAGGTCCTCCCTCAATCATTGCAATCACGTGCCTGTGATCCAATAATTGACTCTGAGGGCACTATCTCCAATACTCGACACTTCAAAGAACCCGGTAGTTTTTGTACCCCACCATGGGTCTATCCTAGGAGCAGAAAACAGTAAAAAGAAAATAATACAACGGTGGCTACAACCTCAACCCGGATGTGTCCCGCAATATAATATTACATCAATTTTACAATTTACATTAATGAAAGAAAAAAAAACTCTCATCTCACATTCCCGGCTATTCATCATTGACGATCCAACAAGTTCATATACACAAACCAACAAATATGTGCAACTTCAAACTAACAGACATATAGCAATTAGAAGAAGTTTAAAACACATATAAACATTACAGAAGAACCGGTTAGCCAAGTACAATTAGAATTTCGATCGAAAAACATTTTCCGTAACCACCCCAAATGCAAACCAGCATTCAGGAACATACTGGGTAGAAACCAAATATTCCAGAGAACTAAATACCCAAAGAAAGAAATAACAGAAGAAGAATGGCCTGAATCGGCCTCGACTCGGCCGCGACTCCGCGGTGGATCGGCCTGATCCGACGCGGTTCCGCGGTCGTATTGGCGATTCAGGGGAACATTTTTCTTCAGCCATCTTAGAAAAACCTGCACGTATTTTTAGTACACCTGAAATAATTTTGTCACGCCCCGCTTCCCAGAGTACGCAAGATTGGGCACGTGACATAGCCAACCATGCTACCTGTGGGTAGGAAGTATCCATCCACAGTCACATTACGGATGTAGAGATATCAAGAACAAGATAAAAACTATCTAACACATATCCAAATCCAGAATAACAAGAGTCAATGATAAACAAGTGCGGAAGCAAATGATCCAATACAATAATAGAAAAGTATGTCCCATAATGCGGGCTCACATCTGGAAATAAGAATGCAAGAAATAAAACTAATCACTACAGAACTCACAAATCAGCCTGCTGGCTGAAGTACTCCTGCTCGGTTAGCGACAGTGGTAAAGAATCTGGGCCATGCAAAACCCAGACGTCAGCGCGTCATGTCAACCAATAATATAATTTGAACAGTGTAATAGGCAATGCATAAATAAACATGAATAAAGCAATAGTGTGAAACAAGCAGTGCAGGGTAGTGTGCAGTGGGTAACTAAACTGTTCTATCGGGTTTTCTATTCTAAAGTCTTTGAAATCAATTCGAGTAATCCTCCATGTAACTCAAAGGATATGTCCCGTTACCTCCCGGGACCACGGATCAGGAAGATGGGAACCAATAATGGTTCTGTCCCGTTGCCCCCCGGGACCACGGATCAGGAAAATATAAGAGTCACGAATGGCTCTGTCCCGTTACCCCCCGGGACCACGGATCAAGTAATACCCTTTTAAGTTACACTTTAGATTACCCCCTTTGATTTCCCCATACCTCCAGGTTATATGTGTCAGGTCAGGTATTCAGTAGTCAAGGACTAATGCCAACACAGGATCAGGTAACAGGTCAGGTTTGTCTGGATAGACAACAGGAATGGTCCATGAGCACTCCATGTCAGGTTTGTTGGCATTAGGCATGAGATCGGGTAACAGGTCAGGTCATGGTACATCAGGTCAAGTCGATAGTAAAGGGTACCATGTCAGGTGCATCGGTATATATATATCATGTGTGGCAAGGTCAGGTCAAGATGTAACAAAATCGAGGGTGTGCTCACAACAGGTATATAATCGAACAAGGATTAACAGCAGGAAATAAGCAATAAATTAAACAACAATAAGCAGTTCATTTAATCACAATAGTGCATTAGTATAGTACAGCCGTTTTATCATATTAGCAGATTTCGAGCACCCCTTGCGGTGCAATAGATCACATGACGGTGCAATACCGTTATATCAATATCAGAATGTAATAGAGCTACATGTGTAAAGGCTACCGTCCTTTAAACGATAAAATGTGATTAACGGGTAACTTCGTTATTAGGGTTAAAGTGGCAAAATGTAATTTTAGGTTAACTGTATCATGATATATGTCATATTGCGTCCAAATGAGAAAATAGCTATACCTAGTTAAGTTTGCAAGTTTAATGAGTCAAAACACATTTAATTGTATAGTATAGCATGTAGCAAGTGATACTTGCCTCGACGGTTCGCGAACCGGGAAAAACGGACGTAACGTCGGCGGAAAAACACGCGACGGACGCACGGTTCACGGATCGAATCCAAACAACGAACAGTGGGACCACGCGGACCGGGGTACCTCGCTTGAACGTCGGGTCAAGTCGTCGGCACGGCCGGATTCCGGCGAGATGCAAAACAGCGGCAAAAGTTTAGAAACCCTACGTACGGACAAAGACCAACCAGAGGGGGAAAAAGGAAGGAGGAAGGTGAAGGGAAGCTTACTGGGATTGCAAGGGTTGCGACAGCGACGGGATCGACGGCGATGGGGCGCCGGCGAGGAGGCTGCGGCGTAGGCTAGGGCTGCGGTTGCTGGAGGAGGAAGAAGGTGAGGAGGGAGAGGAGGTGGTCGGGTCTGGTGTGCAGGTGAAGAGGAGGTGGTCGGCGGTGGCGCAGGTGACGACGACGAGGGTCGACGGCGGCGTTTCCGGCCAACCAGAGAAGGTGCGGGGAGTTGCTGTTGGTTCCTGTTGCGGCGTCGGGCACACGGGAGAAGGAGGAGGGTGTCGAGGTCGGAAAGAGGGGCGAAGGGGAAGGTGCTGGCGTCGTCGGCGACGAGTTGCGGCGGCGACGGCAAGCAGCGATGGGTGCAGGTGGCGCGGCTACGGTGTAGGTGCATGGGAACGTGGGGAGAGGAGGAAGGAGGGCTGCGGTTGAGACGAGGATGATGGTGGTGGTGGCGTCGGCGTTGGGCTGCGGCGGCGACGGGCACGGTGGCTGGGCTAGGGTTCGCGATGGGGGTTCTCGGATGAGGTTCTGGGAAAACGATGGAGAAGACGAGGAATATATATATCGAGGAGAGAGAGGGTTAGAGAGAGAGAGAGGTACAGATTAGAGAGAGAGAGAGAGAGATGTGAGGGAGAGAGAGATAGAGATAGAGAGAGATAGAGGCGGGGCCCACGGGGGTTTAAATCCTCTGCGATTGGCTGAAGGTTTGAGAAGGAAAATTTAAAAAGATTTAAAGGATTTATAGAAATAACAGTAAGATTAGTATATATATATAGTTTTGATTATTTCATTAAATTGGGATTTTGGCGCTAAACGAAACATTTCCAAATCGCGCCCGGGTTGCGTCCAAACATTTGAAATTCAAATAATAGGATTTTAAGCGGGTTCCAAATTTTAAAATGAAATGTTTTATGATTAAAAAGCATGCCCCCAAGTCGGACACCTGTACGCGCGCGTAGTCGTCCAAACTCGCCCGTTTCACCGAACGGGATGAGAACTCGACGCACGGACGCTACCACGCGGCTAGGGGTGACGAGTAGGCCAAGATAGATATTTTTAATTTTGTTTTAGGTGCTAAAATTTTCTATATGCAAAAATGACTTAGCCAGTTAAAATTTTGCAGTAAGACCCAAACAAGCAAGATAAATGAAATGGGTAATATCTAACACTCAACCAGTAACAGAAATAGTAGTATTGGGCTCGGGTGTTACATTATACCCAACTACAAAAGAATTTCGTCTTCGAAATTCCAAGAATACAAGATAGAAAGCTACGGGAAAAGGTGAGGATACTTCTGTCGGATCTCATCTTCTCGCTCCCACGTGGACTCTCCATGCGATCGATTACCCCAAGAAACTAGCACAAGGGGGATAACCTTGTTCTTAAGAACCTTTTCCCTTCGATCCTTGATTTCAATCGGTCGCTCCTCAAAAGTCAAGTCTTCTCATACTGTAAGCTCCGAATGATCCAAAACGTGTGTTTCATCTCGAACATACCTTCGTAGTTGAGATACGTGAAACACGTCATGCACACCCGCCAAGGACTGCGGTAACGCCAAACGGTACGCTACCTCTCCAACGCGCTCCAATATCTCGAAGGGTCCAACGAATCGAGGACTAAGCTTCCCTCGACTCCCAAAACGAATAACCCCTCTAGTCGGTGATATTTTCAAGAATACCAAATCACCCACGGCGAACTCTAGAGGTCTTCTTGACGTGTCAGCCCAACTTTTCTGTCTGTCTTGAGCTGCCTTCATATGCTTTCTGATGGCGTTAACCTTCTCAACGGTCTGTACTACCAAATCTGGTCCCAATAATCTTCGTTCACCAACATCATCCCAACAAACGGGTGAACGACAGTTACGGCCATACAAAGCTTCAAACGGAGCCATCTGGATAGTTGCTTGGAAACTATTGTTGTAAGAAAACTCCACCAAGTGTAGGTGATCCTCCCATGAACCCTTGAAGTCCAACATGCATGCTCTCAACATGTCTTCAAGAGTTTGGATCGATCTCTCCGACTGACCATCAGTTTGAGGATGATAAGCTGTGCTAAACTTCAATCGAGTCCCAAACTTTCCTGTAAACTCCTCCAGAAGTGTGATAAGAACCGAGTGTCCCGATCGGACACGATGCTCACCGGTACTCCATGCAATCCTACAATCTCCTGCATGTACCGCTCTGTCAAAGTCTCTGTTGATTGACCAACCCGAAAAGGAATAAAGTGAGCTGCCTTGGTCAACCGATCGACAATCACCCATACTGCATTGTTGCCCTTTGGACTCCGCGGTAAAGCCGTCACGAAATCCATGGTTATATGTTCCCATTTCCACTGAGGAATCGGAAGTGGTTGCAACAAACCAGCAACCCTTTGGTGTTCAGCTTTGACTTGCTGACATACCAAGCACTTAGCCACGAAGCGAGCAATCTCTCGTTTCATGCCCTCCCACCAGAAATGCTGTCGAATATCCCAGTACATCTTTGTACCTCCTGGATGTACAGAGTAAGCTGAACTGTGTGCCTCCTTCATAAGCTCTTCACGCACATCCCCCTTTGGCACACACACACGGCTACCATACCTCAATGAACCATCTTCGTGGACCAGTAAATCTGTTCGTAGTCCAGCCTCAACCTGCTCTCGAAACTTCTGCAGTCTAGGATCCTGCGATTGTGCCGCTTTAATCTTCTCAACCAAGGACGACTGTACTTGCAACTGCATCAACTGTCCCGTAGAATGTGGTAGCACAACCTCCAAGTCAAATCTTCGAAAATCCGCAATGATCTCCCTCAGCGTAGTCAATACCTGAATCACTGGTAACCGACTAAGCGCATCCGGCACGACGTTAACCTTTCCCGGATGGTATTTAAGATCAAGGTCGTAGTCGGCCATCAGCTCCAACCATCTACGTTGCCTCATGTTCAACTCTTTCTGAGTGAACACATACTTCAGACTCTTGTGATCTGTAAAAACTTCGACTCTCTCACCCAAAAGGTAGTGTCTCCAAATCTTCAAAGCGAAGATCACAGCCGCAAGCTCCAAGTCATGAGTTGGATAATTCTTCTCATGGGTCTTCAGTTGTCTTGATGCGTATGCTACGACCTTCCCATGCTGCATCAAAACACATCCCAATCCTTTCCCAGATGCGTCGCTATGAATCACCAGTCCTCCGGAATCGTCTGGTACGGTCAGGATAGGGGCGGTTATCAACTTCTGCTTCAACGTCTCGAAAGCCAATGCACACTTATCCGTCCAAACAAAAGGTACTTCCTTGCGCGTAAGCTTGGTCAACGGTTCTGCCAAACGAGCGAAGTTCTCCACAAATCTCCTGTAGTATCTGGCTAAACCAAGGAAACTTCTTATCTCAGCCATATTTCTTGGAATAGGCCAATCTCGAACTGCTGCAATCTTTTCGGGATCGACGGCGATTCCGTCGCCCGACACAACATGCCCCAGAAACTTCACTTCTTCCAGCCAAAATTCGCACTTACTCATCTTCGCATACAATTTCTCCTGTCTCAATGTCTGCAGTGCGATCTTCAAATGCTCCGCATGCTCCTCCGAACTCTTCGAGTAAACCAGAATATCGTCAATGAATACCACAATAAACTGGTCCAAGAATGGTGAAAAGATTCGGTTCATCAAATCCATGAATATTGCCGGCGCATTCGTTACTCCGAAGGGCATCACTAGATACTCGAAATGTCCATACCGAGTTCGAAACGCCGTCTTGCAAATATCTTCTGCTTTCACTCGGACCTGATGATATCCGGATCGCAAATCCAGTTTCGAGAATACCCTCGCGCCACTAAGCTGCTCAAAAAGTTCTCCAATGCGAGGGATCGGGTACTTGTTCTTGATAGTTACCCGGTTTAATTCTCGATAATCGATGCACATCCTTCTCGTGCCATCCTTCTTCTTTACTAGAAGAACTGGAGCTCCCCAAGGCGAGTTGCTGCTTCGAATCCAACCCTTCTCAAGCAATTCAGTAACTTGTTTCTTAACTTCTTCCAATTCTACTGGTGCCATTGGATAATACGCTTTAGATACTAGCGCTGCACCAGGAATAAGGTCAATTGCGAACTCCACGTCTCGCTTCGGCGGCAAGCCCGATATATCTTCAAACATATCCATAAAATCGCGAACAACCGCCGGCTCTTCACTATTATCAACTTCCATTGCTGCAAGAACATTGTTAGTCGGCCTAGCCCTAAACTCGACTGGCCTGACAGAACTGCTTCCTTAACGCAACTGTTGTCTGCTGCAAACTCCCTTTCATCCCAGATAAACTCTGCTGCTCTTGGCTGCTGCAAGTATTTATGAGAAAGTGGTCAAACCCAGAGAGACAATCTGCCTCTGGATGTCCACTTCCAGTCTGCGCATGAACCTCCGTGCCCTGTCTGCCTCGTTGGCAACTAAAGGTCCAGCGAAACTACTGAGTCTCGTCCACTCCGCTGCATGTACGTCCACGGGTGCTCCACTTTGCCTCAGCCCAATAAATTTCTCTTCCATTTCCTCCCGTGCAGTCCGCGGGAAGAATTTCTCCAGGAAACTCTTAGAGAAATCCGCCCAACTGATCGGCTTGGGCAAGCGGGTCTCCTCCACAAGCCACCACTCTCGGGCGTAATCCACTAGCTGAATGCGCACCACATCAACTCTTTTGTCCTCTGGGATCTGTGCCGCAATCAGCAAATTCTCCGTGTCAACTAGCCACTGCTCGGCTGGCAACGGCTCCTCCAGACCAGTGAAAGTAGTAGGACCCAAACGTCTGAAATCTGCCACGGTCCCTACCCGGTCAACTGGTCTAGCTCCAACATTGTTCACAAACTGCTGAACAATCTGCAAACCTTCCCGAAACGAGTCCGCTTGCTGCTGGATCAGCTCGGTCTGTTTCTTTGATTCTCCAGCATTCCTCTTATCACTCCAAGCATGGCGGCTTCGTCCACACGCCTCTGGTACGTCTTCACACTCTTACTTGCCATAATCCTGAACTCAAAACACCCAACATTAGCATGATGATAGATTCTGAATATAGATCAAGGCTAGAACTCCAAGATACTTAAATAGAGTACCGCATTGTAACTATGCCGCGGTATCATAGCCATAATTACTTAACTCCACCCAAGTCGCCTAAGTCCTAGGGATAACAAGAAATCAGGTTTTCGAGTCGACATGCAAAGTAAGTTTGCACGTCGTAAAAGATATAATCAGGAAGAATGTGATTCAAGAATGGTAAAAACGGTCAAGGTGGCAGGACATGTTTCCTAAACACGGGTATTCTGATTCGTGTATTGGGTACAATACCCAACTACAAAAGAATCAACCCGACTATCCTATGGCTCTGATACCAAAAGAACCATGTCACGCCCCGCTTCCCAGAGTACGCAAGATTGGGCACGTGACATAGCCAACCATGCTACCTGTGGGTAGGAAGTATCCATCCACAGTCACATTACGGCTGTAGAGATATCAAGAACAAGATAAAAACTATCTAACACATGTCCAAATCCAGAATAACAAGAGTCAATGATAAATAAGTGCGGAAGCAAATGATCCAATACAATAATAGAAAAGTATGTCCCATAATGCGGGCTCACATCTGGAAATAAGAATGCAGGAAATAAAACTAATCACTACAGAACTCACAAATCAGCCTGCTGGCTGAAGTACTCCTGCTCGGTCAGCGACAGTGGTAAAGAATCTGGGCCATGCAAAACCCAGACGTCAGCGCGTCATGTCAACCAATAATATAATGTGAACAGTGTAATAGGCAATGCATAAATAAACATGAATAAAGCAATAGTGTGAAACAAGCAGTGCAGGGTAGTGTGCAGTGGGTAACTAAACTGTTCTATCGAGTTTTCTATTCTAAAGTCTTTGAAATCAATTCGAATAATCCTCCATGTAACTCAAAGGATATGTCCCGTTACCCCCCGGGACCACGGATCAGGAAGATGGGAACCAATAATGGTTCTGTCCCGTTGTCCCCCGGGACCACGGATCAGGAAAATGTAAGAGTCACGAATGGCTCTGTCCCGTTACCCCCCGGGACCACGGATTAAGTAATACCCTTTTAAGTTACACTTTAGATTACCCCCTTTGATTTCCCCATACCCCCAGGTTATATGTGTCGGGTCAGGTATTCAGTAGTCAAGGACTAATGCCAACACAGGATCAGGTAACAGGTCAGGTTTGTCTGGATAGACAACAGGAATGGTCCATGAGGACTCCATGTCAGGTTTGTTGGCATTAGGCATGAGATCGGGTAACAGGTCAGGTCATGGTACATCAGGTCAAGTCGATAGTAAAGGGTACCATGTCAGGTGCATCGGTATATATATATCATGTGTGGCAAGGTCAGGTCAAGATGTAACAAAATCGAGGGTGTGCTCACAACAGGTATATAATCGAACAAGGATTAACAGCAGGAAATAAGCAATAAATTAAACAACAATAAGCAGTTCATTTAATCACAATAGTGCATTAGTATAGTACAGCCGTTTTATCATATTAGCAGATTTCGAGCACCCCTTGCGGTGCAATAGATCACATGACGGTGCAATACCGTTATATCAATATCAGAATGTAATAGAGCTACATGTGTAAAGGCTACCGTCCTTTAAACGATAAAATGTGATTAACGGGTAACTTCGTTATTAGGGTTAAAGTGGCAAAATGTAATTTTAGGTTAACTGTATCATGATATATGTCATATTGCGTCCAAATGAGAAAATAGCTATACCTAGTTAAGTTTGCAAGTTTAATAAGTCAAAACACATTTAATTGTATAGTATAGCATGTAGCAAGTGATACTTGCCTCGACGGTTCGCGAACCGGGAAAAACGGACGTAACGTCGGCGGAAAAACACGCGACGGACGCACGGTTCATGGATCGAATCCAAACAACGAACAGTGGGACCACGCGGACCGGGGTACCTCGCTGGAACGTCGGGTCAAGTCATCGGCACGGCCGGATTCCGGCGAGATGCAAAACAGCGGCAAAAGTTTAGAAACCCTACGTACGGACAAAGACCAACCAGAGGGGGAAAAAGGAAGGAGGAAGGTGAAGGGAAGCTTACTGGGATTGCAAAGGTTGCGACAGCGACGGGGTCGACGGCGATGGGGCGCCGGCGAGGAGGCTGCGGCGTAGGCTAGGGCTGCGGTTGCTGGAGGAGGAAGAAGGTGAGGAGGGAGAGGAGGTGGTCGGGTCTGGTGTGCAGGTGAAGAGGAGGTGGTCGGCGGTGGAGCAGGTGACGACGACGAGGGTCGACGGCGGCGTTTCCGGCCAACCAGAGAAGGTGCGGGGAGTTGCTGTTGGTTCCTGTTGCAGCGCCGGGCACACGGGAGAAGGAGGAGGGTGTCGAGGTCGGAAAGAGGGGCGAAGGGGAAGGTGCTGGCGTCGTCGGCGACGAGTTGCGGCGGCGACGGCGAGCAGCGATGGGTGCAGGTGGCGCGGCTACGGTGTAGGTGCACGGGAACGTGGGGAGAGGAGGAAGGAGGGCTGCGGTTGAGACGAGGATGATGGTGGTGGTGGCGTCGGCGTTGGGCTGCGGCGGCGACGGGCACGGTGGCTGGGCTAGGGTTCGTGATAGGGGTTCTTGGATGAGGTTCTGGGAAAATGATGGAGAAGATGAGGAATATATATATCGAGGAGAGAGAGAGGGTTAGAGAGAGAGAGGTACAGATTAGAGAGAGAGAGAGAGAGATGTGAGGGAGAGAGAGATAGAGAGAGATAGAGATAGAGGCGGGGCCCACGGGGGTTTAAATCCTCTGCGATTGACTGAAGGTTTGAGAAGGAAAATTTAAAAAGATTTAAAGGATTTATAGAAATAACAGTAAGATTAGTATATATATATAGTTTTGATTATTTCATTAAATTGGGATTTTGGCGCTAAACGAAACATTTCCAAATCGCGCCCGGATTGCGTCCAAACATTTGAAATTCAAATAATAGGATTTTAAGCGGGTTCCAAATTTTAAAATGAAATGTTTTATGATTAAAAAGCATGCCCCCAAGTCGGACACCTGTACGCGCGCGTAGTCGTCCAAACTCGCCCGTTTCACCGAACGGGATGAGAACTCTACGCACGGACGCTACCACGCGGCTAGGGGTGACGAGTAGGCCAAGATAGATATTTTTAATTTTGTTTTAGGTGCTAAAATTTGTTATATGCAAAAATAACTTAGCCAGTTAAAATTTTGCAGTAAGACCCAAACAAGCAAGATAAATGAAATGGGTAATATCTAACACTCAACCAGTAACAGAAATAGTTGTATTGGGCTCGGGTGTTACAAATTTTTACAGTACTTTTAAAATTCGACAGAATGTAGGGTTTTCGGTGTTTTGTTTTCCAGTTTTTCCGACGATCGAAGTTCTAAAGCTTGCTAACGAACTAGTTTGGGTTTAGTAGGCTCTGATACTACTGTAAGTCCATGTCGTGCACCCCGCGGGATCGCGGGGAGGCGGAATAGGTGAAAAACAATTTTCAAAAGATCGCGGCACGGACTTGGACTCCAGGATCGGTGCTAAACCCTAACTAGCAAACTAAAAGTGAGGTTATCTTAAAGTACAGAAGTTTATACCTCACGATTCCGGTCCTTCGGGTCTTCATTCCTCGCTGTCCTCCTTCTGGTTGTTAACTCCGTGGATCATTTGGATCGCCGCTCCCTCATCGAACTCCTTAAATCCATGATGATCCACCCGAGGAGATGTGCATCGAACTCCTACCTCAACGGAGGCAACTAGGGCATCAAGGTCGCTACCCATGATGTTGTAGAGGATGTAGAGATGTGTAGATGGATTGTAATATCTATGCTTGCCCTAGATCACTCAACACATGAGTTCACTAGAGCTTTGAGGAAGAAGGTGACCTTGGAGAAAAAGCTAGTGAGGAAAGAGAATGAAGAATGGAGTTAGCTCTCTACCTTTTTCTTTCAACTGAACCATATTGATAATTCATATGATAAATCAATATCAATTATCACATATATGGTTCAAGTAACAAAAATGAGTCATGGGCTAAAAAGTCACCATGTGTCATGTGAAGCTATGTCCATCTTCATGCAATTTCCACCTCATTATCCTATGTCATAATGCATTTTCATTTAAACCAAAATGAATAATAACAATATGACATGTCACCTTCTAGAAGCATCTTTGACCAATTTACAAAAATGCCCCTCGTCCGTACATACGTACCCGTATCCGTATTCCGAAAAATGCGGATACAAAAAGACGAAAAGCAATCCATCAGTACAATACTAGGATCCGGCTTAAACCAAAGCCCGCTAGTATTGTCCGTCCGAATCATCATGCGCGCACAAGTACACGCACATGACCGAACCCTGCCGTAAAACCATAAGACCTCTACATCTTTTGTCTGATGCGGGGAAACCCTCTGTATGGGACTCTAAAAACTCGACACTACGCTAGCAGTGGGTTTAACCACGGGTCGCAAGCGACACTAGTTGTACGTAACGACCCCCAGGTATATGTCAATGAGAAGGCTGATGAGAATAACTCATCCGAACTCCAACTGAGCCTATCTGTGACAATCTCCGTACAGTCCGGTCTGTTCGTCTAAGGGTATCGCATATCGGGCCTAGGGGGCGGTAAATGTCAGACCCCTAATAGCGGTATAACTCGTTTCGGAGTGTAGCCCATTACACCCTGAGAAACTACTGGAGTACCTACCAGTAAATCTCGTTGCCCTGGCCAGGGACTTTGTGTAATGGCTCTCCAACACAGCGCGATATCAACCCCCAATACCGGGAGAGACGAATCCTATCTAACCGCCACTGCTTCCAAGTGCTTCGGGACTTTACCCAACTACTACCTGTTTGCACGACTCCTTTGAGCCGTGGTAGGGTAGTAATCAAAGTACAGTGGGAACACACTCGAGGCGAAGTGGCAGTGTTAAGTCGACGGACTAAGCTGTACTCATGTCACCTGGGAACTGCTATCTGACGATAGGTATATTACCAATCAGCAGTTCCCAACGAGTCATGTCCGGTATACTCATAACCTAATGAGCACCTGCATACTATCTCCAGTACGACATACTAATGGCTGTGGGACAGACCATTTCCCTACTGGGATGAGAAGCGTATACACTAGTCTACTCTGGAGTATCGATGCCCTGTATCGATAATCCTATGACTAGGGACCTGTATAAGGATGTGCTTGTAGACTATCCAGCCCCCACTAGTGTGACTTCCATCACAACGCGGGTAATCAAGCAATGATCCTAAGGGCTCTACTAATATGTATAAGCGATATATTAAAAGAAACACATGTACATATTGAAGTAGAAAAACCAGGTAGCATACTACCATTTTGAGCAAAATTGTCAATACAACTGTGAATATCCCAAGCTTCCATTAGGTAGTATACAAACCAGTATGCTACACTAACAGGTCACACCCCCGATACCGTCGACGAAGTGCACTTAGGCGGAACACCGCGGCCACGAGCACCCGAACTGATGCTGTTGGCAACGGGTTTCTCCTATAGTCACTTGGTCGGGGCTATGGGGTGTGGCTATGTGGTAAGGTTACCCGGAGAGTATCCGCGTACACTACGTGATTGCGAAGGACTTTTGATCCACATCAAAATCCCGTGGCAACCGATCAAATGAGACTGAATTGCTAAATTTATAAAATTCAAATTAGTTTTCACAAAACTAAATATTGTGGATTCCAAGTATTGTATCACAATCACAGATGGCTAGACGATCTTACACTTTTCGATCGAATCAACAAACACCCAAAATTTTCCAAAGAGCTCAACACTTGAGCGCAGTTTAAAAAATACCCAGAACATGCCACAGCACCTATGGACCAACCGTAGAAGGGTCAACCCTTGCCTCACCTATGGCGCCACGGAACTACCGCAAACCGTAGGGTTTAGTAGCGGTTCCGACGGTCACAGAATCGAGTTAAGGTTTCGTTCTTCTAGAGGGTCCATAGAAAACACCTGCATGATTTTCTGAAGATTTTAAACATGAAAAAAAATCCAACTCTTGGAAAATTTCCAGCGAGAGAGAAAATGGGTTATTGATATCCGTTCAAACTTTTTAACGTCGTCTAAATAACCCGAAATGATATTAGAATTACGACTACGAAACACTCCGAATTGCCTTTACAGAAATATAACATCACATACAATATTAGTAAAAACAAGCAATATCTGAAACACCAAAACCCAGAGACTGGAACACCATAAAAATTTGAAGCCGGAATAAATTTAAAAGACAGATGGGGACGGCTTTTTAATGAATGTGGCCGGCCAAAATCCGGCGACGAGGTTTCAAACTTCTGTGGTGTTCATGTTACATCTCATGCAACATTCTGCAACTGCTTAAAAAATTTTTAGACACCTTAAAAATTTCGACAGAAACTTGATTTTTATTTCTAGTGTTTCGGAGTTGTTTCGGTTTCGTAATTCTACAAATATCGTCTAATTCTCTAGCATGGCTCTGATACCACTCCAGGGTTCCGTATGAAGGCCGCTGGTTTTCAGAAGGTATCGACCATGCCGTTTTCAAAAATTTGGCGCGCTAAAGAACCCTAACCTTGAATCTTAACTAGAGAATTAGACGAAACTAGAATGTAAATATCTTTACATCTAAGTGAACAAGGAATACAATATTTGTAGACCGGTCCTTCACTTCATAAGCTCCGTGTAGTAGTCACTTCGCTCCAAGTAGTGAACTCCCGAACTCTAGAAAGGCTCCACAAGATGAAAGGAACAAGCTTGCTTGAAGTTTTCGAGGCCGAAAATGATCTACATCGAGAAGACACCAACTCAAGCTACCTCTTCGCTAATATGGAATTAGTGAAGCAAACACCCTAAACTAAATGGCTAATCTAGTAGAGGATGATGAAGTAGGAATTTTGCTCACTTTAGAAATATTTTTCTCACTCATTTTCTTCACCTCCCAAAAAGCTAGAGAGCTTGAGGAAGGAGATGAAGAAAAGCAACCATGGAAAAAATCAAGTGTTGAATGGGAACCATGGGTGAGTTAATATCATATACTAACTCATGTAGAGACTAAACCATGGCTAATCTTAATGGTTCGGTTAATAAATATCTCAAATAAAACAAAATTAGTAGACTTGGTCAATGGTTCCACAAGCTTCCACAAGCTTCAACCATGTGACAAATTTCCAACTAATTTGATTTACTTTAAATAAATGAAACCTTACATTATTATAAGCATGGTGTGAGTCTCATACACCCATGTCTCATGTATCATCTAGTATGACACAAAAGATGTACATTAATATATATCACATATATACTAAGTGTACACAAATGAGAAAAAGAAATCGTAAGTGAGCTAATATTAGTTAATGTAAGATAATGTATCAAATATATAATTATACATTAATTTATTAAATCAACACTTGATTTAATAATCCGGCTATATTACATACATCTGACTAATATTTAATGTATCAACTTCTCGAATCAACACTTGATTCGACAGCCCGGCTATATCACATATAACCGTCCGATATCATATATCGCGAGAATAGAATACGGTATTAAATACTCGTATTAATCTCGGTACCGCACATATCGCATATGTGCTCCTACTTCATTTCGCTTGAGCCAGGAAACCCTTGTGTAGGACTCTAAAGACTCGTCAATACGCCGGCAGTAGGTGGTGATCATATCAGTCACCCACAAGCCGCAAGTGGTCTGCTAAACGTAGCCGGCATGGTTGATGCCTTGTGAGACCTCATTAGTGTGCCTAGGAACCCTACAGTCTCGACTCGTGAGGTAAAGCCTTAGGCAGCAGGGATTAAAAAACTTGTTTCCTAAGCACTGGGATCCTGTAAGTCGGCCCAAAACAGCCTCTTGCATACAATCCACGGGTCTCACTCTCCGAAGTCGAATCTCGACAAAGAGGGAAACAACCGCTTACGGGTCCTCTCGACTCGTAAGAGGGAAAAATTCTCTTATAAGATCCTTACGACTTATGAAAGAAAACACACTTAGGAGTCCTCACGACCCCTAAGGAGAAAATACACCTACGAGATCCTCTCGATCCGTAGGGAGAAAAGTCTTTGTGAGACCCTCATGGCTCATAAAGTTGAAAAGTCTTAGGCTACAAGGACCCTAAACTTGTCTCCTAAGCCCTCAATTCGGTGACCATGCATAACTTTGCACTACTTCACCCACGTACATACTTACATGGACAAAGTAGTGGGGGGCATTTGTTCCCGCGCAAAAGAGCCCAAGGTATCAAATGGCAGCGATACGCTTAAGAAAACGCGAACCAGTATCTTCCGGGCTGTTTTTTGACAAACTCCCGAATGAGAAACAGATAAATTCTGATGGCATCGAAAGCGTCTCGAAAAACCCTTCGATTTGATATATTATGGGCTTCATAATTCATCCGGGATCAAAAGTTATGAGCGAATATGCTATGCACTGTTCCCTGATTAAAAATCAGGAATTACCTCAATGAGGTATCACGTGCTCACACGTGACCAATGGTCACGTGTTGACACGTGACAATCGAAACAGAAATAAAAAATAAATGGCTGAAGAAAATACCTCAATGAGGTATCACGTGCTCACACGTGACCAATGGTCACGTGTTGACACGTGATGGTTAAAACAACAACATAAGCAAGCGGCTGTTAAAGGAACCAATTTTGGGGTCACGTGCTCACACGTGACCAAGGGTCACGTGCCAGCACGTGACAGGCTTTGAAAGCCTTACAGTTTAATAGAATTAAAATTCTAAATTTCTCTAAAATCTTTCGAAATAGAATTAAAATTCTAAAAGCTTCTAAATCTTTCCAAATGGAAAAGGATTATGGGGATCGTTGGATTAAAGATCCAAGGGTGATTAAAAATCACCAATTTATGGAAAAATCTTGGACAAGGAAAGATTTCCCCTAAATCTCACCGAAAATAACAAACAGAATATCTTTGGATTTAAAATCCAACGGTGAATAAAATTCACTGAATGATCTAAAGGATTATATTAATGATGAAAACAAATCAAATCTTTCAATGAAAGATTTGCTAAACAAATTGATTCTTTTCTTTCTCCTATAAATAGGAGCCAAGAAGAGAAGGAGAGGGACCTTTTTTTGGGAGAGAAAAAACAGAGAGAGGAGAATTTAATTCTCAAGAGGGAAGAAAAGAAAGGAGAATTTAATTCTCAACAAAGAAAACCCTATATGAGAAAAGAAAGGAAATCAAAATTTCAAACAGAGAATTTAATTCTCAAAATCCAAGAGTTTAACTCTTATACAAAAAAGAACTTAGTTCTTCTTCTGGTTGAAGATCTGCACAGAGCACGTCTCCCCATAAGTTGAGAATTTAATTCTCATCGGGTCGAGATCCTGCCATGCAGATCCTAAACTTAGAAGGGGAATTGAGTTTTGAGAATTTAATTCTCCTAAAACAAAACTAGGGTTTAACCCTAATCAAGAATTTAATTCCTTTAAAAAGAAATCAGGGTTTTATCCTAAATAAGAATTTAATTCCTCCAAAATCATAATTAGGGTTTAACCCTACAGAGAATTCAATTCTTAAAAGATCTCTGTTCATGAAAAGAACTAGGGCACGTGACCCCACGTGACCCTTGAAAAGATCCCTGAAGAAAAGAAGTTTTGAGGCAATGCCTCACGTGCTCCCACGTGACTCCCAAAACGTAGAAAGAAAAAGCAAAGGAAATGAAAGCTTTGGGCGCTCTCACGTGTTATCACGTGACCCCTCAGCAAATGCTTTAACAATTGGCGCACAGATCCCCATCACGTGCCAACACGTGATGCTCTAAAATAAAAATAAAAGTGTTTAACACTTATTCGCAGATTTGAGGATAAAACAAAAGGAGATCTGGCTCCACATTTAGGGCGCCCTCACGTGTCCCCACGTGACCCCTAACAAATCCCTTTAATATCTAATGGATGGATGCCTATCACGTGCCCACACGTGATGGCCAGGAAATGAAAAGTGTTTAACACTTAACTGCAGAACGAAGATAAGGGATCTGGTCCCCCCTTGGGCGCTCTCACGTGTCCACACGTGACCCCTCTGTCTTTACTGTTTAACACTAATTCGGGGATTATATTTTCAGTGTTTAACACTGATTGTTTCTAGTGTTCAACACTAAATTGAAGATTATATTTCCAGTGTTTAACACTGATTGTCTTTTAGTGTTTAACACTAATTTGAGAGTTCTATCTCCAGTGTTTAACACTGTTGTTCTCTAGTGTTTAACACTACTTTTAGCCAAATTGGCTAATTTTCCAGAGGCAAAAATCCCTCCTCCAAATGAATCTCAAGATTGAGGAAATCAAAGACAAAATGTGATCAGAGCCTCCAAACCTCTGTTTAACACTGCTGAATGACGAGGGGCTGAACCCAGACAAATGTCTAATGGCCCAAAGGGCCAATATTTCAAACATAATTGGACTTAGCCCAAACAGGCCATAAGTCCTCAAATCATCTTGAACTGAGCACATCTGCTCTTTCAACCAACTCATTAGTTCAAGGGTACATCTCTGAACTCCTCTGATATATGTCGTCGTAATCCTTCAACGTCTTCAGAGAGGTGTTGGGTCTCGACAACCATACATTTTATGGACCACTATGTCCTCAAACTGGTATTGGACCACTATGTCCCTAAACCGGCACTGGACCACTATGTCCCTAAACTAGAACAATAGAGCCCAAATGCTCTTTTGTCGGATCCAAACGATCCTGTTAAGCTGATCATAGTCTCAAATTAGACTAACGTATCCTTAACAAACGTTTAAGTTGATATTAGCCTCAAATATGGCTAACGTGTCCTTAAACCAGTATTCGTCCCCAAAATGGGAATGTTGGACCACCATGTCCCTAAACTGGCGATGGACCACTACGTCCCTAAACTGGAACAATAGAGCCCCCAAATGCTCTTTTTTCGGATCTAAACGATCCAGTTTAAGTCGATCTTAGCCTCAAATATGGCTAACGTATCCTTAAACCTTCAGACAAACTGTAGTCCCAAATTGGACTATGAATCTCCCAATCAACATTGGTTCAAGGGTACATCTCCGAACTCCTCTGACATCTGTCGTTGTAATCCTTCAACGTCGTCAGAGAGGTGACGGGTCCCGACGGCCATACATTCAATGGACCACTATGTCCCTAAACTGGAACAATAGAGCCCAAATGCTCTTTTTTCGGATCTAAACGATCCTGTTAAGTTGATCTTAGTCTCAAATTAGACTAACGTATCCTTAACAAACGTTTGAGTTGATCTTAGTCTCAAATATGGCTAACGTATTCTCAAACCAAAACCCCAAACCCAAATCTAAGAAAATACGGATTTGGACTAACCCACGTCCTACGGGTGACGACATAAATTAGTCTCCGTATACAATCCACGGGCAACCACAAACAAAACAAACACCCACGATACGAAGTGACCATCTGGAAAAGGAGAAAGTGGTTACCGCGACGCGGTAGCGTAATTAACTGCAGGGGCTTGCGCCTGTAGGGAAGAGCGTCCCCACAATCAAAAACCCCTCAACGAGGGGGAATCTGACGAAGTCTGCTATATCGGCCGCATCCGTTTAAACCTTCGATACATGGTGTCATAAATCAACTTGGCATCTTCGGAGAGGTGGACGGATAGCACCAATTAGCATCTGCCCCGAATCTCAGGCAAGACGTCCATGTCTTGGCCGCCATTCGGAGGGGAACAGATTCTGGCACGCCCGGTGGGACCTTTTCCTCTTTCCACTCCACACTTCGTGTATCGTCTTCGCGAACGAATCGCGGTTTGTTAATGGTTGCCTTTGGGTTTCAAGTTACTAAAATTTGGTCTTTTGCCTGGCGCAAAAATCAAGCATCAATGGCCTCTAACTGCTCGAAGTTCCAATGCAACCGACGCTCCACCTCACCTGGAGGTGTAGCATATGGGCCTCAAACGGCCTCCATCCTGGCCATGCCGGTAGAACAGGTGACCCAGGCCACCACTGGCCTGTTTTTCGGGACCATGATCCCGCTGGCAAGCTTCACCATGCCAATGCCCGCACCAGGAGCGAACAAGAAGTCGGTTTTCGATCGGCTCACTACTATAACGGCCCCTGCCAACGGGTCGTCCAATATCAAATCAACAGCCTCTGTCTTTGCCAGGCTGGATCAGAACTCTGATGAGCCCGCCAGGAAGCCCATGAACTCTAAAATGGCTGTCCCGAGGAAGGCAACAACCGCTGCTCCAGAAGTCGTCAAGGCGTCTTCTCCTGTCAAAGAGTCAGTCTTTTCAAGACTGTCTATTCCGGCTCCTGCCCCTGCTCGAGGATCTGTCTTTGACAGATTGAATATCGACACTCAAAAGACAACATCAGTCTTTAAGAGGCTGACACCGGCAGCACCTCATTCAGACAGGGGGCAAAAAGAAACTGTCTCTATCGCTGAGCCAGTCCCAACGGCTCGTCATGCTCGACGTCGCCATTGGCGACGAGTAAGGAAGGCCGGGGGCAACTCCCCTTCAGGGCTAACTCCACCTGCTCCAGTGGTGGAAGTTAATGCTGCTGTTCCAACTGGGAACAGCTTTGAACCACTAAGGAGAGTGCGCAAGAACTCTCCGACCGCCACACTAAAAAGATCTCCTCCACCTGCGGAGAGAGTTACGGAAATTAAGCTGGAGCAGCCCCCTCAACGGCTGTCCTCTAAAATTTACAAGGTCTGGCGTCAAGTCCAGGACTCCATAGTAGATCAAGACTATCTTCGCCAACAGAAAAAGATGAAGGTTCGGCAGGAGAAGGACTACTCTGTCAAGCCAAAAAAAGCAACAGCTGGCTGGGTGCCCACTGCAACGGCTCCCTCAACGTCAATCACTCAAAAGAAAAGGAGGCCGCAAAAAGCCCCTGTGAATATGGCGAACCGTAAAAGCGCTGAGCACAAACACCTCAAGTCTGGGGGCATAGTGGTGCATACTGTTTATATGGCATCCGGGAAAGAGGACAACCGCGCTGCGACGGGTCACCGACCACTCACCCGATCCGTGACGAAAGCCCAAGAACAGCAGCAGAAGCTTCAGGAAATGATGACTGCAATGGCCGCACTTACCGGGCCAAAAGAAAGCTCGGAGGCATCATCAGAACAGCGGCACGAACAAGAAACTGACGCTGACTACCTACGTAGAGTCCTCGAAAAGAAGGACAAAGAAGCCGCAGAGCAAGCGGCTAACATAAAACAAATGGCGCTCCTCTTCCAAGACATGATAGGGATGATGTTACAGCCGGACCCTCCAGCTGATGACCCTCCAATCATTGTTGAAAACGATAAAGGGGAGACATCTAATCCTCCTCCGGCTCTTTCAGCAGCCAAGGAAGAAACCATTTCCAAGGCCGCACTGGATGACTATATAGCTCAGCAAATACGAGCTCATCAGGCGAATGAGGCGGCTGGGCAAATTGCTAGAACCGGACGATCTTATCCGAGCTGGTATGACCAAATCAGTTACCCGCCGGGATATGCGATCCCTAAGTTTCACGTATATAAAGGGACAGGGAATCCCCATCAGCATGTTGCTCAATTCAGGGCCTTATGCGGCAACACGGGAGGAGACGACAAACTGTTGCTTCGCCAATTCGTCGGCAGCTTAACAGAAATAGCGTTTGAATGGTATTCGGAGCTACCTAACGACTCTGTTAAAACATTTGCGGAGATGGAGCTACTGTTTACACAAAGATTCGTGAGTGCTAGTGGACGCACCCCGATAACAGCGCTGATTAACGCCAAGATAAGGCCCGGCGAAACGTGGGTCCAATACGCAACACGATGGCGGAACCTATGGTCGAAATGCCAACAACGCATAGAAGAAGCACCTGCTGTAGGCATGTTCGTGGGCACTCTTGATCCGCAAGCGACCATCTCACAATTCATGATGTTCTTCAGGCCGACCACCTTCCAGGCCTTGATCGACAAATTAGCCCAAATGGACCAGATAGGTCATGGACCGTTTCCTCCAAAACCGGACTCTTGAAATGAAAAGGGGAAAGGTAAAGCGATCGTCGTCGCCAATACTCAACAACAGCCGAGCCAGTTAAAGCCGGTTGTTCGCCAAAACAATGTGAGACCATGCCCATCCCTCGAGGAGAGACTGGGACGTCCTTAGTCGTTTCCTCAGAATAAAACAAGGAAACTGTTCGAACTGGCAGTGCGCAATAGACTCATCAATCTGCCGAGTCTAAAACGTCCGTTGCAACCAGGCGATGTCAACAATCCCAATTATTGCCCTTACCACCAAACGGTAAGTCACCCGATCGAGGATTGTTTCGTCTTTAAGGGGTGGATCGAGGATCAGTACCTACAAGGCAAGTTCGCGCTGTCTGAAAAGTGGAAAGTAAACCCACCACAGCCGTACACTCTAAAGAAGACAGATGCACCGGGGGCAACTTGTCACGTGATCTCCCACTCATTTACCGACGATGAAAAAACTCCTTGCACAGAGAAACCGGGGGCAGAGCCTGAGCCGGAATTCGTGTGGCCGTCAGACGAAATGATCGACGCTTTTCTGGATGAGATTCGTCTAAAAAGTAAAGCTGATCGGGAGCGCGAGATGGCCATATTTGAAAAGGCCAAACGCCGGCGACTGGACAAAAGGATCGAAACACTCCCACCATATCAAAGTACATCCGCCGCAAATGAAAGCGGGATCAAGACAAGGAAACGATTCGCCAAAGCCATATCAATGGGGATGAGGCCGCCCTCTTTCAGAGAAAATTCTCCTGGTGGTATACATCTTGATGAAGCGGACGTGCATCCTAACTTCTGCTTATATCATCAGAAGATCACACATCCTACTGAATACTCCGACTCCTTTAAGTGTTGGTGGCAAGGGTATGTCGCTCACAGGCAATACTTCAACAGGACAAAGCGTGAAGCTCGTAGACAGCGGAAAAATACGACAGATGAGCATAAAAGAATTGCTGGCAATTGTCATAGGGTTGATCCCGAGGGACTGCGAGTTCTCACATTCGGGAGCAATTCCGACGAAAAAGTAGCCCTTAGCCCTCTTTTCAAGGAGTCCATCTCTAAAACGAAAGAGTTGAGGAGTTGCGAGAACATTCAGCCGTGCAATCGCGCACTATCCGGAAAGAATCTCGGACCCGCAAATAAGGGATCGAACAAAAAGGATAAAGGGAAGGAAAAAACGGCCTTCGTCGCCAACGCTCAACAACAATCGAGTGGCCCTAGACCGGTTGTTCGTCAAAGCAACAAGCGGCAACCCCTCTATGAAAAGTTGAAACGTCCTTACTCATTTCCCCGGGATGAAACAAGGAGGCTCTTCGAACTAGCAGTGCGCGACGGGCTTATCACTCTACCGGAGCCGAAATGCCAGCTACAACTGAATGAGGTCAACAATCCTAATTACTGCCCTTACCACCAAGTATTGGGCCATCCGATCGAAAATTGCTACGTCTTCAAAAACTGGGTTGAAGACCAATACCAACAGGGCAAGTTCGCGCTGCCCGAAAACTGGAAGGTGAGACCGCCACAACCACACGCTCCGAGAAAGATGGATATACTGGGGGCATCATGCTCATTCATAAGGAAAGCCCCATAGACCGAAAAGTCAGTAAACTAGAGATTCGCCTCAAATACGGCGACGGCGGACCACTACGTCCTAAAACTGGATGATAGACCGAAACGTCGTTAAACTAACAATGGACCACTATGTCCTAAAACTAGATATAGACTGAAACGTCGTTAAACTAACAACGGACCGCAATGTCCTAATACTTGCAAATGACCGAAACGTCGTTAAACTACTACCAACCCGCAGCATCCTCAGGCTGACGTGGTAAAAAAAAAGAAAAAAAGAAAAAAGAAGAGAAAAAAAAATTTTAAAAAAATAAAAAACAAAAAAAAACGGTATGTCCATAAGCAAAAAAGGGCACGAATGAAAACCCGAAAGGGCTCCGTGAGTAAAAACAGTAGCGCTACCGGCGAGTCTTGTGAAAACCTGAAAGGGCGCAACCTCGTTAGAAAAAAGAATAAAAAGAATAAGAAAAAGAAAAAGAAAAAAAGGTATGTCCATAAGCAAAACGGGCACGGATGAAAACCCGAAAGGGTTCCGTGAGTAAAAACAGCAGGGCTACAGGCGAGTGTCTATGAAAACCCGAAAGGGCGCAACCTCGTTAAAGAACACTTACAGGGTCCTCTCGATTTTGTAAGGAGAAACCACCTGCATGAGATCCTTACGACTCACAAGGGAGCAACACACTTAGGAATCCTCATGATTCCTAAGGAGAAAATACACTTGCGAGATCCTCACGACTCGTAAGGAGACTCTCTTATGGGACCCTCACGGCTCATAAGATTTGAAAGTCCTAAGTTACAGAGACCTAAACCTGTTCTTAAGCAACCCCACAACCTTCGATACTGCTCTACAAGCGGCTCAATACTGGCCCTTGTATACAATCCACGGGCGCGAATAAACATTTCCCTAACCAAGTCCCATCCGTGACTGGGGACATGTCCACACGGTGAACAACCCTTGTGAGTCCTCTCGACTCATAAGGAGATAACACTCTTGTAAGATCCTTACGACTTATAAGAGAACATACACTTAGGAGTCCTCACAATTCCTAAGGAGAAAACGTACCTACGAGATCCTCACGACTCGTAGGGAGAAACACCTTTATGAAACCCTTACGGCTCATGAAGTCAAAAGCCTTAGTCGACGGGATCCTAACCCTGTTTACTAAGCCACCGACATCGACAGAGGCAAATGATGATTCGCTCCGGGCAATATCCCAGTGATAGCGATGCTGATGCCTAAAACGGTATCAAATTCCAAGTCCTTTTACGGCAAATGATGATTCGCTCCTGGCAATATTCAAGTCGTAGCGATGCTGATGCTGAGATTGGCATCAGATTCCAAGTTCCACACTCGCGATAAAAAAATCAGCGAGCCAAAAATGCATATGAGATAGCCGAAATGATGGGGCAACTTGCAACGAAATCAGCAAGTAAAAATGTATGCATACAAAAACAGCCGAAATGATTGGGCAACTCGCAATAAAAAGCAGCGAGTAAAATAAAAAAACAGTCGAAATGATTGGGCAACTCGCAATAAAAAAGCAGCGAGTAAAAATAAAATAAATAGCCGAAATAATTGTGCACCGCGAAAAATAGCCGAAATGATTGGGCAATCGCGATTTTCGCGATATAAAAAGCTGAAATGATAGAGCGTCGCGGAAAGAATAAAAAAAATGAATGATGAATGAATGAAATTTTTGCCCTGCAAGTGAGGTCACATTGACCCCTGTATACAATCCATGGGCACAAATAAAGAGGGAACTATATTTTCCCAACAGGCTCCATCAGAAAGTGAAGCCAAATCTCGACGGTTCATAGATAACCTAGAGACAACCTTGATATTTGTCGCAATATTGCAGACACAATGTCAACAAATGAAGCAAAGGAAGATCCCTAGTCTCAGGGTCTCGACGTCAACATCGACAACTTAGAGATCACCAACGGCGTTTCTCCTCACTCCAACCAGATGCAGACATGACGTCAACAATCGACCTCAAAGTCGCAACGAAACAGAACCATGGCAGAGTCCCTAGTTCCAAATCTCAATGGCCACATCCGCAGCCTGGAGACCAACAACGGTGGGCTTCCTCATTCCAGCATGACACAGATGTTACACCATCAAACGGAGCCATGGCAAAATCCCAGTTCCATCTCAGCATTCGTCTCGTTACACCAGACGCAATGTCAACAACGGCGTTCCTTCGCAGTCCAGCAGGATGTAGATGCAACGTCAACGAAAGACTCCATGGTCGAAACAAAGCGGAGTAACGGCAAAATCACAGCTTCACCTCAGCATTCATCTCGATACAGTAGACGAGATGTCAACAACGGCGTTCCTTCGCAGTCCAGCAGGATATAGATGCAACGTCAACAAAAGACCCCATGGTCGAAACAAAGCGGAGTGATGGCAAAATCCCAGCTTCACCTCAACATTCGTCTTGATACAGTAGACGCAATGTCAACAACAGTGTCCTTCCTCCAGCAGGATTCGGACGCGCCAAAGCAAATGAAGCGAAAGCCAAATTCCTAGCTTCAGGGTCTTGACGGCAAGTCATATAAAGCCTGAAAGACACTCGGAGATCATCTCGCACCAGCACGGAGTGGTCACCACCTCGACGTTCGTCTCAATACAACAGACGAGATATCACGACAGCATTCCTCCTCCAACAGGATTCGGACGTGACAAAGCAAACGAAGGAAAGGCCAAACTCCTAGCTTCAAGGTCTTAACGGCAAGTCATATAAAGCCTGAAAGACAACCGGAGATCATCTCACACCAGTGCGGAATGGTCACCACCTCGACGTTCGTCTCGACACAGCAGACGCAACATCATCAAACAGCGGAGCCACGGTAAAGTCCCTAGTTCCAAACTTCTATGGTTCACCAACAACCTAGAGACAACCACGACGTTCGTCTCGATACAGCAGACATGATGTCACCCCAGCGTTCTTCCTCCAACAGGATTCGGACGCGACAAAGTAAATGAAGCAAAAGGCTAAATTCCTAGCTTCAGGGTCTTGACGGCAAGTCATATAAAGCCTGAAAGACAATCGGAGATCATCTCGCACCAGTGCGGAGTGGTCACCACCTCGACGATCATCTCGATACAGCAGATGAAATGTCACCCCAGCGTTCTTCCCCCAGCAGGATTCGGACGCGCCAAAGCAAATGAAGCGAAGGCCAAATTCCTAGCTTCAGGGTCTTGACGGCAAGTCATATAAAGCCTGAAAGACAATCAGAGATCATCTCGCACCAGTGCAGAGTGGTCACCACCTCGACGATCATCTCGATACAGCAGATGAAATGTCACCCCAGCGTTCTTCCTTCAGCAGGGTTCAGACGCGACACTCAAACAAACGGAGCCATGGCAAAATCCCTAGTTCCAAACCTCGGCGGTTCACATGCAACCTAGAGACAACCGCGACATTCGTGTCGATACAGCAGACGCGATGCCAGCAAACGAAACAAAGGCCAAATTCCTAACTTCAGGGTCTTAACGACAAGTCATATAAAGCCTGAAAGACTATCGAAGATCATCCCACACCAGCGCGGAGTGGTTATGACTCATCGGGGCTCTCCAAAATAAGCCTAACCTCAAGTAAAAAGCGGCATGGCAAATTCCTAACGCTTGCTCTTCCGACGGTCAAACTGCCAAGGAGGATTGCTTGAAGACGTCTTGTCCAGCCCCCGAAGGGATCAGAGACACGGCAGTCGCAGGGCTACTCGAACAGCACGATTGCCTATCGAGGAATATATCAGCTGATGCGACGGTACGACGGCCAAAACCCTAAGTACCACAGACCCTAACGGACTTCTGTCGTAAAGAGCAGAGGTTAACTGTGACGTTAGGATATTCTTGCGAGAAATGCTCGATTTGTCTCGACTCGTGAGGAAGGTGATGTCTTTGCGAGAACTGCTCGATTCGTCTCTGTTAGTTGTATGTATGCCCTAGAGGCCATTACTATACATAGGATGTATATTGTAGTGGATGCTTGGACATATATAGGGAGGACTTTCTTGCTCGACATGATAGTATGCTATCTGGTTGCTCTTTACCTTAACGTGTACACTGATTGTCTCTCTGTTACATGTTGGTAAAGCCCTTAGGATGTGTACTTGACTACCTGGACTATGATGCGGATCATACTAGTGGGGACATGGTAGTCCATAAGTACATCCTTCAAAGTCCCTAGTCGTGGGTGTATCGAGACGGGGCATCGATATACCAGAGTAGACTAGCGTGTACCTTCTCGACCCATACAGATGGGCGATGGATGATCCCATATCCATTGGTGTTTGACATCAGAGATCATATACGGGTGCTCAGTAGAGAATGGGTACACTGGACGGACTCGCCGAGAACTCCCAGATGGTATTATACCTTACGTCAGATGGCAGTTCTCTGGTGACACTGGTACAGAGTAGTCTGTTGACCCGAGATCGTCATAGAGTCTTGTGTGATTCCCACTGTGCTTTGATTTCCACCTTACCATGTCCAAGAGGGCGTGCAAAACGGTGGTTTTTGGGTACAGTCCCGAATCACATGGAGGCAATGAGCGATAGGAGGGGATTCGTCTCTCCCGGTATAAGGAGTTGATGTTGCGCTGTGTTCGATTGGCTATAACCGAAAATCCCTGGCCAGGGTTGCTGAGATTTACTGGTAAGTGTTACCAGTAGTTTCTCGAACTGTTATAGACCTCATATCGACACGACTTATCGAGCTATTGGGGTCTGACGTTTACCACCCCTAGGCGAGATATGCGACATATCAGACGATCAGACCGGACTGTACGGTAAGTGTTACTGGTTGGATTCACAGGAGTATGAGTAGGCTTGCTCGTCGATCTTCTGATCGCTCAATACCCGGGTGGCCGTTACGTTTAGCAGACCGCTTGCGGCTTGTGGGTGTTTGATATGATCATCACCTGCTGCCGGCGTATTGACGAGTCTTTAGAGTCCTACACAGAGGTTTCCTGGCTCAAGCGAAACGAAATAGGAGCGCATATGAGATATGTGCGGGACCGAGAATAATACCAGTATGTGATACTATATTCGATTCTCGCGATTTGTGACATTGATCGGTTATATGCGATATAGCCGGGTTATCGGATCAAGTGTTGATTCAATAAGTTGTTACTATTGATATTAGTCGGTTATATGCGATATGACCGGATCGTTAAATCAAGTATTGATTTAATGATTTAATGTATAATTATATATTAGATATATTACTTTACATTGACTAATATTGTTCACTTTAAATGGATTTTCTTACTTGAAGTGCACATTGTATATGTGATATATTTTTGTACACTTATTTGTATCATGTTTGATGATACATGAAAACTTGGGTTTGTGTAAGAATTAAACCATGGTTATGTTAATGGTTAGGGTTTTGATTTTCTTATCTATTTATTTTTATTTATTCATTTATTTTGGAAAGAAATGAAATGGTTGCTTCTTTTGTCTTTTGTTGAAACTTCATGAAGCTTTGACCATTTTGTTTCTTAGCCTTAACCTAACCATTAAACATAACCCTAGTTTATTCTCTACACTTAACCATGGTTCCTATATGATAAGAATGAATGGGATTTTCTTTTTAACTTAATCCTTTTTATTCTTTCATCTTCATCATCTTCATCAAGCTTCAAAAAGCTTGCTAGCTTCAATGGTGAATTGAGAAAAAGAGTGAGAAATCCAATTCTAAAGTGAACCCACTTCCTATTTCTTCATCCTCTACCACTTGCCAAGTAGTATGGGGTGTTTTCTTCATAAGTTTCATGACTTGATGAAGTTGGAGCTTGATCTTGAGTTGCCTCGACGTAGATCATCTTCGGCATCGAAGTCGACGACCTAGCCCGATCATTTCTTCGATGAAACCACCGCGAGAGTCCGGGATCCGATGGGTACAGCGGAGGGACGTCATCACGGAGCTAAGGAAGTGGAGGACCGGATCTACAAAGGTTGTAGTCACTTCCCTTTTAGCAGTAAAGTTGTTTACTACTTGTAGTTTCGCCTAATATCTAGTTAACGATCCGTATTAGGGTTTGTAGGCACCGGAAAATTTTGAATTTGGCATGGTTGATGCCTTGTGAGACCTCATTAGTGTGCCTAGGAACCTTACAGTGGTATCAGAGCCTAGCTAGAGCTTTAAGCGAAGTGTAGACAAAGCTAGAAGTCCGATCGAACCCGATATTCCCCAATTTTACCCTTCTCTGTAAAATTTTTAAAAACTGGGATTTTTGTAAATTAAAAATATCCAAAAAATACAGCAGGGTTTTCTAGAAGTTACTGTGGAACACGTGCGCGCAACTCGACTAAAGCGCGGCGGAACCGCGGCACGAGCATGGCTCGTGCGGCGATTCCGCAGCCATTATGTCACATCGTTTTGTGAATTTTGCACAGTAATTCATATATTTTAGTGCTGTATTTTCTGGGAATTTTTAAAACATACTCCACAGTTGAGTTTTCTGGGGTTGTTTTGGGGATTCGATTATTCGATCGGTTTATTTAATTTCGTCTATATGTTTTTCCGGATAATTTTAGAATATGTTAAAAAGTTCGACCGGATAAAAATACCCAATTTTTCCCCTGCCGGGAAATTTCCAAGTGTTGGATCTTTCCGTGGTTTAATAACGTTCTAAGTAGTGCAAGTAACGCGATGGACGCTCTAAAAGACAACAAACCTTAACTCGATTATGTGACCGTCTTGAACTGCCGTTTGAACCTTCGGGTTTGGGGCAGTACGGCGTGCCACATGTGAGGCGTTGGCTTGACCCTTCTACGGCTGGACCGTTGGTACTGTGGCACGAAGTGAATGTTCTTAAACTTATTTCATGTATTGAGCTGTTTCGGGAAAACTTGGGTGTTTGACTGTTCGATCGGAAAGTTTAACATTTTCTGTTTATCTGGAATGTGATACAATATTTGGAATCCACAAGTAGTTATGAGATAACTGAATGAATGTTATAAATCTAGCGGTTTAGTCTCACTTGATCGGTTGCCACGGAATTTTGATGTAATCAAAAGTCCGTCGCAATCACGTAGCGTACGCGGATACTCGCCGGGTAAACTTAATAGACAGCTACACCCCATAGCCCCAACCAAGTGACTGTAGGAGAACCCCGTCGTCGAAAGCATCTGTTCGGGTGCTCGCGGCAGCGGTGTTCTGCCTTGGTGCACTTCGTCGACGGCATCGGGGGTGCGGCCGCCTAATAAAGTTTGCGACGAGCATTCGATCAAAATGTCGGGAATCTTGTTGAATTGCCCAACTTGATATTGAAAAGTGTTTTCGATAATGAGACTAAAATGCGGGGTTTATAATTGTTAGGCATGCGATGTCTAAGGAATTCATTTGGTTAGGCATGTGATGTCTAAAGGTTTGCGGATTCCAACTGTTGTAGTTTTACACTTTCTTTTCTATGACCGTAAGTGTAATATGTGATATCGCCGGTTTCGTTGCTATATGTCAACGACAATTGGGATGCGCATATTTACTTACGTTGATGACATGTGATGTTATGTATTGCTGGATATGTTATATTGGATCGTCGTGTTTGAATAGCCGGGGGGTTTTATGTGAGATGAGTGTTTTTCATTTTCATTCATGTAAAAACTTGTATGTATTATTCTTTTATTGGGGCACTTCCAGATTGCGGAAGATGTCACCTTTTGTATATTATTTACTTTTCCGCACTAGGATAGACCCAAGGAGGAGGGCATAAGTAACCGGGTTCTGGAGTCCAGTGGGAAACCAACTCGAGGAGTCGAGTCCGGGTCTCCTAACTCTAGAATTGGTAGGGTTGCTTGCCGCTCTCGTAGGGGTCTAGGAGTGTGGGTTTGGCTATTCATCGCGACCGTGGAATCCGTGTTTTGTACTGGCTCGTATTGAAAACACAGACGTCCTAGTATATCCAATATTTCATATGTTTCTTCTGCTGCGATATCTGTGATGTGATCATGTGATGTTCTGTGATAAATACTGTATTAGTATATATGATATATTATATAGACGTTACTTATGTTTTACACCCGCGCTAGCCCTGCCCTGCTCTGTCGTTAGTTACCTAACCTAACGGTGCACGAGGGGACATAGAGGCGAATGCGGATGGCATAAGTGTACGTCGTATTTATCTGTGATGTTTAGGTGCTTAAATGATGGGACTTCATTAATATGATTAATGAAATAAAAGAAACCTAAAGATATTGTGGAATCGAATTTCAAAAATAAAACAAGTAGCTACAGTTCTTGCTTTGCACAGCGGTATATATGATATATCCTGCATTTTATTCGATGAGGAAAGGGCCGACGATCCCTTCACCGGGAGTGACCCCTTTAGCAATAACTGGAAGATGCTACACACTCGGTTTGTCTTTTGATAGCTTCTATAGTTTCTGCTTTGCACAGTGATATATATGATATATCCCGCACCTCATTCGACGAGGAAAGGGCCGACGATCCCTTCACCGGGAGTGACCCCTTTAGCAAAACTAGAAAAGCCTCAAAAACACTCCATTTTAAAATCATTTGATTCTACAACGATATCAAGTTCATTACGCAATAGGTTTTCAGAAAAACCTGTCGTAGCCCTCCGTCATTTCAGATAAGTAGTAGTTAGTATTCGTGCTGCGTTTGTTGGCCTTTGTCAAGGCGTAGTGTGCGGTAGCTGACTGATGCTTATCTGCTTATGCATATGATGCAGATTGGGTTAGGGTAGTCGTGCGACCTTGTTGGCCTTTGTCAAGAATCGTGCGGATGGGTTTAATTCAATCAGGAAATGACGGGTTGAACTTGACTACATCCTATGGTTTGTTGGCCTTTGTCAAGGTCATAGGAGGTTAGGGGCAAAAGCATTATCGGGAATTTCAAGTGTTGAAATTTGCAATGAGATTGCATATCTTCTATGAGATAGTTAGATCCCGATACCCGCTGCGAGTAAGAGTTACTCCTGGGAGAGTTTTACACATTACAATTAGCCGATCAAGTAGGTGTCTAGAAAGGTGTCAACGGGGTTACGCCTCTGGGAAAAACGAGGTTTACATTAATTAGGTTCGTGCGAAAGCACGGGGGACCTCCCTCAAAGTACCGACACTGGCCTGGCTGAAAGATTGGTGAACTTGTAGCGTGTAATTAATCCCGGCTAGTCTTTCCTTTTAGGGTTTGAAGGAAGATTTGATAAAAACAGTGGGAGCCATCCTGATTAGATAAAATAATAACCAATTTAATCTTGACAGAGCGCACACAGAGTGTTTTCTTCTCTCTCTCTCCAGGTAGCGACCATATCACGCCTTAATCAAGATAATAATACGGATATATTGACCGAACCCGCTTGTTATACTGAGCTGGGGAACGTTGGTCCCGCTCCAACTTATAATTGTTATAAGGCAGAGCAGGAATTGGGGAATACCAGAATTCCTATGCCACCCAAACGAAGAAAGTGCATATGATGCATCTCCTTCGGGTGTGTTCATTACAAAGAACTGTTTCTCTGTATTCTCTACGTCCTGGGTATCTGATACCGGAACAGGATCCCAGATATGTAATCTGTTACATAGGGCTACAGATAGGTAGAGAACTGAGAACGGGTGATAAGTTTCATGAGACAGAAAACGGGACAAGTTTTGCAGCCAAGTCTGTTGGTCACTGTCACCCTGTATTACCAATACATTGATTCTGAACGAATGTTATTAGATACCGAACCTGATATACAAAATCATATCACTCTCTTTATTAATAAAGAAATGATAAAATTTTGTATTGTTGGATAATGTTTTGAACATTTCCTATATCAAAAGTTGATCGGTTCAGGCACGTTATCTAAAAGCATTGATGTTCTAAATCAAACTACAGTTTTTAGTATACAGAACACACACAAGAGGAAGAGTTCAGAAATGAACGAATCCTTCTTGAGGCATTGTAGACTAGGTCATATCAATGCGACCCGACTAGCTGAAGTTACTTGTAGATGCATATTTAAATCAGTTTGAATTTACATCTTGTGAAACTTGCCAGTCATGTCACAAAGATATAATGACACCAGCTCTGTTTATTGGAAACAGAGAAAGAGTTAGTAAACTCTTGGGATTGATACATGTTGATGTATGTAAGGTCCCCCGTCTACATATGCCAGGACCGGTTCTTTGTACTTCATTACATTCTCTGATGATCTCTCAAGATTCAGTCATATGTTCCTGTTGAAACACAAGTCCGAACCTTTTGAGATATTCACAGAATATAAGTTCGAAGTAGAGAACCAATACAGGTATAAGTATTATGTCCTTTGATGAGATCAAGGAGGAGAATACTTGTGCATAGAATTCCTGGACTATTCAAAAGGAGAATGAGATTCTCTCTCAGCATTACTCCTCCGTATACACCATAGCACGAGGGTATATCGGGATGGAGCAATCACACCCTATATGATAAGGTGTGCTCTATGAAGAGTACTACTGAGTTACCTATTTCCTTTTGGGGGTTATGCACTTGAGAAGCTGCATACCTATTGAATTAGGTTCAAATCAGATCACAGCCTACCACTCCATATAAGATATGGTACGGGAAGAGCCCATGTCTTAAGCTAGTTAAGATTTGGGGTTGTCCGGCCTATGTCTAAAAGCAAAATCCGGACAAGCTCGAGGCAAGGTCAGTTATGTAGAACTGGAAAGGTTCCAGCTATACAAACTACAGCAGATGATTTGGTAGAACCAAAGGATTCAGTAGATTCCAACGAACCTCAGCCACTCCGCCGATCTAGTAGGGTTCCTCACCCACCTGAGAGTTACTTCGGTTTCTCTATGACAGTGGGAGCGAGGATTGCATCATGAGATGATAACTCAACTAGTTTCGAGCTGGCCATCAGGAGTGAGACTCTGTAAGAATGGCTGGATGCTTAGTGATCTGAGATGGAATCCTTATACACCAACAAAGTATGGATTTTAGTTGCTTTATCTAAAGGGTTAAATCCCCGTCAGGAGCAAGTATATCTTGAGAAGATTACTTGGTGTAGATGGAAAAGTTGAGACTTTCAAAGCTAGACATGTTAAAGGTTTTCATCATTGACCAGGCGTGGATAATGATGAAACCTTTTTCAAGGATCTATGTTTAAGTCCATCCAGATCCTACTTGCCACGGCTACATACCATGACTACGATATCTGGCGGTTGGGTGTCATGACTGCTTTTCTGAATGATGTTTTAGAAGAGAGAGTCTATAAGTACACAGTCAGAGGGCTTCGTAAACAGTGGGAGCAGCGGAAACGTATACAAGATGCTTTATTGGATAAAGCAGGCATCGCGGAGTTGGAACATCTGTTTTGATGTAGTAGTCAAATAGTTTGACTTCATCAAAATGGTAGATGAACCTTGTATATACAAAAAGGTAGTAGGGAGTATGGTGACAATCCTCGTAGAGTACGTGGATGACATACTCTTGATAAGAAAGGAGTTTCCTATGCTACGCTCGGTCAATCTCCGCTTATCACAATGATTCTCCATATAGGATCAAACTGATACCTCCTAAATCCTGGGTCTTGGATCTATGAGATAGATCTAAATGGATGTTGGGATTCTCACTAGATGTAATGAGATGGTATCAATCGATCCTGGGGAAAATCAATGGAAAGGGTGATAAGGACGACTGAATGTCAGTCACAGGCATTGTCTTTACCCTTAGTAAAGGGACGGTATGTTGGAAGAGTTCCAAGCTAGATACCGTGGCTTACTAGACGATAAAGGCTGGATACATCGCTACTTAAGATTCTACCAAAGAGGCAGTCTGGGTGTATATTGGTTCATGAGATGAACTTCGTTCCTACCATTGTGAGACAATGGAGTTGTGGCTTATGCCAAGGAACGTCCGTCCCATCAGTGATCCAGACATATTCTGAGGCAGTGTCACCTGATCATGGAGATAGTTGATCTCCAGAATGATCGAGGTTAGGAGAGTAGACTCAGAGGACAACACGGCGGATCCACTCACAAAGGCCTTTTCCCAGAGAGAGACTTTTATGGGATGGTTGAGTATGAGATACTACAACCACTGCTATCAGATGGCCCTAGTGCAAGTGGGAGATTGTTAGTTGTATGTATGCCCTAGAGGCCATTACTATACATAGGATGTATATTATAGTGGATGCTTGGACATATATAGGGAGGACTTTCTTGCTCGACATGATAGTATGCTATCTGGTTGCTCTTTACCTTAACGTGTACACTGATTGTCTCTCTGTTACATGTTGGTAAAGCCCTTAGGATGTGTACTTGACTACCTGGACTATGATGCGGATCATACTAGTGGGGACATGGTAGTCCATAAGTACATCCTTCAAAGTCCCTAGTCGTGGGTGTATCGAAACGGGGCATCGATATACTAGAGTAGACTAGCGTGTACCTTCTCGACCCATACAGATGGGCGATGGATGATCCCATATCCATTGGTGTTTGACATCAGAGATCATATACGGGTGCTCAGTGGAGACTGGGTACACTGGACGGACTCGCCGAGAACTCCCAGATGGTATTATACCTTACGTCAGATGGCAGTTCTCTGGTGACACTGGTACAGAGTAGTCTATTGACCCGAGATCGTCATAGAGTCTTGTGTGATTCCCACTGTGCTTTGATTTCCACCTTACCACATCCAAGAGGGCGTGCAAAATGGTGGTTTTTGGGTACAGTCCCGAATCACATGGAGGCAATGAGCGATAAGAGAGGATTCGTCTCTCCCGGTATAGGGAGTTGATGTTGCGCTGTGTTCGATTGGCTATAACCGGAAATCCCTGGCCAAGGTTGCTGAGATTTACTGGTAAGTGTTACCAGTAGTTTCTCGAAATGTTATAGACCTCATATCGACACGACTTATCGAGCTATTGGGGTCTGACGTTTACCACCCCTAGGCGAGATATGCGACATATCAGACGATCAGACCGGACTGTACGGTAAGTGTTACTGGTTGGATTCACAGGAGTATGAGTAGGCTTGCTCGTCGATCTTCTGATCGCTCAATACCCGGGTGGCCGTTACGTTTAGCAAACCGCTTGCGGCTTGTGGGTGTTTGATATGATCATCACCTGCTGCCGGCGTATTGACGAGTCTTTAGAGTCCTACACAGAGGTTTCCTGACTCAAGCGAAACGAAATAGGAGCGCATATGAGATATGTGCGGGACCGAGAATAATACCAGTATGTGATACTGTATTCGATTCTCGCGATTTGTGACATTGATCGGTTATATGCGATATAGCCGGGTTATCGGATCAAGTGTTGATTCGATAAGTTGTTACTATTGATATTAGTCGGTTATATGCGATATGACCGGATCGTTAAATCATGTATTGATTTAATGATTTAATGTATAATTATATATTAGATATATTACTTTACATTGACTAATATTGTTCACTTTAAATGGATTTTCTCACTTGAAGTGCACATCGTATATGTGATATATTTTTGTACACTTATTTGTATCATATTTGATGATACATGAAAACTTGGGTTTGTGTAAGAATTAAACCATGGTTATGTTAATGGTTAGGGTTTTGATTTTCTTATCTATTTATTTTTATTTATTCATTTATTTTGGAAAGAAATGAAATGGTTGCTTCTTTTGTCTTTTGTTGAAACTTCATGAAGCTTTGACCATTTTGTTTCTTAGCCTTAACCTAACCATTAAACCTAACCCTAGTTTATTCTCTACACTTAACCATAGTTGCTATATGATAAGAATGAATGGGATTTTCTTTTTAACTTAATCCTTTTTATTCTTTCATCTTCATCATCTTCATCAAGCTTCAAAAAGCTTGCTAGCATCAATGGTGAATTGAGAAAAAGAGTAAGAAACCCAATTCTAAAATGAACCCACTTTCTATTTCTTCATCTTCTACCACTTGCCAAGTAGTATGGGGTCTTTTCTTCACAAGTTTCATGACTTGGAGAAATTGGAGCTTGATCTTGAGTTGCCTCGTCGTAGATCATCTTCGACATCGAAGTCGACGACCTAGCCCGATCATTTCTTCGATGAAACCACCGCGAGATTCCGGGATCCGATGGGTACAGCGGAGGGACGTCATCACGGAGCTAAGGAAGTGAAGGACCGGATCTACAAAGGTTGTAGTCACTTCCCTTTTAGCAGTAAAGTTGTTTACTACTTGTAGTTTCGCCTAATATCTAGTTAACGATCTGTATTAGGGTTTGTAGGCACCGGAAAATTTTGAATTTGGCATGGTTGATGCCTTGTGAGACCTCATTAGTGTGCCTAGGAACCCTACAGTCTCGACTCGTGAGGTAAAGCCTTAGGCAGCAGGGATTAAAAAACTTGTTTCCTAAGCACTGGGATCCTGTAAGTCGGCCCAAAACAGCCTCTTGCATACAATCCACGGGTCTCACTCTCCGAAGTCGAATCTCGACAAGGAAGGAAACAACCGCTTACGGGTCCTCTCGACTCGTAAGAGGGAAAAATTCTCTTATAAGATCCTTACGACTTATGAGAGAAAACACACTTAGGAGTCCTCACGACCCCTAAGAAGAAAATACACCTACGAGATCCTCTCGATCCGTAGGGAGAAAATTCTTTGTGAGACCCTCACGGCTCATAAAGTTGAAAAGTCTTAGGCTACAAGGACCCTAAACTTGTCTCCTAAGCCCTCAATTCAGTGACCATGCATAACTTTGCACTACTTCACCCACGTACATACTTACGTGGACAAAGTAGTGGGGGGGCATTTGTTCCCGCCAAAAATTTCTGCGCAAAAGAGCCCAAGGTATCAAATGGCAGCGATACGCTTAAGAAAACGCGAACCAGTATCTTCCGGGCTGTTTTTTGACAAACTCCCGAATGAGAAACAGATAAATTCTAATGGCATCGAAAGCGTCTCGAAAAACCCTTCGATTTGATATATTATGGGCTTCATAATTCATCCGGGATCAAAAGTTATGAGCGAATATGCTATGCACTGTTCCCTGATTAAAAATCAGGAATTACCTCAATGAGGTATCACGTGTTGACACGTGACAATCGAAACAGAAATAAAAAACAAATGGCTGAAGAAAATACCTCAATGAGGTATCACGTGCTCACACGTGACCAATGGTCACGTGTTGACACGTGATGGTTAAAATAACAACATAAGCAAGCGGCTGTTAAAGGAACCAATTTGGGGGTCACGTGCTCACACGTGACCAAGGGTCACATGCCAGCACATGACAGGCTTTGAAAGCCTTACAGTTTAATAGAATTAAAATTCTAAATTTCTCTAAAATCTTTCGAAATAGAATTAAAATTCTAAAACCTTCTAAATCTTTCCAAATGGAAAAGGATTATGGGGAACGTTGGATTAAAGATCCAAGGGTGATTAAAAATCACCAATTTATGGAAAAATCTTGGACAAGGAAAGATTTTCCCTAAATCTCACCGAAAATAACAAACAGAATATCTTTGGATTTAAAATCCAACGGTGAATAAAATTCACTGAATGATCTAAAGGATTATATTAATGATGAAAACAATCAAATCTTTCAATGAAACATTTGCTAAACAAATTGATTCTTTTCTTTCTCCTATAAATAGGAGCCAAGAAGAGAAGGAGAGGGACCTTTTTTGGGGAGAGAAAAAACAGAGAGAGGAGAATTTAATTCTCAAGAGGGAAGAAAAGAAAAGAGAATTTAATTCTCAACAAAGAAAACCCAAGGTGAGAAAAGAAAGGAAATCAAAATTTCAAACAGAGAATTTAATTCTCAAAATCCAAGAGTTTAACTCTTATACAAAAAAGAACTTAGTTCTTCTTCTGGTTGAAGATCTGCACAGAGCACGTCTCCCCATAAGTTGAGAATTTAATTCTCATCGGGTCGAGATCCTGCCATGCAGATCCTAAACTTAGAAGGGGAATTGAGTTTTGAGAATTTAATTCTCCTAAAACAAAACTAGGGTATAACCCTAATCAAGAATTTAATTCCTTTAAAAAGAAATCAGGGTTTTATCCTAAATAAGAATTTAATTCTTTCACAATAGGAATTTAATTCCTCCAAAATCATAATTAGGGTTTAACCCTACAGAGAATTCAATTCTTAAAAGATCTCTGTTCATGAAAAGAACTAGGGCCACGTACCCCCATGTAACCCTTGAAAAGATCCCTGAAGAAAAGAAGTTTTGAGGAAATGCCTCACGTGCTCCCACGTGACTCCCAAAACGCAGAAAGAAAAAGCAAAGGAAATGAAAGCTTTGGGCACTCTCACGTGTTATCACGTGACCCCTCAGCAAATGCTTTAACAATTGGCGCACAGATCCCCATCACGTGCCAACACGTGATGCTCTAAAATAAAAATAAAAGTGTTTAACACTTATTCGCAGATTTGAGGATAAAACAAAAGGAGATCTGGCTCTACATTTAGGGCGCCCTCACGTGTCCCCACGTGACCCCTAACAAATCCCTTTAATATCCAATGGATGGATGCCTATCACGTGCCCACACGTGATGGCCAGGAAATGAAAAGTGTTTAACACTTAACTGCAGAACGAAGATAAGGGATCTGGTCCCCCCTTGGGCGCTCTCACGTGTCCACACGTGACCCCTCTGTCTTTAGTGTTTAACACTAATTCAGGGATTATATTTCCAGTGTTTAACACTGATTGTTTCTAGTGTTCAACACTAAATTGAAGATTATATTTCCAGTGTTTAACACTGATTGTCTTTTAGTGTTTAACACTAATTTGAGAGTTCTATCTCCAGTGTTTAACACTGTTGTTCTCTAGTGTTTAACACTACTTTTAGCCAAATTGGCTAATTTTCCAGAGGCAAAAGTCCCTCCTCCAAATGAATCTCAAGATTGAGGAAATCAAAGACAAAATGTGGTCAGAGCCCCCAAACCTCTGTTTAACACTGCTGAATGATGAGGGGCTGAACCCAGACAAATGTCTAATGGCCCAAAGGGCCAATATTTCAAACATAATTGGACTTGGCCCAAACAGGCCATAAGTCCTCAAATCATCTTGAACTGAGCACATCTGCTCTTTCAACCAACTCATTGGTTTAAGGGTACATCTCTGAACTCCTCTGATATATGTCGTCGTAATCCTTCAACGTCTTCAGAGAGGTGATGGGTCCCGACAACCATACATTTTATGGACCACTATGTCCTCAAACTGGTATTGGACCACTATGTCCCTAAACCGGCACTGGACCACTATGTCCCTAAACCAGAACAATAGAACCCAAATGCTCTTTTGTCGGATCCAAACGATCCTGTTAAGCTGATCTTAGTCTCAAATTAGACTAACGGATCCTTAACAAACGTTTAAGTTGATCTTAGCCTCAAATATGGCTAACGTGTCCTTAAACCAGTATTCGTCCCCAAAATGGGAATGTTGGACCACCATGTCCCTAAACTGGCGATGGACCACTACGTCCCTAAACTGGAACAATAGAGCCCCCAAATGCTCTTTTGTCGGATCTAAACGATCCCGTTTAAGTCGATCTTAGCCTCAAATATGGCTAACGTATCCTTAAACCTTCAGACAAACTGTAGTCCCAAATTGGACTATGAATCTCCCAATCAACATTGGTTCAAGGGTACATCTCCGAACTCCTCTGACATCTGTCGTTGTAATCCATCAACGTCGTCAGAGAGGTGACGGGTCCCGACGGCCATACATTCAATGGACCACTATGTCCCTAAACTGGAACAATAGAGCCCAAATGCTCTTTTGTCGGATCTAAACGATCCTGTTAAGTTGATCTTAGTCTCAAATTAGACTAACGTATCCTTAACAAACGTTTGAGTTGATCTTAGTCTCAAATATGGCTAACGTATCCTCAAACCAAAACCCCAAACCCAAATCTAAGAAAATACGGATTTGGACTAATCCACGTCCTACGGGTGACGACATAAATTAGTCTCCGTATACAATCCACGGGCAACCACAAACAAAACAAACACCCACGACACGAAGTGACCATCTGGAGAAGGAGAAAGTGGTTACCGCGACGCGGTAGCGTAATTAACTGCAGGGGCTTGCGCCTGCAGGGAAGAGCGTCCCCACAATCAAAAACCCCTCAACGAGGGGGAATCTGACGAAGTCTGCTATATCGGCCGCATCCGTTTAAACCTTCGATACATGGTGTCATAAATCAACTTGGCATCTTCGGAGAGGTGGACGGATAGCACCAATTAGCATCTGCCCCGAATCTCAGGCAAGACGTCCATGTCTTGGCCGCCATTCGGAGGGGAACAGATTCTGGCACGCCCGGTGGGACCGTTTCCTCTTTCCACTCCACACTTCGTGTATCGTCTTCGCGAACGAATCGTAGTTTGTTAATGGTTGCCTTTGGGTTTCAAGTTACTAAGATTTGGTCTTTTGCCTGGCGCAAAAATCAAGCATCAATGGCCTCTAACTGCTCGAAGTGCCAATGCAACCGACGCTCCACGCTTCACGCAGTTCCTTGATTTGATGTGAGGGAGGGTGAGACGCTGATAAAGAGAGAGAAATTTAGAGAGAGAGGAAGAGAGAATTAGAGAGAGAGAGGGAATTAGAGAGAGAGAGAGAGAATTAGAGAAATTGAGAGAGAGGGGGGAATTAGAGAGAAAGAACATAGGTGAGATGAGAGAGGGGGAATAGAAAGAATGAGAATTAAGTGGTGATTAATAGGATTTTAAAAGGGATTAATGGGGAAAATTAATTGGGATTAAAGAGTCATTAACTTGGTGGTTTAATAGGAATTTATAGAGGAGATTTAGGTTTGGATTTGAAGGGATTTAAAAGAAATGAGGTGGGATAATTGTTATTTTAATGGGCTGGGGAGGGAAAATGGGCTCGGGCCAAGGGATAAGATAGTAGGGAAAAGAAAAGGGCCGGGCTTGGGATTTTAAGTGAATGAGAAAAGGATTAGAGGAGTGGGCCGGCTCTGGGCTTGGGGAAAGTAACGGCTGGGCTAAAAATGAAAAAGAAAGGGGATAATAAAAGAGGAAGGGAATGAGGGTTTGGGTTAGGGAAAATTAAAAGATATGAGATTAGATTAGGATTTGGGTTTTTAGAATAATACAAATAATAATTATAAAATAAATAAATTTTGAGAGTGACAAAAATACGGATATTGGTATTCAAAAGGACTGGGTATTACATCATACCACCCTTACAAAAATTTCGTCCTCGAAATTTAAAAGAAACGACAAGCTATAAAATAGTAAGCGAAAAGTTACCACATCGAACACTAATACATAGTGATTTACTTAAAACGGGTGGATAAAATTTTGAAAGTCTATATATATAAGAACAACATACAAAAGGATAGGTCTAAATACGTATAAGGTAGGAACAACTATAAGGGAAAACTACATGCATACGAGAATATAAATAACAATAACGAATAATAATATTCGAGGCGTGTTCGATAAAATCGAAACCTAAATATGTGCACATATAAGTATATCAAAAGTAGCACAGTAGAAATAGTAATTGTAAGGTATAATCATAATGAAGCAGTGAAGGACTTGACAGTGGTTTAAAACATTTTTAGAATAACGTATCAGTCAAACCATTTTAACATAACTTAGAAAACTATATGGTGAAAATAAGAAACATAGCACCAAAATAATATGTGTAATACATATGGTCGCACTACCGAAAAATGAGGAGAATAGTGGTGTACTTAAAATACATAAAACGGAGTAGTCAATATCACGCACTCTTCGATAAATACAAAATAATGAAACTAAATTTTCGAATAATGATGTCCCTAACTATAGTTAGGGTAACAGGGAAAAGCACAAAAATGTATAGGGCTAGCTAGGGTAGGGATTACAATGGAGTGTGGCTCATTCAAAAGGTTGAAGTGTGACGGCTTTAGACTGAAGGTCGAAGAGGTTGGGGTCGGTTCAGCCCAGTGTGTAAGGGTGAACAGTAATGAACCTCAGGAGGAGAGCGAATGTATGGGAAGGAAACGGTCGACACATCAAGCGAAAAAATCCGAAGGATCAGCTAACTCGGAAATTTTACCATCAATTACCCCTCCCAGAAGGATCTCAAACGAAGCACAGATAAAGGATGGAGGGTGGACCTCTAAAAAGATTGAGTGCGGTACTGGTTAATCTGAGTGAGGGTCGAAACATCACAAGGTATAGGTGTGGACAGTAAGGGGTCTCAGGAGGAAAACTGTAAAGGGAAAAAATCAAAGCATCGAGTGAACCAGTAAACAAAAGATTTACGAACTCAGAAGATTTATTTTATTCAAGAAGAATCGAAACAAAGCACTTTCGAAAAACGAAGGTGGCCCTAAACTATACATAAATTTATTTGGCCAGAGAAGACAACATCTAAAAAAATCCCGTCAGTCGCGGTTGTGGAGATTCAGCAGGTTGCGGTAGGCTCGCGCACTCAGGTAGGGACGTCCATTTCCATAGCGCCTCGCGGGGACCGCCATTGTGAGTTCTTCCACAGCAGGGTCTTGTTCTTCTGGTCCTTCTTCCTCGGCTGGAGCTCCTTCATCAGGACCTGCTTCCATGTGATTCTCTTCTTCTGGATTCTCTTCAATGGGATTTTCCTCCACTGGGTTTTCTTCTATCGGGTCTTCCTCGGGATCTTCCTCTATCGGGTTCTTTTCAGGGTCTCCTTCCTCTTCGTCGGAATCGTCTATCATGTTAAACTCTGGGGCGACTGCTCCTTCGTCTTCGGAATCGCTGTTTCCGAAAATGACCTGGGGATCGTTGATCTCATCATCAGAACTCATCAGCGTGCGGTCTAAGGAAACGCATGACTGTGCATCCTCATCTAGATGCGGCGCTGCTCCAGGGTGGGCCATGGCCTGAAAGGAAAGGGTCATGATTAGACAGTGAAATACATTAAGAGAATAGCTCAGGGTACGAAGTATATGAAAATATACGGTGGCAGGAACTGAAAAATCAGGATAAAAATGCTGTGATAATGAATAGTATAAATAAGGGGAAAGACAAGAGAATGATACATATATTACGATTCAAAGTTTTATTGCATTCAACTAAAAGTTCGACGGATACAAGATTTCAAATGGAAAGAAATATTTATAAGAGGATGACAACATTATTACTGAAATTAGAAAACATGAAAATTCTTCTTTGATTGCTAGACCGCTGCATTCTCGTTACGCGAGTTGAATCCTGTGTTAGGTCCGCTTTATTCTCAAAGTTCGAACTACGCAATAATCATCACTTGGCAGAAGTGGGGAGAGTTGACGAGTCTCCTCCTTGCAGCTCCTTCCTTTTGGGGCAACCGTTGATAAGATGTTCGCTGGATCCGCAAATCAGACATTTCCCTTGGGCCCGGCGACAATCCCTCTGAAGATGTCCTGGCCTCTTACAGTACCCACAACATTGGGTCTTCTGCTGCTTCTATCGCGGGAAAACAAATTGGCGCTTCATCTTCTTCTCTTTTCCTCGTCTAACAGGGATCCCTTTACAATTTGAGACTCCCGCTGGTGCCTGATTCACCTGCCTTCTCAGCCCTTCAGTTAGCAATTCGTTCGTCCGCTCCTGGGCTTCCTTCAGACCTTGCAGTACACTCAGAATCTCGATGTTCTGATTCTGGGGAGTGGAGATAGAGGAAGAGTCGTTGGAAGACATGATCCTGAAACAATAATTTTGAGGATGATATAAGGCACAAGCTATAAGATTCAAATATAATAAGGATTGGACAAAGATTCAAGAATATCAGATGTGATGAAATTCATTACAATTGGAAATCAACTGTAGGATTCTAAGTCACTTAAACAGAGTACGGTAGTGCAATTGCAACCACGTGACCTTGCCAAGTCACCCGACACCCTAGCGAATGGATAGCAGAACACTCAACGTGAATATGGATCAAGAATATCAAGTTTACAATCTAAACCGAGAGATGTCTTAGATTGTCGAGCTATACACGGAAAACTGCAATCCCGATCGAAGCAAAACCTGGCTCTGATACCAACTAAACCATGTCACGCCCCGCTTCCCAAAATACGGAATACGAGGGGTTGACAAGGCCAGCCATGCTCCTACGGTCAAGAAAATATCCTGCCGTAGTCACACTTCGGCTTCTAGTTTTACATGGTAAACAGTAAATGATGCGCAGGTAATGAGAAATGCAGTAACTGAATGAAACAATGTAAAGAACTGACCTGATGGGAAACAAAAGGGTATAACCCTGGATAGCTAATCAAGATGTCCGTGATGTACGTCTAGTCCCGGTCCAGGCTAAATCTTCTCCTCACACTGAGCATGCATACTCAGGTCGTCAGAGCGACACAATAGAAATATAATATATAAATTCATGTGACAATTCTAACAGTGATAATAGTTATATATAACAGTAAATTAATGACGGTATAGGCATGAACATGCAGTAATCAATGCAGCGGAATAGTAAAAGCAGTAGAATGATATGCCACGTATGTCAACACAGTAAATATGTATATCGATACCATTATCCCTATCAGTCTCTAAGTCTCACTATACAGGTCACTAAACCTATCGTCAGTCCAAGTGTGAGAGTCAACCACTCGCGAGTGTCCTCCACCCAAGGGCAAGGGACCACGGGCCCAACATGTAAATCACGGTAATAACCATGTACCCTGTAAATCTCCATATATCTCCCTAAATATATAAGCCGGCATGGGACTCCCGAGATTCTGTTGAACTCATACTCAAACTACCCCACATCCCGTGGTCTACATCAAACACTAACCATAACCTCAACTACCAATCGGTCTGTGACAAGTCTGCGCGAGAACTGGAGGAAGGACCTCCATCAAGCACGTCCCGACTAATACCTAAGATAAATGGCAGTGTCTGGTGCCTTATCTGTGACACCCGTGCAAGAGCTTCCATAAGTGTCCCATACCACTTATAGTCACACGTACACGCGTCCCACAGACGTCGACAATGCAATAGAATAATAAGGTTCACTGATTGTGTACAAGTACGTGTCACTTTCACTTATTCACTGATACACGAACACTAACGTACTTTCCATAATCATCACTAATACCTAACACTGGGTAATGCACGTTATCACTAGGTTATCAATGCAGTGACATGTGTATGATATGATGCGTAAACAGTATGTAAAGCATGATTAAGGTGTCATAAATCAGTATTCTATCACTTGCACGATTTATCATGAATCGTACGTGTACAGTTTAGCGAAACGATAAACAGGTAATAATTATTATGTTCAGTTATCTATCCATCGAATTTAGTTTCATGCCAATCGGGTTCCAGGATCAGTAATTATGGCCATTTCATTTTAAGCGTTCACGGCTGGAAATCCGGTTTCAGAATCGGAAGTCCGTTTCGCAACGCATTTTAATTCTAATTGGGATCATATTTTAGCGACTCTACAGTTGAATAAAATCTATATTTTTCAGTAAGGTTTTCAACGCAATAGACGGACCTTCAATCGCGTCTGTACGTTAGGAGATACACACTGTTCAATACTAGTATGTCAATTCTGATTCTGTTGGGACTGTTATACGTCCCTATCTATTAAATTACAGATTAAATAACAAACGATAACGAAACAGAATGAAACCACTTCTGTTGTCTAGCTATCAGATTCACCTTTCAAAAACAGTGGATTTCCGCATCCTACGGGTTAAGGAAATAGGGTGGTGCTCATCACGGGACAGCACACAGTAAACAGAGTCGCTCTAGACTGCAGTCCAGAGTCGCACTCCGATCTAAATATTGTCACAGTTTAAGCACAGAAACAATTAGAAATTTACATAGGGATATAGTTCGTTGAGTCGTCTTCGATTTAAGCCCTCGAACGTATCATTCCAGTGAGTATATAATTTATGGTGATTTTAACGGTTTTCAGGTACAAGAAGATTCCAGTTTTACTGGCAAACTTGGGGGTAGTCGTTTTAGTCGGTAATCGTCGTATTATCCAGTGAAATTTATACAGGGTATTTATCACTACACGGGACAAGACGGACTATCTAATTCCGTCAAAATAGATAAGTACTTTCATAGGAATCACACATCGAACAGGTTTGACACATAATCGATCTGAAACTGTAATTTTACGATCTATGTAATTTAAATTTGTAACTTGAATATATAGCATGTAGCAAGTAAAAGTACTTGCCTGGAAATGTGTCGACAATAATACTGCGGTGGTAGCAGCACGATCGCGCCACGAACGCAGCACCGGCTCAGTCCTTTGTAATCCGACAATTTCACTCGATCTAGCTGCTCTTCGTGCCTTTCTTTTCTTCACTGCTTCACGCTGTTCCTTGATTTGATGTGAGGGAGGGTGAGACGCTGATAAAGAGAGAGAAATTTAGAGAGAGAGGAAGAGAGAATTAGAGAGAGAGAGAGAGAGGGAATTAGAGAGAGAGAGAATTAGAGAAATTGAGAGAGAGAGGGAATTAGAGAGAAAGAACATGGGTGAGATGAGAGAGGGGGAATAGAATGAATGAGAATTAAGTGGTGATTAATAGGATTTTAAAAGGAATTAATGGGGAAAATTAATTGGGATTAAAGAGTCATTAACTTGGTGGTTTAATAGGAATTTATAGAGGAGATTTGGGTTTGGATTTGAAGAGATTTAAAAGAAATGAGGTGGGATAATTGTTATTTTAATGGGCTGGGGAGGGAAAATGGGCTCGGGCCAAGGGATAAGATAGTAGGGAAAAGAAAAGGGCCGGGCTTGGGATTTTAAGTGAATGAGAAAAGGATTAGAGAAATGGGCCGGCTCTGGGCTTGGGGAAAGTAACGGCTGGGCTAAAAATGAAAAAGAAAGGGGATAATAAAAGAGGAAGGGAATGAAGGTTTGGATTAGGGAAAATTAAAAGATATGAGATTAGATTAGGATTTGGGATTTTAGAATAATACAAATAATAATTATAAAATAAATAAATTTTGAGAGTGACAAAAATACGGATATTGGTATTCAAAAGGACTGGGTATTACATCATACCACCCTTACAAAAATTTCGTCCTCGAAATTTAAAAGAAACGACAAGCTATAAAATAGTAAGCGAAAAGTTACCACATCGAACACTAATACATAGTGATTTACTTAAAACGGGTGGATAAAATTTTGAAAGTCTATATATATAAGAACAACATACAAAAGGATAGGTCTAAATACGTATAAGGTAGGAACAACTATAAGGGAAAACTACATGCATACGAGAATATAAATAACAATAACGAATAATAATATTCGAGGCGTGTTCGATAAAATCGAAACCTAAATATGTGCACATATAAGTATATAAAAAGTAGCACAGTAGAAATAGTAATTATAAGGTATAATCATAATGAAGCAGTGAAGGACTTGACGGTGGTTTAAAACATTTTTAGAATAACGTATCAGTCAAACCATTTTAACATAACTTAGAAAACTATATGGTGAAAATAAGAAACATAGCACCAAAATAATATGTGTAATACATATGGTCTCACTACCGAAAAATGAGGAGAATAGTAGTGTACTTAAAATACATAAAACGGAGTAGTCAATATCACGCACTCTTCGATAAATACAAAATAATGAAACTAAATTTTCGAATAATGATGTCCCTAACTATAGTTAGGGTAACAGGGAAAAGCACAAAAATGTATAGGGCTAGCTAGGGTAGGGATTACAATGGAGTGTGGCTCATTCAAAAGGTTGGAGTGTGACGGCTTGAGACTGAAGATCGAAGATGTTGGGGTCGGTTCAGCCCAGTGTGTAAGGGTGAACAGTAATGAATCTCAGGAGGGGAGGGAATGTATGGGAAGGAAACGGTCGACACATCAAGCGAAAAAATCCGAAGGATCAGCTAACTCGGAAATTTTACCAACAATTTCCCCTCCCAGAAGGATCTCAAACGAAGCACGGACAAAGGATGGAGGGTGGACCTCTAAAAAGATTGAGTGCGGTACTGGTTAATCTGAGTGAGGGTCGAAACATCACAAGGTATAGGTGTGGACAGTAAGGGGTCTCAGGAGGAAAACAGTAAAGGGAAAAAATCAAAGCATCGAGTGAACCAGTAAACAAAAGATTTGCGAACTCAGAAGATTTATTTTATTCAAGAAGATTCGAAACAAAGCACTTTCGAAAAACGAAGGTGGCCCTAAACTATACATAAATTTATTTGGCCAGAGAAGACAACATCTAAAAAAAATCCCGTCAGTCGCGGTTGTGGAGATTCAGCAGGTTGCGGTAGGCTCGCGCACTCAGGTAGGGACGTCCATTTCCATAGCGCCTCGCGGGGACCGCCATTGGGAGTTCTTCCACAGAAGGGTCTTGTTCTTCTGGTCCTTCTTCCTCGGCTGGAGCTCCTTCATCAGGACCTGCTTCCATGTGATTCTCTTCTTCTGGATTCTCTTCCATGGGATTTTCCTCCACTGGGTTTTCTTCTATCGGGTCTTCCTCGGGATCTTCCTCTATCGGGTTCTCTTCAGGGTCTCCTTCCTCTTCGTCGGAATCGTCTATCATGTTAAACTCTGGGGCGACTGCTCCTTCGTCTTCGGAATCGCTGTTTCCGAAAATGACCTGGGGATCGTTGATCTCATCATCAGAACTCATCAGCGTGCGGTCTAAGGAAACGCATGACTGTGCATCCTCATCTAGATGCGGCGCTGCTCCAGGGTGGGCCATGGCCTGAAAGAAAAGGGTCATGATTAGACAGTGAAATACATCAAGAGAATAGCTCAGGGTATGAAGTATATGAAAATATACGGTGGCAGGAACTGAAAAATCAGGATAAAAATGCTGTGATAATGAATAGTATAAATAAGGGGAAAGACAAGAGAATGATACATATATTACGATTCAAAGTTTTATTGCATTCAACTAAAAGTTCGACGGATACAAGATTTCAAATGGAAAGAAATATTTATAAGAGGATGACAACATTATTACTGAAATTAGAAAACATGAAAATTCTTCTTTGATTGCTAGACCGCTGCATTCTCGTTACGCGAGTTGAATCCTGTGTTGGGTCCGCTTTATTCTCAAAGTTCGAACTACGCAATAATCATCACTTGGCAGAAGTGGAAAGAGTTGACGAGTCTCCTCCTTGCAGCTCCTTCCTTTTTGGGCAACCGTTGATAAGATATTCGCTGGTTCCGCAAATCAGACATTTCCCTTGGGCGCGGCGACAATCCCTCTAAAGATATCCTGGCCTCTTACAGTACCCACAACATTGGGTCTTCTACTGCTTCTGTCGCGGGAAAACAAATTGGCGCTTCATTTTCTTCTCTTTTCCTCGTCTAACAGGGATCCCTTTACAATTTGAGACTCCCGCTGGTGCCTGATTCACCTGCCTTCTCAGCCCTTCAGTTAGCAAGTCGTTCGTCCGCTCCTGGGCTTCCTTCAGACCTTGCAGTACACTCAGAATCTCGATGTTCTGATTCTGGAGAGTGGAGATAGAGGAAGAGTCGTTGGAAGACATGATCCTGAAACAATAATTTTGAGGATGATTTAAGGCACAAGCTATAAGATTCAAATATAATAAGGATTGGACAAAAATTCAAGAATATCAGATGTGATGAAATTCATTACAATTGGAAATCAACTGTAGGATTCTAAGTCACTTAAACAGAGTACGGCAGTGCAATTGCAACCACGTGACCTTGCCAAGTCACCCGAAACCCTAGCGAATGGATAGCAGAACACTCAACGTGAATATGGATCAAGAATATCAAGTTTACAATCTAGACCGAGAGATGTCTTAGATGTCGAGCTATACACGGAAAACTGCAATCCCGATCGAAGCAAAACCTGGCTCTGATACCAACTAAACCATGTCACGCCCCGCTTCCCAAAATACGGAATACGAGTGGTTGACAAGGCCAGCCATGCTCCTACGGTCAAGAAAATGTCCTGCCGTAGTCACACTTCGGCTTCTAGTTTTACATGGTAAACAGTAAATGATGCGCAGGTAATGAGAAATGCAGTAACTGAATGAAACAATGTAAAGAACTGACCTGATGGGAAACAAAAGGGTATAACCCTGGATAGCTAATCAAGATGTCCGTGATGTATGTCTAGTCCCGGTCCAGGCTAAATCTTCTCCTCACACTGAGCATGCATACTCAGGTCGTCAGAGCGACACAATAGCAATATAATATATAAATTCATGTGACAATTCTAACAGTGATAATAGTTATATATAACAGTAAATTAATGACGGTATAGGCATGAACATGCAGTAATCAATGCAGCGGAATAGCAAAAGCAGTAGAATGATATGCCACATATGTCAACACAGTAAGTATGTATATCGATGTCATTATCCCTATCAGTCTCTAAGTCTCACTATACAGGTCACTAAATCTATCGTCAGTCCAAGTGTGAGAGTCAACCACTCGCGAGTGTCCTCCACCCAAGGGTAGAACCCAAGGGCAAGGGACCACGGGCCCAACATGTAAATCACGGTAATAACCATGTACCCTGTAAATCTCCATATATCTCCCTAAATATATAGGCCGGTATGGGACTCCCGAGATTCTGTTGAACTCACACTCAAACTACGCCACACCCCGTGGTCTACATCAAACGCTAACCATAACCTCAACTACCAATCGGTCTGTGACAAGTCTGCGCGAGAACTGGAGGCAGGACCTCCATCAAGCACGTCCCGACTAATACCTAAGATAAATGGCAGTGCCTGGTGCCTTATCTGTGACACCCGTGCAAGAGCTTCCATAAGTGTCCCATACCACTTATAGTCACACGTACACGCGTCCCACAGACATCGACAATGCAATAGAATAATAAGGTTCACTGATTGTGTACAAGTACGTGTCACTTTCACTTATTCACTGATACACGAACACTAACGTACTTGCCACAATCATCACTAATACCTAACACTGGGTAATGCACGTTATCACTAGGTTATCAATGCAGTGACATGTGTATGATATGATGCGTAAACAGTATGTAAAGCATGATTAAGGTGTCATAAAACAGTATTCTATCACTTGCACGATTTATCATGAATCGTACGTGTACAGTTTAGCGAAACGATAAACAGGTAATAATTAGTATGTTCAGTTATCTATCCATCGAATTTAGTTTCATGCCAATCGGGTTCCAGGATCATTAATTATGGCCATTTCATTTTAAGCGTTCACGGCTGGAAATCCGGTTTCAGAATCGGAAGTCCGTTTTGCAATGCATTTTAATCCCAATTGGGATCGGATTTTAGCGACTCTACAGTTTAATGAAATCTAGAGTTTTCAGTAAGGTTTTCAACACAATAGACGGACCTTCAATCGCATCTGTACTTCAGGAGATACACACTGTTCAATACTAGTATGTCAATTCTGATTCTGTTGGGACTGTTATACGTCCCTATCTATTAAATTACAGATTAAATAACAAACGATAACGAAACAGAATGAAACCACTTCTGTTGTCTAGCTATCAGATTCACCTTTCATAAACAGTGGATTTCCGTAACCTATGGGTTAAGGAAACAGGGTGGTGCTCATCACGGTACAGCACACAGTAAACAGAGTCGCTCTGGACTGCAGTCCAGAGTCGCACTCCGATCCAAATATTGTCACAGTTTAAGCACAGAAACAATTAGAAATTTACATAGGGATATAGTTCGTCGAGTCGGCTTAGATTTAATCTCTCGAACGCATCATTCCAGTGAGTATATAATTTATGGTGATTTTAACGGTTTTCAGGTACAAGAAGATTCCAGTTTTACAGGCAAACTTGGGGGTAGTCGTTTTAGTCGGTAATCGTCGTATTATCCAGTGAAATTTATACAGGGTATTTATCACTACACGGGCCAAGACGGACAATCTAATTCCGTCAAAATAGACAAGTACTTTCATAGGAATCACACATCGAACAGGTTTGACGCATAATCGATCTGAAACTGTAATTTTACGATCTATGTAATTTAAATTTGTAACTTGAATATATAGCATGTAGCAAGTAAAAGTACTTGCCTGGAAATGTGTCGACAATAATACTGCAGTGGTATCAGCACGATCGCGCCACGAACGCAGCACCGGCTCTGTCCTTTTGAATCCGACAATTTCACTCGATCCAGCTGCTCTTCGTGCCTTCCTTTTCTTCACTGCTTCACGCTTTTCCTTGATTTGATGTGAGGGAGGGTGAGACGCTGATAAAGAGAGAGAAATTTAGAGAGAGAGGAAGAGAGAATTAGAGAGAGAGAGAGGGAATTAGAGAGAGAGAATTAGAGAAATTGAGAGAGAGGGAATTAGAGAAAAAGAACATGGGTGAGATGAGAGAGGGGGAATAGAATGAATGAGAATTAAGTGGTGATTAATAGGATTTTAAAAGGGATTAATGGGGAAAATTAATTGGGATTAAAGAGTCATTAACTTAGTGGTTTAATAGGAATTTATAGAGGAGATTTGGGTTTGGATTTGAAGAGATTTAAAAGAAATGATGTGGGATAATTGTTATTTTAATGGGCTGGGGAGGGAAAATGGGCTCGGGCCAAGGGATAAGATAGTAGGGAAAAGAAAAGGGCCGGGCTTGGGATTTTAAGTGAATGAGAAAAGGATTAGAGAAGTGGGCCGGCTCTGGGCTTAGGGAAAGTAACGGCTGGGCTAAAAATGAAAAAGAAAGGGGATAATAAAAGAGGAAGGGAATGAGGGTTTGGGTTAGGGAAAATTAAAAGATATGAGATTAGATTAGGATTTGGGTTTTTAGAATAATACAAATAATAATTATAAAATAAATAAATTTTGAGAGTGACAAAAATACGAATATTGGTATTCAAAAGGACTGGGTATTACATCATACCACCCTTACAAAAATTTCGTCCTCGAAATTTAAAAGAAACGACAAGCTATAAAATAGTAAGCGAAAAGTTACCACATCGAACACTAATACATAGTGATTTACTTAAAACGGGTGGATAAAATTTTGAAAGTCTATATATATAAGAACAACATACAAAAGGATAGGTCTAAATAAGTATAAGGTAGGAACAACTATAAGAGAAAACTACATGCATACGAGAATATAAATAACAATAACGAATAATAATATTCGAGGCGTGTTCGATAAAATCGAAACCTAAATATGTGCACATATAAGTATATCAAAAGTAGCACAGTAGAAATAGTAATTATAAGGTATAATCATAATGAAGCAGTGAAGGACTTGACGGTGGTTTAAAACATTTTTAGAATAACGTATCAGTCAAACCATTTTAACATAACTTAGAAAACTATATGGTGAAAATAAGAAACATAGCACCAAAATAATATGTGTAATACATATGGTCGCACTACCGAAAAATGAGGAGAATAGTAGTGTACTTAAAATACATAAAACGGAGTAGTCAATATCACGCACTCTTCGATAAATACAAAATAATGAAACTAAATTTTCGAATAATGATGTCCCTAACTATAGTTAGGGTAACAGGGAAAAGCACAAAAATATATAGGGCTAGCTAGGGTAGGGATTACAATGGAGTGTGGCTCATTCAAAAGGTTGGAGTGTGACGGCTTTAGACTGAAGGTCGAAGAGGTTGGGGTCGGTTCAGCCCAGTGTGTAAGGGTGAACAGTAATGAACCTCAGGAGGGGAGGGAATGTATGGGAAGGAAACGGTCGACACATCAAGCGAAAAAATCCGAAGGATCAGCTAACTCGAAAATTTTACCATCAATTTCCCGTCCCAGAAGGATCTCAAACGAAGCACGGACAAAGGATGGAGGGTGGACCTCTAAAAAGATTGAGTGCGGTACTGGTTAATCTGAGTGAGGGTCGAAACATCACAAGGTATAGGTGTGGACAGTAAGGGGTCTCAGGAGGAAAACAGTAAAGGGAAAAAATCAAAGCATCGAGTGAACCAGTAAACAAAAGATTTGCGAACTCAGAAGATTTATTTTATTCAAGAAGATTCGAAACAAAGCACTTTCGAAAAACTAAGGTGGCCCTAAACTATATATAAATTTATTTGGCCAGAGAAGACAACATCTAAAAAAAATCCCGTCAGTCGCGGTTCTGGAGATTCAGCAGGTTGCGGTAGGCTCGCGCACTCAGGTAGGGACGTCCATTTCCATAGCGCCTCGCGGGGACCGCCATTGGGAGTTCTTACACGGCAGGGTCTTGTTCTTCTGGTCCTTCTTCCTCGGCTGGAGCTCCTTCATCAGGACCTGCTTCCATGTGACTCTCTTCTTCTGGATTCTCTTCCATGAGATTTTCCTCCACTGGGTTTTCTTCTATCGGGTCTTCCTCGGGATCTTCCTCTATCGGGTTCTCTTCAGGGTCTCCTTCCTCTTCGTCCGAATCGTCTATCATGTTAAACTCTGGGGCGACTGCTCCTTCGTCTTCGGAATCGCTGTTTCCGAAAATGACCTAGGGATCATTGATCTCATCATCAGAACTCATCAGCGTGCGGTCTAAGGAAACGCATGACTGTGCATCCTCATCTAGATGCGGCGCTGCTCCAGGGTGGGCCATGGCCTGAAAGGAAAGGGTCGTGATTAGACAGTGAAATACATCAAGAGAATAGCTCAGGGTACGAAGTATATGAAAATATACGATGGCAGGAACTGAAAAATTAGGATAAAAATGCTGTGATAATGAATAGTATAAATAAGGGGAAAGACAAGAGAATGATACATATATTACGATTCAAAGTTTTATTGCATTCAACTAAAAGTTCGACGGATACAAGATTTCAAATGGAAAGAAATATTTATAAGAGGATGACAACATTATTACTGAAATTAGAAAACATGAAAATTCTTCTTTGATTGCTAGACCGCTGCATTCTCGTTACGCGAGTTGAATCCTGTGTTGGGTCCGCTTTATTCTCAAAGTTCGAACTACGCAATAATCATCACTTGGCAGAAGTGGGGAGAGTTAACGAGTCTCCTCCTTGCAGCTCCTTCCTTTTTGGGCAACCGTTGATAAGACGTTCGCTGGATCCGCAAATCAGACATTTCCCTTAGGCGCGGCGACAATCCCTCTAAAGATATCCTGGCCTCTTACAGTACCCACAACATTGGGTCTTCTGCTGCTTCTGTCGCGGGAAAACAAATTGGCGCTTCATCTTCTTCTCTTTTCCTCGTCTAACAGGGATCCCTTTACAATTTGAGACTCCCGCTGGTGCCTGATTCACCTGCCTTCTCAGCCCTTCAGTTAGCAAGTCGTTCGTCCGCTCCTGGGCTTCCTTCAGACCTTGCAGTACACTCAGAATCTCGATGTTCTGATTCTGGGGAGTGGAGATAGAGGAAGAGTCGTTGGAAGACATGATCCTGAAACAATAATTTTGAGGATGATATAAGGCACAAGCTATAAGATTCAAATATAATAAGGATTGGACAAAGATTCAAGAATATCAAATGTGATGAAATTCATTACAATTGGAAATCAACTGTAGGATTCTAAGTCACTTAAACAGAGTACGGCAGTGCAATTGCAACCACGTGACCTTGCCAAGTCACCCGAAACCCTAGCGAATGGATAGAAGAACACTCAACGTGAATATGGATCAAGAATATCAAGTTTACAATCTAGACCGAGAGATGTCTTAGATTGTCGAGCTATACACGGAAAACTGCAATCCCGATCGAAGCAAAACCTGGCTCTGGTACCAACTAAACCATGTCACGCCCCGCTTCCCAAAATACGGAATACGAGTGGTTGACGAGGCCAGCCATGCTCCTACGGCCAAGAAAATGTCCTGCCGTAGTCACACTTCGGCTTCTAGTTTTACATGGTAAACAGTAAATGATGCGCAGGTAATGAGAAATGCAGTAACTGAATGAAACAATGTAAAGAACTGACCTGATGGGAAACAAAAGGGTATAACCCTGGATAGCTAATCAAGATGTCCGTGATGTACGTCTAGTCCCGGTCCAGGCTAAATCTTCTCCTCACACTGAGCATGCATACTCAGGTCGTCAGAGCGACACAATAGCAATATAATATATAAATTCATGTGACAATTCTAACAGTGATAATAGTTATATATAACAGTAAATTAATGACGGTATAGGCATGAACATGCAGTAATCAATGCAGCGGAATAGTAAAAGCAGTAGAATGATATGCCACGTATGTCAACACAGTAAGTATGTATATCGATGTCATTATCCCTATCAGTCTCTAAGTCTCACTATACAGGTCACTAAACCTATCGACAGTCCAAGTGTGAGAGTCAACCACTCGCGAGTGTCCTCCACCCAAGGGTAGAACCCAAGGGCAAGGGACCACGGGCCCAACATGTAAATCACGGTAATAACCATGTACCCTGTAAATCTCCATATATCTCCCTAAATATGTAATCCGGCATGGGACTCCCGAGATTCTATTGAACTCACACTCAAACTACCCCACACCCCGTGGTCTCTATCAAACGCTAACCATAACCTCAACTACCAATCGGTCTGTGACAAGTCTGCGCGAGAACTGGAGGCAGGACCTCCATCAAGCACGTCCCGACTAATACCTAAGATAAATGGCAGTGTCTTGTGCCTTATCTGTGACACCCATGCAAGAGCTTCCATAAGTGTCCCATACCACTTATAGTCACATGTACACGCGTCCCACAGACGTCGACAATGCAATAGAATAATAAGGTTCACTGATTGTGTACAAGTACGTGTCACTTTCACTTATTCACTGATACACGAACACTAACGTACTTGCCACAATCATCACTAATACCTAACACTGGGTAATGCACGTTATCACTAGGTTATCAATGCAGTAACATGTGTATGATATGATGCGTAAACAGTATGTAAAGCATGATTAAGGTGTCATAAAACAGTATTTTATCACTTGCACGATTTATCATGAATCGTACGTGTACATTTTAGCGAAATGATAAACAGGTAATAATTAGTATGTTCAGTTATCTATCCATCGAATTTAGTTTCATGCCAATCGGGTTCCAGGATCATTAATTATGGTCATTTCATTTTAAGTGTTCACGGGTGGAAATCCGGTTTCAGAATCGGAAGTCCGTTTCGCAATGCATTTTAATCCCAATTGGGATCAGATTTTAGCGACTCTACAGTTGAATGAAATCTAGAGTTTTCAGTAAGGTTTTCAACGCAATAGACGGACCTTCAATCGCATCTGTACGTCAGCAGATACACACTGTTCAATACTAGTATGTCAATTCTGATTCTGTTGGGACTGTTATACGTCCCTATCTATTAAATTACAGATTAAATAACAAACAATAACGAAACAGAATGAAACCACTTCTGTTGTCTAGCTATCAGATTCACCTTTTATAAACAGCGGAGTTCCGCAACCTACGGGTTAAGGAAACAGGGTGGTGCTCATCACGGGACAGCACACAGTAAACAAAGTCGCTCTGGACTGCAGTCCAGAGTCGCACTCCGATCCAAATATTGTCACAGTTTAAGCACAGAAACAATTAGAAATTTACATAGGGATATAGTTCGTCGAGTCGGCTTCTATTTAAGCCCTCAAACGCATCATTCCAGTCAGTATATAATTTATGGTGATTTTAATGGTTTTCAGGTACAAGAAGATTCCAGTTTTACAGGCAAACTTGGGGGTAGTCGTTTTAGTCGGTAATCGTCGTATTATCCAGTGAAATTTATACAGGGTATTTATCACTACACGGGACAAGACGGACTATCTAATTCCGTCAAAATAGACAAGTACTTTCATAGGAATCACACATCGAACAGGTTTGACACATAATCGATCTGAAACTGTAATTTTACGATCTATGTAATTTAAATTTGTAACTTGAATATTTAGCATGTAGCAAGTAAAAGTACTTGCCTGGAAATGTGTCGACAATAATACTGCGGTGGTATCAGCACGATCGCGCCACGAACGCAGCACCGGCTCAGTCCTTTGGAATCCGACAATTTCACTCGATCTAGCTGCTCTTCGTACCTTCCTTTTCTTAACTGCTTCACGCTGTTCCTTGATTTGATGTGAGGAAGGGTGAGACGCTGATAAAGAGAGAGAAATTTAGAGAGAGGGGAAGAGAGAATTAGAGAGAGAGAGGGAATTAGAGAGAGAGAGAGGGAATTAGAGAGAAAGAACATGGGTGAGATGAGAGAGAGGGAATAGAATGAATGAGAATTAAGTGGTGATTAATAGAATTTTAAAAGGGATTAATGGGGAAAATTAATTGGGATTAAAGAGTCATTAACTTGGTGGTTTAATAGGAATTTATAGAGGAGATTTGGGTTTGGATTTGAAGGGATTTAAAAGAAATGAGGTGGGATAATTGTTATTTTAATGGGCTGGGGAGGGAAAATGGGCTCGGGACAAGGGATAAGATAGTAGGGAAAAGAAAAGGGCCGGGCTTGGGATTTTAAGTGAATGAGAAAAGGATTAGGGGAGTGGGCCGGCTCTGGGCTTGGGAAAAGTAACGGCTGGGCTAAAAATGAAAAAGAAAGGGGATAATAAAAGAGGAAGGGAATGAGGGTTTGGGTTAGGGAAAATTAAAAGATATGAGATTAGATTAGGATTTGGGTTTTTAGAATAATACAAATAATAATTATAAAATAAATAAATTTTGAGAGTGACAAAAATACGGATATTGGTATTCAAAAGGACTGGGTATTACAGTATTCATCCACAAATTTGTTCCATATTGAACCTTGCTGTAAATGGATGAACAGCTGTTCCATATCAAATCGGGCAGTCTCGGGGAAATATTTCACGTCGAACATATCACGTAATGTCCTCCATTCAATCGGTTGGGCGAGTCGGCTTTCTTCAGCCTTCCACTAGACTCTGGCGTTATCTGTTAGTTGCAGCTTCGAACTCTCACCTAAGCAATCTCTGGCACTTGTGCTGCTGTCATATCGTTCTCGATAAACTGAGCCCATTCCTCTGCCTCTAGTAAGATCTCTTTCCCATAGAAATGTTTCGGATGTAAAGCCCGGAATTGTTTGACTCCGGGTGTCTCGGTCTCTGGACGGTGCAAGAGAATAGCAGTCTGCTGCTGCTGACTCTCCAAGAGGCTCTTGGTTGCCTCAAGCAATACCGTTTGCTCGTTGATGGGAGCTGCAACGGTAGGTGGTGGTGATAAAGTAGGAGATGGGGTGTTGCCATTGACGTTTGTACTTGTGTTGTTGGGAGAATCCATGACCTTGATTGAAAAAGAAAGGTTAGGACCGATTCAAGGAATTTGAAATGTAAAAAATGTACAGTTGTTAATTCTTATACTTCTTGTGATATATTGCTTAGGATTCCATGCAAAACTGACCTGCATAGAACAAAACTTGTTACGCCCCGCTTCCCGGTGTATGAGGAAGGAGACGTGGCGAGGTCGCGACGTATTTACTCAGAAGTAAACACGTTAAGCGTAAATAAACAATATAAATAAATGCACAAGAATAAAAAAACGATGTAATATAATAACAACAACTTTTATTAACATTCATTCTTTACATTACAACTGATTTGAAAAGGAAATGTACAATGATAAAAGCAATGCTTAAACAGTGGCATATGAAATGAATAGTAAGTACAAGTAAGCTAGAAGTCTGGCTGTGCTTCAATCTGCTCCAGATACTCCTGACTGGGTCGGTCTCCTGAAGATCCGGTCCTTCTGACGAACATTCCAAAGAAAGAAGAGACGTGAATGTCGTCAGCGAACTAGCGCTTGGTAAGTCCCAAAAGAAAGGAAAGAATACGACAAGTAGAGAGAAATATAACTGTAATTTGTACAGGTTTATGTTTGTTATACTAACGTAGTTGTTTGTAGCTTGGTACATAATATATCAGTGTATACGAGAGGAGTCCAACTATCCTGTGGACTATGGTAACATGTAAGTACAAGGCCCCGTCAAAACCCACGGGACAACGGCACGAGAGTTCATGTAGGTGTCTTTTAGTGTCCATCATCGTGCCACTTTTAACACATTCTGTACCAGTCTACCCTTTTAAAATCCCCGTAATGTATTGTATTGAATTATAGTTATCAGACCTACCGAGACTATGGATATAAGTTGTTCATGTAATCAGGTTCAGGATGTAACAAGTAGTCATGTAATCAAGTCAAGTTATAGCCCTGGTTCGGTCAAGTCAAGTCTTGTTTGCATGTTGATCTTGTTCTGGTATTTAGGTTCAGATTCAAGTATACATGTTGGTATATTGGATTCATATTTGACTTGAATTCAGATTAGACTTAGACTTAGATTGAGTCAAACACTTTAAAACATATTTGGATCCTGAATTATATTCGGATGTTATCGGTAATTGTTGCACATGGACGGCGGGATTTATGTCTTTTTCCAAGACAATTATCATTGATAACTCCGTTGAGTTTTTCTACCTTAAATAGGCAAGCACTCACTTTCTCCGGCTTCCTGAGGCTCAAGAGAATTGATCCCGCTTAAACCTATATTTACTAAATTCCTTAACAGTGTTTTATATAGCTTGAGGGGGTTTTATGAAAAATATTTTATATACTTTCAAAATAAACCTCGAGTATTTATTTATATTATTTAGGGTTTCCATAATTGTGAATTTTAAAGAGTGATGTATATTAGTGAATATTTACATAGCTTGAATAGTTTAAGGTATTTTAGTGTAAAACTTGTCTTTTGGATAACTTGAGGATATTTTGATGAAACTTGTCATTCTTTTATTTTTTAGAAGACATGGAATTTTATTATATCTTGAAAGTATATGGTTTGATAATATTTATATATTTATAAAAATTAATTTTATTATTAAATAGAAAATCTCGTTTTTCTTAAAAATCGTATTAAAAATCTTTCGAGACAGAATGCTCCGTGAGGAGATCTGCATCTCGCTTTATTAGCCCAAAGATGTGCGATAATTCGCACTATCCAGTAATGGGTCCCCTAAAGAGGGTTGTAGAGACATAATCGCAAAGAATTTTTGATAATACAATTCAAAGAAAACCGGGTTTTATAGTTCATGGTATTTTAATGAAAGATTGTATTTGCCACAAAAATATGTTTCCAAGAGTATCGTGCTATGTAAACATATGTGTATGTAAGGGTGGGTCATTACCCCGTGAAGTTTTATAAAGGTATGATTAAGCGAAGTAATAAAATATGGTAGATACAAAGCTCATGGTATTTTACTGTAAAAGTTAAATTAAATTTATCTAGCATGATATTTTAAAGTGAAAGTTATTTCTAAATATTAGATTCATGGTTATAAATATAGGATAAAAGTTTGCATGAAAGTTATGGAAGAAAAAAAATGAAATATTTAGGTTTTAGAATGAGATATCGGTATTAACTCTACTTACCGACATGTTTCATAAAGAGAGCTTTTTTTGAAGAAAGAGTTGAATGGTGAGGGACTTACTAGCTAGGAGGGTAGGAAAGAGGTTGTAACAACCCTGATTTTCCTATACACTTTTCTATACAATTTTTTTTTCAAATTCCATAAAGGAGTATTTTAACCTGAGCACAATATATATGTAATTATTTTGTTTTTAAATAACTCCACTTTTTGTATACATAAAATTGATTTAAATTTGAAGTATACTTGGGGTATTTAATGTTGCTGTTACCACTTTAAGTATTTATTTTCCCACCATAATTACAAGAAGGAGCTTGTAGCTCATTGGTAACACCTTGCACTGCTGAACCAAGCCACCAGAGTTCAAATCCCTTGCCCCACATTATTTTTAGATTATTTTTGTTTTAAATTCCATGGAAGCCCAACAGTCCACAGACCATAACTCCCAAAAGTTGAACTGTACCTAAAAAACTAAATATACCAAAGGCTACACCAGACGACCCCCCACCTCCCTGACCTCCGACTCGGCCCGACTCGGACGGCGGACCGGCCAACTCGGCACGGCGCCGCCGGAAGGACTCGGCCGGACGGCCGAGTCGTCAACACGAAAAATCCGACTCTTTGCCATCTCTAACCCCCTGCATACTCTAATTTATTGGATCGGTTCCAGAATACCTATTAACACCTAATTACACCAATTTTTAATGAATTTTCTATAATTTTTATAATTTTTTTAAATTAAAACCTTTCACCTACCCTACCCTGGCGTATCCTATAAATACACCTCCTACCCTCTACCCTCTCATCTCAAAACCCTAAGCTCACACTCTCAAAATTTTCCAAGAGTTGTGTAATTTGAAAACAAGTGCACGGCGAAGCTCCGACGAACTTCCGGCGGGAATTCCGGCGACGTTTTTAGGAACAACCGGCGACGAAGCAACGCCTCGGCAACCCTTTAGTCCCCCATCACTTCTTAGTATAGATCAAAACCCGTAAGTCCCATTCTATTCCTCTTTCTTATTCTCTAAAATACGAAATTACGAAACCCGACGGAATCGGAACAAACCCGACGGAATCGGAAAAAATCCGATTTCCGATTCGGTTTTCTATAAAATTTCACTTCTAACCAATACATTCATGCCTAAACATTTTTATCTTGACTATTAAACTTTTAAAAATCAATTTGAATAAGTTTCATCACATGAAATGATAACCTTTCCAATTTATCATATTTTTCACTTTAATACCACAATGTTCTGATTTCACATTTAACCCCTTAATCTTACTATACATTTAAAGTAGAGCACGAGGTAATGACCTACCTCCACACACACACAAATACAACCATAAACGATATCATCAAAACTTAGAATACGATAAAACAATACTTTCATTTAAATACCATATTCTTAATAAAATCATTTCTAGAAGGTTTAGCTTTGATACACTTTTAAATACATACCTCTTATTAGGAAAACACGATAAGTTGTGGACATCGATCGTTTATCTAAACCTGACTTTGTGGTGTCTAGGCTAGGCAAGTGAGTAAAGGTAACTTTAAAAGGCCCGTCTCACGATTCGTGAGCGGATCCCTCCTTCCTCACTTGTACTTATCTGGCCACAATTGGCGGTGAAGAGGCGATTTGAGGCTTCTAACGACTTGTCGTTTAGACCCTTTAGAAATAGGCTAGTTGGCTTAGGAAACCCTAGAATCTAAAATACGGAAAATTTACATCTTTGCAAATAAATACCATTTACTTTATAAAAGGATTAGTATTTTACAATCTTTGCAAAGCGCCGCTACAACCCATCTTTGGGGAACCCATTCGGGATTGTGCGGTTTATCGCGCACCCTCGGGCTTAGTAGTGCGAGATTCAGACCTCCGCAAGGAGCATTCGGTCTCAAAAGGTTTAAAATACGACATCTTAAGAAAATGAGATTTTTGGAATATAAAATATTTATTAAAATTATTTTTTGTATAAACATATGTATATTTATCATTTAAATGTCTATTTTATTATAATATAAATTTTCCACCTTTTCCTAAAAAAATCACAAGAATAAATTTAACACTAAAATACCATGAACTTCAAATAATCAATATTACAGATAAATATCCTTATTTATAAAAACTAGGATATTTTCACTAGAAATGTCGCAATATAAAATCCACCCTCATTACAATTCTAAAGACGAACAATGAATACTTGAGGTGTATTTTGAAAAGTATATAAAAGTATTTTTACATAAAAACCCCTCAAGTTTTATAAATTACCTTAAGGACCCTAACAATTATAAGACTTCGATCTGATTGTCTGACTCGGGTTTGAGTCTGATTTATTTGACTTGAATATGATTCAAGTCAATTTATAATCTACAATATTCCAATTCAATATAAACACATGAATCCATGAATTCAATTATCAATTTTTACAACTTGACTGAACCGAACCATGGATATATATTCCTTTTATATGATTCCCAATATTCCATTTACATGACTCTACGGTTTCCTGATATCATGGTTTCGGTCAGTCAGTCAATCAAACTTACAATCAATACAATTTACAAGATAACACTACAAACAAGACATCGCGGGGTTTAAGGGGTAGATTGCTACGGAAGATGTTAAAAGTGGCACGAGACGATCAGATTTAAGACACCTAACATGAATCTAATTGCCGTTGTTCCGGGCCTTCTAACGGAGCCTTGTACTCTATATTCCGTTTGCCCTGGTTTCTAGCATATAGAGACCACTCTCGTATACACTGGCATTCTTCTGTACCAAGCTACAAACAACAGCGTTAACACAATACTACAATAATATAACAATATAATACAACGGTAAAAGCTACCCTCTCCCTCTCTCTCTCCCTCTCTGTCTATTCTATTCTCCTCTTATCTTTGGGACTTACCGAGCGACCTGTTCGCTGACGACATTCTATTTCTTTCTTCTTTGAATGTCGTCAGGTGATTTGGACCCGGCAGGGATCGAGCCATCTGCAGAAGACTTGGAGCAGTTTGCCGAAGATCCAGCACTTTAGTTTCATTGTACACTTTTCCTCTCTGTACTTTTCATTTCCTGTTATGCCACTGTTTAGGCATCATTTTATTTCAGTTGTATTTTCTTTTCATGCATTTTACAAAGAATGTTAATAAATAAAAGTTGATGTTCTTTTTATTTCTTGTCTCTTGTGTATTTATTTTATATTGCTTAGATACGCTTAGCGTATGTACTTCTGAGCATATACGTAGCGGACCTCGTCGCGTCCCCTTTGCCGTACACTGGGAAGCGGGGCGTGACAGATTTTGTTGGTGGCCCATGCAGGTCAGAACTGTATGAAATCCTAAGCAATATAAAACACAAGAACCAGCAACTAAAACATTCTTTACAATTCATGTTCCTTGAATAATACAAATTCATGTTTCTTGAATCTTATCATTTCATCATATACCTTGAATCTGTCCTAACCCAAAATTCCCTCACCTCTTTTACAATCGTACCGAAATCTTCGTATCTTTTCATTCCTTCACACATTTTTCATACACTATCTATACTCCAATCTTCAAACTTTTCTTAAAACTGTTACACTTTCCTTTTACAAATTTCGAGGACGAAATTTTTATAAAGAGGGTAGAATGTAACAACCCTGATTTTCCTATACACTTTTCTATACAAAAAAAATTTTCAAATTCCATAAAGGAGTAATTTAACCTAAGCACAATATATATGTAATTATTTTGTTTTTAAATAACTCCAATTTTTGTATACATAAAATTGATTTAAATTTGAAGTATACTTGGGGTATTTAATGTTGCTGTTACCACTTTAAGTATTTATTTTCCCACCATAATTACAAGAAGGAGCTTGTGGCTCATTGGTAACACCTTGCACTGCTGAACTAAGCCACCAGAGTTCAAATCTCTTGCCCCACATTATTTTTAGATTATTTTTGTTTTAAATTCCTTGGAAGCCCAATAGTCCACAGACCATAACTCCCAAAAGTTGAACTGTACCTAAAAAACTAAATATACCAAAGGCTACACCAGACGACCCCCCACCTCCCTGACCTCCGACTCGGCCTTGTTCCCCTCCGAACGGCGGCCTGCGACGTTAGGACGTCACGTGCCTGAGGTTCGGGGCAGATGCTATTTGGTTTTTATCCGTCCACCTCTTCGAAGATGCCAAGTTGATTTATGGCACCGTGTATCGAAGGTTTAGACGTCTCGGTCCAATATTAGTTTAGGGACATCTCGGTCCACGAGTTTAAGGACCCCGCAGTCCATATCGATGTGTGGTCGTTGGGACCCGTCACCTCTTTGACGTCGTTGAGGAATTACAACGACGGATGTCAAAGGAGTTCGGAGATGTACCCTCGAACCGGATGTAGATTGATTTAGAAGAGCCATTTTGCTCAGTCAATTTAATTTAAGGACTTATGGCCAAAATTGGGCTAAGTCCAGTTGAAATGTTCAACATTTTATTTGCTTTTGCATTGCATTTCTTTTTTTTATTTTTATTTGGGCCTTGCCCAGAAAGGATGCAGAGCATCAATTTGTTTTGGGCTCTGCCCTTTTAGAAATGATGCAAGGCATCAATTTTATTTGGGCTCTGCCCTTGTATAAAGGATGCAAAGCATCAATTTATTTGGGCTCTGCCCATTTATTGCCTTGCAATTTATTTTGGCCTGTCAGGTCATTTTGATTTGGGCCTGGCCCTTCAAATAGTGCAAAGCACCAAGAATCTTTTGGATTCAAGAAAATGAGTGCAGAGCACTTTTTAATGATCTAAATTTAGATCAAAGAAGAGAAAAGAAAATCTTTTCTTTCTTTCTGTCTCAGAGAACCAGAGGTTCATAGCAAGTGCAAGGCACTATTTTTATTTATTTATTTATCTGAGAACTAGAGGTTCATAGCAAGTGCAAGGCACTATTTTTATTTATTTATTTATCTGAGAACCAGAGGTTCATAGCAAGTGCAAGGCACTATCTGTTGTGCGCACGTGCGTTGCACGTGGTGCCGCATGGCTGGCATACGTGCGTTGCACGTGGCGCACATGCGCATTATGAGGAGAAGCAAAGCTTCTATATATGGAGAACAAGCTCCTTTTAATATTATTAAATATTCTCATGTGGTGCGCACGTGCGTTGCACGTAGTGCCGCATGGCAGGCACACGTGCGTTGCACGTAGCGCACATGGCGCTTGCGCATATGCGCATTATGGAGGAGCATGCTCCTATCTTGGAGAACTAAGCTCCTTTGAGTATTGAATCCTTTGAGGATTTTTACTCTACCCTTTCTAAGAGGTATCCCCTCTTATTTATATGGGAGTGGTAGAGAAGCCAGCTCTCCTTTTCCCGATGTGGGACTAAAAAATGCATTCCCCATGTAGTAGAGCATTACTTTAGATTACACGTGTATAACACATTTGCTCATAACTTTTGATCTCGGATGAATTATGAGGCTCATAATATATCAAATCGAAGGTCTTTTCGAGATGCTTTCAATATCATCAGAATTTAGCTGTTTTTCGTTCCGGAGTTTGTCAAAATACAGCTCGGAAAATACTGGTTCGCATCTTCTTCCTTAAATCACATGTGCATAGACATTTGCTCATAACTTTTGATCCCGGATGAATTATGAGGCCCATAATATATCAAATCGAAGGTTTTATCGAGACGCTTTCGATAAAAATAGAATTTATCCATTTCTCATTCGGGAGTTTGTCAAAAAACAGCCCGGAAGATACTGGTTCGTATTTCCTTAAGCGTATCGCTGCCATTTGATACCCTGGACTCTTTTGCGCAGAAATTTTTGGTGGGAACAAATGCCCCCCACTACTTTGCCCACGTAAGTATGTACGTGGGTGAAGTAGTGCAGAGTTATGCAGAGTTATGCATGGCGTATGGCCAGTTTTGGGTTGATGTATCACTTTCAGAATCTTGATCTGAGAAGATAACGAGCGGACACAAGCGTCGTCATTTATCTTTGACTCAAATCTCAACTCTTAAGGGATATAGTTCCAACCCTTAACTCCATGAGCCGCATCCTTCTATTTCTTTTTTTGTCTCACTCTGGCGTGGAGTAGTTCATACGCTTATGAGTAAGTTCTCCATTTCAGTGGCATGTAGCTTTGGCAAGTGTGGCCCATAGATGGTCGGCCCATCTTGACTTCTTTGCAGGGCAGTGATGGCTTAGGAGACAGGGGTAGGATCTGCCACCTAAGGCTTTTCAACTTTACGAGCCGTGAGGGTCTCATAAAGACTTTTCTCCCTACGAGTCGTGAGGATCTCGTAGGTGTATTTTCTCCTTGGGAATCGTGAGGATTCCTAAGTGTGTTTTCTCTTATAAGTCGTAAGGATCCTATAAGAGAGTTTTCCCTCTTACGAGTCGAGAGGACCCGTAAGCGGTTGTTTCCCTCCTTATTGAGATTCGACTTTGGAGAGTGTGACCCGTGGATAGTATGCAAGAGACCGTTTTGGGCCGACTTGCAGGGTCCCAGTGCTTAGGAAACAGGTTTTTTAATCCCTACTGCCTAAGGCTTTATCTCACGAGTCGAGACGCATCGAGAAAATCTCGCAAAGACATCAATTTCCTCACGAGTCGAAACGGATCGAGCAGATCTCGCAAGAACATCTTAACGTCGCATTTAACCTCTGCTCTTTACGACAGAAGCCCGTTAAGGTTGGTGGTACTTAGGGTTTTGGCCATCGTACCGTCGCATAAGCTGATATAGTCCTCGATAGGAAATCGTGCTGTTCGAGTAGCCCCGCGACTGCCGTGTCTCTGATCCCTTCGGGGGCTGGACAAGACGTCTTCAAGCAATCCTCCTTGGCAGTTTGACCGTCAGAAGAGCAAGCGCTAGGAATTTGCCATGCCGCTTTTTACTTGAGATTAGGCTCATTTTGGAGAGCCCCGATGAGTCATAACCACTCCGCGCTGGTGTGGGGATGATCTCCGATAGTCTTTCGGGCTTTATATGAGTTGCCGTTAAGACCCTGAAGCTAGGAATTTGGCCTTTGCTTCGTTTGCTGGCATTGCGTCTGCTGTATCGAGACGAATGTTGCGGTGGGAACTAGGGATTTTGCCGTGGCTCCGTTTGTTTGATGACGTTACGTCTGCTGTGTCGAGACGAACGTTGGGGTGACATCTCGTCTGCTGTATCGAGACGGACGTCGAAGTGGTGACCACTCCACACTGGTGCGAGATGATCTCCGATTGTCTTTCCGGTTTTATATGACTTGCCGTTAAGACCCTGAAGCTAGGGATTTAGCCTTCGCTTCGTTTGCTTTGGTGTGTCTGAATCCCTGCTGGAGGAAGAACGCTGAGGTTGACATTTCGTCTACTGTATCGAGACGAACGTCATGGAGGTGACCACTTCATGTGAGATGGTCTCCGATTGTCTTTCCGGTTTTATGTGAGTTACCGTTAAGACGTCGAAGTTAGGAATGTGGCCTTCGCTTCGTTTGCTTTGGTGTGTCCAAATCCTGTTGGAGGAAGAACGCCGGGGTTGATATATCGTCTACTGTATCGAGACGAACGTCAAGGAGGTGACCACTTTCTGTGAGATGGTCTCCGATTGTCTTTCCGGTTTTATGTGAGTTACCGTAAAGACGTTGAAGCTAGGAATGTGGCCTTCGCTTCGTTTTCTTACACTGCGTCTGGTATATTGAGACGAATGCTGAGGTGGAGCTGGGATTTTGCCATCACTCCGCTTTGTTTCGACCATGGGGTCTTTTGTTAACTTTGCATGTACACCCCGCTGGGCTGCGAAGGAACGCCGTTGTTGACATTGCGTCTGTTGTAACGAGACGAATGCTAAGGTGGAGTTGGGATTTTGCCGTTACTCCGCTTTGTTTTGACCGTGAGGTCTTTTGTTGACGTTGCATCTGCCTCCAGCTGGACTGCGGAGGAACGCTGTTGTTGACATTGCGTCTACTGTATCGAGACGAATGCTGAGGTGAAGCTGGGATTCTGCCATCGCTCTGCTTGATGGTGTAACATCTGTGTCCTGTTGGAATGAGGAGGCACACCGTTGTTGGTCTCCAGGCTTTAGACGTGGCCATTGAGATTTGGAACTAGGGAATTTGTCATGGTTCCGTTTGTTGCGATTCTGAGGTCAGTTGTTGACGCCATGTCTGCATCTAGTTGAAGTGAGGAGAAACGCCGTTGGTGATCTTTAAGTTGTCGATATTGACGTCGAGACCCTGAAGTTAGGGACCTTCCTTTGCTTCATTTGTTGACATCGTGTCTGTAATATTGCGACAAATGTCGAGATGGTCTCTAGGTTATCTATGAACCGTCGAGATTTGGCTTCGCTTTCTGGTGGAGCCTGTTGGGAAGGTATTGTTCCCTTTTTATCTGTGCCCCTGGATTATATACAGGGATCGATGTGATTTCACCTGTAGGGCAAAAGTTTCATTCTTTCATTTTTTTTTATTCTTTCCGCGATGCTCTATCATTTCAGCTTTTATATCGCGAAGGTCGCGATTGCCCAATCATTTCGGCTATTTTTCGCGGTGCCCAATCATTTCGGCTGTTTATTTTATTTTTACTTGCTACTTTTTATTGCGAGTTGCCCAATAATTTTGGCTGTTTATTTTATTTTTACTCGCTGTTTTTTATTGCGAGTTGCCCAATCATTTCGGCTATTTCATATGCATTTTTTTTTTGGCTCGCTGATTTTTTTCTTTCTCGCGAGTAGGGGATTTGGGATCCGATACCAATCTTGGCATCAGCATCGCTGCGACTGGAATATTGCCAGGAGCGAATCATCATTTGCCATGAAAGGACTTGGAATTTGATACCGGTTTAGGCATCAGCATCGCTACAACTGGGATATTGCCAGGAGCGAATCATCATCTGCCTCCGTCGATGTTGAACAAAGGTGGCTTAGCGAACAGGGTTAAGATCCCGTCGACTGAGGCTTTTGACTTCATGAGCCGTAAGGGTCTCACAAAGGTATTTCTCCCTACAAGTCGTGAGGATCTTGTAGGTGTGTTTTCTCCTTGGGAATCGTGAGGATTCCTAAGTGCATGTTCTCTTGTAAGTCGTAAGGATCTTACAAAAGGGTTTTCTCCTTATAAGTCGAGAGAACTTACAAGTGTTGTTTGCTGTACAAGCATATCCCTAGTCACGGATGGGACTTTGTTAGGGAAATATTTATTCATGCCCGTGGATTGTATACAAGGGTCAATATTGGACTACTTGTAGGGCAATGTCGAAAGTTGTGGGGGTTGCTTAAGCACAGGTTTAGGCCTCTGTAACTTAAGACTTTCAAATCTTACGGGCCGTGGGGGTCCCATAAGAGAGTTCTCCTTACGAGTCGTGAGGATCTCGCAAGTGTATTTTCTCCTTAGGAATCGTGGGGATCCCCAAGTGTGTTGCTCCTTTGTGAGTCGTAAGGATCTCACGCAGGTGGTTTCTCCTTACAGGGTCGAGAGGATTCTATAAGTGTTTCTTTAACGAGGTTGCGCCCTTTCGGGTTTTCACAAACACTCGCCGGTAGCCCTGCTGTTTTTACTCACGGAGCCCTTTCGGGTTTTCATCCGTGCCCTTTTTGCTTATGGACATACCTTTATTTTTTCTTCTTTTTTTTTACGAGGTCACGCCCTTTCGAGTTTTCACGAACACTCGCCGGTAGCCCTGCTGTTTTTACTCACGGAGCCCTTTCGGGTTTTCATCCGTGCCCATTTTGCTTGTGGACGTACCGTTTTTTTTATCTTTTATTTTATTCTTTTTTTTTAACGAGGTCGTGCCCTTTCGGGTTTTCACGAACACTCGTCGGTAGCCCTGCTGTTTTTACTCACGGAGCCCTTTCGGGTTTTCATCCGTGCCCATTTTGCTTGTGGACGTACCCTTTTTTTTTTTTATTAACACGTCAGCCTGAAGATGCTGCGGGTTGGGAGTAGTTTAACGACGTTTCGGTCATTTGCAAGTTTTAGGACATTGCGGTCCGTCGTTAGTTTAAGGACATCTCGGTCCGTTGTTAGTTTAAGGACGTTTCGGTCCGTTATCCAGTTTGAGGACGTAGTGGTCCGTTAGGCTTTCTCTATGAATGAGCATGATGCCCCCGGCGTGTCCATATTTTTCGGAGCATGCGGTTGTGGCGGGTTCACCTTCCAAATTTCGGACAACGCGAACTTGCCCTGTTGGTATTGGTCTTCAACCCAGTTCTTGAAGACGTAGCAATCCTCGATCAGATGACCTACCGTTTGGTGGTAAGGGCAATAATTAGGATTATTAATATCGCCTGGCCGCAATGGACGTTTTGGATTCGGCAGATTGATGAGTCTGTCGCACACTGCCAGCTCGAACAGTCCCCTTGTTTTATCTTGCGGAAACGAGTAAGGACGTTTCAACTTTTCCTGGAGGGATTGCCGCTTGTTGCTTTGGCAAGCAACCGGTCTAGGGTCACCTGATTGTTGGTGAGTGCTGGCGACGAGGGCCGTTTTTCTTTTTCCTTTATCCTTTTTGTTCGATCCTTTGTTTACGGGGCCGAGATTTTTTCCTAGTAGCATGCGATTGCACGGCTGAACGTTCTCGCAGATTCTCAATTCCTTTATTTTTGAAATAGATTCCCCGATGGAAGAGTTGGGGGTAGCTTCTTCGTCAGAGTCGCTTCCAAAGGTGATAATTTGTGATCCCTTGAAGTCGGCTATATGACAGTCGGCGGTGGCTCTTTTGCGCTCATATATCGCATTTTTCCGATGTCCACAAGCTTCACACTTTGTCCTGTCGAAGTGTTGCTTTTGAGCGACATACCCTTGCCACCAACAGTTAAAGGACTCGCAGTCTTCGGTAGGATGTATGATCTTCTGATGATATAAACAGAAGTTAGGGTGCATCTCTACCTCAGAGAAAGGATTTTCTTCGGAGGGCGGTAGCTTCATTCCTACTGATAGAGCTTTGGCGAACCGTTTCCTCGTCTTGAATTTGTTTTTACCCGCAGTGTATGGCTTTTGATTTGACGGGAATACCTTGGTTCTTTCCAGTATGGCCATTTCATGCTCTTGATTGGCTTTTGCTTTCAGACGAATTTCATTTAGGAAGGCATCGATCAACTTGTCTGACGGCCGCGGAATTTCTGTTTCAGGGTCCGCCATTGATTTCTCAGCGCAAGGATCCTCCTCATCATCCGTCAGTGAATGAGAAATCACATGACAAGTCGCTACGTAGTCTTCGGATTCATCCGATAAGTTTTTTCCATCGTTTTCATCCTCGACGAAAGAACAAGTTGCCCCCGGCGTGTCCGTCTTCTTTGGAGAGTGCGGCTGTGGAGGGTTTACCTTCCAGCTTTCAGACAGCGTGAACTTGCCTTGCAGGTATTGATCCTCGATCCATCCCTTAAAGACGAAACAATCCTCAATCGGGTGACTTACCATTTGGTGGTAAGGGCAATAATTGGGATTATTAAGATCGCCTGGCTGCGACAGACGCTTCGGACTCGGCAGATTGATGAGTCTGTTACGCACTGCCAGCTCAAACAGTCTTCTCGTTTTATTTTGAGGAAACGAGTAATGACGTCCTAGCCTCTCTTCGAGGGAAGGGCGTGGACGCACGTTTTGGCGAGCGACCGGCTTTGAGTTGCTCAACTGTTGCTGAGTGTTGGCGACGATGATCGCTTTTCCTTTCTCATTTCGAAGATCGGGTCTTGGAGGAGACGGTCTATAGTCCATCTGGTCCATTTGGGCTAATTTGTCGATCAAGGCCTGGAAGGTGGTCGGCCTGAAGAACATCATGAATTGCGAGATGGTCGCCTGCGGATCGAGTGTGCCCACAAACATGCCTACCGCAGGTGCCTCTTCTATGCGTTGTTCGCATTTCGACCATAGGTTTCGCCATCGTGTTGCGTATTGGACCCACGTTTCGCCGGGCCTTATCCTGGCATTTATCAGTGCTGTAATCGGGGTGCGTTCACTAGCACTTGCGAATCTTTGTGTAAACAGCAGCTCCATCTCTACAAATGTTTTGATAGAGTCGTTAGGCAGCTCCGAATACCATTCAAAGGCTGTTTCTGCTAAGCTGCCGACGAATTGACGTAGCAACAATTTGTCATCGCCTCCAGTATTGCCGCATAAGGCCCTGAATTGAGCGACATGCTGATGCGGATTCCCTGTCCCTTTATATACGTGGAACTTAGGGATCGTATATCCTGGCGGGTAATTAATTTGGTCATACCAGCTCGGATACGGTCGTCCGATCCTAACAGTTTGCCCAGCCGCTTCATTCGCCTGATGAACCCGGATCTGCTGAGCTATATATTCGTCTAGGTCGACTTTGGAGATTGCCTCCTCTTTGGCTGTTGATAGAGCCGGCGGAGGATTTGACGTTTCTCCCCTGTCGTCTTCAAGGACGATCGGAGGATCTTCAGCAGGAGGGTCCGGCTGTAACATCATCCCTACCATATCTTGGAAGAGGAGCGCCATCTGTTTTATGTTAGCCGCCTGCTCTGCAGCTTCTTTGTCCCTCTTTTCGAGGACTCTGCGCAAAAAGTCAGCGTCGGTTTCTTGTTCTTGACGCTCATCCGAAGACGTTTCAGAGCTTTCTTTTGGCTCAGTGAGTGCAGCCATTGTAGTCATCATTTCCTGAAGCTTTTGTTGTTGCTCCTGGGCTTTCGTCACGGATCGGGTGAGCGGTCGGTGGCCCGTAGAAGTGCGGCTTTCCTCCTTTCCAGTAGCCATATAAACAGTGTGCACCACCATGCCCCCAGACTTGGGGCGTTTGTGTTCGGTGTCTTTGCGATTTGCCGAAGACACATGGGCTTCTTGCGGCCTCCTTTTTTGAGTGATTGGAGTTAAGGGAGCCGTTGTAGTGGGCACCCAAGTAGCTTTTGCTTTTTGTGGTTTGACAGAGTAATCCTTCCCCTGCCGAACCTTCATCTTTTTCTGTCGTCGGAGGCAGTCCTGATCGATCACCGACTCTTGAACCTGTCGCCAGACTTTGTAAATTTTAGAGGACAGCCGTTGAAGGGGCTGCTCTAACTTCTTCTCCGGAGTATTCTCCACCGGTGAAGGAGTTCGTTTCAACATCGCAGTAGGAGAGTTTCTGCGCACCTTGTTGAGCAGTTCAAAGCTGTTCTTGGTTGGAACAGCAGTATCGATCCCAACCATTAGAGTTGGACGAGTAAGTCCAGAGGGGGAGTTGCCCCCAGCCTTCCTCACTCGGCGCCAGTAGCGACGTCGAGCATGTCGTGCTGATGGAATTGTTTCAGATATAGGGGTGACCTCCTCATGCCCCCTGCGTTGGTCAGAATATGCTGGTACCAGCCCTTTAAAAATCGACGTCCGTTGAACGGGGACGGCCAACCTGTCAGAAGCAGGCTTCCGAACATAGGAAGCAACCTTGGTGACTTCGCCAAGAACGGGAGCTGGGATGGCTATCCGCTTCGGGATAACGCCTTCTGGTATGGCAGGCTTCTTCATGGGCCCGATGGGGCTCTGGCCTAATCCATTAAAACCTGAAGCAGTGGAGTTGGGCGACCTATTGAGAGGGGTCGCGGCAGTGGTAAGTCGATCGAAAACCGACTTCTTTGGAGCTTCTTGCAATGTCATTGGGGCGTTGAAGCTCATTGGTGGGAGCATGGTCCCGAAGAATAATCCAGTGGTGGCCTGAGTTACCTGCTCCACCGGCATTTTGAAAAGGGAGGCCGCTTGGGGCCCATAAGTCACTCCTCCAGCAATGCCGGAGCGAGAGTTATCGCTGCGGACGATGCAGTTCGAAGCCATTGATCTTCTGTTTTCTGCACGGAGCAAGACACCAAATCTTAGTACCTTGAATCCACAGGCAATCACAGCAAACCGCGATTTGTTCGCGAACACGACACACGAAGTGTGGAGTGGAAAGAGGAAGAGGTCCCACCGGGCGTGCCAGAATCTGTTCCCCTCCGAACGGCGGCCTGCGACGTTAGGACGTCACGTGCCTGAGGTTCGGGGCAGATGCTATTTGGTTTTTATCCGTCCACCTCTTCGAAGATGCCAAGTTGATTTATGGCACCGTGTATCGAAGGTTTAGACGTCTCGGTCCAATATTAGTTTAGGGACATCTCGGTCCACGAGTTTAAGGACCCCGCAGTCCATATCGATGTGTGGTCGTTGGGACCCGTCACCTCTTTGACGTCGTTGAGGAATTACAACGACGGATGTCAAAGGAGTTCGGAGATGTACCCTCGAACCGGATGTAGATTGATTTAGAAGAGCCATTTTGCTCAGTCAATTTAATTTAAGGACTTATGGCCAAAATTGGGCTAAGTCCAGTTGAAATGTTCAACATTTTATTTGCTTTTGCATTGCATTTCTTTTTTTTATTTTTATTTGGGCCTTGCCCAGAAAGGATGCAGAGCATCAATTTGTTTTGGGCTCTGCCCTTTTAGAAATGATGCAAGGCATCAATTTTATTTGGGCTCTGCCCTTGTATAAAGGATGCAAAGCATCAATTTATTTGGGCTCTGCCCATTTATTGCCTTGCAATTTATTTTGGCCTGTCAGGTCATTTTGATTTGGGCCTGGCCCTTCAAATAGTGCAAAGCACCAAGAATCTTTTGGATTCAAGAAAATGAGTGCAGAGCACTTTTTAATGATCTAAATTTAGATCAAAGAAGAGAAAAGAAAATCTTTTCTTTCTTTCTGTCTCAGAGAACCAGAGGTTCATAGCAAGTGCAAGGCACTATTTTTATTTATTTATTTATCTGAGAACTAGAGGTTCATAGCAAGTGCAAGGCACTATTTTTATTTATTTATTTATCTGAGAACCAGAGGTTCATAGCAAGTGCAAGGCACTATCTGTTGTGCGCACGTGCGTTGCACGTGGTGCCGCATGGCTGGCATACGTGCGTTGCACGTGGCGCACATGCGCATTATGAGGAGAAGCAAAGCTTCTATATATGGAGAACAAGCTCCTTTTAATATTATTAAATATTCTCATGTGGTGCGCACGTGCGTTGCACGTAGTGCCGCATGGCAGGCACACGTGCGTTGCACGTAGCGCACATGGCGCTTGCGCATATGCGCATTATGGAGGAGCATGCTCCTATCTTGGAGAACTAAGCTCCTTTGAGTATTGAATCTTTTGAGGATTTTTACTCTACCCTTTCTAAGAGGTATCCCCTCTTATTTATATGGGAGTGGTAGAGAAGCCAGCTCTCCTTTTCCCGATGTGGGACTAAAAAATGCATTCCCCATGTAGTAGAGCATTACTTTAGATTACACGTGTATAACACATTTGCTCATAACTTTTGATCTCGGATGAATTATGAGGCCCATAATATATCAAATCGAAGGTCTTTTCGAGATGCTTTCAATATCATCAGAATTTAGCTGTTTTTCGTTCCGGAGTTTGTCAAAATACAGCTCGGAAAATACTGGTTCGCATCTTCTTCCTTAAATCACATGTGCATAGACATTTGCTCATAACTTTTGATCCCGGATGAATTATGAGGCCCATAATATATCAAATCGAAGGTTTTATCGAGACGCTTTCGATACAAATAGAATTTATCCATTTCTCATTCGGGAGTTTGTCAAAAAAACAGCCCGGAAGATACTGGTTCGTATTTCCTTAAGCGTATCGCTGCCATTTGATACCCTGGACTCTTTTGCGCAGAAATTTTTGGTGGGAACAGGCCTGACTCGGCCGACTCGGACAGCGGACCGGCCGACTCGGCACGGCGCCGCCGGCAGGACTCGGCCGGACGGCCGAGTTGTCAACACGAAAAATCCGACTCTTTGCCTTCTCTAACCCCCTGCATACTCTAATTTATTGGATCGGTTCCAGAATGCCCATTAACACCTAATTACTCCAATTTTTAATGAATTTTCTATAATTTTTACAATTTTTTTTAATTAAAACCTTTCACATACCCTACCCTAGCCTACCCTATAAATACAACCCTATCCTCTACCCTCTCATCTCAAAACCCTAAGCTCACTCTCTCAAAATTTTCCAAGAGTTGTGTAATTTGAAAACAAGTGCACGGCGAAGCTCCGACGAAATTCCGGCGGGAATTCCGGCGACGTTTTTAGGAACAACTGGCGACGAAGCAACGCCTCGGCAACCCTTTAGTCCCCCCTCACTCCATAGTATAGATCGAAACCCGTAAGTCCCATTCTATTCCTCTTTCTTATTCTCTAAAATACGAAATTACGAAACCCGACGGAATCGGAACAAATCCGATTTCCGATTCGTTTTTCTATAAAATTTCACTTCTAACCAATACATTCATGCCTAAATATCTTTATCTTGACTATTAAAGTTTTAAAAATCAATTTGAATAAGTTTCATCACATGAAATGATAACCTTTCCAATTTATCATATTTTTCACTTTAATACCACAATGTTCTGATTTCACATTTAACCTCTTAATCTTACTATATATTTAAAGTAGAGCACGAGGTAATGACCTACCTCCACACACACGCAAATACAACCATAAACGATATCATCAAAACTTAGAATACGATAAAACAATACTTTCATTTAAATACCATATTCTTAATAAAATCATTTCTAGAAGGTTTAGCTTTGATACACTTTTAAATACATACCTCTTATTAGGAAAACACGATAAGTTATGGACATCGATCGTTTATCTAAACCTGACTTTGTGGTGTCTAGGCTAGGCAAGTGAGTAAAGGTAACTTTAAAAGGCCCGTCTCACGATTCGTGAGAGGATCCCTCCTTCCTCACTTGTACTTATCTGGCCACAATTGGCTGTGAAGAGACAATTTGAGGCTTCTAACGACTTGTCGTTTAGACCCTTTAGAAATAGGCTAGTTGGTTTAGGAAACCCTAGAATCTAAAATAAGGAAAATTTACATCTTTGCAAATAAATACCATTTACTTTATAAAAGGATTAGTATTTTACAATCTTTGCAAAGCCCCGCTACAACCCATCTTTGGGGAACCCGTTCGGGATTGTGCGGTTTATCGCGCACCCTCGGGCTTAGTAATGCGAGATTCAGACCTCCGCAAGGAGCATTCGGTCTCGAAAGGTTTAAAATACGACATCTTAAGAAAATGAGATTTTTGGAATATAAAATATTTATTAAAATTATTTTTTGTATAAATATATGTATATTTATCATTTAAATGTCTATTTTATTATAATATAAATTTTCCACCTTTTCCTAAAAAAATCACAAGAATAAATTTAACACTAAAATACCATGAACTTCAAATAATCAATATTACAGATAAATACCCTTATTTATAAAAACTAGGATATTTTCACTAGAAATGTCGCAATATAAAATCCACCCTCATTACAATTCTAAAGACGAACAATGAATACTTGAGGTGTATTTTGAAAAGTATATAAAAGTATTTTTACATAAAAACCCCTCAAGTTTTATAAATTACCCTAAGGACCCTAGCAATTATAAGACTTCGATCTGATTGTCTGACTCGGGTTTGAGTCTGATTAATTTGACTTGAATATGATTCAAGTCAATCTATAATCTACAATATTCCAATTCAATATGAACACATGAATCCATGAATTCAATTATCAATTTATACAACTTGACTGAACCGAACCATGGATATATATTCCTTTTACATGATTTCCAATATTCCATTTACATGACTCTAAGGTTTCCTGATATCATGGTTTCGGTCAGTCAGTCAATCAAACTTACAATCAATACAATTTACAAGATAACACTACAAACAAGACATCGCGGGGGTTTAAGGGGTAAATTGCTACGGAAGATGTTAAAAGTGACACGAGACGGTCAGATTTAAGACACCTAACATGAATCCAATTGCCGTTGTTCCGGGCCTTCTAACGGAGCCTTGTACTCTATATTCCGTTTGCCCTAGTCTCTAGCATATAGAGACCCCTCTCGTATACTCTGGCATTCTTCTGTACCAAGCTACAAACAACAGCGTTAACACAATACTACAATAATATAACAATATAATACAACGGTAAAAGCTACTCTCTCCCTCTCTCTCTTACTCTCTGTCTATTCTATTCTCCTCTTATCTTTGGGACTTACCGAGCAACCTGTTCGCTGACGACATTCTATTTCTTTCTTCTTTGAATGTCGTCAGGTGATTCGGACCCGGCAGGGATCGAGCCATCTGCAGAAGACTTGGAGCAGTTTGCCGAAGATCCAGCGCTTTAGTTTCATTGTATATTTTTCCTCTCTGTACTTTTCATTTTCTGTTATGCCACTGTTTAGGCATCTTTTTATTTCAGTTGTATTTCCTTTTCATGCATTGTACAAAGAATGTTAATAAATAAAAGTTGTTGTTCTTTTTATTTCTTGTCTCTTGTGTATTTATTTTATATTGCTTAGATACGCTTAGCGTATGTACTTCTGAGTATATACGTAGCGGACCTCGTCGCGTCCCCTTCGCCGTACACTGGGAAGCGGGGCGTGACAGGTTTTGTTGGTGGTCCATGCAGGTCAGAACTGTATGTAATCCTAAGCAATATAAAACACAAGAACCAGCAACTGAAACATTCTTTACGATTCATGTTCCTTGAATCTTACAAATTCATGTTCCTTGAATCTTATCATTTCATCATATGCCTTGAATCTGTCCTAACCCAAAATTCCCTCACCTCTTTTACAATCTTACCGAAACCTTCGCATCTTTTCATTCCTTCACACATTTTTCATACACTATCTATACTCCAGTATTCAAACTTTTCTTAAAACTGTTACACTTTCCTTTTACAAATTTCGAGGACGAAATTTTTATAAGGAGGGTAGAATGTAACAACCCTGATTTTCCTATACACTTTTCTATACAAATTTTTTTTTCAAATTCCATAAAGGAGTATTTTAACCTGAGCACAATATATATGTAATTATTTTGTTTTTAAATAACTCCAATTTTTGTATACATAAAATTGATTTAAATTTGAAGTATACTTGGGGTATTTAATGTTGCTGTTACCACTTTAAGTATTTATTTTCCCACTATAATTATAAGAAGGAGCTTGTAGCTCATTAGTAACACCTTGCACTGCTGAACCAAGCCACCAGAGTTCAAATCCCTTGCCCCACATTATTTTTAGATTATTTTTGTTTTAAATTCCTTGGAAGCCCAACAGTCCACAGACCATAACTCCCAAAAGTTGAACTGTACCTAAAAAACTAAATATACCAAAGGCTACACCAGACGACCCCCACCTCCCTGACCTCCGACTCGGCCCGACTCGGACGGCGGACCGGCCGACTCGGCACGGCGCCGCGGCAGGACTCGGCCGGACGGCCGAGTCGTCAACACGAAAAATCCGACTCTTTGCCTTCTCTAACCCCCTGCATACTCTAATTTATTGGATCAGTTCCAGAATGCCCATTAACACCTAATTACTCCAATTTTTAATGAATTTTCTATAATTTTTACAATTTTTTTTAATTAAAACCTTTCACATACCCTACCCTAGCCTACCCTATAAATACACTCCCTACCCTCTATCCTCTCATCTCAAAACCCTAAGCTCACTCTCTCAAAATTTTCCAAGAGTTGTGTAATTTGAAAACAAGTGCACGGCGAAACTCCGACGAAATTCCGGCGGGAATTCCGGCGACGTTTTTAGGAACAACCGGCGATGAAGCAACGCCTCGGCAACCCTTTAGTCCCCCCTCACTCCTTAGTATAGATCGAAACCCGTAAGTTCCATTCTATTCCTCTTTCTTATTCTCTAAAATACGAAATTACGAAACCCGACGGAATCGGAACAAATCCGATTTCCGATTCGGTTTTCTATAAAATTTCACTTCTAACCAATACATTCATGCCTAAACATCTTTATCTTGACTATTAAACTTTTAAAAATCAATTTGAATAAGTTTCATCACATGAAATGATAACCTTTCCAATTTATCATATTTTTCACTTTAATACCACAATGTTCTGATTTCACATTTAACCCCTTAATCTTACTATACATTTAAAGTAGAGCACGAGGTAATGACCTACCTCCACACACACGCAAATACAACCATAAACGATATCATCAAAACTTAGAATACAATAAAACAATACTTTCATTTAAATACCATATTCTTAATAAAATCATTTCTAGAAGGTTTAGCTTTGATACACTTTTAAATACATACCTCTTATTAGGAAAACACGATAAGTTGTGGACATCGATCGTTTATCTAAACCTGACTTTGTGGTGTCTAGGCTAGGCAAGTGAGTAAAGGTAACTTTAAAAGGCCCGTCTCACGATTCGTGAGCGGATCCCTCCTTCCTCACTTGTACTTATCTGGCCACAATTGGCGGTGAAGAGGCGATTTGAGGCTTCTAACGACTTGTCGTTTAGACCCTTTAGAAATAGACCAGTTGGCTTAGGAAACCCTAAAATCTAAAATACGGAAAATTTACATCTTTGCAAATAAATACCATTTACTTTATAAAACCGTTTTCTACAGGATTAGTATTTTACAATTTTTGCAAAGTGCCGCTACAACCCATCTTTGGGGAACCCGTTCGGGATTGTGCGGTTTATCGCGCACCCTCGGGCTTAGTAATGCGAGATTCAGACCTCCGCAAGGAGCATTCGGTCTCGAAAGGTTTAAAATACGACATCTTAAGAAAATGAGATTTTTGGAATATAAAATATTTATTAAAATTATTTTTTGTATAAACATATGTATATTTATCATTTAAATGTCAATTTTATTATAATATAAATTTTCCACCTTTTCCTAAAAAAATCACAAGAATAAATTTAACACTAAAATACCATGAATTTCAAATAATCAATATTACAGATAAATACCCTTATTTATAAAAACTAGGATATTTTCACTAGAAATGTCGCAATATAAAATCCACCCTCATTACAATTCTAAAGACGAACAATGAATACTTGAGGTGTATTTTGAAAAGTATATAAAAGTATTTTTACATAAAACCCCCTCAAGTTTTATAAATTATCCTAAGGACCCTAGCAATTATAAGACTTCGATCTGATTGTCTCACTCGGGTTTAAGTCTGATTAATTTGACTTGAATATGATTCAAGTCAATCTATAATCTACAATATTCCAATTCAATATGAACACATGAATCCATGAATTCAATTATCAATTTATACAACTTGACTGAAACGAACTATGGATATATATTCCTTTTACATGATTCCCAATATTCCATTTACATGACTCTACGGTTTCCTGATATCGTGGTTTCGGTCAGTCAGTCAATCAAACTTACAATCAATACAATTTACAAGATAACACTACAAACAAGACATCGCAGGGGTTTAAGGGGTAGATTGCTACGGAAGATGTTAAAAGTGGCACGAGACGGTCAGATTTAAGACACCTAACATGAATCCAATTGCCGTTGTTCCGGGCCTTCTAACGGAACCTTGTACTCTATATTCCGATTGCCCTGGTCTCTAGCATATAGAGACCCCTCTCGTATACACTGGCATTCTTCTGTACCAAGCTACAAACAACAGCGTTAACACAATACTACAATAATATAACAATATAATACAACGGTAAAAGCTACTCTCTCCCTCTCTCTCTTACTCTCTGTCTATTCTATTCTCCTCTTATCTTTGGGACTTACCGAGCGACCTGTTCGCTGATGACATTCTATTTCTTTCTTCTTTGAATGTCGTCAGGTGATTCGGACACGGCAGGGATCGAGCCATCTGCAGAAGACTTGGAGCAGTTTGCCGAAGATCCAGCACTTTAGTTTCATTGTACACTTTTCCTCTCTGTACTTTTCATTTCCTGTTATGCCACTGTTTAGGTATCTTTTTATTTCAGTTGTATTTTCTTTTCATGCATTGTACAAAGAATGTTAATAAGTAAAAGTTGATGTTCTTTTTATTTCTTGTCTCTTGTGTATTTATTTTATATCGCCTAGATACGCTTAGCGTATGTACTTCTGAGTATATACGTAGCGGACCTCGTCGCGTCCCCTTCGCCGTACACTGGGAAGCGGGGCGTGACAGAGGTAGAAGAAGTTGTGGTATCCTTCATGGCATCGTGGAGTCGCCGGAATTTGCTTGATTCTTCGCCAGAAGTTGGTGTTGGGCTAACTCCACTTCTACTCTACTTGTACTTAGAAAATTTGATAATTTTGGCTAAGGATTTCAGAATGAGGAGGGGCTAGGTTATGGGGTTGTATTTATAGTATGAAATTAGGATTTTGGAATTGAAAGAATGAATCAAAATATATTAAAATTGGATTAATTGGGGAAATTGAATTCTCTGTTTAAATTCAAAGTAAACAAACAGTGCAGGGGTAATGGGGGTAGGCCAGAGGTTTTGTGTGCAAGACACGGGGACTTTTCCCCTACGGATGACCGTCGGTGCCGGCCTCAAGCTCCATCTCGCTGGTCCAATGTGTGGTGAGGGTCGTTGGATTCTTGCCACATGTTCATTTCAGTATACACAGCATTTTGCACATGTTGTCTTTCTTTAGACTTTTTATTTTATGTGCAGTGCACGTGTAAACTTTTGGGATTCCAAAAATTTTAAAAGAGAATTCAGAAAAAAATGTGCCTGAGGGGATTCGAACACAAGGGTTATATCACAGCAGTGTAAGAATTTACCAATAAGCTACAAGCTATTTCTTGTTGTTCTTAAAGAAAAATAACTTATAAAGTGTACTCATGCTTGTAAACTCTATTCTGTATATTAACTTAAAAATTTTCATATAGTAAATTCAGAGTTGTTACATTATATCTTGTTGTCCCATTGGGTTTTGAAACTTTCTGGATGTTAAATGATTGAGATTTCTGGAGCTCTACTTGAATCTTTTCAAAAATGTTTTTGGTGTAAATTTTGTAAGCGTCTAATTCATGTGGCATATTTGTTGCACACATACGATTTTTACTTAGCGTATCAAAATCCATTCGTTTCTCGCGCTCGTAATGTATTTGTAGTGTACTTCTCGTTTTCATAACAAACTCTTTAATTGTGGCGTTCCAAGTAAGATAAGCATAAAAAAACATCCATGCTCTTAATATGCCCCGTTATTCGCGTTCCTTTAGAAAAGTTTCTTGTCGTATAAACCGGTATCCATTTATTCTTTATACCGTACATTATTCAAAGATATTTATACTAACTAATTTTTTACTTTTCATCTAGTGCAGACCGCTTATCTTCAAATTTCTCAACCGTCAAACTTTTATCTATGCAACATTTGAAGTCATTTTGAAAACCTGTATACTGATGATATAAATTGTACAATTTCTCAGAATACTTCTAACTAACGTGCCATATGTAATAATGATGTCTTATATTTGGAAATATCTTAGCAATAGCATTTGTCATAACTTAATCTTGATCGGTGATTATAGATAGCGGTGTCTTATTATTCATCGTAATTAACCACTGCTAAAATAACCAGGTGAAAGTCTCTTCAGACTCATTCCGCAGCAACACCAAACCAAATATTTGTGATTTATAATGATGATTAACACCGGTGAATGGGGCAAAGGGCATTTAATATTTGTTAGTTCGATACATGATATCAAAAGTAATTGCATCGCCGAAAGTTTTATAGGAAGTTTTAGAGCGTGCATCCACAAATAAGGGGATATCGATATAATTTTCTTCGTCATATTTTACTACGTAAGTAAAATTAGGTTTCTCAACTTGAATGGATTGCAAATAAGCTAAAGTAATTTGGGCTTCCAATACGTCCATAGATTGATGATGTATTGTTCTTAATTCACTCTTTACATCGTTTATCCTGTAATCATAATTCTCTATCCCGGCATGACCTTAAACTAGTACCGTAGATGTTTTTTTTTGGACCAACCCCAGTATCCTTCAAATTATGAATTTGACTTCGGTCGAATTTGGAAATTCTTTTGAGACAAAATAGGTATTACACTATTGACTGCGGTACAAATGGATGGTTGTATTCTCTCTTATAAGAAACTACTATCCATCGATTTTTCCTTTTAACAATAAATATGCGAGCTTCATAATTGGATCCAATAGAATTATATCTCCGGAACGCCGAAAAAGATTTTACGTTTTACATCGTGCCTAAACTATTTAGCTTTCGCATCCTTGCTACATTCATATAGTCAGAAATTACAGAAATACTGCGAACTGCACAACTAGTGGAACGAACTTTGATAGCAAACCCAATGTTTTGAGCATAAGCCAAATAATATTTATAAACATCATCCAGTGAATAGAATATTATGCCAATTTCAGGTTCTATCAAATCACATGTGGTATTATCAGAATTTTCATATTTTGGATCACTTGTTACACTTCCTTCGTTATTCTCATCAAGACTGATTTTAGGAGACAGAACATTTTTACATTTGTTTCCACTAGTTGATGATAAAAACTCAACATTTTTTCTTTCAGGAGTTACTAAATGGATAGGAATAATAGAATTCTTCAAGCATTGATCTTCTTCTGTATCCACTACTATTCTTTCTTCTTCTTCTAATTCAGGGTTAGTCCACTCATTCGCTAGATTAATCAACATGCTAGCATATGCAAACGTAGAAGTAAAAAATTTACCTTAACCACTTTGAAAATTTTCGTTGAGAAAGAGGAAGACGTAGATGTGCTCTGGCGGAAGCTAGGATTTCAAAATCGAGAGACCATTTTGAAAAATTTCGTTGAGAAAGACGCGGAGTGCTCTGACGAAAGCGAGGGTTCTAAAATTGATAGGTGATATATTGCTCAACCGCTAGAAAAATTTTTACCAAAGTAGCGGTTTGATATTTATTTTTAACTGCTACTTTAAGTGGCGGTTAAATACTACCCATTGGATCATAACCGTTTCTTAAAGTAGCGGTTGAATTTGCATGATCCATATTTGTTGGATAAATTAAATTTTGATACCAACCATTATTTTAAACCGCGGCTAAATAACAACCGTTAGATTTTAACGTTAGATTTTAAGTCGTTAGCGATGAAAGGACGGGGTTTGTTGGATAAATTTTTTTCCGCACTGCCTAGGACCGGGCCCAATAACAACAATAGCCTAAAAGATTCCTGATTCCAAGCTACACCTCTGCTCTCATCCTATAAAGTCTCCTCAATTCCCCCATTTTCTCCTCGTTCTCTATCTCTCTCTTCTTAAGATTTGTGGGTCTTTTCTGTTGAAATTTGCAGCCATGTCTCTCCTCTCAGGTTTGATCAACCTCAATCTCTCCGAGACCACTGAAAAGACCATTGCTGAATACATTTGGTACGTTCGATTTCCTCACATTTTGATCTCATTTTGTCAAAGTTTTGATCTTTAACCATTGATTATTGAAAAGTTTGATTTTTATGGTTTTTCTTCTTCTAATTTTTATGAGACGGGTTTGATTTGTTTTGGGCTGTTTTGACTTTTTAGTACATGAGTAATCATTGTTTTCATTTGTTGTTGATATAATTTTAGGTTTCTTTTATGATTATATTTATTTTGTCTTTCAAATGCCCATTTTGGGTTATACTTTAGTGAAAGATTTAATCTTTAGTATTGATTTTTATGTTGGGTTATCAAAAAGTTTGATCTTTATATGTTTTTAATGATTTTTGTGAGATGGGTTTATTTGTTTTGGGTTATTTTAGCTTTGTTGTCAAAGTTTTTGATTTTAAGTGTCCTTCTGGTTTACAATTTGGTGAAAGATTTGATTTTTATGGTTTGTGTTTGATTTGTATGAGATGGGTATATGTGATATGCATATGAAGGGATCTACTGTTTATTTCTCTAATAATAACTCCACTAGTTTAATTAGTGGGGAAATATTTTTTTAATTTAATTGCTAGCTTGGTGTGTATCTTTTGGTTTGATTGTAATCAATGGTATATTTTAGATCTTTCCTTGATGGGTATTCAATCTTTTTGTTACTTTTGGTTGTTTAGATTTACTATGTTAGTTGGCATTTGAGATCTATTAGATACCTATGTATGCTCGTGTATATGACTTCTATCCTCATCTATTAGATACCTATGTATGCTCGTGTATATGACTTCTATCCTCCCCCCCCCCCCCCCCCCCCCTCCACCCACCTTCTACTTTTTTGGTGTTAATCAAAAAATTTCTCCTCTATGATTTAAAAAATAAAATAAAATCTCATTGTCATTAGTAGGAAGCCTATTGTACTATATTTTTTCCTGACATAATTGATCACAACTTTGTTTTCTACAAAATATTTGTTGTATTCAATTCTATTTGTTATTTCCAACAGGATTGATGGTACTGGCTTGAGCCTTCGCAGCAAAGCAAGGGTAAACTTCTCGACCCCTTGTCATTTTTTAATTAACTTTATCTTCTTACATTAGTTATAATTAAATTTCTTTACTTTGCATTGTTCTTTTTCTTTTAATGTAATTTTGTGCTAAAGTTTATATGTTTGATCTTTGAGTTGAGCAGACACTCCCCGGGCCAGTTACCGATCCTAGCCAGCTCCTGAAGTGGAACTATGACGGTTCAAGCACAGGGCAAGCTCCAGGGGAGGATAGTGAAGTTATTTTGTAGTAAGTTATCTGATTTTCTTTTTTAATTGAAACTCTAGATAATTTTCTTTCGTCCGAATTTATCGTTTACGAATTTATTGTTACGAAAAGCCCACAGGCCATTTTCAAGGATCCTTTCAGGAGGGGCAACAATATTCTTGTAAGTAACCTTTCACGGTTTCACTGTAATCATATGCTTGTTTCATTTGATAACCTCTTATGTTTTCCCCTCTGATTCTGATAATTTGATTGGAAATTTGTTAGGTTTAATCTGATACATCATAATCATTAAGCAATAAAACAGGCTTTTTGAATCTACTCCCAAAATTTGTATACACAACGAAAGTTGGTTAGACCATTTTCGAGTGTTTTCATGTGTCAATTGCTTTTGATACTTTCTGGGAAGTCTTGGATATTTTGAAAATGTCTTATAGTTTTATTGAATCCCACCCGCTTCTATGGAATCGGCTCTCGCTTTAGCGAATTGTTCTCCGTGATGGCCTTCACATTTTTTTGTAATCTTCTTATATTACTATTCTAGTTTTAGACACTAATTTGAACTAATATACGAGTTGAATTCTTTTGCACTTAAGCTCTTGTCCTTTACATCATGATTGCCGATTTAAAGTATAACATTTTTCTTGTAGGTAATGTGCGACTGTTATACACCAGCTGGTGTGCCGATCCCTACTAACAAAAGAGCAGAAGCTGCCAAGATATTTAGCAACCCTGCTGTGGCTGCCGAAGAAACTTGGTATATTCTTTTATTTAACTTTTCTACATAAATTACAGTCATGGTTTCTTAAACTATTACAAAATTCCGATCTTATGCAATTGTTTTTTTTGGTGTGAAACTTAAATAGGTATGGAATTGAACAAGAGTACACTCTACTCCAAAAGGATGTTAACTGGCCTGTTGGATGGCCCATCGGTGGATTCCCAGGTCCCCAGGTACTCGGCCCCATGTTTTTGGCAAAAATTCTATTGCATTATGAAGTGCCCTCATTTAGGACCCAACTCCCTAGATGAAATAAATAGAGTTGGTCTCCTCTGCCATGTGTTGGTAGCATGCAGGGGCGGACCTAGTAAGAGCCCGGGGGGGGGGGGTTCCCGCTGAAATTTTGATAAAAAAGAGACGATATCGATTATAAATATGAGTTGGGATATTTTGGACATCTACCACATATATTTATGGCTTAAGCAAATGAATATAAGTCTTTAATTCAGTTGATAATGCATTTTGTTTCCCAAGAAAAGTCTTGGATTCAATTCCCATTACCCACAATTATTTTGGAATTTGTTAAAGAGACCATGGATTTCATTAGAGTTTATCTTCATATTAGAAAAAAATTTCCCCCATGTTATGATGACTGACTTACACTTTTTTTAATTTATAAATTATTCAATGATTTCTTACAGTAAGCTTGCTTTGTTTAATGCCCCTTCTAGCGAAAATTCCCGCGTCCACCCTTGGTTGCATGTCGTGAATTTATATTCCGCCAATGGTTGCATGTCGTGAATATATATTCATCCTGAACCACATTTGTGCAAGTTTTCTATTTCATAAATACCCCTTTCTGATTTATTAGTTATCTTAATTTTTTAGTATATATGTCTGCCTTTCGATATATTTGGCTTTTTTCTTCAGCATTAGTTCCCATCCTCCATCGGCATTTTAATCTATTTTAAATTGTTATTTTCTTGTTCCATTAACCATGCATTCATTTCGTTTCATGGGATTATTACAAAATTTCGCTTTTAGGCAAAATCACTCAAGATTGATGTGAAATTGAGAGGTGTTGTACACATTAATCAACTAAATTTATTTACTATATCTATTTTCTTTTTCTTTTACTTTTCATCAGGGACCTTACTATTGTGCTGCTGGTGCTGACAAGGCATTTGGTCGTGACATTGTGGATGCACACTACAAAGCATGTTTGTACGCAGGGATCAACATTAGTGGTGTTAATGGAGAAGTCATGCCCGGCCAAGTACGAAAATTATCAATTTCTTCTTTTTTGTTTGTAAACTTTGGTGCATATCCTTTTAGTTTTTGATGTTATAAATTGATGACGTTTGTATAAATAATGTAGTGGGAATTCCAAGTCGGTCCAGCTCTTGGCATTTCGGCTGGTGATGAATTGTGGGTTGCTCGGTACATTCTGGAGGTGAATGCAATTGCATTCTGGAATTTGTAATTATAAGATTGCTTTAGTTGAGCATTTCTAACTTTTTTCTGTTTTTCTTCTGTGAAAATAGAGGATCACTGAGATTGCTGGTGTTGTCCTATCATTGGACCCTAAGCCTATCGAGGTTAGAGTTTTCAACAAAAATTTTCTTTGCTACATCAATATTTTGCTAAATATTTAATGACCCAAATGATTAGATAGAGCTTGGCCACATTGTATAGTGTTGCGAAATGAGGATGAAATTACGCTAGTATCTTTTTTATCTTCTTATATGCCCTTTAATCCTCTTTTTGGCTTCAGATTATCTATGTTAGAATTATATAAAAAAAAATCTCTCAACTCTCATCATGACTTTAGAGTTTTGGTGTAGCATAAGGTATCTAAGAAACAACCCAGATGTATTAAATGCGGATTAATTTAATTTGAATTACAGCTCTGTAAAACCCAGGTTCCGGCCCAAAGGGCCTTCGACCTATGTGGCGTATTAGAATATAAATATAAATCTGTCTTCCCTAGTCATAACTATGTTGTTTTGGTGTAGTGTAATGGATATATAAACCTCTCTCAAAGATCGTCATATATTAGTTGTTTAGTACAGTGGCATTGACATTAATTAAGATCATGTCAGATTCCTCTAACTTCTCAACCTAGTTAGAGGCACATATGTAGACGATTAAAAAAAGTATCATTGCACACAAGCCGTGGTTTCAGTCGAAGTAGAGAAGTATCAAGTATAAAATTAATTTCTAAATCCTGATCATAACTTCAGAGTTTTAGTGTAATGGCGATACAAATTTTAATCTATCACCTTTTCCTTCCCTTTTGATCTACTATTAGATTATATATTTTCAACGTTTTCTGATATCAGGGAGATTGGAATGGTGCTGGAGCCCATACAAACTACAGGTGAAATAACTCTTTATGCAAATACTTCGATTTCTTTTTGGATAAATGCTTGTTTTTCTAATTATCCTTTCATATAACTTGTTATAATACGTAAATATTTTATTTTGCAGCACGAAAAGCATGAGAGAGGATGGAGGATATGAAATAATATTGAAGGCAATCGAGAAGCTTGGGAAGAGGCACACGGAGCACATTGCTGCTTATGGAAAGGGTAACGAACGTCGTCTAACCGGCAAGCATGAGACTGCTGATATCAAAACATTCAAATGGGTATGCACTATTTGTTTGTCTAATGCCTATAAAAGTTAATAAAATCTCTCATGGGGTAAAAAAAGTTAAAACTTAATTTTCTTTGGTTGTTTTAATTGCAGGGAGTTGCTAATCGCGGTGCATCTGTTCGAGTTGGCCGTGACACTGAGAAACAAGGCAAAGGTTGCTATTTCCTCATTTCTCTTGTTTCTTTTTTTTTCTGAATTTTATATCATCTCAATGTTCTTCCTAAGCTTTGTGATGCTAAGAATGCTTTTGAAAAATCATTTGCATCGATAAGAAAGCTAAAAGTCCACAAGTTATACCAATATCCATTAATTTTTCAATTCTAAAATATTTATCTGTTTTACTATCAGCCAAGATATATGACATCAGATTCTATAACTTTCTTGCATAACATTATACAACATTTTGCGAATTTTCATTTGAGACTTTGTCAAATTCCCATTTTTATCACATGAGTTGTGACTTTTCAAGTTTTGTATATTTTTCAAAAATAATATTTTTAATCTAGATTTTACCTATATATTTGCCAGGATATTTTGAAGACAGGAGGCCAGCTTCAAACATGGATCCTTATGTTGTCACCTCGATGATCGCAGAGACCACCATTCTTCTTCCATGATTGCAAACTTAACTCTGGGTTCCCTCCATTTTCATCCATCATCAAGATTTTTCGCCTCAATGGCATAGTGCTTTTTGCATTTTAAATAACTTTGATTTCTATTCAATGTGGGTCATTGTTTCTAGTTTGGCTTTGATTGTTGGTTAGTTCTCTTCGATTCTCCTATCGGGCTTTTTAGCCGGGAAGGCCTTTACTCTGTAGTCTTTTCTTAGACATAACAAGCATACCATGTAGTGAATGATTTTTATATGAACTCCCAATCTCTGTGTTCGATGTTTGATGATTACTGGTCTCGTTTCTTATTTGAGTCTTCATGATTTGATGTTGAATGCTGTATTGTGAAAATCATGATCTCACTGAGTTATTTGATTGTAATAAACCGCACCTTACAACTCGTTGATTTGTGAAAATGTTCATATGTATAATAATGTATTTATTTATGAAGAAAAATAATTTTGTTGTGCAATTTATTGCATGCCCCATTTATGAATGCCGTCACTGCATATTACCGCTTTCTTTTCATTACACTCTCTTTTGTTTGTAACTTTTGAAGTCTCGGTCGAGACCCGAAAACCATGAGGCAATTGCTAAGCCTAAACAATGGATTTCAAAAAAGCATCAATTATCTCATCAGTATAATGATGTGATCATTCGGTCCATACAACTTTGATTAGTTTCAGTATTGTTTGGTTTCGTTGGTTTCGGTTTTTAGCGTAGGTGGTTTTTTTAATATTATTTTCAATTTTTTTAATATTACTTTCTACATTATCAATTATTCAAAACTATTTTTTACAAAGGATGATATAAGGTAAAAAAGCTAATATATACAATTAAACTTAATGAAAACCATTCAATCAACTTCCGCCTACTTGAAAAAATTATACAATTTCATGTAGAGTGATAGGTTTCATGTAGAATGCTCGTTTGAAGCAAAATGGTAGAAATAGCTTATTCACTGTCTCTGTTGTGATATATTAACAAAAGAAAAATGATAGCTTTAAAAATAAGAAGTTGGTTTTTATTTCAATCTCAAATGTCCATGTATCACACCACGGACGCTAGATATATTACTTCTACGGTTTTGTTTCAAATACGGACTTTACAGGAACTTTGTCCGGCCATATATGCCCGGTCATAAGAGAGAAATAAAAACATCTGACTCATAAGCTGTCCTAAGGATGCCCCAAATTCTTATTCTCGTTCTATGTTCTGTCCGGATGCAGTACACATCTGGCTTAACTAAATCCTAATCCACTACGCTTTAATGCCTTGTAAACTCAAACCCAATAAACCCATTGCTAAGATAAAAAATCGTCATTTATCTTCAACAGCTCAAAACCGTTATCGCTTGCGGAATCTCATCACTCCTCGTTGAATCTCATACGTGATCACTGTAAGTGATGTTATTAATTTTTTTCCTCTTCGAGTACTTTGAATTTCTTTCATTCAAACATTCAACAAGAATTCGTGCAAGTTTACAATTTGCCCATCATCTTTTTTTGATTGTTGCTAATGTGCCCTTAAATTGTTTGTCGATATGCCGAAACGGGTGCTATGACACGCTGACGCTATAATTTCTTTGTCAAAATTTTATGAAGCATTTCACATTTTTAATTAAATTGTGTGTAAAGATCATCTAGACGCCCCATAAGAGTGGCGGAGATAACCTTTGGAGGAAGACCAATGCAACTGTAACATTTTCGATATAGGCTAATTGTACAAGAGTATTTTTCTCCATGCAAAACGAGCTTCGAATTTCTTGAAAGCCATGAACTTGCTGGAGTCGACTTAACTTTATATCCGAGGATGGAGAAAAATCAACCTAGGACATGTAGTTTCATCGTCATTGTCATTTTAAGCCGTTTCTTTTCGGAAATGAGTTCACTCGGTTCTGGGGTGCTACTATTAAGTGAGATATTTGACATACTGTTATGATCCTTTGTCGCTCTGATTTAATTTTTCTAAAGTTGCTGATACGCTCAGGTCAAACTAATTGCTCCTTGATGTTCTCACTAAAAAGACGGAAACAAGTTGGAAACAATCCTAGGGAAATTTAAAAATCATGCAATAAACCTAACAATAATCAAATATCATGTACTAATTGTACCATTGATACTACTTCCACTGCAAGTGCTAAATACACAGTCAAAGATCATCATGGTATTTTAGGCACATCAGGAATTCTTTTTCCAAACTAAATGAACTGGTTGAATCGTGGGTATCACTCTCGCTGAACGTGTTTTGTATTAAGCTCTCGGATTCTTCACATTTTTGTTGCTTTAAGTCCCATCGTATTTCTTCTTAGTCTTTGCTTAATCCTATCAGCCTTTGCTCAACTATCTTCATTGTTGGCCTTTCTTCTCCTTTTAGCCTTAAACAGTTCTCTGCAAGCATGGCAATTGCTTCTAATTCCTCCATCCTCCCCTCCTCTGCTACTCAAGCTTCTAGGATATGAGATAGACGATTCTGATTCAATGACCAAATGAAATGCATGGAGAGATTTTTGTCCTGTTTGAGTAGAATGTGAGAAATTTCTTCCTTCCCGTCAACAGCTCTACAAGAATTACTCCAAAGCTATACACGTCACTTTTCTCAGTTAGTTATCCCCGTATGGTAATATTCGGGATCCATAAACCCAAAGGTTCCCTGAACCGTTGTAATCATATGCGTTTTGTGCGAAGAAATGGATCTGGAAGCTCCAAAATCAGATTCCTTTGCTGTGTAATTATGATCGAAGAGTATGTTGGAGGATTTTATCTCTCTATGGAAAATAGATTTTGAAGCGGCAGAATGTAAGTAGGCAAGTTCTCCAGCAACCTCTGTTGCAATCCTTAGCCGATCTTCGAAGGATAAAGATGACACATGATTGTCAATACCATGCAAATGGTCAGAAAGAGTACCTCCTGAAATAAACTCGTAGACTAGTAAAGATACTTCAGCCTCCGGGCAACATCCAAAAAGTTTGACCACGTTTCTGCGGTTGATATGTGAGAGAAAAGAAACCTCGTTGATAAATTGCTCGATCTCATTTTGGTCCACTATTTCAGATTTTTTAACAGCAACGACCTGTTGATCCGATAAGATGCCTTTGTAAACCGTCCCATGGCCTCCACGGCCAATGATTCTACTGACGTCAAAATTGTTTGTTGCCTTTTCTAGCTCGTCTAAAGTAAATATCTTAGTCCTCTCCACATCATCTTCAATAGAAGCAATCAATTTCTGTAGCAACAAGCAATGATTACGATGGAAACAAATTTTTTTGGGTTTCTTGATTCTCATATCCTGAAATCGTTTGTAGAGCATAAAAATAGTAATGAGTATAAGAAAAATGCCCAATCCAGCCCCTCCACCGATGCCAACGATTATACCTATAGAGGTGAAAGAACGATAAGATTTTACATATTCTGGAAGAAACTATTCCAAATCATATAATTGGAATGAAAATGGAGTCAACATATTTGAATATCAGGTGAACAAGCAGAGGTAGGATCACCTTCAAGCATTCTCTGTGTGCCTTTTGGGCAGAAGCATGAATAGCTCCCTATAGTATTTAGGCACGACGCAGTCAGGCAAGGATTTCTATCTTGTGCACACTCATCAATATCTGACAAATCGCCACAAACCTCTAATTATGTATGCACAAACGTAAATGAAACATAGAAACAATTAAAGGTGAAAAGCGTACCTTGGCACCCGTTAGAAATATACGGATTGCCCTCAAACCCTTTCGAACATTTGCAGAGATACCCTATGCCACTTTCAATACAAACACGGTCTTTGCTGAGGCATGCATAGGTTTTTTGGTTTCTCTCTGCATAAGCACAAGATGATGCATTCTTCTCCGAAGTTTTCCAAGGAATTGCCCAATCAAAAACCATGGGAACATCCAAGTCGGGACCGTATAAATCATCAATAGTTAGTTGCACCAGATCGAACCTGAACCATTCACGATCAACCAGAAAAACCTTGGTGCAGGCCCCAATATCATTAGGCCCTGTCTGATTCAAAATGCTAACAATTCTCATGGTCAACCATGATGTGTTTGATCCAATGGTTGTTTGACAACACCCAATCCCCGAGCACGACCTGTTGCTTCTCTGAACTTCGGTGAAACTCGAGCAAATAGCAACACAAAGACTATCGGTTGAGCTGGTGGACGTGATGTAAGAAATCACACTACAACCAATTGTAACAAAGGTGTTTCTGGTGCCAGAAAATGTGTAGGGCATGTTATTTCCGAGCACGACAAAAGAAAAAGTCTTGGAGTTCTGGGTTGTCTTTAGAATTGCAGTAGAAGGTTTGTATGCGGTTTTTGACTATCACCTGGACTTTGTGTTAGCGAGATGGCTGTGGCTTCGAATCTGCCATTGCCTAAGTACAGTTTGGCCTGTTGAGGATTGGATGTTGTTGGGGTCAAAATTTGTACCCCACCGCCGAAATTAAAAAGTCAAAATAAAGAGTCAAACTCAAAAAGTCAAAGCCAAGTGGGCAGAGCCTGAGCCCGAGCCCAGTGGGCCTAAGTCGGGACCCGGGCCAAGTGGGCCCAAACCTGGCCCAAACCGGTCCAAGATCAAGCATGGAGGCCGGCCCCATTTCAAGGTAAGGATAGAAAAGTATAATAAATAAATTTAATTTGTAATAAGTAGGAAGTAAATGGGCAAAAAGCCAAGTTTGTAAACCCCAAGGGCCAAAGTGCAAAAGATACACACGTGTAAAAGAATGGGCAAAAACCCAAAATTGTAAAGCCCAAAGTGTTGTGTAAAATGTAAAAAGCTATAAAAACCAAACATATATGGAAATAACAATAACTTTCATTCTCTCCTATCTTTCTAGGGTTTTGAGCTTTCACCTCTCTTGAGGTGATTTTCTTTCTCTTCTTCATCTTTTTTTAGCTTGTCCTCCAAGAAAAGAGAGAAAAATAACCTCTTTTCTTCAAAAACTCTACAAACCCATAACATCAAAACTCAAGATCTAAGCAAAGGAGACTCCTTTCCTCAAATCCAAGGAAGAAGGAGGGATCGACCCCCATGGGATGAAAACCGATAGCTTTCATCATGGGTCGATCCCTCCAAGCACATAGGATAGTCATGAACAAAAGGCCGTGGTGAAACCCATTGGTTTCATCCTTCAAGCATATGAAATCGACAACTTTGGGATGAAACCTCATAGCTGTCGTCCTATGAAGTTTCTCCATCACCGGATCTTTCGCTAGATCTATAGGAACATGGTCATGACCCATGTTCCCGACCTGAGGCGCTGCCACCTTCAGGACCCCCCTAAAAGGGTCCCCGCTTCGGAACCCCCTAAAGAGGGCTCCCACTGTCGGGACCCTCCCTAAAGAGGCTCCCGATTTGGGAAACCCCCTCAAGGAGGGTTTCCGCTGTCGGGACCCCCCAAGGGGTTCCTTGCTTCGAGATCCCTCCTTAAAGGAATCCCCCACCTATGGAACCCCCTCCCTTAAAAGGGTTCCCGCCTTCGGGACCCTCCTTCAAGGGGTCCCACCTCTTTGATCTCTCAATCTCTTTTCCTCTCCTAGAAGCTTTCCGACGCACTCAAGTCACCTCCCATCAATTTTTTTGTTTCGGGGCGCTCCCTTAACCCCCACCTGTTAACCGGGCAGCGGGACCCATATAAACTCTGCGAGGTGCTCGATATGTCCAAAACATCCTCAAAAATTGTTTCCAAAACATAACACGTGCATATTGCAAACTGAGTTCGCATGATCTATACAACCCGTTAATCGGAAGTCCACTCGCGTCAAGAGCAAGGGGTAATTAACATCAGTTTTTCCTGCGGCTACTGCAGAAAGGATCCACAATCAATAAACCCCCGCCTACTCTAAACATGAGGAATCTGAACATGTCACATGTCCATTCATCTCAATGGGTGACGAAAAATACTCTACAACAGTTGCATACTGGGTTGAAACCGGGTCAGAAACAGTGAGGTTGTCCGACACCAAAAGGGTAGGGGATTGGGATGTTGCCACATTGAGTCTGGCATGGAGTTATTTGTGCTTCTGCTGCCGCTGCTATTATCAAGAGAAGAATAACCGGGAGTCGAAATAATAAGAATGATGAAGGCATCATTGCTGGAGTTTGAAATGAACGAATAAACACTTGTATGATATAAGCAGGGACTTAATTCTTCACGGATCTAGTTGTTTCTTAGGAGGACTTAGCCTAGATATGGGCAACACTTAGACAAATCAATTAAATATAGGGATTGCTTTGACATCACTGACACAACAAAGGAGCATTAGGCCGGTGTATAGTTAAGTCCTTTAATATAAAGTATCCATGGATTATCATTTTAATAACCGTTACGTGTCTGTCTTAATCTCCGTCATATATCTGTTATTGTGTAATAGTTCCATCTTGTTCTTTTGTTACGGGAATATCAAGAGTATGTCTACGTCTAGATGTATCTCTTATCCCAAAGGATGGTTATATATTTTAGGTTGAAAGTGAATCCAATATATACCCAATTTCTGGTAATGTTCTTAAAATAATCGACTATAAGCAATATCAAGTTTTGACCATCTAGATCTACTTTGAAATATAAGGGCATGATATCTGTTTTAACATATCCACAATACATTGTATGGACTGAGACAGGTTGGATTGGAACGTTATCATTCTTTCATTTTAAATATCCAATTTCAGAATTCTTTGAATCAGAATGTATCCATTTCTTCACTATTTCCGTTCGGGAGTAGGACATAGGAATACGTTTATCTATTGTTGTTTATTCTTGCTACTTACAATTGATTCATTACCAAGTTGGGACGATTGCGAAATTAATGAATGATAAAAAGCACCCGTTGATTTGTTAAGCAAAGAATCTATGGGTGATGGGTCTATCAACCAAAACACATCCTATATGGTTACATTAGGCTGAATCCCTAGGGTTTTGGTGTAGTGTTGTCTGCATCAGTCACAAAACTATATTAATTAATGTAGTCACCCTAGAACTCCTGAAGATCTTTCCCTAAAGAACCGACTTATATCATGAATTCAAAAGGTACAAGTTCTCTTGACGAGTAAAGGCCTCATAATATAAAATTCATCAATTATGTGTTGCAAGAATTAATCCAGATTGATTTTCAAGTTTGGTTGCACCACTTGCCCTCACCCCTACTGCTGAGACTAAACTGAATGGTCGGCCAATGAAAGTAGCTAGCTGGAGTGTAACGTCCCAATTCCCGGAATACGGAAATATGAGCTGAAACCGTCAGTACTCCTAGACAAAGGGAAATCGTTTTGTCATAGTCACACCTAAGACTCTAACTGAACATGTAGGATAATATCCAAGATATAATACTAATATCATGCTGTATAAATAACAAATAACACTGATGAATTCACGAGATAAAAATAGTGTCAATAAAAGATCCAAATAATAAAGGGTTCCAAATAACGAAATACAAGATCCAAAAATAGATACATTATTCCTAACGTCCCGTGAGAGTGCGCATTCTAATAACAACTGAAATAAAATAGAAATAAACCTACAAATACTGTTAATCTTCGGCAAACTCCTGATAGTCACTCTGATCATGTCCTGTCTGTGAATCGATATCTAAACCTGAGATAGCAGGTCCCAGGGATATCAGAATATCCCAATAAGGACTCAATCGTAATAGTGTGTGTATGTGTGTGATAGCATAAACATGTGAGTGTAGTGAAGCCCGTGTGCACATTTAGATATAAATATAGCAGTAATATGAAGCATGCAAGTAAACAGGTCAAGTTATATCCTAGTTGGTAGTTAAAAGGGCAATCCATCCTATCGTGGGTTCGAGTATGTACGTCAAGCTCTGTAGGAGTATTCCTAACCCAAGGGTAGGACCTCAGGGGAAAGGAAACACGGGCCCAACTGTGAAATAAACAAACGACCGTATATAGTCCGGTACGAGCTGTAGTAACAAGCGACCGATATAGCCCGATGCGAGCTGTAGAAACAAGCGACCGATATAGCCCGATGCGAGCTGTAGAAACAAGCGACCGATATAGCCCGATACGAGCTATAGTAATAAGAGACCGATATAGCCCGGTACGAGCTGCCGGTATGGGACTCCTGAGATCCTATTGAACGAATGCATAATCAAATTACCCCAACACCCCGCGTACTTATAACTAACATGGCAGTGAACTCGACTACTAAATAAAATGCCGACTGAACTGGAACTTGTAATATCATGTTAATGGTATGGAATAGAAACTTGTAAGCAAGAATAATGGGATCATGGCTTGTAACTCAGCATTCCAGTAATGATATCTTTTTAATGCAAGAAAACAGTAATCGTGAATAGGCATGTCATGTCAAGCAAGTGATGTTAAATAAATAGTTTCAATTAGTATGTCAAGTACAGTCGATATAATATGATAATATCAATAATGTAAAAAAAATCTACATGAATTTGCAAGCACCTCCATTTAATATCTGGATTTATTTTTTGAAAGAATAATTAACTGAAATATGATTTTAAAGGGTTAATATGATTAATGGGTGCTCTAGGAGTTCTAGGGTTTCATAAGGTATACAATAAATTATGTGATTAATATCATTTAAAGAATACTATGCTGTATGAAATACAATGATATGTATCTGATTATATTTAAAATAGGCACTAATAAAAACGAATATAATTATGTACTCTTAATTACTATCGGTGACTAATATATTTGTATGTATAATATGATTACTATGATCCATCATACCTAATACCATTATTAATTAACACAAACAGAATATGAGACTTTTAATATTAATATACTATAGTCTAATAATGTATTGAGCCATTCACCGATATTGTATCGACCAAAAGAAAGGAGCAAGAGTATTTACCTTGAGACGGTTAAATACGACGATACGAAACGCAAACCAAATTCGATCGCTCGGTTAGAGAACCTCGATCTATGTTCCTCGCTGTTCTGGAGTTGGATGCGGTTGGTGATGGATGCTCGACAACTTTTAAAAGAAGAAGGAAATTTAAGAGATGAATATAGGTTTAGAATTATATATATATATGGTAAGAGAGAGAAGGGGGAGAGAAATATTCCGATTGGAGAGAGAGATTAAGATTAGGTAAAATATATGTATATTATTTATATATTGGTTAGGGTAAAATTGGTAGAAGAGAGAGAAAAGATTTGTTAAACTAGATAAAACAATATATCACAAAACCCCCATAAGAACTATTTGTTAAAGATTTTAAGAGCTCTCATCAATTATTTATCATAACCAAAACAATCTACCATATATCTATGATTACAAAAATATTGTAGACAGTATATATATCGTATGTATATTAATTAATATAAATATAAATTAGCATACCAATAAATATCTTAAACAAACTAGATAACCAATATATATATATATAGTTAAAATAGGTGTAGAGTTTGTTATTATATTGAATAATAGGAAATATTTATATAAATATATATATTGATTATCTAGTTTGTTTAAGATATTTATTGGTATGCTAATTTATATTTATATTGATTAATATACATACAATATATATACTGTCTACAATATTTTTGTAACCATAAATATATGGTAAATTGTTTTGGTTATGATAAATAATTGAGGAAATCGATTAAAATCTTTAACAAATAGTTCTTATGGGGGTTTTGTGATATATTATTTTATCTAGTTTAACAAATCGTTTCTCTCTTCTATCAATTTTACCCTAACAATATATAAATAATACACCTATATTTTATCCAATCTTACTCTCTTTCTAATCGGAATCTCTCTTCTCGATCAGAATATTTCTCTCCCCCTTACATATGATATATATACTGTCTACGATGTCGGACACCGGTTCTTGTTCACGGAATAAAGTGTCACACAGAACAAAATGCCACGTCAAAGGGAGCGGACCTCGAATCCGTAGGGGCCACCTCTCGAGTTCGTGGGACCCACTGTAGAACAATGGGAAATCTTTCGAATTCATTCCGAAAGAGGGCAGATCCTGAACTATAAGTGAAATGATACCACTCCTATAACACAGAAGTGTCTTTTAAGTGAACCGGTACTACAGGAGCTTGAGAACTCCGTAGCTAAGTGTGCTCGAGCCTGGGAAATTCTGGGATGGGTGGCTTCCTTGGAAGTGGCCCCTGGTTGGGTCTGGTTCCCTCCGAAAGACAAAACCGTGCGGCTTTTGCCAAAGCAGACAATACCGTCTGTGTTGGGGATGGATCGGGACAGACTGGTATCAGAACTGGCCTCTCAATAGCAGGTCTGTGGTTCGAGGACGGACCATTGTTCAAAAGTGGGGAGGATGTTGGGCCTCGGTATGGAATACAGTGACACGCCAAAGGGCGGGGGCCACCTCTTGAGTCCGTGGGACCCACTGTAGAACAATAGGGAATCTTTGGAATTCATTCCGAAAGAGGACACATCCGGAACTATAAATGAAATGATGCCACTCTTATAACACAGAGGCACCTTTTAAGTGAATCGGCACTACAGGAGCTTGAGAACTACGTAGTTAAGCATGCTCGAGCTAGGAAAATTCTGGGATGGGTGACCTCTTGGGAAGTGGCCCTAGTCGGGTCCGTTTCGCTTTGAAGGACAAAACCGTACGGCTTCAGCAAGAGCGGACAAATACCGTCTGTGTTTGGGGTGGGTTGTGACATAGAGCTCGTTAAGTTATCTCTGAGGATGATTTTTCATCTCAACAACTCTACAAAAAGGCCATGTTTGTTTCCTACTATTCTGGAATGGAAGTTGAAATCATGTAGCAAATACAAATGCCACACGGCAATCTCAATGACAAAGCCGCATTTCATAAACCAAAAAATAAGGCAGGGTTTAAAAAATTTACCTAATACCAAAGCAAACAAAAGGGCTTACAAAAGAATAAGAGACGATCTTTTTCACGATGAGTCTAGGCTTAAATCAGCTTAGAAACTCAAACAAGTGTAGAGCACATGCCAATCCCTAGTACTATTGCAACCTTTGTATTTTCAAATCTCTAGTATGTCACACACCACACATACAAACAGTCTTGACATTACAGAATTTTGCCACTCTCATTCTTTACCTGAATATTTAAACGATAAATTTGTTGGGCATAAATTGGACCTTTTCCTCCAAGTATTCTCATCATTTTCTGAGAAATCTTATTTATGATCCTCCAAATACACCTTCATTTCGTCAGATCATCTTCCGATAGCCAAATTGCTTTGAGTTCTTCAAAATTGTTTCAAAATCACTGGCATTTTTCAAAACCGCTGGACTTTTGTGTGCCTTCTTCAAATTTATGAGATTAGAACACAGAAGGCTAAATTTTACTTCACTCTTCATTCCCCTGAAAGTGTTGTCGTTTTTTCAAATTCTTTGGAATTTCATGTTTTTGTTCTAGATTCTCATACTAAATATTTTGATTAGGAAGAAGGAATTTGTATGCTAGATGTCAAGTGCGAATAATCTTTTATCTTTGATTCAATAAAAAGTGCTTTGAATTTATGATTTGCTTCTCTTCTGTTTATTTGTTATACTATATTTTGCAGTATGCTAAGATGAATACTATGTGCTGATAACTGGCAGTTAGGACTTTTTCCCAAACCGATCAATTATTTGATATTTCATTTGTTAGCTTACTTTTAATTTTGGTATCCATGATAGATTTAGGATCACTTCATGTTGCTAGCTTACTTTTAGTTTTGGTCTCCATGATAGATTTTGGATCTCTTCATGAACGGTTACTTACTAATTTTATCTGCATTAAATCTTCTAAATTCACATGATGATTTTTATATAGGCATATGATGAGAAAACCAATCGATGCATTATTACACATAACATTGCATAGCCGTAGTGAAGAATTATCGTTTTCCTCAACACCAAACAATGCTAAGGGCAATCCTTTGGTCAAATGCTAGTAGTCTACCATATGACACGCTGGACACATTAATTTCTTTGTCAAAGTTATTGCAAAGTATTTCTAATCCTTAATCAGACGGTCAAATCTTTAAAATGTTTCCAAAGCTCTATCTCAGGTTGTTTAATAAATTGATCTTACTTATATTGCTGTAAACAAAGAATGCACACAATTTATCAATATCATTCACTAAGGTAAAATTTAATTATAGCCACATTATCATTTCCATTACCATGTGATCAAGCCTGCACCTTCATTGGGTGCAGTTATTTTTAATTCTTTATCAGTTTTGAGTGTAGGCTTAGTAATTCTTTCTCGAGACAAAACAGTGTAGTCGCGGGATTGCTGCTACTTCCATTGCAAGTGTTGGTTACTCAAAGATCATCATGGTATTTTAGGCACATCATGAATTCTTTTTTATTAACTAAACGACCTGGTTGACTCAGAGGTACTGCTTCCACTGAATGTGTTGTCTATTAAACTTGAACCATTGTAATTATACGCATCTTGTCTGAAGAAATGGATCTGGAAGCTCCAAAACCAGATGCTTTTGTTGTATAATTATGATCGAGAAGTATGTTGGAGGACTTGATGTCTCTATGGAAGGTAGATTTAGAAGCGGCAGAATGTAAGTAGGAAAGTGCTCCAGCAACCTCTGTTTCAATCCTTGGCTGCTCTTCAAAGGATAAAGATGACACATGATTACCCATACCATGCAGATGGTCGGAAAGGGTACCTCCAGAAATGAACTCATAGATTAATAAAGGCACTTCAACCTCAAGGCAACATCCAAAAAGTTTTACCAAGTTTCTGTGGTTAATTTGTGACAAAATAGCAACCTCATTTATGAACTGCTCAATCTCTCTTTGGACCAATAATTCAGATTTCTTAACGGCAACGACCCGTTGATCCTATAAGATGCCTTTGTAAACCGTCCCATGGACTCCACGGCCGATGATTTTAGTGACGTCAAAATTGTTTGTTGCCTTTTCTAGGTCCTCTAAAGTAAATATCTTAGTCCTCTCTACATCGTCTTCAATAGAAGCCATCAATTTCTGTAGCAACAAGCCATGATTACGATGAAAACACACTTCTTTGCATTTCTTGATGCTTGTATGCTGTAATCGTTTGTAGAGTATAAAACTTGTAATGAGTACAAGAAAAATGCCCAATCCAGCCCCTCCACCGATGCCAATGATTATACATATGAGGTGAAAGAACAATAAGATTTTACATATTCTGGAAGAAAGTTCCAACCATATAACAGGAAGGAAACGGAGTTAACCTATTTGAGTATCGGTAGAGCAAACAGAGGTAATATCGGGAGAACAAGCAGAGGTAGGATCACCATCAAGCATTCTATGTGTGCCTTTTGGGCAGAAGCATGAATAGCTCCCTATAGTATTTAGGCACGACGCAGGCAAGGATTTCTATCTTGTGCACACTCATCAATATCTGACAAATTCACGAAACTATAATTACACATACACAAAAGTAAATGAATTGTAGAAACAATTAAAGGTGAAAAGCGTACCTCGGCACCCGTTAGAAATATATGGATTGCCCTCAAACCCATTCAAACATTTGCAGAGATACCCTATGCCACTTTCAACACAAATACTGTATTTGCTGAGGCATGCATATGTTGTTTGGTTTCTCTCTGCATGAGCACAAGATGATGCATTCTTCTTCAAAGTTTCCAAAGGAATTACCCAATCAAGAACCACGGGAACATCCAAGTCGGGACCGTATAATCATGAATAGCTAGTTGCACCGGATCGAACCTGAACCACTCGCGATCAACCAGAAAAACCTTGGTGCAGGGCCCAATATCATTGGGTCCTGTCTGCTTCAAAACGCTAACGATTTTCATGGTCAACCATGCTGAGTTCGAGCCAATGGTTGTTTGATAACACCCAATCCTGGAGCACGACCGGTTGCTTCTCTGAACTTCACTAAAACTTGAGCAAATAGCAGCTCAAAGACTCTTGGATGAGGTGGACAAGACATAAGAAATCACACAACTAATTGTAACGAAGGTGTTTCGAGTGCTAGAAAATGTGTAGGGCTGCATGTTTTTTCCGAGCATGAAAAAAGAAAAAGTTCTGGTGTTTTGGGTTGTGTCTTTAGAATTGCAGTAGAAGGTTTGTATTCGGCTTTTGACTATGACCTGGTTTTGTGTAAGCGAGATGGCTGTGGCTTCGATCTTCCATTGCCTAAGAAGAGTTATGGGCCTGATGTTGAGGATTGGTTGCATGTTAGGTTGAAACCGGGTCGGAAACAGTGAGGTTGGCCGATACCGAAAGGGTAGGGGATTGAGATGTTTCCGCATTGAGTTTGACAAGGAGTTATTTGTGCTTCTGCTTCTGCTGCTTCTGTTATCAAGAGAAGTATAACTTGGAGTTGAAGCAATAAGAATAATGAAGGCTTCATTGCTAGAGTTTGAAATGAATGAATAGAGACTGCTAGGAAATAAGCAGGGGCTTATTCTTCATATATTTAGTTGTTTATTTCTTAGGAGGACTTAGCCTATAAATGGGAAGCACTTAAGCCAAAACAATTAAATATAGAGAATGCTTTCACATCATTGATTCAAACAATTGAGCTTTAGGTGTATAATTAGTCTTTTAATATAAAGTACCCATGGATTGTCATTTTAATAGCCGTTTTGTGTCTTTAATCTCCGTCATATATCTGTTATCATGTAATAGTTCCATCTTGCTCTTTTGTCATGGGAATAATAAGCCTGTCTATGTCTATTTGTATCTCTTATCCCAAAGGCCGATTTTATATTTTATGCTGAAAGTGAATCCATCATATACCCATTTTCTGTTACAGTTCTTAATATAATCGACTATTATCAATATTTAGTTTGGCCAGCTAGATCTACTTTGTAAGGTAAGGCCATGATTTGTCTTTTAACTTATACACAATCTATTGTATGGACGGAAACAGGTCGGATACGAATGTTATACCGTTCTTTCATTTTAGATATCCAATTTCAGGATTCTTTGAATCAGAATACCTGTATCCGTCTCTTCACTATTTCCGTTTGGGAGTACGGCATAAGAATATGTTTATCTATTATTGTTTATTCTTGCTACTTACAAATGATTCACTAACAAAGTTGAGCTAAGCAAAGGAACTATGGGTCTATCAACCAAAACACCTCCTAGATGGTTACATTAGGCTGAATCTCTAAGGTTTTGGTGTAGGGTTGTCTGCATGGGTCACCCAACTATATTTATTAATACTGTCACCCTAGAATTCTTGAAGATCTTTCCCTAAAGAACATTTTTATATCATAAATCCAGAAGGTGTGAGTTCTCTTGACAAGTGAAGGCCTCATAATATAAAATTCATCAATTATGTGTTGCAACAATTAGTCGAGATTGATTTTCAAATTTGATCGACCACTTGCACTCACCCCGCTGCTGAATGGTCGGTCAATAAGAATAGCTGGTGCTCGTTAAGTTATCTTTGAGGATGATTTGTCATCTCAACAACTCTACAAAAAGTTTGTTTCCTATTATTATGGGTTGGAAATTGAAATCATGCCCGCAAATATCGACGCCACACACAATATGTCAATTGTCAACAACATTGCCGCATGTCATAAACCGAAAATGGCAGGGTTTAAAATACTTACATAATACCAAAGCAAACAAAAGGAAATAAAAAAATATAATTAGAGTTAGAGTTAATCTTTTTCACTGGTGTTCAGGCTAAAATCAGGTTAGAAACTCAAACTTGTGCGCAGCATGTGCCAATCCCCTAGCACATTATAAGACTTAACTATTACAACCTTCATATTTTCAAATCTCTAGTATGTCACACCGCGCGTGCGTACATTCCTTACGTGGGCATATATTAAATGTTGACCTCCGATATTCTCATCATTTTTTGATAAATCTTATTTGTTAGGGAAAAATGGGTCTAACTCTCTAGGTCCAGAAACCAATAGGAAAATACTCATTGGGCAAAAAAATCCAGTGAAAAACTTCATAGATCCAAAAAGTTAAAGATTTAAGTTCCTATAGTACAACCAACCACTTTTTATTTTTTAATATTCCCATAATACCCTTGTAAACTTCTGGTAAAAAAATGCTACATTCAGATCTTGGGCCTGGCCTTGAAAATTATCCTTCATTTCCACTGATTTAGTGGTCTTGTCAGATACTGACGAACTTGTATCTGAAGTGTCGAAAATCTGCTCAAATTGTTTTTTCCATATGTTCTAAGCAGCGTTTCATCAGTTCATCTTCAGAGATGTTTGGATACTTTCTCTGAAAGGATATCTTCAATTTGTGCATAGGATTTTCTGTGGTGAATTCCTCATTAATTCTATTGTCTAGAATATCATTATTATTTTTAATAGTTGTTTTTATTTCAACTACTTTTTGTTCTTCTAAAATTCATGCCACCATTTTATAAAGAATTTTCGAGATAGAACAGGGATATTCATTTTGTTTAATTCCGCAATTATCGTCCATCTCAATATAAAAGGAATTTCGTTCTCTATAAAGTAGTATAACGTACTTTTCCCTTCTTTAATAGTGGTATCTTCGGTGTTATGAAATCTTGGATGAGATTCCATCCAAGGGATAAAAAGATCTCCTTATGCGGATCTTCCATAGCGAATTGGTTACAAAATTCGTCCAATTCGTGTTTACCAGTCAATTTTTGGCTTTTTAATTGGTTTCTTAACTTTATGTCATTACACAAAGCTAAACCTTCTTTAACACAGGTGCTTATCAAGCGACCATAGGTGAATGTGTTGTAGGGTATAACCCCATCATACTGCATTCGAAGATTTGTTCGAACTATTTCAGCGAATAAATTTGGTAAACTATCAATAAATTTGACTTTCCAATAAGAGATATTTGCATCTTCTAATTGCATAACTCTGCTGAGAAAAGTATCTTTATACCATCTAAAATGTGTTAATGTAGGACATCTTAGATTCTCTAATAAAGTTCTTACTTTCTTAGCTTCATCGCTCACATCTCCAGTAAAATGATCGAGAATGGTAAGGATTAAGGTATGAACAATGTCAGACACAGGAGAATTATTCTCCATTTTTGCTGCGCTAAAAATTTCTATCTTTTGTGTGGGTGATAAAACGAGAAGAGAATGAGGAAGAAGAGGTCTTACTCATGACAGTAGAGGCGACGGCTTAACAAACTTAAAATATTTATTTTCAACTTAGAAACAAACTATTACAAGTTATCAAAAGAGATTACAAGAGGAGAAGGGAAGGTTTTATTTTTCGATAATGCCTTATGAACTCTGCATCCTTATTTATAGATCAGGAGTGGGCTTTGAGAAGATTCTGGAATCCATGCGCTGTCCCTGTGAGCTGTCTCAAGTGAGCCGTCCTCCTTTATTTCTGTTGGCCGTTAACTTTTAATAAAGTTATCTTTTATTAAAAGTGGATGGGTCCCACAGCCGAAACCATGTGCTGGTTTTCTTAATACCGTGCTGAATAATCGCAGCCGAAACCATGCTGGTTTTCCAATACTATGTACTAGCGAGATCCTGCCAAAAACCGTGTGCTTGAATCTTTTGCAGTCGTATATTTTTTGGTTAGGATTATTTATTAAGAAGGATCTTTTTATTATTGAGCCCCTCGGATCTCAATTTTATTATTTTTTCATTAGGCATTTTCCTTTGTTTTGGCCCAATGTTGAGTAAAATGGTATATTAGAATTACTCTAATAGTAAATAACGATTTGGTTATATCCAATCTTATAGCTCTCGTTGATAGTGGTGCAGATTTAAACTGTACAAAAGAAGGAATTATTCCAATCAAATATTGTAAGAGAACTACTCAGACTCTGAGTATAGCTGATGACAGCACTTTAACTACACCATATAAGGTGTCTAATGCAAATATTTGCAATGAAGATATATGTCTTTTCTCTCCCTTTATTATAGTAAAATAGATATCACAACATGTGATACTAGGGGCACCGTTCCTTAGTAAAATAATGTGTATCAAAAGATTACTCACAAGGCAAGTTGGTCATTTTGCCAATAAATGTTACACAAAAAAGTGGATAAATGAAATTGAAGATGAAGAATTAAGAAAATCGTTATATAAAATAATGATTAATTCATCAGAATCCTCTGAATCTGAATCAATAGATTCATCCTCATCAGATGATGAAGAACTACAATGCACAAAAGAGTGCTCCAGTAAATGTTGTAATATCAACAAAGAAGAAAATTACTGGAAAGCTATTGTCAATATGAATGGACTAAGTATCAATGTGATAAGCAAGGATGATAAGAAAACCATTCTAAAAATCATAGAAAATGATAATATTCAGCCAGAACTAAAATCTAAGTTAGTTGAAGTTCTTCTAAGAGAAGAAAAGAAGAAATCTCCTATAACTGATAACGTTTATAGGCTATCAGAAGTTTTTAAAAGACAACAACAAAATGAAGGAAAACCAGTAACTATTGCGACTTTACAAAAAGAAGTTAATAACCTCAAAACTGAAATTAAAGAATTAAAACTTCAGAACAAAGAAATTATACAAAGAATCTCTACTATTTGCTAAGTAGGCTAGACCTTGCCAGATGAATCAAAATGCCCAAATGGTACTTCTTTCAATTGGTACAATGGTACCATTATCAATGTTATGGCCATGATATAATCCTCTGCTGTATTTTCAATAGCCTTTTTATAAGATTGTTTTTGTTTAGGGAAATTACTTAGCAGTTGCATACATCATAATACGATGTAAGGTGTCATGGGTTTGCTTATCTGTTAATTCATCAATGTTCCATTCATAAATGGCTCGTCCTGAAAATGAATTTGTTATAACTGCTTCATTTTCTTCATACAGGATATCTAACGGAGTTGGTCTTTTATAATAATGCTTACCCAAAGTTCTTTGTGGGTATTTTATACCATTTAATGCATTATTATTATCAGAAATATTAATCTGATCATCTGATATCTCATTTATATCAGAGTTTTCTTCTGATATTTCAAAAGGTTCTCCTTTGAGAACATTAAGTCTAGCACTACTGAATTTCTTTTCCAGAGCAGTTATAATATCTGAAGATATATTTTTGTCTTTAGATAATTTGTACCCCGAGATGTCTAAAGATGGTTATTGATGCAGTCATTTTATATAACAGGCTAAAGAAAAATCATTTATCTTGGACAGATGAGTATACTAAAGCTGTTCAAAAAACCAAACAAACAGTTCAAAATCTACCATGCCTTCATATTGCAAATCATAGTTGGCAAAAAATTGTTGAAACTGATGCCTCCAATATAGGATATGGATGGATTTTAAAACAAGTTGACCCTAATAATAACAAGGAGATACTTGTTACATTTACTTCTGGAAAATGGAATCCAGCACAGTTGAATTATTCAACTATCAAGAAAGAAATTCTTTCTATTATTAAATGCATCTACAAATTCCAGGATGATTTATTAAATCAAAAATTCCTGCTGAAAATTGATTGTAGTGCAGCAAAATCTGTCTTACAAAAGGATGTTAAAAATTTAACATCAAAGCAAATATTTGCTAGATGGCAAGCTGAATTAGCCGTATTTGATTTTGATATAGAATATATTAAAGGCACTGATAATTGTTTTCCTGATTTTCTTACCAGGAAATTCCTACAGGATTCTGCAACCAATGCAGAATCTCTCGAGGGGTTAAGGCCCAGGCCGAGGAAGGGAAATGAATAATATTCCTAACAACAACTCCCCTTATGCAAATTGGCTCTACACCTCGCAAATAACTGCGACATTAACAAAGGTAAATGGAGCATTTCACTGTCAGAAATTAACAAAGGTAATACAAGAACATTAAGAAGTAAAAAATAGTTGGTTATACTATAGAGACTTTGTTGAGATGTGTGGTTTAAAATAGTCCCACATTGAAAAACTATGAGAGGTACATGAGTATAATATATAAGATGGACTGAACTTCAACAAGGCTTGAGTCTTATTGTTAGAACCCACTTATATCAAAAGCCTGTGTATATTCATAAATAAAATATATAATTGCCCCATGATTCTTATATATATATATATATATATATATATATATATATATATATATATCAGAGCCCAGATTGATCGGGACCTCAACAATACCTCTAAAAGTAGCATGGAAAAGTTATGAGAGGTACATGGATACAAGATATAAGACGAGCCAAATCTCAACAAGACTTGTTGAGTCTTATTGTTGGAACCCACTTCTATCAAAAGCTCATGTACATTCATAAATAAAATATATAATTGCCCCCGTCATTAAGGCTCAGTTGTTGTTTAATCGCCCCCTCATATATATATATAATGGATGCCATAAGAGGGAATTTCCTTATATGGCATCGAAAAATATATTTTCCATAGGTTTTTTCGACGATCGGCACCCATCATCATTTTTATCATGTAAGACGTGCATACACCAAATTTCATGTGATTCCATTACCTTTTCACTGTTGATTTAGTGGGTGCAAAATTAACGGTTTACCGACAATAGAACTTTTTACATTTCTAATTCAAGGATGAAAAAGTGGTGGAATCACATAAAATTTGGTGTATCCACGTCTTACATGACAAAGATGATGATGATGGGTGCCGATCGTCGAAAAAAATCGTGGAGGATATAAATTTTTGACGCTACCTAACGAAAAGCCTCCTAGGGCCTCTTTTCTTCATTTTACTCTCTCTCTCTCTCTCTCTCTCTCTCTCTCTATATATATATATATATATATATATATATATATATATATATATATAATCGAATAGACTTGAACCTTTAACTTTTTGTTGCCCAGGGAGTTTTTCCTACTGGTTTATGAACCCAGGGAGTTGGACCCATTTTTCCCTATTTGTTATCCCCCAAATGCAGCTTCATTTGGTCAGATTGTCTTCAGATAGCTGAATTGGAGTTTGTCAAAATTGTTTCGAAATCACTGGCATTTTTCAAAATCGGTGGGTTTTGTTGAGCCTTTCTCCAATATCATGAGATTATAACACAAAAGGCTATATTTACGGTCCACTCTTCATTCCCCGGCAAGTGTTGTCATTTTTTCTAATACTTTGAAATTTCATGTTTTTCTAGGTTTTCATGCAAAATATTTTGATTAGGAGAGTGTACCTTGTAAATGATCTTTCATCTTTGATTCAACACGTGCTGTGAGTTTATGATCTGCCTCTCTGCTGTTGTTTTGTTATACCCTGCCCTCATATCGTTCCGTGATATGCTTAAATAAGTACTGACTTGATAACAAGCATTTAGAAATTAGAACTGTTAATCTCTAGTTTTCTTTCCCAAGTCAATCAATTATTTGTTATTACATTACCTTTTGGTGTACATGTTAGCTTTAGGACCTCTTCATGAACACCAAGTTACTAATTTTATCTGCAGCTTTAGGCCCCGGAAATAGCTTTAAATCTTCTAGATTGATGCACATAATGATTTTTAAAGGTATTTGATGAGAAAAACAATTAATGCACACATAACATTGCATAGCCTTAGTGAAGAATTATCATTTTCCTCTACACTAAACAAACCTACTTTGGTCAAATGCTAGTAGTCTTTCCATTTGACACGCTGGACACATTAATTTCTTTGTCAAAGTTATGCCAAAGTATTTATAATAATTAATTATATGGGCGACTTTTTAAAATGCTTCAAGCTCTCTATCTTAACTTGCTTAATAAAGTTATCGTACTTATATTGCTGTAAACAAAGAATTCACACAGGTTCACAAGGTAAAATTTTGATTATAGCCCCATTGGTATCTCCGTAATTAATTACTATGTGATTCTCCTAGTCTTTTACTTGGATGTGTTTAAGCTTCAATTAGTACCTGGTTTATGTGATGAAGTCCGCACCTTCATCTGGTGCATTATACTTTTAATTCTGTATGATTTTTCAGAGTAGGCTGAATAATAAAGCAAGCCATGGTCAAATTGTCAAGTAAGAATGGAAAACTAGAAGACAGAAGGCATCCAAATATGCCTAACTAATAACTCTCACCGAATTAGGTGCCATTCATTTTGCACAGAGTTAATAGAAGTTTGAGCACAACTTGACTGTTCAAAGATTCTGTTTTGTTCATAATGGGAACATGATGGGTGTAGATAAAATCAAATATTAGTTGATGCAAAAGGGGATGCTTCCAATCTTTGTAAAGACCAAACAATTTATGAACTTGGAGGCTAATTCTAAAAATTTTCAGATAGGTTATTTGGACATGATTCATTAGAAGAGGATTAGAATCACCCAAGGACATGTAATTTCTTCATTGTTGTCATTTAAGTCATTCGTTTTCCAAAATGAATCAGTTATGGGGCTACTCCATCTGAGACAGCTTCATGAGATATATGACCTGCTATTATGGTCCATTGTCACCCTGTTTTCATCCATTTATACTACATTTCTATAAGTGATTCTCAGGCCAAACTAGACAGGCAAGCTGAACTTCTTAAAAACTTACGTAGATATCAAAGGAAAAAAGTAGCAGGCAATCCTAGGGTAATAACATGTAAAACATTGATCTACACAATCAAATTTTTATGTTGTATCATTTGCAGACATCATTATTCGTTCTCGAGACAAAACAATATAATATCGCCTTCGTTGCTACTTCTACTACAATTGCTGGTTACTTACAAAGATCATCATGGTATTTTAGGCACATTATGAATTCTTTTTCCAAACTAAACGATCTGGTTGAATCATAGGTACCACTTCCACAAACTATGCTGTCCATAAAGCTATCAGATTCTTCACATTTTTGCTGATGTGAAGTACCCTCATATTTCTTCTTCATCCTGCTTAATCCGTTAAGCCTTTGCTCAACTGTCTTCATCGTTGGCCTTTCTTCTCCTTTTAACCTTAAGCACATCTCTGCAAGCATGGCAATTGCTTCTAATTCCTCCATCCTCCCCTCCTCCGCAACTAGCACATCCAGAATTTGAGATAGACGATTCTGTTTCAATGACCAAACGAAATGCATTGCAAGATTTTTGTCCTGCTTGAGTAAAACATTAGAAATTGCTTTCCTTCCCGTCAACAACTCCACAAGAATTACCCCAAAGCTATAGACATCACTTTTTTCGGTTAATTGTCCTGTATGGTAGTATTCAGGATCCATATACCCAAAGGTTCCTTGAACCATTGTAATTACACGGGTCATGTCTGAAGAAATGGATCTGGAAGCTCCGAAATCAGATAATTTTGCCGTGTAATTGTGATCAAGGAGTATGTTAGAGGACTTGATATCTCTATGGAATATAGATATCGATGCGGCAGAATGTAAATAGGATAGTGCTCCAGCGACTTCTGTTGCAATCCTTAGCCGATCTTCAAAAGACAGTGATGAAATATGATTGCCCACACCATGCAGATGGTCAGAAAGAGTACCCCCAGAAATGAACTCATAGACTAGTAAAGGTACTTCAGCCTCCAGGCAACATCCAAAAAGTTTCACCACATTTCTGTGGTTGATCTGTGACAGAATGGAAACCTCATTTATGAACTGCTCGATCTCACTTTGGTCCACTGTTTCAGATTTCTTAACGGCAACGACTCGTAGATCTGATAAGATGCCTTTATAAACCGTCCCATGCCCTCCCTGGCCAACAATTCTACTGACGTCAAAATTGTTTGTTGCCTTTTCCAGCTCCTCTAGAGTAAATATCTTAGTCCTCTCCACATCGTCTTCGATAGAAGCAATCAATTTCTGTAGCAACAAGCCATGATTACGATGAAAACATTTTTCTTTGTGTTTTTTAATCTTCATTTCCTGAAATCGTTTATAGATCATAAAGATGGTAACAAGTATAAGCAAAATGCCCAATCCAGCCCCTCCACCGATGCCAACAATGCTACCTAAAGAGGCAAAAGAGCTATGATTTCACAAATTCTATAAAGAAATTGTTCCAAAACATACAATTTGAAGGACATGAAGTTAACCTATTTGAATATCGGGAGAACAACCAGATAAGGGATCACCGTCAAGCATGCTATGTGTGCCTTTTGGGCAGTAGCATGAATAGCTCCCTATAGTATTTAGGCATGACGCAGTCAAGCAAGGATTTCTATCTAGTTTGCACTCATTGATATCTGACAATTCGCCAAGAATCTGTAATCAGTTACACAAATATATAATCATCTACAAACAATTGAGGTGAAAAGTGTACCTTGGCACCCATTAGAAATATATGGATTGCCCTCGAACCCATTCAAGCATATGCAGAGGTACCCAATGCCTCTTTCGACACAAACACTGTTTTTGCTTAGGCATGCGTAGGTTGTAAGATTTTTTGCCGCAAAAGCACAAGACCATGAGCTCATCTCTAGAGTTTCCCAAGGAATCGCCCAATCAAGAACCACTGGAACCTCGAATCCTCCGCTGAAGAAATCATCATCAGCTAGTTGCACTGGATTGAACCTGAACCACTCGCGATCAACCAAAAAAGCCTTTGTACACGGCCCAATATCCCCAGCCAAAGTAAGATTCAGAACGCTAACAATTCTCATGTTCAGCCATGTCTCGTTTGCTCCAATAGTGATTTGACAACACCCGATCCCCAAGCACGACCCGTTGCTTCTCTGAACTTCAGAGAAAGTCGAGCAAATAGCAGCACAGAGACTATTGGTTGTGGTGGACGTAACATATGAGATTACACTGCAACCGATGGTGATGAAGATGTTTCGGGTGCCAGAGAACGTGTAAGGCCCGTTGTTTCCTAGCTCGGACAAAAACAAGGTCATAGAGTTTTGGCTATTGTCTTTAGGGTTGCAATAAAAGGTTTGCACACGGCTTTTGACTATGGCCTGGCTTTGTGTGAGCGAGATGGCCGTGGCTTCGTATGTGCCGTCGCCTATGTACAGTTTTGGGCGTGAGGTCGAAGTTTGGTTGCAGGTTAGGTTGAAACCGGGTCGGAAGCAATGTGGTTGCCCGATACCGAAAGGGTAGGGGATTGATATGTTGCCGCATTGGGTCTGGCAAGGAGTTAGTGCTGCTGCTGCTGCTGTGACCAGGAGTTGAAACAAGAAGATCGAAGGTCTCATTGCTAGAGTTTGAAATCAATGGATAAAGGCTAGTATATATTTTTTTTGCCAAACGGATGAAGATTAATAATATAATTAAGCCGGACTCATTTCTTCATAGCTTTGGTTGTTTATATCTTAGGAGGACCAAGTCAGCGAATGGCAACACTTCCCCAAAATAATTGATAATATAGTGATTGCTTTCACATCATCAATACAAAAGTGAGCCTTTGTGTATAATTAAGTTCACTAACAGAAAGCTTCTATCTGTTATCTGTTGAATAAGACTTTAAATATATGTCCTAGTCTCTGTCACTTATCTGTTATTGTGTGATGGTTTCGATGCGTTCTTTTGTAAAGGGTATCTCAAAGACTTGGTCTATAGCCTATGGTCTGTTTAGATATATCTCTTATCCAAAAGGACAATTTAATGTTCTAGTTCCATTCTAGAAGTGAATCCAGCATATACCCATATTCTCCTACATTTTTCATATAAAATGGTCGATTATAAGCAACATCAAGTTTCATTATCTTGACCTTCTTTGCAAAATAGGGCCTTGGTTTCTCTTTTAACATATATGCGATATATTGTAGGGATGGAAAGTTGGAAACAAATCGGATAGGGATCTTACCGTATTCATATTTTTAGATATCCAAAACAGTAATTGTTTAAACCGGAATGTTTGTATCTGTTTGCACCCCTATTCCCTTGGGAAGTAGGGAATTTGTGATAGTTGATTTTATCCTTTTTTTGTTTATTGTTGCTACTTATAATTGGCTCACTATGAACTTGGGGGAAGCAAACAAATTGTGCCACATGAGGACTCATGGATGCATATCAACAAGATCACTTTCAAGGCTTAAGTTAGATATAACCCTATATATTTAGCAATAGTAAACATCGAGGTTATTATGTGGTATAGAGCATGTAGAATATTATATCTTATCTCCTCTAGTACCTGAGTATATGTGTAGTTACCCTAATGCTTTTGAAGATATGGCCTTTAACCTGAGTGATGCATGGGGATTTTATTGGGAATTTGACTAGCATTGGAATACATATCATGAAATCGAAAGGTATGCCACTAGCTAGATGTGCCCACTACATATCATTCGAGTTTGATTTTCAAATTTGGCCACTCCTGTGACTAAGCTCGCATGATAGCTTATTGTCATGGAATTTCATCATTATTGTGTTTGACGTCAACTCTGATACAGAGAGAGGTGGTATATCAGTCTCTTTTCGCTGCAAGCTCTTTGAAGGTCAAGATCTTGACCCCAAATATAAAGGTTAAAAGTTATCTTTGGGGCTGAACAGTCATCTCAACAACTATACTTGCAATAAAAGGCATGTTTGTTTCCTATGATTTGGGGTTGGAAAAGGAAATTATGCCTGCAAATATGAATGCCATATGACAATCTCAACAAAAATGCTGCATGTCATAAGTAACTCAAATATATGCCTGGTTTAGTTACAGGATGAAATCTTTCTTTATTGTTTTTTTTTTTTTTTTGCTTCCATTACTTCTATTTGACACTTCTGCAGGTTTATTAGGCTAATTATTTTCATTTCTTTATGGAAGCCTTCCTTAATGTAGGTGACAGTAATTAGTCTTAATTCACACATTGCGGATTAAATATCGCGCGCGCGCGTGTCAATGTATATGTATGTATATATTTACATATGTATGTATCTATATATGTACAAATCTATGTGTAACATATTAAATCTAAACTATATTAATCGTCTATCATGATGTTTAAACGGCCATACAATGTAGCTGTGCTATGTGTACATCATCTTGGGTAATTTATGGACATCATGAATTCTTTTTCCAAACTATATGACCTAGTTTCATAATGGGTACTGCTTCCAGTCAATATGTTGCCTAAGATGCTCTCAGATTTTTCAACCTTTTGGTGCCTAGAAATCTGGTCATATTTATGTTTTTTAGTTTTACCCAATCTATTATGCTTCTCCTCAACCCTCTTCATTGTTGGCCTTTCTTCTCCATTTAGCCTTAAACACGTCTCTGCAAGTTCGGCGATTGCTTCTAGTTCCTCCATCTTCCCCTCCTCTGCAACTCGAGGATCTAAGATTTGAGATAGGCGATGCTCTTTCAATGATGCAATGAAATGCATAGAAAGATTTGTCTCTTGCCTGAGTAGAGAAATTGCTCTCTCCCTAGTTAACAGATCAGCAAGAATTACTCCAAAGCTGTAGACATCACTTTTCGCGGTCAGTTGTCCTGTATGGTAGTATTCAGGATCTAAATAGCCAAAGGTTCCTTGAACTATTGTGGTTATACGGGTCTTATCAGGTGGAACGGATCTGGAAGCTCCAAAATCAGATACTTTTGCTGTATAACTATGATCAAGTAGTATGTTGGGGGACTTGATATCTCTATGGAAGATAGACACCGAGGCATAAGAGTGTAAATAGGCAAGTGCACTCGCAACCTCTGTTGCAATCCTTAGCCGATCTTCAAAAGATAACGATGAAACATGATTTCCTTCAACATGTAGATGGTCAGAAAGTGTACCTCCAGAAATGAACTCATAGACTAGTAAAGGGACTTCCGATTCCAAGCAACATCCATAAAGCTTAACCACATTTCTGTGGTTAATTTGTGACAGAATGGCAACCTCATTTATAAACTGTTCAATCTCAATCTGCTTCACTATTTCAGATTTCTTAACGGCAACGACGCGTTGGTCCGATAAGATGCCTTTGTAAACTGTCCCATGGCCCTCACGACCAACAATCCTAGTGACGTCAAAATTGTTTGTTGCCTTTTCTAGCTCCTCCAAAGTAAAGATCTTAGTCCTCTCCACATTGTCTTCCATGGAGGCCAGTAATTGCTGTAGCAACAAGCCATGGTTACGGCGGAAACACTTCTCTTTTTGTTTCTTGATGTTTATTTTCTCAATTCTTTTGTAGAGCATAAAACCAGCAAGTAGTAGAATCAAAAGGCCTGATCCCACCCCTCCACCGACGCCAATGATGATTCCTGAGGAGATGAAAGAACTGTAACATTTACACGTGTTTTGTATGAAATTTTACTAGATCATGGAATTTGTAGGGCATGAAATTCACCTATACTGGTTGAGGATATGTTCGGAGAGCATCCGGATCTAGGATCGCCATCAAGCATGCTGTGTGTCCCTTTTGGGCAGTAGCATGAGTAGCTTCCTAGAGTGTTTAGACATGATGCAGCCATGCAAGGATTTCTATCTTGCGCACACTCGTCGATATCTGAAAAAATTGCCAAGAACCTGATGTTATTGACAAAGAAAATTTTGAAGATTCTACTAAAACCATTGAACAGTACCTTGACACCCATTAGAGATATATGGATTTCCCTCATATCCATTTGCGCATTTGCAAAGGTACCCGTTGTCAGTTTCCACACATGCACTATTTTCGCTCAGGAAAGCATAAGTTGTCAGATTTTTCTCCACGTGGGCACAGGACCATGTGCTGTTCTGTAGAGATTCCCAAATAATTGCCCAGTCGAAAACCACAGGAACCATGAAGCCTGCACTATAATAATTTGGGTTGGCTAGCTGCACCGCGTCGAACCTAAACCACTCGCGGTCAACTAAGAAAGCTTTGGTGCATGGCCCAATATCACTAGGCCCTGTCTGATTCACAATCGTTAACGAATTTGATCCCCAACCAATTCGTACTTGTTCCTATGGTTGTCTGGCAGCATCCGAGTCCCGAGCATGATCCATTGCTTTGCTCAACCTCAGAGAAGCTTGAGCAAACAGCAGCGCAGATACTGGTGATTGAGGGGGATGAGGAAAGCGAGACTGCATACGAGATGGTATTACAGCTGATGGTGACGAAGGTGTTTCTGGTGCCGGAAAAGGTGTAGGGCCCGTCATTTCTGAGCATCGTCCATGTGGAAAGGTTGGAGTATTGGTTCGTTGTGTCTTCAGTATTGCACCCGTAGGTTCGTATGGGGCTTTTGGTCATGACCTGGTTCTGTGTTAGCGATATGGCCGTGGCTTCGAACGAGCCATCGCCTAAATAGAGTTTTGGATCTGAGGTTGAGGATTGGTTGCACGTCAGGTTGAAACCGGGGCGGAAGCAGTGAGGTTGTCCGATCCCGAAAGGATAGGGAATTGAGATGCTACCACATTGGGTTTGGCAAGGAGTTGCTGATTCTGCTGCTGATGTTGTGAAAAGAAGTACTACAAACAAGGAAAATGACGAAGGTTTCATTGCTAGAGTTTGGAAAACATTAGTATTTAATTGATCAGGAAAATTGGAGATTATATAAGCAGTGACTTGATTGTCAACAGCTTGTGTTGAGTATTTCCTAGGTTTACAAATGGTCCTTGCTGAGAAATTTCTTAGACAAGAATTACGACCAAAACAATTGAATATAGCCAAGTGTTGCTTTCATGTTCACATCATCATCAATACAACAAGAGAGATTCAGGTGTCATTTAGTGTAGGCTTTAACCTCACCGGGTCAAACTGTCAGCAAGAAATATGTATAGAAATTCGAGGAAAACGTTTGCAGGGGTACTTGGCGAAGTAGGCCCCTATGCCGTTTACGAGTTGAGTCGGAGACAGACAACATGGGCGAGGTTGCGTCATTGATTAGGGTGTGGGACCCCCGACCCCCTCTTCCCACCCTTTAGTGCGTGTAGGAAATGTTACTGGGCGTAGGAACATATATAATATTACTCGTACAATATGTGTGTAATTATAATTATTAACATAATTATTGTGGATACATGGATCTGGTCTTCCCTGCTCAATATATACTTTTTGGGATTATCATATTAATCCCCCTTAGTCTGCGTTGCAGTCTCTACGTTTTTTTGGTTATCCAATGCTTTTGTCAGGTTTTGAAGTATCTTATACTCATTTTCTTATGCATTATTATATCCCTAAAACTATGGCAACCAATGAATAATTGACTTGTGAACTTCTTACCGTTTTCTTATAAAAATTGGTTATTTGAGGAGTTTTGTATAATATGGAAAGTTCTTCTAGTTGAGAAATTTCATAGAAATCTAGTGAAAACGATTGAATATTGGGAATGCTTTGCTTTGAAGGAAAGGTGTGTAGAGCACAGGTTCCCATCTTATCATGAGAAATAGCTATATAATTTATGTAAAAAGTAATTAATATTGAATTAACGTAATTGATTGTGCATAATAGTTCATTTGGTATTTAGAGTTCTTTTTAGCGACATTTTAAATGATCGGTCCAACTTTCTGCCTGATGATGCTCAGTTCCGAGCTATCACAGAACCAAGCTTGCTCGGCCTCCCGCTCGCCTCCGGGCCTCCCGCCAAGCTCAGCTTTCTCGGTCTCATCGACCGCCCCAGAGCGCATATCATAAACGTCCCGGACATGGCCCCACGAATCTCGCCATACGCGAGATATCCGTCGCCCCATGATCCCACGTTCCACGTCATCGCGCTCTCCCATTAACGAGCGTATCTTGTCATTAATGGGGGATCCCGTCTTTCATGCAGGCATAACGCCCGGGGCGTAACGGCCGGCATGAATCTCGCGCCCGCCAGCCCATGGCTGCCACTATATAAACCCTTCTTTCAGACGACTCAGGTAAGTCAATTTTACCCCAATAGGCCGTTACTCTGCTCAAATACCTCGACTAACTTGATCATCGGAGAGTCCACGGTAGTACAACCATCTCGGGACTTCTTTGCAGGTAGCTCGGCTTCATTCCAACTCAAGCCCACTGAGATCCACACGCATCAAGAGGCAACCCTCAAATCCAATCTCAGCCACCCATCAACGCTCGCAGCAGATCAACGGAAGACAACGTCTGAAGGAGATCTTGAGCTCCATCAGTTGGCGCCGTCTGTGTGGATTCTCAGCCACCCATCAACTGATGGAGCTCAGGATCTCCTTTAAATGTTGTCTTCCGTTGATCTGCTGCAAGCGTTGATGGGTGGCTGAGATTGGATTTGAGGATTGCTTCTTGATGCGTGTGGATCTCAGTGGGCTTGAGTTGGAATGAAACCGAGCTACCTGCAAAGAAGTCTCGGGATGGTTGTACCACTGTGGACCCTCCGACGATCAAGTTAGTCGAGGTATTTGAGCAGAGTAACGGCCTATTGGGGTAAAATTGTCTTACCTGAGGAGATCTTGAGCTCCATCAGTTGGCGCCGTCTGTGTGGATTCTCAGCCACCCATCAACTGATGGAGCTCAGGATCTCCTTTAAATGTTGTCTTCCGTTGATCTGCTGCAAGCGTTGATGGGTGGCTGAGATTGGATTTGAGGATTGCTTCTTGATGCGTGTGGATCTCAGTGGGCTTGAGTTGGAATGAAACCGAGCTACCTGCAGAGAAGTCCCGGGGTGGTTGTACCACCGTGGACCCTCCGACGATCAAGTTAGTCGAGGTATTTGAGCAGAGTAACGGCCTATTGGGGTAAAATTGTCTTACCTGAGTCGTCTGAAAGAGGGGTTTATATAGTGGCAGCCATGGGCTGGCAGGCGCGAGATTCACGACGGTCGTTACGCCTGCGTGAAAGGGGGATCCCCCATTAATGACGAGATATGCTCGTTAATAGGGGAGCGCGATGGTATAGAACGCGGGATCGTGGGGCGGCGGATATCTCACGTATGACGAGATTCGCGGGGCCATGTCCGGGACGCTTATAATATGCGCTCTGGGTCGGTCGATGAGACCGAGGAAGCTGAGCTCGGCGGGAAGCCCGGAGGCCGAGCAAGCTTGGTTCTGAGATAGCTCGGAGGCGAGCTGAGGGAGCTCAGTGTGCAGGAGGGCTCGGTGGTGAATCAATGGTTGTTTGTAAGACGAGCATAGGGGTGGTTTGGAAGACCACCGAAGATCGGGAACATCCTCGGGAGCAAGGCCTGGGGTACACCTTCAATATACCGATCTTACTCCTTTCCCGTAAGCCTTGGGACACGTCATTTGCTACGTGTCGTGATCTGGGGATTCTTAGTACTGAGCATCATCATTAGCCCTCCACTCTCGTCTCGACCTATTTATGGGTCGGGTCGAGAGTGGTCTGGTCGGTCATCCGGACTAAGTTCTTATTTGAAGACATCGTCGGCGTGGATTCCCGAGCAATTAGTCGTATTTTTTTGATGACGTCAGCGGATCAGAGAAGATATCGTGCATTAAAGAGGAAGCGCCGATTTGATCATACGTTCGCAGAGGCACCAGGCCACGCGTCCGGCGCTGGTTGGCTGACGTGAGTTCTTCGCGCTCGACGGGACACGCCCAATGCGTGTGCGACACGTGGAACGTTGATGGCTGTTGAATGCGAAGTGTTGTTTTGGCGGGAGACGATCGGCGCCGTAGGATGTGTTCGCCGACTGCTATAAATAGAGGTGGGATACCCCCAGGGTCCACACTTCGCTATAATTTCCTCATCCCTTCGTGTGTTAGCTCGGCGTTCTTCCCTTTAGGTTGGATTTCTTGCGTTCTTTTCTCGAAGAACTCCTTCCTTTGCTCAGGTTAGATGACTTCCTCTGGAGAGTCCGTAGAAATAGTTCGGGTAGAGTCTAGGGAGTCTTCTGCTTCTTCCTCTGCCTCATCCGAGTCGGTATCTTCACGGGAAGTTAAGGTTAGTCATGCTCCCCGGGGTCGTGCGACGGGGACGGTCCCCAAAGCGCGTGTCAGGAGTGTCCGCGACGCGCCTGTTGGAGATAGTGCCCTCAGAGTCAATTATTGGATCACAGGCACGTGATTGCAATGATTGAGGGAGGACCTATCCCGGTGGACAGTCTTACTCAAGATGATAGTATGCTATCTGGTTTATCTTTATCATCGTGTACTGTTTTAGGTGATCTGACAGGTCGCTATTACACGTTGATAGAGCCCCTAGAATTCTTGCTTGACTGCCAGCAGTATGAGGGCGATCATATACGTGGGAGCTGGTGGTCTATAAGCACATCCTTAAAAGGTCCCTAGTCATGGGAGTTTCGAAATAGGGCATCGATACTCCAGAGTAGACTAGTGTATCCAGTCGAGACCCCGACGAGGGGCAGTGGCCGGTCTCACAAGCCACTGGTGTCAGTTGGTTCATCTAAGATGTATACAGGTGCTCATTGGGTTATGAGTACACCGGACAGGACTCGCCGGGAACATGCTAGTTGGTCTTATACCTGACGTCAGATAGCAGTTCCCTAGTGACATGTGTACAGGTTAGTTCATCGACCTGAGGATCGTCATTTGTCTCGTGTGAGTTCCTACTGTACTTTGATTACTACCCTACCACGCTCAAAGGAGACGTGCAAACATGTTTTAGTTGGGTACAGTCCCGAACCACATGGAGGCGGTGAGCGGATCTTCGGGAGTTCGTCTCTCCCGGTATTGGGGATGAGGTCGCGCTGTGTCTAGGAGAGCCAGAACATGAAAAGTCCTTGGCCAAGGCTGGAGATTTACTGGTAGGTATTCCAGTAGTATCTCAGGGTGTTTTGGGCTGATCTCTGACACGACTTGTACCGCTTTTGGGGGTCTGACTTTTACCAACCCCCTAGGCCCACCATGCGATGCTCATAGACGAACGGACCGGACTGTACGAATATTGTCACTGACAGGCTCAGTAGGGTGTCAGGATGAGTTCGCTCATCGACGTCCCTTTTGGTCAATAGCTGGTAGCTCGTCACGTATGGCTAATACCTCTGACGTGCTAGTGGTTAAATCCACAGCCATAGTATTGACGAGTCTTTAGAGTCCCCCCACATTCAGTTGCTCAAGTTTTCGGGCGAAACGCTGTAGAGGCCGTATGGAGATATGGCAGGGTTCGATCAGATACGTGCGGTATTGCACGGATCAGGATCGGACGGTTAATACTGGCGGGCTTTGGTTTAAGCCGAATCCTAGTATTGTACAGTGTAGATTTTGTCTCATTGCATTTGTATTCGGTCGGAATACAGATGCGGGTGTGTATACACAGTATCGGGGTTTTTCTGTAATTTATTACGGGATCAGTTTTTTTTGGAGTTGCCAGTTTGTTTTCCATTTCGGCCATATTTCATTTGTATCTTTCATTGGCCGAAAAATGGTGGAGGAGGGCTTATTTGCATTTGTGCAAATAATCATTTTGGAGGGTTGTCTTTGCATTTTGTAGTGTCATGATTGTTGCTCCACCATTTGACTTCCATGGTTCATGATTGTTTGACCTTTGTTTGATGATGATGGGAAATGATTGGGTTTTGGAGCGAGGTTTTTGTTGTGATGATTATTTCTCATCATCACTCTTTTTCTCTCTCATGCATGATGCTTTCCCACCCCTTGACCTTTCCTCTCTCTCCATTCTCCAAAAGAGGCCGGCCACATTCTTGTGGTGTGGGTAGGGGTTCTTCATTTTGGTTATGGAAAAATGTTCATCACATTTTTCTTTTTCTTGCTACAAAATCATTCATCTCCATATAGTTCAATACCTCCACTATATGGCAACTACCTCAACCCCAAATGAGACACAAGTTTCACACTACATTCTACAGCAAATCTTGGGCACGTCGACTCGCCAACTTCGTGCCCGAGTTGCCTCGAACCAGAGGTGGGAGCCCGTAAAAGAAGCCGGCAACGTGGTGCCCTTCCGACGATGAGGTGAACACCGGAGATTCCGCAGGGGGATCGGGATGACGACGAGAAGACCGTAGGACACGGATCGCTCGGTATATCTCTCTTCCCTTCTCTTGTTAGCTAGGACTAGATTAATGGCACGATCCGGGTTTATAGTGCGCGGTGGTGCCGGTTTGAAAAGTTAAAGTTTAGCATCGCTTCCGCATTCCGGCGACGGAATGACGGCCGGGGCGCCGCCGTGCACTTACAGTGGTATCAGAGCCTCGCCATTAACATAGTCTAGCTTTGTCAAATGTGTTTTACATTTCCGATCGAACAAAAATCCTAAAACCGCGTTTTCATGTACAATCAGTTTCTGTCGAAATTTTTTTGTCTCCAAAAATTTTTCAGGGTGTTGCAGAATGATGTGCAGAGAATCCTAAGAACACTGTAAAATTTTGGTGACATGATCTCTCCATATGACCGCGGAACCGCGGCCGTAACCCCTCTTTGGCCGCGGTTCCGTCGCAGGAATTTATCTTCACTTCACCAATTTTTTGCAGTGGGCTTTTGGGCTGAAAATAGGGGTTTTGGTATACTTTGTTTGGGCCCAGAATTTCTGTGAGTGCTACAGTATTGCTTGGGGGCCCACTTGGTAAAATTTTATTGATCGGATATTTTAAACACATTTGTTCACAGTATTTACATTATATCTGCGACCGTGAATGTCACTTGATCGGTAAATCCTGTCTAATTGCTATAGCCCGGTTAAACGGATTTGCGAACGCGACTTTCACGTTGATATTCTGTGATTGTGCTGTGATGTTGCGGATTGGTCGTGGGGGATAGCCTGGTTGCAGTGGTAGTACAGTTTTGTTGTATTATGTACATTTGATATTGCGGGGCGAGCGTCCGACATGTGGACTGCCGTCACTGCCTGTTTGTATTATTATTTTGGGGCACGACCAGGTTGCGGTCGATGTATCTGTTGTATGTATATTTTACTTTCTGTACTAGGATTACCCCGCGGAGGGGTGCACGGATAGCCGGGTTCTAGAGGGCAACAAGCCCGCATCTCATGGCATTGAGACGGAGGGGGCTTTACTCTAGAATTGGCGGGCTATTCGCCGCACTCGTAGGGGGTACAGGTTGACCCAGGAGGGGTGCCCAAGTTACCGGATTCCGTGAAGTGCTGGGTGGTCCATTCACGTTGCTGAAGGGGGCTGTCTCGCTTCAGGTTTTGGCGGGTAACTTGCCGCGCCCGTAGGGGTCTAGGATTTCATTGCACAGGCTATCCACACGACCAGGGGAACGTCGGGTTTCAGTAGTGGCTCTGTGAAACCCGGGGATCCCAGATATCTGTATTGTTCTGTGATGCTGTATATTTCTGTGATGTTGCATTTTATCACGCCTTGAGCGAAATATTATATATTGATATATATACTAGTAGATGTTGTATATGTTTTGCATCCGCGCTAGTCCAGTCCTCGCTCTGTTGTTAGTTAGCTAACCTAACGGGTAATGACGGGACCCAGTGGCGAATGCGGATGGCATATACGTACATCATTATATTTTCGTTCTTTGTGGTGTGATCAATTGATGGGACTGCGTTGATTCGAATCAATGCAAGTTAAACAAACCTAATCTGATGTTGTTGGAACACTTTTCAAAAAAAGCTGTTATTGCAAGGACGTTCACTTTTGTTTTGCATCGTGGTATTCAGTTGAAATATCTCGCTCCTCAGTCGACGAGGCAAGGGCCGAGATCCCTTCACCGGGAGTGACCCCTTGGACAAAAAGTTTGCGTCAGGGCAATAACTTCACTATAGCCGATTACTTTTGCTTTGCACCGTGGTATTCAGTTGGAATATCCTGCACCTCATTCTACGGGGAAAGAGCCGAGATCCCTTCACCGGGAGTGACCTCTTTAGCAAAGGTTTTCGTCACTATATTTTCAAAAAGCTATCCGGTTCCTTCAACGATATCAAGTTCATTACGTTAAAGGTTTTCGTCAGAAACCATTCGTAGCCCTCCGTCGTTTCATATGGGTGGTCAATAGTATTCAAGCTGTGTATGTTGGCCAAAGTCAAGACACAGTGATTGGTAGCTATTGGGTATTCATATGCAGCATAGATAGATGCGCTGGTTTGGGGCAGTCGTGCTACTATTTTGGCCAAAGTCAAGGGTATGTACGGGTGGGCTCAAATTAACCTGGAGAATGACGGGTAGAACTTGACATGTGACTTATGATATGTTGGCCAAAGTCAAGGTCATAAGAGCATAGGGAAGAAATCACATCGGGAGTTTATAAAGAAACTGAAACTTGCCAGATATGCGCATACCTTCTGGAGTGTAATGACGTGAGTGGATTCCGTCACGTTATCATGCGATGATAGTTGGATCCCGATTCCCACTGATGAGTTGGTTTACTCCTCGGGTGATCCCGACTAATTCTTCTTTCAGGTTTGGAGGAGAATTTGACGGTACAGTGGGAGGTTTCCAGATTAGATAAATTGGTAACCATTCTGATCTAGGTTAGAGTGCGCGCTGAGTGTTTCTTTTCTCTCTCTCTTTGGCAGCGACCATTGACCCGACCCTAAGACTATGACTCAGTGACCAAAATTAACCGAACCTTCTTAAACACTGGATTTTGGATTGTCAGAGTTGCAAACCTCATTTCCACTCCTACTTTTACCCTTTTCTCCAGGACACCCCGTATTACTACGAACGTCCACTTCCATTGGACAAAAACCATCATATGGTTATATACGAACTCGAAGGAATTTATTCGAGGATGGTTTCCGGTTCTGGAGAAAACGAATAGGACTATTCAGTTGTCTTTTCCTTTTACCTTCTCTCAGGTTGCGAGTACTCCTTAGTTTAGGAGATAGTACACCTATTACGCAAATTGGATAGTCTTCTTCCAAACCTTAGGCTGGTGCCGAACAGTGGGGAATGAAGAAAACCAATTAGCATAACGATGGTGTGCAGAAGGTATTAAGTTAAGACAAAGCAAGGGATTAGTAAGAGGGCAAAGTAAACTGCGACTGCTATTCACGACCAAACCAAGTATTTCTTCGCCAATCCTAAAATCACCTTTGTATTTCTCCAGGACACTCCGTATCACTACGAAGATCCACAGTTTATTGGATACTCCATCGTATGGTTATATACGAACTCGAAAGGAACTTGTTCCAGTTCGGGGATGGATTCTGGTTCAGGAGAAATAGGAATAAGGTTTATTCGGTTGTCTTTTATCTTCACCTTCTCTCGCATTGCGAGTGCTCCTAAGATTAGGACAGTACACCCATTATGCTTATTGGATAGTCTTCTTCCAAACCATAAGTTAGTGCCGAACGGTAGGGAAGGAAGAAAACCATTTGGCCTAAAGGGGTGTACAGAAGGTAATGACTAAAGACATATAAAGGGATTTGGAAAGATGGCAAAGAATTACACGGTTACAGTTGTGAATCTGGATAATGGAAGAGGCATTACAAGGAATACCGGGATACCCCATCGAAACATTTCAATGTTTCAGTTTCACCGTGTACTGTTAATGGAAAACTGATTTCCCAATTAGTCCTTACTCCAGGGTATGTATTTACCAGGTATGATTCTCACATCTGTATGGTTTTACAGATGATGAGTGGGAGTAGGTTATTGGGAATTAGGTGATCATCCTCATTATATCGGGATTCGTTGTAATCGGTGATATTTGAGGAAGTCACCTGGGTTGTTTGCCGGACGGCAAATATTTGGTTTTGAATATCCGCTGTCGTGCACCAATTTCAAATTGATATATCTGTACGTCTATTTTCATAGAGTGAGATATACCTTTTTGAAATTATGTTTATGACATTTACCTATATCAGTGGATGGTTAGGTAAGGAGTATTAAACAGCGGTGTAATTCTTCTTAACCATAAGTACAGCTTTCAACCTACGACACACAATGAATGAGTTATCAGACTCAAGCGACTTATACAGAGTATTGTATGTTGTCCAGGGTCCATCAGGACAGAGGGGTTGGTCCTCGTACTATATTCGATTTACTTATGACTTCTCTAGTTTTTAGATAGGTGTTTCGTGGAAACACAGGGTCCGAATTTTGAGAAGTTATAGGTATTTGAATAAAATAGAAGACCAAGTATTGCAAGTATCAGGATTCTTCAAGGTGATCGAAGACGTAGATAGTTGTGTATGGTATTCAGTTGATAGTAATGTTTAAGAGAACTTGTTTCTCTTTCAGGTTACTCATAATTGGAAGCATTCCTAAATTGAGTAACGCTGATCGGCCTCTTTCCATTTAGTAGACATGCACTGGAGAAAGCTGCATGATTTGAATCTGGTTCAATTAAATCAGTGCCTCTGGTTCTATATTGGATATAGAACAGTTCATATCTTAACGATGTTAAGGTACGGGGAGTTGTCTGGCTTATGCTTAAAACCAGACTCTGGATAACTCAAGGCACGTTTCTGTAATGGCTGTTTGTGGGTTGACTTTCTACCATCTGGAAGATCAATAGTGATATTGTTCTAGACTCGCCACAGTTTTAATAAAAATAGATTTTTTCAGAAAACAGTAGTAGGAGTATGGTAGAACTGGAAGTGATTCCAGAACCACAAACGATTACTGAAGATTTGATAGGAACCTAAAGATTCAATCTGGTTTGAGATTCCATTGGCCACTCCGCAGATAAGGTGGGTAACTTCAGGCACCCGAGAGGTACTCCGGTAACCTCAAGGACGGTGACAGGGAAGTTCTTATTTACCCAGACTTGCCATTGCTGTTGTTCCAGGCTGCGAGACCCGGCAGGAGGATGAGTATAGCGTCGTTCTAAACTGGCTTTAGAAGTGTACGTGTATATGACTCTGCCAGAGGGTTGTCGTAGTCAGTAGGAGCAGCGGAAGCATTGGTGGACAGGTAGCTTATGTCTATTTATAGACTAAAGCAGATATAGCGGAGATAGATCATCAATTTCTGATGTGACAGTCATAGGTTTGACTTCATCAGAATAGGGGATGGATCTGTTGAGAAGGTAGTAGGGTGTGATGTCATGGTATTTGGATGACATACACAGAGTAGGAAAAGAAACTCCTATACTACGATCGGTTATACTTTGGTCGTCACACAGTGGTTTCTCCACATGGGACTTGGACATTATATCAGACATACTGGTTACTAGATCTATGGTTTTAGATCTAGATTTGGGTGGTTTCCCAATCAGGGTACTTAGACAGCATTCTAAGAATATTTAGAATGGACGACTCCTGGCACGGTAGTGTACCTGCAGGTGATGGAGTCACCCTCTCTAAAGGTGTCTTACAGACTAAAGGGGAGAGGGATGTGCATGATTGGCAGATAACTTGCTCAGGCAATTGAGTCAATCATGAGATGTCAAGTACCACACCAGATATTGTTCTTGCACTAGATGCAATAAGTTGATGTTGATCCTATCCTGGAGAAACAGTCGGAAGCAGTTTTAGAACATAAGTGGATGTTCTAGGGATATGATAACGACAGCCTCATTCGGGAGACAGTTATCATTCCAGGCTTCCAGGGTGACCTGGACGACAAGGAGGTTGTCAGAATTATAGTTTTTCTTTCTGACGAGGGGCAGTATTTTGGACAGGTGGTCCAAGGCAATACTGAGGGAGGCATGGCGCAGGATACTGATTAAGTTCAGTTGACGATACAGTCTAAGAAGTTTGGATTTGGAGTTCATTTATGAGCTAGGTCCCATCAGACATCCAGACACATTCTAAGACAGGTGTTGCTCATTTCGGGAGATGGCATTCTCCGCGAACTTGAGATATAGAGAGACATAGAAAGAAACATCAAAGCGGATCCACTCATTGAAGCTATTCCTCGAACGCAATAGTTTCGCAAACGAGCTTTGTGAGACTGACTAGTAGAGGAGTTGGGTGTTCGGTATCACACGGGCTGTGAGTATGCAACATCGTAATAATTAGCCTTGAGTGCAAGTGGGAGATAGTTGGAGATAGTGCCCTCAGAGTCAATTATTGGATCACAGGCACGCGATTGCAATGATTGAGGGTAGGACAGTCTTACTCAAGATGATAGTATGCTATCTGGTTTATCTTTATCATCGTGTACTGTTTTAGGTGACCTGACAGGTCGCTATTACACGTTGATAGAGCCCCTAGGATTCTTGCTTGACTGCCAGCAGTATGAGGGCGATCATATACGTGGGAGCTGGTGGTCTATAAGCACATCCTTAAAAGGTCCCTAGTCGTGGGAGTTTCGAGATAGGGCATCGATACTCCAGAGTAGACTAGTGTATACAGTCGAGACCCCGACGAGGGGCGATGGCCGGTCTCACAAGCCACTGGTGTCAGTTGGTTCACCTAAGATGTATACAGGTGCTCATTGGGTTATGAGTACACCGGACAGGACTCGCCGGGAACATGCTAGTTGGTCTTATATCTGACGTCAGATAGCAGTTCCCTGATGACATGTGTACAGGTTAGTTCATCGACCTGAGGATCGTCATTTGTCTCGTGTGAGTTCCCACTGTATTTTGATTACTACCCTACCACGCTCAAAGGAGACGTGCAAACAGGTTTTAGTTGGATACAGTCCCGAGCCACATGGAGGCAGTGAGCGGATCTTCGAGGGTTCGTCTCTCCCGGTATTGGGGGTGAGGTCGCGCTGTGTCTAGGAGAGCCAGAACATGAAAAGTCCTTGGCCAAGGCAGGAGATTTACTGGTAGGTATTCCAGTAGTATCTCAGGGTGTTCTGGGCTGATCTCTGACACGACTTGTACCGCTTTTGGGGGTCTGACTTTTACCACCCCCCTAGGCCCGCCATGCGATGCTCATAGACGAACGGACCGGACTGTACGGATATTGTCACTGACAGGCTCAGTAGGGTGTCAGGATGAGTTCGCTCATCGACGTCCCTTTTGGTCAATAGCTGGTAGCCCGTCACGTATGGCTAATACCTCTGACGTGCTAGTGGTTAAATCCACAGCCATAGTATTGACGAGTCTTTAGAGTCCCCCCACGTTCAGTTGCTCAAGTTTTCGGGCGAAACGCTGTAGAGGCCGTATGGAGATATGGCAGGGTTCGATTAGATACGTGCGGTATTGCATGGATCAGGATCGGACGGTTAATACTAGCGGGTTTTGGTTTAAGCCGGATCCTAGTATTGTACAGTGTAGATTTTGTCTCATTGCATTTGTATTCGGTCGGAATACAGATGCGGGTGTGTGTACACAGTATCGGGGTTTTCCTGTAATTTATTACGGGATCAGTTTTTTTTTGGAGTTGCCAGTTTGTTTTCCGTTTCGGCCATATTTCATTTGTATCTTTCATTGGCCGAAAAATGGTGGAGGGGGGCTTTTTTGCATTTATGCAAATAAGCATTTTGGAGGGTTGTCTTTGCATTTTGTAGTGTCATGATTGTTGCTCCACCATTTGACTTCCATGGTTCATGATTGTTTGACCTTTGTTTGATGGTGATGGGAAATGATTGGGTTTTGGAGCGAGGTTTTTGTTGTGATGATTCTTTCTCATCATCACTCTTTCTCTCTCTCATGCATGATGCTTTTCCACCCCTTGACCTTTCCTCTCTCTCCATTCTCCAAAAGAGGCCGGCCACATTCTTGTGGTCGGGGGGGGGTTCTTCATTTTGGTTATGGAAAAATGTTCATCACATTTTTCTTTTTCTTGCTACAAAATCATTCATCTCCATATAGTTCAATACCTCCACCATATGGTAATTACCTCAACCCCAAATGAGACACAAGTTCCACACTACATTCTACAGCAAATCTTGGGCACGTCGACTCGCCAACTTCGTGCCCGAGTTTCCTCGGACCAGAGGTGGGAGCCCGTAAAAGAAGCCGGCGACATGGTGCCCTTCCGGCGACGAGGTGGACACCGGAGATTCCGCGGGAAGATCGGGACGACGACGAGAAGACCGGAGGACACGGATCGCTCGGTATATCTCTCTTCCCTTCTCTTGTTAGCTAGGACTAGATTAATGGCACGATCCGGGTTTATAGTGCACGGTGGTGCCGGTTTGAAAAGTTAAAGTTTAGCATCGCTTCCGCATTCCGGCGTCGGAATGACGGCCGGGGCGCCGCCGTGCACTTACAACGCCTTCCTTCCTGAGACATGTAAACGAGCTCACCACAATCCGGGTTCGCTTCCACATTCCTCCCGGCTCCTCGCTTCGCTTGACCGGGGAGGGAGAGAGGGCAGACCATGTACAGGGCAAGGAGATTGCCTTGTACTTAGAAGTCTTTTGGGCTGGAATGCATCTGCCCTTCTCCCCCGAGGTGAGTGCGGCGCTGCATTGTTTTCAATCAGCCCCGGGCCAGCTAGTGCCGAACTCGTGGAGGATTCTCCTCGGGTTCCTGATCTGGTTGAGACTGCAGAAGATCACTTTCAGCCTGAACCTTCTTCTTTCCTCCTTCTGCTACAAAAATCACCCCGGCACTCGTAAGGACGAGCCTAGATGGGTATACGTTTCTTTTAGAAAACACAGAGGAGGGACGACCGGGTCGGGGGTCGTAGCAGTACCTTCTTCCATTCATGAATGGAAGAAATTCTTGTTTGTCGGACCACCCGAGGGTGAGGATTGGCATATGCCTGTCTAGTGGCACAGGGCCAACTGCCCACAGGTGAGGCGGTCGTCTAATCCCGATGCGAGGGTAGTATCGGCGTGGGAGCCCGTCCATCGGGCCGTTGCTATCCGAGCAGGCCCTCAGTTGGACCGGGCTCAGCCCCGCTCAGTTTGCGGGTAAGTTAGGAGCTTAAACGGCCTGTTTAGACTTGTGTATTCTTCTATTCTTTCTGGCATTGCTAACCCCCTATTTGTATTTTCGCTCTTTTTTTTTTGCAGAGACGATAGACCGATCTAAATTCCGGGCTGCCATGGCCGAGAAGAAAGGGAGGAAGGCTGGAGGCGCCGGCCCGTCATGCCCCGCTACGAGCCCTGCTCCGTCGGCGGCCACTCCGTCCAGGCGCTCCAGCACGCCCTGGGCCTCGGAGGCCGGCCGCGCGCAGAGCCGCAAACACGCTCGGGAGCAGGAACCCCGGGTTTTTAAGGTAGGAGACGAGGCTGGTCTTCCCGCGCCCATCTTCAAGAGGCACCAAAGGACGGTGCCCCGCTCCCCGTCTTCCCCGATCTTCGTAGATGAAGGGGATCTTCGCTTCGAGATCCCTCGGGGCTTTCTGTCGCCGATAGCCTACTCTCGGAGATGGAAAGGTCGGCTGGGGACAAAATCTCCCGGGGAACCCTTAAGGCCCAAATTGCGGCCATAGCCCAGGAGGTCGTGCAAGTCAGTGTCCGCTTCCCGTTCACGTTTTTATTAAGTACTTTTTGTTCGCGGGATCGGATGCATTTTTAACCCCTCCTTTTGTTTTCCTCAGGTCCTCCAGCACCGCGTCCTCGTTGCCAACATGGAGCACGAGGAAATTGCCTCGGCGATGCAGATCACGGACGAGTCTTCCTCACGGGGGGAGAGCTTGAGCCGGGAGCTGCGTGAGGCGAAAGAGAGGATCGTCGCCCTCGAAGACCGGGTGGCAGCCGAGGATCGGGTGAACGCCAATTGCCGGGAGACCATCCGGGCTTTGATGGAGTCCAACAAGGTCGTTGAGGCCAAGTTGGAGGATGTCAGGGTGCTCGCCACCACTCTGAAGAAGACACGTGACACCCTCAATAGGGAAAATGAGGCGATGAAGGAAGGAATGAGGCGCGCCGACTTCTGGGCTGCGAAGGCAGTAGAGAGCGACAAGACATCGAATCAATTCTACGCTGACCTCGTGGATGCCTCGGCCCTGGTCTAGCATGATGCCCTCGATGCTGTCAAGGCGCTGATGCTGGAGTTTCCCGACGGTAAGCTCCGGTTCGAGTACCCCCTCGATGGTGAGGTGCAGGGGATGCTGCCGGAAGCATCGGCGGGAGGAAGGCCCCTGATGGGGGCGTTGGGGAGAAGGCGGTCACCCCGGCTCCTAGTGCCGAAGCCCCTGCTGTGGGCGCTGACCCTCAAGCCGCCACCCCGGCTTCTGGTGTTGCCCCAGAGCATGTTGAGGTCCTCCACGGCCCCGAGGCCTGAATCTCCCTGCCTTCCTTTTTATTCTTTTCTTGTTTTTTGTTTTGGAATTTTGTAAGCTTTCGGGCGATTTGCGATTTTGTAAGGCTGAGGAGCCCATAATACCTTTGTAAAGATTCTCGAGTTGTAAATAAAGTTCTTGTGCAGAAAGTTTTGTTTGTGGCAATGTTTCAGTTTGCTCGTTTTCATTTTGCTCGCCTGATAAGCGCTAGGTCGGCGACCGTGCCTTTAGTTAGCGATCGCACGTCAAGTTAAATCCAGTCATTTGTCAAGTGTGCAAAGACCGGTGTAAGGTCGGCGTCTTTATAGCCTCGAAGTCGAGGTGGTGATCGTTCGTTGAAGGTACGTCTGCTGGCACCTCCGAGTAGAAATGTGGAATGGCAACCAACTCTCTTGAGGGCTTCTGACCTTTAGCGCAGTAGGGCAGGGAGTTACCCGCTACGGCTAGACCGCGTAGAGGAGTTGCTAGGTGGCCTCTTGGGAGGGATTAGATCCTTAGTACAGATGGGTAAAAAGTTGCCCACTAAGGATAGACCGAGCAGAGGAGCCGCTCGGTGGCCTCTTGACAAGAGCTTCGATCCTTAGCGTAGACGGATAAGAAGTTACCCACTAAGGATGGACCGAGCAGGGAAGCTGCTCGGTGGCCTCTTGATGAGGGCTTCGATCCTTGGCGTCGGTGGTTAGTGAACTACCGGCAAGAATAGACCGAGCAAGGAAGCTGCTCGGTGGCCTCTCGACGAGGGCTTCAATCCTTAGCACAGATGGGTAAGAAGTTACCCGATAATGATGGACCGAGCAGGGATGCTGCTCGGTGGCCTCTTGGCGAGGGCTTTGATCCTTAACACAGATGGGTAAGAAGTTACCCGCTAAGAATGGACCGAGTAGGGTAGCTGCTCGGTGGCCTCTTGACGAGGGCTTTGATCCTGGCGTCGGTGGATAGTAAACTACCAGCCATGGATGGACCGAGCAGGGTAGCTGCTCGGCGGCCTCTTGACGAAGGCTTTGATCCTTAGCGCAGATGGGTAAGAAGTTACCCACTAAGGATGGACCGAGTAGGGAAGCTGCTCGGTGGCCTCTTGGCGAGGGCTTCGATCCTTGGCGTTGGTGGGTAGTGAACTACCGGCCATGGATGGACCGAGCAGGGTAGCTGCTCGGTGGCCTCTTGGCGAGGGGTTTGATCCTTAGCGCGGATGGGTAAGAAGTTACCCACTAAGGATAAACCGAGCAGTGAAGCTGCTCGGTGGTCTCTTGGCAAGGGCTTTGATCCTTAGCGCAGATGGGTAAGAAGTTACCCACTAAGGACGGACCGAGTGGGGAAGCTGCTCGGTTTTGCGAAGTGTTGCCCGACCTACCTAGATATGTGAATATCTGGAAGAGTGACCGTCGCGGGTAGCACGTGGCAGAAACGCCTAGATGAGGCGAAGCGTTCTAAGACCCGTGTCGTTCCGACTTCGGTTCGCCGAGTATTACGGGATATCCGCCACATGGCGGTATGGTATTGGAAGAATCGAGCGAATCTTAAAATTTGGGCTCTTGGGGATTCTGAGGAGGCTATAAATAAAGAAGGAGATGCCAACTTTTCAGCATTGCTTTTCCGAGATGGCCGGGCGCATCTATGCGATTGAAGAGATCATCACTCCCGATGACATCTATATATACGACCAGTCCGTTTCCGAGGAGAGGTACCGGGGCGTGGTTCAGCGCCTCGAGGATCACATCGGCGTCTCCTTCCTCGTCGATCGCCCCTCCTCCAATTGCTGATGTACGCAATTTGGAGGAGGTCCTCGGGGTTGTACAACCCCCTTGCCGAGAAAATGCTGGACGAGTCTCTCGACAAGGTCCGTACGATTTACGTCATCGGTCTCATCTCGAAGGCCAGGCACGACCGATCGTTGGCCCTCATTTTGGAGTGTTTCCAAAAGAGACAGATCGTGAGCTAGGGCTCGGCAGGTGGAGCGCCAGGCGCCTCCGTGGCGTCCCGGGTTCGCGTGCAGCATTAGCGGGAGCGGGCTGCAGAGGCCAGGGCTTGGCTGGCGGAGATCTCCTCGGAGTATCACCAGGAGTACTTCCTCGACCTCGCTCCCTCTGTTGTAATTTTTTTCTTTTTATATAAGGCTGAGGAGCCCATAATACCTTTTGATGAATAAATAAAGCTCCCTTTTTGCGACGTTTTATTGTTTTCTTCTTAAAAAAACTTAGAAAAATTTACATCGCTTTTGTGAAAGAAGAAACATATATTCGTAGATATTCCTTTCAAAGGTACAACTTAAGCTTCTCAGCGTTGTAAGGCCGTAGAAATTTATGACCTGTTTCATCTTGTAAGCGATAAGCCCCGCCGGGCAGGACCTCGGAGATGAGGAATGGGTCGTCCCATTTGGAGAAAACTTGTGCAGCTTGCCCTGATCAACGAACTCGTTCCGCCTTAGGACCAAGTCCCGGCCTTAAAGGCGCGATACTTGACTCGCGCGTTGTAGTAGCGGTCAGTTTGCCGTTGGTAAGTGGCGGCTCTGATCTGTGCCCGGTCCTGCTTTTCCAACAGGACGTCCAAATTAGTCCGGAGTGCCGAGTGTTTGCTTCGTCATCGAAATGATCGACCATGTAACTGGGCAGCCCGATCTCTGCTGGGACTATCGCCTCAATGCCGTAGCAGAGACTGAAGGAGGTCTCTCCGGTGGGGGTCTTCTTCAATGTGCGCAAGGCCCATAAGACACGAGATAATTCGTCGATCCAACTGCCTTTTCGTCCTTCCAGACGAGCTCGAAGACCTCGAATGACGTCCCGGTTGGCGACCTCGGCCTGCCCGTTGCATTGGGGGTGTGCGACCGTGGCGAATTTCATCAGTATATGGTATTCGCTGCAGAATGTTTTAACTCTCATTTTTCGTCCCGTGGTCGGTGATGATACACCTCGGGATCCCGAACCGGAGAATTATGTTGTTCTGCAGGAACTTGATGGTTGTGGTGGTGTCCGGTTTTCTGATGGGGACGGTTTTGATCCATTTCGTAAAGTAGTCCACCGCGACGAGGATGTTCTTGTAGCCACCCGTACCAGTAGGGAATTGGCCTATCATGTCCATTCCCCACTGGGCAAACGGCCAGGGTGAGGTTAGGGCTGTCAGCTCGGTAGCCGGAAGGCGGGATATGCTGCCATGGAGTTGGCAGCTCTTGCACCTTCTGACGAGCTTCTGAGCATCCTGGTGAATAGTCGGCCAATGGTACCCTTGGAGCAGCGCCTTTTGGACTAAGGTGCGGGCCTCTTGATGCACACCGCCGACCCCTTCATGAATCTCAAGGAGGACGTAGTTAGCTTCGTGGGGGTCGACGCACCGAAGCAGGGGTTGAGTGAAGGATTTTTTTATAGAGGTTCTCATTGCTCCAGACGAAATGGCGGGCTTTGGCTCGGATACGGCGGGCTTCCCCTCGATCTTCTGCGAGCGTATCCTCCCTCAGGAATTCTATGAGGGGCTTCCTCCAATCCTGGTCTTCTTCCCGGGCAGTGTAAACCTGAAGTGATGTCGCTCCGTCTTCCACGTTGGCCGCGACAAGACCTCGAAGAGGATATTTCTCTTGTTGGCTATATAGGATGAAGCTAGCTTGCTCAGGGCGTCGGCCTGGGCGTTTAGGTGCCTGGGGATCTGCTCCACTTGGATTTCGTCGAAATCCTTTCGTAGCCTTCTTACCTCGGATAAGTACTTCACCATCAGGGGCTCCCGTACTTTGAAACGGCTGGTCACTTGATCGACATCCAGAGCGAAGTCACTACGGATTCGGATTGTCTTCAGCCCCACGCCGGAGGCGATCCGCAGTCCAGCGAGTAGAGCCTCGTACTCCGCTGCGTTGTTTGAGACTTTGAACCCGAGCTTCAAGGAATACTCCATCTCTGCCTCGTTCGGGCCCCGAATGATGAGGCCGACACCACAGCCTTCCTCGGTTGATGACCCTTTGACGTAAAGGACCCAATCGGGGATGGAGTCAGGCCTCTCTTCGATCGAGGGTTGAGATCCGGGGGCCGACACGGACACTACCTCCTTGTTAGGGATAGTGCATTCGACGATAAAATCGGTCAAGGCTTATGCCTTGATAGCTTGTCTCGGGCGGTATTTGATGTCGAATTGGGACAACTCCCACCTCTACATCTCCAAACGACCAGATGACTCGGGGGAGGCGAGAATAGCCCCTAAAGGGCGTTCGGTGGGGACGAGGATGGTGTGTGCCTGGAAATAGTGCCGTAGTTTCCTCGAGGCCGCGATGAGTGCCAAGACAATCTTCTCTATGGCCGGGTACCTTGTTTCCGCATCCTTGAAGACGTGGCTTACATAGTAAACCGGCTTCTGGACTCCCTCGACTTCTCGGACGAGCACCGAACCTGCAGATTGATTGGACACCGCCAGATACAGTAATAGCTCATCTCCTTCAACTGGCCGGGTGAGTAGTGGGCGAGTCGCCAGGTGCACTTTCAATTGCTCGAAAGAGATCTGACACTCCTCCGACCATTCGAACCTTAGGATCTTCCTTAGAGCTTTGAAGAATGGGAGGCACTTTTCCCAGATCTTGACATGAAACGACTCAGAGCGGCTACCCTCCCTGTGAGTCGCATGATTTCGATGTTGGTCTTGGGCGCTGCCATGTTGAGGATGGCGCTGATTTTCTCCGGGTTAGTCTCGATTTCTCGGTGGGTGACCATGAACCCAAGGAACTTTCAACTAGTGACCACGAATACGTACTTGGCGGGGTTTAGTTTCATTTTGTATTTGCAGAGGACGTCGAAAGCCTCGCCCAGATCTTTAGCGTGTTGATCTGACGAGGTCAATTTGATGAACATGTCGTTGACGTAAACCTCCATGATCCTTCCGATCAGAGGCTTAAACATCCTGTTGACCAAACGTTGGTATGTAGCCCCGGAGTTTTTGAGGCCGAAAGGCATCACTTTATAGCAGTATACCCCCCGGTCCGTTGTGAATGCGGTGAGTTCTTCGTTTGCCGGATTCATACGGATCTGGTTGTAGCTGGAGAAAGCATCCATGAAGCTGAGTAAATCGTGGCCTGCCGAATTGTCGACGAGCTGATCTATCCGAAGGAGGGGATAGTTGTCTTTCGGGCAGGCCTTGTTGGGGTCAGTGAAGTCGACTCACATACGCCACTTCCCGCTTGTTTTTTTTAACCATGACCACATTCGCCAACCACTCTGAGTAGGTCAGGTTTTGAATGAAGTTGGCTGCGAGCAACCTGTCAACCTCTTCTTCGATCGCTTTTTGCTTAGTCGGAGCGAAGCTTCGTTTCTTCTGCCTGACGGGTCGGACCGCCAGGTCGACCCCGAGCTTATGTGATAATATTTTGGGGTCGATCCTGGGCATGTCGGCGGACGTCCAGGCGAACAAGTCTGAGTTTCCTCTGAGGAAGTGAATTAGGTCGTCGCGCCGAGCCCCCATTAAGAGTGACCCGATTTGGACGGTTCGTTCATCGTCCCCTTCGACAAGGGAGACCTCTGTTAGCGGCTCCACCGGGGCTTCTCGGATCTCTTTATGCTCGTCCCGAGTATCTAAAGACCCCCTGAAATCGTCCGTGCTTTCAAGGTCATCGTTTCTCTCTTCAGGCATAGATGTCACTGTGAAACAAATCTTCGCGGTTTGCTGGTTCCCGTAGGCCCGACCTATCCCGCCTTGGTCGAGTGGAAACTTGACCGCTAGGTGGTAGGTCGATATCTGGGCCCGGAGGGAATTTAGAATCGGGCGTTCTAGGAGGATATTGTAGGCCGATGGAATTCTGGCGACGATGAACTCCACAGGCACGGTACGCGTGCGGCCCTTCTCCCCGATGTTAAGCAGGAGGGTGACCACTCCTTCTGCCGGGATGGAGTGGTTTGTGAACCCTGACAGGATGTGTGCGGCCGGTCTTAGGTCCAACGGGGTAAGCCCCACACACAGGAAGCTGTCGTAGAAGAGGATGTCTGCCGAGCTTCCCGAGTCGACCAATATCCTTTGCACTTCATATCGGTGGACCCATGCTGTAATCACCAGGGGGTTGTTGTGAGGTAGGAATATCCCGTGGAGGTCCTTGTCAGTAAAGATGATGGGTTCAGCTGCTTTGACCCTCTTCCTCGGTTGGCTGCAAATCCCTTCAACCAGCAAGGGGCGCCGTGTCTCGTTGGCCCTAGGCGCACCCCCCGCTGATACGACCATGATTTGGCCGATCGTCAACTCGCCGGGAAGGGGATGGTGCTCTTGCTCTCGGTCGGCTTGTCGCTTGTCCCGCAAGTATCTTGCCAGGTGCCCCGAGCGGATTAACTCCTCGATGTAGTCTCGAAGCTATTTGCGGTTCTCGGTGGGGTGTCCCTGCGACCTGTGGAAAGCGCAATAAGGGACTCGTGTCCGTTTGGCCGCCTTATGGTTGACCGGGGGGAGTTTGAAGAATCTCTCACCCTTCGCCTCCTCCAACAGCTCTGTTTGGAAGATGTTGAGTGGGGTATACTCCTGGAACTTCGGGAAGTACGGCTTTTGCCGGTCAATCTTCTCTTTCTCTTCTTTTGATCGGTCTGATCTGTCCAGGGTAGGTTCTCGTTCACCTCGGACTCGAGCTGGATCTCTCGCTCGGTCCAGGTTTTTACCTCGGCCATAGTCTTAGGTTGCGCTAATGCAAAGGAGCGGAGCCATTCCTTGTACCTAAAACCCGACCTAAGGGCAGTGATGACCGTCTCGTCCCGGTGCTCTGGGACTTCAAGGAGAGCGTTGTAGAAGCGGGTGACGTATCCTTTGAAGGATTCCTTGTCCCCGCTCTTTATAGTGAAAAGTTGATCGACGGTCCGCTTCTGTCGTCTGTTCCCGACGAAATGGCCGAGAAACTGGATGGCCAGCTCATCGAAGGTAGAGATTGAGCATAGCGTGAGTCCTCGGAACCAGTCTCGTCCAGAGAAGATGAGAGTGGCGGGGAAAGCACGACATTGCGTGGTGTCGGAATTGTCCTGAAAACTCATTCCTATTGTGAACGCGTCCAAATGGTCTTTCGAGTCGGACTTCCCGTCGAAGAGGGAGACTTTTGGTGGCTTGTTCCTGGTGAGACGTGGACAGCAAGCAGCTCTTCAGTGAAGGGCCTCGTAAGCGAGTCGGCGGCATATCTAGCCCCGTCGTTGGAAGGACGACTCCCCCAATTTATACCATCGATCTTCTTTTCGAGGGCATCGAGTCGGTCGTGGTATCCCGAGGATTCGGCATACTCGGATTTATGGCCCCTACTGCTGGCGACCTGCGCCTGGCCACGGTTCCGGTTCCGGTCGATGAGATTCCTCAGGTCTTTTGGCGAGGTCGTCCTCGAGCTACCGTGGTGAGTCCCATCCGCGTGACCCCGTCGAGGGAGAGGGCGCCGGCCATGCTTGGGAGCAAGCGAGCTGACCGACACCTCCTCGGAAGGGACAGGAGTGCAATAGGGCTCAGGGCGGGGTGCTCTTTCATAAGACCTCGGCGTCGAGCTGTGAGGTGCCCACCGGGTCATCGAATTGGTCGCCACGGGGGATCTGTGGCTACCGGAGATAGCATGGCGGTGCTCGGATGTGCCGGCGCGAGAGTATCTTCTCTCCCTATGTGTCGCTCCCGGGGTGGGGGAGCGGCGACTTGGGGAGCTTGTATACGGACAAGCGCATCAACGACGGACGCGAACCGATCTATTCGCGGACAGTGCGTGAATGGCGTTCAGGGGAGGAGGGGATCCACCCGCGTCTCCGTTGTGGGGAGGACGGCGGCTAGTGCTTAGATCGTCGCGATGATCACTCGCCATGAGTTCGAGATCAGAAGATCAACTTTCGTTGAGCGGAATTTTTAACCTTCCTACACACGGCGCCAACTGATGGAGCTCAGGATCTCCTTCAGATATTGTCTTCCGTTGATCTGCTGCGAGCGTTGATGGGTGGCTGAGATTGGATTTGAGGGTTGCCTCTTGATGCGTGTGGATCTCAGTGGGCTTGAGTTCGAATGAAGCCGAGCTACCTGCAAAGAAGTTCCGGGATGGTTGTACCACCGTGGACCCTCCGACCACAGGTTAGTCGAGGTATTTGAGCAGAGTAACGGCCTATTGGGGTAAAATTGTCTTACCTGAGTCGTCTGAAAAAGGGGTTTATATAGTGGCAGTCATGGGCTAGCGGACGGGAGATTCATGCCGGCCGTTACACCCCTGGCATTACGCCTGCGTGAAAGGCGGGATTCCCCATTAATGACGAGATATGCTCGTTAATGGGGGAGTGTGATGGCGTGGAACGCGGGATCATGAGGCAGCGAATATCTCGCATATGGCGAGATTCGCTGGGCCATATCCGGGACGCTTATGATATGCGCTCTGGGTCGGTTGATGAGACCGAGGAAGCTGAGCTCGGCGTGAAGCCCAGAGGCGAGCAGGAGGCCGAGCAAGCTTGGTTCTGTGATAGCTCGGAGGCGAACTATGAGGGCTGAGGGAGCTCAGCGTACAGCTAGGCTAGGAGGTGAGCCAATGGTTGTTTGTAAGACGAGCATAGGAGTGGTCTGGAAGGCCATCGAAGGTCGGGAACATCCTCGGGAGCAAGGCCCGGGGTACGCCTTCAATGCACTGTTCTTACTCCTTTCCCGTAAGCCCTGGGACACGTCATCTGCTACGTGTCGTGATCTGGGGATTCTCAGTACTGAGCATCATCACTGCTGCTTATCGATCATTTTGTAATGGTTCGTCAAGTTTTGGTTATGGGTATAAGACCATAACTCTATAGAATTTTGAATTAGTGTACTCTTACAAGTTGTATGCCCATCCCAGGAGGTGTTTTATGCTCTTAAGCTCCATTCCAAACGCGGATATGTGAAGATATCCCTTTTATCAGAAGAGAGTATATATATACCTCTGAATTGCAGCAACAAGTTAGTAAAATGACATTATACGAACACATCTCGATTCCAATGTCTTTATTTTCAAGCACTGATTTAATTTCTTGCACTTGGCTGTTTTCGCTACAATTTCATCGAGAACTTGGATGGTTCTTGTTGAAAGTAAAATTCCAAATGATTGGATTTTAAAGATGGTCTCATTTTGAAAACAACAAAAGAAACACATTGGTATAAATTATAAAATGGAGGTCACACCTTAACAAAGCTTGAGTTTTATTGATGGAACCTACTTATATCAAAAGTCCATGTGAACCTATAAAAAAGCTCATCAATCTCTCAACTTTAAATACTCTAAAGTCTAACATGTGACAACCACACCAAGAAAATGTGATAGTTGCACGTAACTCTACTCGTATTTTCTACATGACAACCAAACCAAAGAAAAAGTGAGAAACGGTGATGGTTGTACGTGAGGGGGAGCGTTGAAAGTAAAAATCAAATTATGGGACTTTAAAAATAGTCTCACATCGGAAACAACAAAATAAATATATGGGTATAAAATATAAGATATGTCAAACCTTAACAATGCTTGAGTCTTATTGTTGGAACCCACTTATATTTAAAAGCCTATATGAAAATCCCATCGCTTAGAAGCCGTTTGGTTCTAGAAAATGCTTTTATATGACTCATTTTGCAGAATACTCAATTATAATTTATATGAACTCGATCCTTTAAATAAACCCATTAAGTTTTAGCATCACAGAAAGTTTAACTTAGAAACAGCTTGCTTATTTATAATGATCCGGTACAAAAACAATAAATGTGATTACAAAGACTATATTATAGAAAAAAAGATGCAACTAATGATCAAAGTTAGCCATAATGTGTCTATGACATGAATGATCTATACATATGTACCAACATTATTAAACATTTTGCCATATGAAAAACATCATCATTTTATCAGAAGGTAAACTCATCTCATGTAAAAAACTATCTACAACTACAAACAAGGGGAAGCAATATCTCTAACATCAGAGGGCATGCAAGCCAAGATCAAAAGAACAACAAATATTATCTATCTGAAGCAAAAGTAGCATGAAAGGTGGCGGAAGCAACGGTGGCAAAACAAGCTGCAGAATCAGTAACAATGAGGTGAGAAATGTAAATACCAGAAAGATTGCAAATTGAAATAATTTCTGTTTTTTCCATTTTGTTGAAGCCTTTTGTTTTCTGCAATTGGCCTCATTCTGCCTTCAATTCTAACTCACATTTCTTCCCGAATCGATCTTAATTTTGAATTGGGTAAAATTCGTTTACTCACTTGTATAGTTTAATTATTATCTGCAACATTGTAAAAAAATTACAAGCATCTTAAATGCATTGTCCATTGATGGAGGTCAGGATCTTCTTAAGATGTTGTCCTCCGTCGATCTGTCGTGAGCGTCAATGAACGGTTGGGATTGGATTTGAGGGTTGCCTCCCGGAGCGTGTGGATCTCAGTGGGCTTGATTTGAAATGAAGCCGAGCTACCTGCAAAGAAATCCTGGGATGGTTGTACTACCGTAAACCCTCCGACGATCAAATTAGCCGAAGTATTTAGGCAGAGTAGCGGCCTATTCAGATAGAATTCCCTTACCCGAGTCGTTTGAGAAAGGGTTTATATAGCGACAGCTATGGGCTGGCGGGCGCGAGATTTACGCCGATTGTTGCGTCCTTGGAGCCGTGCCTGCACGAATGGCGGAATCCTCCATCAATGGCGAGATACGCCCGTTAATGGAGGAACACAATGGCGTGGGACACGGGATTATGGGGCGGCGGATAACTCGCGTATGGAGAGATTCGCGGGACCATATCCGGGACGCTTATGATATGCGCTCTGGGTCGGTCGTGTTGGATATAGTGCCCTCAAAGTCAATTATTGGATCGCAGGTACGTGATTGCAATGATTGAGGCAGGACCTATACCGATATGATAGTTTTGCTCAAGATGATAGTATGCTATCTGGTTTGTCTTTATTATCGTATACATGCTTTAGTTCACTATTGCATGATGATAGAGCCCATAGGATTCTTGCTTGACTGCCAGCAGTATGATGGCGATCATATACGTGGGAGCTGGGGTCTATAAGCACATCCTTAAAGTGTCCCTAGTCATAGCAGTTTCGAGACAGGGCATCGATACTCCAGAGTAGACTGGTGTATACAGTCGAGACCCCGACGAGGGGCGGTGGCCGGTCTCACAAGCCATTGGTGTCAGTCGGTTCACCTAAGATGTATACAGGTGCTCATTGGGTTATGAGTACACCGGACAGGACTCGCCGGGAATATACTAGTTGGTATTATACATATCGTCAGATAGCAGTTCCCTGGTGACATGTGTACAGGTTAGTTTGTCGACCTGAGATCGTCATTTGTCTCGTGTGAGTTCCCAATGTGCTTTGATTTCTACCCTACTACGCTCAAAGAAGACGTGCAAACAGGTATTTTTTGGGTACAGTCCCGAGCCACATGGAGGCAGTGAGCGGATCGTCGGGAATTCGTCTTTCTCGGTATTGGGGGTTGATGTCGCACAGTGCACGGGTGACCATCAGTAGAAATCCTCGACCGAGGTAATGGAGAATTACTAATTTGGATCAGTAGTTTCTCAGGTGATGATGGGCTTCATGCCGACACGATTTATCGCGTTATTAGGGGTCTGACTTTATCCACCCCCCTAGACTCGATATGCGATACTCTTTAAACGAACGGACCGGACTGTACGGATATTGTCACTGTCAGGCTCAGTAGGGTTTATGGATGAGTTCACTCGTCGGCTTCCCTTCCAATCAATACATAGACAACCATTACGTACAGTTAGTACCTCTGACGTGCTAATGGTTATACCCAGTGCTAGTATATTGATGAGTCATTAGAGTTTCCCACAGACAGTTTCCCAAGTTCGGGCGAAACGTTGTAGAGGTCGTATGGTTTTATGGCAGGGTTCGAAAAATACACGTGCGTTTTCGCACGTGTCATTTTTCGAGCAGATAATACTGGTAGGTTTTGATTTAAGTCGGATCCCAGTATTATACTGTGTAGATATAATATTTTTGTCTCAGTTGCAATTGTATTCGGTCGTAATACAAATGCGGGTATGTTTATACTGTTACGGGGTTATCCTGAAATTCTTTTCGGGATCGCTTTTGGAAGTTACCAGTTTCCAGTTTTCTATCGCCCGTCTTTAACGTTCGGTTAAAAACAGATTTATCTTTTCTTGAGATGAGTGTGGAACCTTCTAGATGATGACTAGGATGGTGAGGTGTTATGTGACTCATTAGTGCATTTAATGATTCATTTAATGCAAGGGTGACTAGGTTAAGATGATTCATCTTTTGCATTAATGAGTTTTTGGTTATGCTTAGAATATTTCTTCTTGATATTATTTCCTTATGGTTACCCTCTCCATTCCTACACTCACCCCCCCTCTTGTATAAGTGGCCGGCCCCTCTCATGGAAGGATGATGATTATTCATTTTTGAGGGAAAAGATTATGATAGTGTTTTGGTGTATGGAAATTAGATAGTTGCAATTCTCATTTCACCCGATTCAAATGGCAACTTCATTAACCGTTCGTCCATAGCTTTGGACGTAACGAGACAAAGTGTTCTACTCATTCTCTACATCATCTTGATCGTCTCTTTTAGCAAACTTGATGACCGAGTTACCTCGGTTCAAAGGCGGGAGCCCGTTTAAAGATCCGTCGACGTGGTGCCACCTGGACGACAAGACTGGAGATTTAGGAGATTGGAGCAGCCGCAACAAAGCGTGGGATGATAGTTGAAGACCGAAGGACTCGGATGGTTCGGTATAACATTTCTACCCATTTTGTAGTTTGTTAGTTTAGCTATAATGGCAGATCCGGGTTATAGTACGCGATAGCGTCAGTTTGTAAAACGTTTTTGTTCCGCATTTGGCATCTGTTAGACGGCCGGGACGCTACCGTAGACTTACAGTGGTATCAGAGCCTCACCATTAAGTTTTACTAACTTGTGCTAACGCGTTTAAAATATCGATCGAACCGAATTTCGAAAACTACATTTTTTCAGTTCACAGTTTCTGTCGATTTTAATCAGGTCCAAAGATTATTTTGCATATCACGAAAGTTGTGCAGGGTTTTTTAAGCACACTGTGAAAATTTGGTCACGTGATCCTACAGTACCACCGCGGGTCCGCGATCAAACCTAGGGTTTGACCGCGCATCCGCGGCCAGTATGTGGGACCAGTGGTCCAAATTTGTACAGTGGGTTTTACACCTTAAATTGTGGTTTCTGGAATATTTCTTTTGGGCCCATATTTTGTTACTGTACAGCAAATGTTTGTGGGGCCCACTTTGGGAAATTTTTGTCGATCGAAATTTAAACGTGTTAGTTTACAGTACTTACTTTATATCTCCGAACGGGAATGTCATTTGAGCGGTAAACCGCGTCTAATTGCTATAGTTCTTTTAGACGGGTTTGCGAACGTGACATTCGCGTTGATGTTCTGTGTTGTGCTGTGATGTTGCGGATATGTCGTGGTGGATAGCAGGGTGCAATGATAGTGCTGTTTGGATTTATTTGTACATTTGATATTGCGGGGCGAGCGTCCAATATGTGGACTGCCGTCACTGCCTGTTTGTATAATATTCTTTTGGGGCACGACTGGGCTGAGGTCGATATACCCGTTGTACATATTTTTCATTTCTGTACTAGGATTACCCCGCGACGGGGTCCGGGTTCTGGAGGGCAACGGGTCCGTATCTCATAGCTTTGAGAGGCAGAGGGGCCTCACTCTAGAATTGGCAGACTATTCGCCGCACTTGTAAAGAGTACAGGTTGACCCAAAGAGGGGTGCTCAAGTTACCGGATTCCGTGAAGTGCTGGGTGGTCCATTCACTCTGCTGTAGGGGGCTGCCTCGCTTCAGGTTTTGGCGGGTAACTTGCCGCACCCGTAGGGGTCTAGGTTTCATTGCACAGGCTATCCACACGACCAGGGGAATGTCGGGTTTCAGCAGCGGCTCTGTGAAACCCGGGGATCCCAGATTATCTGTATTGTTCTGTGATGCTTATTACTTTTTTGTAATGTTGCATATTATCACGCCTGGAGCGATTATTGTATATTGGTATATATACTATTAGATGTTGTATATGTTTTACACCCGCGCTAGTCCAGTCCCCGCTCTGTCGTTGGTTAAGTAACCTAACGGGTGATGACGGGACCCTGTGGCGAATGCGGATGGCATATACGTAAATTTTATTTTTCGTTCTTTTCTGGTGTGATTGATTGATGGGACTGCGTTGATTCTGATCAATGCAAAGTAAAACAAACTTATATTTGATGTTGTTGGAACAAATTTTAAAAGTGTTATTACAAAGACGTTTCTTTTTGTTTTGCATAGTGATATTCAGTTTAGAATATCCTGCACCTCATTCGACGAGGCAAGGGCCGAGATCCCTTCACCGGGAGTGACCCCTTGAGCAGAAGTTTACGTCAGGGTAATAACTTCAATATAGTCGATTACAAGTTGCTTTGCATCGCGGTATTCAGTTGGAATATCCTGCACCTCATTCCACGAGGAAAGAGCCGAGATCCCTTCACCGGGAGTGACCTCTTTAGCAAAGGTTTTTCGTCACTATATTTTTATAAAAAGCTATCAGGTTCCTTCAACGAGATCAAGTTCATTACGTTAAAGGTTTTTCGCCAAAAACCAGCCGTAGCCCTCCGTCATTTCTTATGGATAGTCAGTAGTATTCAAGCTATGTTTGTTGGCCCTTAGTCAAGGCATAGTGTTTGGTAGCTGCTGGGTATTCATTTGTTGCATAGATAGATGCGTTGGTTTGGGACAGTCGTGTTACTTTGTTGGCCCTTAGTTAAGAGTATGTACGGGTTGGTTTAAATCAACCTGGACAATGACGGGAAGAACTTGACATGTGACCTATGATTTGTTGGCCCTTAGTCAAGGTCATAAGAGCATGAGGTAAAAATCACATCGGAAGTTTCTAAAGAAACTGAAACTTGCCAAGTATGCGCATACCTTCTGGAATATGATAACTTGAGTGGCTTCCATCAAGTTATCATGCGATGATAGTTGGATCCCGATTCTCACTGATGAGTTGGTTTACTCTTCGGGTGATCCCGACTAATTCTTCTTTCAGGTTTGGAGGAGAATTTGAGATTACAGTGGGAGGTTTCATAATTAGATAAAGTGATAACCATTCTGATCTAGGTTTGAGTGCATGCAGAGTGTTTCTTTTCTCTCTCTCTCTTTGGCAGCGACCATTGACCGACCCTAGACTATGACTCAGTGACCAAGTTGACCGAACCTTATTAAAATACTGGCTTTTGGATTGTCTGAGTTGCATAAGTCATTGCCGCTCCTTCTTTTACCCTTTGTATTTCTCAGAACACCCCGTATTACTACGGACATCCACTTCCATTGGATAGATCCATCGTATGGTTATATACGAACTCGGAGGGACTTCTTCGAGGATGGATCCAGGTTCAGGAGAAATAGAATTGGTTTATTCAGTTGTCTTTTATTATCACCTTCTCTCAGGTTGCGAGGGCTCCTTGGTTTAGGAGAGTACACCTATTACGCTTATTGGATAGTCTTCTTCCAAACCATAGGCAGGAGTCGAAAGGTAGGGAATGAAGAAAACCAATTAGCCTAAGTAGGGTGTGTAGAAGGTAATATGTAAAGACAAATAAAGGGATTAGAAAGAGGGCAAAGTAAATTGCGACTGTCATCATTCACGACCAAACCATATACTTCATCGCCACTCCTATTTCACTTTTGCTTTTTTTCCCAGTTCGGGAGAAATAGAATAAGGTATTATTCAGTTGTCTTTAATCATCATCTTCTCTCAAGTTACGAGTACTCCTTGGTTTAGGAGGGTACACTTATTATGCTTACTGGATAGTCTTCTTCCAAACCATAGGCTGGTGCCGAACGGTGGGGAAGGAAGAAAACCATTTAGCCTAACGATGGTGTACAGAAGGTAATGAATAAAGACAAATAAACGGATTTGGAGAGATGGCAACAAAATATACGGTTAAAGCCATGAATTGGATTATGGAAGAGGCATTACTAGGAATACCAGGATACCCCTACGAAACATTTTCATGTTTCAGTGCATTGTTAAAGGAAAACTGATTTCCCGATTAGATACTTACTCCAGGGTATGTATTTACCAGGTATGATTCTCACATCTGTATGGTTTTACAGATGATGAGTGGGAGTAGGTTATTGGGAATAAGGTGATTATCTTTATTATATCGGAATTCGTTGTAATTGGTGATATTTGAGGAAGTCGCCTGGGTTTTTGCCGGACGGCATGTATTTGATTTTGAGTATCCGTTGTTGTGAACCAATTTCAAAATGATATATCTGTACGTTTATTTTTATAAAGTGAGATATAACTTTTTGATATTATGTCGATGACATTTACCTATATCAGTTGACGATTGGGTAAGGAGCATTGAACAACGGAGTGGTTCTTAACCATAAGTACAGTTTTCAACCTACGACGCACAGGTTTTGAGTTATTCAACTCAGCGGACTTATACAGAGTATTGTATGTTGTCCAGTGTCCGTCAGGACAAAGGGGTTGATCCTCGTACTATGTTCTATTTTACTTGTGACTTCTCTAAGTTTTTAGACAAGTGTTTTTGTAGAAATACAATGTCTAGGTTTTGAGAAGTTGTGGGTATAAGAATAAAGTAGAGAACCAGATGTCGCAAGTATCAGGATTCTTCAAAGAGATCGAAGATATAGATACTTGTGATTGGTATTCAGTAGATAGTAATGGTTTTAAGAAATTTGTTTCTCTTTCAGGTTACTCATAATTGGATAGATTCCTAAGTTGAGTAATGCTGATTAGCCTTTCTCCATTAAGTTGATATGCACTGGAGACAGTTGCATGGTTTGAATCTGGTTTCAATTAAATTAGTGCCTCTATTTCTATATTGTATATAGAATGGTTCATATCTTAACGATGTTAAGATACGGGGAGTTGTACGGCTTATGCTTAAAACCAGACATTGGATAACTCAAGGCACGTTTCTGTAAATGGCAGTTTGTGGGTTGACCCTGGTTTTGACGAAGGTTGACATTTCTACCATCTGGAAGATCAATAGTGATATTGTTCTTAACTCGCCACAGTTTTATTAAAATGGACTTTTTCAGAAAACAATAGTGGGAGTATGGTAGAACTGGAAGTGATTCCAGAACCGCAAACGATTACGGAAAATTTAATAGGACCTATATATTCAATCAAGTTTGACATTCCAATAGCCACTCCGCAGATATGGTAGGTAACCTCAGACACCCGAGAGGTACTCCGGTAGCCTTAAGGACGGTGACAAAGAGGTTCTTGATTACCCAGACTTGACACTACTGTTGTTCCAGACTATGAGACCCGGCAGGAGGATAAGTATAGCGTCGTTCTAAACTAGTTTTAGAAGTGCACGTATATATTATTCTGTCAGAGGGTTGTCGTAGTCAGTGGGAGCAGCGGAAGCATAGTGGGCAAGTAGCTTATGTCTATTTATAGGCTTGAGCAAATATAGCGGAGATTAGATCATCTAATTTTGATGAGACAGTCATGACTTTGATTTCATCAGAATAGGGGATGGATCTGTTGATAAGGTAGTAGGGTGTGATGTCCTGGTATTTGGATGACATACACAGAGTAGGAAGTAAAATTCCTATACTATGATCGGTTGTACTTTGGTCGTCATACAGTTGTTTCTCCACAAAGGATATGGATATAATATCTGACATTCTGGTTACTAGATCTATGGTTTTAGATCTAGATTTGGGTAGTTTCCCAATATGGGTACTTTGACAATATTTTAATAGTATTTTAGAATAGATGACTCCTGGTATGGTGGTGTACCTGCAAGTGATGGAGTCACCCTCTCTAAACGTGTCTTAGAGACTAAAGGGGAGAGGGATGTGCATAATTGGCAGATCACTTGCTTAGGCAATTGAGTCAATCGTGAGATGTCAAGTACCACACCAGATGTTGTTTTTGCACTAGATGCAATAAGTTTATATTAATCCAATCCTGAAGAAACATAAGGAAGCAGTTTTAGAACATAAGTGCATGTTCTAAGGATTTGATGACGGCAGCCTCCTTCGGGGAGACGGTTATCATTCTAGGCTTCAAAGGTGACATGGATGACAGAGTGATTGTCAGAGTTATAGTTTTCCCTCTAACGAGGGACAGTATTATGGACAGGTGGTCCAAGAGGATACTATGGGAGGCATGGTGCTGGATACTGATTAGGTTCAGTTATCAATACAGTCTAAGAAGTTTGAATTTGGAGTTCATTTATGAACTAGGTCCCATCAGATATTCAGACATATTCTAAGACAAGTATTACTAAATTCGAGAGATGGCATTCTCCGTGAACTTGAGATTAAGAGAGATATAGAAAGAAACATCAGGGCGGATCCACTCACTGAGGCTATTTCTCGAACACAAGAGTTTTACAAACTAGCTTTGTGAAACTGATTAGTAGAGGAGTTGGGTGTTCGGTATCACACGGGCTGTGAGTATGCGACATCGCAATAATTAGCCTTAAGTGCAAGTGGGAGATTGTTGAATATAGTGCCCTCAAAGTCAATTATTGGATCGCAGGTACGTGATTGCAATGATTGAGGCAGGACCTATACCGATATGACAGTCTTGCTCAAGATGATAGTATGTTATCTGGTTTGTCTTTATCATCGTATACATACTTTAGTTCACTATTGCATGATGATAGAGCCCATATGATTCTTACTTGACTGCCAGTAGTATGATGACGATCATATACGTGGGAGCTGGGGTCTATAAGCACATCCTTAAAGTGTCCCTAGTCGTAGGAGTTTCGAGACAAGGCATCGATACTCCATAGTAGACTAGTGTATATAGTCGAGACCCCGACGAGGGGCGGTGGCCGGTCTCACAAGCCATTGGTGTCAGTTGGTTCACCTAAGATGTATACAGGTGCTCATTGGGTTATGAGTACACCGGACAGGACTCGCCGGGAACATGCTAGTTGGTATTATACATATCGTCAGATAGAAGTTCCCTGGTGACATGTGTATAGGTTAGTTTGTCGACCTGAGATCGTCATTTGTCTCGTGTGAGTTCCCACTGTGCTTTGATTTCTACCCTACCACGCTCAAAGGAGACGTGCAAACAGGTATTTTTTGGGTACAGTCCCGAGCCACATGGAGGCAGTGAGCGGATCGTCGGGAATTCGTCTCTCCCGGTATTGGGGGTTGATGTCGCACAGTGCACGGGTGGCCATCACTAGAAATTCTCGGCCGAGGTAGTGGAGAATTACTGATTTGGATCAGTAGTTTCTAAGGTGGTGATGGGCTTCATGCCGACACGATTTATCGCGTTATTAGGGGTCTGACTTTATCCACCCCCCTAAACTCGATATGCGATACTCTTTAGACGAACGGACCGGACTGTACAGATATTGTCACTGTCAGGCTCAATAGGGTTTATGGATGAGTTCAATCGTCGGCTTCCCTTCCAATCAATACATAGGCAACCGTTACGTACAGCTAGTACCTCTGACGTGCTAGTGGTTATACCCAGTGCCGGTATGTTGATGAGTCATTAGAGTTCCCCACAGACAGTTTCCCAAGTTCGGGCGAAACGTTGTAGAGGCCGTATGGTTTTATGGCAGGGTTCAGAAAATGCACGTGCGTTTTCGCACGTGTCATTTTTCGGGCAGATAATACTGGTAGGCTTTGGTTTATGCCGGATCCTAGTATTATACTGTGTAGATATAATATCTTTGTCTCAGTTGCATTTGTATTCGGTCGTAATACAAATGCGGGTATGTTTATACTGTTACGGGGTTATCCTGAAATTCGCTTCAGGATCGCTTTTGGAAGTTGCCAGTTTTCAGTTTTCTATCGCCCGTCTTTAACGTTCGGTTAAAGACGGATTTATCTTTTCTTGAGATGAGTGTGGAACCTTCTAGATGATGACTAGGATGGTGAGGTGTTATGTGACTCATTAATGCATTTAATGATTCATTTAATGCAAGGGTGACTAGGTTAAGATGATTCATCTTTTGCATTAATGAGTTTTTGGTTATGCTTAGAATATTTCTTCTTGATATTATTTCCTTATGGTTACCCTCTGCATTCCTACACTCACCCCCCCTCTTGTATAAGTGGCCGGCCCCTCTCATGGAAGGATGATGATTATTCATTTTTGAGGGAAAAGATTATGATAGTGTTTTGGTGTATGGAAAATAGATAGCTACAATTCTCATTTCACCCGATTCAAATGGCAACTTCATTAACCGTTCGTCCATAGCTTTGGACGTAACGAGATAAAGTGTTCTACCCATTCTCTACATCATCTTGATCGTCTCTTTTAGCAAACTTGACGACCGAGTTGCCTCGGTTCAGAGGCGGGAGCCCGTTTAAAGATCCGTCGACGTGGTGCCACCTGGACGACAAGACTGGAGATTCAGGAGATTGGAGCAGCCGCAACAAAGCGTGGGATGATAGTTGACGACCGAAGGACTCGGATCGTTCGGTATAACATTTCTACCCACTTTGTAGTTTGTTAGTTTAGCTTTAATGGCAGATCCGGGTTATAGTACGCGATAGCGCCAGTTTGTAAAAAGTTTTTGTTCCGCATTTGGCGTATGTTAGACGGCCGGGGTGCTACTATGGACTTACAAGTCGATGAGACCGAGAAAGCTGAGCTCAGCGGGAGACTCGGAGGCGAGCGGGAGGCCGAGCAAGCTTGGTTCTGTGATAGCTCGGAAGCGAGCTAAGAGGGCTGAGGGAGCTCAGCGTGCAGGAGGGCTCGGAGGCGAGCCAATGGTTATTTGTTAGACTAGCATATGAGTGGTCTGGAAGGCCACCGAAGGTCGGGACCATCCTCGGGAGGAAGGCCCATGGTACGCCTTCAATGTACCGTTCTTACTCCTTTCCCATAAGCTTTGGGGCACGTCATCTGCCACGTGTCGTGATCTGGAGAGTTCTCAGTATTGAGCATCATCATTAGCCCCCCACTCTCGGACCGACCTATTTATGGGTCGGGTCGAGAGTGGTCTGATCGGTCACCAGGGCCAAGTTCTTGGTTGGCAAAATCGTCGGCACGGATTCTCGGGCAGTTAGTCGTATTCCGATGACGTCAGCAGACCAGAGAAGAGATCGTGCATTAAAGGGGAAGCGCTGATTCGATCGTATGTCCGTTGAGGCGCCAGGCCACGTGCCCGACGCTGGTTGGCTGACATGACGGGCCGCCGGTGTCCTTTGCGCTTGAGGGGACGTGTCCAACGCTCGTGAGACACGTGGAACGCTGATGGCTGTCGAACGCGAAGCGTTGTTTTGGCGGGAAACGATCGGCGCCGTTGGATGCGCTTGCCAAATGCTATAAATAGAAGTGGGACCCCCCATGGTCCACACTTCGCTATAATTTCCTCATCGCTGCGTGTGTTAGCTCAGTGCTCTTCCCTTTAGGTCGGATTTCTTGCGTTCTTTCCTCGGAGGACTACTTCCTTTGCTCAGGTTAGATGTCTTCCTCTGGGAAGTCCGTAAAAATAGTTTGGGCAGAGTCTAGAGAGTCTTCTACAGCTTCCTCTTCTGCCTCGTCTGAGTCGGATTCCACTCGGGGAGTTGGGTTATTCATGTCACCCGGGATCACACGGTGGGGACAGTCCCCAAAGCGCGTGTCAGGAGTGTCCGTGACGCACCTTCCCTCCTGAGGCATATAGACAAGCTCACCGCAATCCGGGCTCGCTTCCATATTCCCCCCGGCTACTCGCTTCGCTTGGCCGGGGAGGAAGAGAGGGCAGACCAGGTACGGAGTAAGGAGATTGCATTGTACTTGGAAGCCCAGTGCCGAAGCTCCTGCTGTGGGCGCCGACCCTCAAGCCGCCACCCCGGCTCCCGACGCTGTTGCGGAGCATGTCGAGGTCTTTCCCGGCCCCGAGGCCTGATTCTCCCTGCCATATTTTTTTGTTTTCGTCTTGGAATTTTGTAAGCCTCCGGGCAATTTTGTATGGCTGAGGATCCCACAATACCGTTGTAAAAACTCCCGAGTTGTGAATAAAGCCTTTTTGCAAAAATTTGTGCGGCAATGTTTTCATTTCGTGGTAGTGTCTTCATTTTGCTTGCCTGATGAGCGCTAGGTCGGCGACCGGTCCTTTAGTTGGTGATCGCGCGTCGAGTTAAATCCAATTGTTTGTTAAGTGTGCAAAGACCGGTGTAAGGTCGGCATCCTTATGGCCCCGAAGTCGAGGTGGCGATCGCTTGCTGAGGGTATGTCGGTTGATACCTTAGAGTGAGCCAAACGAGTACCTAGTTCGGATTGGTCGGTGTTTGCCGAGGTGAAGGCTTCTGATCCTTAGTACATATGGGTAAGAAGTTACCCACTAAGGATGGACCGAGCAGGGAAGTTGCCCGGTGGTCTCTTAACGAGGGCTTTGATCTTTAGTGTAGATGGGTAAGAAGTTACCCACTAAGGATGGACCGAGCAGGGAAGCAGCTCGGTGGCCTCTTGATGAGGGTTTTGATCCTTAGCGTAAATGGGTAGGAGCTACCTGCTAAGAATGGACCGAGCAGGGAAGCTGCTCGGTGGCCTCTTGATGAGGGCTTCGATCCTTAGCGTATATGGGTAAGAAGTTACCCACTAAGGATGGACCGAATAAGGAAGCTGCTCGGGCCTCTTGATGAGGGCTTTGATCCTTAGCGTACATGGGTAGGAGCTGGGTAAGAAGTTATCCGCTAAGAATCGACCGAGCAGGGAAGCTGCCCGGTGGCCTCTTGATGAGAGCTTTGATCCCTAGCATAAATGGGTAGGAGCTACCCGCTAAGGATGGACCGAGCAGGGAAGCTGCTCGGTGGCCTCTTGATGAGGGCTTCGATCTCTAGCGTAGATGGGTAAGAAGGTACCCACTAAAGATGGACCGAGCAGGGAAGCTTCTCGGTGGCCTCTTGATGAGGGCTTTGATCCTTAGCGTAGATGGATAAAAAGTTACCCACTAAGAATGAACCGAGCAGGGAAGCTGCTCGGTGGCCTCTTGATGAGGGCTTCGATCTCTGGCGCAAATGGGTATGAAGTCACCCGCTAAGGACGGACCGAGCAGTGAAACTGCTCGGTTTTGCGAGGCTCTGCCCGACCTTCCTAAATGTGTGAATGTCGAGAAGAGTGACCGTCGCGGGCGGCACGTGGCAGAAATGGATAGGTGGGGCGAGGCGTTTTAAGATCCGCGTCGTTCCAACTCCGACTCCGATTCGCCGAGAAATACAGGATACCCGCTACGTGGCAGTACAGTATTGGAAGAATTGAGCGAATCCCAGGATTCGCGTCCATGCGCGCGCAAATTTGGGCTCTTAGGGATTCTGTGGAGGCTATAAATAGAGAAGGAGATTGGTTTGTTTCAGCATTGCTTTTCTGAGATGGCCGGGTGTATTTACACGATTGAAGAGATCATCACTTCCGATGATGTCTACCTGTACGACCAATCTGTTTCCGAGGATAGGTACCGGGGTTTGGTCCAGCTCATCGAGGACCACATTGGCCGTCTCCTTCCTCGTCAGTCGCCCCTTCTCCAATTGCTGATGTACGCAATCTGGAGGAGGTCCCCGCGGTTGTACAACCCCCTCTCCGAAGAGTTGCTGAACGAGGCGCTCGACAAGATGTGTATGATCTATGTGATTGGCCTCATCTCAAAGAGCAGGCACGACCGATCTTTGGCCTTTATTTTGGAGTGCTTCCAAAAGAAACAGATCGCGATCCAGGGCTCGGCAGATGGAGTGCCCGGCGCTTCCATAGCATCCCGAGTTCGTAGGCAGCATCAGTGGGAGCGGGCTGAAGAGGCAAGGGCTCGTCTGGCGGAGATCTCCAAAGAGTATCACCAGCAATGCTTCCTTGACCCCGTTCCCCCTTTTTTGTAATTTTAATTTTTATGTAAGGCTAAGGAGCACACAATACCTTTTGACAAATAAATAAAGTTCTCCTTTTTGTGATGTTCTGTTATTTCCTTTTGTCTTCGGGTGCTGTTCCCGCCAAAAAATTTCTGCGCGAAAGAGCCCAAGGTATCAAATGGCAGTGATACGCTTAAGAAAATGCGATCCAGTATCTTCCGGGCTGTTTTTTGACAAACTCCCGAATGAGAAACGGATAAATTCTGATGGTATTGGAAGCATCTCGAAAAACCCTTCGATTTGATATATTATGGGTCTCGTAATTCATCCGGGATCAAAAGTTATGAGGCATTGCATGTCCACACGTGATGGACTTTTAAGAACCCGCTGGAGGAGTTAAAAGATATAATAAAAACTTACAAAAGACTCTAATGGGGCATCACGTGCTCACACGTGACCATGGGCCACGTGCAGACACGTGATGGGCTCTTAAGGCCTCTAAAATAATGAATAGAATTAAATTCCAAAGTCTGTTCCCTGATTAAAAATCAGAAGTTACCTCAATGAGGTATCACGTGCTCACACGTGACCAATGGTCATGTGTTGACACGTGATGGTTAAAACAACAACATAAACAAGCGGCTGTTAAAGGAACCAATTTGGGGGTCACGTGCTCACACGTGACCAAAGGTCACGTGCCAGCACGTGACAGGCTTTGAAAGCCTTACGGTTTAATAGAATTAAAATTCTAAATTTCTCTAAAATCTTTCGAAATAGAATTAAAATTCTAAATTTCTCTAAATCTTTCCAAATGGAAAAGGATTGTGGGGACCGTTGGATTAAAGATCCAAGGGTGATTAAATATCACCAATTTATGGAAAAATCCTAGACAAGGAAAGATCTCCCTAAATCTCACCGAAATAACAAACAGAATATCTTTTGGATTTAAAATCTAATGGTGAATAAAATTCACTGAATGATCTAAAGGATCATATTAATGATGAAAGTAAATCAAATCTCTCAATAAATAAATCAAATCTTTCATTAAGAGATTTGCTGAACAAATTGATTCTTTTCTTTCTCCTATAAATAGGAGCCAAGAAGAGAAGAGATGGATCTACTTTTTTGGAGAGAAAAAGAGAAATAGGAGAATTTAATTCTCAAGAGGGAAGAAAAGAAAGGAGAATTTAATTCTCAACAAAGAAAACCCTAGGAGAAAAAAGAAAGGGAATCAAAACTTCAAACAGAGAATTTAATTCTCAAAATCCAGGAGTTTAACTCTTCTACAAATAAAGAACTTAGTTCTTCTTCTGGTTGAAGATCTGCACAGAGCACATCTCCCCATAACTTAAGAATTTAATTCTCATCGGGTCGAGATCCTGCCATGCAGATCCTAAACTTAGAAGGGGAATTGAGTTTTGAGAATTTAATTCTCCTAAAACAAAACCAGGGTTTAACCCTAATCAAGAATTTAATTTTTTTACATATCTGGGAATTTAATTCCTTCGAAAAGAAATCAGGGTTTCATCCTAAATAAGAATTTAATTCTTTCACGATAGGAATTTAATTCCTCCAAAATCATAATTAGGATTTAACCCTACAAAGAATTCAATTCTTAAAAGATCTCTGTTCATGAAAAGAACTAGGGTCACGTGCCCCCACGTGACCCTTGAAAAGATCCTCTGCAAAGAACTTTGAAGCATCACCTCACGTGCTCCCACGTGACTCCCAAAACGCAGAAAGAAAAAGCAAAGGAAATGAAAGCTTTGGGCGCTCTCACGTGTTATCACGTGACCCCTCAGCAAATGCTTTAACAATTGGTGCACAGATCCCCATCACGTGCCAACACGTGATGCTCTAAAATAAAAACAAAAGTGTTTAACACTTATTCGCAGATTTAAGGATAAACCAAAAGGAAATCTGGCTCCACATTTAGGGCGCCCTCACGTGTCACCACGTGACCCCTAATGAGCATTCTAACAGACCAGAGCGGGGGCCTCCATCACGTGCCAACACGTGATGCTCTAAAATAAAAACAATAGTGTTTAACACTTATTCGCAGATTTGAGGATAAACCAAAAGGAGATCTGGCTCCACATTTAGGGCGCCCTCACGTGTCACCACGTGACCCCTAATGAGCATTCTAACAGACCATAGCGGGGGCCTCCATCACGTGCTCACACGTGATGGCCGTTAGAATTAAAAGAGTTAAATACTGATCTGCAGAATAAAATAAGGGAAATCAGGGCGCTCTCACGTGTCCACACGTGACCCCTCTCTTATTAGTGTTTAACACTAATCTGAAGACTTTGTTCCCAGTGTTTAACACTGATTTGCTTTAGTAGTTAACACTAATTTGAAATCTCTGATTACTAGTGTTTAACACTGATTTGCTTTAGTGTTTAACACTGATTTGAAAGCCCTGTTGCTAGTGTTTAACACTGGTTATCTTTTAGTGTTTTTCACTAACTTGCTAATCTTATTCCCAGTATTCAACACTGTTGGTCTTTAGTGTTTAACACTAGTTTTAGCCCAATTGGCTAAGTTTCTAGAGGCAAAGCCTCTCTTTCAATGGACCAACAGAGGGCCAATATTTCAAACATAATTGGACTTAGCCCAAACTGGCCATAAGTCCTCAAATCATCTTGAACTGAGCACATCTGCTTTTTCAACCAACTCATTGGTTCAAGGGTACATCTCTGAACTCCTCTGACATCTGTCGTTGTAATCCTTCAACGTCGTCAGAGAGGTGATGGGTCCCGATGGCCATACATTCATTGGACCACTATGTCCTTAAACTGGTAATGGACCACTATGTCCTTAAACTGGTATTGGACCACCACGTCCCTAAACTGGCAATGGACCACTATGTCCTTAAACTAGAACAATAGAGCCCTCAAATACTCTTTTGTCGGATCTAAACAATCCTGTTAAGTTGATCTTAGTCTCAAATTGGACTAACGTATCCTTAACAACTGTTTAGGTTGATCTTAGCCTCAAATACGGCTAACGAATCCTTAAACCAAAACCCCAAACCCAAATCTAAGAAAATATGGATTTGGACTAATCCACGTCCTACGGGCGACGAAATAAATAGTCTCCGTATACAATCCACGGGCAACCACAAACAAAACAAACACCCACGACACGAAGTGAAATTCTGGAGAAGGAGAAAGTTGTTATCGCGATGCGGTAGCGTAATTAACTGCAGGGGCTTGCGCCTGCAGGGAAGAGCGTCCCCACAATCAAAAACCCCTCAAGCGAAGGGGAATCTGATGAAGTCTACTACATCGGCCGCATCCGTCTAAACCTCCGATACACGGTGCCATAAATCAACTTGGCATCTTCGGAGAGGTGGATGGATAAAACCAAATAGCATCTGCCCCGAATCTCAGGCAAGACAGTCCATGTCTTGGCCGCCATTCGGAGGGGAACAGATTCTGGCACGCCCGGTGGGACCATGCTCCCACCAATAAGCTTCAACACCCTGATGACATTGCAAGAAGCTCCAAAGAAGTCGGTCTTCGATAGACTTACCAATGCCGCAACCCCTCTCAACGGGTCGCCCAACTCCACTACTTCAGTTTTTAACAGACTAGGTCAGAGCTCCAACGGGCCTATAAAGAAGCCTGCAATACCAGAAGGCGTTATCCCGAAGCGGATAGCTCTCCCTACTCCAGTTTCAGGCAAAATCACCAAGGTTGCTTCCCCTGCTCGGAAGTCCACTTCTGACAGGTTGGCCGTCCTCGTTCAACGGACGTCGGTCTTTAAAAGGCTGGTACCAACAGATTCTGACCAACACGGGGGGCATGAGGAAGTCACCCCTATAACTGAAACAACTCCATCAGCACGACATGCTTGACGTCGCCACTGGCGCCGAGTAAGGAAGGCTGGGGGCAACTCCCCCTCTGGATTTACTTCATCAGCTCCAACGGTGGGGATCGAGGCTGCTGTTCCAACCGGGAACAGCTTTGAATTGCTGAACACGGTGCGCAGAAACTCTTCTACTGCAATGTTGAAATGAACTCCTTCAGCTGCGGAGAGTACTCCAGAGAAAAAGCTAGAGCAGCCCCCTCAGCGGCTGTCCTCTAAAGTTTACGGGGTCTGGCGACAGGTCCAAGAGTCGGTGATTGATGAAAACTATCTCCACCGACAGAAAAAGACGGAGGTTCGGCAGGAGAAGGATTACTCCGTCAAGCCACAAAAAGCAACAGCTACTTGGGTGCCCACTACAACGGCCCCCTCAACTCCAAACACTCAAAAGAAAAGGAGGCCGCAGAAAGCCCCTGTGAACATGGCGAAGCATAAAAGCGTTCAACACAAACGCTCCAAGTCTGGGGGCATAGTGGTGCACACTGTTTATATAGCTGCCAGAAAGGAGGATGGCCGTACTTCTACGGGCCACCGACCGCTCACCAGATCCGTGACGAAAGCCCAGGAGCAACAACAAAAACTTCAGGAAATGATGACTGCAATGGCTGCACTCACTGGGCCAAAAGAAAGCTCTGAAACGTTCTCGGATGAGCATCAAGAACAAGAAACTGACGCTGAGTTTCTTCGCCGGATATTGGAAAAGAAGGATAAAGAAGCTGCGGAACAAGCGGCCCGCATAAAGAAAATGGCCCTCCTCTTCCAAGATATGGTAGGGATGATGTTACAGCCAGACCCTCCAGCTGAAGACCCTCCAATCATTGTTGAAGATGACGGAGGGGAGACATCTAATCCTCCGCCGGCCAAAGATGAAACCATTTCTATGGCCGCGCTAGACGATTATATAGCTCAGCAGATCCGGGTTCATCAGGCGAATGAAGCGGCTGGGCAAATTGTTAGAACCGGACGACCGTACCCGAGCTGGTACGAGCAAATCAGTTACCCGCCGGGATATACGATCCCTAAATTCCACGTATATAAAGGGACAGGGAATCCGCATCAGCATGTCGCTCAATTCAGGGCCTTATGCGGCAATACTGGAGGCGATGAAAAATTGTTGCTACGTCAATTCGTCGGCAGCTTAGCAGAAACAGCCTTTGAATGGTATTCGGAGCTACCTAACGACTCTGTCAAAACATTTGCAGAGATGGAGCTGCTGTTTACACAAAGATTCGCGAGTGTTAGTGAACGCACCCCGATAACAGCACCAATAAATGCCAGAATAAGGCCAGGAGAAACGTGGGTCCAATACGCAACACGATGGCAAAACCTATGGTCGAAATGCGAACAACGCATAGAAGAGGCACCTGCGGTAGGCATGTTTGTGGGCACTCTCGATCCGCAGGCGACCATCTCGCAATTCATGATGTTCTTCAGGCCGACCACGTTCCAGGCTATAATTGATAAGTTGGCCCAAATGGATCAGATGAGTCACACACCATCTCATTCAAAGACGGATCCTCGACATGAAAAGGGGAAAGGGAAAGCAACTTTCGTCGCTAATACTCAACAACAGTCGAACAACTTGAAGCCGGTTATCCGTCAAAACAATATGTGTCCACACCCATCCCTCGAGGAGAGTCTGGGACGTCCTTACTCGTTTCCTCAGGATAAAACAAGAAGACTGTTCGAGCTGGCAGTGTGCAACAGACTCATCAATCTGCCGAGTCCAAAGCATCCGTTGCAGCCAGGCGATGTCAACGATCCCAATTATTGTCCTTACCACTAAACGGTAAGTCACCCGATCGAAGATTGCTTCGTCTTTAAAGGATGGATCGAGGATCAGTATTTACAAGGCAAGTTTGCGCTGTCCGAGAAATGGAAAATAAACCCACCACAACCGCACACTCCAAAGAAGACGGACACACCGGGGGCAACTTGTTCTTTTGTTGAAGAAGCTTCGTGGGAGGTCGTGCTGTCAGCCAAAACCAAAAAGATGCTGAATGATCTCCAGACATGCTCGGCGATCGAGTGGAAAAACTCGCTAGAACCCCAGATCGTCGAAGGGATGCTGAAGCCGTGCCCAACTCCAAAGATCGATGGTGAAGGCCCCAGCACTCACACCCAGCAGTCAAAATCTTCAAAGAAAAATAAGAAGAAATCCAAGAAACCCGTGAAGCCTGGCGACAAGCGCACGAATTTGCAGAAACAGATTGACGCGCTGGAAGAGTGTCACCAGAAGGCGTGGATTCCAATCACGCTCCAAGAGTTCCTCAGCCATGTCCTCGAGGACGAAAATGATGGAGAAGACTCATCAGATGAATCTGAGGACTACGTAGCAAGTTGTCATGTGATCTCTCACTCATTGCTAGATAATAAAGAGGCTCCTTGCACCGAGAAACCAGGGGCGGGTCCAGAACCAGAACTTCTGTGGCCGTCAGACGAGATGATCGATGCCTTCCTGAATGAAGCCTGATCAGTCGAAAATATTGCATATTTTAACCGGCAATTTCCCTATCATTTGCACTCATTTAGAACTGTTCGGTATTCATATTTCACATATTAGCAAATCAGTCGTTAAATATCAGATTGCATGTGTTAGACTTTTAAACCGGCACTTTAAAGGAAATTGACTGTATTTTATGGCATCGCATCATCCCTGTATTGCGCAACACTTGTGCAGGAAATTGCAGGAGCAAAGTCAAAAGAAGCTGATAAAAAATACACCAACTCCATATTTTCAGATCTGGTAGCAATATAGAGGGAAAAATACAATTCAATATATCACAAAAGGGCACATATGTCAGTACCAGAGAAGCCCAAAAGTTTCAAGCCCTGAAGCCTCTAAAGAGCCGCGGAACCGCGGCGGGAGCCAGCTTATGCCGCGGAACCGCGGCGGGAGCCAGCTTATGCCGCGGAACCGCGGCGCTTTTGCCACATCATCACTTGAATTTTGGTGCATAATTCTTCTCTCAGTGGCTACACCTCATTTTGACACGTCAAATTCCAGAATTCTCCAGAGTCTTCTGCCAGATCAGCAAAGATCATTAAGCATGCTAATCTTGATTAAGCTCCTAACTAATCACATCTAGAAGCTTCTCCTCAACAAACTTTTGGAGGGAAATTCAAATCTCCTCAACAAACTTTTGGAGGGAAACTTAAAATTCAAATCCTAGATCTAGGGTTTTGATGGTTATAAATAGGAACCTAGATCTAAGGGTTGAGGATGTTCAATCATTAGTTTATTAATTCTTCTTCAATTCATCATCTTCTTCCACAAGTCTAGTGATAAGGCTTGTGCGAAACCCTAACCCTAATTCCACTCCAAATTCAAGATCTTGAGTACCAATCAAGCAAGAAGCCCTTCAACCTTTTAGGAGCCGAGCCGATCTTCAATCGGGCAAGTGATCCAAGCCGATCCGCGACTCAAGGAGACGAGCGAAGCCAAATCGACGATCGAGTTCTTCCTCTTGTAGTTCTTGAGCGAATGTAATGAAATTGTTGATATAAATAAAAGGTGAAATTCTTTTATCTTGCTTTCTTTAAATTCTTGCATCATGATTAGATCTCAATTTGTGATTGTGATTCTTGTTGTTATGTTCGAGTAAAACTCCGCTCGTAAAGGAGTCGAGACGACCAATAGAATGATGATGTAACAAATCTTAATACGATTCTTGAGTCCTACGAGCTTTGTAAACCCTAGCAAGTACAAGAATCGATGACCTAGTTTCGTTGCGATGCTTTCTTGATTGTGATCGCTCGAAATTAGAGATCTACGATCGTTTCTTGAATTTACTAGAGGCTAGAATGTAAATGATATCGACGAAAGAACAAGGGATAAGATGAAACCCTAGTTTCATAAGAAATCCCTAATTCTCGATCGATCATCATCGATCTAGTATCAATTCATCGAAGGATAAGAATACGTCATTGTAAGATTACATCACATCTATAGATCCGATTGATTCCTACGAGCCCCATTTCGATTCTTGATATTTGGTTTGGAAAAATCAACAAACTCTCAATTCTTGATTTTATCTTTTAATGCTTTCTTAGATCTAGATTTTTCTCTTTCTTGAATTGCAATTACAAATCATGAATTGTTTGTTTTCTTTTCTTTAAAGTTTCGACTCGTCTAATTCTAAAAACGAACGATTACACTTTCCCTGTGGACGATCCGCACTTACTAACGCGCTACAACCGACACCGTTATTGATTGCGGTCAAAATATTTTTGGTTGTGATTTCTATACTATTTTCTACATACACAACGGAAAAACATTCAATCAAATGGCGCCGTTGCCGGGGATAGTGCGCTAATTGTTCGTATTTTGAAATTTGAGTTGAAAAATTTATTCCATTATAATTTTTAGATCTAAACTCGCACAAACCCTAATACGTGTGTTGTGATTTGATTGCGAGGAAATCTGGAATCATTGGAGCTTGGATAAAATTTTTGTGAATATTCCAGAGAGCTGAAGGAGTGAACAGAAGTTCACTGTTAAAATTTTGCACAGAGATCCGCACAGAAGACCGCGGTTCCGCGGTGGGAGCCTCCTATTGCGGCGGTTCCGCGGCGGCCTAGCTGCTTCAGTGTACCAAAATTTCTCTGTAAGCTTCTCACTTTCTTCTCTCTCCTCTTTTTAGCTCCAACTAACTTTTTGTGCACGTTTCTTTGCAAATAAATCGCAGCGCGCAAAAAAAAAAGCAAATTAAAATTGTGCGTGTTTTTTATTTTTGGTTGTTTGCATATTAATACGGAAATTAAGGGGCACGACCAAATCCAGATTAGGTGGGGAGTTCATTACCCTTCCTAAGCCCCGAAAATCACAAACTTGCATCCGCATTTACCCTCATTAATTAAAAGAAATCTAAAGATGACTCTAAGGACCGTCGCGCTCAATTAGGACAAGAGAAGGCCGTGGGTAATTCATTACTTATCCGCGTTTTCTTGTGGTGTCTAAGGCGAGTGTGTCTAAGGCTAGTGGTTTTTAATTAGGCCCACTACTTACGTAGTGGAGTACCTTCCCACTTACCTGGCACTTATCCGGCCACAGGGGGACAAAGAGGCAGTGGAGGATTGATCCTGCGACTTGTCTTTTGGCAGTTAGGAGCGGTCTAGAGCCGGACCTAGATGACCACTAGATTCTAGGGTTTTTGTGTGTTGCATTTGTTCTGTTGCATCATCTTTTCGAAATCCGTATCATTTTTCAAAACAAAAACCGCATTCACTTCATTTACCCTAATTATAAATTCATGCTGCCACTTGTACTAACCCTTTTTAGTGCAAGATAGGCTGGACAACGGGATTCTAGTGCCTGTTAAGTCCACGTCTCCCGATCGACCTTAAAGTCGGTATTTCTACATTTACCCTTTCTTGTACCCACCACCACACCAACGCCGATGGATCAGTCTCCATCGAACTTCTTTTCCACTACCCTGCCGCCGTCCGTTGGTGCGCAGAATCCACTTCGCATCTCTCTCCAAGAGAGGTGCCATCCTACACGAGGCCCACTTTCCACCTGTCTTTCCATTCCACCAGCCAACGGGGACAACTTTCAAATAAAACCCCAATACATCAACCTTCTACCCAAATTCCACGGTCTCGAGTCTGAGGACGTATACGTGTTTATCACGAAATTTGAAAATGTATGCGCAATGATGGGTACATCACAGTTGTCTGTGGATGCTTTACGTCTTCGTCTTCTCCCATTCACTTTGTGCGATTTAGCCGAGAAGTGGCTATATAACACTACCGCACATTCCATTTCAAATTGGGATGAATTCGTCAAAGCATTCCTTAAGAAATTCTACCCACATCAAAAGACAGCTCGAGTCCGTAGCGAAATCTATCAATTCACCCAGCTTCCAAATGAAACATTCTCAAAATGTCTTGAACGTTTCAAGGATCTGTTAGTCCAATGTCCACATCACGGCATCCCGAGATGGGAATTATGCTGAATCATTTATGAGGGCATTACTCCTTACACAAGACAGACCCTTGAATCCATGTGTCAAGGCAACTTTATGACTAAGGATGATGGGGAAGCCTGGGAATTCCTAGAAGATTTCGCTAAAAAATCTTTACAGTGGGAGGGGGTGAGTCAATCGTCTAGGGATGGCAATGATATTTCCATAGGAGTTAGAGCTGACATTGCAGCTATACACAAGAAACTCGAGACTATGGAAAACAAATTTTTAGCCGCCACCCTAAGTCAAATATCACTCTCCAAAATTGTATGTGGCTGCTGTTCTGATCCGTCTCACTTGACGGAAGAATGTCCGTTTCAAGGTCATGAGCATACCAATGCCGCATTTCAAAGACCTAGAAACGATCCATTTTCCTCCACATATGATCAGGGTTGGAGAAATCGCCCTAATTTTTCTTGGAACCAATCACAATCTCAAAACACGGTTCCAAACCCGAATCAATTCCAAAGGGTCCCTCCACCACAACAGCAACCACCACAATTAAGTCAGCACCCCTTTCAAGCACAAAATTTTCAAAATCCGGTCAACACTTTTGCACCATCTAGTTCTTTGCAGTTGACCAGGACTAATGAATCCTATTCATTTGCACAATGCATGAATTTGGTCTTAACAAATATCATGCAAGTTTCGGCTGAAATGAAGTCTTCTGTCGATAAAATTGAGAAAAACTCAGCGTCCCAAGCTGAGAGTATCAAATCGATGGAAGCAGAAATTTCACGATTAAGAGCCGAAATGAGTGCAAGAGAGAAAGGGAAACTTCCAGCTCAACCTTTACCCAATCCTGGCTATTCACATCATGTGGATGCAATCACGTTGAGATCTGGAAGAGTGCTTGACACTCATGTTGGGGAAGAGTTTGATGATACTGATAAATCAATCAATAACACCCCGGCTGAGACCTTTCCTCACACACACCCTTCTAAATCTGACCCCAGTTCTTCTACCTCACCACTTTCTTCCGAGCCTATTCTTCGTTTCCCAAAAGGCTCGCCACTTCAGCCCACCTCTTTTACCCCTCCACAGACGATCCCCACTCCTCTTTTGGGATCATGTCTACCCCCACTTCCTTCTCCTATGATGGACCCAGCGCTTATTGCTAAAGCACCTTATCCTAATCGGTTAAGGGCTAACACATCGAGTCCACATATGGAGAAGATTAGGGACATTTTTAAGCAAGTTAACATCAACATCCCTCTCCTAGATGCCATCCAACAAGTTCCGTCCTATGCGAAAATTCTTAAGAACTTGTGCACTAGGAAGAGGAAGACTCAAGTGCCCAAGAAGATTTTCATGGCAAAGACAGTAGACACGGCTTTCCCCCAACAATTACCGAGGAAACGTAAGGATCCTGGATATCCTACGATTTCCATTTCTATTGGGGAAAAACACATCAACCGTGCTCTACTAGACCTTGGCGCTAGTGTTAACTTGCTTCCATATTCTGTTTATGAGCAACTAGGTATCGGAAAGTTGAAGCCAACCCATTGCACTCTCCAGATGGCTGACCGATCAATCACCAAATCTAGGGGTGAACTGGAGGATGTGTTAATAAAAATCGGAGAATTTATATTCCCGGTAGATTTTATTGTAATTGATACACAGCCTGTAGCGAACCCACGGAATCAAATTCCGGTGATTTTAGGTCGCCCCTTTTTGGCCACTTCCAACGCTATCATCAACTGTCGTAATGGTTCTATGATCCTATCCTTCGGGAATAGGTCAATTGAGCTGAACATTTACAAGTTGGCAAGTGTACCCTCCGAACCTACTGCTCAAGTCTGTTCTGTCGACTTAATGGATGTCGACAGCAGCGAATTTGATGATCCTCCTGATACCGATCTAGACTCTTTTCATATGTTATTGTTTGACCCAACTATGTATCATACACATACGGACTTTTCCACCGAGATGTCCGGGTCAACATCTAACACTGATTATGAACTGCTTTTAGAGTCTGAAGATCACCCCGCACTTTGTGATGACATTATTCATCGGGGTATAGATGGAACTTTTGAGGAAATCTTCGCTGATGAACTCGCATTTTTAAATGACACAGGTGTTGAGATGAATCATCTCCCATTCAATAAAATTGAACCTCCACCCCTTTTTCTGAACTGTAAAAAGAATGCGAGTAATCCATCACATACATTGCATCGTCTCTCCAAAATGAGACGCACACACACTCTCTTCCACCACTTAACCTTTCCCCACTTCTTCTTCCACCAACCAGAGCACTGCATTGATAAAATTTTCGAATGGTTGGTGTTGACATTCGGTCTTTGCAAAGCTTGGCATCGACCACTGATTTTTGACCCCCTCATATGATTTTCAAAGATTAACATTGCATAACTCAAGATTGGGGGGGTATGTTTTTCTGGCTCTTGAAAATAAAATTTTTACAAACTTTTGATCCAAAAATAAGTTTGGGGGTGAGTCTTCACTTAAATATTTTGCCCCCACTAATAAATTCCTCCCAAGTTTACAGGTTTTTCGAGATTTAGCTGATGGCAACAGTGAGGACACTGTTGAAAACAAGTTTGGGGGAGGTTTGTGCTTATTTGCGCATCATTTGCATATCATTTGCATATGCACAAAACATTTTCAAAAACCTATAAAAATTTAAAAATTTTCAAAAATATAAAAATATTTTTGTACATAAATAAGATAATAAAAGATTAGATAGTGAAAGATTAGATCCAAAAGATTAGAAAAATTTAAGAAAACCAAGAAAATTAGAAGTTTTCTTATACAAACTAGTAATAAGTAGTTATGAGCCGTTGTCCCAAGGGTTAGTAAGATGAAGGAAGTCACTAATCTGAGGATAAAAATAAGTCTGAAAAATAGTTTCTATTCTAGAAGCCAAACATTTTGAACGTTGATACCCTGCTATTCGCACTTACACACGTCTTGAAGCCTGGGATAGTAGAGGATACCTTGAAATGCTCTTGTCTTAAAGCCGATGTATGAAGGAAATTAAAAAAAAATGAAGAAAAAAAATAAAGTGGTGAGAAAAATGAACACTGGTTTTGTTATCACCAAGGGCAATAAAAAAATGTATAGCGAGGGTGCCTCTTCACCTAGTGCCCTAATGCCAACTAGTCTGGGAGTCACTGCTATGCCTGAGGTGGTGCAAGACGAGGAAAATACACCAAGTAAGCAAGCACATGAGTAATCGGTCGGTTAGTACCTCAAGAAGTATTAACGGTCGCATGAAAGTGTGTGAGCAATCTCATCTAAATATTCATTAATTAAAAAGTACTGAGGCTGATGGGCAAGAGTATGATAGATTGAATTGAATTCTCTGGGTGCAGGGATGTCCTTTACACACACGCAGGGTGATATGATCGATGTTTTGGAAGAAAGATAGGAATGAAGAATAAGACGATATTTTATTGAGGGAGGACGTGATTTCTAACATCTTTTCATGACCATTAAGATAGGGCTCATGACAACCGAAAAGCTAGCTTAGTTGGAAACCCTAATTTTCAAAGTTTTTCTTTTACAATTCTTGTCTTTAAATGTAATATTCATGATCTTCCTTTTATTATTGGATTTTGTGGGTGCAATCCGCTGAAAACCCTCAGGAGACAACACTCCTCCTACTAGGGACACCTAGAGCTTTAAAGGCTTGTTGCACGTGCTCAGTGCAATCGTGTTGCCTTCGAAAGTGTGCTAGTTAGTTTTTCTCTTTCTTTATTTTCTCCTTCTCTTTTTAATAAAACAATTCGCTCGAGACGATCGAAAATAAGTTTGGGGGAATTTGATCAGTCGAAAATATTGCATATTTTAACCGGCAATTTCCCTATCATTTGCACTCATTTAGAAGTGTTCGGTATTCATATTTCACATATTAGCAAATCAGTCGTTAAATATCAGATTGCATGTGTTAGACTTTTAAACCGGCACTTTAAAGGAAATTGACTGTATTTTATGGCATCGCATCATCCCTGTATTGCGCAACACTTGTGTCGAGATTTGTGCAGGAAATTGCAGGAGCAAAGTCAAAAGAAGCTGATCAAAAATACACCAACTCCATGTTTTCAGATCTGGTAGCAATATAGAGGGAAAAATACAATTCAATATATCACAAAAGGGCCCATATGTCAGTACCAGAGAAGCCCAAAAGTTTCAAGTCCTGAAGCCTCCAAAGAGCCGCGGAACCGCGGCGCTTTTACCACATCATCACTTGAATTTTGGTGCATAATTCTTCTCTCAGTGGCTACACCTCATTTTGACACGTCAAATTCCAGAATTCTCCAGAGTCTTCTGCCAGATCAGCAAAGATCATTAAGCATGCTAATCTTGATTAAGCTCCTAACTAATCACATCTAGAAGCTTCTCCTCAACAAACTTTTGGAGGGAAATTCAAATCTCCCCAACAAACTTTTGGAGGGAAACTTAAAATTCAAATCCTAAATCTAGGGTTTTGATGGCTATAAATAAGAATCTAGATCTAAGGGTTGAGGATGTTCAATCATTAGTTCATTAATTCTTCTTCAATTCATCATCTTCTTCCATAAGTCTAGTGACAAGGCTTGTGCGAAACCCTAACCCTAATTCCACTCCAAATTCAAGATCTTGAGTACCAATCAAGCAAGAAGCCCTTCAACCTTTTAGGAGCCGAGTCGATCTTCAATCGGGCAAGTGATCCAAGCCGATCCGCGACTCAAGGAGACGAGCGAAGCCAAATCGACGATCGAGTTCTTCCTCTTGTAGTTCTTGAGCGAATGTAATGAAATTGTTGATATAAATAAAAGGTGAAATTCTTTTATCTTGCTTTCTTTAAATTCTTGCATCATGATTAGATCTCAATTTGTGATTGTGATTCTTGTTGTGATATTCGAGTAAAACTCCGCTCGTAAAGGAGTCGAGACGACCAATAGAATGATGATGTAACAAATCTTAATACGATTCTTGAGTCCTACGAGCTTTGTAAACCTTAGCAAGTACAAGAATCGATGACCTAGTTTCGTTGCGATGCTTTCTTGATTGTGATCGCTCGAAATTAGAGATCTACGATCGTTTCTTGAATTTACTAGAGGCTAGAATGTGAATGATATCGACGAAAGAACAAGGATTAGATGAAACCCTAGTTTCATAAGAAATCCCTAATTCTCGATCGATCATCATCGATCTAGTATCAATTCATCGAAGGATAAGAATACGTCATTGTAAGATTACATCACATCTATAGATCCGATCGATTCCTACGAGCCCCATTTCGATTCTTGATATTTGGTTTGGAAAAATCAACAAACTCTCAATTCTTGATTCTATCTTTTAATGCTTTCTTAGATCTAGATTTTTCTCTTTCTTGAATTGCAATTACAAATCATGAATTGTTTGTTTTCTTTTCTTTAAAGTTTCGACTCATCTAATTCTAAAGACGAACGATTACACTTTCCCTGTGGACGATCCGCACTTACTAACGCGCTACAACCGACACCGTTATTGATTGCGGTCAAAATATTTTTGGTTGTGATTTCTATACTATTTTCTACATACACAACGGAAAAACATTCAATCAAAGCCCGTCTTAAAAGCAAAGCCGATCGAGAGTGCGAGATAGCCATATTCGAGAAAGCTAAACGCCGGCGACTGGACAAAAGGGTCAAAACACTCCTACCGGATCAAAGTACATCCGACGCAAATGAAAGCAGGATCAAGACAAGGAAACGATTCGCCAAAGCGATATCGATGGGGATGAGGCTGCCCCCTTTCAGAGAAAAGTCTCCTGGTGGCAGACATCTTGATGAAGCGGAAGTACATCCTAACTTCTGCTTATATCATCAGAAGATCGCACATCCTACTGAGGACTGCAACTCCTTTAAGTATTGGTGGCAAGGGTATGTCGCTCACAGGCAACACTTCAACAGGACAAAGCGTGAAGCTCATAGACAGCGGAAAAATGCGACAGATGAGCGTAAAAGAATTGCCGGCAATTGTCATAGGGTTGATCCCGAGGGATCACGAGTTCTCACCTTCGGGAGCGACTCCGATGAAAAAGTAGCCCTCGGTCCTTTCTTCAAGGAATCCATCTCTGAAACGAAAGAATTGAGGAGCTGCGAGAACATTCAGCCGTGCAATTGCACGCTACTCGAAAAAAATCTCGGACCTGCGAACAAGGGATCGAATAAAAGGGATAAGAGGAATGGAAAAGCGACCTTCGTCGCCAACGCTCAACGACAGTCGAGTAACCCGAGACCATTTTGTCGTCAAAACAACAAGCCGCGATACCTCAATGAGAAGTTGAAACGTCCTTACTCGTTTCCCCGGGACGAAACAAAGAGGCTGTTCGAACTAGCAGTGCGCGACGGGCTTATCACTCTATAAGAGCCGAAATGCCAGCTACAACTGAATGAGGTCAACAATCCTAATTACTGCCCTTACCACCAAGTATTGGGTCATCCGATCGAAAACTGCTACGTCTTCAAAAACTGGGTTGAAGACCAACACCAACAGGACAAGTTTGCGCTATCCAAAAACTGGAAGGTGAGCCCGCCACAACCACACGCTCTGAGAAAGATGGATATGCCGGGGGCATCATGCTCATTCGTAGGGAAAGCCCCATAGACCGAAAAGTCGGTAAACTAGAGATTCGCCTCAAATACGGCGACGGTGGACCACTATGTCCTAAAACTCGCGTTGGACCGAAACGTCCCTAAACTAACGACGGACCGCAATGTCCTAAAACTTGCAAATGACCGAAACGTCGTTAAACTACTATCAACCCGCGGCATCCTCAGGCCGGCGTGGTAAAAAAAAACGGTATGTCCACAAGTAAAATGGGCACGGATGAAAACCCAAAAGGGCTCCGTGAGTAAAAACAGCAGGGCTACCGGCGAGTCTTGTGAAAACCCGAAAGGGCGCAACCTCGTTAGAATAAAAAAAAAGAATAAACGAAATCAAAAGAAAAAAAAAGAAAACGGTATGCCCATAAGCAAGATGGGCACGAATGAAAACCCGAAAGGGCTCCGTGAGTAAAAACAGCAGGGCTACCGGCGAGTGTTTGTGAAAACCCGAAAGGGCGCAATCTCGTTAAAAGACACTTACAGGGTCCTCTCGACCTTATAAGGAGAAACCACCCGCGTGAGATCTTTACGACTCACAAGGGAGCAACACACTTAGGGATCCTCACGATTCCTAAGAAGAAAATACACTTGCGAGATCCTCACGACTCGTAAGGAGAACTCTCTTATGGGACCCTCACGGCTCATAAGATTTGAAAGTCTTAAGTTACAGAAATCTTAACCTGTTCTTAAGCAACCCCCACAACCTTCGATATTGCCCTACAAGCGGCTCATAATGACCCTTGTATACAATCCATGGGCACGAATAAATATTTCCCTAACAAAGTCCCATCCGTGACTAGGGATATGCTTGTACAGCAAACAACACTTATAAGTCCTCTCGACTTATAAGAAGAAAACCCTTTTGTAAGATCCTTACGACTTACAAGAGAACATGCACTTAGGAATCCTCACGATTCCCAAGGAGAAAACACACCTACAAGATCCTCACGACTTGTAGGGAGAAATACCTTTGTGAGACCCTTACGGCTCATGAAGTCAAAAGCCTTAGCCGACAGGACCCTTAACCCTGTTTACTAAGCCACCTTTGTTGAACATCGACAGAGGCAAATGATGATTCGCTCCTGGCAATATCCCAGTTGCAGCGATGCTGATACCTAAACCGGTATCAAATTCCAAGCCCTTTCAAGGCAAATGATGATTCGCTCCTGGCAATATCCCAGTTGTAGCGATGTTGATGCCTAAATCAGTATCAAATTCCAAGTCCCTTTTACGGCAAATGATGATTCGCTCCTGGCAATATTCCAGTCGCAGCGATGCTGATACTAAGATTGGTATAGGATCACAAATCCCCTACTCGCGAAAAAAAATCAGCGAGCCAAAAAAAATGCATATGAAATAGCCGAAATGATGGGGCAACTTGCAACGAAATTAGCAAGTAAAAATGTATGCATATAAAAACAGCCGAAATTATTGGACAACTCGCAATAAAAAAGCAGCGAGCAAAAATGAAATAAATAGCCGAAATGATTGGGCACCGCGAAAAATAGCCGAAATGATAGGGCAATCGTGACCTTCGCGATATAAAAGCTGAAATGATAGAGTATCGCGGGAAAAAAAATAAAATAAAAATAAAATTTATGCCCTACAGGTGATGTTACATCAACCCCTGTATACAATCCAGGGACGCAAACGAAAAAAGGATCATACTCCTCCTCCCCAGGTTTCATCAGAAGAAGAAGCCGAATCTCAACGGGCTACAAATAACCTAGAGATCGTCTCAACACTCGTCTCATTACAACGGACACAACTTCAAGCGAAGCGAAACAGCGGCAACTCCCAGTTCTATGGCTCGGCGATATACAGATCACCGAGAGTCAAATCTCCATTCCGTGAAATGCGGATACAATCAGCAAAATTCCTGGTTACGTGGAACGCGGATAACGTCACTTTTTGACCCCGTGGAAAACGTCCAGAGCGGATCCTGGTCCTCGCAGAGTACAGCAGTGAACCCGTGTGAAGCATCCAGAGCGGAGCCTAGTCCTCGCCGAACACGGCAGTGAACCCGTGTGAAGCATCTAGTGCAAAATTCCTGGTCACGTGGAACGCGGATAACGTCACTCTTTGACCCCGTGGAAAACGTCCAGAGTGGATCCTGGTCCTCGCAGAGCACGACAGTGAACCCGTGTGAAGCATCCAGAGCGGAGCCTAGTCCTCGCCTAACGCGGCAGTGAACCCGTGTGAAGCATCTAGTGCAAAATTCCTGGTCACGTGGAACGCGGATAACGTCACACTTTGACCCCGTGGAAAACGTCCAAAGCGGATCCTGGTCCTCGCAGAGCACGACAGTGAACCCGTGTGAAGCATCCAGAGCGGAGCCTAGTCCTCGCCTAACGCGGCAGTGAACCCGTGTGAAGCATCTAGTGCAAAATTCCTGGTCACGTGGAACGCGGATAACGTCACTCTTTGACCCCGTGGAAAACGTCCAGAGCGGATCCTGGTCCTCGCAGAGCACGGCAGTGAACCTGTGTGAAGTATCCAGAGCGGAGCCTAGTCCTCGCCGAACGCGGCAGTGAACCCGTGTGAAGCATCTAGTGCAAAATTCCTGGTTACGTGGAACGTGGATAACGTCACTCTTTGACCCCGTGGAAAACGTCCAGAGCGGATCCTGGTCCTCGCAGAGCACGGCAGTGAACCCGTGCGAAGCATCCAGAGCGGAGCCTAGTCCTCGCCTAACGCGGTAATGAACCCGTGTGAAGCATCTAGTGCAAAATTCCTGGTCACGTGGAACGCGGATAACGTCACTCTTTGGCCCCGTGGAAAACATCCAGAGCGGATCCTGGTCCTCGCAGAGCACGGCAGTGAACCCGTGCGAAGCATCCAGAGCAGAGCCTAGTCCTCACCTAACGCGGTAGTGAACCCGTGTGAAGCATCTAGTGCAAAATTCCTGGTCACGTGGAACGCGGATAACGTCATTCTTTGGCCCCGTGGAAAACGTCCAGAGCGGATCCTGGTCCTCGCAGAGCACGGCAGTGAACCCGTGCGCAGCATCCAGAGCAGAGCCTAGTCCTCGCCTAACGCGGTAGTGAACCCGTGTGAAGCATCTAGTGCAAACGCGGATAACGTCACTCTTTGGCCCCATGGAAAACGTCCAGAGCGGATCCTGGTCCTCGCAGAGCACGGCAGTGAACCCGTGTGAAGCATCCAGAGCGGAGCCTAATCCTCACCTAACGCGGCAGTGAACCCGTGTGAAGCATCTAGTGCAAAATTCCTGATTACGTGGAACACGGATAACGCACTCTTCGACCCCGTGGAAAACGTCCAGAGCGGATCCTGGTCCTCGCAGAGCACGGCAGTGAACCCGTGCGAAGCATCCAGAGTGGACCCTAGTCCTCGCCTAACACGGTAGTGAACCCGTGTGAAGCATCTAGTGCAAAATTCCTGGTCACGTGGAACGCGGATAACGTCACTCTTTGACCCCGTGGAAAACGTCCAGAGCGGATCCTGGTCCTCGCAGAGCACGGCAATGAACCCGTGCGAAGCATCCAGAGTGGAGCCTAGTCCTCGCCTAATGCGGCAGTGAACCCGTGTGAAGCATCTAGAGCAAAATTCCTGGTCACGTGGAACGCGGATAACGTCACTCTTCGACCCCGTGGGAAACGTCCAGAGCAGATACTGGTCCTCGCATCAACATGGAGTGATCACCACCGCGACATTCGTCTCGATACAGAGGACACAATGCCAGAAAACGAAGCGAAGGCTAAATTCCTAGCTTCAGGGTCTTAACGACAAGTCATATAAAACCGGAAAGACAATCGGAGATCATCTCGCACCAGTGTGGAGTGGTCACCACCTCGACGTTCGTCTCGATACAGCAGACGCGACATCACCAAAAAGAGCCACGGCAAAATCCCTAGTTCCAGACCTCGACGGTTCACCAGCAACCTAGAGACAACCACGACATTCGTCTCGATACAGAGGACGCAATGCCAGCAAACGAAGCTGTAACACCCGAGCCCAATGCTACTATTTTCAGTTACTGTTTGAGCATAATGTGGTACTCATTTCATTTAACTTGCTTGTTTGTTGCTTACTGTAAAATTTACCCGGCAAAGTCATTTCTACATATAACAAATTTTGGCATCTAAAATAAAATTGAAAATATTCATCTTGGCCTACTTGACACCCCTAGCCTCGTGGTAGCGTCCGTGCATTGTGTTCTCGTCCCGTTCCGTGAAACGGGCGAGTTTGGACGGCTACGTGCACGTACGTGTGTCCGTTTTGGGGGTATGCTTTTTGATCATAAAACACTTAATTTTAAAATTTGGATCCCGCTTAAAATCCTATTATTTCAATTTCAAATTTTTGGACCCGACCCGGGCGCGATTTGGAAATGTTTTATTTGGCGCCAAAATCCCAAATTTTAATATTATTAAAACCATCGCATATATTTGGAAATGTTTTCTTACTGTTCATTACATATCTTTTAAATCTTTAAATTAACCTATATATATATCCTACTGTTCCTTAAAATGTTTTGAATCTTTAATTAATATTTATCCCTAACTAACGATTCCCCTTTAGCCAATCGCGTTCCTTTTAATTCCGTAGGCCCCCACCTGCAGCTCTCTCTCTCTCTCTCCACTTTCTCTCTCTCTCTCTCATATATTCTCTCGTACTTCTCTTTATCATTTTTTCTCTTCTTGCTTCATGTCTCGTTTCTCATTTTTTTTAACTGTTCTTTTGTTGCTGGAATTCCGTTGTGCCGGTGACGCTTCTCGACGTTCCAGCGAGGTACCCTGACCCGTGTGGTTCTTTTGTTCGTCGTTTGGGTTCATTCCGTGAACCGTACGCCCGTCGCGAGTTTTCCCCGCCGACGGTTAACGTTCCGTTTTCCCGATTCGCGACCCATCGAGGCAAGTTAATCTTGCTACATGCTATATAATTAATTTTATACCTATTTAAATAAATACCATATCTATAGTTTAAATCTAGTACCCCATGTTTAATTTTATAACGTTTCGATGTTCCGTTTGCATCCGTTTATATCATATTAAATCTAGATCATGAAAACTTATCTTGTGACATACTAGATTACATTATACTGCAACCATATCATTTAAAATATATATCGTCGTAATATTTATTATTATTATCTTTAATTAGTTTATAATCTTCATTTTATAATGTTATACATTTGAAAATCTTATAGTTTACACATGAAACGTCGTTGAAAAATCGGATATGACAAATCTGAAATTTACTGTACACCTTATCTTATAAAATTCATTATAAATCATAGAAAAATCATTAGTATACGTTCTTTAGTTCGTTACGAAGCTAACTCAGAATACTATAACTCTATGAAATATTTACTTGCAAAATAAATTGTTTAAATAACGTAAAATGCAAATGAAAATGTCTCCAAACTGCTGTCCAGGGAAATTCCAGCAGCAAACTTTCAATTTCGAATGTTCATAAATTTTTGTAGGGACAACCTGAGATGCTTATACTTATAAAACTGAAAACCTTATTTAATTATCTTTGTTTTGGTATAAAACACGTTCCTTTTGGAGAACGTTTGTTATTTTTAAGCTATTTTACAAATTAGGATGACGCTGAATTTCTGAACGGAACTTTCTTGTGCATGGTTAATCAATACCACTTTTATAGTTATTAATCGCTTTGAATATGCTATCCATATTAATATTATTATATCAATATTTATATCACATATTGCTTAGTTGTACATCCCACATTACCATTTTATAGTTTTATAACTTTTCGGATACCCGTTTGCATCCATCGCATTTAAAATACATATAATTGCATCCATAGATCACATTACTACATAATAGTGTGATATTAACACTCCATGTTTAATAAATTGCATCCTAATTAATATTGGAACTATAAATGTAACCCTAATCGATAACTGTGCATCCATATTCTTGAAATTATATCTATTTGCATATCATATTACATGTTCCAGTTTATTGTTCTGATAGTACTCATGCTTGTTTATTTCTACACATGCTTATGTTAGTTGATTATGAGCACCCACATGACATCTTATGCTTCCTGACATGACCTGCTACATTTCCTACTTGACATGACATGGTACCGTACACTCTTGACATGACATGACACCTTTATACATTACCTGGCTTGACCTGATGTACCATGGCTTTACCTGTTACCTGATCTTGTGTCTAATGCCAGCAAACATAACATGTAGTCCTCATGGACCGTTCCTGTTGTCTATCTAGACAAACCTGTTTACCTGATCCTGTGTTGGCATTAGTTTCTTGATTACTGAATACCTGACCTGACATATATAACTTGGGGGTATGGGGAAATCAAAAGTGTAAACTAAAGTGTAACTTAAAAGGGTATTACTTGATCCGTGGTCCCGGGGGGTAACGGGACAGAGCCATTCGTGACTCTTACATTTTCTTGATCCGTGGTCCCGGGAGGTAACGGGACAGAGCCATTCGTGACTCTTACATTTTCCTGATCCGTGGTCCCGGGGGGTAACGGGACAGAACCACTATTGGTTCACATATTCCTGATCCGTGGTCCCGGGGGGTAACGGGACATATCCTTTGAGTTACATGGAGGATTACTCAATTTGATTTCAAAGACTTTAGAATAGAAAACCTGATAGAACAGTTTAGTTACCCACTGCACGTTACCCTGTACTGCTTGTTTCACATTATTGCTTTATTCATGCTTATTGTGCATTGCCTGTTACATTTTCATATTATATTACTGGTTGACATGACGCGCTGACGTCTGGGTTTTGCATGGCCCATATTCTGTACCACTGTCGCAGTCCGAGCAGGAGTACTTCAGCCAGCAGGCTGAGTTGTGAGTCCTGTAGTGGTTAGTTTTATTTCCTGCATTTATTTCCAGATTTGAGCCCGCATTATGGGACTTACTTTTCAGTTATTGTATTGGATCATTTGCTTCCGCATTCATTTATCATTGACTCCTGTTATTCTGGATTATGGACATGTTTTTAGATAGTTTTATCTTGTTCTTGATATCTCTACAGCCGTAATGTGACTGTGGATGGATACTTCCTACCCACAGGTAGCATGGTTGGCTATGTCACGTGCCCAATCTAGCGTACTCTGGGAAGCGGGGCGTGACAGAAGCGAAGGCTAAATTCCTAGCTTCAGGGTCTTAACGGCAAGTCATATAAAACCGGAAAGACAATCGGAGATCATCTCGCACCAGTGTGGAGTGGTCACCACCTCGACGTTCGTCTCGATACAGCAGACACAATATCACCAAACGGAGCCACGGCAAAATCCCTAGCTCCAAATCTCAACGGTTCACCAGCAACCTAGAGACAACCACGACATTCGTCTCGATACAGAGGACGCAATGCCAGCAAACGAAGCAAAGACCAAATTCCTAGCTTCAGGGTCTTAACGGCAAGTCATATAAAGCCTGAAAGACTATCGGAGATCATCCCACACCAGCGCGGAGTGGTTATGACTCATCGGGGCTCCCCAAAACGAGCCTAACCTCAAGTAAAAAGTGGCATGGCAAATTCCTAACGCTTGCTCTTCCGACGGTCAAACTGCCAAGGAGGATTGCTTGAAGACGTCTTGTCCAGCCCCGAAGGGATCAGAGACACGGCAGTCCCAGGGCTACTCGAACAACACGATTGCCTATCGAGGAATATATCAGCTGATGCGACGGTACGACGGCCAAAACCCTAAGTACCACAGACCCTAACGGACTTCTGTCGTAAAGAGCAGAGGTTAACTGTGACGTTAGGACATTCTTGCGAGATCTGCTCGATCCGTTTCGACTCGTGAGGAAATTGATGTCTTTGCGAGAACTTCTCGATTCGTCTCGACTCGTAAGATAAAGCCTTAGGCAGTAGGGATTAAAAAACCTGTTTCCTAAGCACTGGGACCCTGCAAGTCGGCCCAAAACGTTCTCTTGCATACTATCCACGGGTCTCACTCTCCAAAGTCGAATCTCGACAAGGAGGGAAACAACCGCTTACGGGTCCTCTCGACGCGTAAGAGGGAAAATTCTCTTATAGGATCCTTACGACTTATAAGAGAAAACACACTTAGGAATCCTCACGATTCCTAAGGAGAAAATACACCTATGAGATCCTCTTGATCCGTAGGGAGAAAAATCTTTATGAGACCCTCACGGCTCATAAAGTTGAAAAGTCTTAGGAGGCATATCCTAACCCTGTTTCCTAAGCCACCACTGCCCTGTAAAGAGGTCAAGATGGACCATCTATGAGCCACACTTGCCAAAACTACATGCCACTGAAATGAAGAAGTTACTCATGAGTATATAAATTACTTTACGCCAAAGTAAGACATAAAGAGATAGAAGGGTGTGGCTCATGGAGTTAAGCGTTTGGAACTATATCCCTTAAGAGTTGAGATTTGAGTCAATGATAAATGACGACGTTTGTGTCCGCTCGTTATCTTCTCAGATCAAGATTCTGAAAGCGATACACCAACCCGAAACTGGTCATACGCCATGCATAACTCTGCATAACTCTGCACTACTTCACCCACGTACATACTTACGTGGGCAAACTAGTGGGGGGCATTTGTTCCCACCAAAAAATTTCTGCGCGAAAGAGCCCAAGGTATCAAATGGCAGTGATACGCTTAAGAAAATGCGATCCAGTATCTTCCGGGCTGTTTTTTGACAAACTCCCGAATGAGAAACGGATAAATTCTGATGGTATTGGAAGTATCTCGAAAAACCCTTCGATTTGATATATTATGGGTCTCGTAATTCATCCGGGATCAAAAGTTATGAGGCATTGCATGTCCACACGTGATGGACTTTTAAGAACCCGCTGGAGGAGTTAAAAGATATAATAAAAACTTACAAAAGACTCTAATGGGGCATCACGTGCTCACACGTGACCATGGGCCACGTGCAGACACGTGATGGGCTCTTAAGGCCTCTAAAATAATGAATAGAATTAAATTCCAAAGTCTGTTCCCTGATTAAAAATCAGAAATTACCTCAATGAGGTATCACGTGCTCACACATAACCAATGGTCACGTGTTGACACGTGATGGTTAAAACAACAACATAAACAAGCGGCTGTTAAAGGAACCAATTTGGGGGTCACGTGACCAAAGGTCACGTGCCAGCACGTGACAGGCTTTGAAAACCTTACGGTTTAATAGAATTAAAATTCTAAATTTCTCTAAAATCTTTCGAAATAGAATTAAAATTCTAAATTTCTCTAAATCTTTCCAAATGGAAAAGGATTGTGGGGACCGTTGGATTAAAAATCCAAGGGTGATTAAATATCACCAATTTATGGAAAAATCCTAGACAAGGAAAGATCTCCCTAAATCTCACCGAAATAACAAACAGAATATCTTTTGGATTTAAAATCCAACGGTGAATAAAATTCACTGAATGATCTAAAGGATCATATTAATGATGAAAGTAAATCAAATCTCTTAATAAATAAATCAAATCTTTCATTGAGAGATTTGCTGAACAAATTGATTCTTTTCTTTCTCCTATAAATAGGAGCCAAGAAGAGAAGAAATGGATCTACTTTTTTGGAGAGAAAAAGAGAAAGAGGAAAATTTAATTTTCAAGAGGGAAGAAAAGAAAGGAGAATTTAATTCTCAACAAAGAAAACCCTAGGTGAGAAAAGAAAGGGAATCAAAACTTCAAACAGAGAATTTAATTCTCAAAATCCAAGAGTTTAACTCTTCTACAAATAAAGAACTTAGTTCTTCTTCTGGTTGAAGATCTGCACAGAGCACATCTCCCCATAACTTGAGAATTTAATTCTCATCGGGTCGAGATCCTGCCATGCAGATCCTAAACTTAGAAGGGGAATTGAGTTTTGAGAATTTAATTCTCCTAAAACAAAACTAGGGTTTAACCCTAATCAAGAATTTAATTCTTTTACATATCTGGGAATTTAATTCCTTTGAAAAGAAATCAGGGTTTCATCCTAAATAAAAATTTAATTCTTTCACGATAGGAATTTAATTCCTCCAAAATCATAATTAGGATTTAACCCTACAAAGAATTCAATTCTTAAAAGATCTCTGTTCATGAAAAGAACTAGGGTCACGTGCCCCCACGTGACCCTTGAAAAGATCCCCTGCAAAGAACTTTGAAGCACCACCTCACGTGCTCCCACGTGACTCCCAAAACGCAGAAAGAAAAAGCAAAAGAAATGAAAGCTTTGGGCGCTCTCACGTGTTATCACGTGACCCCTCAGCAAATGCTTTAACAATTGGCGCACAGATCCCCATCACGTGCCAACACGTGATGCTCTAAAATAAAAACAAAAGTGTTTAACACTTATTCACAGATTTGAGGATAAACCAAAAGGAGATCTGGCTCCACATTTAGGGCGCCCTCACGTGTCACCACGTGACCCCTAATAAGCATTCTAACAGACCAGAGCGGGGGCCTCTATCACGTGCCAACACGTGATGCTCCAAAATAAAAACAATAGTGTTTAACACTTATTCGCAGATTTGAGGATAAACCAAAAGGAGATCTGGCTCCACATTTAGGGCGCCCTCACGTGTCACCACGTGACCCCTAATGAGTATTCTAACAGACCAGAGCGGGGGCCTCCATCACGTGCTCACACGTGATGGCCGTTAGAATTAAAAGAGTTAAACACTGATCTGCAGAATAAAATAAGGGAAATCAGGGCACTCTCACGTGTCCACACGTGACCCCTCTCTCCTTAGTGTTTAACACTAATATGAAGACTTTGTTCCCAGTGTTTAACACTGATTTGCTTTAGTAGTTAACACTAATTTGAAATCTCTGATTACCAGTGTTTAACACTGATTTGCTTTAGTGTTTAACACTAATTTGAAAGCCCTGTTGCTAGTGTTTAACACTGGTTATCTTTTAGTGTTTTACACTAACTTGCTAATCTTATTCCCAGTGTTCAACACTGTTGGTCTTTAGTGTTTAACACTAGTTTTAGCCCAATTGGCTAAGTTTCTAGAGGCAAAGCCTCTCCTTCAATGGACCAACAGAGGGCCAATATTTCAAACATAATTGGACTTAGCCCAAACTGGCCATAAGTCCTCAAATCATCTTGAACTGAGCACACCTGCTTTTTCAACCAACTCATTGGTTCAAGGGTACATCTCTGAACTCCTCTGACATCTGTCGTTGTAATCCTTCAACGTCGTCAGAGAGGTGATGGGTCCCGATGGCCATACATTCATTGGACTATGTCCTTAAACTGGTAATGGACCACTATGTCCTTAAACTGGTATTGGACCACCACGTCCCTAAACTGGCAATAGATCACTATGTCCCTAAACTAGAACAATAGAGCCTTCAAATGCTCTTTTGTCAGATCTAAACGATCCCGTTAAGTTGATCTTAGTCTCAAATTGGACTAACGTATTCTTAACAACTGTTTAGGTTGATCTTAGCCTCAAATACGGCTAACGAATCCTTAAACCAAAACCCCAAACCCAAATCTAAGAAAATACGGATTTGGACTAATCCACGTCCTACGGGCGATGAAATAAATAGTCTCCGTATACAATCCACGGGCAACCACAAACAAAACAAACACCCACGACACAAAGTGAAATTCTGGAGAAGGAGAAAGTTGTTATCGCGATGCAGTAGCGTAATTAACTGCAGGGGCTTGCGCCTGCAGGGAAGAGCGTCCCCACAATCAAAAACCCCTCAAGCGAGGGGGAATCTGATGAAGTCTGCTACATCGGCTGCATCCGTCTAAACCTCCGATACACGGTGCCATAAATCAACTTGGTATCTTCGAAGAGATGGATGGATAAAACCAAATAGCATCTGCCCCGAATCTCAGGCAAGACAGTCCATGTCTTGACCGCCATTCTTAGGGGAACAGGTGCATTTGGGTATTTTTCCAAAACGAAATCTGTGAGCTTTGAACCGAGGAAGATGGAAACATATAAGAGAAGTTCCTTCTTATTATTAAAAATGTAATACCCAGTTTCTTTTGTACGCCAATATCCATATTTATATAAAGTATTATTTACAAATTTGTTATTTATATTTATATTTATTTTATTTAAAAACCCTAACCTATACATTTACCCAATGGCCCAAAATCGAAACCCAATCTCTAGGCCCAAGCCTAATAGCTCAAACCCTCCCTTTTTTCTTCTTCCAACAATTACTTTTCTTTTTCAAATTACTTCACAATCAAACCATATATCCCATCAAAACAATATTATTTTCCTTTTAATATTCTTTAACCCCAAAATTAAATTCTCATCATCCCTCCCTTAACAGCCACTTTCTTTTTGAATTCCAAAAATCAAAAACCCGCATCTCCTCATTTAAACCAAATCAAATCTCTATATTAAACAAACTTTAATTCCCTTCAATTCTAATTAATCCCATTAACCCCTTATAATTTCCCCCATGTTCTCTCTCCTCTCTCCCCACGTTCCCTCTCCTCTCTCCCCACGTCTCTCTCTCGCCTCTCGAATCCTCTCTCTCCCTTTCCTGCATGCCTCAGTTCTAGCGCCGCCACTTTCTTCTTCTCTCTGCATTCCTTTCTTCTTCTTTAGTTGTGCCTTCACAAACCCATACATCTCCTTCTTCCCTTCCTTGTCCCAACCGAGAACAACCCTATGCAACAACTCCTCCTTCCTCTTCTTGTTCTCATCTCTCCCTTTCTCCTCATACAATCCAAGATCCCCATACCACCATTGTCGACACTCATCTCGACCTCACCACCATCGCCCACAATCCTCTCCATCGTCTTCTTCTCCATGGACGAGCCCTCTTCTCTCGGCCCGGCCCTGAGCTCCCCTCATCCGTCGACGAGCTCACCGTCGCCGACCGACTCCTCCGGTGACCACCAACCTCTTCGCCTCCTTTCCCGAGCACCCTCGCTGCACTCTTCCTTCACCGGAGCCACCGACCATTACTATCACCTGAAACCGCCACCGACGAACACCTCACCACCAAGACGAGCCTCCCAACCAACCACCACCCTCATCACCTCCTCCTAAAAATCCAACCGAGCTCCACCCCGAACCCACAGCCCCGATTACCTCGCCGGAGCTCCAACACCTTCGCCAACGACCACTACCAGAACCACTGAGCACCCGAGCCACCGCCGTCGATCTCCTCCACAACACCCATACAACTACAACACCCCCAACCGAGCCCCTCCAAACCCATCGAGCCCCTGCACAGCCGCCATTACTGCCTCCACCACCGTCGACGAACCTCCTTCGACAAGCCCTACCACGGCCTCTTTGCACCACCTTCATCACCACACCAAGCTCACACCCATCCTCCTTGACGTCATCATCACCGTCGTCTCTCTCTCTGCACAACTTCATCAGCCGCAACTCCACCGCCTGCTTGCCGCTGGAGCTCCAAGCCGCCGCCGTATGGACCACCGCAGTCAAGACGTCAAGCTTAAGCCCCTCTCCGCTGCACTCGAGCCTTAGCCGCAGCCGATCACTGTTCAAGCCGAACCAGATCATCGAAGAACAAAGGACGTCGTCGTATCATTGCTTCTGCTGTCCATCACTGTGCCGGAGTCGTCACCATCTTTCCATGTCGATCGAGGCAAGTGATCGCCACTTGCTTACATGCTACAGTAATGAATAGATTAATATATATGTTTATATTTATGTTTACACCAAAAATTACCGCAGCGATTTAAATAGTAAACCGTATTAATTTTAGCAATATTGATTTGGGTCACAATCTACTCTAAAATCTAGTGATAATATCGTATGGAAATCGTAGAATCCAATAGTGCTTGTTTAGTTAAAAGAAACGGACGTTTCGACTGCGAATCGAATACTTAAATCTAGATTTCGATGCAAAACTTTAAGTGAAAACCCATTTTTAAATGGCGAAACTTGTGATTGTTAAACCCGTTTACTGTTCACAGTGGTGCTACGGAAATTTTGTTACAAATAAATATTGTTTCACCTATAAAATTTTACCCCCGATAATCATTGCGAAATCAGAATTTTCATGAACATGCTAGACCGTTAAATTCATATTAAATATTTTACAAATCGTATTTTAGCGTTCTATGGTTTGTATCGAATCTAACAGATTAACCTACAGTACTCTATAGTTGACTTCTGAATTTTAACAAGTTATGATAGAGAAAAGTGAGGAGGATTACGATTCTGGACTGCAGTCTAGAGCAGTAATCTCAGTTAACCCTGTTTTTAAATCACTGTATATCCTTGTTCAAATGCGAGAATGTGCGGAACCCGATATCGTTACGTAGAAAATTGAGTTGGCTTTCTTACCCCACTAGTTTCATAGGGTTCCTGTTCTATTGATATTTTTAACATATTTTATAATGTCGATGTACCCATCTGAATTCTGCAGTGGCAGATTTTACACATCGAACTTAACATGACTATAACTCCATGTTGATATAGGATATTACTAATACATTTAATGCGTTGGAAAGATAACAGAAAAATCTACAATTAGTTGAACTGTAGCGTCGCCTAATTTTGCTCCCAACTGGGAGTAAAGCGTGCTACGAAACGGACTTCCAGTTCTGAAACCGGATTTTCAGCAGTGAACACTTAAATTAAAATGGCCGTATCTAGAAAACCTGAAACTCGATTGACGCGAAACCAATTTTTACGGATAGATAATTAAACATACTGCTTACACCTTTTACATTGTTTCGCTTAATTCTGCATGTATGATTTATAGTGAATTTGCAAGTGGTAGGACACTGGCTACTGATATTTTATTCATATCGTAATTATTGTATTCTCATCATGTCATGCAGATGTCATTACATTGGTAACCTAGTGATCGTGTACATTACCCAGCGATAGGTATTAGTATTTTGATTGTGGCAGGTACGTGAGTGTTAAAGCGTGAATGAATAAGTGAAATGACACGTACTTGTACACAACAGCGAACCCAGTTAATTTATTGCATTGTCAACGCCTATGGGGCATGTGTAAATGTAACTATAACTGGTATGGGACGGTTAGGCAAGCACTTATATTAGTGTCATAAGTAAGACACCAAACACTGTCCATTTATCTTGTACCAGTTGAGACATACTTGATGGAGATCCTGTCTCCAGTTCTCGTGTAGATTTGTCATGGACCGACTAGTATTTAAGTTTATGGCTGGTGTTTGATGTAGACCACGGGGTGTGGGGTAGTTTGAGTGTGAGTTCAACGGAATCTCGGGAGTCACACTGCCGGCATATGCAGCGATTCTGGGAGTCATATGAGTGATATTACTGATTATTAGCGAGCGATTCGGGCCCGTGTTCCCTTGCCCCTGGGGCTCTACCCTTGGGTGGGGGATACTCCTGCATGGTTGACTCTCACACTTGGACTGACGATAGATTTAGCAACCTGGACAGTGAGACTTAGAGACTGATAGGTTTAGTGACGTGCATTGATTACTGATTTGATATACCCGCTTTACTGTTTACCTGTACTGGTTACTTCATGCTCATATCATCACTTCATTCTTACTGTTTCATATTCATCATTATTGCACATGTTCACATATGTATTTATATATATTGCTATTGTGTCGCTCTGACGACCTGAGTATGCATGCTCAGAGTGAGAAGTGGACGTAGCTCGGATCAGGACCTGACGCACCTTGAGGATATTGTGGACATCTAGATCAGTGACGCCAGCACTATCTTTCTCTTGATCCATATCTGGTATATCTTATATCCTTTTGTTAGAATAGTGACTGCTTTTCTCATTACTTGTGCATTGATTACTGATTACCACATAATTCTAGAAGCTGAAGTGTGACTACGGCAGGATGTTTCCTCGATCGTAGGAGCATGACTGGCCTTGTCAACCCCTCGTATTCCGTATTTTGGGAAGCGGGGCGTGACAAAAAATCTTAGAAAAACTTACATCGCTTTATCAAAGAAGAAACATGTATCCATAGATATACTTTCAAAGGTATAATTTGAGCTTCTCGGCGTTGTAAGGCCGTGGAAATTTATGACCCGCAGTGTCTTGTAAGCGATTGGCCCCGCCGGGCAAGACTTCGGAGACGAGGAAGGGGTCATCCCACTTCGGAGAAAACTTGTGTAGCTTGCCCTGATCAACGAACTCGTTCCGCCTTAGGACCAAATCTCCGGTTTTGAAGGCGCGATACTTGACTCGTGCGTTGTAGTAGCGGGCAGTCTGTTGTTGGTAAGCGGCAGCTCTGATCTGTGCCCGGTCCCGCTTCTCCAACAAGATGTCCAAATTAGTCCGGAGGGCCAAGGTGTTTGCTTTGTCGTCGAAGTGCTCGACCCTGTAACTGGGCAGCCCGATCTCTGCTGGGACCATCGCCTCGGTGCAGTAGCAGAGGCTGAAGAGGGTCTCTCCAGTGGGGGTCTTCTTCGATGAGGGGAACCTCCGTTAGCGGCTCCACCGGGGCTCCTCGGATTTCTTTTTGCTAGTCCCGAGTATGTAAAGACTCTCTGAAATCCTCCGTGCCTTCAAGGTCATCGCCTCGCTCCTCGGGCATAGGTGTCGCTGTGAAGCAAATTTTTGCGGTTTGCTGGTTCCCGTAGGCCCAGCCTATTTCGCCTTGGTCGAGTCGAAACTTGATCGCGAGGTGGTAGGTCGATATCTGGGCCCGGAGGGAGTTTAGCGTTGGGCGTTCCAGGAGGATATTGTAGGCCGAAGGAATTCTGGCGACGATGAACTCCACAGGCAGGATACGTGTATGGCTTTCCTCCCCAATGTTAAGTAGGAGGGTGACCACTCCTTTCGCCGGGATGGAGTGGTCAGTAAAACCCGACAGGATGTGGGCGGTCGGCCTCAGCTCTGACGGGTTAAGCCCCATACGTAGGAAGTAGTCGTAGAAGAGGATGTCTGCCGAGCTCCCGCGTCGACCAGTATCCTTTGAATCTTGTAGTGGTGGACTCGTGCTGTAATCACCAGGGGGTCGTTGTGAGGCAAGGATATCCCGTGGAGATCCTCGTCGTTAAAGGTGATGGGCTCGGCTGCTTTGGTCCTCTTCATGGGCTGGCTGCTTGTCCCCTCGACCGGCAGGAGGCGTCGAATCTCGCCGGCTCCAGGTACACACCCCGTTGATATGACCATGATTTGGTCGATCGTTAATTCGCCGGGAGGGGGAAGGCACTCTTGCTCTTGGTCTGCTTGTCGCTTTTCCCGCAAGTATTTTGCCAGGTATCCCGAGCGAATTAACTTCTCGGTGTAGTCTCGGAGCTGTTTGCAGTTCTCGGTGGGGTGTCCCTGCGACCTGTGGAAGGCGTAGTAGGGCCCCGTGTTCGTTTGGCCGCCCTATTGTTGACTGGGGGGAGTTTGAAGAATCTCTCGCCCTTCGCCTCCTCCAACAGCTCTGTCTGGGAGATGTTGAGTGGGGTATACTCCTGGAACTTTGGGGAGTATGGGTTTGGCTAGTCAATCTCCTTTTTCTCTTCTCTGTCTCTCTTCTTTTGATCGGCCATGGTCTTAGGTTGCGCTAATGCAAAGGAGCGGAGCCACTCCTTGTGCCTAAGACTCGACCTAAGGTTCGTGATGACCGTCTCGTCCCGGTGCTCTGGGACCTCAAGAAGAGCGTTGTAGAAGCGGGTGACGTGTCCTTTAAAAGATTCCTTGTTCCTGCTCTTTATAGTGAAGAGGTAATCGACGGTCCACTTCTGCCGTCTGTTCCTGACGAAATGTTCGAGAAACTAGGCGGCCGGCTCATCAAAGGTAGAGATGGAGCGTGGCATGAGTCCTCGGAACCAATCTCGTCCAGACCGGATGAGAGTGGCGGAGAACGCTCGGCATTGGGCCGCGTCGGAGTTGTCCTGAAAGCTCATGCCCGCCGTAAACGCGTCCAGATAGTCTTTCGGGTTGGACTTCCCGTCAAAGAGGGCCACTTTTGGAGGCTTGTTTCTGGATGAGACGCGCACATCAAGCAGCTCCTCAGTGAAGGGCTTCGTAAGCGAGTCGGCGGCATGCCTGGCCCCCTCGCTTGAAGGACGACTCTCCCGATGTATACCCTCGATTTTCTTTTCGAGGGCATCAAGACGGTCGTGATATCCCGAGGATTCGACGTATTCGGAGTTATAGCCCCTCCCGCTGGCGGCCTACGTCTGGCTGCGACTCCGGTTCCGTTCTATCAGGTTTCTCAGGTCCCCTGGTGAGGTCGTTCTCAAGTTATCGCGGTGAGTGCCGCCCATGCAACCCCGTCGAGGGAGTGGGTGCGGCCATGCCGGGGAGCAGGCGAGCTGTTCGGCACCTTCTCGGGAGCGACGGGAGCGCGATGGGCCTCAGGGCGGGAGCTCTTTCACGAGACCTCGGTATGGAGCTGTGAGGCGCCCAACGGATCATTGAATTGGTTACCGCGAGGGACCTGTGGCGGCCGGAGATGGCAAGACACTGTTCAGCGATGCCAGCATGGGCAGTGCTATCTCCTCATCTGCGAAGGTCGCGATCCCGTGATGGGGGAATGACGACCTGGGAGGCTTGTCTCATTGTTTGGACGCGGACAAGGGCATCCACGATGGACGCGAGCCTGTCGATCCGTACAAACAGGACATGAACGGCGTTAGGGGGAGGAGAGGATTCGTCCGCGCCTCCGTTGTGAAGAGGGCGGCGACTTGTGCTTGGATTGTCGCGGTGATCACTCGCCATGAATTCGAGATCGGAAGATCAACTTTTAATGAGTGGAATTTTCGAGCTTCCCACAGACGGCGCCAACTGATGGAGGTCAGGATCTCCTTCAGATATTGTCCTCCGCCGATCTGTCGCGAGCGTTGATGAAAGGCTGGGATTGGATTTGAGGGTTGCCTCCTGGAGCGTGTGGATCGCAATGGGCTTGATTTGGAATGAAGCCGAGCTACCTACAAAGAAGTTCCGGGATGGTTGTACCACCATGGACCCTCCGACGATCAAGTTAGTCGAAGTATTTGGGCAGAGTAGCGGCCTATTCAGATAGAATTCCCTTACCTGAGTCATTTGAGAGGGGGTTTATATGCGGCAGCCATGGGCTGGCGGACGCGAGATTTATGCCGGCCGTTACGCCCTTGGAGCCGCGCCTACGCGAATGGCGGGATCCTCCATCAATAGTGAGATACGCCCGTTAACGGGGGAACGCGATGACGTGGGACGCGGGATCGTGGGACGGTGGATATCTCGCGTATGGCGAGATTCGCGAGGCAATATCCGGGACGCTTATGATATGCGCTCTGGGTCGGTCGATGAGACCGAGGAAGCTGAGCTTGGCGGGAGGCTCGGAGGCAAGCGGGAGGCCGAACAAGCTTGGTTCTGTGATAACTCGGAGGCGAGTTAGGAGGGCCGAGGGAGCTCAGCGTGCAGGAGGGTTCGAAGGCGAGCCAATGGTTATTTGTAAGACGAACATATGAGTGGTCTGGAAGGCCATCGAAGGTCGGGAACATTCTCGGGAGTAAGGCCCGGGGTACGCCTTCAATGTACCGTTCTTACTCATTTCCCGTAAGCCTTGAGACACGTCATCTGCCACGTGTCGTGATCTGGAAAGTCCTCAGTATTGAGCATCATCACCCATCAACTTTGAATTGAACCTGTCTACAATATTTAGAGAATTTATCTTAGATTTAATTTTCAAAAAAATTAACCTGTCAATTAAATTTGCAGGAGGATGATCCCCTATCAACCCAACAACTGAAATGCTTATTTATTCAATGAGCATATATATCAGAATTATTCATCTAAAACCCCCTAAAATTAAACTAAATTTGAAGGCTAGACACAGGAACAAATTAGAAGAATGAAAGGAGGAAACTGTACCTTTTGGATTGATGAAAAAGTGCACTCTATTGTATCTCTTTCCTTCAAAAGTTCAACCCTGAGCAAAAAATACAAGAAGAAGAAAAGACAACAAGCGATATATATATATATATATATATATATATATATATAAAGATAGTTGCTAAGATAGGTGAATATATATGTTTGTATGATGAGAGCAAGATTGATTCAAGGGTTTGCTTCAAAGATTTGATTCAAAGGTTTTGCCTAATGAGAAGGAGATTGAACAAGTGATGGTGATATGGGTGACACCTTTACCTCTTTAATGTTTGGTGTTTAATGTGTGTGGGTGGGTGTGAGAGAGAGAGGGGGGGCAGTGGAGGAGCCAGCGGAGCGGAGCCGAGGACAGGGACGATAGGCTTGACGGTGGAGGCGATGAGGGGCGGTTGTTGTTGGAGAGGGAAAGGTGGAGGAGGGCGGTGGTGGCGTGTTGTTGGAGGAGGGGTCGGGGGAGGAGAGGAGGGAGACGAGGGGGGAGATGCATTGGCGGAGGCGACGAGGCGGCGGTTGACGGGTCGTGCTTTGCGAGGAGGCGGAGGTTGAAGGCGGTGCGGCGCTGGAGGGGGGAAAGACACGGGCTGGGTTTTGGGAACTGCGTAGAATATTTTCCGAACGTTTTATTTTTTGGCTTCTTTAAAATGAAGATTTTCTTCTTCATCTTTACCCACAAAAGAGCTTTTTTTTCTAAAGTTGCTTGGTATTAATTTTTAAGAAGTGCTTTTTTAGCTCTAAAAGAGCTTTTTGGAGCTAAAAAGGCCCAACCAAACGGGCCATTGCTGTCATTTAGAATCCAAAAGCAAAAGTGTGTCATCTTCATAGGATAAAGACATATTTCAAGGTAGATTCGGAGTGGCTACTATTATAAGAATAATAACACCCATGCTATTATTCTCAACGGTTTAGATTCATCTACAATCAAGATGAATGGCCGGAATTTGTGTAAAACGGGAGGGGCCTTTGGTAATGGTGTATGGATGGCCAAGATGCCTTAATAGTATGAGTGCTATTAATTCTTAATAGCAGCCACTCTTTTTCCTTTCAAAATGGGCCATTTACTGCGGTATCATATCAAGAGATGTTTTTAATTTTGGATGGGCCCACCCAGATGCACCGTCTCTTGCATATAGTTGTGGCCCTAGTGATGTAAATGGAGCCGGATAATCTGATCGGGCTTCATTTCTGAATTTGAGAATTTACAGATATGGATACTTAAAAATCCATATCCTACCAAATCCGGATCCGGATTCGGATATGTAAAACTAATTTGGATACAGATTCGGATATTACCATAGTTTCGGATCCGAATCCAGATAACTGAATCAATGCTGCTCATACTTGGTACCCACCGACTACCCATTGTTTACAGTGGTTGCTAATTAATTGGGATGCGATTACCACCCGCTAAATTCTAAATTATAACCGGATCCATTTAGAGACCCACGAACCATAAAATACTGACTAACCTATTAAATTTTTTATTTAATCATAATTATAAACTATGATTTTTTAATATCTATTTGAATATGATATCCGTATCCGTTTTTAGTGGATATGGTTTTTGTAATATTTGATGTCTGTATTCGATTTATTGCGGATATAGATAGTATTTTTTGTTTCTGACGACTATCTGCATCCGTATTCGTATCCGAAAATAGATACCGATTATGGATATTGTAATACTGTATCTGATCCGTTTTACATCCTCGCACATCCCAAATTTCCCTAATATAACTAGGCACTCGACTCCCTGACTCCCTGTCCATGATGTCCATATGGAGACTAACGACCCAGGAAACCCACATAGGTGTAGGCGTCGTGCTGTCATAAATTCCCGCCAGATTGATTTGCTCTAGGTGCACCACAAGAACAGCTCGATGATGGACCGCCTCTCTTTAGGATTCCCAACAAAGGACACACTCTTCCGGGGCACTGTCCATTTACGTTTACAAATGTCATCGGAGCCTTAATCTTTCACGTGACCATGGTCGATGCCGAACAACATCAGGAATTTATACGAGCGTTTACTTCTAAAGATTTCATCAGCCGCGAACTTCCATCTGGGGCGATCTTTGATTTGTTCTTCTTCGAGACGCCAGCCGTTCAAATATTAGATAAGCCTATTCCTATCTGCATATATAATGACACTTGGTATCAAAGTCCTATAAATTGTTAAACTAAACTAAACTTATATCACTATTAGCAATCAATACAAAGCCTAAAAGAGATTAACACAAAAAACTAATGGCATTTTGTTTGGTGACTCCATAGTCCGTAGAAACTATGGTACAGAAAAATATCTGAATTTATTTTTGCATATTTTACTTGAGGGTCAAAGGCAGGTAACCTTAACCAGCCAAATATTTACCTACTTGATAAACACATAATGGACCATGACAAATCACCAAAGAACTCATTAATATTGATGACTTTGTTAAAGGAAGATGTAAAAGGACAAAGAAAAGAAATAGAAAAAGAGAAGGAAACAAATAATTAAGCTTCTTGTTTCTAAGTTCCCAAGAATTTGAAGTACATGAAGGATGTTGGAAGTAATTAGCCTTACTATATCATATCTACCTTTCAATGGTCGGTATCGAAATCAATCCGGAAAAAGAAAGGAAGAAGAAAAAATCTTCACACACTAAAATGAAGACACCATACAAATTAGCATGATTCAATAAACAAAGTTAATTATCAGGAAAAGAGAGACATAGATTGCCCTAAAATAGAAAGCTTACCTCTCATTAGCAGGCAAAACTAGTGGCGGAGAGAAGAAAGAGGAGGTTTCTTTAAGGTTGGCAACATATTTGCCGTTGGATTTATTGGTGCTTTTTTGTTGACATGAGGGAAAATGCCTTAAATAAGGATGCAGGAGAAACCTAAATAAAGGTTAATCTTGGTTATAAAACTTCTTTCTTTTTTCCCTCGAAAACCCAAAAAAAAAAAAAAAAACCTTCTGCCTCTCTCACGAGACTTCACCAAGAAAAAAACCTACTTTCCAAAACAACAAAAGTAAAAATGGCCGATTCTGAAGCGCAAGTTAGTTATTACCCAATGATCTTCATCATCGTCTGGCTAGTCTTCTACAACATCTTCAGCAAAACTCTAAACAATCATGAGTCGGTTGATGGTGGCATTGTGAATGTCATTTTACTCCTTGCATTTATTGCTGTTCTTTGCACTATCATGCCTCCATTTTCGTCCTATAGTACGATACCGGCGGCAGAGTGCATTCCTGGAGCCATGGAGTTTTGGCGCGACCATCATCCTTCCGGTCATTGCCGTTGTTCTTGCTGTTATAACTCGTACGTTCACTATCATACTAAGTCCACGTAAAAAGACAGTCTCTTAGTGATGATGCGTATCTCCTCATATGACGACACGTGGCGGATGATGTGTCTCGCAGATTACGGAGGTGAAATAAATGAGTTGCACTAGGAGGATTTCTCGGGTCCTCGAGTCTCCAAGGACCAATCCGACCTTTCAAGAGACCTCCATGAATACTCTCTATCTTCATCTAGTAAACTACCAACAACTCATCTCCGAGCTCTTTCAGTCTCCTAGCTCGCCTCCGAGCTCCTAACAGGCCTAGCTTTCTGGGCCTCCCAGCTCGTCTCCAAGCTTCTGATGCGCCGAGCTTCCTCGGCCTCCCAGCTTGCCTCCGAGCTATGACGGACCGAGCTCCCTCGGTCTCCCCCGAACAATAGCACGGAGCCCAGGCGTTCCCGCAACGGCTCCATGTATATCGCTAGGACGAGATATCCGTCTCCCCACGATCCGCATCCCTCCATTAATGGGTGCATCCCGTCATTAATAGGCGTATCCCCCCATTTAAGGTGAGGATAATACGGGGGCGTAACAGAAGACGAGGATCTCGCGCCCGCTCGCTCCACACGACCACTATATAAACCCCTCTCTCAGACGACTCAGGTAACTCGAATTTTATTCAAATACGCCGCTACTCTGCATTTTTACCTCGGCACTAACTTGATCGTCGGAGGGTCCTACGGTGGTCACCCATCCCGGGATTTCTTTGCAGGTAGCTCGGCGTCCAATCCAACCCATTGAGATCCACACTCAACAACTTCCGAAATCAATCTCAGCCATAGGATCGCTTTCGCCAGATCAACGGAGATCAACATCTGAAGGAGATCAAGGCCTCTATCACCTAGCGAATAGAACATCAAGATTTACATGTCGATTTTATGTGCAAGCGTTAGGTGGGGAATCGTTGTGAGCTCGATTGCTCTTTTCTTTAGGTACGAGGCTTTGACACAAAAGATTCAATGATGGGGTTTGGTAGAGAAAATTGTTATTCTGGGGATGTTGTCCTTGATTTATGGAGTTTTAATTTTAGAAGCGTTTTGGTTTTAGTGGTGTGATCGTATCCTTTTAAATTTTAATGTGAAAAGTAAAGAGAGGAAACGTTGAACTCTATTTCTGTATATAAGTGATTGTGATGTCTCTCTAACTCGATCGTTTTAATTAAGTAGCATAGTAAGGGATTTTGTATATATTTCCTTTGTGTTAAAGTGATCAACTAATGATGATCTTTTGATCAGAGGAGGTTGCATATATAACCCTTCATCTACTGAGGAAATTAGAATTTGATTATAGAAAAAGAAAAAGAAATGGTAGATGACCAAATCCGACCGTCAAATCAACTACAAGCTTCGTTTATAATGTTTTGCATGTCAGTATCTATATATACAAAAGTTGCATGGTTTGAAGAATTGCAAGTCATGTGTTAATCACATCCGATGTATCTAAGTTTTAAAACGCTCTAAAACCCATCCGCTTTGCGAACAGTTGATCAGTGCTTTAAAAGTTTTCAAATGATCTGAATTCTTTTACAGGTATATCTATTAGAATATACAAGAAATTAAACCCGCCAAAATAAATGACGCCCTAACAATGCCTACCGTAAATTTCAAATGTCGGAAACCTTTCAATAAGGATAAAATTCATCAATATTAAACTTTAGTCAGTATTTTCTTTAGTAAGTGTTGAAGCAAAAACGGTAGTAGCTATAATAGTTTTCTAAGAGCAGGAATCCAAAACCGGTAAAACTTTCTAAGACCGGAACTTTACCAATGAGCAATAGCTTAGTTGGTATGGACACTTCCCTTCTTGAAGAGATGCGGGGTTCGAACCCTAAGAACCTCAGGAGTGGAAGTTGCCACAAATTAACGCTTTCGGGACAAATCCGTGGGTCCTCTGGATGCGTGTGTGTGTTGTGTGCATAGATGTGTTGTGTGTACAGGTTAGGGCTTACGGGCCAGTACAAAAAAAAAAGACCGGGACTTTCTGACAAAGTAATCCTCTTTCGGTCTCTCGAATTTTTCAGTGCATAGCAATCCAAAAGATCGATTTAATATCTTGCACTTTAATTTCCATGCAATACTGTATAGCTGCTTTCGCTACAAATTGATCAATAACTCGGAACGGTTCTCATATGCGATAACATACTTTGATCCTTGTAGGTACCGATATATTTCCATTTGTGTCGCTGGAGCTAGGCGTTTCGATTCTTTGTGTTCTGAGCCTTCTGCGAGCCTTCTGCTTCATAAAGATTAAAGGAGAGAACATCACGAAACACACGTAGGTAAGTATTTAAGCCGAAATCAAGGCTTGTTGCAGCGGCAGCTAATTTGTTGTACAGAAGATAAGGAGCTTGATGAAGCAATCAATTACTTTGACGAAGCGAGACATATTTATGCAGATCAAGACTCAGCAATCTATAAACGAGGTTGCAGTTTTCTGGGATTTACCACAAAAATATGATAAAGCTTTTTGGATATGTTGTATGGGCTCGAGACCGAAGTGCAGTAGCTAATCTAGAGTTCAGCTGTACAGAAATCTTTTCTAATCATCTTGCTGATGTTGAGAATTAGAGCTCAAGATTTTATGCAAATCGGAGAGTTGCAACACAATTGATCTTTCATCTTTCTTTTTCCTTATTTTTTTTTAAATAATAGCCGGTAACATAACCCGAACCTCTTGCTCGGTTGCAACCAACTTTAAAAATTTTGGCATTTGCAAATTAGTGGTGTTGGTTTGATTGTATCCAGAATGACATTTTACTACACATGAGGTCGTCATTCTTGTGCAGATTGTAAATAGTCTCTTGATCTTTTGCTTAAAGTTATTTTTCATTTTTCTCTGTCATTTCTAGGCCCATGCCTAAATTTATTTCTATTATCTTAACTATTTATTCTACTATTACAAGTACCGTTTGGATTTGAAGCCCCTGCTATGCAAATAAAATAGCATCCATGCTATTATGCAATCTTGGCCACACATCATACGTATAAACTACGTGCAATACACCAACACCAAAATCCTCATGTTTTACACAAATCTCGACTGTTGATTTGACTTTTGGATGAATCAGTATCCTTAGATTTAATAGCATGGATGCTATTTTCTTCAAAATATCTGGGACTCCAAATCCATTCTGTTTGGTACTGATATCTAAAATGCTGATGTCATTTTATCTTTTGGGTAACTATGGATAGGTTTTCGAGTGGATAGGTAAAGTTTTGTTTTTTCCATTCGTTTATAAATCCACCGAGCAAGCAAGAGCAAATTATTAAATATTTCTCTTATAAATAATAGATTTTGGATTTTTTTTTTTTATATAAATGCATATCTTAGAAAACAACAAACAAAAAGTTGCTCCTTTATGGCTTACTACTACCACATGAAAAGAGATAGGTAGATACAAAAGGTGGCTTTTTAAGGTAGGTAGGCATCTTTATCTCTTGTTATGCAATTATGTTTTTAGAGTAAACTGCATGCAAACTTTATGTTTTAATCCATGTTTAGTCTTACACTTGTGGCTCTTTAATTGGTTTCTTAGCATGCAATGGTCCAAAAGTTTAGTGATGCTCTGGTCGAAGTTGTTCTTTCCCAAAGTCGTATCCTAGTTTGATTATTGGTTTCGATTGGTTTAAGTATCACATCACATGTCTATGTTAATCTATTTTCTTTTTGGGTGCCAAATATATATATGTGTGTGTGTGTGTGTGGTGTGTGTGTGTGTGTTATATATATATATAGTTATATGAGAATAATGGAGAAAAGATGCCATAGTTATATAGTGTTATATATATATATATAGTTATATAGTGTTATATATATATATATATATATATATATATATATATATATAATCTATTTTGAAATGTATCAAAATTGATGTCAAGAATGTGCTAATAATAAATCAGCTGAGGTAAGCAATGGTTTAGGCTAAACTTGAGGAATTATATGCACTACTCTATTTCTTTACTAATTGCTATCGTATTTTTATGGGTCTTGCCGCCAAGGAATTAAATGCAAGTTTCACAAGTTGATATGCTTCTGACTTCTTGATGAAGCTTTTGAAAGGACGAGCATTTTGTTCGGAAGATGGATTTTGTATCGCATAAGTGTAAAATTCACTTGTAAATAGTAATCCAGAATTCTGAAGGATCAATTTGAAAAAATTAAAAAATAAAAAACTGTTGGGAAATGAAAAATTTTGGACTAGGATGTTGCAATTTTTGGTAGGATGTGCACTATTATAAATAGCGTTTTTGGCACGTGCATTACATGTAATATAGAATTTTTTATGACAAATTTCTTTATTAATTTACCTACCTGTATCGCATTTGTAAAATAATAATAACGCGGTATTTAATTACATGCATTGCACATAAAACAAGGTGTTTTTTGTTTCTAAAAATAAAAATAAAAAGCCACGTCACCATCTTCATTTTGCTCTGTAATAGCAAAGATAACTAGAGCACTTGTTAAGTGGCACTTTCAATTTCAATTTAGAGAAAGAAAGTTGAAAACATGAATTCCTTAATTAGTCCGACATCATCATCTAAATTTCAAAAGAAAACAATGCATCCAATAAAATAATTGCAGGGTTTTTCCTATATTCAAACCCCCAAAACTTCCGTATTTCTAAATAAAACCTCTAAAACTTCATATTTCTAATAAGATCCCAAATCTTCTAAGTTGTCTAAAAAGTACCATCTATCAGTTAAATATTTATTAATTAGCCTAATTAAGCTGTTAAATGCATAATCTACACTTAGCTACCTAATCAAGCCTCAACCCATCCTTGCTAAGTATATTTCGCTTTTTATAAAAAAAATAATTATACTTAATTCATGAAGACAAGTTCCAAATGTTTTAAAAAAGGACCGTTACAAGCAAAACTATAGGTGAGTATAATTCTAATGGATGGTTGGATATTGAAATTTGAAAAGAAATAAAAGATGGTGTTGATAGAGTATGGAAGAATAAAAAGTGGTAAATTTAAATGGAATTTAGATGGAAAACTAATCATGGAAACCAATTTAGACAACTTGAAGAATTTGAGGGTCTTATTTAGAAGTATGAAGTTTTAGAAATCATATTTAAAAATATGAAAGTTTTGGTGGTTGAATATAGAAAAAAAACATAATTGCAAAATATATGTCCATCACCCACAGGTAATTACAAATTTTTATTCAAATTAAAGTTGCTCTTTCATCACATAATTTTTCATCTATGATTTTCTTGCATCGTGCAAAAAATCTAATCTTTACTATTATAACTCAAACTCTAGAAGTATGTGTTGGTATTTTATCATTTTCATCCAGAAAGATTCAAAAAAGTTAAATATTTTCTTCATTGTGTTCTGAATTCTAAAGTTAACCATCTCATCCTACTTTTACCTTTCTTTCTTTTTTGCTCTCTTCCCACCCCTCTCTCTCTCTCTCTCTCATTTATTAGTCATATCAAAGATAAAAGAAAAGCACAAATACATATACCAGGAAATTGATGAATTTATGCATAACCCCTTATATTTATTTCATTTTACATCTTTTGATTTTTCAAAGATTTGTCGAAAATATACGACATACACACACATACATGATGCATGCAAAACAATACCATGCAAACCTTTTTTTTTGGCGCTGGATCGTAAGCCATAACGAGCAACACACAATACACCCGTGCACATCACACCCACCCCACCCCACCCCACCCCATCCCACACATACTTAGGAAACCCACAAATTTGCAAGCTTTAATTCGTGACCAATTCCATTCTTGGAGGTTTTGGCATTTTGTAATTCAATGCCATTTGGACTCCAAAGCAAAGTATGACATCTTCATAGGATATAATATTGCAATTCCCTGCGCTGTCGAGAGATGTTCTTAATTTAGGGAATATGGATTTAGGTCCTTAAGGACCAAAAGCACTAGCTTTTAGCTTGTGAAAAAATCGGTCAGAACCCCTTATACTCAAAGATTCCTTTGTTTTAGATCTTATAGTATATAAACTGGCGTGTTATACCAATACTGTCCTATTAGAGAAGGTGCTTATTTTATTTTGAGGGTTTTTTTTTATATACCATCCCAAAAACATGGTATTCCCAAAAATCACCTTAAAAATTCGATATCCTAAAAGTCGCTCCAAAAGTTCATGAACTAACAAAAAAGACCCCTTAATTAGTTTTACATGGAATCTATCGGAAATATTCCTTTGATTTGGTTATGAGCTGTTTACGAAGTTTAGTAAAATTTGCCCTCGAAAGTTATCTTCTCTCATTATCATACAAGGATTAGGGTTATGAATTTGCGCCAAATTAAAAGTTAGGGTTTTCTTTACACGAAAAATTTGGGTTTTTTCTTTTAATCCAATTCACATTGTTTCATGCAGATAAGATTCATGATTTATTGCACCGGTTATGACAACTCTAAGTAATATAATAAACTCCAAGCATTTACCAATAAACAGAAATAAAATCCGAGCAAAAAAAACGGGGTTTCTTTGGTGAGGAAGATGCTTCCTTCACATGACTGCCACCATTTCGCTAAAGCTTTAATGTTTTTTTAAATATGTAGAAAATCTTGCCATTTTTTCCTTCAAAAAATGTGAATCCTCTAATGATAATCACCGCCGACAATTATTAAAAGTGAAAACTTGAGCAACTGGAAATATTATTTGTACAGAGGATACAAAGGAATTAAGATGGTTGTTGGTGCTAATAAATTACTTGAGGGCCTATATGCAGTAAACTAGAGGGGTGTTTTATGTTATTGTTCTTTTAACTATGGACTGCACTTTGGATCCAGGTATGCAAGAAAGAACCTGGGATACATGAAAATCCAAAATTTATTATAAAATGCTTACAAACCAATGAAAAATGTGAAAAATAGCCAAAGTTATCGTTATAAATTTTTTTGACAAACCCAGAAATTCATTATAAAAGTTGTCATTGAAAAGCTTTGAAGCTTGTGGTATAAATCGATCATGTCCAACATTTAATCAATAATTGTGAGAGAGGTTCCTTCATGGCATGTAGAGTTTCCAAGGTGATGGTTCATCCTCAGAGATAACAACACAGATCTGGAGAATGGATGAAAGAAAAAAATTATGTCGAGACACGAGAGGGTGACTAATCCTCTGAGCCGGATAGTCCATGAAGGTCAAGAGCGGTGTTCTTGTTAGAATTTTAAAAAATACATCTTTGAAGGCGCATCACAACTTCGGAATTTTGATGTAGTTGCAGGGACTTTAAAAGATCGATTTAGCGCTATGCCGCTATCACAACAGCAGAAGCAGCAGCACTAACTCCTTGCCAAACTCAATGTGGCAACATCTCGATCCCGTACTCTTTTGCGGCCGGGCATTAATTCCGTCCTGGTTCCAACCTAACCTGCAACCAAACCTCAACCGAAATAAAGAGATGCAGACTACCGGAGATTAAACATACTCATCAGCCAACAAAACGCAAAAATACTACAAGAGACGCATGATGAACAATATCGCTTCTCCGGCTAGGCGGCAAAAGACGGCCAATCAATGGTGTCCGTTGATGGGCTGACTAGCTGGTTTCCTTGCATCCGCTGTCCAAATGAAGTCACAAAGGTCCCTGTTCAGCATATGGTGTTAGACATGATTTGAGAACAAAGATTCAAAGCATATCAAGATTTGCTTCTGAAAATTCGATTGTTTCTTTCTCATAAATACCCAAGCATATGGCTGCCTCCCCCACATCCCAAAATTTCCCTAATATGACTAGGCACCCGACTCTCTCTCCACGATGTCCATATGGAAACTAACGACCCAGGATACCCATGTAGGCGCAGCGCTGTCATGAATCCCCACCGAATTGATTTAGTATAGGTGCACCTCAAGAATAGAGGATGGGCCGTCTCTTTAGGATTCCGACAAAGGGAACACTTCCGGGGCTGTCCATTTACGTTCAGGGAGGTCATCGGGGCCTTAATCTTTCATGTGACCATGGTCGACGCCGAACAACATCCCCTGTCATTCAGGAATTTATACAAGTGTTCTAGTTTTAAAATCCGCGAACTTCCATCTGGGGCGGTCTTTGATTTGTTCGCCTTGGGGACACCAGCCATTCAGATATTCAATAAGTGCCTATTCCTATCCGCTCTCCGATCTCTACCGAAAGTTATCCGGAATCTGGGTCTCCGGTGATTGGTTCTCCACTGGTTGGCCTCTATGTCTTCATCCCAAGCTTCCATGAAAAGAGATGGAAACTTATCCCTAAATGGAATATCCCCACACCTAGTGCCATTCCAGAATCTTTTAGGTTTCTCGCCAACCTAGTAAAAAAAAATCAACATATGTTATTGACAACTGATTCACTGCTTATTTCATCTCCAGAGAGTATGATCAATTAGATATAACAGCAGTAGTTTTTGCAAACTCTAGCAATGAAACCTTCCATTTTCTTGTTTCTAGTTCTTCACCTAAGTTTAGCAGCAACAGCAGAATCACCAACTCCTTGCCAAACCTATTGCGGGAACAACTCAATTCCCTATCCTTTCGATATCGGCTATGAAATACGGACACACACAGACACGGATATGAACATGAGACACGACAAAGTTGTAATAAGGACAAAGGGGCCCAGATATATTATTTATGTATATATTTATTTATGCATATTAAACAAAATTGATAAATTACGAGAAGAAATATGTACGTGTATATCTGTAAAATCTTATCTACCTTTCAAGGGTCAGTATCGAAATCAATCCGGAATAGAGAGAGAGAGAGAGAGAGAGATCTTCACACTAAAATGAATACACTAAACAAATTAGCAGGAATCAATAAACAAAGTTATCAGAAAAAAGAACATAGATTTCCCTAAAATAGATGGCTTACCTGAGAAATGTGTGGTCATTAGCACGCAAGACGGCCTTCCATTTCAGTCATTCATATAATTTGGTCCTATATTTATCCTTCTTTTGCTTATTTTGTCGTATCTTCGTCGCCACTTACCACAATCATTATGCAAGAGGAAATTATCAAGCTTGATTTTTATATCTTCATTCTACCCCGTCATGCAGACTCCCTTTGTTAATAGTATAATTTTGGTCGACTATGAATATCAATGCCTGTATGACGTATAGGATCAACGCCCAAACTAATGCAACAAGAGAGAGTAATAAGAGAGAGCTTTAGAAGATGCTAAAAACATTTAGTGATTAAAAAGTTACTAGCAAAAGGCTATTTAGAAGTTGAATCTCATCCTTTTGCTGGTGGGTAACAATAAAGATGTCATCATGATCCGGAACGCTACCAACGTTCTCTTATTTTTCTAATTAAACAAAAAATAATGTCAATAGAATAAAATTATCCAAAAAGAGTTGACGAATATGTAATTTAGATGTGAATAAGATTTAAATTAACAACTAACATCCTGTAAAATACATGACAAACATCATCGATATTCATGGGTAGAATAGAGTGCAACACAGGTCCGTTAGGGCAGGTTCGTGTTTTTCAAATTCACAAACATTTTCGTGTGACGTCCTTCCTACAATCCGTTCCGTTAAAGTTGTTCTACATGTCTTACTTAGTGTATGAATGAAAAAACACGATATGGGGGGTTTTGCAACATTAAACCAGGTTTTAAAATCTTAAAAATGGCACCGCAGAAATAAACTCACACATTTTGCACATGCAAAATACCTCCAATCAATGTGAATTTTCATCCACATATTATCTTAAATGTGTAGAACAACTTGAACGGAGCGGATCGCTGAAAGGACGTCACATAAAAAAGTTCGTGAATTTGAAGAAACACGAAGCCGTCCTAACGGATCCACACTCTATAAACAAGTGCAAGACATCATAGCATAATTCAGATCAGCTAGCTGCTGAAGTATCATGAATGTGTGATGCAGTATTCACATGCTTTCAAATTTGAATTTCTATGAAATTCTATTTCTATGTATAGAGCACATTGGAGAGTTCATGTCATGGATCAGTTACTAAAAAAAAAATAGTTAATATTCTCTTAACCATATTAGACGGTGGTGAGACATAAGTTTCTAATATCTATTCAGATAATGAAGACATGTATGCTCTAGTACTGTAGATAATTTCAAAGTCCAACTAAACCTACAATAAAGAAACTAGTAGTAGTATTGTTCTTACCTTCTCCTCAGATACACGAGCAAATTCTTTGTTCGTGGGCAATGAGAATATCTTGTTTTGTCTGACTCGCTTAAATTATTTCAACGAGGATCTATATTGGACATACGATTATCATAATGGAAAAACACAACATGTTTAGGGAAAGCTTATACAAAGAAACTTTCATACAGGAGCTTCTTCCGTGCTTCATAACCAATACGCTTCACCTAATCATATGGATCACATCGATCATCACAATCGAGAAAACCTTGCTGCAAAACTATTCATGCTTGTTGTCATATGATTTCTTCAACCTCGTCTTGACGCCCCTCCATTTCTTAGCTAAAGAATTCATATACATTGGCTAATGGTAGGCATCATCAAGCATGTCCAACTAATACATACCCTTCAACAGAAAAATATAAGAATGACAGTCAAACGGATACCGTAAAAATTTTACCAATCATTTCTAGATTCTTGTTTCCGATATCTCCAATCAGTACACAAATTAGGAAAGCAATGCCTGTGTCGCGTGCAAAGGTCATTATACAACTTTATATGAACAAATATATATCAGTCTTCATGTTTCAGTTTGGCAGATATATGATAAACAAAACAAACCCTTTTCCCCTTTGCACGACGAAAAACATTGTAAACTTCTCGAGCACAACTAAAAAACATTGCTGTCTGCTTTTGCGAAACTAGAATTGCTGCAAGGGTTGATCAAGCAAAATTACTGGATAAATTCTAGTGAGAAATAAAGAGACATTTGGTGATTAAAATTAAGAAGGTAGCATGATTCCTGGAACCTTCTACGCTTACTTTTTGACCTCTTCCTCTGACCCTTGGGATTTAATTAGCTTCTAATCTTATTACTCAAATCTAATTACATGCAGCATATAAAGTATATGTGCATGGCATTGACCTAGACTAATTCCCATCACCAAATTCATATTCCATGAAATAGGGTATCTTTAGTTGATAGACCAACCAATTGATGCCTAATCAATTACTCTAGTGGACATAAATAGCTAATCATTCTTAGACTAAATTCATATTCCATGTGTTACTTAAAGAATTATCGTGCATTGATGATGTGAACATGAAACTACTTCTTTCGTTCACGCTTTGAGCGATACCTATATTCAATTGTCGTAGCTAGATATCTCCTCCAAAAAATTTCTCAATGATAAAAAAAGTCCAATTGGTGACTTCCTGCTGCTAGGATATAACTCATGACATGAGCTGTCGATAAATGGGGCATCTGCTTGCATCATTTCAAATTCAAGAAATGAAAATTTCATCATTTACCATGTTGCAGGTCCAACTTATACTTCTTTTGATCACAGCAGAATCAGCAAATCCATGCCAAACCCAATGCAGTAACATCTCAATCCTGTATCCATTCGGTATCGGACTACCTCACTGCTACCGGCCCGGTTTCAACCTAACATGCAACCAAACCTCAGCATCAGGTCCAATACTTTACTTAGGTGATGGTTCGTTCGAAGTCACGGCCATCTCGCTCGACCAAAACCGGGTCATCATCAAGAGCAATGTACGAACCTTCAACTGCAATTCTAAAAACACAACCCAAAACTCCGATGTGATAGATATATATTGTAACACCCTAGCATGATCATACGATATTATTTTTATAATATTAAACAAATGTGTGGGGCAATTTAATTATTATTACTATTGGGATATGAGTTGGTGTTTGGATGATCGTGCGTGATTATCATATTTGTACCCGACCCGCTTGCATATAAAACTATTATTAATTTGGAATTCATTATTTTTATATCGAATATATTATGGTTATCTAGTTTGGTAATCAAACGACGATTAGTATTTAAGTTAGTTGGCTGATATAGTAATACCTTACTTTAATTATTCATATAATATTTTTATTACATTAGATATATCACGATGGTTTATGATAGTAATAAGATATTATAAGATATAATTAGTTTTGTAAATCCTTTTAAATCTTTGATTGATCTATTAAAACAAGTCTTGGGGGTTCGTTGCAAGAAGATTTTGTTTTGGGTTTTTTTGGAAATTTGGCATCCAAACCTATATAATAAAATTTCATCTCCCATCTTCCTCCCTCATCTTCCACCGTAACCCATCATCATCCCCCAAACTCAACGCATTCATCCTCCACCGTGCGCACCGCCGCCGCCGCCGTCAGCCCTCGCCGTAGCCGAGCTTCAACCTGCAGTCGTTGACATCGCCTTCATCTTCTGGTTACCTCGCCGGCAGTTCATACCTGAGCACATCCCAGATTCCAAAGCCGAGATTGGCCGCATCCCCTAGCCGTAGTCCAAGCTTGGATCTTTCGTGTGTCGCACATCGTGTTTTCCCTCGGCGTTCTTTTACCGCAATCGTTCGTCTCGAGGCAAGTATTTACTACTTGTTTTAACATGCTAGTAGCGGCAATGTTCAATCTTTCCGTAACATTATCGTTATATTTGTTTGTTCATATTAATTTCTATAGACGTGTTTAATTAATATTATAGAATAGTTTTATAAAGATTATGGCATTTAACATTATAATTAATGTGACTGCAGGTCTCCATATAGAATATTTTGGCAACATTTGTGTTAATATTTATGGGTGTTGTTTCCCAGCAACATAGTAATATTCTGTTTGTTAAGGAAGCTGTTGTTATAATTGCCATAGTAATTGAAGTCGGTAGATTATTCCTCAAACCACCAATATCCAAATTGATCTTATAACTACTGGGTTACTATCCGTACAACATGTCATACGCTAAACAATAAACTAACCGATAATAATATTTACTATCATTAATGATTTATCGTATCAATTTATTGTCAAGATACGAATAGTAAAATAGGAGTTTAAAATATGACAATTGAAGTTTAAGTATATAAATTGTGGTTCAATTATATTGATATTTACTGTTGCATTTCACTAGTTTAATAAATTCTCTTTGATTAAACATCAAGTATAAACTATTCATATTAATTCATATCAGTAGAACCTGCTAATGTTGTGAATTAACTATTTATATTGGTAGATTAGTGATAATATTGAAAACTAATCTTAATTTGACCATCTCAACTAATCTAAAACTTGGTGTTCAAACCTGAATAGAACTGATGTGTTATATTATTTTCCATGTGAAATATATCTTGCTTGACACGATACTTGACTTGTTTATGACATGAAACCCTACTATCCTGTTATTGTTACTGTACTGTTACCATTATCGTGTTAATACATGCTTGCCATGTAATATTTACCAATGCAAACAACCCTGACTTAACTTGATTGACTTGATATGTTGTCCTGATGTAGACGTATTCCTGTTGTCCCGATGGACGTAACATGTACCTGCTTGTTTATGTGTTGGCATTAGATAGATATTATTTTTATATCTGACTTGGAAAACGAAACCTGGGGAAATCAAAAGTGTAACTGAAGTGTAACTCAAAAGGATATTACATATTTCCGTGATTCCGGAGGTTAACGGAACAAATCATTCTTGATTCACACATCTTAGATCCATGGTCCCGGGGGGTAACGGGTTATATCTTGTGTCCGTGGTCCCTGAGGTAACGGGATATATACTTTTGAGTGACATGGAGAAGTAAATTAATTGATTTCAAATACCTTTATGATATATAATATAGCGACATGAACCTTTAGGATACATATAATATGATTGATATTGATATCTTGCTTGTTACCTCATATGTTACTGATATTGCTTATTGTTTATACCCGTGACATCGAGTTTATTGCATATGATATACTATATTTCATACTGGTTATACTATTATTATGATATCTATGACGCACTAACGTCTGAGTTTTGCATGGTCTAGACTCTGACTTTAGCACAGGATAATCGTGAGTAAGTTGACAGGATTGCGGATCAGTGAGAAGCATTCCACTGATATAGTCCTTATTATGGTTTAGGTATTCTTGTTTCTTGCTTGGATCTTTATTGCTTCCGCTATCGTTTCCGGTTATTGTTTATCGTGGTTATTGGACATGTTTAAATATAGATATGTATATTATTGTTCTTGATTACTGATTGACATTCTTAATATAACTATGGAAGGATATTTTTTTACTGTAAGTAGCATGGTTGGTTTTCTTACGTTCCCGTATTTGTGTATATTGGGAAGCGGGGCGTGACAAAATTTTGTTGGTATCAGAGCATATGTTTAGGTTAGTCGAGCTTGGTTCAGTTTGTAGTTGGGTTTGGTACCCAATACATTGATCATGAAACCCGGAACTATAGGAACATGTCTTGCCACATTACTGTCTTACTATCCTTGAATCTATAGTTTATTGAATTCTTGTTTTATTGAATCATGTTTCCAATCTCGTTTACGTTACTGATCCTCATCTTTCATGCCTGATCCGAGAGTTATGATTAAAAGGAATCAACCCGCTCCACCTGCTGACAATGCTCCATTAGTTGGGGTGATACATGGCATGTTGGAACATCAGCAGCATTAGATAGAACTGGACCGGCGACAGGATGAGACTTTCCAGGAGGGGTTGAAGACGGCCCAACAGACCGCAACCACAGTAGTTGAGAAGGTGGCAGTTCCCAAACAGGTTCAGCGTGAGGGTACGATTGCTGATTTCAGAAGGCTCGGTCCAGCAACTTTTACATGATTGGAGGAACTTCAGGAAGAGCGGTGGCTTATTGATGTGGAGAACTTATGGATTGTTGTTCAAATTCCGGATGAAAAGAAAGTGGATGTAGTGCGCATCCAGATGGTTAACCAAGCTAGAAAATGGTGGTTTATTAAGAAGAATCGTTTGGCGAAGCCGATCAACTGGGCGGCTTTTTACACAGTTTCTTGGAGAAATTCTTTCTGTAGTCTGCTAAGGAGGAAATGAAAGAGAAATTTATTGGCTTAGAGCAGAATGGTGGATGTGTGGATACTCAGGCGGCTAAATGGACCCGAGACGATTTGCAGGGTCTTTAGTAATCAATGAGGCTGACAGGGCAAGGCGTTTTCTACGCAATCTTGATGTGGAGTCCAGCGACATATTACTTCATTTGGACTGGGTATTGTCACTCAGGTTCTCACGGTAGTTAGAGAACATGGGTTATCGAAAAGAGTGAAGGGTACATCTCGGCAGGATGTTTTAGCACGGAAGACGATACGGGCACCAGCCAGACCTTCGGTACGTAGAGTTCACTTATATCATAAGTTCTTCTTAAGTCCCATTTTCTTAAATTCCTTCTCACTTTCTCGAACGATCATAGTTTTACACGAAATGTGAATCTTTTATCTTTGTTGATCCTATTTTGTAATCTCTTTTATTACTTATTGTTTACTTCAATTTTATTCCATTGACTCTGATAGTAGGATTTGGACGATTTAGATGGAGTTACGTGATTGTAACTATGTACCGCGATATGGTTACAATACGGTACTCTGCTTGAGAGACTTGGAGTCTTATTCTTGATTCATTTTATGTGTACTACATTACTTATCCATGGTTCTTTTACTTCCAAACCTAAGTCCTATCTTGAACATCAAATCTAACCACCTTTGTATTCTTTTTTACCCGACCGTTGGAGTCTGATGGTGACAGACGACCGCGTTATTCTCTATCTCGTCCAGTAGCGACGAGCTTTTAAGAATTATACTTTAGACCTTAGGGCAAGAGATTTGGCTAGATAAAATGAAGTCTTAAGCCACATCAAATCAGAAGATGGTATGATAGTGGATCCGGAGAAAAAGAATTGTAGCAGTCAGAGATTGGCTCGAATGGAGACAATTATTCAAGCGCAGTCATCTTGGGTAAACCGTATCAAAGACGTTGTCACGCCCCGCTTCCCAGAGTACGCTAAGATAGGCACGTGACATAGCCAACCATGCTACATGTGGATAGGAAATATCCTTTCACAGTCACATTACGGCTGTAGAGATATCAAGAACAATAATAAACTATCTAACACATGTCCATAAGCCAAAATAAAACGAGTCAAGAATAAAATAATGCGGAAGCAAAAGATCCAATACAAGAATAAACTGGAATGTACGTCCCATAATGCGGGCTCACATCAGGAATGAAAATACCGAAAGTAAAATAAACTAACTACTAGCAAGTCCTCACTGCTCAGCCTGCTGACTGAAATACTCCTGCTCGGACTGCAGCAAAGGCAAGGAATCTGGGCTATGCAAAACCCAGACGTCAGAGCGTCATAATATCAAGCAATACTATAAATAGGGGGTAGCAATACATGCAGATATGAGTATAAATGATAAACAGGCATAACAGTGATATAAGTAAGGACAGTGGGGTAATGTGTAGTGAGTAATCTAAACTGGTCTATTGGATTAACTACTCTCAAGTCTTTGAAATCAATTTGATGAATCATCGATGTAACTCAATAGTATCCCGTGCGTGCCCGGAATCACGGTGAAGATTCTCGGGCTGAAACCGAGACATGCCGCTAGGCACTAAAAGGAAACGGGGTAACGATGAATGATGTCAACAGCATCATCCCAAGGCTGGCCTAGCCTCTAAAAAGGTAGTGGGTAACGATGGATGATGTCAGCAGCATCATCCCAAGGCTGGCCTAACCTCTAAAACTGATCAGTAAAGGTGTCGAACTGTCGAGTTACAAGTCAGGTTTCATCATTGATTTCCCCATACCCCAAGTTATATATGTTCAAGTCAGGTATTTAAATCTGGAGCTAATGCCAACACAGGATCAGCAGGTAAAGGTTTGTCTGGATAGACAACAGGAAATGTCCGTAGGGACAACACGTCAGGTTTGTTGGCATTAGTAACAGGATCATGTAACAGAGAAAGCCATGGTACCTCAAGTCAAGTCAGGTAGTATATAGGTATCATGTAATGTCAAGAGGTGCACGGTACCATATCGTGTCAAGTAGTAGGTGAAACAAGTCATGTCAGGGGTGCACAAAATGTCATGTGGGTGCTCATAATCAAACTAACATAAGCATGGATATACAAAACAAGCATGGGGTACTAATGGAACAATAAAATGGAACATTGTAATGTAGTATGCAAATAGATACAGATTAAAGCATATGGATGCACGGTTATCGATTTGGGTTAAGGGGATAGTTCCAACATTAATTAAATGCGGTTTATCAAATATGGAATGTTAAAATCACATTAATATGTATTAAATGATCTAGGGATACACTTTGAATATATATATATATTAGGCTAGATGTATGCAAACGGATGTCCGATAGGGTATAAACTATTAAAAGAGTACTATGGGCTATGCAAATAATTATTATGTGATTTAAACATGGACGTGGGTACCACGTATGGTAAACTAAAATGCAACATGGTATGTTTCAAATTCTGAATCTAAAATGATATAATGGAACATCGAATGTTAAAAAAGGAACATGTGACATTAGATTAAATCTACAGGTTTAACAGGTAATTAAACAAGTGTAAAATAATATGAATAGCATGTAGCAAGTTTTACTTGCCTCGACAGATCAAGAAATGGGTATACGGAACGTCACACGTCGGCGGGAAAAGTCGCGACGCGCGCACGGTACACAGAACGAATCCAAACAACGCACAAGGGGATCACACGGGTCAGCAACGCTCGCTGGGTCGTCGGGATCGTCGACGGCACGATCGGATTCCCGTGAACTAAAGGGACAGTGAACAATAAAAGGAAAGAAATGCATAAAAGAATGAAGAAGAGAAGAAGGGAAGGAGGAAGGAGGAGAAGGAAACTCACTGTGGTCGGCGAAGAGGGTCGTGAGGGGGTCGACGGCGTCGACGGAGCTCCGGTGAACGATCTGCAGAAAGCCAGCGGCTAAGGAAAAGAAGAAAGAAAAATACAAGAAGGGAAGAAGAAAAGAAAGAAGGAGGAAGGGTGCAGGGCTCACTGGGATGCACGGAGTCGGGGACGCGAGGACGAAGTCACCGGCAGCGATCCACTCCGGCGGTGCGAGCGTGCAGGGGGTTCGGCTGCGCTCTCGGGTGTGCTCTGTGCGCGAGCAGGGGCTCGGGGAAGGAGAGTGGAGATGGAGGTGATGATGGTGAGGAGGAGACGAGGTCGGGAAGGCGTCGTCGGGCTGAGGGCGATGACGAGAAGGAGGCGGCTAGGGTTTTTAGATTATGGGTTTGTTTGAAAAAGGAAAGAAGGAAGAAAGGAATATATATATAGAGAGAGAGAGAGAGAATTAGCGAGAGGAGAGAGAGAGATTCTGAGAGAGGGGGGAGAGAGATAGCTCGGTGGTGGGGCCCAGCACAGGGAAAAGGATTTGATTGGCTCGTGTAAAACGGGAGAGAGATAAGATTAGGATTTTTAGGTAAAAGAATTTTTAGAAAAGATTTAAGTTGGTTTCTAAATATTCTGAGTTGTAAAAATATTATAATTAAATTTAAGAAAATTTAAATAACTGAATTTTAGCGGGTAAATAAAATATTTCAAAATGCGCCCGGGTCGGGTCTAAAAATTTAGATTTTGAATACAAAAAATAAATGCAACTTCCAAATTTTAAAATAAATAATTAGGTAACTAAAATGTATACCCCTAAGAACGGACGCACATACGTGCGCGTAGCTATCTAAACACGTCCGTTTCACTGAACGGGACGAGAACAAGATGCACGGACGCTACCACAGAGTTAGGGGTATCATGCAGGCTATGGAATGCAATTTTAATTTATTTTCCGTGATCTAAAATGTTATATGTAAAATACGCGATGCTAGGTGAAAAGTTAATATGCAGTATACATGAGATGCACGTGTCTATTTAACAGGCCAGGGTAGTCTATAAATATAAATCAACCAGTTCAAGCAAGCGGGTCGGGTCGAATGCAATGTAAAAGTGTAACTACCATACGCACCCAAACAAGATATATCAGTAAAATACCATAGATAATAAATACGGAACAAAAATTGGTATAACCGAACTCGGTTGTTACATTATACCCAACTACAAAAGAATTTCGTCCTCGAAATTCCAAGAACAATAAAGGATAAACAAACAATCAAACTACAAGAATAAATGTGGAAACTTCTACCGGATTTCATCTTCTCGTTCCCAAGTTGATTCTCCATGTGAGCGATTACCCCAAGAAACAAGTACAAGAGGGATAACTTTGTTCCTAAAAACCTTTTCTCTTCGATCCACAATCGACATCGGTCGCTCCTCAAAAGTCAAATTTTCTCGTACAGTCAGCTCCGAATGATCTAACACATGTGTTTCATCTCGAACATATTTACGGAGTTGAGATACGTGAAACACGTTATGAACATTCGCCAAGAATTGCGGTAACGCCAACCGATACGCCACTTCTCCAACACGCTCCAAAATCTCAAAGGGTCCAACGAAACGAGGACTAAGCTTTCCTCGACTTCCGAAACGAATCGCCCCTCTAGTCGGTGATATCTTCAAGAATACCAAATCACCAACGGCGAACTCTAGAGGTCTTCTCGATGTATCTGCCCAACTCTTCTGTCGGTCTTGTACTGCTCTCATATGGTTCCGGATAGTGTTAACATTCTCAACTGTTTGCACAACCAAATCTGGTCCCAATAATCTTCGTCCACCAACATCGTCCCAACAAACAGGTGAACGACACTTGCGACCATATAAAGTCTCGAATGGAGCCATGTCACGCCCCGCTTCCCAGAGTACGCTAGATTGGGCACGTGACATAGCCAACCATGCTACCTGTAGGTAGGAAGTATCCATCCACAGTCACATTACGGCTGTAGAGATATCAAGAACAAGATAAAACTATCTAACAACATGTCCATAATCCAGAATACAGGAGTCAATAATAAATAAATGCGGAAGCAAATGATCCAATACAGATAACTGAAAAGTATGTCCCATAATGCGGGCTCACATCAGGAAATAAATGCAGGAAATAAAACTAACTACTACTGAACTCACAGCTCAGGCTGCTGGCTGAAGTACTCCTGCTCGGACTGCGACAGCGGTACAGAATCTGGGCCATGCAAAACCTAGACGTCAGCACGTCATGTCAACAAGTAATATAATATGAACAGTGTAACATGCAATGCAAAAATGAACATGAATAAAACGAGAGTAGCAATAATGTGAATCACGCAGTACAGGGTAGTGTGCAGTGGGTAACTAAACTGTTCTATCAGGTTTTCTATTCTAAAGTCTTTGAAATCAATTGATGAATCGTCGATGTAACTCAATAGTATCCCGTGCATGCCCGGGACCACGGTCAAGATCCTCGGGGCTGAATCCGAGACGTGCCGCTAGGCAGTAACAGGTAGCAGGATAGGCGAGTGATGTCAGCATCATCACTCCGGGGCTGGCCTAGCCCGTAAGACTGATCAGAACAGGTATCGAACTGTTGAGTTACAAGTCGGTTTCACCTTTGATTTCCCCATACCCCCAAGTTATGTATGTCGAGTCAGGTATTCTGTAATCAAGAACTAATGCCAACACAGGATCAGGTAAAAGCAGGTTTGTCTGGATAGACAACAGGAACGGTCCATGAGGACTACATGTCAGGTTTGTTGGCATTAGACACAAGATCAGGTAACGGGTCGAGTCATGGTACAATAGGTCAAGTCAACAGTATACGGTACCATGTCAGGTATATCAATATATATATATGTGTATCAATGTCAGGTCAAGATGTGAACAATGTCGTGAGTGTGCTCACAATGAGATATATTATCACACATGGTTATTAACAATATGAGATAAGCAATGAATTACATAATAAGCAGTTTCATTCAAATTACAAGAGTGCAGTAAGACGATATAGCCGTTTAGTCATGTTAACAGGTTTAAGCACCCTTAGCGGTGCAATAATTTATGTAACGGTTCAATACAGTTATTTCAGGTTAAATGCATACGAGTGTCCGAATGTAACAGAACTACAGGGATAAATGCTACCAGCTATTTTAACAGTAAAATATGATTGAACAGGTAGATATGATTATTAGGTTCAATTTGCAAACTGTAAGTTCCATGTTTAACAGTAAAATGATATAATGCAACTTTGTAACCGAAAATGGGAAACGATTATACCAAGTTAAATTTTACAGGTTTAGGGTGTCAATACATATATGTAAATGTTGTATAACATGTAGCAAGGGGTACTTGCCTCGACGGGTCGCGAACCGGGAAAAACGGAACGTAACGTCGGCGGGGAAACTCGCGACGGACGCACGGTTCACGGATTGAACCCAAACGACGAACAAAGGAACCACGCGGGTCGGGGTACCTCGCTGAATCGTCGGGACACGTCACCGGCACGGCCGGATTCCGGCGAGCACGTGAACAGTGAAAGAAACATCATGGTTTGAAACAAGAAAGCAAAGAAATACAAGGAAAATACAAGGAAAGGGGGAAGGAGGATCAGAGAGGGTGCTTACGGTGATCAGTAAAGGGGTCGATATCGTAGGTCGCGACGACAGTGCTCCGGCGGTGAACAGTGATCGCGGGGGAAAACTGCCGATTAAGAAAGCATTAGCCGAGAAGAAAGAAGAAGGGAAGAGAGGAAGGAAGTATCTTACCGAGGAGCGTGCGAGGTCGGGGACAAGAGGACGGGGTCGTCGGCGGCGGAGGACGGCGGTCCGACGGTGTGCAGGGGCTGCGGGTGGCTGCGGCTGGTGTGCAGGTTCACGTGAGAAAGAACAAATAGAGGAGGAGATGGGTGAGACGAGGAAGAGGAGGCGAGGGTGATGGTGATGGCGTCGCCGGCGTTGGGACTGCGGCGGCGAGGATGGAGGCGGCTAGGGCTGCAAAGGGTTTGGGTTTTCTGTTGTTCTCGTGATGAAGAAACGAGAGGAGGGAAGGATTTTAAAAGGAGAAAGAGAAAGAGAATAAGGTTAGAGAGAGAGAAAGAGATTTGAGGGGTAGAGAGAGAGAGAGATAGAGACAGATAGAGAGAGAGAGATCGGGGATGAGGGCCCACGGGAAAGATAGAGGGTTTCTCATTGGCTGATTGGGAAAAAATTTTTTGTTAAGAAAATATAAAAGATTTTAGAGATTTAATTAACAGTAAGATTAGTATAGTTAAAGAAATATATTCGAAGGTTTTAAATTATTAAAATTTGGGACGCGCTAAATAAAACATTTCCAAATCGCGCCCGGGTTGGGTCCAAAAATTTGAAATTGAAATAATAGAATTTTAAGCGGGTTCCAAATTTTAAAATTAGGTGTTTTATGATTAAAAAGCATACCCCCAAAACGGACATACGCACGCGCACGTAGCCATCCAAACTCGTCCGTTTCACTGAACGGGACGAAAACACGATGCACGGACGCTACCACAAGGCTAGGGGTGTCGAGTATACCAAAATGAATATTTTTAATTTCATTTTAGATGCCAAAAATTGTTATATGCAGAAATGACTTTGCCGGGTAAAATTTTGCAGTAAGCAACAACAAGCAAGCTATAAGAAATGAGTACCACATTATGCTCAACCAGTAACTGAAAATAGTAGTATTAGGCTCGGGTGTTACATTATACCCAACTACAAAAGAATTTCGTCCTCGAAATTCCAAGAATACAAAAAACTACAAGAAGAGGTGAGGAAACTTCTGTCGGATTTCATCTTCTCGTTCCCAAGTGGACTCTCCATACGATCGATTACCCCAAGAAACAAGCACAAGGGGGATAACCTTGTTCTTGATAACCTTTTCCCTTCGATCCACGATTTCAACCGGCCGCTTCTCAAAAGTCAAGTCTTCTCGTACTGTTAACTCCGAATGATCCAATACGTGCGTTTCATCTCGAACATACCTTCGTAGTTGAGATACGTGAAACACATCATGCACATTTGCCAAGGTCTGCGGTAACGCCAAACGGTACGCTACCTCACCAACACGCTCCAAGATCTCAAAGGGTCCAACAAATCGAGGACTAAGCTTTTCTCGACTCCCAAAACGAATCACCCCTATAGTCGGTGATATCTTTAAGAACACCAAATCACCCACGGCGAACTCTAGAGGTCTTCTTAACGTGTCAGCCTAACTCTTCTGTCTGTCTTGAGCTGCCTTCATATGATTCCTGATAGTGTTAACCTTTTCAACTGTCTGCACCACCAAATCTGGTCCCAACAATTTTCGTTCACCGACATCATCCCAACAAACAGGTGAACGGCATTTACGACCATACAAAGCTTCAAACGGAGCCATCTGGATAGTTGCTTGAAAACTGTTGTTGTAAGAAAACTCCACCAAGTGTAGATGATCCTCTCACGAACCCTTGAAGTCCAACATGCATGCTCTCAACATGTCTTCAAGAGTTTGGATCGTTCTCTCCGACCGACCATCAGTTTGAGGATGATAGGCTGTGCTAAACTTCAATCGGGTCCCCAAACTTTCCTGTAAACTCCTCCAGAAGTGTGATAAGAACCGAGTGTCCCGATCGGACACGATGCTCACCAGTACCCCATGCAATCTTACAATCTCGTGCATGTACCGCTCTGCCAAAGTCTCCGTTGATTGACCAACCCGGAAAGGAATAAAGTGAGCTGCCTTGGTCAACCGATCAACAATCACCCATACTGCATTGTTGCCCTTTGGACTCCGCGGTAAAGCCGTCACGAAATCCATGGTTATATGTTCCCACTTCCACTGAGGAATCGGAAGTGGTTGCAATAAACCAGCAACTTTTTGATGTTCAGCCTTAACTTGCTGACACACCAAGCACTTAGCCACAAAGCGAGCAATCTCCCGTTTCATACCTTCCCACCAGAAATGCTGTCGAATATCTCGGTACATCTTTGTGCCTCCTGGATGTACAGAATAAGCTGAACTGTGTGCCTCCTTCATAAGCTCTTCACGAATATCTCCCTTTGGCACACATAAACGGCTACCATACCTCAACGAACCATCTTCGTGGACCAGTAAATCTGTTCGTAGTCCGGCTTCAACTTGCTCTCGAAACTTTTGCAGTCTAGGATCCTGCGATTGTGCTGCTTTAATTTTCTCAATCAAAGACGACTGCACTTGCAACTGCATCAACTGTCCCGCAGAACGCGGTAGCACAACCTCCAAATCAAATCTTCGAAAATCTGCAACGATCTCCTTCTGCGTAGTTAACACCTGAATTGCTGATAACCGACTAAGCGCATCCGGCACAACATTAACCTTCCCCGGATGGTACTTAAGATCAAGATCGTAGTCAGCCATCAGCTCCAACCATCTACGCTGCCTCATGTTAAGCTCCTTCTGAGTGAACACATACTTCAAGCTCTTATGATCTGTAAAGACTTCGACTCTTTCGCCCAAAAGGTAGTGTCTCCAAATCTTCAAAGTGAAAATCACAGCCGCAAGCTCCAAGTCATGAGTCGGATAATTCTTCTCATGGGTCTTCAATTGTCTCAATGCGTATGCTACAACCTTCCCATGCTGCATCAAAACACATCCCAATCCTTTTCTAGATGCGTCGCTGTGAATCACCAATCCTCCGGAATTGTCTGGCACGGTCAGAATAGGGGAGGTTATCAACTTCTGCTTCAACGTCTCAAAAGCTAACGCACATTTATCCGTCCATACAAAAGGTACCTCCTTGCGCGTAAGTTTGGTCAACGGCTCTGCCAGACGAGCAAAGTTCTCCACAATCTCCTGTAGTATCCGGCTAATCCAAGAAAACTTCTTATCTCAGCAACATTCTTTGGAATCGGCCAATCTCGAACTGCTGCAATCTTTTCTGGATCGACGGCAATTCCATCGCCAGACACAACATACCCCAAAAACTTCACTTCCTTCAGCCAAAATTCGCACTTACTCATCTTCGCATACAATTTCTCCTGTCTCAACGTCTGCAGTGCGATCTTTAAATGCTCAGCATGTTCCTCAAAACTCTTCGAGTAAACCAGAATATCGTCAATGAATACCACAATAAACTGGTCCAAGAACGGTGAAAAGATTCGGTTCATCAAGTCCATGAATACTGCCGGCGCATCCGTTACTCCGAAGGGCATCACTAAGTACTCGTAATGTCCGTACCGAGTTCGAAACGCCGTCTTGCAAATATCTTCTGTTTTCACTCGGACCTGATGATATCCGGATCGCAAATCCAGCTTCGAGAATACCCTCGCGCCACTAAGCTGCTCAAAAAGTTCTCCAATGCGAGGGATCAGGTACTTGTTCTTAATAGTCACCCGATTAATTCTCGATAGTCGATGCACATCTTTCTCGTGCCATCCTTCTTCTTTACTAGAAGAACTGGAACTCCTCAAGGCGAGTTACTGCTTCGAATCCAACCCTTCTCAAGCAATTCAGCAACCTGTTTCTTAACTTCTTCCAACTCTACTGGTGCCATTGGATAATACGCTTTAGATACTGGCGCTGCACCAGGAATAAGATCAATTGCGAACTCCACGTCTCGCTTCGGCGGTAAACCCGATATATCTTCAAATACGTCCATAAAATCGCGAACAACCACCGGCTCTTCACCACTATCAACTTCCATTGCTGCAAGAATACTGTTTGTCGGCCTAGCCCTAAACTCGACTGGCCCGACAGAACTGCTTCCTCCAGTGAAGGTAAACTCGGGATGTCCGGGAATCTGGAAAATTACTTTGTTTGCCCTACAGTCAATGTGAGCGTGGAAAGTGCCAAGAAAATCCATTCCCAAGACAACTTCGTAGCTGCCCGTATCAATCACCAAGAAATCTGCAAAAAGTTCCCGTCCGCACACAACAACTGTACAATCTTTACACTCCCTACTAGATATGATTTTCCCATTCCCAGTGTGTATGTCCCAGAAACTAGACAGGGTCGTGCAGGTAATCGGGTGTGTAGTTATAAATTTGGATGACATAAAACAGTGGGATGCACCAGAATCAAATAATGCCAATGCGGGAAAACCATGAACGAGTAAAGTACCTGAAACCACTTCTCCTGACGCCTTGGCTTCCTCAGCTGTCAAGGTAAAAGCTCGAGCCTGATTAAGTCCTTGAGTCAGCTGTTTCTGCCCTTGGAACGGTTTCTGCGGAGGCTTCTGAGTATCATCCCTCGTACGAAACTTCGACGGACAAGCACCTACTGCGTGATCAGCCGCTCCGCAAACCAAACAAAGTCCCAGCCTCCTTCGACAATCCTTCTGCACGTGCCCGGGTAAACGGCAGTAGTCACAAATCACGCTCCTTCGATCAACAATCACAGGCTTCTTCATGGGTGCTACACCACGACGGTCCACTGGAATACTCTTGCGACCATGAGCTCGGTTAGGTACAAATGCGGACTTCCTGGCCGCAACTGCTGTCTGCTGCAAGCTCCCTTTCATCCCAGATAAACTCTGTTGTTCCCGAGCTGCCGTAAGAACCTGTGAGAAAGTGGTCAAACCCAGGGAGACAATCTGCCTCTGGATGTCCACATCCAAACTGCGCATGAACCTTCGTGCCCTGTCTGCATCGTTGGCGACTAAAGGTCCAGCGAATCTGCTGAGTCTCGTCCACTCTGCTGCATGCACGTCCACGGGTGCTCCATTCTGCCTTAGCCCAATAAACTTCTCTTCCATTTCCTCCCGTGCAGTCCGCGGGAAGAACTTCTCCAGGAAACTCTTAGAAAAATCCGCCCACTTGATTGGCTTGGGCAAGCGGGTCTCCTCCACAAGCCACCATTCTCGGGCGTAGTCCACTAACTGAATGCGTACCACATCAACTCTTTTGTCATCTGGAATCTGTGCCGCAATCAGCAAATTCTCCGTGTCAACTAGCCACTGCTCGGCTGGCAACGGCTCCTCCAAACCAGTAAATGTAGACGGGCCCAAACGCCTGAAGTCTGCCACGGTCCCTACTCGGTCAACTGGTTTAGCTCCAACGTTGTTTACAGACTGCTGAACAATCTACAATCTTCCTGGAACGAGTCTGCTTGCTGCTGGATCAGCTCGGTCTGTCTCTTTTGATTCTCCAGCATTCCTCTTATCACTCCAAGCATGGCGGCTTCGTCCACACGCCTCTGGTACGTCTTGAAATTCTTATCTGCCATATTCCTGAAATCAAAACACCCAACATTAGCATGATGATAGATTTAATATATAGATCAAGGCTAGAACTCCAAGATACTTAAATAGAGTACCGCATTGTAACTATGCCGCGGTATCATAACCATAATTACTTAACTCCACCCAAGTCGCCTAAGTCCTAGAGATAACAAGAAACCATGTTTTTCGAGTCGATATGCAAAAGAAGTTTGCACATCGTAAAAGATATAATCAGGAAGAATGTGATTCAAGAATGGTAAACGGCAAAGTGGCAGGACATGTTTCCTAATCACGGGTATTCTGATTCGTGTATTGGGAACAATACCCAACTACAAAAGAATTAACCCAACTAACATATGGCTCTGATACCAAAAGAACCATGTCACGCCCCGCTTCCCAGAGTACGCTAGATTGGGCACGTGACATAGCCAACCATGCTACCTGTGGGTAGGAAGTATCCATCCACAGTCACATTACGGCTGTAGAGATATCAAGAACAAGATAAAACTATCTAACAACATGTCCATAATCCAGAATACAGGAGTCAATAATAAATAAATGCGGAAGCAAATGATCCAATACAGATAACTGAAAAGTATGTCCCATAATGCGGGCTCACATCAGGAAATAAATGCAGGAAATAAAACTAACTACTACTGAACTCACAGCTCAGCCTGCTGGCTGAAGTACTTCTGCTCGGACTGCGACAGCGGTACAGAATCTGGGCCATGCAAAACCCAGACGTCAGCGCGTCATGTCAACAAGTAATATAATATGAACAGTGTAACATGCAATGCAAAAATGAACATGAATAAAACGAGAGTAGCAATTATGTGAATCACGCAGTACAAGGTAGTGTGCAGTGGGTAACTAAACTGTTCTATCAGGTTTTCTATTCTAAAGTCTTTGAAATCAATTGATGAATCGTCGATGTAACTCAATAGTATCCCGTGCATGCCCGGGACCACGATCAAGATCCTCGGGGCTGAATCCGAGATGTGCCGCTAGGCAGTAACAGGTAGCAGGATGGGCGAGTGATGTCAGCATCATCACTTCGGGGCTGGCCTAGCCCGTAAGACTGATCAGAACAGGTATCGAACTGTTGAGTTACAAGTCGGTTTCACCTTTGATTTCCCCATACCCCCAAGTTATGTATGTCGAGTCAGGTATTCTGTAATCAAGAACTAATGCCAACACAGAATCAGGTAAAAGCAGGTTTGTCTGGATAGACAACAGGAACGGTCTATGAGGACTACATGTCAGGTTTGTTGGCATTAGACACATGATCAGGTAACGGGTCGAGTCATGGTACATCAGGTCAAGTCAACAGTATACGGTACCATGTCAGGTATATCAATATATATATATGTGTATCAATGTCAGGTCAAGATGTGAACAATGTCGTGAGTGTGCTCACAATGAGATATATTATCACACATGGTTATTAACAATATGAGATAAGCAATGAATTACATAATAAGCAGTTTCATTCAAATTACAAGAGTGCAGTAAGACGATATAGCCGTTTAGTCATGTTAACAGGTTTAAGCACCCTTAGCGATGCAATAATTTATGTAACGGTTCAATACAGTTATTTCAGGTTAAATGCATACGAGTGTCCGAATGTAACAGAACTACAGGGATAAATGCTACCAGCTATTTTAACAGTAAAATGTGATTGAACAGGTAGATATGATTATTAGGTTCAATCTGCAAACTGTAAGTTCCATGTTTAACAGTAAAATGATATAATGCAACTTTGTAACCGAAAATGGGAAACGATTATACCAAGTTAAATTTTACAGGTTTAGGGTGTCAATACATATATGTAAATGTTGTATAGCATATAGCAAGGGGTACTTGCCTCGACGGGTCGCGAACCGGGAAAAACGGAACGTAACGTCGGCGGGGAAACTCGCGACGGACGCACGGTTCACGGATTGAACCCAAACGACGAACAAAGGAACCACGCGGGTCGGGGTACCTCGCTGAATCGTCGGGACACGTCACCGGCACGGCCGGATTCCGGCGAGCACGTGAACAATGAAAGAAACATCATGGTTTGAAACAAGAAAGCAAAGAAATACAAGGAAAATACAAGGAAAGGGGGAAGGAGGATCAGAGAGGGTGCTTACGGTGATCAGTAAAGGGGTCGATATCGTAGGTCGCGACGACAGTGCTCCGGCGGTGAACAGTGATCGCGGGGGAAAACTGCCGATTAAGAAAGCATTAGCCGAGAAGAAAGAAGAAGGGAAGAGAGGGCAGTATCTTACCGAGGAGCGTGCGAGGTCGGGGACAAGAGGACGGGGTCGGCGGCGGCGGAGGACGGCGGTCCGACGGTGTGCAGGGGCTGCGGGTGGCTGCGGCTGGTGTGCAGGTTCACGTGAGAAAGAACAAATAGAGGAGGAGATGGGTGAGACGAGGAAGAGGAGCGGGGGTGATGGTGATGGCGTCGCCGGCGTTGGGACTGCGGCGGCGAGGATGGAGGCGGCTAGGGCTATAAAGGGTTTGGGTTTTCTGTTGTTCTCGTGATGAAGAAACGAGAGGAGGGAAGGATTTTAAAAAGAGAGAGAGAAAGAGAATAAGGTTAGAGAGAGAGAGAGATTTGAGGGGTAGAGAGAGAGAGATATCGGGGATGAGGGCCCACGGGAAAGATAGAGGGTTTCTCATTGGCTGATTGGGAAAAAAAAATTGTTAAGAAAATATAAAAGATTTTAGAGATTTAATTAACAGTAAGGTTAGTATAGTTAAAGAAATATATTCGAAGGTTTTAAATTATTAAAATTTGGGATTTTGGCGCCAAATAAAACATTTCCAAATCGCGCCCGGGTTGGGTCCAAAAATTTGAAATTTGAAATAATAGGATTTTAAGTGGGTTCCAAATTTTAAAATTAGGTGTTTTATGATTAAAAAGCATACCCCCAAAACGGACATACGCACGCGCACGTAGCCATCCAAACTCGTCCGTTTCACTGAACGGGACGAGAACACGATGCACGGACACTACCACAAGGCTAGGGGTGTCGAGTAGACCAAGATAAATATTTTTAATTTCATTTTAGATGCCAAAAATTGTTATATGCAGAAATGACTTTGCCGGGTAAAATTTTGCAGTAAGCAACAAGCAAGCTATAAGAAATGAGTACCACATTATGCTCAACCAGTAACTGAAAATAGTAGTATTGGGCTCGGGTGTTACAAGCCATCTGAATAGTTGCTTGGAAACTGTTGTTGTAAGAAAACTCCACCAAGTATAGATGATCCTCCCATGAACCCTTAAAGTCTAACATGCAAGCTCTCAACATGTCTTCAAGAGTTTGGATCGTTCTCTCCGATTGGCCGTCTGTTTGAGGATGATAAGCTGTGCTAAACTTCAAACGAGTCCCCAAACTTTTCTGTAAGCTCCTCCAAAAGTGTGACAAGAAACGAGTGTCACGATCGGACACGATGCTCATCGGTACTCCATGCAATCTTACAATCTCCTGCATGTACCGTTCTGCCAAAGTTTCTGTTGATTGACCAACTCGAAAAGGGATAAAATGAGCTGCCTTGGTCAGTCGGTCAACAATCACTCAAACTGCATTGTTGCCTTTTGGACTCCGCGGTAGAGCCGTCACGAAATCCATGGTTATATGTTTCCACTTCCACTGAGGATTGATGTTCAGCCTTAACTTGCTGACACACCAAGCACTTCGCCATAAAGCGGACAATCTCCCGTTTCATGCCTTCCCACCAGAAATGCTGTCGTATATCTCGGTACATCTTCGTGCCTCCTGGATGTACGGAATATGCTGAGATGTGTGCCTCCTTCATGAGTTCTTCGCGAATATCTCCCTTTGGCACACACAAATGGCTACCATAACGCAACGAACCATCTTCATGAATCAATAAGTCTGATCGAAGTCCAGTTTCAACCTCTTCTCGAAACTTTTGCAATCTAGGGTGCTGCAATTGCGTTGCTTTAATATTCTCGATCAACGACGACTGTACCTGCAGCTGCATCAACTGTCCCGAAGAATGCGGTAACACAACCTCCAAATCAAATCTTCGAAAGTCTTCAATGAGTCCCTTCTGTGCAGTCAACATCTGAATTGCTGGCAACCGACTAAGCGCATCCGGCACGACATTAACTTTCCTCGGATGGTACTTAAGATCATGATCGTAATCAGCCATCAGCTCCAACCATCTACGCTGCCTCATATTAAGCTCCTTCTGCGTGAACACATACTTCAAGCTTTTGTGATCGGTGAAAACCTCGACCCTTTCGCCCAAAAGGTAGTGTCTCCAAATCTTCAAAGCGAAAATCACCGCTGCTAGCTCCAAGTCATGAGTTGGGTAGTTCTTCTCATGGGTTTTCAGCCGTCTCGATGCGTACGCTATAACTTTCCAATGTTGCATCAAAACACATCCCAATCCCTTCCCAGATGCGTCGCTGTGAATCACCAATCCTCCGGAACTGTCTGGCACGGTCAGAATAGGAGCGGTTATCAATCTCTGCTTTAACGCCTCAAAAGCTGACGCACACTTATCCGCCCATACAAATGGTACCTCCTTGCGCGTAAGCTTGGTCAACGGCTCCGCCAGACGAGCAAAGTTCTCCACAAACCTTCTGTAATACCCGGCGAGTCCAAGAAAGCTTCTTATCTCCGCAACATTCGTCGGAATCGGCCAATCTCGAACTGCTGCAATCTTTTCGGGATCAACGGCGATTCCATCGCCGGACACGACATGTCCCAAAAACTTCACCTCTTCAAGCCAAAACTCGCACTTGCTCATCTTTGCATACAATTTTTCTTGCCTCAACGTCTGCAATGCGATCTTCAAGTGTTCTACATGCTCTTCAATACTCTTCGAATAGACCAGAATATCATCAATGAACACTACAATAAACTGGTCTAAGAATGGTGAAAAGATTCGATTCATCAAGTCCATAAATTTCGCCGGTGCATTCGTTACTCCGAAGGGCATCACTAAGTACTCGTAATGTCCATACCGAGTTCGGAACGCCGTCTTGTAAATATCTTTTGTTTTAACTCGGACCTGATGATATCCGGATCGCAAATCCAGGTTCGAGAATACCCTCGCGCCACTAAGCTGCTCAAATAATTCGCCAATGCGAAGGATCGGGTACTTGTTCTTAATAGTCATCCGGTTTAATTCTCGATAATCGATGCACATTCTCCTTGTGCCATCTTTCTTCTTGACTAGAAGAACTGGAGCTCCCCAAGGCGAGTTACTGCTTCGAATCCAACCCTTCTCAAGTAATTCAGTAAGCTACTTCTTAACTTCTTCCAACTCCACTGGTGCCATTGGATAGTACGCTTTAGAAACTGGCGCTGCACCAGGAACAAGATCAATCGCGAACTCCACGTCTCGCTTCGGCGGTAAACCTGATATGTCTTCAAACATGTCCATGAAATCTCGAACAACAGCTGGCGCTTCATCTTGAGCGACTTCCATCGATGAAAGAACATTAGTTGTCGGCCTAGCCCTAAACTCGACTGGCGCGACAGAACTGCTTCCTCCAGTAAAGATAAACTCTGGATGTCCAGGAATCTGGAAAATTACTTTCTTTGCCCTACAATCAATGTGAGCATAGAAAGTGCCGAGAAAATCCATTCCCAAGACAACTTCATAGCTGCATGTATCAATCACCAAGAAATCTGCAAAAAGCTCCCGTCCGCAAACAACAACTGCACAATCCTTACATTCTCTACTAGATATGATCTTCCCATTCCCAGTGTGTATGTCCCAGAAACTAGACAGGGTTGTGCAAGTAATCGAGTGTGTAGCAATAAACTTGGACGACATAAAACAATGGGGTGCACCAGAATCAAATAACGCTAATGCGGGAAAACCATGAACAAGTAGAATACCTGAAACAACTTCTCCTGAAGCTTTGGCTTCCTCAGCCGTCAGAGTGAATGCTCGAGCTTGATTGGGTCCCTGAGTCAGCTGCTTCTGTCCCTGAAACGGTTTCTGCGGTGGCTTCTGAACATCATCTCTCGTGCGAAGCTTCGACGGACAAGCGTTGATAGTATGATCCGCCGATCCACAAACCAAACAAAGTCCTTGCCTCCTTCGACAATCTCTTTGCACATGTCCGGGTAAATGGCAGTAGTTACAAATCACGCTCCTTCTTTGATCAACGACAACAGGCTTCTTCATAGGTGTTACGCCACGACGGTTCACTGGAATACCTCTGCGTCCATGTGCTCGGTTCGGTGCAAATGCCGGCTTCCGTACTGTAACTGCTGGCTGCTGTGTACTCCCAGTCTTCATAGATAGGCTCTGCTGCTCTCGGGCCGCTGTAAGTACTTGGGAGAAAGTGGTCAAACCCAGGGAGACAATCTGCCTCTGGATGTCCACATCCAAACTGCGCATGAACCTCCTTACCCTATCAGCATCGTTGGCAACCAAAGGTCCGGCGAATCTACTGAGCCGCGTCCACTCAGCTGCATGTACATCTACAGGTGCATCGTTCTGCTTCAAACTGATGAACTTTTCTTCCATTTCCTCTCGTGCAGTCCGCGGAAAGAACTTCTCCAAGAAACTCTTCGAAAAATCCGCCCAACGGATCGGCTTGGGCAAGCGAGTTTCTTCCACCAGCCACCATTCACGGGCATAGTCCACCAACTGGATGCGTACCACATCCACCCTCTTATCCTCTGGGATCTGTGCCACAACGAGTAAATTCTCCGTGTCAACCAGCCACTGCTCCGCTGGCAACGGCTCCTCCAAGCCAGTAAAAACAGACGAACCCAGTCTCCTGAAATCCGCCACGGTACCCACACGTTCAACTGGTCTGGCCACAACATTGTTCACGGACTGCTGAACGGTCCGCAAACCTTCCTGAAAAGATTCAGCTTGCTGCTGGTTCACCTCGGTCTGTCGCTTTTGGTTCTCCAACATCCCACGTATTACTCCAAGCATAGCGGCTTCGTCAACACGCCTTTGGTACGTTTTCAGATTCTTGCCTGCCATGTTCTTGAAATCAAAGCACCAAAAGGATTAGCATGATAACAGATTCAAAATGTAGATTAAGGATATGAATCAAGGCTAGAACTCCGAGTTACTTAAATAGAGTACCGCATTGTAACCATGCCGCGGTATCATAGCTACAATTACATAACTCCACCCAAGTTGCCTAAGTTCTGGAGATAACCCAAAAGGAACTAGGTTTCGAGTCGATATGCAAAGGAGGTTTGCATATCGTAAAAGTATAATCAGGAGGAGGTTAAGATTCAAAAATGGTAAGACGGTAAGGTGGCAGGACATGTTTCCTAATCACGAGTACTCTGATTCATGTATTGGGTCCAATACCCAACTACAAAAGAATCAAACCCGATTAACCTATTGTAGGGGTTCCTAGACATACTAAAGAGGTCTCACAAGTGATCAAACATACCAATTTCAAATTTTTCATGTGCCTACAAACCCTAATACGGATCGTTAACTAGATGTATAGGCGATGCAAAGCAAGTTAACAACTTTAACTAAAAGGGAAGGGGCTACAACCTTTGTATATCCGGTCCTCCACTTCCTTAGCTCCGCGTAGACGTCCATCCGCTGTACAAATCGCAATCCTAGACTCTTGCGGTGGTTTCATCGGAGAAAAGATCGGGCTAGGTCGCCGATTTCGATGCCGAAGATGATCTACGTCGAGGCAACTCAAGATCAAACTCCAACTTCATCAAGTCATGAAACTTGTGAAGAAAACATCCTATACTACTTGGCAAGTGGTAGAGGATGAAGAAATAGGAAGTGGGTTCATTTTAGAATTGGATTTCTCACTCTCTTTCTCAAGTTGCCATTGATGGAGGCAAGTTTTTCTTCTTGTTGATGAAGAAGAAGAAGAGAATATGATAAGTATATTCCAAAATAGAAAATAAAATGAACACTTATCATATAGCAACCATGGTTAGGTGTAGAGAATAGACTATGGTTAGGTTGAATGGTTAAGGTTAAGCATGAGACAAAAATGGTGGACTTGTTCAAAACTTCATGAAGCTTCAACAAGCAAACAAAGAAAGCCACCATGACTAATTTTGCCCAAAAATAAATAAAAAGAATGAATAAATAAGTAAATCAAAACCCTAACCATTAACATAACCATGGTTTAATTCTTTATACAAACCCAAGTTTGCATGTATCATCAAACATGATACAAACAAATGCACAAAAGTATATCACATATACAACTTGTGTACATCAAGTGAGAAAATCCAATTTAAGTGAACCAATACTAGTTAATGCAAAGTAATATATCAAATATATAATTATGCATCAAATCATTAAATCAATACTTGATTTAACGATCCGGTCATATCGTATACAACCGACTAATATCCAATGTATCGGCTTATCGAATCACTCCTTGATTCGATAACTAGGTTATATCGCATACAACCAATCGATATATTCATCGCGAGAATGGAATACGGTATCACATACACACATTATTCTCGGTCCCGCACATATCTCATATGCGCTCCTATTTCGTTTCGCTTGAGCCAGGAAACCTCTGTGTAGGACTCTAAAGACTCGTCAATACGCCGGCAGCAGGTGATGATCATATCAAACACCCACAAGCCGCAAGCGGTCTGCTAAACGTAACGGCCACCCGGGTATTGAGCGATCAGAAGATCGACGAGCAAGCCCGCTCACACTCCTGTGAATCCAACCAGTAACACTTACCGTACAGTCCGGTCTGTTCGTCTGATATGTCGCATATCTCGCCTAGAGGTGGTAAACGTCAGACCCCAATAGCTCGATAAGTCATGCCGACGTGAGGTCCATAACAATCGTGAAACTACTGATAACTCTTACCAGTATATCACTGCAACCCTGGCCAGGGATTTCCAGTTATGGCCAGTCGAGCATAGCGCAACATCAACCCCCAATACCGGGAGAGACGAATCCCCTCCTATCGCTCATTGCCTCCATGTGAATCGGGACTGTACCCAAAAACCACCTGTTTGCACGACTCAGTAGAGCCGTGGTAGGGTGGAAATCAAAGCACAATGGGAGACACACAAGACTCTATGACGATCTCGGGTCAACAGACTAAGCGGCACCAGTGTCACCAGAGAACTGCCATCTGACGTGAGGTCAACAGACTGAAGGTCCTTATCGATAAGGCCCCATCGAAGTAGAGCTCCCAACATGGCTCGTCATTCTCAAGGTGCAGCACTTGTTCGTCGGGTAACTCGCAATTGAGCGGTGACCCCTCTGGTATGGGATGAGCAGCGAGAAAGTCCGCAAGAGTTTGCCCTTTTACTGCTTTCTGAGAAGTATAAACTATGTCAAACTCAAGTAGCATGACAGCCCATCTTGCTATTCTGCCGGCTAGGCTTGCTTTGGTCATCAAGTGTTTGAGCAGGTCGACCTTGGAGATCAGCATAACCCGATGAGCGAGCAGATAGTGCCTCAGCTTCTTCACAGCAAATATCAGAGCCAGGCATTGCTTTTCGATTGGGGAATAGTTGTGTTCCATCCCGACTAGAGTTCGACTGAGGTAGTAGAGGGTATTTTCTTTTCCCTCCTCGTTGTTCTGGGCAAGGAGTGTGATTGGTGTGAAAAAGTGTGTAGTAGTTAACCGCAATCAATACCGGTGTCGCGTGTAGCTAGACCGAGATGAGTACGGGTCGTCCTCTGGGAAACGTGGAACCTTTTACTCTTACTTTAGTCGTGTTGAGAAAGAGAGAAGGGATAAAGAATATTGAAGAATGGTTGTACGATCTAGATCTACGTTAAACACTGATGTAAAAATATAGATCTAGATTAACTACGGATCTAAGTTTATATAAGAAGAGGGCTTGTAAGGTTCGTTAGGATTTAGTAGTTATGGATGATTAATTAAAGATTACCCTTTTTATCCTTTAATAGATTTAAAACTAGAACGACAGTGATGCATGCAGATTAGGGTTTCTGGAGGGAAAAGGAATCCCACTCTTAACCCCTATCTCGACACGGAACTCCGTTCATATCTAGCCTTTACCAAAACAATCATTAATCTAATCTCTAATCGCGGTCGAGACTAACAATGAATTGGTAGCGCGCCCGATTAGGATGTTAATGATTCTTTTGATAAAGTTTATAAACTTTATAGGACTTAAAAAGAGTTTAAGGATCTTCATCATCCATTAGCCTACCCTAATCCTACGAACCCTAACAAGCGGAGAATTACTCACGCATGTTGGGATAAGAAGAGATAGAAATCATGAAGAAAATAAAATGCAATACCTTTATTAATCAACAAGATCAAGTACACTTTGATTCCTTAGAAAATGATTACAAAAACCTAGTTTGCTTCTCGATCTCTTCTAAGGAGGTAGATGAACAGTTGATGATCAGGCTGCATGCGTGAGCCGTCTTGGACTTCGTGATCTCGTCGGCTTGATAATTTTTCCAAGAGGCTCTCGGTCTTTATTTATAGTCCCAAAGCCAGAAACCTTGCTTCCAAAATTGGAATTCAACAGTAAAGATTCTCCCACAAAATTTGCATCTTCTAACTCCTCTATCTTGCGGCAGATCCGCGGCCAAAAGGGGGGTATAGCCGCGGATCCGCGGCCTTTTGATCAGGTCCGTTGATTTGCTTTCTGTGGTTTTTCTCTACTTGGCACGTGGAGTTCTCTGGAATCTTTGGAATTTGGAAATCTTCTCGTAGTTGCTGCCAGACTTGATTTCTAAGTTTTGATTTCTTAATTAGGCAGGTTTGCTTTAACAACTTGATTTCCTTGATTTTAGTCCTGAAAATTCTGCACAACTCAAATGATAATTAGTAGAGTTTGTTTTCTTAAGATTTGGTCAATGATATTTTTTTGCATACATTTTCCTACCAAATAGTATTTTTACAGATAAACCCTCATATGTATGATATATTATAATAAAGACCTTTTTAATATAGAAATAGTAGGAAAAATGTAATAGCAAATGTGCAGTTTTATCAACTGAACAAATACCCCCAAACTTATCTTTGATCATCCCGAACAAACTAGTTTATTTAAGAGAAGGATAAGGAGAAAGGAGAAAACTAAGCACACTTTCGTAGGCAAACACGATTGCACTGAGCACGTGCAACAAGCCGTTAAACCTCTAGGTGTCCCTAGTAGGAGGGAGGAGTGTTGTCTCCTGAGGGTTTTCAGTGGATTACACCCACAAAATCCTATAATAAAAGAGAGATGGTGAAATTTACATATAAATATAAGAACTATAAAAGAAATACTTTGAAAATAAGAGTTTCCAACTACACTAGCTTTTCAGTTGTCATGAGCCCTATCTTAATAGTTATGAAAAGATATTAGAAATTACATTATCCCTCAATAAAACATCGTCTTTATTCTTCATTCCTACCTTTCATCCAAACATCGATCATATACCCCTACGTGTGTGTAATGGACATCCCTACACTCGGAGAATTCAATTCAAGTTATCATACTCTTGTCCATCTACCTCAGTACTTTTTAACTTGATGAATATTTAGATTTGCTCATACATTTTCATGCGACCGTTAATACTTCTTGAGGTACTAACCGACCGATTACTCATGTGCTTGCTGATTAGGTGATAATATTTTCCTCGTCTTGCACCACCTAAGGCTTAGCAGTGACTCCCAAACCAGTTGGTCTAAGGCACTAGCTGATGAAGCACCCTCGCTATATTTTTTTATTGCTGGCTTGGAGATAACAAAACCAGTGTTCATTTTTTTTTCTTTTCACCATTTTTATATTTTCTTCATTTTTTTTATTTCCTTCATACTTTGACTTTTAGACAAGAGCATTTTAAGGTATCCTCTACAATCCCGAGTTTCAAGACGTGTGTAAGTGCATATAGTACGGTATCAACATTCAAATGTTTGGCTTCCAAAATAGAAACTATTTTTCAGACTTATTTTTATCCTCAGATTAGTGACTTCTTTCATCTTACTAACCCTTGGGACAACGGCTCATAACTACTTATTACTAGTTCGTTTAAGAAAACTTCTAATTTTCTTGGTTTTCTTAAACTATTCCTATCTTTTGGATGTACTTTTTTCACTTTCTACTCTTTTGTTATAAAAGAATTTTTTTTTTTAAATTTTTGAAAATGTTGTGCTTATGCAAAGTATGATGCAAATTGATGCGTAAATAAGCACAAACCTCCCCCAAACTTGTTTTCAACAGTGTCCCCACTGTTGCTATCTGCTGGATCACAAAAACCTGTAAGCTTGGGAGGTCATTATTAATGGGGGCAAGAATATATGAAAGTGAAAATCCTCCCCCAAACTTATTTTTGGCTCACAAATTTGAGGACAAAAGTTATGTTCAAGAGCCAAAAATATACCCCCCTAAAACATGAGTTAGACAATACGAAGCATTTTAAGAGGGGGTGAGTCATTTGGTCAAAGTAAGACTTTACAAAGACCAAAAGTTAACACCAACCATTCAAAGATTTTATCAGTATAGCGTATAGGTTGGTGGAAGAATGTGTTGTATCGAGTCAAGAAAAAAATAGGGAAGGGATAAGAGGTAGTCTGGAAAGGGTTTGAAATTAGAGAAAAGAAAGAATGATGATGAATATGAATGATTAGGAAGAAGGAATGGTGACGGTTCAACCTTTATAGGTGGAGATTGATCAATCACAAAATCCGTATTGTTTAAAAATTCAAGCTCGTCAGCAAAAAGTTCTTCAAAACTTTTATCAATGGTGTGATTGAATATTTTGCTGGCAAAGAGTTTTGTGCCAGAATTTATCCTACTTGATTCATCAAAAATCATTGAGGTAGAGGACTCGAAAAACTCATCTACTTCATTTTCAAAAATATCCAAATCAAGTTGAATTTCTGGTATTATTGAACTTGAATTAACGGATTGTGATTCATCAAAACTCACTGAAACTATAGGAACAGAAGAAGAACCGGAGAAAGTAGAAGGCGAAATGGGTAAACAAATTGGTGTGTTGAGTGTTGCTGAACCAGATGTGGAAGATGGAGGCTGTATTTCGGTCTGATCTTCGGGTATACCATTATCATCAACTTCAAGACATATTTGGGGTTCGGGAAGAATTAAAGGCTCAAGATGATGACCACAAGGAAGAGAAAGGATTTGATGAATTGGTGGGACAAAATCATCCTAAATTTCGGGTTCATCAATCAATATATCCCCAACGTCAATCACCTCATTCAAGTGAAGGTTAAAATTCTCGAACACCTCATCAAAAGTATGGTTTTCAATCAGTTTTGGTTCAAGAGTGGAGGTGTAGAGATCACAAGGGTTGGGTATGGTTTCACTTGAAATGGACCCTTCACAGTCGGGTAAATCAAACACTACAAAGTCATACAACTTATCCAACATTCTATTTGGTGTACTTGATGAATCTATGAAACTGGAGTTGTGGATTTCAATTTGGAATGGGGAGGTTTGATTAGGAAGGGTGTACAGTTCTGTCTCACTACCCAAATTCTCATTTTGTCCTATGCCCGAATCATATACTGAAAAATTTTGGGCAAGTTTGAAATTCTTTGCTTGCATCCACTCTGTTGTTTCCTTCCTAATTTGGTTCGACAATTCCAGAAATTTTTCTAATGTCTGCTCCAGACTAGACTTGGGTTGATAAGGGGTTTCAGTATAAGATTGAAATTCCTGTGGATAATTAAAACTCCCAAATGACTGATTAGAAGAACTGTCTAGAGAAGGTGGAAAAGTCGGATTGGATTGATAGGAATAGAATGGTTGCGAAAATTGGGTGGGAGTATGATCAATATTATGATAAGAAGAATATTGATATGGGTTGGTTGGTTGGCTATTTTCAATAGACGTCTTATATACCACAAACCGCCTATCAAACTCTTCTTTGGACAGTGGTGGTGATGGTTGATATTGGTCCGGGTTGAAACTTTGGTCTCTAGCCTTAGCTATATGCTCAGCAATGGACATTCGTCTAGGGGCTTCCTCACTCTGGGTATGAACTGAAACAGGTGTAGGATTAGGATACGATTGATAAGACCTAGACTGAGGTGGCCAACTGTTTCTTCCCTCTTGTTCTATATGATCTCTTAAGGACATGGAAGAGCCGGACGGTATACCGAAAGGATTACGAAAACAAGAAATATCTGGTTGTGGACAGCAAAGCTCGGCAAGTGTTCTTCTGTTTAGGTCACCCATTATAAGAAGAGAAGAAGGGGGAAGGGGTAAAAAGGGGAGAAAATAATTGGTTTGTTTTGAAAAATGACGGATTTAGACAAATCACACAAAAATGCACAAACAACCCTAGAACTATGGTTACCTAGGTCCAGTCTCTAGACCGCTCCTAGACTTCCAAAGGACAAGCCGCAGGATAAATCCTCTACCGCCTCTTTACTACTCTTGTAATCAGGTAAACGCCAGGTGAGTGGGAGGCTCCCCACTACGAAAGTAGTGGTCCTAATTAAGTAACCACTCGCCTTAGACACACTTGCCTAGACACTACAAAAGTAATGCGGATAAGCGATAGATTACCCACGACCTTCCTCTGTCCTTATTGAGCGCGACAGTCCTTAGAGTCTGGTCTAGATATTTTTTTAAATTAATGTAGGGTTGATGCAGATGCTCAGTTTGTGATTTGTGGGGCTTAGGAAGGGTGATGAAATCCCCACCTAATCTGGATTTGGTCTTTGCCTCTTAAAGTCCGTATTAAAATATGTAAAACAAAACCAATCACAAAACTTTTGCAAAAAGATTTTTTTTTTAGCGGCGCTATTTTGCAAAGAATCCTGCAGGAAATAGATTTTATTGGATTTTAGAGGAGAGAGAAAGAGTTGAGAAAGATACCAGAGAAGTTTGGAACCCTAGATCTCCTGTTTCCTCAAGTCTGTGACTCCAGATCTCCTTGCAAAAAATTCACGCACAAATCATTAAATATGCAATTTGCAGTTTTGTTTTATTATGATATAAATCGTATAAGAATTCAACACAAATAGTAAGAATAAAAAATTACGCACGTATCCCCGGCAACGGCGCCATTTGATTGGTGTGAAAAAGTGTGTAGTAGTTAACCGCAATCAATAACGGTGTCGCGTGTAGCTAGACCGAGATGAGTACGGGTCGTCCTCTGGGAAACGTGGAACATTTTACTCTTACTTTAGACATGTTGAGAAAGAGATGAGGGATAAAGAATATTGAAGAATGGTTGTAGGATCTAGATCTACGTTAAACACTGATGTAAAAATATAGATCTAGATTAACTACGGATCTAAGTTTATATAAGAAGGGGGCTTGTAGGGTTCGTTAGAATTAAGTAGTTATGGATGATTAATTAAAGATTACCCTTTTTATCCTTTAATAAATTTAAAACTAGAACGACAGTGATGCATGCAGATTAGGGTTTCTGGAGGGAAAAGGAATCCCACTCTTAACCCCTATCTCGACACGGAACTCCGTTCATATCTAACCTTTACCAAAACAATCATTAATCTAATCTCTAATCGCGGTCGAGACTAACAATGAATTGGTAGCGCGCCCGATTAGGATGTTAATGATTCTTTTGATAAAGTTTATAAACTTTATAGGACTTAAAAAGAGTTTAAGGATCTTCATCATCCATTAGCCTACCCTAATCCCACGAACCCTAACAAGCGGAGAATTACTCGCGCATGTTGGGATAAGAAGAGATAGAAATCATGAAGAAAATAAAATGCAATACCTTTATTAATCAACAAGATCAAGTACACTTTGATTCCTTAGAAAATGATTACAAAAACCTAGTTTGCTTCTCGATCTCTTCTAAGGAGGTAGATGAACAGTTGATGATCAGCCTGGATGCGTGAGCCGTCTTGGACTTCGTGATCTCGTCGGCTTGATAATTTTTCCAAGAGGCTCTCGGTCTTTATTTATAGTCTCAAAGCCAGAAACCTTGCTTCCAAAATTGGAATTCAACAGTAAAGATTCTCCCACAAAATTTGCATCTTCTAACTCCTCTATCTTGCGGCGGATCCGCGGCCAAAAGGGAGGTATGGCCGCAGATCCGCGGCCTTTTGATCAGGTCCGTTGATTTGCTTTCTGTGGTTTTTCTCTACTTGGCACGTGGAGTTCTCTGGAATTTTTGGAATTTGGAAATCTTCTCGTAGTTGCTGCCAGACTTGATTTCTAAGTTTTGATTTCTTAATTAGGCAGGTTTGCTTTAACAACTTGATTTCCTTGATTTTAGTCCTGAAAATTCTGCACAACAACTCAAATGATAATTAGTAGAGTATGTTTTCTTAAGATTTGGTCAATGATATTTTTTTGCATACATTTTCCTACCAAATGCTAATTATAATATATCAACACATGGAAAATAGTATTTTTACAGATAAACCCTCGTATGTATGATATATTATAATAAAGACCTTTTTTAATATAGAAATAGTAGGAAAAATGTAATAGCAAATGTGCAGTTTTATCAACTGAACAGAGCGCACCTGTTGGGGTCAAAATTTACACCCCGATTGACCGAGTCAAAGTCAAGGTCAACCCCAAGCCAGGTGGGCCCAAGCCCAGGTCAAGCGGGCCCAGGCCCAAGTCGAGCCCGAACACGAAGCGTCCGGCCTTCCGCCATACCAAAATAAAAATCATGTAACGAATAATTTTGATGTAATTTTTTGTGCATGAATGTATGCAAAATGGGCATAAAACCAATTTTTTGTAAGCTCATGGCTTATGTGCAAAAAGAAATGGCACATGAACCATGGGATGGGCAAAATACCATTTTGTAAAGCCCAAGGGGCTATATGTAAATATGTAAGCCTATATAAGGCAACAAGATGATGAATAAAATATATATTTTTCATTCCCCCCAAAAAATCTAGGGTCTGTGCCTCTTTCTCCTTCCTCAAGGTTCTAAAAACCTTCTCCTCTTTTTGAATTAAATCAAGAGTTTTACTCTTCCTTTTATAAAACTAAATAGTTTTTCACCACAAAACCCACAAAGGGGAATTCAGATCTGCCATCAGATCTTAAAAAGAAGAGATTTTTAAAATTTCACATCTCTTGATCTTCAAGATCCGGCCAACAGAGGAAGAAAAAGGAGACCCATTTCCAGAAACCCCACTTTGGGGAAGAACTAGGGCTCAAGGGGAGAAGCCCCTTCACCAGCTTCAAAATATCCTAAGAGTTTAACTCATCATATATATATATATATATATATATATATATATATATATATACACAGAATAATAAGTGCTCCTTTTTGGGAGTACAACTCCCATTGCAGGGACCAAGTCCCTTTTGCCGCTCGAGCGCCCACATGCTGACACGTGTGGTGCTAGCGCTCAAAGCGCTAGCGTTTTTGGGCTCAGAGCGCTAGCGCTCAAAACGCTAGCGCCCAAGCGCCCACGTGCTGACACGTGGTGCGCTAGCGCTCAAAACGCTAGCACCCAAAGCGCTCAAAGCCCGAGCGCCTACGTACTGACACGTGGTGCGCTAGCGCTCAAAGCGCTAGCGCCCACGTGCTGACACGTGGGCGCCCAAAAGCGCTAGCGTTCGAGCACCCACGTGCTGACACGTGGTGCGCTAACGCTCAAAGCGCTAGCGCTCTTGCGCTAGCACCCAAAGCGCTGGCGCTTTTTCCCACGCATCCTTTGGATGCCCTTTCCTTTTTTTTTTATATATATATGTATATATACATATACACACACACATACTCTACAGCACTCTCCCTCCCCAAAAAATTTTGGGCCGGGGCGCTGCCCCGCACCCCGCAAGGGGGCTGCTAGCCCCCTTGACCTCCAGCCCGCTATCCGGGTAGCGGGACCCCGTAAAAACTCTGCGGGGCCCCGATATATCCAAGCCCCCTCCAAAACAAAACACACGTACACTGTACATTGAGTTTGCATGACCGGTTTAACCCGTCAATCGGAGGTTCCTTCGCTCCAAAGGCGAGGGGTAATTAATGGCAGCTTAGTCCACGGCTGCCGGAGATTCGGATCCCCACAATCAATAAACCCCGGCCTACCCTAAGCAGGGGGATCTGTAGTACGCCTGACAAGCGCGCGCGTATTCCCATCTCGATGGGGTGACGAAAAACACCCTACAGATTCTGGCACGCCCGGTGGGACCAATGTCTCCTCTTATATTTCGGGTTAAACGTTCATGCGAACTCAATTAATATGCATATCAATTGCCTGTACTAAAATCATGTTTTTGTGTGCAGGTTAACAATTTCCAATTGCCATTTTCGAACGCAAGTCGATATTTGAATGGCTTTCCTTGGCCCCAGCTGGGGGCAAGGCCATCAACACCGACAAACTAATAAGGCATCTCATGCAAGCTCCAGTGGTGCCCTTGACAACTGCTCAATCGGGTATCTTCTCTAAGCTCCCCGTCGGATGACCTCCAAGTCGTTAAACTGGAAACCGTCGACCACCACGTCATTAAACTGAGAACAGATGACCACCACGTCGTTAAACTGGGAACAATCGACCTCTAAGTCGTTAAACTGGGAATGTAAATATATATATATATATATGTAAATAAACAAAAAAATGTGTAAAGAAAAGAAAAATAAAGAAAAGTCGAAATGATGGGGCAACCGCGAATAAATAGCCGAAATGATAGGGCAATCGCGAATATCGCAATAAGAAAAGCTTAAATGATAGAACAATCGCGGTAAAAAAAAGCTCCGTTACGGGGAAACGTCCAACACAGACACTCCGTACCGGGGAAACGTCCAACAGTGACACTCCGTACCGGGGAAACGTCCGTTAACGACACTCCGTAACGGGGAAACGTCAAGCAGACACTCCGTCTCGGGGATACGTCAACAAGCCGACACTCCGCCTCGGGGAAACGTCGACCAGCGACACTCCGTAACGGGGAAAGGTCAAGCAGACACTCCGTCTCGGGGAAACGTCCAACACAGACACTCCGCATCGGGGAAACGTCCAACAACGACACTCCGTAACGAGGAAACATCAAGCAGACACTCCGTATCGGGGAAACGTCCAAGCAGACACTCCGTGCCGAAGACACGTCAACCAGCGACACTCCATAACGGGGAAACGTCAAGCAGACACTCCGTCTCGGGGAAACGTCCAAGCAGACACTCCGTGCCGAAGACACGTCAACCAGCCGACACTCCGCCTCGGGGAAACGTCAAGCAGACACTCCGTGCCGGGGACACGTCAACCAACAGACACTCCGTCTCGGGGAAACGTCTAACACAGACACTCCGCATCGGGGAAACGTCCAACAACGACACTCCGTAACGGGGAAACGTCAAGCGGACACTCCGTCTAGGGGAAACGTCCAAGCAGACACTCCGTGCCGAAGACACGTCAACCAACGACACTCCGTAATGGGGAAACGTCATGCAGACACTCCGTCTCGGGGAAACGTCCAAGCAGACACTCCGTGTCGAAGACACGTCAACCAGCCGATACTCCGCCTCAGGGAAACGTCAAGCAGACACTCCGTGCCGGGGCACGTCGACTACAGACACTCCGTACCGGGGAAATGTCGACCAGCGACACTCCGTACCAGGGAAACGTCCGACAACGACACTCCGTAACAGGGAAACGTCAAGCAGACACTCCGTAACGGGGAAACGTCAAGCAGACACTCCGTCTCGGGGATACGTCAACAGACGATACTCCGCTTCAGGGAAACGTCAAGTAGACACTCCGAACCGGGGGCACGTCCACTACAGACACTCCGTACCGGGGACACGTCAACCAGTCGACACTCCGCCTCGGGGAAACGTCAAGAAGACACTCCGTGCCGGGGGCACGTCGACTACAGACACTCCGTCTCGGGGAAATGTCCAACAGCGACACTCCATCTCGGGGAAACGTCCAACGCAGATACTCCGTGCCGGGGACACGTCAGCCAGCAGACACTCCGTGCCGGGGACACGTCAGCCAGCAGACACTCCGTAACGGGGAAACGTCAAGCAGACACTCCGTCTTGGGGACACGTCAACAGCAACACTCTGCATCAGGGAAACGTCCAACACAGACACTCCGCATCAGGGAAACGTCCAACAACGACACTACGTAACGGGGAAACGTCAAGCAGACACTCCGTCTCGGGGAAACGTCGACCAGCGACACTCTGTGCCAGGGGCACGTCTACCAAATCACTCCGGGCCAAAGAAACGTCTACCACAGACACTCCATCTCGGAGACGCGTCAAGCGTCGACCGTCCATGTCGTAAAAAGGGCAGTGCATCCCAAAAAGTGGGAACCAAAGCAAGTCGCCTCCACGCGAAAGAAGATCCATCAATTTCATGCACACGACCCACATATGTGGTGTGCATTTATTGATGGGGGGCACTTTGTTGGGGTCAAAATTTGCACCCCGGTTGACCGAGTCAAAGTCAAGGTCAACCCCAAGCCAGGTGGGCCCAAGTCCAGGTCAAGCGGGCCCAGGCCCAAGTCGAGACCGAACACGAAGCGTCCGGCCTTCCGCCATACCAAAAAAAAATCATGTAACGAATAATTTTGATGTAATTTTTTGTGCATGAATGTATGCAAAATGGGCATAAAGCCAATTTTTTGTAAGCCCGTGGCTTATGTGCAAAAAGAAATGATACATGAACCATCGGATGGGCAAAATGTCATTTTGTAAAGCTCAAGGGGCTATATGTAAACATGTAAGCCTATATAAGGCAACAAGATGAATAAAATATATACTTTTCATTCCCCCCAAAAAATCTAGGGCCTGTGCCTCTTTCTCCTTCCTCAAGATTCTAAAAACCTTCTCTTTTTGAATTAAATCAAGAGTTTTACTCTTCCTTTTATAAAACTAAATAGTTTTTCACCACAAAACCCATAAAGGGGAACTCAGATCTGTCATCAGATCTTGAAAAGAAGAGATTTTTAAAATCTCGCATCTCTTGATCTTCAAGATCCGGCCAACAGAGGAGGAAAAAGGAGACCCATCTCCAGAAACCCCACTTTGGGGAAGAACTAGGGCTCAAGGGGAGAAGCCCCTTCATCAGCTTCAAAATATCCTAGGAGTTTAACTCCTCATATATATATATATATATATATATATATATATATATATATATAATAAGTGCTCCTTTCTTGGAGTACAACTCCCATTGCAGGGACCAAGTCCCTTTTGCCGCTCGAGCGTCCACGTGCTGATACGTGGGGCGCTAGCGCTCAGAGCGTTCAAAGCGCCAGCGTCCGAGCGCACACGTGCTGACACGTGGTGCGCTAGCGCTCAAAGCGCTAGCGCTCGAGCGCCCACGTGCTGACACGTGGTGCGCTAGCGCCCAAAGCGCCCACGTGCGGACACGTGGGGCGCTAGCGCCAAAAGCGCTAGTGCCCGAATGCCCACGTGCTGACACGTGGTGCGCTAGCGCTCAAAGCGATAGCGCTCTTGCGCTCCAAGCGCTAGCACCCAAAGCGCTGGCGTTTTTTCCCACGCATCCTTTGGATACCCTTTCCTTTATATACACACACACACACATACTCTACAACACTCTCCCTCCCAAAAAAATTTTGGGCCGGGGCGCTGCCCCGCACCCCGCAAGGGGGCTGCTAGCCCCTTTGACCCCTATCCCGCTATCCGGGTAGCGGGACCCCCGTAAAAACTCTGCGGGGCCCCTGATATATCCAAGCCCCCTTCAAAACAAAACACACGTACACTGTACATTGAGTTCGCATGACCAGTTTAACCCGTCAATCGGAGGTTCCCTCGCTCCAAATGCGAGGGGTAATTAACGGCAGCTTAGTCCGCGGCTGCCGGAGATTCGGATCCCCACAATCAATAAACCCCGGCCTACCCTAGGCAGGGGGATCTGTAATACGCCTGAAAAGCGCGCGCGTATTCCCATCTTAATGGGGTGACGAAAAACACCCTACAGCACCGAGTGACTCATCTAGCGCGGCAGTGTAAAGAATCAGCGGTTTATTTGAAACGGGAGCGGCCAGCACTGGAGGGTGCAACAAGTACTGTTCGATGCTTTTGAACGCTTCTTGACATTCGGCATCTCAGACAAAAGGAGCTCCTTTCTTCATGAGCTTTGAGAAGGGCCTACATCTCCCCGATAAATTTGAGATAAAGCTCCGTATATAAGCAAGCTTGCCTTGAAAAGATCTTAGCTGCGTCAGACTCTTCGGAGGGGGCATCTCCATGATGGCCTTTATCTTGGATGGGTCAACTTCAATCCCTCCATGTCGGACTATGAAGCCCAAGAATTTTCCCGATGACACGCCAAAAGCCTACTTCAGAGGATCCATTTTCAGATCGTACTCCCTCAGTCTGGTGAGAACGGTTCTAAGATCTTGGATGTGATCGGCCTTGGCTTTAGTCTTGACGACCAGGTCATCAACATAGCATTCGACGACTTTATGGATTAGGTCATCAAAGATATTGATCATTGCCCTTTGATATGTAGCACCTGCATTTTTCAGTCCGAACGGCATCACTTTGTAGCAGTATATTCCGATCAGGGTTCGAAATACTGTGTGTTTCTCATCCTCAGGCGACATCTTGATCTGATTATATCCAGACGAGCCATCCATAAAGGTGAACAGCTCGTAATTTGATATGTCATCAACCATCATTTCCATGACCGATAGCGGGAAGTCGTCTTTAGGACATGCCTTGTTGAGGTCCCTGAAATCGACACAAACTCGGATTTGCTCATTTTTCTTCTTCACTGGGACTACGCATGCGATCCAGTCCGCATATTTCTCTTCTCTGATGTAGCCAGCATCGATAAGTTTCTTAGTTTTCTCGATGACCTTTTCTTCTAGCTCTCTTCTTATTCTTCGAGGAGCTTGTTTGACTGGCTTAGCATCAGGAGATATAGCCAGCTTATGCACGGCCACTTTAGAGGAAAGTCCAGGCATTTATTTATACGTCCACGCGAAGCAGTCGATGAACTCGTGCAGCTAGGCGATTATCTGCGCTTTCATTTCCTTTGACAAGAGTGAGCTGATGTAGGTCGAACTTGGATTATCGGGCGTTCCTAAGTCAATCTCGTCTAGCTCGTCGAAGGTTGCTTGTCCGCCATCTTCGAGCTCTTGAGGAGCTTCTTCTGGCTTGGCTATCTCGTCATCATCATTTGATCTTTCGCTGGCTTCACCAATATGGATCATGTAGCACGCTTTGGAATCAGGTTGAATGAAGCCTATGCCCCGTCTGTCTGGAATTCGTCCATCGATGAGTACTCGGACCTAGGACGGATGCCATAGCCCTTCATAAAACTTTGCTTCGGATTCCGTTTGATATAACCGGCATCCGTACTTTTTGAAATATTCCCGCATCTCAGGAGCATAGTGTCTGGGATTGAGGATGGCTCTTATGCCTCTCTCATAGGGAAGGCATGCGACAGACAAATCATCCGGGTGCACAACGGGATTTGACCCATAAAACAGGATGCCCTTCTGTCCATTTTTCCTTCCGGGAACGTAGAAAGTTTTCAGCTGGTCCACGGTGGAGACTGACAATGCATCGAGCTCTTTGCACATCTGCTCCGGCACCCTTGTGACAGCTAAGGGCCCTTCTGCAATTTCGAAGGTCTCTCGTAGTTTTGTTTGTTGCATAGGGGTCCAATCTGCACAGCTGTTGCACGGCAGGTCCTCTTCCTCCGACTCTTCAGTGTCGCTGCCAAGATGAGGGCGGACTTTGCTGCTAGATGGGGCTTCAGTAACAGATTCGTCCGTATTGCTACCGAAATGAGGGCGAGTTTTACGGAAAGACGGACTTCCAGCGTCGGACTCATCAGTGTCGCTACCGAAACGCGGGCGCACTTGGGCGTTTTTGCTTTTGAAAGTGACAGCCGGCTCAGGTTTGCTTTTGAGTCTTGGGACCACTCTATCCTCGGTCAATTGTGGCTTAGCATTTTGGTGGTTCATAAAGTACCAAGAATCTTCATATCGAACTTCATGCACACCGAACGGCTGGATGTCTTCGTCAATACGTCTTTCTTCGCCATTTTTAGTATACTTCATGCATTGATGGAGAGTTGACGGAACGATACCGTAATCGTGGAGCCACGGCCGTCCCAAGAGAATCTTATAAGACGTGTCGGCGTCGATCACGTATATCTTAGCTTCAGTTTGCAGATCCCCGAATTTGATTGGCAAAGCTATAGACCCCAGAACTTGCTGGCAATTTTGATTGAAACCTTGAATGACAATCTTTTCCCTTGACAGGTGTCGGACGTCCATTGACAAACTCTTCAGTGTCCGCAAGTTCATGATGTTCACTGAGGACCCCGGATTAATCAATATGCGATTAATCTGATCTCCCTCACTGTACCCGGTCACGTAAAGCGGCCGATTATACTCAGTCGTTCCCAGTAGCAAGTCTTCATCCTTAAACGTGACTGCGGCGGCTTGCAAAGTGTACTGAGCTTCTTTCATATTAAGTTCCGCAAAGCGAGCCTGATACCGCTCAGGGTTTTGTAGAGCATGAATGAGAACATATCTAAGCTCTTGAGATAGAACCAAGGCATCGTAGATGTTAAGGAGAGACGGAAGCTTTCGGAGGTGAGCCAAGACATATTATAGTCTACTGGGGAAGGACTCGAATCTTCATGAGCAAGTTCTCTGCCATCTTCTTCATTAGCGACTTGTTTTTCCTTCCCTTTTGGGGCGTTGCCCTGATTTGGCGGTAGAGCCCTGCCGCTTCTAAGCTGGATTTGGTTGGCCTTTGTAGCGAGCTCCTCGTCCTCTTCGGGAAAACAGAGCTCCTCCTCCGAGTCGCTGCCAAGATGGATGGCGTAGCAGATCACTACTAGGATCTCTTCATTGGAGTTTTCTTCTAACTCCTCCAGAATTTCAGCCGCTCGTACAGGGAGGAACTCCTTCAATTGAATCAGAGTTCTTTCCTTCTGTTCATATTCTTCGAGAGAATCGACATATTTTTGAATGGTCGATCTCCTGCGGACTCCTTTTCGCGCCGAGCTGCACTTTTCTTCTTCTTGAGCTTTTTGGATTTTGAGCCTGATGGAGCCGTCTTGGCAGATGGACAGGTAGGCTTCTTCTGCCATTCCCATTCCGTCCTGGGCTCTTTCTGAAGCAGCTTTAGCATCTTCTTCGTCTTATTAGATATGTGCTTACTCCAAGGAGGCCGCGGTGAGTCCGTTTCATTTCTCAAAGCAGCGGCTTCGGCTGTCTGCTCCCAGAAGGTTTCAGCTTCAGTCTGTATAAAGTTGGTGGTTGCAACTTGATTGTTCACCAACACACTTTTGGACAGGTCGATCTCTCCAGCCTTGTACTGCTTCTCGATCCAGTCCTTGAAGATATAGCAATTCTCGATCACATGGCTCACTACTCGGTGGTACGGGCAATACAGGGAATTGTCGGTCATTTTTGCTTCTTGAGGTCTTTTCGACTCCGGCAATTGTAGACCGTTGTTCAAGGCATCTTTAAATATCTTGCAGACCTTGTCCTTTCTGAAAGAGTAAACCTTGTTCTTTTTCTCCTCTAGAGAAAGCCCATCTCCTCCCAGCAATGGCTTTCGAGACCGGTTGGTTTTGGATTCGCCCGCCCTTCGCTTTTCTTCATTGTCGGACGCATTGAAGACATTGGTACTGCTGGAACTCCCGCTTCTACGGTTGTCGTCCCGCTTACTTTTCCAAGTCTTGTCTCTCTGAGAGTCCGGGGTGGACTCTTGCTTCGAACGTTCCAGCATTTGGACTTTCTTGGTTAGCTCTTGAAACGTCTTGAGGCCTGCTGTACACAAGAATGGGACCATCCAATTGTTGAGGTTCCCAATGAGAAGGCTGACGGACTGGTCCTGCTCCAGCGGCGGTTCGCACTTGACTGTGAGATTACGCCATCGGGCGATAAAGTCGGTGTTGCTTTCATTCTTCTCCGGCTTGGTCTTCACAAGGTCGGCAATAGAGATTTTATCACTGACACTCATGAACCTTTGCCGAAACAGAGACTCCATTTGGGCAAAGGTAATGACGGACCCGTCTGGTATACTCGCGTACCGGTCAAAAGCGACATCGGTCAGGCTATTGACAAACTGACGAAAAAAGAGCGCATCATTGCCCCCTGTATTTCCGCACGATGCTTTGAAGTGGGCGACATGCTGATTTGCATTTCCCGTTCCGTCAAATCTTCCGAACTTAGGAATGACGTAGCCGCTCGGGAACTCGATCAGATCGTACTGTGCGGGATATGGCCGCCCGCTACTGCCAATTTCTTTCTGAGCTTCAGCTTAGGCCACCAATGTTTTAACCTTGCTGGTGACCAAATCCATTATCCGATCTTGTGTTAGCGGGATGGTGGTATCTGGGGCCAAGGCGTCCCCAGAAGCGGAATGTGGTCGGCTTTCGTGTGGCTCGACGAATCTTGGACCCAAAGGGACAGGCAACGGCCGCTTCAGATTGTCATCATCCGGCTCATGAGTAGCGACTTGTGCTTGATTGGGAGGCGCTCGAGCAATTTGAGCCGTAAGCTGCATCACCACGTTCGTTAGGTCGTCAATTTTCGAATAGAGCTTGGCCATCTCTTTATCTTTGCTCTTGAGCTGTTTCCGAAGCTCTTGAAGAAGCTCTTGCTCCGCGGTCCTCGGACGGAAAGTCGGCTCTTCCTCGCTGTCCGAGCTTGACTCTGCCTGGACCGAAGGGTCCTTCTGCCTATAGTCCTCATCGAGAGGGTTTTCATCATCCAGCGGAGGCGGCTGCTCTTAGGAAGCGGCAACCACATTCAAGCCAGATTGGGCTTGGGATGTGGTGGCCCCATCCTTGCTTTTGCTGCGAAGGTTGTCGCTGGGGCGCCCGCCCGCCATATAGACCATATGGATAATATATCCAGCCGTCTTTTTATTATCGACGGCTAATTTCACGGATCGCTGTCTTGACCCCCCTGTTTCGGTAGCGGGCAGTCGATTGAAGGCGGCTGACCTGGCCGGATTCTTGAATGGTGCTGACGCTTCCTCTTTGGTTTTGCCCCGCTGTTTTCGCGCGGCACAGAGCGCCTGATACTCTGAAAGAGACGGTGTCATGCTTTCTCTTTTGGGGCTGGGACACGTCCCTTCGTGGCATTGTTCGGACTGTTGTCTTCTTGATCATGACGGTCATGGCATTTCTCTGAACCCACTTCAGAAGTTCGAAAGAATTGCTGATTTTTATGGCCGACTCAGCCATCGTCACAGGATGACTTTGCTCTTGGAACCTCACAAGATTCCACCTGGCCGGAGTCCTGGCCCTCTTATTGGCTCGATACCTGAGCCGCTTCTGTCTCAGCCTTCTGTTTTGAGCACTTGGCTGGCTATGGCTCTTCGGGAAGCCACCGTAGACCAGGCGATGGAGGGCTTTGGAGATACGCCTGATTGTGCATTTGTTGGAGTCATCGCCTGAGCTCGTCCGCAACGTTTGATGTTGCCCTTTGTACCGGAAGTCTTGCCCCCAGCTGGAGCACCAATTAGTCGTTCAGACACCGTCTTAAGCTTCAGTTGTGGTGCCTTAGCGATCACAACATTCGGTCTCTTGTCCCTTGAGACCGGCTTGGCCACCTGTTTTGCCGGGATTTCTGCCAGATGAGCGCTTCCGGCAGGGTAGATGATGACGGAACCAAACTGACGGGGCAGTTCCTCCCACTGTCGACTGAGGCTTGCGGGGAGAACCGCACGAGCATTGATCTTGACCACATATGAGATCGGGGTCGCGTTGGAAGCTGAATTCGTCTTGGGAGACATTGTCGTTGAAAGTTGATTGCTGCACGGAAAAAAACATTATTTCAGTACAAATATCAGCATATATGTTAAATAAGTTCGCATGAACACTTGACCCGAGATATGGAAGAAAAGAAAGGTCCCACCGGACGTGCCAGAATCTGTAGGGTGTTTTTCGTCACCCAATTGAGATGGGAATATGCGCGCGCTTGTCAGGCACATTACAGATTCCCCCTGCCTAGGGTCGGCGGGGGTTTATTGATTGCGGGGATCCAAATCTCCGGCAGCCGCGGACTAAGCTGCCGTTAATTACCCCTCGCCTTTGGAGCGAGAGAACCTCCGATTGACGGGTCAAACAGGTCATGCGAACTCAATATGCAGTGTATGCGTGTTGTGTTTTGAAAGGGGGTTTTGGATATATCGGGGGGCCCGCAGAGTTTTTACGGGATCCCGCTACCCGAATAACGGGCTGGGGGTCAAGGGAGCTAGCAGCCCCTTCCGGGGTGCGGGGCAGATCCCCGTTAGAAATTTTTTTCTAACAGGGACAGTGTCGTGGAGTATGTGTGTGTGTGTATGTATATATACATATATATAAAAAAAAGGGAAAGGGCATCCAAAGGATGCGTGAGAAAAAGCGTCAGCGCTTTGGGTGCTAGCGCTTTGAGCGCAAGGGTGCTAACGCTTTGGGCACTAGGGCCCCACGTGCCAGGCATGTGGACGCTCGGGCGCTAGCGCTCTGAGCGCAAGAGCGCTAGCGAGCGCTAGTGCCCCACGTGTCGGGCACATGGGCGCTCTGGGCGCTAGCGCTCTGAGCGCTAGCGTCCCACGTGCTGGGCACGTGGGCGCTCGGGCACTAGCGCTTTGAGCACAAGGGCGTTCGGGCGCTTTGGATGCTAGCGCCTCACGTGCCAGGCACGCGGGCGCTCGGGAGGCAAAAGGGACTTGGTCCCTACAATGGGAGTTGTACTCCCAAAAATGAGCACTTATTATTTTGTATATATGTATATATATGAGGAGTAAACTCCTAGGATAATTTGAAGCTGATGAAGCGGCTTCTCCCCTTGAGCTCTGGATCTTTCCCAAAGTGGGGTTTCTGGAGATGGGTCTCCTTCTTCTTCCTGTCGTTTGGCCGGATCTTGGAGAAAGGGGGTGAGATTTAAAAATCTCCCATTTTTGAGATCTAATGGAAGATCCAAGCTCCCCTTTCCCCTTTGTGGGTTTTGTGGTGAAAAACTATTTAGATTTATAAAAGGAAGAGTAAAACTCTTGATTTAATTCAAAAGAAAGAAGAAGGTTTTAGAACCTTGAGAAAGGAGAAAGATCACAGATCTGGATTCTTTTTGGGGAGAGAGAAAAAGTTGTTGGGATATTTTCATTATCCTTGTCTTTATAGGCTATACACTTTACATATAGCCCCTTGGGCTCTATAAAAATGGCATTTTGCCCATCCCATGGCTCATGTGTCATTTCTTTTTGCACATAAGCCATGGGCTTTACAAAAATTTGGCTTTATGCCCATTCTACTTGATCGCGAGTGGTTCAACTTCAACCTGACGCAACTAACTGACAACAATTTTTATAGCTGAGGCTCCCAGGCTCCTGTGGTTCTTGATTGGGCGATTCCTTGGGAATCTTCGGACAATAGATCATGGTCTTGCACTTATGCAGAGAGAAATTTAACAACCTGTGTGCGCCTAAGCAAGAAGAGCATGTGTGTGGAAAGTGGCACAGGGTACCTATGCAAATGCTTGGATGGGTTTGCGGGCAATCCATATACCTCTAATGGGTGAAAACGTACTTTTTAATTGTTTGTGGAATTTGTAAAAAAAAATCTATGTAAATAATATTAGACCTTTGTGATTTTTCAGATATCGACGAGTGTGCATTGTATAGAAATCCTTGCCTAGCTGCGTCGTGCCTAAATACTAGAGGAAACTATTCATGCTACTGCCCCAAAGGAACACATAGCAGGGTTGATGGTCAACCTGAATATGGATGTTCTCCAGACAAATCCTCGATCAGTATAGGTGAACTACATATCCTACTATGCAACAAATTCCATGATTTTGTAATGTCCTACCAAAAATATGTAAATCTCACAATTCTTTCCCCTCTATAGGAATCGTCATTGACATCGGTGGAGGGGCTGGATTGGGCATTTTGCTTATACTTGCTGCTAGCTTTATCCTCTACAAAAGAATTAAACAAATAAACATCAAGAAACAGAAAGAAAACTGCTTCCACCGAAACCATGGCTTGTTGTTAGAGAGTCGCTTGCTTCTATGGCAGACGATGTAGAGAGGACTAAGATCTTTTCCTTGGAAGAGCTAGAGAAGGAAACAAACAATTTTGGCAGCACTAGGATTGTTGGTCGTGGCGGCCATGGGACAGTTTACAAAGGCATCTTAGCGGATCAACGAGTCGTTGCCGTTAAGAAATCCGAAATAGCAGATCCGAGCGAGATTGAGCAGTTTATAAATGAAGTTGCCATTCTATCGCAAATTAACCACAGAAATGTGGTAAAGCTTTTTGGCTGTTGCCTGGAGGTAGAAGTCCCTTTACTAGCCTATGAGTTCATTTCTGGAGGTACCCTTTCCGACCAACTACATGTTGTAGTCAATCATGTTTCGTCGTTATCTTTTGAAGATCGGCTAAGAATTGCAATAGAGGTTGCTAGCACACTTTCCTATTTACACTCTTCCGCTTCCATATCAATCTTGCATAGAGATATCAAGTCCGCCAACATACTACTCGATCAAAGTTTTACGGCACAAGTATTCGATTTTGGAGCTTCTAGATCCATTCCTACTGATAAGACCCGTGTAACTACAATGGTTCAAGGAACCTTCGGATAGTTGGATCCTGAATACTACCATACAGGACAACTGAGAAGAGTGATGTCTATGGCTTTGGAGTTATTCTTGCCGAGCTGTTAACAGGAGAGAAAGCAATTTCTCTGCTCAGACAAGAACAAAATCTTTCCATCTATTTCATTGCGGCACTCAAAGAGCATCGCCTATCTCAAATTCTAGATTTTCGAGTTGCAGAAGAAGGGAGAATGGGGGAACTAGAAGCAATTGCCCAACTCGCAGAGACGTGTTTAAGACTGAATGGAGAAGAAAGGCCAACTATGAAGAGGTTGAAGAGAAGCTTAATGGATTAAGTAAGACCAATAAACAGATAAATGACCAGACTTCATCAAAGCCGCAAAAAGTCGAAGAAACTGAGAGCCTTTTAGGAGACATACTGAGTGGAAGTAGTTCGAATTATGCAACTAGTTCATTTAGTTTGGAAAAAGAATTCATGATGTCCCTAAAAGACCCAAGATGACATTTGGGTAACCAGAACTTTGACGGGAAGTAGAACTAATGATGTACTATGCGGTTTTTTTCTAGGGAAAATAGTTCATGATGATCATATCAACACATCATGAAGGTGAATAAATGACAGGTTTACTATGTTTTTGTCTTCTACCGTGTGTGTGTGTGTGAGAGAGAGAGAGAGAGAGAGAAATAATTACGGATGCCTTCATGCTTTTAAACATGTTGCATTATGTTTGTAAGTTGGATTTTGATGAATACTTCAAGACAAATAGGAAACCTGAAACATGTGGATTACTGTGGATTAAGAATTGTTATTGTTACCATGAATCCATGATTAAGGTTTCCTAAAAGAGAACCAAGGAAAAAGAGCTTAACCAGTTATGGAAGTGTCAAAAAGAAGTGATGATGGGCATATATATTTCTGATTCGACAATTCTCTAAAATGGCTGTATAATATCAACATCTTACGACTGCGACAAGCCCTTAATGGTAAGTAGAATATAGCCTCAGTTCAGATTTCGTAAATTAGAAGAATAAAAAGGACTTATAATCTCGATAGACCATGTGATTTAGTCTCCCCAACATGGTAATGTATTTAGTTATCTTTGTTACTTGACCGTTTGACAAAATAGGATTTGGTTACCATTAAGCATACACAGAGAATTCAGAGAACCATCAACAGATTCAACACAAATAAATGCATCCAATGACGATGCACACTTCTTCACATAAACCAGGAGTTTCTTTGAACTTGCCTTGGACACATAAGGAGTAATATGTTGCCTTTTTTATTTCTCCAAAAAGAATAAGTTATGTTTGTCATAACAAAATAAATAAATAGAACTACTATCACCGACGGGGTTTAATAATTATCGCAGGGCCATTTTATTCTGAATCATTAGTTTCAGAAAATCGAAATTTATCCGGGCAGGTTTCTTGCATGTTTTATTTGTGTGCCTATGTACCTCTAGACACAAAATGCTCGTTCTTAGTGAAGGAATCATGGGGTTGTTCTCTGTTATGACAAAGGTAACATTTCGTCTGAATAAAATTCATAACCCTGCAACATGATCCCATGGAAATAAAAAAAATTGCACAAGAAACACCCCCACGTCCTCAAAATGCTAATCGATATCTGCTCGGTGCATTGATTGAACATACGTTTTTCATTACGGTAAAGTTAAGTTCCTAAGAAGCATACAAGATCCAAAAGTAGTAAAACTTACAAGAGCTGATCCTTCTGAAAATTGCCTTCTTCCAATCTCAAAAATATATGCAGGGCGCGGCGATTCCCCTGATCATCCAGCCCATCTAAAATTGCCACTCAAACACTTACAACAGCTGATTCTTTTCTTCTTTGCTCCCGCAAATGTTGTTCCTTGCCTCACGTCGAAAACCACTGCAACATTTGAATTTTAGACTCATAGGCATAACAACAAACACCATGCGAGCGAGACCCATTAACCCAAATCTCCGATAATTGATGATCCAATGCTTTCTTCCCTTCGCATTCCCTTATCTCAACTTGATTAAATCTTTGAAACACCTTGAAAATTTTGTTTTTGGAAATGCGCTGAACCTTGACTCCACATTTGAACCAATGCCCAGTTGTTGAACAAGCCTGAATCCTCATGATATCATCGAATCCTTTGTAGGAGATAAAGGAGTGGAACAATGATGTTGCAAATGGGACAAGGCTGAAGAAGATTGAAAAGGAACAAAGTGCTAAGAACAAGTTTTTCGATTTAAGCTGAGAACCAAATGAGGGAAAGAGCGACACACTAAGGCCCAAGAATTCAAAACCCTACCAAAATTCCTAACATTAAAAAAGGGGCAAAATTACACAAAAATACCATGAGCTGCAATGAGCTTTGATTTTCTTCTCCTTATTTTAATGCCATGAACTTATTTTAATTCATAAGCTGATTCTCATATTTAATCTCTCTTTTATTTTTCCTTAGATTCGCTTTCTTTCCGAACAAATATAGCCTTAAAACACCATAATGTTTCGATGTTAGCATATACCGTATATTTTATAAATTCCATATTTATGTGATGAACTTAGCTTTTTTGAGAACAAACGCCACAAGCTTGCGGCATGTTCGGTTAGTGTTTTCTGTTATATTCTATCTATGAAACAACGAAGAGATGTGTAAAAATAAGAAAGTGCTCGTCAGAAACGATACATGACACTTTAATATAATGAAGATAAACATTAGAGCAATAAGGCAAGGGTCTTTTGATATTTTAATATTGTTTATAATGTTTATTGTATTGTTATGAAATTTATAAAGTTTATGCTATATATCTATAAAGGTAAGAAGTTCAACCAATTTTAGTACAAGGGTTTATTGCATATGAGACCCTTAATCTAATGCATACCTTAAAGAACAATAGCGAATGCTTTTCAATTGGTGATTAGCCTTCATATAGTTTGGAATAGAAATTTTGATTTGATATTGATCTAAATCATGAAAGGTATGTGCATTACGGAAAAAACAACTCTAGAAGGGCTTGTATGGTGCAAGCCCTTACATAGTAGTTTTTTCCGTGCATTACCATACGAGAAGTGATAAACGGCGTGCTCGTACTTGAAAGATGATACTCAATCTGATTGTTAGGCGGAGATATTTCATGGTAATCTAAAATAGACGTATGTTTTGGGAGGTGACGGATGTCGGATCCCGTCAAGATGCTACCTTCCGTAGATCTACTACAAGCGACGATGGACAGCTGAGATTGGGTTGGAGGTTGCCTCCTGAAGCGTTTGGATCTCAATAGGTTTGAGGTTGTTGTGGCCGAGGTACCTGCAAGAAAGTCCTGGGATGGTTGTGCCACCGAAGACCCTTCGACAATCAAGTTAGGCCGGATATTTGAGCAGAGTAACGGCTTAGTGAGGAAAGAATGACTTACTTGAACCGTCTGAAAGAAGGGTTTATATAGTGATGGCAGCAGGCAAGCAGGCGCGAGAATCATGCCGGCCGTTACCCTCCCGGCGTCACGCCCGCGTGATAGACGGGATCCCGCATTAATGACGAGACATGCTCGTCAGTGGGAGATCATGATGGCGTGGAACGCGGGCGTGGCAGGCGGATATATCGCGCATGGCGAGATTCGTGGAGGTGAGGCGGTTGCGCCTGCGATTGGTGCCGTTGGTCGGTCGATGAGACCGAGGAAGACGAGCTCGGCGGGAGGCTCGGGGATGAGCGGAAGGCCGAGGTATTTTGGTTCTGCGGTAGCCCGGAGACGAGCTGAGAGGACCGAGGAGGCCAATTGTGCAGGGGGCTCGGAGGGGAGCCAATGGTTGTTTGTAAGGCGGGCACAGGAAAGGTGTGGACGGTTGCAGAAGGTCGGCTACGTCCATGAGTCGCAGACCCGGTGTATTTTACCGACGCACGGTTGCTGGTCCTTTCTTGCTAGCTTTGGGACACGTCATCTGCCACGTATCACGACTTGGGAGATCGCCGATCTCGAGCATCATCAAGAGGAATATGATTGCCTTGAAATGGAGTTATTTGATTTCCATGGCAATCATGTATTCTCGGGAATATCTTTTACACCTAAACAAGTATAGTAATATTTGGTAATTCAGGATTACCATTTAGATTGCGTCCTACCAAGCGCATCTAAAGGTAAGTTGTGCTGATGAACCCGTTAATTAAGAGACGATAACCACTAGGCGAGTAAACATACGAGCTTTACAACCAATCAGCACTTATTATATTTACCCTAAAGAAAATGTGTACACGCAGGCGTGTCTCTCCAACACATTTGCATCTGCGTAAATCTTATACTGTCACGTGTATAACATGTATAACATACACGTATAACACTAACGCTTCTGTCGGTAGAACTATAGTTGTCAGCTTCTTGCTACATGTGTTCACAAAAAATGTGTTTGTTTGACCGCAGTCAGAACACAGTACTCTTCCTTTTTATTTTTGGTTTTTAATGTTATTAGTGTTTATTTTCATAGTTTCTGCTGAATGCTTTCTAACTGAAATTGTTGTTCTGGTTAAATGCCGAAGCAACAACTATTTGAAAAGAAACTCTTACCAGCATAGCTCGAAGCGCCTTTCCTGATGTTGCCGAACGTTCTCAATAAAATCTTCTCGTAGGAGTATTTTAACAAAGTTTTCGATGATATTAGTGGATACTATTCGAACCGTTCCTTTGCTTTATCAAAACGTGTAAAAGATCATAATCGCACTTAAAAGCCGAGTACTCTACCGTTGAGTTAGCATGGACAACATCCAGCTAAACATACAACGCCCCTCCGCCTCGCCCTCCCCACCCCCCCTCTTAAAAAAGGGTAAACTGTCAAAAAGTCCCTAGCCTGTTTCAAACCCATGTAAAAAACCTTGGGCTTTTTTCTCTTGTTAAAAAACTACTGGGACTAATCAAAATCCATTGTATACCGGTTGCATGTAATATCTAAGCAGCTGCAGTTGCCTGTAATATCCACCCAGTCGAGGGAATACAAGGCTTAAATGAATAAAGCTTAGGGGTATTTCACAAAGTTTGAACGGTAGGCCCTTTCTAACAATTTCGAAAATTACAGGGTTCTTAGACAACTCCCAGACTTTTTTTTTGTTGACAATTTACCCAAAAAATGTTAAGTTGTGTTATTGGGCATGGGCTGATTCTTCGCCCACGGACGGGCTTTCTTGGGCCAAGGATCCATAACAAGTACAAATGTTGCTGCTTCGATTAACTCCTCGATACAAAGCAGGAAACTGTCTCTCTCCCCCCAAAATGAAGAGAAAAACGAAGCACTCAAAGGGGCATTAAATCAAACACATTAGAGATGCGAACCAGAAGCCAATCCAAGCAAACGAAGGAAGAAGACCCATCAAGTACCCAACTCTCAAAACCCATCTCATTTCTCTTCAACCCTCTGTCTCTAACCCTTTTCATTTCATTAACCGCAGGCGATTTGGGCACCAGCTCAAATTCTGCCGCAAAATCCCATGATGACGAAGGTAAGAGCTTAAGATGTTTGCATCATCTTCGCTTAATCTTTATGTGTTTCGATTCGTTTTAACTATTAAATGTGTTTTTGATTTTTGCGATAGGTTCGCTTGTTAAAATCTCAAAGGAGGCTGTTGGCAAGCTTCTCGATCGAGCCAACTCTCGGAAAGGGAAAGGGCGGCCCTGGAAAGATAAGGTTTTTGTTTCTTTATGCATCAGCTTCAATTTGTTGAAGTTTTACTTTGTTTCTTATCTGTGCAATACCCATTTGCTCTATGTCTTTTTATAGCTTAGATAAATGCTTATCATGTGTTTTGATATTGTTTGAAACTCGCCGCGGTTTTTGCTATAGAGAGCAAAAGAATGACATTCTGGAAGAATGTGTTTCCTGCATATGGAAATATAATTAGTATTTGAATATCCTGTCCTGCAAATAATACATGGACATCAAGTACTTGTGTTTCTGAATTTTTGTGAACCAAGAGAATTCGTTGATGTTCATTAGCACAGTTACATGCTTCATCATGTAATTGGCTTTTATTGCTGTAGGGAACCAAAGAATGTCATTTTAGAAGAATGTATTTCCTACATATGGAATCATTAGTATGTAGGATTTGACATGCATGTCACCACTTCACCACGACTGATTTTCGTTGAATTAGATGATTCTGCTCCATTGGGATCAGATTTTTAGAGTTCATATGATGTTCATTTTATTGCAGGCCAAATTGTACAGTAATTTTATTGGGCGTTTCGTTATAAAGGTATGAAACGGATGAATAAGATGAAGAAGGTCCGGTTTGATGTTCTCCTTCCATTAGGTTTTTTAGGGCATTATTGATTTAACACATAGATTAGTTTTTTTTTGGGATGCCTTAGTCCTATCCTCAATTAAGCTTGTTTGGTATGCACATTAGGTAGAGCTTCATGGTTTTAGAAGGAGTATATAGCATTCAATTATGGGTGTTGTTCAAGTGACCAAAATAAAAAAAAAAACTCAAAAACTTTAATATTAAAAATACAAAAAACTCGTTGTTTAAACTCTTTTGAATGGAAAGTTGTTGGCTTTATGATTTAACTTTTTCTTATCAAAGGCCTATTGTTGTTGATCGAGTTGTGGTTATTATTATTATTATTCTTTTTTATTCGGATACGAAATGATTTCTCTTAGCTTGAAGTTTGTAAAATTCCATGATTCTAGAACTTGGTTATCGAAGTTGAAAAATTGACAGGAATAAGATTCATTTAGACAAAGATATTGCCTAACGTGTTACATGTTACATTTGCATGATTCCTCTAACTTTTGATTTTAGTTGTCTCAGAATGAGAAATTACCAAAAACAGACGGTAAAACAACCAAAGAGCATATTAAGGATTTTGGTTTGAAGGGATGTGTTAATGAAGGTGCAGAACAAAGCATGTCAAAGAGAGTTGAAGCCATGGAGGGGAGTGTTCATGGTGACACAAATGAAATGGATTGGGAAGAAGGTTATATTTCCTTGCCAGAAGGTGAGGGTTACTCTCATGAACATGGCAGAGATGTTACTGTTGAATTTACCGACTCACCTTCCTCTACTCAAAAGAAGCGGCCTCGAAGGGTTTCTGCTGAAGATAAGGTAAATTTTGTCACAGCAGATTTAAAGTTTTGGTTTTGATTTTTTTCCTTCTTTTTCTTGAATTTAGCATTATAGATGCAATCGAAAACAAAATTGCTTATCTATTTTTGCAGGAATTAGCAGAGCTTGTGCACAAGGTTCATTTACTATGTCTGCTAGCAAGGGGTAGGCTAGTGGACAATGCTTGCAATGATCCTCTTATTCAGGTGGTTCTTTCATCATGTCAAATTGTCTTGTTTCATATGTATATTTCGTATCCTTTCTTTCCTAAGGTCGACACTGAGTTATTGTTACAATAAAGCTGCCATACATTTACTGTCAGCACTGATATATTTTGTATCCAGATCTATGGTACTTCTTCTCATATTCGTACTTTATTTTAATTTTAATTGCATACCCTTATCCACACAATTAGCGCACTTTTAGAATTTTAGGTTATAGTTCTCTTTACACTTTTTATTCACTGATCAGTATCTATTATCTTGTAAAGTCTAACCCTAGTTTGGTTGTGTGAAAATTAAATGTTTTAACAATATCACAATTATACTTTGTTGTTATCCTAAAAAACGGTTATACTTTGTTGAATCTTATCATCTAGCTTTAGGTGTGCATTGATTTACTGCTTTGTGGCATCTCTTAATTACTACATCTTTCACTTTGTAGGCTTTCTTGGTAAGTTGAAACCATATAGGCTATTTCATCATCTAACGTCATGACTCCTTATTTGGTTTTTGGTTTTTCATATTGTATTAAATCATTCATATAACATTGTGGTGCATCAGGTTGCTAGCATAAGACCTTCACGACATACAAGACCTATTAGAAATTATCGGATTGAATTGTCTACCTTATTTCATTCACATACATTTTCAAGCAGGACAAGCTTGATGAACCATCAAGAAATTTGAAATTGACCTTGAATGATTTGTAGATAACCTACAATACTTATATGAGAATCTGAAGCATCACAAAGATGGCATATAAAGGGAAATTAGCCAACATTTTAGCGATTTTTAATTTGGGAATTTATTAGGACCATTGCATTTTGGACGATCTCAAGTATCTACAACATTCAGAAATCAGTATTTACCAATGATACTCTTTCTAATTCAACAACATTATAGCCAGAATGCTTTAACAATCATAGTTCACATGTGGTCATTAATTGTCAAGGCTTATGTTTGTTTCATTTCTTAGTCAATCGATTTCAGTAAGATTGTATGTTGATTACTTGATTCTAGACTTCTGGTAGACCCGTATGTTTGGCGCCGTTGTTAAAAAAGCAATTATTTCAAGGCTGATATTTTTCTTAAAATAAATAAAGAGTCATAGTTTGCATTAATTTAATATTTTGTTTTCCCTTGGACATTAATGCTACTTGGTCATGTATTTGTCTAGACTGTAAAGAATTCATTGTGCACTACCATGCTGTAGTTTGTCTCCATTTTGACCTCTCAAAGAGGCTTGTACTGATGCGGAAGCATTGAATGATGTGGTCGAGTTTGTTGAGACGACACTCTCAATTGCCTTATTGCAGCGGGTCCGAAGTGACTGCGAGAGTTGCTTCTTTATAAGAGCGTAAAGAAGCTTTCAGTACCAAAAAAAGAAGCTTATTTTGGCCTTGGCTTCCGTATCTCTTATTTTATATATGTTTGTTTGCATGTACGTACGTAGGGTAAGGCTTAATTATTCTATAGGAACTTACCAAAATTTCATTTCCATTACAAGGTTAAATTAGTTGTCGATATAATTGGGGAGATGAACTTTAATAGAGTCGAATGAAAGGAAAAGATTTATATGATCTAGAAGATTAGAGATAGACTTAATGTTGTTATTGGTATAATGAAAGGTTACACTGTAGGTTACTAATGAGGTAGCAGTCTAAATTGTTTTGGCGTCTCTAAACGTGTTCTGTCTATATTGTGCCTCTTAAAATAGACTACTATTGTAACTAGCTGTATATATTATACATCGCAAGTCGATGACTCTTATAGTTACCCGCAAGTTGTTTGTGATTACTATAACGGGCTCTTGTTCTTCATTGATGTCGATTATTTTGTAGTAAATCCATCTTTGTTGGCCCCCCATTAAATCTCTTTATTTTCTTGTTTGATGCGGAAATATATTGTTATTTCTTTTGGAAGTTATGCATGTCCCCATAGTTGCATATTGTTCTGTCACATAACTTTTTCCCATAGGAAACATGGGTTTACTGTATTTCAGGGTTCGATATCGAGAAGGCTCTATGAAAAACTTTGAAAAAAATTAAGACCAGCTATTAAACTGGCATGAACTTTTTGTGGCGATGCCAATTTCCCAAAAAAGAAAATGGGAAATAAGCGATCGGTTCCATTTCACCTGTTAAGCCAGTTGGCTACAAAAATGTACTTATTTTTATCAGGAAACATAATGCTTTTGCAACGAAAGAGCAGTATTTTCCAAGTTCTGTTAGATTAAGAATCTTGAAAGAAGTGAAAGATAATAGCATTCCCTAGGAAATGCATTTGGATCCCTCTTGTTTAACATTCTCTTTCTTTATAAATTGATATTATGCAGCTAAAATTATTTAATATTTACCCAGGCTTCAATTCTTTCACTCCTACCATCTTACTTGATGAAGATAATGGAGATTCCAAGAGTTAAAGCTCATATGTTGGGGTCACTTGTACATTGGGTATGGCCTCTTTCAAAGCATATTTTGTTTTATTTTGACGTATTCACCAAATATTGATTTTTGACATGCAGTTCCATGAAAATTTTCACATTCGAAGTGAAAGTATTGATAGAGGATCATTTCACACAAATCTTGCCTATGCTCTTGAAGCACGCGAAGGCTCTCATGAAGAGGTTCCTTATTATTTTCATTGCTTCTTAATACATGAGTTTTATTGAATCCATATAGACAAACATATGACATGAAAAATTATGCCAATGGAGATACTTAGGGTTGCTTTGAACCATAACGTTTCACGTTGTTAGGCATGCTTATTTTTTTTTCAGTTCTTCTGTTTTTTGAATTTCTTAGCAGCTGTTATAGGTATCATGGAGTATAGCGTGGCAATATCTTGTTAATTGCTATTTGCATTTATTATTATTATTATTATTTGTTTGTGTTCAGTTTATAATTCAATGTCATCGATTCTGTGTAATAAATTACCAACTCATTCTTGTGGCCATGAAATCTAAACATTTGGTAGGATTGGTTTTGTGTGCCTATGCTGTGAGCCTGTGACCTTTAGCGTGTTTAGTTCTGAGGGTGGCATTATCCTTAGTAGCGAGTATTTTCTTTGTAGCTAAAATTATATCATTTGTTCGATTAGTCATAGTTTTATTTGCACATGGTGCGTGTATTGTTTGATTTTGGCAATTGTTTGGCATGATATTATTGCAGGTAATTGCAGTTTACCATATTCATTATGATATGATTCACAGCTTATTATGCAACTCATTTGAAGTCAGTTCTGAAGTAGAACTATTTGGAAAAACTCGACCGAAGACTACCTAGACTTTTTCCTCACCCATAATCTTCTTGGTTTGATAAATATAGTAGTTTTGATTTAATTTAAAATGATTTAGAAGAAATAATATAGGGTGCTGTAGAAGGAAATGTCATAGTTACTATCAAATCCAACACTGAGGTCGATGAACCTTATATTGGTAATTTAATCCTACTTTTTATTTCTTACTGAAAATTACATGACACTAAATAGGGAGATATATGGTTTCACGAGGGATATAACTCTTGATATTTCTTTGGCCTACTTTGTGCCTTAGAGATGAATATAATAACCTAGAGCAAACTTTATCATGGCCATCTAGACTGTTCAGTGTGGGAGAATTTGGAGCATTTGTTCTTTACTGCATGGGTATATTACAGTGCCATTAATTATTTCAAACTATCGTTTTCAGGAATATGTACCAGCTCAAAGAGGTTTTTGCCCAACCTCATTTTTGATGGGAAAATGCTTAGATGGTCGTAGTGATATATACTGTCGAGCAATTTACTGTATATTAATCAAAAATAGAATGAACGCTTCCCTGTCAAGAGTTTATTAGATAAATTCTTTGTCAGAAATTTTATTAGATTATTTTTCCATGCAGGTTGTGGCTCTGTCAGTGGCACTATTTAGAGCTCTCAATCTAAGAACTCGGTGAGCTCACTATCCAGCTGGGAAAATTATATATTAGGGTGCTTTTTCTTGTTTTTCATATCTTGGTAGTACAGTTTCGTTATTAGGGTGCTTTTTCTTTTCCTTTTCCCTACAAAAAAGTGTTGCTCTTTTTTCAGATGCACTAGCATGGAGATCCTGCATTATTGATATCCACATATTTGTTGGTCAGCAGTCTCTAAACAATAATTTATGGGACTAACCAATTCTTGTAGATGTAATTCATTTTAATATACATTCTTTTTTTTTTAAAATTACCATTACAATTTCCTGTAATTTCAAACTTTGCAATGGTATTCTTTGTACTTCAGTTTATATATTGTAATCAATGAAAATTAACTACGATAAAAGCATTAACCATGATGAATTTAGATATGGATTTAAAGCAATATTTTATATCTTTTTAGGTATGTGTCTATTTTAGATGTGGCTTCTCTAAGGCCAGACGCTGACATGGCTGGAACACCAGTCAACAATGCACCACGTTTTGATACAAGGATAAATTCTTTCACAAATGCTATTGCAAGTTCTTCCAATCCTATCGATTCATTCGAAACTATAGAAAAACATGGAGCTCTTGAATCACAAAGTGGCGAACCCCACAAGAAAGAGAACTCAACATGCAGAAGAAATCTGCTTAAAGATGCCACTATTTCTATTCAGTCGGAAGATGAAATGAAACCGTGCAGTGACTACCCGTCATCAAAAAGAAAAGGAGACTTGGAGTTTGAGTTACAGATGGAAATGGCTCTTTCTGCCACTGCAACTACGTCTCAAGAGACTAAAGAAAAGGTAGAGAGCTGTTCATCTTCTCCTGCTCCACCATTGAAGAAACTGAAGAAAGCAAACCCTTCAGTTTCAACTAATGTTAGCTCAAGCGCTGTCTGGTCCAGAAAAAATGGGCCTCCTTTGTATTGGGCAGAAGTGTATTGTAGCTTGGAGACATTAAATGGAAGGTGGGTCCACATTGATGCAGCAAATGGAGTGGTTGATGGGGAGGAAAAGGTTGAAGCTGCAGCTGCTGCTTGTAGAAGACCTTTGAAGTATGTTGTTGCTTTTGCTGGAAATGGCGCTAAAGATGTAACTCGCAGGTTTGACTGTCCACTGTTCATGGTCAGCAGCGTTTGAAGTAAATTATATCAAGCTATATCACTTAATACTGATTGGTAATCCGATATTCGATACTGTATTATATGTTTAATATTATTTATAAAAAATGTTTTTTATTCGGCTAAAATTCTTTTTTTAAATATATTGTATTAAGTTGAATACAGGTCCGGTATACCGGTCATACCGACTGGTAGTATACCTCTTTTATCCGTCATGGACCATTATAACAGTAAATACCGGTTCTTCAAAAATTTGCAGCACATCAAGACTAAGCCTACATTGTAGGTATATGGTTCCATCTATATCCAAGGCTGATGAACTTGCATATATTTTCTGTTATGATGACTGCTAGATTACTGTTTGCACATGTATTCTTGCATTTTTATCCTAGAACATCTTTAGATGTATACCATATTAAATATTATCGAGCCATGGAAGTGGAAAAGTGCAAAGACAAAAATCCGATTTAGTGTGGTAACACCATGAATAAAGAAAAGTTGGATTGTCAGCATATTATCCCCTGTTATTTCTTGATATTGAGCTGCAATCTAGTTTGTAATTATCTTACCTTATAAGAAAAAAACTGAATTAATGAATATGAAAGGATCTAATTATTTCTAGATTTTGATTAATGGAAGAAAATAAATTAAAGTTTATTAGAGTTTGTTTTCTGCGCATTAGAAAAACAACCAACTAGTTGGTTGCGGCATGTGATAACTGTGATTATGATTAATAGGTGTTGTTCACATGGTGATGGCAACCATCAAGTAGATTCTCTAAGATGATTAGTTCTAGTTGTTCATTCCAATAGTGAATCAAATAAAAGTGTATTGCAATTGTTTCGAGTAAAGTGAAATGGGAGGTTAAATTAATACGGAAAACTTGTGGAGAAGCATAAATTATTATTTTTGGTTATATGAGGTGGAATTTATCTTTTCATTGTCAGGTACTGCATGCAGTGGTACAAAATTGCTCCTCGTCGGATAAACTCAGACTGGTGGGATGCAGTGGTGGCTCCATTGAAAAAGCTGGAATCACGTGCATATAGCGGAATCGATCATATGGAAGCATTTCAGAAAAAATCTTCTTCTGACTTATTAGATAAGAAGAGTTCAGAAGTGCTCGCTCCATCTGGCAATCCCATCAAATCTTCTTCTAGTCAAGATTATCCCAATACTGAAAATTTGGCTTGTGGGCCCAGTGGGATGTCACTGGAGGATGCCGAGCTCGAAACTAGGGCACTAACCGAGCCTCTTCCTAAAAACCAGCAGGTGCAAATTTGTTTTTTAGTATTGAGTGTCATAGTAAAGCAAGGGTTCAATGTAGAAAACTCTACTGCCCTGTGCAGCACTTGTTCCGTCAAGTGATTATTAACATAAACACCCCCTCAGCCCGTCGACCATAACCTTTTAGCTCCTACTTTAAACGACCCAAATGATTGTCTAATTCTACTCTACAACTTGTTTGTTGTATTTATAGTAGAATTAAAGTGATTTAAAGGGGTTTGGTTGACAAACAGAGGGGGTGTTTATGTTTGTGCAAATTAAATAACTTGAGGGGGGTATAGGTGCCATATGGGTGCAAACAGTGTACTCTACCCCTAAAGTAAGAAGGTTGTTCATTCTAACAAATTTCCTGTCTTCTTAGGCTTATAAAAATCACCACCTTTATGCTATTGAAAGATGGCTTACGAAGCATCAAGTGCTTCATCCAAAGGGTCCAGTACTCGGTTATTGTTCTGGTCATCCTGTATATCCTCGATCTTGTGTTCAAATTGTTCAAACTAAGCATAGATGGTTGTGTGAAGGGCTTCAAGTTAAAGCAAAAGAAACTCCAGCTAAGGTCTGATTTATGAAGTTACTTTTGAATTAAATTTGTGTTTGACAAACATGCTTTCTTATTTTTTTTTAAAAATCTTTGACTTGCAATCTTCAGGCGGTAAAGCGGTCAAAGAAGAACGGGAACGTTCAGATATCTGAACCTAATATTCCTGAAGATGAGGATGATGAAACAAGTCAAAGTCAAACAACCATTGAGCTATATGGGAAGTGGCAATTGGAACCGTTACAACTTCCACATGCTGTAAATGGTATTGTGCCAAAGGTGAGAGTATTTTAGCTGTGTTTGTGCAGTCTTATAATCTATTTCACCGTGTCAATCTTGTAGGGAGAAATCTATGCACATGTTCTCAGATTTCATATTTTACACAATTCTTTAGTTTATAGGAAGTTTGCTTTGACGTGGATTATGTGCATACATCGTATCATGACTTCGTGTGTGCGTGTGAAGAGCTTACGTGTCACGATTTCATTGGATTTTGCATTATGTTTTGCCGACTCCCTCTTTTTCATTATGCTTTGCACTTAAGTGCAAAAACGAAATGCAAAGTCCAATGAAATCGTGCCACATTAGTTCCTCTGTAGGGTGCACGCTGCGGTGCCACTCTAGGCCCTTTGTCATTACTTAATATTAAAACTTTTAGCCATTTTTCCAATTCTTCCATAAGTAAGATAAAGATTAAGGAATAAGGAGGCCTTGCGTTATCAGTCATGGAAATTCTTATTTTCCATATAATGCCTGTTGTTATAATTTTGGTTGATCTATCGATTTTTCTAAGCCCAGCCCAAAACCTGGGTCCGTAACTGTCAGGCCGTGACTAAAACCTACATGATTTTGGCTTAAGAGGCTAGCCTACCCATATGTGCTTTTCTAGGCTGGTCATTGAAAGCCTAATCTTTTTCCATCTTCTTTCTCTAAGCCCGATCAGACCATTTCTGCTTATCATTTTGCTGAACTTTTCTCAAGCTGTAGCGTTTCTCTAAGTATGTGTTTTATTCAGTTTTGCGGAACTTTTTTTTGTGACAATTTAATTATATATATATAACAGAATGAGTGGGGTCGTGTGGATGTATGGTCTGAAAAGTGCCTCCCTCATGGTACAGTACACCTGAGGTTACCTAGATTAATTCCGGTTGCAAGGAGGCTGGATATTGATTTTGCACCTGCCTTTGTTGGATTTGAGTTTCGAAATGGTCGTTCTTTTCCTGTCTACGAAGGGATTGTGGTCTGCACCGAGTTCAAGGATGCTATCGTGCAGGTAAAATTTCTAAATTCTAATGACGTATGACTTGATTTTTCGACTTTGTTCATAACTTGCCCTGAAAAAGTAGGTGGTTCTGGATTTATTCTTTGCTTCATAGTTTAAAAGCTAAGGAACCATAACGGCTTCTCAACTAAAGTAATACTGGTTCTATTTTTTCTTTTGAGGTATGTAAATTATCTAGTGCATCAGTAGGTAATTGTGTAGGACAACATTCAAATAGAATCCATGTTTGGTTAATACAAGCAAATCAGGAGGTAATTATAGAATTAACTAATCTGTAGTTGCTCTCACATTTAGCGTACCCTATGTTAGCTTCTTTTTGAAAATTTAAGCAATGTTATCCTATGGATTTAACTATTTGCTTTCCTTCCTATCTGATAGATTCTGAGTGTGGCTTATTTTATGTGGCTGGTAGTTTATCCCATGTTTGCTTCTCTTATCAATATTTTAATTTACACTATTTTAAATATTTCACTGAGTGTTCATTTCTTTCTTTCTTTCTTTCTTTCTTTCTTTGTTAAGTGTCATTGTTGATTAGTTGAATGTAATAACAAATCCGTCGTCTCTAGGACCGCCGCCTTTGCTTTTAGGATTATGCAAACCTCTTAACAAATCTTACAGTCTCCTCTGCCAGAAATTTGGTGCCAGTAATCAAACTCTGGAGGATTGACATTCCCCATACATAGCCAACTCCATAGTGGGTGGAAAAATGCTTAGGCAGTTGCGCTAGAGTCTTCTTTCCTTCTAAAAAAAGTTGGTGGTGTTTTTTTAGAAAATATATTATTAAAGGGTGAGGACTTGCGCTGCTGCTCATATTTGTATCACTTTAGCCCAATGAAATTTTTCTTGAACATATGAAACAAGAAGAGTAAAAAATACAACTTAGAGGAAAATAGTAAAACTGGGGGGGGGGGGGGGATTTCACCCCTCCAAAAGAAGAAAAAAGGAAATAAATTGGAAAGAGGAGAATAAAATAGACTGCAAGTTAAGTTCCACAATGACTTCATTTGATCTCAACGGAAAAATCAGAGTATCAACACTTTTCCTTGTTAACCGTATTCTTTGTCCACACAAGTATTAAAGTGCACCGAAATATCTCGTCTTACTCCTTGATTTCTAGTTCATGATATGTATAACTCAAACAGCATTGACATCTCTTCATGGTTCAATACGCTAATTAGGCCGGTCCACTAAGCTAATTGCCTAATTGTCTTCGTCTTTTGTGTGCTGATGTTTTGAAAATGTGCTCAAATGATGTTATTGCATTACATGGAGACTTCTATGCTCTAAATGCATATATGTCGGGGACTACAAAAATCTGAAACTACAGTACATGTTTGTACTACGAATCAAACTACTGTTCTCGTAAGCTCTCATCCTCATCCAACAAATTAGAAGCAATTCTTAAACTTCAGAAGTTAAAATACATGTCCATATTGCAATTTCGCTAGCATCAGCAGGTGTGTGTTCGTTCCATAATCCTTCACTGTAAGTTATAGCAAAAGTGAGAATCGCCACAAAACGTCAAATAGAAGACCTGCTTATATTTATCAGTTTAAGGTCATGCAAAAGGTCTGAAGGAAGAGGATCAGGATTTGTTATAGAGAAATTGCATTTATCCTTTAGTGGCTGTTGCTCCTAAATTATTCAAAATTTTGTCTGGGATTTGAAATATCATGTCTAAAATTGTCTCAGTTTTATAAGGATATATTTAGAAAACATCTTCTTTAGTTTAATTGTCATAATGTCAAAATTATGCCAAAAGGTGAAGTTTTCCATACCGTCCTTCATTTACAGTTTACTATGAAAAAAAATTTCCCCATAGCTTAAGGTGTCTTTAAAAGCATTTTATAACATAATTCTGAAATATTATTAAGTCAAGAAACATTTTACATTTATTGAAAAAAAAATTATGTGCAACAGGGAATGTTGGCAATATAGTATAAAAGATCACAGTGAAAATATCTTCGCTTTAAATGGGTATTTTCCTTAGAAAGTATTAATGTTGAAGCTATTTTTCTTTATCCACATGTTCTGGAAATTATCAGGCATATGCAGAGGAAGAGGAGAGGAGGGAAGCAGAGGAGAGGAAGAGAAACGAAGCCCAAGCTCTTTCTCGTTGGTTCCAGCTTCTCTCCTCCATTGTTACAAGGCAGCGGCTACAAAGCTCTTACGCCGACTCTTCATACTTACAAACTCCGCAAAATCATTCAAGCATCCAAAACAACAACAAAGAAAGAGGCCAAAGAAATAGTTCTGAGGGCAAGATGCGATCAAGAAAAAAACTCGATCAAAATGATGTGCAAGATGACCATGTACATGAATTTCCTATTGAAAATCAGAGCTTTGATGAAGAGAGCATGGTGAGAACAAAGCGATGCCCGTGTGGATTCTCACTACAAGTTGAAGAACTGTAGCAATTGTTCTGTGTAGTCTCTGGAACGTTGATGCATCTGTATCTGTATGTCTGTATGTGAATTGTAATTCTTTTTGCGATCTGCTGGTTGACCGTTTTTATTTTAATTTTGTTAATATTAGCTGTATCTTTTATAAATTGAATGAGCTTATATTTATCTTTAGTAGCTGCTGAGTTCTCCTACCATAGCAGCTAGTATCGTAGCCAAACACTCCACTGCCTGATGTACCTTAAAGCAAATTGTAATGAGGATTTAGTGGTATTCTTCAATATTGGAATCAATATTTTGCTTTAGTAGTGGCAGATTGACGTTAAATTTGAGGGTTAATTACACAAAAACCCCTTATAGTTTACGCATATGGCGATTATACTCTTTCAAGCAATTTGATTTATAGGCATAAACATCCTCTTTGTTGATTGACCATAACTTCAAAACACTTAAATTATGCCCTAAGCAACACAAATAACTACTTGAGGTAAGTTAGACAGTCATTTCAGTTGTTTAGAGTACAATTTGAGTGTGTTAAGGGCTTTGGTTGACAAGCAGAGAGGATTTGTGCTAACAATCACTTAAGGGGTTGCGAGTGCTATAAAAGTAGACTACAAGGGGGTTTTGTGCTATTAACCCTGAATTTTATCTTCTTATTCTAGACATGCTAGGTTCATGCAATAACGAAAGGAAAATACAATAAGCATGGTGGATAACAGTTTCAAAAATGAAGTTTATTACTAGTAACATAAGTTTTGAAGCATGGTATTGAGCTTTATTAATATAATTTTGCTAGAGAAAGAAATATTGGAAATTGTATTTGTAGAGATATTGGTGGAATGGTAAAAAACATGAAACTCTTTGCATGTTGATATACTTCCCGTTGATGAGATAAGAAAGCATTTTAAAAATACAATCTTATATTTTATTCTTAAATAATATTATTGTTAAATTGAATTTGTAAAATGAGCCTATCTACAATTGTAATTAGACTTCTAGGCTTTACTTCACAAGCCTTGTGTTTGCTTAAATGATGATTTGTAACTTTTTAGGATGGTTGCATTTATGAAGCATTTCCAAATTACAAAAGTTCCTAGAAGACATTTACATATGGTGCTTTTTATTTTTAAACTCATATCAGTAGCCAAAGCAAACCTAAATGTCATATCATTATAATGCGATTCTAAATAATAGAAAGTAGCAATTGTTCATTATATCAATTTACTAAAACTTGCTATTGTTATTTATTTTCTTTTTTTGAGAGAAATGGTGGGCTTAAATGAACCCCAGGGTTCATTAAAGAATATTTATATGATCACAAGTTGTCTTTTTATTAGAACAATATCAATTATTTAAGTATGGATATAAAACTATTTTGCATCTTCTCTTCCTCCTCTTTCATATATCAAAACTCTTTATTTACGTTTAATAGACTTTTTGCCCATTTTTGGGTATGATAATAAGATCTTTGCCGAAGTACACCTAGGTATTCTTGATTTGCCAGATTTTGTTGGTGAAACCTTTTTATGAGATGAAAATTTGAGAGAAGAAAAGAGGCTTGGTTAAGTAAGAAGAAAAACAAGACTAGAAAAAAAATCTATGGAAAAATGGGTCCAACTCTCTAGACTTGAAAAGCAATAGGAAAAACTCTCTTTGCAAAAAGATCTAGTGAAAAACTTTCTTGATCCAAAAAGTTATAGCTTTAGATCCCTATAGTACAACCAACAACTTTTTACATTTTAATCTTCCTATATTATACTTATCAACTCCTGGCAGATAACTGCTACATTTAGTAGGGAAAGTGCTAAATTGATCAGATGTAGCAGTTTACATAACCGCCACACTTAGCAGATAACTGCTATATTTATCAGATGTAGCAGTTTACATATCTGCCACATTTAGCAGATAACTGCTATATTTATCAAATGCAGCAGTGTACATGCTAAATGCAGCACTTTATCTGCTAAATGTAGCAGTAACTGTCAGAAGTTGATAAGGGTAATATGAAAATATTAAAATGTAAAAAGTGGTTAATTGTAGTATAGAGACTTAAACTTATAAATTTTTTGGATCAAGGGGGTTTTCACTAAATTTTTTGCCTGGAGAGTTTTTTCTATTGCTTTTCAAGTCTAGAGAGTTAGAACTACTTTTCCCAAAATTTTAATCGAGTTAAAAAGGCAAAAGATGGCCCTGTGATTTAAAAGGAATATTAATTAGCACAATTAATATATATACTGAGATTTTAAAGTCACATAAGGTGTGATTTTAACCAAATATAATGTATTTCAAAATGAAGATTCGGGGTCTGCGGTACCGTGGAGGCCCGGCATGCAGTGTCTAGACCCATGGATACTGTGGGCCCAGGAGCATATTCACCAAAAATCCCTGGGCTTGCAGCGTCCATGAGTCTGGACACTGCAGGCCGGGGCTTACAAGGTCCCTGCACCCCCTTATAACCTTTCAAAATACATCTCCAATAAAATCAAACTTTACATTCAATGTCACCAATAAGCAACAGTTTAGTTGATATGAGCAAGTGCGGGGCTCGAACCACAGGAACCCTAAAAGGAGGAAGCGGCCACAAATTAACGTTTTCAAGACAGATTCGTGGGTCCGTTGGATGCGTGTGCTTGTGAGTGGGTGTGTATGGATGTGGTGTGTGTTGTAGTCATAGGTCAAGCCTTATGACGGACCAATGCCACAAAATAAAAATAAAAAATTCAATGTCAAATCTATTCCACTTCCACTATGTACTGTTTTTCAATACAAAATGCTTTTGAAGATCCAACAAAAAAGCAATTCTTACTTAGGACTTGCTGCAATAAAGTTCCTAAAATTGTCTTTTCATCCAACCCAACAATATCATTAAGTGCTCCGGTGTCAATCAAAAATCGGTGTCAATCAAAAATCAGTATCAATATTTCCTTCACAGAAAGTATGAGAAGCTTAAAAATTCTCAGGCAATCATATCCAATTTCATAAATCATCAAGTTGCAATGCCTGAAGAAGAGACTTCGTGATTAATCTAAACTATAACCTATCAAACATATAAACAAAGTTTAATCACCTTCTAACCAAAGTTTAGAAGCACGCAGCTCAAATACTAAAACTCACTTAACTTTTCTAGCTGTCCAAGGTAACCCTATGTCTAAAAGACACAAATTTCCCACCTATGTTTTTCAAATACTTAAAACGGACCCGAGGAGCTCCACAGACCCATGCTTGCGAACGCACGCACAATCCCGTGGGATTTTGGGATTGTGCTTACTTCGCAGGCGCTGGATATGGGAAGCTTCCTAGGCCCAGTAAGCTCTTTGGAAATACCTCTTCAACCTCTCCCCGGCAAATCTCTCTCTCATGTCACTAAAACATGTCTATCATACACTGTTTTCTCCTGCATATACTCCTTTCTTTATCTGATAGAATTGATGAGAAAATCGGCAGATTGCTCAATACATTATTAAACTATAATACATTAAAATTTAAAGTTTCATATACAGTTTATATTAATTAATAATGGTATTAGATATGATGGTATCGTGATAATCATATTATACATACAAATATATTAGTCACCGATAGTAATTAAGAGTATATAATTATATTCATTTTTATTTGTATTTATTTTAAATATAATCAGATATATATCATTATATTTCATATAGCATAGTATTTTTTAGATGATATTAATTACATAATTTATTGTGTACCTTGATGAAACCTTAGGATTCCTAGAGCTCCATTAATCATATTAATCCTTTAAAACCATATTCAGTTTATTATTCTTTCCAATAATAAATTCGGATATTAAATGGAGGTACTTGAAAATTCATATAGATTCTTATTTATATTATTGATATTATCATATTATATCGACTTTACTTGATATGCTACTTGAGACTATTTATTTAACATCACTTTCTTGACATGACATACCTATTCACGATTACCGTTTTCTTGTATTAAAATAAGACCACTATTGGAATGCTGAGTTACATGCCATGACCCCATTTATTCATGTTTACAAGCTTCTATTCCATACCGTTAACATGATATTACAAATTCCTGTCCAGTCAGCATTTTATTTAATGGTCGAGTGCACTGCCATATTAGTTATAAATATGCGGGGTGTTGGGATAGTTTGAGTGTGTATTCGTTCAACAGGTTCTCAGAAATTTCATGCCGGCAGCTCGTATCGGGCTATATCGGTCGATTGTTACTACAGTTCGTACCGGTTATATCGGTCGCTTGTTACTACAGCTCGTACGGGGTTATATCGGTAGTTTGTTACTACAGCTCGTACCGGGCTATATACGGTCGCTTGTTTATTCCACATTTGGGCCCGTATTTCCTAGCCTTTGGGGTCATATCCTTGGATTAGGAATACTCCTGCAGAAATTGACGTACCCATTTGAACCCACGATAAGATAGATTACCCTTTTAGTGACCAATTAGAATATGACTTGACCGACTTGACATGTTTAAATGCTTGTTTTATATTACTGTAATATCTATATCTACATGTGCATGCGGGTTTCACTACACTAACATATTCATGCTATCACACACACACACACACCGTTACGATTAAGTACTTGTTGGGAAGTTCTTACATCTCTGAGACTTGTCATCTCAGGTATAGAGACCGATTCACAGGCAGAGCAGGATCAGAGTGACTATCAGAAGTTTGCCGAAGATTAGTAATATTTATAGGTCTATTTTTATTTTATTTCAGTTGCTATTAGAATGTGCGTCCCTCGCGGGACGTTAAGAATAATGTATCTTTTTTTGGATCTTGTATTTCGCTTATTCAGAACCTTTTGTTATTTGGATTTTTTATTGACTCTATGTTTATCTCGTGGGTTCATCAGTCTTATTTGTTATTTATGCAGCATGATATTAGTATTATATTTTGGATATTATCGTACATGTTTAGCTGGAGACTTAGGTGTGACTATGACAAGACGATTTCCTCTTGTCTAGAAGCACCGACGGTTTCGGTCCATATTTCCGTATTCCGAGAATTTGGGCGTTACACTTTCACCACAAAGCAGTGTTTTCTTTGTCCGATAGGATTAATGAGAAAAACAAAGGTCTTAGTTTTAGGTATCCTATGTCTTTTCGCCATATTGATTTGGGTATTGTATTTATTAGATATAGCTAGGCATATATTGATCGTGGGCTAATGGAATTTGACATCCTTCTTTGTTGATTTTCGCATGAAAATATTATTTTGTGTGGACGTTTTCACACACTCTCTCTCTCTCTCTCACACATATTAACTTAATCCAACCAATAATTCTTTAGATAATTATCATTTGATAAATCAAATTACACAAACGTCAAAGTGCTTGCTTGAATCATAAAACTTATCAGGCCCTGTTTATGAATGGAGTCATATTCAAAATCTAGATAATCGAAGTAACATAAAGTCGCTCAATATCCTAAAGCTTCATATATTAGTCTTTTTGGTCCCTTACACACTTATTAAGTAGAATATAGCTTCTTAAAATTTAAATTATCATAAATATGTAACCCCTAATTTTAACCTTATGACTCTTCGTGAATTCTCTTGAAACTTATACTATTTTTTTGAATATGAATGCATAGTTATGATACTCAGTATTAAATTTTAATTATACTCGAATGAGAGGAGCAATTATATATTTATATATACGAGGGCACACACCGACATGGAGATTTGTTACATCTTATGTTTCATACCCATATATCTCTTATAGTTTTTCCAACACGGGACACTATATTATCCACATATCTCAATACTCTCTCCTGACATGCATGTGGTAGGCTGGTCTTATATCTTATATCCATGCACATCTCATATTTTTCCCCATCTTATGTTTTCTATCCATATACCTCTCATACACTACTACAAATAGGGGTTGCCCCTACGGATATATCCGTAAGGACAAGAAATTATCTGTAGGTGCAAACGCCGTAAGTACAAGTCTTAGCCTTGAACATGCCCCTACGGTCAAAAACTTGTCCCTACGGCGTAATGTGTAGGTCCAGTTGTCCCTACGGATTAGGCTGTAGGGACAAAAACTTTGATTTATCGGTTTATAAAATAAAATAGGTGTCCTTACGGAGTTATCCGTAGGGCCAAATAGTTTCCCCTACGGATACCTGCGTAGGTTCGGATGTGTAGGGACAAAATATCAGGTATCCTGATATTTTGTCTCTATGGATACCTGTGTAGGGGCATTTGTTTGCCCCTACGGACAACTCCGTAGGGACAAGTATAACCCCTATTACTGAGATCATAGGGGCAAAATATCAGGTATCCTGATATTTTGCCCCTACGGATAAATCAGTAGGGGCAAAGTAGGTCCCTACGGATTAATCCGTAGGGGCAATGTTGGGCCCTACGGATTAATCCGTAGGTATATATTATCAGGTTTTTTTTATAAAAAAAGAGCTGCCTATTTTTTTCTCGCCCTGTGCACAATAATATATAAATCATATATAAAATTAATCAACACGCAGAATATATATCGCAGTATTCATAATTACATTTCACGCATAATATACAAAAGAAAACAACAAGCAGAATATGATATCAATATAAACACGCAAACACCACCAATATCAATATCGTCCAAAATATATGCAATATGTATCATATAAATAAATATATGTTTAAAATATAAGAATCAAAAAGCTATCCTAGCTCGGTCCAGCTCCACCTCTGATAAACGCCGTAATCTGGCGCGCCTGCTCCTCGGATATGCCCTGAGTCAATAAATCATGCAATGCGGAGTGTGCGGGAGTCTGAGCGGGCTGTGGAGCTATAGGAGTGGTCTGCACAACCGCCGCCGAGGTAGTGGCTTGCGGAGCCGCAGCTGCGGGAGTCTGAGCGGGCAGTGGAGCTATAGGAGTTGTCTGTGGAACCGCAGTCGAGGTAGTGGCTTGCAGAGCCACAGCCGAAGGAGATGCATGTGGAGGCTCGGCCGATATACCCTGTCGCGTTTGGACCCACGTGTATAATACACGAGTAAGAACTATGTTTTAGTTGAATTCGTATCATTATCAAGTTATTGCGAAACCCAATCTATGTATACTTAGAGACTTAGGCCTCATTTGGATATCTAGTTTGGAAAACCGTAGTTTATTTTAATTAGATATGTATGTATAATTAATCAAAACTAAGTCTACAACCAAATAAGCTCAGGCTACGTACTAATATTGGATATGTTGCTATCTATAATATGAAATAATATTTTACTATTAAGTAGTATACATACCAACATCTCCTTCAACTCCTGAACGGTGGCTTTCAAGCTGTCTAGTTCTTGCTGGAAACGTCGTTCACTGGAGACGGAGGAAGTAACCGCCGAAGTGGAGTCCAACCTCATATGGGCCCTGCTAGGACCCAGTCCCCGGCCTCTCTCCCAACCTCCGTAGTGCCCTCCGTGTGCGGCATCCAGGACTGGGGTCAGCAGTATCGGATCATTCTGTCCAGTAAAATCGATCCCCGATACCTCGGCCTGCTTAACCACCCGCTCCTACACCCACATTAACCAGTAAAATATAAGTATATCATTTAAATTTGAACATTTCAAAACAAAAATTTCAAATAGGGGTTGAATAAATATTAACACTTACGCAATACTCCTGGGTAGCGGCGTCGGGGTATCGAAGCTCGCCCGTGGTGGGATCTGTCGAGGTTCTGTGGACGGCAAGATACGTGGACAGCACGCTCGGTGTACCACCTTGCGCCAGGATCTGAGCTCTCTGCAATATTAGAAAATAACTCTTAATATTACATTATATCACAAAGGCCGGTCTATTGTAATTTACCGATAACTCCATGGCACGGGTAGTATTCCTCAAGCCACCTGTATAAGTGGGGCGACCCCTCTTCGCCGACTTCCTATTCTCTTTATTTTGATCGGCATGTTTCTGCACAACACATTCACATTTAGTTTTCTAATTAAGCAACACAAAAAAATAAATTATATATTAAACAATGAATTACATTTAAAATACATACCTGTTTGCGATGAGAGTCGAAATATTGGCACAATAGAGGCCATGTATCTACGTCGACTCTCGCAAAGGTCGGAGTAGATAGGAGGGCCGCTCTCTCTGCCTCGGGGGTCGCCATCCACAGGGAATAGCGGTCGGTCTTCAGCTCATTCCTGTTATATCGGACCTTCGTCTGCATGTTCTTCATCAGGCTATTGTACAGAGCGTGAAGATCGAGCACCCTCCCAGGGTGATCAGGGTCGGGTACAGGCTGAAAATCGTAATCCAACTGAAAATACAAAAAAAAACATTGTTATTAGATTGCAAGTGTTAATAATAAATATATTGGATAAATCAAATGAAAATATATATTAATACCCGAGCCTGATCCCAGAAAAGCGCGAATGAGCGCCGGTGCTGGTCGCCCCACTCAACGTAAAGTGGATAGTTCTTCACGAGCCGGCTCTCATCCCCCATATACCGGCCGAACCTCTCGGCATGATCGCCGGTATAGCGATAATCAGGGGTAAAAAAGAGGGGGAATGCTGCCCCCTAGCTCTGTCAGGCCTCAGCCTGTGAGACTGATTCGGGCCTCGAGTCCCCCTCTCGGGATGGGGAGGCCCTGCGTCTGCAAGAAATATCAAGACAATCAATATTAAGACAAAGTTGTATTAAGAAATCAAGATTTAACGAAAATTGAAGTGTGATATATACCTCCGGTGACTAAAGCACGAGCCTGGGCCCGGGCAGCAGCACGAGCGGGACGATAGTTCCTCCGGTGAGGAACAGCCGGTGGCCCGGACGTGGACGCATCTCCAACTAGAAAATAAATATTGATAAAATTACATGAAGTTCATGTTTATTCTTAAAGGATATGTAAAATGAATAAATATTTTATATTTATTCATACAAACCTGCAGACTGAGCGGAGGGTATGGAAGTGACGGGAGTGGCCCCTGCACCAAACGAGGACGCACCACTTATAATCAGACAATCAAGTATCAGCTATATAAGTAATTGCAAAAAGAATGCGTATATCAATAATATAATATTCTAAATCAATATGTATACACTATAGGATATATAAACATACCCGCAGGTATATAATATATAAACATACTTGGAGGTGCGGGAGTGGCCTCTGTCCCTGATGTAAGTACGTAAGAGCAAAAAGAATGTATGTATATTTATGATATAGCATTCTAAATCAATATACATGCACTATATGATATATAAACATACCTGGAGGTGCGAGAGTGACCTCTGTCCCTGATGTGGATGTATCACCAACAGCTAGACAATCAAATATTGACAATATAAGTAATTTTGACATGAACATGCATGTATAATATTACATTCAAAATGAATATGCGTGCAATATACCTAGAGGTGTGGCAAAGTCCACACAGAAGGAGGCATCCGAAGGGGTCTCCGATCGGGGTGCAAGACCGGCCCTCTAAAGCTCCCTACGCAGCTTTCCGGACGGCAGAACCGTTCTGCCTCTGCCTCTACCGGTGCCGCGGCTGGAGCTCCTGCCGCCCCTCGCTGCTCCCGTCATCGTCATCAAATCTAGATAAACGGTTCGTGGACGCATTAGACAATCATTACAAGTATTGACTATATATGTATAGATCGTAAAATGTGAAGTAACAATATAACATTACTCATAACCTTTTTCGTTTCGTGAGCGCATTAGACATATCTAGTTTGATTTCATCATCGATATCATTTCTAACCCACGTAACTTCATGATCAGCCGAAGACAACCCGTCTTTCGAAACAGACGGTCGGAGCACTCTAAGTCTTCTCTCTTCTTCATCCTCATCGCTGTCCTCGAATTCCGGGACATCGTAAATATCCCTGGGTTTCCAACGACATACGACACTCCATCCCGGATGCTTCAAACACTGTGAGTAGTATACTTGGAACGCTTGGTTCGGAAAGATAAACGGATCTTCCTGACCGTAAAATCGAAGTGTGTTCACACTGGTCAATCCATATTCATCTTTCCAAGTCCCAAGATTGCTTCTCCACTTATCCATATCGGTTCGCGTATCGTACCAAGTATACTAAAATATATAAAAGGGTTCTAATCGTCCAGGATAGTGGATACCGAGTATACAATTTAAGTATCCATAATAAATCACACCATTCGATCCTACCGTCGCAATCCCACTATTCTGAGTGGTTCTAGATGTTTCTATGTCCTTAACTTCGAATTTGTATCCAAGAACACCGAATCCTTTATAATATGCAACCTCCATACTAGGAAATTGAGCTAAACATCTTGAATCACTCTTAAATGATGCAGACAAGTTCGGATCGTGGATCTAAGAAAACAAATTTTACGACAAATACATAACAATATAAGTTTAGATTAAAAATGATAGCAATAACATGTTATTCGAATAACTTACATGATCTGCAACCCAATCGCAAAAATTATCCTGATGATATTTTTCCAATCGTTCATCGTTCCAATCAGGATGCCCCTCACGTACCTCGTTAAAATGAATTCTGTTTTCGACAATAAATTATGACATTAATATTATATCATTTCATACACACACAAACACAAATATAATAATTAATCCAAAAAAACTTACTCTCTAATTTTTTCAAGACATGCGCAATTAAGCAAGATAAACCGGTATATCTTGTTGATAAACATAGTGTCTACCCTCTTATAATCGGTTTTACCATATGGCCCGTCTTGAATTCTTCGAGGCCGGTTAAGTCTCGTCTCAATGTTCTCGTCCAGATAGCGGGAACAAAATGTGGTTGCTTCATCAAGAAGATAACCTTGCATGATAGAACCCTCTGGTCGATTTCTATTGCGTATATACTTTTTAAGAGTGTAGAGGTACCTAAAGAAAATATGCTGAATAAATAAATACGGGCATACAAGACAACAATAATTTTAAAAATTGAGCGAAACGAAAATTTCCATATACCTCTCGACGGGATACATCCATCGATATTATACCGGTCCGGCTAACTTAGCCTCAGTTGCAAGATGAACCGTCAGGTGTATTATGATATCGAAGAATGACGGTTGGAAAATACGCTCAAACTTGCAAAGTATCAATGCAATAGAATTTCTAGTTTATCCAGCGTCACAACATCCAGTATTTTAGCACATAACTCTCTGAAAAAACAACACAGGTCCTTGATTACTAGACCAACCGATTCGGGAAGAGAAGTCCTGAGGGCTAATGGAAGAAGGTGCTCCATGATAACATGGTGATCATGACTTTTCAGCCCATCGATCTTGCCTTTCACAATTTTTATCTTCTTGCTGAATGATCCTGAGAAACCTGTGGGAACTTTCAAATCATGCAACACCTGCAGGAATCTTTTCTTCTCCGGTTGTGACATATGATAAGCGGCATTAGAAAGTACAAATTTGCCTGGTTTACCCGCTACCGGTTTAGGATGCAATTCACTTCTTATTTCCCAGTCCTGTAGATCCATCCGAGCATTCAGCTTGTCTTTCGATTTCCCGTCTTTACAAAGAAGCAGATTGAGTATGTGCTCTGATACTCCCTTCTCTATATGCATGACGTCCAGACAATGACGCACTAAATTTGTTGACCAGTACGAAAGCTCGAAGAAAATGCTTAACTTGTTCCAGAATGGTGGTTTGACCTATTTTGTCGGATCCACTCCGAAGGTCACATTATTGTAACCATCCCACTGAGCAGTTACGTCCTCTCCGGACAATGGGGCTGGAGGTCCAAGAAGCTCCTGATGACCATCAAAGTGAACAGCGTCTAACCTGTAGGGGTGGTCTAGAGGCAGGAAACGTCAATGGCCGCAATAACAAACCTTCCTGCTAAAATTCAAGAATTTCGATGTTGTGTGTTGATGGCAATGGGGACATGCTTTGTGACCATGTACGGACCAACCTGATAGCATTCCATACGTAAGAAAGTCATTAATTGTCCACATTAAAGCCGCACGCAGTATGAAGGTTGTATTTGTGTTTGCATCGCAAGTCTCTATACCATCAATGAATAAAGATTTTAACTCCTCGATCAGAGGTCGGAGATAGACGTCGATATTATTTCCCGGTGGGTTTGGTCCGTCGATAAGAAGAGGCATCATAAAGTATGATTGGTCCATAGCCAACCAAGGTGACAGATTATAAATTATCATTACAACGGGCCATGTGCTGTGACTTCCAGCCATATAGTTGAATGGGCAGAAGCCATCACTAGCCAGTCCGAGCCTGATATTGCGAGGATCGCTACTGAATATTGCGTTCCTCCTATCGAAATCCTTCCATACCGGTGAATCTTTTGGATGGCTTATTTTTCCATCTTCACTTGGAGGAGCACGGTGATGCCAAATCATTGCCTCGGCTGTTTTCTTACACCTGAATAGCCTCTGCAGCCTCTGTGTTCTGGAAAAGTATCGTGCTATCTTGACAGGAATATCGGGCTTCTTATCAGAATCTTTCGGCTTATACCCGGCCTCTCCGCATGTTGGACACTCTTTCAAATCTGAATTCTCTTTCCGGTACAACACGCAATTTTTAGGACATACTCGAATCTTCTCACACTTCAGACCCAAATCAGACATCATCTTCTGGGCTTCGTACCAGCTGTCGGGCACGTTATTTTCCGGGGGCATAGAATCTTTCAAGAATGAAAGAAGCATTGTGAATGACTTGTTGCTCCATCCATTTAGGCACTTAATCTGAAAAATTTGGACGAACCATGAGAGGGTGGAATACTTTGTATTCTCATAACTTGGTTTTCTAGCATCATTCATGAAATTTTCATATTTATCCACACGCGGTCCTTGACCGGAAGGAATGTCATCTTCGGTACGAACAGATTCATTTAGGACAGCCTCTACCATATCCTCCATTTCTTCTGATGGAAAAAAATTACCGTCTTCTTCTTCTGCCGCATTACCGTCTTCTCCTTCTTCTCCTACCGCATTATCGTCTTCTCCTTCTCTTTCTGCCGCATTACTGTGTTCTTCTCCTTCCCTGTGATATAGCAAAGTTGTATAAAGTCTAGTAAAACCATATTTTACGATATGAAGCTCTGCCAATTCTACCTTCTGCCAGTATTTATTCCCATATTTATCGTACGGGCAGAGAATCTTTTCTATCACGATCTTATTATGTGTATGTGCAAATTCAATAAAAGCAGCAACTCCTGCCACAAACTTAGGTTGCATATGTTGTTGCCAATCCACATACATCCAGTCTTTAACTCTGACGTACTCATGGGCCATGTTAGACTGTATAATATATAAATTGTAGGTTATGATGACTATATTGAGAAATCTAAGAACGAGATGGTTACTGACAAAGGAGAAAATCCGTGTATATGCTTTGTGTGTGCGTTTGTCGTTGAAAAGAATAAATTATCGACAATCAAAGTTAGATTTGAGTATACTCATGTATGATAATATGAAAGTTTCATATTATCATCGAATATCATATATTGGTTTTAACTTGAACATCTTGAATCACTCTCTAATGATGCATTTGTTGTGTATTCTTGTTGTATGTGTGTTTCGGCTGTCGGGGGTAAGGCTTCTATCCCATTAAGAATGTATAGAGCGAACACCCATTCGCTTGTGCTTTCAACCGTTTCGAGTAAATTTCGGCAGCACCTCCCCGCTGTTCTCCGAGTACACTGTAATATAATAGATAATCATTTCAAAACTGTGAAACAACGTTGAAATGAATATCTAATCTATCTTTGTACACGGAGAACCAGCGGAAGGTACCGACGAAATATCTCGAAACGGATGAAAACACAAGTGAATGAAGGTGTTTGCTTTATACATTCCTAACTTGTCCACACGGGATAAATCTATCGGTTATCATACGATTGAATCTTCTCGTCACATAGACTGCACGACGGTTGTTAGTATCGAGCTATACCATCCGATATTTAACAACCTTCGTATAGTTCTATGTCACGACGAATATCGAACGTATGTTAACCGATAGATGGGGACTAAGTGGCGCTTTGAGTTTCATATATGAGTATCGATGAGAATATGAAAGTTTTATATTATTATCGAGTATCATATATTGGTTTTAACTTGAACATCTTGAATCACTCTCTAATGATGCGTTTGTTGTGTATTCTTGTTGTATGTGTATGTTTCGGCTGTCGGGGGTAAGGCTTCTATCCCATTAAGAATGTATAGAGCGAACACCCATTCGCTTGTGGTTTCAACCGTTTCGAGTAAATTTCGGCAGCACCTCCCCGCTGTTCTCCGAGTACACTGTAATAGAATAGATAATCATTTCAAAGCTGTGAAATAACGTTGAAATGAATATCTAATCTATCTTTATACACGGAGAACCAGCGGAAAGGTACCGACGAAATATCTCGAAACGGATGAAAACACAAGTGAATGAAGGTGTTTGCTTTATACATTCCTAACTTGTCCACACGGGACAAATCTATCGGTTATCATACGATTGTATCTTCTCGTCACATAGACTACACGACGGTTGTTAGTATCGAGCTATACCGTCCGATATTTAACAACCTTCGTATAGTTTTATATCACGACGAATATCGAATGTATGTTAACCAATAGACGGGGACTAAGTGGCGCTTTGAGTTTCATATATGAGTATCGATGAGAATATGAAAGTTTCATATTATTATCGAGTATCATATATTGGTTTTAACTTGAACATCTTGCATCACTCTCTAATGATGCGTTTGTTGTGTATTCTTGTTGTATGTGTGTTTCGGCTGTCGGGGGTAAGCCTTCTATCCCATTAAGAATATATAGAGCGAACACCCATTCGCTTGTGCTTTCAACCGTTCCAAGTAAATTTCGGCAGCATCTCCCCGCTGTTATCCGAGTACACTGTAATAGAATAGATAATCATTTAAAGCTGTGAAACAACGTTGAAATGAACATCTAATCTATCTTTGTACACGGAGAACCAACGGAAAGGTACCGACGAAATATCTCGAAACGGATGAAAACACAAGTGAATGAAGTTGTTTGCTTTATACATTCCTAACTTGTCCACACGGGACACATCTATCGGTTATCATACGATTGAATCTTCTCGTCACATAGACTACACGACGGTTGTTAGTATCGAGCTATACCGTCCGATATTTAACAACCTTCGTATAGTTCTATGTCACGACGAATAGCAAACGTATGTTAACCGATAGACGGAGACTAAGTGGTGCTTTGAGTTTTATATATGAGTATCGATGAGAATATGAAAATTTCATATTATCATCGAATATCATATATTGGTTTTAACTTGAAAAACGTGCCGTTGAAACAAATTATTGTTCTCCACCTTGCACTCTCTTAACAATGGTACATGCATTAAACAATATGTAAGAGCTATCTATAACAACTCTAAACTTTCACCTGTTGGGTTCAACAAAAAGGTTTTTGATATAACAAACACAACCTTCCTCAATTTTTTTGGAGACATAAATCAAGGATAAAATGGATTTCAGATGGTGATAAAAATACCAAATTCTTTCATTGTTGGGTTAATGTCAGAAGATGTCAAAACAGAATTACAAAGTTGCAAAATATAGAAGGCATTTGTTTTGAGGAGCATAAACAGATTGTTCATATGGCATCTTCTCATTTTGAAAAAGTTTTTACTTCACAAAATATAAATGCAGAATTTGATTGCAGACATATCATTTCTAATATGATTTCAGACATATCAGGTTTAAGGTTAGAGCCTAGGGTTAATTAGAGGCTAGGGTTAATTTTGGTTAATTATTGATAATTTGAAAGGGTTAGGGTGTTGGTTAGGGTTAATTAGGTTAATTTGGATAAGTTTACTTGAAACAGCGCATTCTGCCTATATGAATGATTAAGTTTGTATAATCTTCACACACGTGTTTTCATGTATGCTGGCCATCTTGAGGGTGCATGTAATATTTTTATTTTCCTCTCAAATTGTAATTTGCATATATCATGAAATCTTGCCCCTGGGAAAATGTTTAGGTTTAGGGTTAGAGTCCAGTATTCACTCCACTTTATTGCAGAACCAAGCAAAATTATTGAATCAAGACTTGCACTACACACTCACCATTTTGACTCTTCCACTCTTACATCTATAGGCACACCTTTTTTTCAACCTAATAATAAGTTAGCAGCCAACACGTCGACATTCGCTCTAGTTAGAGTTTTCCGATAGCATCTCGCTCCTCGCTCCATGGCCAATATTCCTGTCATACATCAATCCAGTGCCCACGCCCACAAACAAAGTGGGGGCACAGAGAAATGATGCTCTATATAGACTTACAAAGGGATTGATATGTACAGGGTCAACATGCATTATGCAAAGCGTTTTCCTAAAATTGGGAAATATTTTTTCAAACATAAGGAGGTGCCCAAGGCTGTTAATTCTACTCTCGTTTGTCTTATTCCCAAAAAGGCAAACTGTCGCTCCATCATCAATTATAGGCTTATAAACCTTTGTAATTTTCTATACAAAATTTTCATTATCCCTAACCCTAGCCCCAGCCGAACCCCAACCCCAACCATAACCCTAACCCTAACCCTAATCCCAACCCCAGCCCCAGCCCCAGCCCCAGCCGAATCCCAACCCCAACCCTAACCCCAGCCGAACCCCAACCCCAACACCAAACCCCAACCGAACCCTAACCCCAACCGATGCCTAACCCTAATCCTCATCGGTACCCAAACCCTAAACTCTAGCCCTAAAATCATCAAAATTATGTTTAATTGGAGATTTACTAACCTGTAGGCAGTGGAGGAGACGACGGCTCGATCGGTGGTCGACAACGCGCGCAATCGGCGACGAGGAAGAACTAGGGCGGTGGCGACGATGAAATAGAGGGCGGTGGCGATGACGAGAACGGCGACGAGAAAACTGCGACGCGGCGGGAACGAGAAATTTGGGAATTTTGGGAACGCGCAAGAGAGATGAGGCATAGGGCATTTCTGTGCCTTTTTAATTAAATTCCCATTTAGATGCCCCTACGGATTAGTCCGTAGGTCATTGGTTTGCGGCTTCGTAGGGTCAAACAATAAATTACGATTTAATATTTTTAAATTAAAACGTCGGGCACCGTAGGGACAATCGTAGGGCCTTACGGATTAGTCCGTAGGGCCAAAAAACATCTGTCCCTATCCATAGGGGCAAACCCATATTGTAGTAGTGATAGTTTTTCCAACGTGGGACACTGTATGTATTTTTGTTGGCACTGGCCCATAAGCGGTAACCTATATGAGGGCTAGTTTAATATGAATGCATAGTTTTGATTCTCAATATTAAGTTTCAAGCAGACAAGCACACCACACATAAACACCTAGGGGATCCCATAAATTTGTCCCGAAAACGTTAATTTGTGGCTACTTCCTCTTTGGGATTCCTGGGATTCGAACCCTGCACTTCCCCATGCCCATACCAACCAAGCTAATGCTCATTGGTATCCATATATTTCAACACTTCCCCTCACGTGCATGTGGTTGACACGTGGATCGTACAACACATGTAGATGCTAGTTTTATATTTTATACCAATGTATCTCTTATATATTTTTTTCAATATGGAACTATATTACGGAGCATCTCAACAATCAAGATTTAAAGTGTACTGATTCTAGAAACATGGAGTATTCTTCTTGAAATTCTAAAATGATTAGTAAGGTGGACAAATAAAAATGCAAGAAAAAGTACTTCTAAACAAAATGGGTATAATGGTATATATTTAAGGGTCCGCTCAACAAATCAGGATCGTTCAATTTTAACCGTTTCTTTAAGAAACGGTTAAAATCCATCGATCCTGATTTAACCGTTACTTAAATTAGCGGTTAACATCAAAAATATTTTATCTAATAAATCTGGACCGTACAAATTTAACCGCTACTTTAAGAAACGGTTAGCATCCAACGGGTCTTAGTTAACCGCCATTTAAAATGGCGGTTAATATCAAAAATATTTTATCTAACAAATTTGGACCATGCAAATTTAACTGCTATTTTAAGAAGCGGTTAAGATCCAACGGGTTTTAATTAACCGCTACTTAAAATAGCGATTGAAAATCAATATTTAATCGCTACTTAAATAATTTTTTTTCTGATGGTTGAGAAATATATCACCTTTCGATTTTAAATTCTAGAGATCGTTAGAGCAGTCTGCTTCTTCTTAACGAAGATTTTCGAAGTGAACTGTCGATTTTGGAATCCTAACTTCCGCCAAAGCACGTCTATTTTTTTCTCAACAAAGTTTTTCAAAATGATTGTGCTAAATTTTTTACTTCTAAATTTACATGTGCTAACATGTCGATTAATAGCCTATCAGTGGACTATATCTAATTATGAAGAAGAAGACGAAGAATTAGCTGTGGAAAGACAAAGATGAAAGCTTGAAAAAACCTATTATTCCTATCGACCTAGCTAGTAACTCCTGAAAAAATGCAGAGTTTATATCGTCAACCAGTGAAAGTAAATGCACGAATGTTTCGTCGCCTAAAGTTGAGTTTATACCGTCAACTAGTGGAAGTGTAACACCCTGAAATATTGGTACAGTATAATAATAGTATCATTTTAATTTTTTAAAATAAAATTACTAATTTTATTATTAGAGTTAATATTTTATTTTAGTTAATATGTTTTAAGTTTGTTATAGTTATGGTTATCGGTTTGTTAAATATATGATAATCAGTTTTAATATTTATTTTACAAATCTATTAATATCTTATTTATATACATATATTTTATTGTCTAACATTAGCTTTGTACCAAAATAGATAATATTAGTATGGTTGTTTTAATAAAATATATTCAGTACTTAAATTTGTTTGATAATTTATTAATATCTTATTTTAATTTGTATCTAATATATTTTCAAATATTATATTACGTAACCCAAGATATTTTTGGTTTGATAGTTTTAATAGGATAAAGTATATTTTTAGTTTGATAGTTTTAAATAAGTTATGATAATATATTTGAAAATCATTATATGATCAAATCTTTTTTTTTAAAACAAATAGTGGGGTTATGGAGTTTTTCCATAAAACCTACACACACGCATATCTCTCTTCTTTCTCTTTCTCCCCTGTATATTTCTTTTCCCTCTATCTCCAATCATATATTTTCTTCCAAAATAAACCCACAACTTCCTCCTTCATCTTCCTTACCCTTATCGTTGCGGCTCACCTTGACTCCTCGAGCACCCTCGACCAGAGCCGAACCCCATCACTATCATCTTCATCTCGTTGTTGCCAACCTCCTCTCCCTTCATCCGCGCCACCTTCCACCGTCGGCAAACTCTCAACCCCATCACCGCTTCATCTTCTATCAACCACCAAGCACCGCACCACCTTCTTCATCCTCCTCACCGCCACCACCTACCCTTCACCGCCACTGGTAATCTGAGCACCCTCCTCCAGCAAACCATCAACCCATCTCCATCTTCTTCCCATCGTCTTCCTATCAAAACCCATAACCCCAAGCCCTAACTTCCAGCCGCACCCTCATCATTGCCTAGCCGTGCCATCACCAACTCCTACACCATCACCTGAACCTACCCTGCTGTCGACACCTAAACACCGACCATCTTCCTTGCCGCAGCACATCCCCCGATAGCCCACAACCGAGCACCAACCGCTGCCTCGTCTTCTCCTTACCGCCGCCGCCAGGTTCCTCCTCCGAGCCAACTCCAGACCCATCTCCCTCGGCCACCATCTCCTTTGCAACCCAACACCTTTACTATCTCCCCCATCTTTGAAGCCCAGCCACCTCATCTTCATCGCCATTGCCATTCAACTTCTTCCTCCAACCGTGACCAGAATCCTAGACACGAGACTCCTCACCGTCGCAATACCCGAGCACAACCCATCAACACTTCATCGTCGCAGCACCCAACTCCACTACCACAACCGCTTCAATCTATCGCCTTCATCTCCTCATATTAAGACCCGAACCCTAACTCTAAACCTTAACCGAGACTACCAAGCCGAGCCGTGTAGCTGAACATCAAAGCTTGGAGTTTGTATCACATTGTCATGTTTTATCTGTCTCCGAGGTAAGTACTCTTGCTCCTTATTTTCGTCAATGCTATATCGACAATTCTTTAAATAAATTATTAATCTATAATATTTGGATAAAATTATAATATTATTCCACTTCATTAAAATATCCTATAATACCTGTATACATGATGAAAACCCTAGGAACTAGATCACCCATTAATCAAATTAACCCTTTAAACCATATTCTAAATTATATTCGATGCAATAATAAACCCGGATGTTAAATATAGATGCTTGCTAATTCATATTGATTCTTGTTTATATTATGAACGCTAACATATTATATCGACTGTACTTAATATGCTACTTGAGACCATTGACTTGCTTGACATGACATGCTTGTTCACGATTACCGTTTCCTTATATTAAAACGAGATCTCTAATTAGAATATTAAATTACATGCCATGACACAATCTATACTGTTACAAGTTCCATTTCCGTACAATTAACATGATATTACAAGTACTCATCCAGTCAGTATTCCTAATTAGTGATTCAGTTTATTACCATGTTAGTTATAGATACGCGGGATATTGGGGTAGTTTGAGTGTGCGTTCGTTCAAAAAGATCTCAAAAGTTCCATTGTCGGCAGCTCATACCGGGTTATATCGGTCACTTGTTCATACAGCTTGTACCGGGCTATATCGGTCGCTTGTTACTACAGCTCGTACTGGGCTATATCGGTCACTTGTTCATACAGCTCGTACCGGGCTATATACGGTCGCCTGTTCATTCCATATTTTGGCCCGTGTTTCCTTACCTCTGGCACCCTACTCTTGGGGTGGGAATACTTTTGCAGAGATTGACGTATGCACTCGAATTCACGATAGGATAGATTACCTTTTAGTGACCAATTAGGTTATGACTTGACCGACTTAACCTGTTTACATGCTTGCACTGACGGTTTGGGTCCATATTTCCGTATTCCGGGATTTGGGGCGTTACATGAAGCAAATATAAGATTTTTTTGTCTCCTAAAGTTGAGTTTATCTCGCCAATGAGCGGAAGCAAATGTTAGAATGTGTCGTCTCCTAAAGTAAGTCTTGATGAGAATAACGAGCGAGGTGTAACAATTGATTTGGTAAAACCTGAAATTGGCATGGTATTCAATTCACTAGATGATACTTATGATTGTTATTTGGTTTATACTCGAAACATAGGGTTTGCTATCAGAGTTCATTCTACTCGTCGTGCAGTTCACAGTATTGAACCTATCTCCAGACTATATGAATGTAACAAGCCCACAAAACCTAAACGTTTCAAGCCCGATGTAAAACGTAAAATATCTTTTTCGATGTTCCGGAGAAGTAATTAATTAGATCCAAGTGCAAAATCGTATGTTTGTTGTTAAAAAGGACAATCGATAGAAAGTAACTTCTTACGAGAGATATCACAACCATCCATTCGTATCGCAGTCAATGGTGCAATACCTATTTTATCACAAAACTATTTCCAAATTCGACAGAAGTCAAATCCATGATTTGGAGGATAGTGGTGGCAAAACATATACGATACTAGGACAAGATCATGGCAGGGTAGAAAATCTTGGTTACGGGATAAACGATGTAAAGAGTGAATTAAGAAAAATACGTCGATGATTGTTTTGAAAAACTGAGTTTTTATGTGTCTTAAATACCGCAATCAATAACGGTGTTGCAATTAACTAGCCGATAGTGAGTACGGGTCGTTTATAAGGAAATGGTAAATTATTAATTTTGTTTTAGATGAGTTAATAGAAAAGAGTTTGATTTGTTGTTTTTATTTTAAAAGAGGTTTGAAAATATTAATGTTAGAGGAACTCATTAGAGTTTTCGGATTTAGGCTGTTTAAGAGATGTATTAAAAATATTTTACCTTTATCCACTTGTTGAATTTATGCGAGGATAATAGCAAACAATGGGGATTAGGATTTCAAAAGGTACTAGGGATTCCCTTCATTGATCCTTGTCCTTCCATTGATTACTATTATCTCAAACCTCTAGAAAATTTCCCACAACTTGTCTCGAAAATTGGGTCGCAACTATCATGGAAGGATAGAGCGCCCAAAAAGAGAGTTATGTGGTTTATCTTTGAAAATGTTTTAGATTCATATGTTGGGTTAAGGGAAAGTACGAGAGATTTTTCCGTCTCTCAAACTTCCCTTTCCTAATCCCTAACGAGCGAGAAAATTACTCACCTATTCAATCGAAAAGAAAAGAGAAAAGGGTTGAGAAATATATTATAAAATTAGCTTTTAAGATCCCTTAGAAAAAAGTAAGAGGTTTCTTTTGTTAGCATCATCGCTTCAAAATCGATGAGAAAGAAGGAGGAAGAAGATGAAATCAAAAACAAAAAATAACAATTCAATTTAACTAATAAAATTATATGCGAAGAAATAAATTGCGGAAAAGTAAAGAGACAAAAAATAAAAATTACTCTATTTTTTATTAATAAAAATTTGCATTACAGAATTTAATTGGTTAAAAGAAAAGGGCTAAAAAAAACTAAAAACCCTAGATAATCTTTCTTCATTGCTGCTCACTTTTTTATATAGACTTTGGAACTTGAAACCCTAGGTCATCTTGACGTATGTGAAAAGTCGATCTTGCCCATGAAAATGTTTATCAAACGACCACGATTTGACCGCGGAACCGCCACCTATTGGTTAATATGGCCGCAAACCGCCGCCGTTTAGTGAAATCGCGTCTCTAAATTTTTTCCTCTTTCTTCTCTCGATTTTAGGAGATCTTTTCGACTATAAAATCCTGAAAATATTGTTTTATTTTTGTAGTTGCGAGAATCTTTAATTTGCTCCTAAATTTGGCAGATTTGATTTGCTAACTTGATTTGATTTGGATCTCTTACTCATATTTGTAGTCTTGAACTGATTTGTTACTTTAATACCTGCACAATATCTCAAATCAAATCATTAGTAGCATTTATTTTATTTGAGAAAATATTCTAACAATTCATTCAAAAATAAATTACTTAATGATTAAGAACTCATGGATATTTATTATGATATGATATGCACCTTTAATTCCCAATTATATTAATTATAGTTTAAGAAATATATGACAAAATATTTTTTTCACAAAAACCCACATATGTTCTTGAATTATAAATAACACTATTTAGTAATTTATAATAATAGGGAAAATGATCGTAAAAATGTGCAATAAATATGACTGATCAAATACCCCCAAACTTATCTTTTGATCGTCCCAAGCAAACTGTTTTATTTTAAAAGAAAAACCCAGCACATTTTCGTAGGCAACATGATTGCACTTAGCTCATGCAACAAGTCGTTAAACTTCTGGGTGTCCCTAATAGGAGGAGTGTCATTTCCTGAGGGTTTTCAGCAAATATTGCCCATAAAATTCCAAAATTGTAGAAAATAAAGGAAACAAAGATAAGAAAACGAAAACTACATACAAAGATAAGAATATATAAAAGAAAAACTTAAAAATAAGAGTTTTGAACTACACTAGCTTTTTAGTTGTCATGAGCCCTATCTTAATAGTCTTGAGAAGATGCCGGAAATCACATCCTCCTTCAATAAAATATCGTCTTTAATCTTCCTTCCTATCTTTCCTGTAAATATCGATCATATACCCCTACGTGTGTGTAAAAATCATCCCTACACTTGGAGAATTCATTTCAAGCTATCATATCCTTTGTCCATATTCATTAGTACTTTTTAGTCGGTATTGTTTTAGATGGATTTGCTCACACTGTAGGGTGTTTTTCGTCACTCCATTGAGATGGGAATACGCGTCTCTTGTCAGGCTGTCACGGCCCGAATTTAGTGTGTGACCGGCACTTAGATTATATGACATCTAAAGATGTCGACACAATCCGAGTAAGCCAAAAAACCAAGATCAAAAACCTATTTGCGGAATTAAGAAATTTATAGTTTTAAAGTGGAAAGAATGAGGTAGCATTTCGAATGTTTTTTAAGAAATGAAATTCTTACAAACGATTTTAGCATTTAAAATTTCGACAGCACTTCCCTTTTTAACTATTAATAAAAGCAGTTATATAAATTTTAAATATGTGGCGTCCCTAATTAGGAGCAAAACAACGCCAACCAGCGGAAACAACTTACGTAATAACAATACGACGATCAAAATCGAAGAATCACATGCATAATATAAAGGAGCATAAATTAGCATAACTGGTCAATCTCACTCAAAACGAATCAAAACATATACAAGTATGCCTCGTTCTAAGTCAAAATATAAAGGGTCTGATGGAGTAATACTAGATCCAAAATATATATACCAAAATAGACGGTTACTGCATATGTAACCCACCTAGAAAGAAAAGAGATAAAAGCTGCAAAAAGTGTCCACACTGCTGCTATGCGTCCACGCGTCTCCTGCAAGAAACTAAGACACAATGGGGGTGAGTTGCCAACTCAGTGAATAAAACTAACCTCTAACAGTTGACATTATAAGCATGACGAAATAGAGCTAAAAGTGAACTACCCGTAAGCATGATGTATGATAGCATATGGAAACATGAATACGTAACTGTAATGAATGTATAAAATAACACCGAAATCTCATCAAGTATTTCAAAATATTGATCATTTTCATATAAGATTCATCTTTCCATGTCCAACACCGACACAAATCTTATGTTTTTAGCAGGCACCATTCCCCGAACCATCCTGTCGATCAGCAACATTGGTCGGTATCCTCCAGATATCCGCCGTGTTTTACAACTATTTCCGGTATCGAGTGTCCTCGCTGGGCTTCCCGCCTCAAATACGGCTTTCCCACCCCTCAGTCTCGACCGGGTCCACCATGTATCCGACTGTATACCCCCCTACTCAGTTTGGATAACGTATAAATCCGCAACCGTATAGCTCCCCCCACTCAGTTCGAAGTAAATCCAAATCATAAAAACAACTCATGGTGGACATATCACATCAATCATGAAAATTCATCGAATATGACCAGCAATGTATAAAACTCAAAACAGAATTCCTTGTAATCCAATATATGTGATGGTAGAATAGCAATTTAAATTGAAATATGATATGCGTCATAATAACAACCAGTATGTATAACAATAATTATTAATGATGCTAACAGTGTGCAATAGAGTATATGTAACATAGCAAGTTCTAAGGGTGTACGTGATATGTCAATTACCGATGGGGTGTGGTGTAACAGGCAGGGAGGTGCAAGTGCAACATAACTCATCGATAATAGTGCAAGTGTCCTAACAAGTATTAATCAATAACAATTTATGGTTATGGATGCATAATATGAAATACCATGTTTAAATATACAACACTATGAATGGAAAGCAATGATAACCAACTTCTAGTTACGGGCGTTATACGCCATCCATACAATGTCCTCCGGTAGATATTTAGTCTATTCACCCGAATAAGTTGAATCTACTCGGATATCATCAATCCCTTCCCTTTCTTTGCGGCCTCCGAAGTCCCCGTGGTCAAACCTAACATCGAAATTAACTTTCGTATAAAAGCGGCTAAAATCCGATATGGCGAAGACTTGAAAAACTAAAAGACTTTCTGTTGGAGATAGTGCCCTCAGAGTCAATTATTGGATCACAGGCACATGATTGCAATGATCGAGGGAGGACCTATCCCGGTAGGACAGTCTTACTCGAGATGATAGTATGCTATCTGGTTTACCTTTATCAGCGTGTACTGCTTCAGGTGACCTTACAGGTCGCTATTATACGCTGATAGAGCCCCTAGGATTCTTGCTTGACTGCCAGCAGTATGATGGCGATCATATACGTGAGAGCTGGTGGTCTATAAGCACATCCTTAAATGGTCCCTAGTCGTTGGAGTTTCGAGACAGGGCATCGATTCTCCAGAGTAGACTAGTGTATACAGTCGAGACCCCGACGAGGGGCGGTGGCCGGTCTCACAAGCCACTGGTGTCAGTTGGTTCACCTAAGATGTATACAGGTGCTCATTTGGGTTATGAGTACACCGGACAGGACTCGCCGGGAACCTGCTAGTTGGGATTATACCAGACGTCAGATAGCAGTTCCCAGGTGACATGTGTACAGGTTAGTTCATCGACCTAAGATCGTCATTTGTCTCGTGTGAGTTCCCACTGTGCTTTGATTACTACCCTACCACGGCTCAAAGGAGTCGTGCAAACAGGTTTTAGTTGGGTACAGTCCCGAGCCACATGGAGGCAATGAGCGGATCTGCAGGGGTTCGTCTCTCCCGGTATTGGGGGTGAGGTCGCGCTGTGTCTAGGAGAGCCATTACACAAAGCCCTCGGCCGAGGCAGGAGATTTACTGGTAGGTATTCCAGTAGTATCTCAGGGTGTTCTGGGCTTCACTCCGACACGACTTGTACCGCTTTTGGGGGTCTGACTTTTACCAACCTCCTAGGCCCGCCATGCGATGCTCATAGATGAACGGACCGGACTGTACGGATATTGTCACTGACAGGCTCAGTAGGGTGTCAGGATGAGTTCGCTCATCGACGTCCCTTTTGGTCAATAGCTGGTGGCCCGTCACGTATTGGCTTATACCTCTGACGTGCTAGTGGTTAAATCCACAACTATTGTATTGACGAGTATTTAGAGTCCACCACACTTTCAGTTACTCAAGCTTTCGGGCGAAACGCTGTAGATGCCGTATGGAGATATGGCAGGATCCGATCAGATACGTGCGGTATTGCACGGACCAGGATCGGACGGTTTGTACTAGTGGCCGTATGGATATATGGCAGGGTTCGATCAGATACGTGCGGTATTGCATGGATCAGGATCGGACGGATATTACTAGCCGGCTTTGGTTTAAGCCGGATCCTAGTTTAGTACAGTGTAGATTTTGTCTCATTGCATTTGTATCCGGTCGGAATACAGATGCGGGTGTGTATACACAGTATCGGGGTTTTCCTGTAATTTATTACGGGACCAGTTTTCTGGAGTTGCCAGTTTGCATTCCGTTCCGGCCGGTTTTCCTTTGTTCTTTCCCGGCCGGACTTTTCCGATGGAGGGGGTAATTTGCAGTTTTGCAAATTACCTTTGGGGAAGGGGTTTCTTGCTTATTGGTGGCATCATGATAGTTCTTCATGATGAGATGCTTTCTTAGTCTTTTCATTTGCTTTTTGAGAAAGGATTGATTAGAGTTGATTTGTGTTTGGATGTGAGGTTTACTTTTGGGATGTGGTCACCTCTTGCTTTATCCTACACTCACCTCCCTTCATGATTTGTTTTTGCCCTCCACCATTTCCACATATGAAGAGGGGCCGGCCACTTGATAGGAATGGGAAAAATGGTTCATTTGATTTTGTGTGTGGAAAATGTATCATTCATATCTCTTTTTCCATGCTTACTAAATTCTCTAAAACCCTCTCCAAAGTTCATGATTCTCTTCTCCCTCCATGGCAACTTCACCACCCCAAAAGAGACTATGATTCTACACTACATTCTACAGCAAACCTTGGGCATGTCGACTAGCCAGCTTCGTGCCCGAGTTGCCTCGGTATTGAGGTGGGAGCCCGTAAAAGATACAGACGATGTGGTGCCCTTCCGGCAAGGAGGCGACGACCGGAGTTTCCGCGGGAGATCGGGACGATGACGAGAAGACCGGAGGACTCGGATCACTCGGTATATCTCTCACCCTTTCTCTTGTTAGCTAGTATCGGTTAATGGTTACGATCCGGGTATATTGTCCGCGGTAGCGCCAGTTTAAAGTTAAGAAAAATTTTGATTCCGCATTTTGGCCTCGGATTGACGGCCGGGGCGCTGCCGTGGCGCAACATGGTATCAGAGCCACGCCATTAACCTTGTCTAGCTTTCTCTAATGTGTTTTACATTTCCGATCGACCAAAATTCCAAAAATACGCGTTTTCTGTACATCAGTTTTCTGTTGATTTTTTTCTTGCTCAAAAAATTTTTCAGGTTGCATAAAAGTGATGTACTGGAAAATATAAGGCTACTGTAGAAATTCGGCAGAGTGATTCCATTGTATGAGCGCGGAACCGCGGCAAACCCCCCCTTTGTGCCGCGGTTCCGCCGCACTATGGTCAGATCACTGTGTCGTTTTTCTTCAGTTGCTTTCTGGGATGATTTTAGGGGTTTTGGAATATTAATTTTGGGCCCAGAATTTCTTGATGTGCTACAGTAGTACTTGGGGGCCCACTTGTTAAAATTTAATCGATCGGATATTTTAAACACATTGGTTCACAGTATTTACATTATATCTGCGACCGTGAATGTTACTTGATCGGTAAATCCTGTCTAACTGCTATAGCCTGGTTAGACGGATTTGCGAACGTAACTTTCACGTTGATGTTCTGTGTATTGCTGTGATGTTGCGGATCGGTCGTGGGGGATAGCCTGGATGCAATGCTAGTACAGTTTTGTTTTATATGTACAGTTGATATTGCGGGGCGAGTGTCCGACATGTGGACTGCCGTCACTGCCTGTTTGTATTATTCTTTTGGGGCACAACCTGGTTGCGGTCGATGTACCCGCTGTATGTATATTTTACTTTCTGTACTAGGATTGCCCCGCGGTGGGGTGCACGGATAGCCGGGTTTTGGAGGGCAACAAGCCCGCATCTCATGGCATTGGGACGGAGGGGGCTTCACTCCAGGATTGGCGGGCTATTCGCCGTACTCGTAGGGGGTACAGGTTGACCCAGGAGGGGTGCCCAAGTTACCGGATTCCTTGAAGTGCTGGGTGGTCCATTCACGTTGCTGAAGGGGGCTGCCTCGCTTCAGGTTTTGGCGGGTGACTTGCCGCGCCCGTAGGGGTCTAGGTTTTCATTGCACAGGCTATCCACACGACCAGGGGAACGTCGGGTTTCAGCAGCGGCTCTGTGAAACCCGGGGCTTCCAGATATCTGTATTGTTCTGTGATGCTGTACATTTCTGTGATGTTGCATTTTATCACGCCTTGAGCGAAAATTATATATTGGTATATATATTAGTAGATGTTGTATATGTTTTACATCCGCGCTAGTCCAGTCCCCGCTCTACCGTTAGTTAGCTAACCTAACGGGTGATGACGGGACCCAGTGGCGAATGCAGATGGCATATACGTACGTCAGTATATTTTCGTTCTTTGTGGTGTGATCAATTGATGGGACTGCATTGATTCGGATCGATGCAAGATAAACAAATCTATTCTGATGTTGTTGGAACACTTTTCAAAAAGCTGTTATTGCAAGGACGTTCACTTTTGTTTTGCATCGTGGTATTCATTTGGAATATCCTGCTCCTCAGTCGACGAGGCAAGGGCCGAGATCCCTTCACCGGGAGTGACCCCTTGGACAGAAGTTTGCGTCAGGGCAATAAATTCACTATAGCCGATTGCCTTTTGCTTTGCATCGTGGTATTCAGTTGGAATATCCTGCACCTCATTCTACGGGGAAAGAGCCGAGATCCCTTCACCGGGAGTGACCTCTTTAGTAAAGGTTTTCGTCACTATATTTTTATAAAAAGTTATCCAGTTCCTTCAACGATATCAAGTTCATTACGTTAAAGGTTTTTCGCCAAAAACCAGTCGTAGCCCTCCGTCATTTCAGATTAGTATTACTTAGTATTCGTGCTGCGTTTGTCGTGCATTGCCGAGGCGTAGTGTTCGGTAGCTATGTAGTGCTTTTCTGTCACATGGATAAGTGGATTGGTTAGGACAGTCGTACGGTCTTGTTGGCATTGTCAAGGACTCGTACGGGTGGGTTTAACGCAATCAAGATAATGACGGGTAGAACTTGACTAGGACTCTTTGATTTGTTGGCATTGTCAAGGTCACTTGGGTCCTAGGGGTAAAAACCTACATCGGGAGTTTCAAAAGAACTGAAACTTGCCAGATATGCGCATACCTTCTGGAGTGTGGTGACTTGAGTGGATTCCGTCAAGTTATCATGCGATGATAGTTGGATCCCGATTCCCACTGATGAGTTGGTTTACTCCTCGGGTGATCCCGACTAATTCTTCTTTCAGGTTTGGAGAAGAATTTGAGGTTACAGTGGGAGGTTTCCAGATTAGACAAAGTGATAACCATTCTGATCTAGGTTAGAGTGCACGCTGAGTGTTTCTTTTCTCTCTCTCTTTGGCAGCGACCTTTGACCCGACCCTAGACTATGACTCAGTGACCAAGTTGACCAAACCTTCTTAACACTGGCTTTTGGATTGTCAGAGTTGCAGACCTCATTGCCACTCCTACTTTTACCCTTTTCTCCAGGATACCCCGTATTACTACGAACGTCCACTTCCATTGGACAAGACCATCGTATGGTTATATACGAACTCGAAGGAATTCGAGGATGGTTTCTGGTTCTGGAGAAAACGAATAGGATTATTCAGTTGTCTTTTCTTTTCACCTTCTCTCATTGCGAGTACTCCTTGGTTTAGGAGATAGTACACCTATTACGCAAATTGGATAGTCTTCTTCCAAACCTTAGGCTGGTGCCGAACAGTGGGGAATGAAGAAAACCAATTAGCATAACGATGGTGTACAGAAGGTATTAAGATTAAGACAAAGCAAGGGATTAGTAAGAGGGCATAGTAAATTGCGACTGATATTCACGACCAAACCAAATATTTCTTCGCCAATCCTAAATCACCTTTGTATTTCTCCAGGACACTCCGTATCACTACGAAGATCCACAGTTTATTGGATACTCCATCGTATGGTTATATACGAACTCGAAAGGAACTTGTTCCAGTTCGGGGATGGATTCTGGTTCAGGAGAAATAGGAATAAGGTTTATTCAGGTGTCTTTTATCCTCACCTTCTCTCGCATTGCGAGTGCTCCTAGGATTAGGACAGTACACCCATTATGCTTATTGGATAGTCTTCTTCCAAACCATAGGCTGGTGCCGAACGGTAGGGAAGGAAGAAAACCATTTGGCCTAAGGGGGTGTGCAGACGGTAATGACTAAAGACATATAAAGGGATTTGGACAGATGGCAAAGAGATATACGGTTACAGTTGTGAATCTGGATAATGGTAGAGGCATTACTAGGAATACCAGGATACCCTATCGAAACATTTCAATGTTTTAGTTCAACTGTGTACTGTTAAAAGAAAACTGATTTCCTGATTAGACACTTTCTCCAGTGTATGCATTTACCAGGTTTGATTCTCACATCTGTATGGTTTTACAGATGATGAGTGGGAGTAAGTTATTGGGAATAGGGTGATCATCCTCATTATATCGGGATTCGTTGTAATCGGTGATATTTGAGGAGATCACCTGGGCTGTTTGCCGGTCGGCAAATATTTGGTTTTGAATATCCGTTGTTATGCACCAATTTCAAATTGATATATCTGTACGTCTATTTTTATAGAGTGAGATATACCTTTTGAAATTATGTCTATGACATTTACCTATATCAGTGGATGGTTAGGTAAGGAGCATTGAACAGCGGTGTAATTCTTCTTAACCATAGTACAGTTTTCAACCTACGACACACAGTGAATGAGTTGTTAGACTCAGGGACTTATACAGAGTATTGTATATTGTCCAGTGTCCATTTGGACAGTGGGGCTGGTCCTCATACTATATTCTGTTTACTTTTAACTACTCTAATTCTTAGACATGTGTTTCGTAGAAACACAGGGTCTGAGTTTTGAGGAGTTATTGGTATAAGAATAGAGTAGAGAACCAGGTATTGCAAGTATCGGGATTCTTCAAGGTGATCGAAGATGTAGATACTTGTGTATGGTATTCAGTTGATAGTAATGAGAACTTGCTTCTCTTTCAGGTTACTCATAATTGGAAGCATTCCTAAGTTGGGTAACGCTGATCGGCCTCCTTCCATTTAGTTGACATGCACTGGAGACAGCTGCATGATTTGAATCTGGTTCATTTAAATCAGTGCCTCTGGTTCTATATTGGATATAGAACAGTTCATATCTTAACGATGTTAAGGTACGGGGAGTTGTCTGGCTTATGATTAAAACCAGACACTGGACAACTCAAGGCACGTTTCTATAATGGCTGTTTGTGGGTTGACCCAGGCTATGACGAGGGTTGACTTTCTACCATCTGGAAGATCAATAGTAATATTGTTCTTAACTCGCCACATTTTAAAAGGAAATGGTTATTTTTCAGAAAACAGTAGTGGGAGTATGGTAGAACTGGAAGCGATTCCAGAACCGCAAACGATTACTGAAGATTTGATAAGGAACCTAAAGATTCAATCTGATTTGACATTCCATTGGCCACTCCGCAGATAAGGTGGGTAACTTCAGGCACCCGAGAGGTACTCCGGTAGCCTCAAGGACGGTGACAAGGAAGTTCTTGTTTACCCACACTTGCCATTGTTGTTGTTCCAGGCTGCGAGACCCGGCAGGAGGATGAGTATAGCGTCGTTCTAAACTAGTTTTAGAAGTGCACGTCTATATGACTCTGCCAGAGGGTTGTCGTAGTCAGTGGGAGCAGCGGAAGCATTGGTGGACATCAGGCTTATGTCTATAGACTAAAGCAGATATAGCGGAGATAGATCATCTATTTCTGATGTGACAGTCATAGGTTTGACGTCATCAGAATAGGGGATGGATCTGTTAAGAAGGTAGTAGGGTGTGATGTCCTGGTTTTGGATGACATACACAGAGTAGGAAAGGAAACTCCTATAATACGATCGGTTATACTTTGGTTGTCACACAGTGGTTTCTCCACACAGGACTTGGATATTATATCAGACATTCTGGTTACTAGATCTATGGTTTTAGATTTAGATTTGGGTGGTTTCCTAATCTGGGTACCTTGACAGCATTCTATGAGTATTTAGAATGAACGACTCCTGGCACGGTAGTGTACCTGCAGGTAATGGAGTCACCCTCTCTAAAGGTGTCTTATAGACTAAAGTTAAGAGGGATGTGCATGATTGGCAGATCACTTGCTTAGGCAATTGAGTCAATCATGAGATGTCAAGTACCACACCGGATGTTGTTCTTGCACTAGATGCAATAAGATGATATTGATCCAATCCTGGAGAAACAATCGGAAGCAGTTTTAGAACATAAGTTAATGTTCTAGGGAATTGATAACGGCAGCCTCCTTCATGAGACGGTTATCATTCCAGGCTTCCAAGGTGACCTGGACGACAAGGAGGTTGTCAGAGTTATAGTTTTCCCTCTGACGAGGGGCAGTATTTTGGACAGGTGATCCAAGGCAATACTGAGGGAGGCATGGCGCAGGATACTGATTAAGTTCAGTTGACGATACAGTCTAAGAAGTTTGGATTTGGAGTTCATTTATGAGCTAGGTCCCATCAGACATCCAGACATTCTAAGACAGGTATTGCTCATTTTGGGAGATGGCTTTCTCCGCGAACTTGAGATATAGAGAGACATAGAAAGAAACATCACAGCGGATCCACTCACTGAGGCTATTCCTCGAACGCAATAGTTTCGCAAACGAGCTTTGTGAGACTGACTAGTAGAGGAGTTGGGTGTTTGGTATCACACGGGCTGTGAGTATGCGACATCGCAATAATTAGCCTTGAGTGCAAGTGGGAGATTGTTGGAGATAGTGCCCTCAGAGTCAATTATTGGATCACAGGCACGTGATTGCAATGATTGAGGGAGGACCTATCCCGGTAGGACAGTCTTACTCGAGATGATAGTATGCTATCTGGTTTACCTTTATCAGCGTGTACTGCTTCAGGTGACCTTACAAGTCGCTATTACACGCTGATAGAGCCCCTAGGATTCTTGCTTGACTGCCAGCAGTATGATGGCGATCATATACGTGAGAGCTGGTGGTCTATAAGCACATCCTTAAATGGTCCCTAGTCGTTGGAGTTTCGAGACAGGGCATCGATTCTCCAGAGTAGACTAGTGTATACAGTCGAGACCCCGACGAGGGGCGGTGGCCGGTCTCACAAGCCACTGGTGTCAGTTGGTTCACCTAAGATGTATACAGGTGCTCATTTGGGTTATGAGTACACCGGACAGGACTCGCCGGGAACCTGCTAGTTGGGATTATACCAGACGTCAGATAGCAGTTCCCAGGTGACATGTGTACAGGTTAGTTCATCGACCTAAGATCGTCATTTGTCTCGTGTGAGTTCCCACTGTGCTTTGATTACTACCCTACCACGGCTCAAAGGAGTCGTGCAAACAGGTTTTAGTTGGGTACAGTCCCGAGCCACATGGAGGCAATGAGCGGATCTGCAGGGGTTCGTCTCTCCCGGTATTGGGGGTGAGGTCGCGCTGTGTCTAGGAGAGCCATTACACAAAGCCCTCGGCCGAGGCAGGAGATTTACTGGTAGGTATTCCAGTAGTATCTCAGGGTGTTCTGGGCTTCACTCCGACACGACTTGTACCGCTTTTGGGGGTCTGACTTTTACCAACCCCCTAGGCCCGCCATGCGATGCTCATAGACGAACGGACCGGACTGTACGGATATTGTCACTGACAGGCTCAGTAGGGTGTCAGGATGAGTTCGCTCATCGACGTCCCTTTTGGTCAATAGCTGGTGGCCCGTCACGTATTGGCTTATACCTCTGACGTGCTAGTGGTTAAATCCACAACCATTGTATTGACGAGTCTTTAGAGTCCACCACACTTTCAGTTACTCAAGCTTTCGGGCAAAACGCTGTAGATGCCGTATGGAGATATGGCAGGATCCGATCAGATACGTGCGGTATTGCACGGACCAGGATCGGACGGTTTGTACTAGTGGCCGTATGGATATATGGCAGGGTTCGATCAGATACGTGCAGTATTGCACGGATCAGGATCGGACGAATATTACTAGCCGGCTTTGGTTTAAGCCGGATCCTAGTTTAGTACAGTGTAGATTTTGTCTCATTGCATTTGTATCCGGTCGGAATACAGATGCGGGTGTGTATGCACAGTATCGGGGTTTTCCTGTAATTTATTACGGGACCAGTTTTCTGGAGTTGCCAGTTTGCATTCCGTTCCGGCCGGTTTTCCTTTGTTCTTTCCCGGCCGGACTTTTCCGATGGAGGGGGTAATTTGCAGTTTTGCAAATTACCTTTGGGGAAGGGGTTTCTTGCTTATTGGTGGCATCATGATAGTTCTTCATGATGAGATGCTTTCTTAGTCTTTTCATTTGCTTTTTGAGAAAGGATTGATTAGAGTTGATTTGTGTTTGGATGTGAGGTTTACTTTTGGGATGTGGTCACCTCTTGCTTTATCCTACACTCACCTCCCTTCATGATTTGTTTTTGCCCTCCACCATTTCCACATATGAAGAGGGGCCGGCCACTTGATAGGAATGGGAAAAATGGTTCATTTGATTTTGTGTGTGGAAAATGTATCATTCATATCTCTTTTTCCATGCTTGCTAAATTCTCTAAAACCCTCTCCAAAGTTCATGATTCTCTTCTCCCTCCATGGCAACTTCACCATCCTAAAAGAGACTATGATTCTACACTACATTCTACAGCAAACCTTGGGCACGTCGACTAGACAGCTTCGTGCCCGAGTTGCCTCGGTATTGAGGTGGGAGCCCGTAAAAGATACAGACGATGTGGTGCCCTTCCGGCAAGGAGGCGACGACCGGAGTTTCCGCGGGAGATCGGGACGATGACGAGAAGACCGGAGGACTCGGATCACTCGGTATATCTCTCACCCTTTCTCTTGTTAGCTAGTATCGGTTAATGGTTATGATCCGGGTATATTGTCCGCGGTAGCGCCAGTTTAAAGTTAAGAAAAATTTTGATTCCGCATTTTGGCCTCGGATTGACGGCCGGGGCGCTGCCGTGGCGCAACACTTTCATATTAAACGTGCTACGTGAGAATATCGTGAACTATCTAAAACCTAGACTAACCTGAGCTAACCCCATTCTGTTCGTAACTAGGAAAACAGAAATCGTGACACGAAATACTTGTATCGTATTTTAGAATTATGACCAAAACAAGAAATTTACTTCCATATTTTATACACAGACTAAATAACAAAATCAAACTATACCAGATACCCTAAAAGACATACAGATAGCCACCTTAGAAATTTCAACACCCAACTCCCCAAAGAAACCGGGGACGCCGGGAAATCATCATGTTTTGCCGGTTGAAAAGTGTTAGAATTGGTTCGTGTTTCAAGTATACATTCTAGATCAAATTTATAAGGCTACTGTTCTATTTGATTTGGTTAAAGATTAGCAAGAATATAGCAGATACAAAACAGTGTTAATATCTAACAAAATACGATATAACCGATATCCTAAAACCTATACTGAACAGAACTAAAAAATAAGATCTGAAATTTGAGGTTTATACCAACTGAAGGATCCACTGAGTTAATTCATCAAGGGGGTGCACAAGAACATAGTAAGCCAGCTTGAGGGTTGAGGTAAGGATCATTAGTACTTAGTTTTACTTTTTTTTTTCTTTCATTTTTAATTGAGGCAAATGATACTAAACTAAGTATTGTTTCTAAACCTAATATACCAACTGAACAAATATGGAAAAGATAAAGAGAAGAAGTGATGAGATTAGGAGGAGGTGTCACTATGAAGAAGTGGTGTGCATTCATGCAAGTAGGAGGTGTAGGCATAAGGTTCATCCAAGGTGTGTTATACTTGAGGTTCACCATAACCTAACCCTATAATCAACACATTAACACATAAACCCTCACACCATATAATATAACACAAAGAATCTAACACTTTCACTAAAATCCCTCCTTACAACTAAGGTTACAAACTAAATACTCTTTTACTTAATTATCCTAGCCAATTTTGAGAAAATATCTTTATTACAAATTCAAAATAATATTTAAAAATAAAATTAAATAAACTAAACTAATTAATTATCTATAATATTTAGAAACGTTACACAGGCGTATACAGATTCCCCCTGCTTAGGGTAGACTGGGGTTTATTGATTATGGGGATCCGAATCTCCGGCAACCGCGGAATAAGCTGCCGTTAATTACCCCTCGCCTTTGGAGCGAAGGAATCTCCTATTAACGGGTCAAACTGGTCATGCGAATTCAATGTGCAGTGTGCGTGTGTTGTACTTTGAGGGGTCTTGGGTATATCGGGGACCTCGCAGAGTTTACGGGGGTTCTAACGGGGGTATTTTTAATGTGGAGTGTATATAAAAAATAGATGAGGGGGCGTCCTAAGGGCGCGTGGGCACTGGGTGCCGGCACCTCACGTGCCTGGTGTGTGGGTGTCGGCGCCTCACATGCGCCTCACGTGTCCGGCACGTGGGCGCTGGGCGCCCGCAGAAAAAAGGACTTAGTCCATGCACTGGGAGTTGTACTCTCGATTGACTTTTGGAGTTAAACTCCTAAAAAAGAGAGATTTTTATTTTATTATAATTTTTTTAGTGGAGTTAAACTCTCAGGAGATTTTCGGAGATGATGAAAGGGGACCCCTTTCTTCTCCCTTGAACCCTAGATCTCCTATTGAGCCTTGGATCTTCCTAAAGTGGGATTTTTAGAGATGGGTCTCCATCTTCTTCCTCTCAGTTGACTAGATCTTGGGAGAAAAAGAGCGTGAGACATAAAAATCTCCCATTTTAGGGATTTGATTGAAGGTCCGAGCCCCCCTTCATAGGTTTTATGGTGAAAACTGTTTTTTTTTAGAAAAGGAAGAGTTAAACTCTTGATTTAAATCAAAAAAAGGAAGAAGGTTTAGAACCTTGAGGAAGGAGAAGGAGGCACAAAATCCTAAATATTTGAGAGAGTGAAAAAAGTTTTTTTGTTGATTTTTTCATCATGTTGCCTTTATAGGCTACACACTTTACATATAGCCCTTTGGGCTTTGCCAGATGACACTTGTGACATCCCATACTTTATGTGCTTATTTTTTTTGCACATAAGCCATGGGGTTTACAAAATTTTGGCTTTCTGCCCATTTTACATACATTTATTTCTAACAAAAAAATTAAAATAATTTAGTGCTTCATTCTTGGCATGGAGCCGGCCCCTTCCATGCTTGGTCCTGGCTTGGGCCTGGGCCCACTTGGCTTGGAGGTTGATTGACTTTGACCTGGTCGATCAGGGTGTAACTTTTGACCCCAACAAAGTGCCCCCATCAATAAATGCACACCACAAATATGGGCCGTGTGCATGAAATTGATGGATCTTCTTTTGCGTGGAGGTTGACTTGATTTGGTTCCCGTTTTGACGACGTGAAGGTAGATGCTGCCCTTTTTATGACGTGGACGGTCGATACTACCCTTTTTGCGACGTGGACGGTCGGTGCTGCCTTTTTTGCGACTTGGACCGTCGGCGTTGCCCTTTTGCGACTTGGACGGTCAGCGCTGCTCTTTTTGCGACTTGGACGGTCAGCGCTGCCCTTTTTGTGACTTGGACGGTCGGTGCTTCCATTTTTCCTACTTGGACAGTTGATGCTGCCTTTTTTGCAACTTGGACGGTCGGTGGTTGCTCCGCTTCTTGCGGTGTTGGGATTTGATTTGACTTTCTCCGCTTTCTGCGGTGTCGGGATTGAAGTTGACTTGCTTCGCTTTATACGGTGTCATGGTTGATTTATTTGATTTGATTTATTTTGTGAGTTTCCTACCCATCCAGCGGGACTTTTGAGCTTGGAAGCGCTACCGGGTGGGACGTTAATTTGATCTGTTTGATTTCTGCCTTGTTTGGCAGGACTTTTGACTTTGAGAGGAACATGGAATTTGGATTTTGTTTAGCATCAGCATTGCTGCACTGAAATAATTCCAGGAGAAACTCATCATTTACCCCGGGAGGATTTGGGATTTGGTTTTTGGGTCAACATCAGCATTGTTGCACTGGAATAATACCAGGAGCAACTCATCATCTACCCCGGGAGGACTTGGGATTTAGGTTTTGGGTTGGCATCAACACCACTAACACTGAAGCGTAGTTCCAGGAGCGACTCATCATTTTCCTTTAGGAAGACCTGGGATTTGGGGATTTGGGTCGGCATCAGTATTGCTGCACTGGAATAATGCCATGAGCAACTCATCATTTGCCTCGGGAGGACTTGGGATTTGGTTTTTTGGTCGGCATCAGCACCGCTAACACTGAAGCGTAGTGCCAGGAGCGACTCATCATTTGCCTTTGGGAAGACCTGTGATTTGAGTTTTTGGGTTAGCATCAGCATTGCTGTACTGGAATAATACCAGGAGCAACTCATCATTTGCCCCGGGAGGACTTGGGATTTGGTTTTTGGGTCGGCATCAACACCGCTAATACTGAAGCATAGTGCCAGGAGCGACTCATCATTTGCCATGCTTGTTAGGGAATGATAGCTTAAGAGACAAATTTAGATCCCTATCACTTAAGGCTTTTCAATTTTATGAGCCGTAAGGGTCTGATAAAAGCATTTTCTCCCTACGAGTCGAGATGATCTCACAGGTGTATTTCTCCCTAGGAATCGTAGGGATTGCTAAGTGTGTTTCTCCTTTGTGAGTCGTAAGGATCTCACGTGGGGATTTTCTCCTCATAAGGTCAAGAGGACTTTGCGAGTGCATTTCATCTATTTTCATGAGTTTGAGCCCTTTCGGGTTTTCACAAACTCGCCGGCAGTCCTGCTGTTTTTACTCACGGAGCCCTTTCGGGTTTTCATCCTTGCCCGTTTCGCTTATGGACATACCTTTTTTATCATCGCCGGCGGGACTTTAAATATAGTCTCGCCGGTAGGACTTGGGAGAGATAGGGGTCATTTGCGCCCGTGGATTGTATATGGTTTTACAGGATATATGATCCAGACCGTAGGGCCAATGTGCTCAATTCGCCCGCGACTTAAAGCATTCATGCGTAGTATTTCTTAAGGTATCGGCCATTGATGGGTGGCATAGGCCTTTCTCCCTTAGCATTTATCAGCTGGTAGGATTCTTCATCAAACACTTTCTCGATGACGTATGGTCCTTCCCAGTTTGGCTCGAATTTTCCCTTGGCATGTCGATTGGGGATGAACGGCCTTTTGAAGACCAATACCAATTCGCCTTTCTTAAAAGTACGGAGATGGGTCATTTTATCATAGATCCGTGACATTTGGGCTTGGTATAGCTCCAGATTTTGCTGCACCGCGAGCCTCTTTTCCTCAAGGGTGTCAAGTTCTTCGAGACGAAGAAGTACGTTTTCCTCTTCCATCAACTCGTGCTGGACGACCATTCTTAAGCTTGGAATTTTGAATTCGAGGGGGAGGATTGCCTCCATTCCGAAGAGTAATGAGTATGGAGTGGACTGAATTGGGGTGCGGTGCGTGGTATGATATCCCTACAACGCCTCGTGGAGCTTGAGATTCCAGTCTCTCTTGTTGACTGAAGCATTTTTCCTCAGGAGCTTGCATAGAGTTTTATTGAAGGCTTCGGTTAGCCCATTGGCTCTTGGATTATAGATGGCAGAATATCTCCAGTCTATCTTGTGCCGAGTAGCGAACCTTGAAACTTTGAAGCTCTTGAAAGAAGGCCCGTTGTCAGAAATGATTCTTCTTGGCGTACCGAAGTGGTATAGAATATTATGCCGGAAAAACGTCAGAATATCTTCTGTCTTGACTTCTTTTAGTAGGACAGTTTCAGTCTATCTAGAGAAGTAGTCAGTTGCGGCCAATATGAACCAGTGGCCTTTGGATGACGGAGGATCAATTGGGCCAACTATGTTGGTGCCCCAAACTTCGAAGGGCCATGACGCCACCGTAAGATGCAGTGGATTGGGATTCTTGTGAATGAAATCACCGTGAATTTGGCAAAGATAATACTTCTTTGCATGCTCTTCGCAATCCCTTATCATGGTAGGCCAGTAATATGAAAGCCGTTTAATTTGAAGCCGCATTTTAGGGCTGGACTGGTGAGCTCCGCAGACGCCCGAGTGAACTTCTTTCATGAATTTTTGGGCTTCAGCCAATGACAGACACCTGAGCCAGAGTTGGTCATATGATCTGCGGTATAGCGTATTATTCATAAACACATATCGGAGGGCTCTTTTCTTCAACTGAACCCTCGCTGATTTTTCTTCGGGCAGCATGTCGTATCGGAGGTACTCTATAAAGGGTTCTCTCCGATCGGGCTCGTCTTGAATGATCAGAGCTTATTCGGCAGGATTGCTCTTTTGTTCTACGTTTTCCTCTTCTTGTAAAGAGACCGGGGGCAGAATTTGCCGGCTTCTGACTGTTATCAAAATTTCATCCATATCGGGATTAGCTAGCTTCTTGGCTAAGTGAGCGAGTACGTCGGCTTTTTCGTTCAACGCCCCAGGGACTCTCATTAGTTCAATGTGGGTGAACTGTTTCATGAGCTCCACCTCCCGGCTTTTGTACCAAGCTAACTCGAGTCTGTATATATTATAGTTTCCGCTTACTTTGTTGACGACAAGCTGAGAATCACCATAGACCCATAGCCGAAAGATTCCATTTCTATGGCGAGCTCCAGAGCAGCTATCAGAGCTTTGTACTCAGCCTCATTATTTGTGCGAGGCTTGGTGAGGACGAAAGAACGTCGCAGGGTTCCTCCCGATGGCATGACGAACACCAATCTTATCCCTGCTTTTATCTGTGGGATGCTTGATTTGCTGGATCTCCTTATTGATGAGGCCCCATGAGCTCCCAACATGGCTCGTCATTCTTGAGATGCAGCACTTGTTCGTCGGGTATCTCGCAATTGAGCGGTGACCCTTCTGGTATGGGATGAGCAGCGAGGAAGTCAGCAAGAGCTTGCCCTTTTACTGCTTTCTGAGGAGTATAAATTATGTCAAACTCAAGTAGCATGACAGCCCATCTTGCCATTTTGCTGGCTAGGCTTGCCTTGGTCATTAAGTGTTTGAGCGGGTTGACCTTGGAGATCAGCATAACCCGATGAGCAAGCAGATAGCGCCTCGGCTTCTTTACAGTGAATATCAGAGCCAGGCATTGCTTTTCGATCGGGGAATAGTTGTGTTCCGCCCCGACTAAAGTTTGACTGAGGTAGTAGAGGGCATTTTCTTTTCCATCCTTATTATTCTTAGCAAGGAGTGCACCGAGTGACTCATCTAGCGCGTCAGTATAGAGAATCAACGGTTTATTTAGAATAAGAGCAGCAAGTACTGGAGGATGCAATAGGTACTGTTTGATACTTTTAAATACTTCTTGACATTCGACATCCCAGACAAAGGGAGCTCCCTTCTTCATGAGCTTTAAGAAAGGCCGACATCTTCCCGATAGGTTCGAGACAAGCCTTCATATGTAAGCGAGTTTGCCCTGAAAGAATCTTAGCTGCATCGGATTCTTCGGATGGGGCATCTCTATGATGGCCTTTATCTTGGATGGGTCAACTTCGATCCCTCGATGTCGGACTATGAAGCCTAGGAATTTTCCCGATGACATGCCAAATGCGCACTTCATAGAATTCATCTTCAGATCGTATTCCCTCAGTCTTGTGAAAACGGTCCTGAGATCTTAGATGTGATCGGCCTTAGCTTTTGTCTTGACGACCGAACCATCAACATAACATTCGACGACCTTATGGATTAAGTCATCAAAGATTTTGGTCATTGCCCTTTGATATGTGGCGCCCGCATTCTTTAGTCCGAATGGCATCACCTTGTAGCAGTATATCCCGATCGGGATGCAAAACGCTGTGTGTTTCTCATCCTCGGGTGACTTCTTGATCTGATTATATCCAGACTAGCCATCCATGAAGGCGAATGACGCATAATTTGAGGTATCGTCGACCATCATTTCCATGACCAGTAGCGGGAAATCATCTTTAGGGTATGACTTTTTAAGGTCTCTGAAATCGACGCAGACTCGGATCTGCCCATTCTTCTTTTTCACTGGGACAATGCATGCGATCCAATCCGCATATTTCTCTTCTCTGATGAAACTGGCATCAATGAGTTTCTTGGTTTCCTCGATGACCTTTTCTTCCGGCTCACTTCTCATTCTTCAAGGAGCTTGTTTGACTGGCTTGACATTAGGAGAAATAGCTAGCTTATGCAAGGCTACCTCAGGAGAGAGACCAGGCATTTCTTTGTGCGTCCACGCAAAGCAGTCGGCGAACTCATGCAGCAGGGCGACTATCCTTTCTTCCATTTCCTCTGACAAGAGTGAGCTGATGTAGGTCGGCCTTGGATTATCGGGCGTTCCCAAATCAATCTCGGTTAGCTCGTCGAAGGTTGCTTGTCCGCCATCTTCAAGCTTTTTAGGAGCTTCTTCTGGCTCAGCTTTCTCGTCGTCATTATTTGACCTTTCGCTGGCTTCACCAATATGGATCATGTAGCATGCTTTGGAATCAGGTTGAATGAAACCTACGCCCCGTCTATCAGGAATTCGTCCATCGATGAGTGCTCGGACCTGAGGCGGATGCTATAGCCTCTTATAAAACTTCGCCTCGGATTCCGTTTGATATAACCGGTATCCGCACTTTTTAAAGTATTCCTGCATATCGGGTGCATAATATTTGGGGTTTAGGACGACTCTTATGCCTCTTTCATAGGAAAGGCACGTGACAGACAAATCGTTCGGGTGCACGACAGGATTTGACCCATAAAACAGGATACCCCTCTGTCCACTCTTTCTTCCGGGAACGTAGAAGGTCTTCAGCTGGTCTATGGTGGAGACTGAAAATGCATCGAGCTCTTTGCACATCTGCTCCGGCACCTTTGTGATAGCTAGGGATCCTTCTGTAATCTCGAAGGTTTCTCTTATTTTTTTTCATGAGGGCCCAATATGCATAGCTGTTGCAAGGAGGGTCCTCTCCCTCCGACTCTTCAGTGTCGCTGCCGAAATGAGGGCGAATTTTGCTACCGGATTGGCCTTCAGCATCAGATTCGTCTGTATCGCTATCGAAATGAGGACGGGTTTTATAGAAGGGTGGACTTCCAGCGTCGGATTCATCAGTGTCACTGCTGAAACACGGATGCACTTGGGGGTTTTTGCTTTTGAAAGTGACAGCCGGCTCAGATTTGCTTTTAAGTTTCGGGGACGCTTTGTTTTTAGTCATTTGTGTCTTAGCATTCTGGGGGTTTACAAAGTGCTGGGAATATTCATATCGGACTTCATGCACACCGAATGGCTGGATGTCTCTGTCAATGCGTCTTTCTTCGCCATTTTTAGTATACTTCATGCATTGATGGAGAGTTGACGGAACAATGCCGTGATCATGGAGCCACGGCCGCCCCAAGAGAATTTTATAAGACGTGTCGGCGTCGATCACGTATATCTTGGCTTCGGTTTGTAGGTCCCCGAGCCTAATCGGCAAAGCTATGGATCCTAGAACTTGCTAGCAATTTTGATTGAAGCCTTGAATGAAAATCATTTCCCTTGACAGGTGTCGGACGTCCATTGACAAACTCTTCAGTGTCTGCAAGTTCATGATGTTCACTGGGGATCCCGGATCAATCAATATGCGATTAATCCAATCTCCATCGCTGTACTCGGTCACGTAAAACAACCTGTTATGCTCAGCGGTTCCCAGTAGCAGGTCTTCGTCCTTAAACGTAACTGCGGCGCTATGCAGAGTGTACTGGGTCAATTTCATATTAATTTCCGCAAAGCGAGCCTGGTATCGCTTAGGGTTTTGTAAAGCATTAATGAGAACATACCTAAGCTCCTTAGATAGGACCAAGGTATCGTAGATACTCAGGAGAGACGGAAGCTTCCGGAGATGGGTTAAGACATTATAGTCCACTGAGAAAGGACTCGAGTTTTCATGAGCCGGCTCTCTGCCATCTTCTTCATTAATGATTTGTTTTTCCTTTCCTTTTAGGGCGTTACCCTGATTTGGCGGTAGAGCCCTGCTGCTTCTGAGCAGGATTTGGTTAGCCTTTGTGGCGAGCTCCTCGTCCTCTTCAGGAAAACATAGCTCTTCCTCAGAGTCGCTATCAAGGTGGATGACGTAGCAGGTCACTATAGGGATCTCTTCATTGGAGTCTTCTTCTAGCTCTTCCAAAATCTCAGCCGCTTCTATGGGGAAGAACTCCTTCAATTGAATTAGAGTTCTTTCCTTTTGTTCATAGTCTTCGAGAGATTCGATATATTTTTGGATGGTCGATCTCCCTACAGACTCTTCTTCGCTTCGAGCCATATCTTTCCTTTTCTTCTTCTTTAGCTTTTTGTATTTTGAGCCCGATCGAGCCGAAGTGGTAGTTGGAACGGTGGGCTCCTTCTGCCCCTCCCATTATATTCTGCGCTCTTTCTGAAGTAGCTTTAGCATCTTTTTCATCTTATTAAAGATGTGCATACTCCACGGAGGCTGCGGCGAGTTAGTTTCATTCCACAGGACAGCGGGTCCAGCTGTCTGCTCCCAAAAAGCTTCAGCTTCTGTCTGTGTAAAGTTGGTGGTTGCAACTTGATTATTCACCAACACACTTTTGGACAGCTCGATCTCTCCAGTCTTGTACTGCTTCTCGACCCGGTCTTTGAAAATATAGCAATTCTCGATTGCATAGCTCACTACTCCGCAGTACAGACAATACAGGGGATTGTCGATCATTTTTGCTTCGTGAGGCCTTTTCGACTCCGGTAATTGTAAACCGTTGTTTAAGGCATCTTTGAATATCTTGCGAACCTTGTCCATTATGAAAGAATAAACCTTGTTCTTTTTCTCCTCTAGGGAAGGCCCTTCTCCTTCCGGCATTGGTTTTCGAGACTGGTTGGTTTTGGATTCGCTTTCCTTTCGCTTGTCCTCATTATCAAATTCATTGAAGATATTGGTATTGCTGGAATTCCTGCTTCTACGGTTGTCGTTCCTCTTGCTTTTCGAAGTCTTGTCTTTCTGAGAGTCCGGGGCAGACTCTTGCTTTGAGCGTTCTAATATTTGAACTCTCTTGGTCAGCTCTTGAAACGTATTAAGGCCTGCTATACACAAGAATGGGACCATTGTCACGTCCCGCTTCCCGGTGTACGGTAAGGAGACGCGACGGGTCACGCAACGTATTTAATCAGAAGTAAACACTCTAAGCGTATCTAAGCAATATAAAGTAAAGTACGTAAGAGACAGGAATGGAAATGAACATCAACTTTATTTATTAAACATTCTTTTACATGTACAACTGAAATGTAAATACATAAATAGAAAGCGATGCCTAAACAATGGTATAACTGAAATGAAAATATGTACAAGTGCCTACAACTCTGGGTCAAACGCTAACTGATCCAAATCTTCAGGGCTGGACTCGATCTCTAATGAGTCCGAAACACCTGACAACATTCCAAAGAAAGAAGAAAAGAAATGTTGTCAGCGAACAATCGCTCGCTAAGTCCCAAAGGTGAGTAGAGATAGAATAGACAGAAAGAGAATATAACTTATAATGTTTGATTATAATGTTAATGTTGTTGTTTGTAGCTTGGTACAGAAAATGCCAGTGTATACGAGAGGAGTCCCACTATTCCAGAGACTAAGGTATACGGAGCACAAGGAACCGTTCAGCCACGGTACAACGGCAATGGATATTCAGGTTAGGTGTATTATGGTTACAGTCTCGTGCCATTTCTAACACCTTCTGTACCAATCTAACCCTTTAAAAAACCCCGCGATGTTTTTTGTATTGATTGTATTGTTTTGTTATATAGATGGATAACTTGCCGAGACTATGATATCAGTAAACAGAATGTATATAAATGGAGATTCATGTAGACGAAGTATATCCATGGTTCGGTTCAGTTAATATAAATTGATATAGACAGATTCATGGATTCATATTGTATTATAGTTTATACTTGAATCATATTCAAGTCAGATTGATTAGATTGAGACTCAATCTGAGTCAGTCACTTTGAAAAGAAATTGAAATCCTGAATTAGTTTTGATGTTATCGGTAACTGCTACACATGGACGGCAGGATTTGTGTCTTTTTCCAAGACAATTACCGTGTTGATAACACTGTTTGTTAGATTGTCTACCTTAGATAGGCAAGCACCCACATTCTTTGGCTCCCTGAGGCTCAAGAGAACTGGTCCCGCTTAAAGCTATGTTTACTAGGGTCCTTATTGTAATTTAGTATAACTTGAGGGGATTTTATATAAAAATAGTTTTGGTATAATTTCAAAATATACCTCAAGCATTTAATTATCGTCTTTAGGGTTTTCATAGATGTATATTTTACAGAAGTGAAATTTCTAGTGAGTAGAACCTAGTTTTCATAGTATATGGTATTTTATTGAAATATTGGTATTGTTTTGTATTTGGATGGTATTTTCATGTAATGATGATTCCTTTGATTTTGAAAACTTGGAATATTTATATATAATTAAAATAGATATTTTGATAATAGTTATATATTTAATAAAAATAATTTTATTTATTCTTGTAGAAATCTCATTTTTTAAAGAAAAATGCATTAAAAATTCCATCGAGATCGAATGCTCCTTTCGGAGGTCTGCGTCTCGCTCTACTAGGCCCGAAGATGTGCGATAATCCGCACCATTCCGAACGGGGTCCCTAAAATGGGTTGTAGAGGCATAATTGTAAGGAATTGATTAATACACTTTTTAAAGAAATGGTTTTGCAAGTTTGATGGTATTTATTTGTAATGTCGTATTATCCCATAACTAATGTCCCAAACTTTCATCGTGCTATGTCAAGATGTGTGTTGTGATGAGGTAGGTCATTACCTCATGAGTTTTCTAAAGCTAATACAAGTATTATGTTGTTTTATGTCGAAAATAAAGTATGTGGTATTTTATTGTAAAAATACGATAAAAGTTGCATAAAAGATTCTTTTGAGATGAAACTTGTTTTAAAGTGTTTGTTAATATTTGTTAAACATTATATGAAAGTACGGTATTGATTGTTTAAGAAAAATAACCTTTTTAAGGAAAAACCGAATCGGAAGTCGAATTAACTCCGCTTCCGTCAGGTTTTAGAAATGAAAGTTTTTAGAATAGAAGATGAAGGAGGAGAGGGGAATTACTAGCTAGGGAACAAGAGAAGAGAGAGGGGAAACTAAGGAATGTGTCGGGGCGTCGTTTTGTCGCCGGAATATCCTCTGAATTTCGCCCTTCGCTAACTCCACTTGCACACTAAAAGAACTTAAGAATTTTTGAGAGTTTTGGCAGGGAATTTTTGAGTGAGGATAAGTGAAATGGGGTGTGGTATTTATAGGAAAAATTAGGGTTTATAGAGTTAAAGAATGCATTATAATTTGCATTAAAAATAGGATTAAAGGGTATTTTATTGTTCTCTGGATGAATGCAGAGTAAACAAACAACATGGGGGTAGTGGGGTAGGCCAAGGGGTGCTCGGGTGAAAATATGAGAGCAGTCCCTATGGGGGGACCCAGCTGTACCGGTCCCATATGCAGACGTCGTCAGTCCAAATCTGGTGAAAGGTGCTTGGATTTGTGCCATGTGTCCCCGTCGTCTCATATACCCTCGTGCACATGTTTATTTATTCTATAACTTATCATATTACGTGTAGTGCACGTGCAAACTCTTGGGCTTCTAAAAGATTAAAAGAAAATTTTAATAAAAAGATAATGTGGCTGGGGGGATTCGATCACAGGGGCTACGTCACAGTAGTGCAAGGCTTTACCAATGTGCTACAAGTACTTTCTTGCTGTTCAAAAGTAAAACAAATACCTATAGTGTACACAGGTTTGCAAATACCCCAATTATACATTAACTTTTTAACAATTTTCTGTACATTGAAATTAGAGTTGTTACAGTCCACCCTCCTTACAAAAATTTCATCCTCGAAATTTACAATTTATTTTAAGGACTAGTTTACAAATAAATGAGGATATCTTGCACGCATCTCATCTTCCCTTTCCCATGTTGATTCTCCTGGTGTGTTTTTTTTCCACATCACTCGAACCAAGTTGACTTCCTTATTCTGAAGTGACTTCACCTTTCTATCCAGGATCTCAACAGGTTGTTGCTAACAGGATAAATCTGGCTGTACAGTGAACTCGGAGTGATCGAGAATATGGCTGGGGTCACTCACATACCTTCTTAGTTGAGATATGTGGAACACATTGTGCACTCTTTCCAATAAAGGTGGAAGTTGTAAGCCCACGGGGACGCCCCGGCCGTCGATCCGACGCCGGAAACGCGGAAAACAAAAGCTTTGCGAACTTTGCAAAACGGCACCACCGCGGACTTTTTACCCGGATCGGGCCATTAACCTAGCTAGCTAGCAAAATAGAAAAGAGTAGAGATGCTATACCAAGCGATCCGTGTCCTTCGGTCTTTGTCTCCACTCCGATCTCCCGCGGAATCTCCGTCACCTCCTCGCTCGTCGGAAAGGGCACCACGTAGCCGGAATCTTTTACGGGCTCCCGCCTCTTGACCGAGGCAACTCGGGCGCGAAGTTGGCTAGCCGACGCGTCCAAGGCTTGCTATAGAATAGTGTAGTGAGATGTCTCTTTAGGGTTTATGGAAGTTGCCATGTTGGAGGAATTTTGCACAAGAGTTTTCATGGAAGCTTGATGAGAAATTGGAGCTTGCTATGGAAAAGAGGAGCTCGGCCAAAGCAAGAATTTTGCTCTCTGGAAAATGAAGTGGGAAGCATGCTAGAAAAGAGCTCGGCCAAAAACAGGATTTGTCTTCACTGGAAATGATGTGGGTGGAGTGCATTAATTTAAACCATGCATAAGGAAATTTATTCTTCACAGCACACACACACACACACTAATGGGGGGCCCACGAAAATAACATGAAGGAATTAACCCACCCAAAAAAATAAACCTCACTCCATCCCTTAACAGTGGCCGGCCCCATCCAAGGTGAAGGAAAAATCAAAAAAGGAATAAACAAATATCAAAATGGTCACAACCATAATCTAATCCATATCCAATTCAATCCCTTTCTCATAAATGCAAGTGAATGACCAAAATGGAATATCATGATGATAATGGCACAAAAGCAATAAAGCCCTCATCAAATAAGTTAATTGCCAACTGCAATTAACCCCCTCCAACGGAAAGTCCGGCCGTGAAGGAAAAAGAGAAAACCGGCCGGAACGGAATGCAAACTGGCAACCCCAGAAAAACCGATCCCGTAATAAATTACAGGAAAACCCCGCTACTGCAAATACATGCCCGCATTTGTATTCCCACTGAACACAAATGTAAAGAGACAAAACTACACTATCTTATACTAGGATCCGGCTTAAGCCAAAGCCGTCTAGTAAAAACTGTCCGATCGCGATCCGTGCAATACCGCACGTATCTGATCGAACCCTGCCATATCTCCATACGGCCTCTACAGCGTTTCGCCCGAAACTTGAGTAACTGTCTGTGTGGTGGACTCTAAAGACTCGTCAATACTATGGCTGTGGATTTAACCACTAGCACGTCAGAGGTATTAGCCATACGTGACGGGCCACCAGCTATTGACCAAAAGGGACGTCGATGAGCGAACTCATCCTGACACCCTACTGAGCCTGTCAGTGACAATATCCGTACAGTCCGGTCCGTTCGTCTATGAGCATCGCATGGCGGGCCTAGGGGGTTGGTAAAAGTCAGACCCCCAAAAGCGGTACAAGTCGTGTCGGAGTGTAGCCCAGAACACCCTGAGATACTACTGGAATACCTACCAGCAAATCTCCTGCCTTGGCCAAGGACTTTTCATGTTCTGGCTCTCCTAGACACAGCACGACCTCACCCCCAATACCGGGAGAGACGAACCCCTGCAGATCCGCTCACTGCCTCCATGTGGCTCGGGACTGTACCCAACTAAAACCTGTTTGCACGACTCCTTTGAGCCGTGGTAGGGTAGTAATCAAAGTACAGTGGGAACTCACACGAGACAAATGACGATCCCAGGTCGATGAACTAACCTGTACACATGTCACCTGGGAACTGCTATCTGACATCTGGTATATCCCAACTAGCAGGTTCCCGGCGAGTCCTGTCCGGTGTACTCATAACCCAATGAGCACCTGTATACCTCTTAGGTGAACCAACTGACACCAGTGGCTTATGAGACCGGCCACCGCCCCTCGTCGGGGTCTCGACTGTATACACTAGTCTACTAATGGAGTATCGATGCCCGGTCTCGAAACTCCCACGACTAGGGACCTTTTAAGGATATGCTTGTAGACCCCCAGCTCCCACTTATATGATCGCCCTCATACTGCTGGTGGTCAAGCAAGAATCCTAGGGGCTCTATCAACGTGTAATAGCGACGTGTCATGTCACCTAAAGCAGTACACGATGATAAAGGTAAACCAGATAGCATACTATCATCTCGAGTAAGACTGTCCTACCGGGATAGGTCCTCCCCTCAATCATTGCAATCACATGCCTGTGACCCAATAATTGACTCTGAGGGCACTATCTCCAACAGAAGTGCTAAGCGATATGCCATTTCACCGACTCGTTCGAGTATGTCGAACGGTCCAATATACCTTGGACTGAGCTTACCCCTTCTTCCAAAACGAATCACTCCACGGTTCGGAGATATCTTCATAAATACATGTTCTCCCAGTAGAAATTCCAAGTGACGGCGCTTTGCATCAGCCCGGTGCTTCTGTCGATCTTGGGCTATGCGCATTCTTTCTCTGATAGTACGAACCACGTCGACGGTTGCTATTATCATCTCAGGTCCAAAGAGTTCTCTATCTCTGATGTCTTCCCAACTTAATGGCCAACGACACTTCCTTCCATATAAAGCTGCAAATGGTGCCATTCCGATACTTGCTTGGTAGCTGTTGTTGTATGAAAACTCCACAAGATGTAGGTGATCTTCCCACGATCCTCCGGAGTCTAGTATACACGCTCTGAGCATATCTTCTAAGATCTGAATAGTTCGCTCAGACTGGCCATCTGTTTGTGGATGATAAGCTGTGCTGAAGTTCAGACTTGTTCCCAAGCTAGCTTGCAGACTTTTCCAAAATTGCGATCGGAACCTTGTGTCACGATCGGAGGCAATGCAGACCGGTACTCCATGTAATCTCACAATTTCCTGCATGAGTTCATGGGTATCAGAGATAGTACATATTTGAAGGGTTTAAATCTTACTTAGATTCTTACCTCCATATACTTCTTTGCTAGTATCTCAGTAGATTGGCCAACTCGAAATGGAATAAAGTGAGCCGACTTTGTGAGTCGATCCACGATAACCCATACCGCATCGTTACCCTTTGTGATGCGAGGAAGTGCAGTCACAAAATCCATTGTGATGTGTTGCCACTTCCATTCTGGGATAGGTAACGGTTGAAGTAAACCAGCTGTCCTATGATGTTCAACCTTTACTTGCTGACACACCAAACATTTAGTGACGCTTCTGGCTACTTCACGCTTTATTCTATACCACCAGTAATTTTGATGTAGATCTTTGTACATCTTTGTACCTCTAGGGTGTACTGAATAAGGAGATCTGTGAGCTTCTTTCATCAACTCTTCTTGCACAGAACCTTTAGGTACACACAATTTGCTTCCGTATCTTAAAATTCCGTCTTCGTGGATGATAAAGTATGTTCGAAATCCACTTTCCACTGTTCTATAATCTTTTGCAACTTAGCATCACTTGCTTGAGTTGCTGTGATCTGATTGACAATGGTAGATTGAACTTGTAAGTTCATCAAACTTGAAGCGTTACCTAGCATGACTACTTCAATCTCCATTTGATGCCAGTCTTGTTGAAGCTTCCACTACGCGGTGAGATTCAATGCTAATGGTTGGCGACTAAGGGCATCAGGAAATACATTCACCTTCCCTGGGTGATATTGCAGCTTGATGTCAAAGTCCTCCATGAGTTCTAATCATCTTCTCTGCCACATATTCAACTCTATATAAGTAAAAACATATTTTAGACTCTTGTGATCTGTGTATATGTCCACTCATTCACCAAGAAGATAATGGCGCCAAATTTTGAGAGCAAAGATTACGGTCGCCAACTCCAAATCACGCGTTGGATAATTGCGCTCATGAATCTTCAGCCATCTTGAAGCATAAGCCGCAACTTTTCCATGCTGATGTAGAACACATCCTAATCTCTTACCGAATGCATTGCAATGCAGTACAAAACCTCCAGATTGGTCCGGTATGACGAGAATAAGTGCTGATGTCAATCTTGACTTGAGTTCTATGAAAACTTCTTCGCATGCTTCTGACCACACGAATTCTTCATCTTTACGTGTGAGCTTGGTCAGGGGTGTTGCAATCTTCGAAAATCCTTCAATGAACCTTCTAACGGGGAAGGTATTTTTAATGTAGAGTGTATATAAAAAAAGATGAGGGGGAGTCCTAAGGACGCGTGGGCGCCGGGTGCAGGGTGCCGGCGCCTCACGCGCTGGGCTGCGGGTGCCGGCGCCTCACGCGCCCGGCGCGTGGGAGCCGAGCGCCCGCAAAAAAAAGGACTTAGTCCTTGCACTGGGAGTTATACTCCTGATTGACTTTTGGAGTTAAACTTCTAAAAAAGGATGAAGGGGTTTAGCCCCTGCACTGGAGTTGTACTCCTAATTGACTTTTGGAGTTAAACTCCCAAAAAAAAAGAGAAATTTTTATTTTATTATTATTTTTTAGTGGAGTTAAACTCCCAGGAGATTTTCGAAGATAATGAAAGGGGACCCCTTTCTTCTCCCTTGAGCCCTAGATCTTCTCTTGAGCCTTGGATCTTCCTAAAGTGGGATTTTTGGAGATGAGTCTCCTTTTTCTTTCTCTCAGTTGGCTGGATCTTGGGAGAAAAAGGGGTGAGACTTAAAAATCTCCTTTTTTAGGGATTTGATCGAAGGTCCGAGCTCCCCTTTAAGGGTTTTATGGTGAAAAACTGTTTCTTTTTGGAAAAGAAAGAGTTAAACTCTTGAATTAAATCAAAAAAGGAAGAAGAGTTAGAATCTTGAGGAAGGAGAAGGAGGCATAGAACCTTAAATTTTTGAGAGAGTGAAAAAGTTTTTTTTGTTGATTTTTTCATCATGTTGCCTTTATAGGCAACACACTTTACATATAGCCTCTTGGGCTTTACCAAATGACACTTGTGCCACCCCATGCCTTATGTACTTATTTTTTTTGCACATAAGTTATGAGGTTTGTTCTCTTCCTAACACAGAGACGAAATCGCGTAGGTTCGTCTTGCCTGAATTTGGGGGCAGATGCTATTTGGTGCTATCCGTCCACCTCTCCGAAGATGACAAGTTGATTTATGACACCGTGTATCAAGATTCTATACCGCTCCGGAGATATTCTGACATTCTTCCAGCATAATATTCTATACCGCTTCGGTACACCAAGAAGAATCATTTCTGACAACGGGCCTTCTTTCAAGAGCTTCAAAGTCTCAAGATTCGCTACTCAACACAGGATAGACTGGAGATATTCCTCCATCTATAATCCAAGAGCCAATGGGCTGGCCGAAGCCTTCAATAAGACTCTATGCAAGCTCCTGAGGAAAAATGCTTCAGCCAACAAGAGAGACTGGAATCTCAAACTTCACGAGGCATTGTGGGCATATCGTACCACGTACTGTACTCCCACTCAGTTCACTCCATACTCATTGCTCTTCGGAGTGGAGGCAGTCCTCTCTCTCGAAGTCGAAGTTCCAAGCTTAAGAATGGCCGTTCAGCACGAGTTGACGGAGGAGGAAAACGTGCTCCTTCGGCTTGAAGAGCTCGACGCCCTCGAAGAAAAGAGGCTCGCGGTGCAGCAAAATCTGGAGCTATACCAAGCCCAAATGTCACGGGCCTATGACAAGATAACCCATCTCGGCGCTTTCAAGAAAGGTGAATTGGTGTTGGTCCTCAAAAGACCGATCGTCCCCAATCGACACGTCAAGGGAAAATTCGATCCAAACTGGGAAGGACCATACGTCATCGAGAAAGTGTTCGACGGAGGATCTTACAAACTAATAAGTGCCGAGGGAGAAAGGCCCATGCCACCCATCAATGGCCGATATCTCAAGAAATACTACACGTGAATGCTCCAAGTCGCAGGCGAATTGAGCACACCAGCCTTATGGTCTGGATCATACATCCTGCAAAACCGTATACAATCCACGGGCGTAAACGGCCCCTATTTCTCCCAAATCCTGCCGGTGAGACTATTTTTAAAGTACCACCAGCGGCAAAAAAAAAACAAAAAACAAAAAAACAAAAAAAAACAAACAAAAACGGTATGTCCACAAGGAAAACGGGCACGGATGAAAACCCGAAAGGGCTCCGTGAGTAAAAACAGCAGGACAACCGGCGAGTTCGTGAAAACCCGAAAGGGCGCAAACTCGTGAAAAGAGATGAAATACACTCGCAAAGTCTTCTCGACCTTTTGAGGAGAAAATCCCTACGTGAGATCCTTACGACGCACAAAGGAGCAACACACTTAGGAATCCTCACGATTCCTAAGGAAAATATACACATGCGAGATCCTCTCGACTCGTAGGGAGAAAATGCTTTTATGAGACCCTTACGGCTCATAAAATTGAAAAGCCTTAGGTGACAGGGACCCAAACCTGTCTCCTAAGCCATCGTTCCCCAACGGGCAACGGCAAATGATGAGTCGCTCCTGGCGTTTCGCTTTAGTGTTAGCGGTGCTGATACCGACCCAAAAACCAAATCCCAAGCCCTCCCGGGGCAAATGATGAGTTGCTCCTGGTATTATTCCAGTGCAGCAATGCTGATGCCAAACAAGATCCAAATTCCAAGTCCCCAAGTGGCGAATGATGAGTCGCTCCTAGTACCATATTCCAGTGCAGCGATGCAGACGCCAACTAAATTCCAAACTCAAATCCCAATAGAGAATGATGAGTCGCTCTTGGTACCTTATTCCAGTGCAGCGATGCAGACGCCAACCAAATTCCAACTCCCATACCCTAACGGCGAATGATGAGTCGCTCCTGGTACCATATTCCAGTGCAGCGATGCAAACGCCAACCAAATTCCAAACTCAAATCCCAACGGCGAATGATGAGTCGCCCCTGGTACCATATTCCAGTGCAGCGATGCAGACGCCAACCAAATTCTAACCCCCATACCCTAACGGCGAATGATGAGTCGCTCCTGGTACCATATTCCAGTGCAGCGATGCAGACGCCAACCAAATTCCAAACTCAAATCCCAATGGCGAATGATGAGTCGCTCTTGGTACCATATTCCAGTGCAGCGATGCAGACGCCAACCAAATTCCAACTCCCATACCCCAATGGCAAATGATGAGTCGCTCCTGGTACCATATTCCAGTGCAGCGATGCAGACGCCAACAAAATCTCGAAATTTTTCCAGCACTACGGTCTGGATCATACATCCTGCAAAACCGTATACAATCTATGGGCGTAAAACAATCCTAATCTCTCCCAAGTCCTGCCGGTGAGACTACTTTTAAAGTCCCACCAGCTCTCAAAAAAAAAACGGTATGTCCACAAGCAAACGGGCACGGATGAAAACCCGAAAGGGCTCCGTGAGTAAAAACAGCAGGACTGCCGGCGAGTTTGTGAAAACTCGAAAGGGCGCAAACTCGTGAAAAGGAGATGAAATGCACTCTCAAAGTCCTCTCGACTTTGAGAGGAGAAAATTCCCGCGTGAGATCCTTACGACTCACAAAGGAGCAACACACTTAGGAGTCCCCACGACTCCTAAGGAGAAAATACACCTACGAGATTCTTTCGACTAGTAGGGAGAAAATGCTTTTATGGGACCCTTACGGCCCATAAAATTGAAAAGCCTTAGGTGATAGGGATCTAAACCTGCCTCCTAAGCCATCAATTCCCAAATCTTCTCAGGGAAAATGATGAGCTCCTGGCATTATTCCAGTGCAGCAATACAAATGCCAAACAAAAAAAACCAATCCCCAAATCCTCTCAAAGACGGATGATGATTCGCTCCTGGTACCATATTCCAGTGTAGCGGTGCTGATGTCAATCCATGTCACATCAAATCAGCAAAACAACCAATGACCTCCCTGGCAGAATCAAATTCCACCTCGGAAACAAGTCAACTTCATCCCTGACATCGCAAGAAGCGGAGCAAGTCAAATCCAGCATCGACCGTCCAAGTCGCTAAAAGGGCAGCACCGACCGTCCATGTCGCTAAAAGGGCAGCACCGACCGTTCAAGTCGCAAAAAGGGCAGACCCGACCATCCACGTCGCTAAAAGGGCAGCACCGACCGTCCAAGTCGCAAAAATGGCAGAACCGACCATCCACGTCGCAAAAAAAGCAGCATCGACCGTCCAAGTCGCAAAAAGGGCAGAACCGACCGTCCACGTCGCTAAAAGGGCATCACCGACCGTCCAAGTCGCAAAAAGGGCAGAACCGACCGTCCAAGTCGCTAAAAGGGCAGCACCGACCGTCCACATCGCAAAAAGGGCAGATTCGACCGTCCACGTCGCTAAAAGGGCAGCACCGACCGTCCAAGTCGCAAAAAGGGCATAACCGACCGTCCACGTCGCAAAAGGGGCATCATCGACCGTCTAAGTCCCAAAAAGGGCAGAATCGACCGTCCACGTCGCAAAAATTGCAGCATCGACCGTCTAAGTCGCAAAAAGGGCAGAACCGATCGTCCACGTCGCTAAAAGGGCAACACCGACCGTCCAAGTCGCAAAAAGGGCAGAACCGACCATCCACGTCGCAAAAAGGGCAGTATCGACCGTCCAAGTCGCTAAAAGAGCAGCATCGACCGTCCAAGTCGCAAAAAGGGTAGCACCGACCGTCCACGTCGCTAAAAGGGCAGCACCGACCGTCCAAGTCACAAAAAGGGCAGAACCGACCGTCAAAGTGGCTAAAAGGGCAGCACCGACCGTCCAAGTCGCTAAAAGGGCAGCACCGACCGTCCAAGTCGCTAAAAGGGCAGCATCGACCGTCCAAGTCGCTAAAAGGGCAGCATCGACCATCCAAGTCGCAAAAAGGGTAGAACCGACCGTCCATGTCGTAAAAAGGGCAGTGCCAGCTTCCCAAAAGCGGGAACCAAATCAAGTCGCCTCCACATGAAAGAAGATCCATCAATTCTATGCACACGACCCACATGTGTGGTGTACATTCATTGATGGGGGGCAATTTGTTGGGGTAAAAATTTACAGCCCGGTTGACCAAGTCAAAATCAAAGTCAACCCCAAGCTAAGTAGGCCCAAGCCCAGATCAAGTAGGCCCATGCCCGGGTCGAGTCCGAACATGAAGCGGCTGGCCTCCCCCTATGCCAAGATAAAATTTTTTGTAATAAATAATTTTATTGTATTTGTTTTATTTTATTTTACGAATGAATGTAAGAAAAATGGGCATAAAGCCAAATTTTTGTAAAGCCCATGGCTTATGTGCAAAAAGAAATGGCACATGAACCGTAGGATAGGCAAAATGCCATTTTGTGAAGCCCAAGGGGCTATGTGTAAAGTGTATATCCTATAAAGGTAAGGATAATGAAATATCCCAACAACTTTTTCTCTCTCCAAAAAAAATTTAGATCTGAGATCTTTCTCCTTCCTCAAGGTTCTAAAACCTTTTTCTTTCTTTTGAATTAAATCAAGAGTTTTACTCTTCTTTTTATAAAACTAAATAGTTTTTCACCATAGAACCCATAAAGGGGAACTCAGATCTTCCATTAGATCTCAAAAAGGAGAGATTTTTAAAATCTAACATCTCTTGATCTTCAAGATCCTGCTAACAGAGGAGGAAGAAGGAGACCCATCTTCAGAAACCCCACTTTGGGGAAGAACTAGGGCTCAAGGGGAGAAGCCCTTCACCAGCTTCAAAACATCTTAGGAGTTTAACTCCACCCTAAATCCTCTTCCGGGATTTTAAATCCCATTTCTGGGGCTAAAAATCCCCTCTTTCGCACCGACGCCCAAGCGCCCGAGCGCCTTGCGCTCAAGCGCTCAGCGCCCATGCGCCGACACGTGGCGCGCTAGCGCTCAAGCGCCCAGCGCCCACGTGCCGTGTGCCCACATGCCGACACGTGGCACGCTAGCGCTCGAGCGACCAGCGCTCAAGCGCCCAGCGCCCACGTGCCGACAGGTGGCGCGCTAGCGCTCCAGCGCCCATCGCTCAAGTGCCAAGCGCCCACGTGCCGACACGTGGTGTGCTAGCGCCTAAGCACACAGCACCTAAGCGCACAGCGCTCAAGGCGCTGGCCCCACGCGTCTTTTGGACACTTTTTCCCTTTTTTTTATATATATATGTATACATGTATATATATATAGATACACACACACTCTACAACACTGTCCCTCCCCAAAAAATTTTGGGCCGGGGCGCTGCCCCGCACCCCGCAAGGGGGATGCTAGCCCCTTGACACCCAGCCCGCTATCCGAGTAGCGGGACCCCCGTAAAAACTCTGCGTGGTTCCCGATATATCTAAACCCCCCTCCAAAACAAAACACACATACACTGCACATTGAGTTCGCATGACCAGTTTAACCCATTAATCGGAGGTTCCCTCGCCCCAAAGGCAAGGGGTAATTAAGGGCAGCTTAGTCCGCGGCTGCTGGAGATTCGGATCCCCACAATCAATAAACCTCCGCCTACCCTAGGCAGGGGGAATCTATAGTATGCCTGACGAGCGCGCGCGTATTCCCATCTCAATGGGGTGACGAAAAACACCCTACAGAATCTGGCATGCCCGGTGGGACCTTTATCTCCCCCCATTTTCGGGTTAAACGTTCATGCGAACTCAATCAATATACATATCGATTGCCTATACTGAAATGATGTTTTTTTTCCGTGCAGTAATCAACTTTCGACGACAATGTCTCCCAAGACGAATTCAGCTTCAAACGCGACCCCGATCCCGTACGTGGTCAAGGTTAATGCTCGTGTGGTTCTCCCCGTAAGCCTCAGTCGACAGTGGGAGGAACTACCCCGCCAGTTTGGCTCTGTCATCATCTACCTGCCGGAAGCGCTCATCCGGCAGAAATCCCGGTAAAACAGATGGCCAAGCCGGTCTCAAGGGGAAAGAGGCCGAATGTTGTGATCGCTAAGGCACCACAACCGAAGCTTAAGATGGTGTCTGAACGACTCTCTGGCGCTCCAGCTGGGGGCAAGACTTTCGGTACAAAGGGTAACATCAAATGTTGCGGACGAGCTCGGGCGATGAATCCAATAAATGCACAATCGAGCGTATCTCTAAAATCCTCCATCGCCAGGTCTACGACGTCTTCCCAAAGAGCCGAAGTCTGCCAGGTGCTTAGAACAGAAAAGTTAAGGCAGAAGTGGCTCAGGTATCGAGCCAACAAGAGGGCCAGGGCTTCGGCCAAATGGAATCTTATGAAGTTCCAAGAGCAGGGTTACTCTGTGTCGATGGCTGAGTCGGCCGTGAAAATTAGCAATTTCTTCGAACCTCTGAAGTGGGTTCAGAAAAATGCCATGACCGCCAGAATCAAGAAGACAGCGGTCCGAACATCGCTACAAAGAGACATGTCCCGGCCCCAACAGAAAAAGTATGACACTGTCTCTTCAAGAGTCTATCAGGCGCTCTGTGCCGCACGAAAGCAGCGGGGCATACCTAGAAAAGAAGCGCCAGCACCATTCAAGAACCTGGTCAGGCCAGCCGCCTTCAATCGACTGCCCGTTACCGAAATGGGGGGGGGGGGATCAAGACAGCGATCCGTGAAATCAGCCACCAATAACAAAAGGACGGCCGGATATGTTTGTTGAAGTCAAAATTTGCACCCCGGTTGACCAAGTCAAAGTCAAGGTCAACCCCAAGCCAGGTGGGCCCAAGCCCAAGCAAGTGGGCCAATGCCCAGGTCGAGCTCGAACACGAAGCGTCCGGCCTTCTGCCATGCTAAAATAAAAAGTCATGTAATAAATAATTTTTATGTAATTTTTTATGCATGAATGCAAACAAAATGGGCATTAAGCCAAATTTTTGTAAGACCATGGCTTATGTGCAAAAAGAAATAACACATGAGCCATGGGATGGGCAAAATGCCATTTTGTAAAGCCCAATGGGCTATATGTAAATGTGTAAGCCTATAAGAGGCAACATGATGAAAATGTCAACATACAATTTTCATTCCCCCCAAAAAAAACTAGGGTTCTTTGTGCCTCCTGCTCCTTCTCCAAGGTTCTAAACCTTCTCATTTTTTTGAAGTAAATCAAGAGTTTTACTCTTTCTTTTCCAAAACTAAGTAGTTTTCCACCATAAAACCCACAAAGAGGCACTCAGATCTCCCATCAGATCTCAAAAAGAAGAGATCTTTAAAATCTCATACTTCTTGTTCTTCAAGACCCAGCCAATAGAGGAGGAAGGAGGAGACCCATCTCCAAAAATCTCATTTGGGGAAGATCCGGAGCCAAAGGGAGAGACAAAGCAGCCCCCTTTGATCACTTCTAAAACCTTTTAGGAGTTTAACTCCACAAATCGGGAGCACAGCTCCCAGTGCAGGGACCAAAGTCCCCTCTCTGTTTGACGCCCAGCGTCCAGCTCCCAGAGCGCTTGCGCCCACATTCCGAGCACGTGGTGTGCCCAGCGCCCAGGGCGCTTGCGCCCACATGCCGAGCACGTGGTGTGCCCAGCGCGCTTGCGCCCACGTGCCGAGCACGTGGTGCGCCCAGTGCCCAAGGCGCTTACGCCCACGTGCTGACACGTGGTGCGCCCAGCGCCCAGGGCGCTTACGCCCACGTGCCGACACGTGGTGCGCCCAGCGCCCAGGGCGCTTACGCTCACGTGCCGAGCACGTGGTGCGCCCAGTGCCCAGCGTGCTTGCACCCACGTGCCGACACGTGGTGCGCCCAACGCTCAGCGCGCTTGCGCCTAATTGCCGACACGTGGCGCGCCTAGCGCGCTTGCGCCCACGTGCCGACACGTGGCGCGCCCAGCACCCAGCGCGCTTGTGCCCACGTGCCGACACTGGCGTGCCCAGGGCCCAGGGCGCTTGCGCCCATGTGCCGAGCACGTGGCACGCCCAGCGCCTAGAGCGCTCGTGCCTAGCGCCTAATGCGCTAGCGCCCAGCGCCTGCGTGCCCTGCACACGAGGCACTGGCCCGCACGCATCCTTTGGATGCCCTTTCCCTTTACACACACACACACACACACTCTACAACACCATCCCCCTCAAAAAAATTTTGGGCCGGGGCGCTGCCCCGCACCCTGCAAGGGGGCTGCTAGCCTCCTTGACCCCCAGCTATCCGGGTAGTGGGACCCTGTAAAAACTCTGCGTGGCTCCCGATGTATCCAAAACCCCCTTTCAAAACACAACACACGCACGCTGCACATTGAATTCGCATGACTAGTTTAACCCGTTAATCGGAGGTTCCCTCGCTCCAAAGGCGAGGGTTAATTAACGGCAGCTTAGTCTGCGGCTGCCGGAGATTCGGATCCCCACAATCAATAAACCCCAGCTTACCCTAGGGAGGGGGAATCTGTAATGCGCCTGACAAGCGCGCGCGTATTCCCATCTCAATAGGGTGACGAAAAACACCCTACAATGTTATCCATACGGTCTACATGGCAGGCGGGCGCCCCAGCGACAACCTTCACAACAAAAGCAAGGATGGGGCCACCACATCCCAAGCCCAATCTGGCTTGAATGTGGTTGCCGCTTCCCAAGAACAGCCGCCTCCGCTGGATGATGAAAACCCTCTCAATGAGGACGATAAGCAGAAGGACCCTTCGGTCCAGGCAGAGTCAAGCTCGGACAGCGAGAAAAAGCCGAATTTCCGCCCTAGGACCGCGGAGCAAGAGCTGCTTCAAGAGCTTCGAAAACAGTTCAATAGCAAAGATAAATAGACGGCCAAGCTCTATTCAAAAATTGAAGACCTAACGAACGTTGTGATGCAGCCTACAGCTCAAATTGCTCGAGCACCTCCCAATCAAGCACAAGTCGCTACTCATCAGCCGGGTGATGACAATCCGAAGTAGCCAATGCTTGTTCCTTTGGGTCCAAGACCGGTCGAGCCGCACGAAAGCCGGCCACATTCCGCTTCGGGGGACGCCTTGGTCCTAGATGACACTATCCCGCTTACACAAGATCGGAAAATGGATTTGGTCACCAGCAAAGTTAAAACATTGGTGGCTGAAGTTGAAGCTCAGAAAGAAATTGGCAGTAGTGGGCGGCCATATCCCGCACAGTACGATCTGATCGAGTTCCCGAGCGGCTACGTCATTCCTAAGTTCGGAAGATTTGACAGAACAGGAAATGCCAATCAGCACGTCGCCCACTTTAAAGCATCGTGCGGAAATACAGAGGGCAATGACGCGCTCCTTCTTCGTCAGTTTGTCAACAGCCTGACCGGTGTTGCCTTCGACTGGTACGCGAGTATACCAGATGGGTCCATCATTACCTTTGCCCAAATGGAGTCTCTGTTTCGGCAAAGGTTCATGAGTGTCAGTGATAAAATCTCCATTACCGACCTTGTGAGAACCAAGCCGGGGAAGAATGAAAGCAACACCGACTTTATCGTCCGATGGCGTAATCTCATGGTCAAGTGCGAACCGCCGCTGGAGCAGGACCAGTCCGTCAGCCTTCTCATTGGGAACCTCAGCAATTGGATGGTCCCATTCTTGTGTACAGCAGGTCTCAAGACGTTTCAAGAGCTAACCAAGAAAGTCCAAATGCTGGAACGCTCGAAGCAAGAGTCCACCCCGGACTCTCAGAGAGACAAGACTTGGAAAAGCAAGTGGGACGACAACCGTAGAAGCGGGAGTTCCAGCAGTACCAATGTCTGCAATGCGTCCGACAATAAAGAAAAGCGAAGGGCGGGAGAATCTAAAACCAACCGGTCTCGAAAGCCATTGCTGGGAAGAGATGGGCCTTCCCTGGAGGAGAAAAAGAACAAGGTTTACTCTTTCAGAAGGGACAAGGTCCGCAAGATATTTAAAGATGCCTTGAACAACGGCCTACAATTGCCGGAGTCGAAAAGACCCCAAGAGGCAAAAATGACCGACAATCCCCTGTATTGCCGGTACCACCGAGTAGTGAGCCATGCGATTGAGGATTGCTATATCTTCAAAGACTGGGTCGAGAAGCAGTACAAGGCTGGAGAGATTGAGTTGTCCAAATGCGTGTTGGTGAACAATCAAGTTGCAACCACCAATTTTATACAGACAGAAGCTGAAGCCTTCTGGGAGTAGACAGCCGAACCCGCTGCCCTGAGAAATGAAACGGACTCATCGCGGCCTCCGTGGAGTATGCACATATCTAATAAGACGAAGAAGATGATAAAGCAACTTCGGAAAGAGCCCAGGACGGAATGGGAAGGGTAGAAGAAGCCTACCTTTCCAGCTGCCAAAGCGGCTCCATCAGGCTCAAAATCCAAAAAGCCCAAGAAGAAGAAAAGTGCAGCTCGGCGCGAAAAGGAGTCTGTAGGGAGATCGACCATTCAAAAATATATCGATTCCTTCGAAGAATATGAACAGAAGGAAAGAACTCTGATTCAATTGAAGGAGTTCCTCCCTGTACGAGCGGCAGAAATTCTGGAGGAGTTAGAAGAAGACTCCAATGAAGAGATCCCAGTAGTGACCTGCTACGCCATCCATCTTGGCAGCGACTCTGAGGAGGAGATCTGTTTTCCCGAAGAGGACATGGAGCTCGCCGCAAAGGCCAACCAAATCCAGCTCAGAAGCGGCAGGGCTCTACCGCCAAATCAGGGTAACGCCCCAAAAAGAAAGGAAAAACAAGTCGCTAATGAAGAAGATGGCAGAGAACTTGCTCATGAAGATTTGAGTCCTTCCCCAGTAGACTATAATGTCTTGGCTCACCTTCGAAAGCTTCCGTCTCTCCCTAGCATCTATGATGCCTTGGTTCTATCTCAAGAGCTTAGAGATGTTCTCATTCATGCTCTACAAAACCCTGAGCGGTATCAGGCTCGCTTTGCGGAAATTAATATGAAATAAGCCCGGTATGCTCTGCATGCCGCCGCAGTCACGTTTAAGGACGAAGACTTGCTACTGGGAACGGCTGAGCATAATCGGCCGCTTTACGTGATCGGGTACAGCGACGGAGATCGGATTAATCGCATATTGATTGATCCGGGGTTCTCAGTGAACATCATGAACTTGCGGACACTGAAGAGTTTGTCAATGGACGTCCGACACCTGTCAAGGGAAAGGATTGTCATTCAAGGCTTCAATCAAAACTGCTAGCAAGTTCTGGGGTCTATGACTTTGCCAATCAAATTCGGGGATCTGCAAACTGAAGCTAAGATATACGTGATCGACGCCGACATGTCTTATAAGATTCTCTTAGGACGGCCGTGGCTCTACGATTACGGCATCGTTCCGTCAACTCTCCATCAATGCATGAAGTACACTAAAAATGGCGAAGAAAGACGCATTGACGGAGACATCCAGCCGGTGGACCGTCTACTGACTGCTTTTGCAGTAGAGGTGGCGGATTGGACTCCTACAGGCCGGCTCGAGCCGTCGGCAGTTGGGATACCAAACCAACCTGTGCCGGCCATAGATATCTTGGGGCGTCGTATTTGCCAAGGCGAAGCCCAGCCCTAGGGACAAGTCTACAAGATAGGGCTTACCCCTCGCCATCCCACGGGCTATCTTCTTTGGGCTCGTTACAAATCGCCCGCCGACTTGAAAAATTGTTTATTTTTCCTTTTATTCTTCTTTTGTACATACTCCTGAATGAGAGTATTTTTTTATTCTAATTTGTATTCATTTTGATTTATGAATAAAAGACATATTTTTCTTGTCTTCCTCCGTCATTTTTCCTCTTTGCTGCATTGTCGCTATTGTTCCCCTCCGAATGGAGGCCAAGACAGGGACGTCTTGCCTGAGATTCGGGACAGATACTATTTGGTTTTATCCGTCCACCTCTCCGAAGATGCCAAGTTGATTTATGGCACTGTGTATCGAAGGTTTAGACGGATGCGGCCGATGTAGCAGACTTCGTCAGATTCCTCCTCGCTTGAGGGGTTTTTGATTGTGGGGACGCTCTTCCCTGCAGGCGCAAGCCCCTGCAGTTAATTACGCTACCGCATCGCGGCAACAACTTTCTCCTTCTCCAGATGTTCACTTCGTGTCGTGGGTGTTTTTTTTGTTTGTGGTTGCCCGTGGATTGTATACGGAGACTAATTTATGTCGTCGTCCGTAGGACGTGGATTAGTCCAAATCCGTATTTTCTTAGATTTGGGTTTGGGGTTTTGGTTTGAGGATACGTTAGCCATATTTGAGGCTAAGATCAACTCAAACGTTTGTTAAGAATACGTTAGTCTAATTTGAGACTAAGATCAACTTAACGGGATCGTTTAGATCCTACAAAAGAGCATTTGTGCTCTATTGTTCTAGTTTAGGGACATGATGGTCCATTGCCAGTTTAGGGACATGGTGGTCCATTGCCAGTTTAGGGACATGGTAGTCCAACATTTCCTTTTTGGGGACGAATATTGGTTTAAGGACGCATTAGTCTATGAGTTTAAGGACCCCACAGTCCGTATTACCAGTTTAGGGACATGGTGGTCCAACATTCCCATTTTGGGGACGAATATTGGTTTAAGGACGCATTAGTCCATGAGTTTAAGGACCCCACAGTCCATATTACCAGTTTAGGGACATGGTGGTCCAACATTCCCATTTTGGGGATGAATATTGGTTTAAGGACACATTAGTCCATAAGCTTAAGGACCTCACAGTCCGTATTACTAGTTTAGGGACATGGTGGTCCAGCATTCCCATTTTGGGGACGAATATTGGTTTAGGGATGCATTAGTCCATGAGTTTAAGGACCCCACAGTCCGTATTACCAGTTTAGGGACATGGTGGTCCAGCATTCCCATTTTGGGGATGAATATTAGTTTAGAGACGCATTAGTCCATGAGTTTAAGGACCCCACAGTCTGTATTAATGTGTGGTTGTCGGGACCCGTCACCTCTCTGACGACGTTGAAGAATTACAACGACAAATACTAGAGGAGTTCAGAGATGTACCCTTAAACCGGGTGTAAATTGATTTGAGAGAGCAGTTGTGCTCAGTTCAATTTAATTTGAGGACTTACGGCCAGAATTGGGCTAAGTCCATTTAGAAAATGTCTAACATTTTGTTCATGATTGGCCTGTTTAAGCCTTTGTTTGGGCTCTGCCCCCTTTTTAAAGCATTGGGCTTTTAATTAAATGCATAGCATTTATTTTGGCCTGTTAGGCCCTTTTAATTGGGCTCTGTCCCTTTTTCTTTAATAATGCAGAGCATTTTTATTTGGTCTGATAGACCTTTTAATTAGGCTCTGCCCTTAATAATGCACTGCATTAAATATTCTGACAGTGCCCCACGTGGCTTGTCAGGCGCTTTGCGCCAATTTAGGAGCGCAAGGCGCAAATTCATGTGGAGGTGACACGTGTCACGCGCTGGTGAGCGCAAGTCTGTTAGCGCAGTGCGCTGCGCCAGTGCGCTGCTGCCACGTGGCGCACTCTGCTGAGCGCAAATCTGTTAGCGCAGTGCGCTGCGCCAGTGCACTGCTAGTGCGTTGCTCACACGTGGCGCGCTCTTGTGACTTGCGCCAATCCTAAAGCGCAACAGCGCAAATTAGGAGTGCAGGGCACTGTACAGTAGCGCAGAGCGCATCTTGATCTAATTTAGATCAAAGAAAAGAATCTTTTTAGAGGTTCTATCTCAAGATTCAAGAACCGATGGTTCAACAAAAGGCAGTGCCTTTATATAAATCAAAAGATCTAATGAAGAAGTAAATTACTTCTCTTTTTTATTATTATTTTTTTTATTGAAGATCTTGATCTTGTTATTAGATGTTTGATCTTTTCAGAAGAAATTCTTCTATTTTTTAAAGGTCTACCTTTTTCTTTTCTTCAAGTTCTTCTTAAAATTTTTAGAGGAGCTCTGTATGTCTTTTTCTCTCTCTCTATATATTTTAGACTTGGAGTCTAGGGGCCTTTATATAGTGCCAATTGATTTGTTAAATCAGTTAAAGAGATCTTTCTCTGATTGATTTAGGGATGTTTCCCCACCACTGGATCTTTGATCCTAGGGCTTCTGTTTTACAGAAGATAATCTTCTTGTTATTAACAAGATTGGAAAGATCTTTCTAGAATTTTATTGTTTAAATGCTGGTATAGTTAGCGCAAGCGCACCTGCGCTTGACACGTGTCGCGCAGCGCAGAGCGCAGCGCAGAGCGCAGCGCAACTGCGCTGACACGTGTCGCGCAGCGCAACTGCGCTGACACATGTCGCGCAGCGCAGAGCGCAGCGCATCTGAAGCGTTGATTCCTTTATTTTTATTTTAAAACAGAGCCTTGCTCTGATTGGGTGCGCTGCCTTGGGCGCAGCGCTGGCGTGTCTGTTTTTGACACGTGGCGCGTTGCGCGCATCGCAAGAAATCTGAAGCGTTGTTTCAATTTTTGAATTTTTGAAATTCAAACAGAGCTTTGCTCTGATTGGGGGAAACAAATGCCCCCCCACCGTTGCGCTCACGTGGCGCACACGTGAGTGCAGCGGTGGCAAGATCTGATCCGTTGGATTAACTCAGAAGTTGAAGGGGCGCTCAAGCGCCTATAAATAGGACCCTTGGTCCTCCTCAGATGATTATCATCTTCAAGAATTCTTATTCTCAGAACTTCAGAGCCTTGCTCTTGCTTTCAAGAACTTTAAGAGTTAAACTCCAGAAAACTTTTAGGTAAAATTAACTTAAATTAAATTAAATTAATTTTAATTGACAAAGCCTTGCTCTCATAGATCTTTGATCTAAAGAAAACCCCTTTGGGGTTTCACCAACAGAGCCTTGCTCTCAAGAATCCATAGATCTAAAGAGATCTTGTTTCAGTGTTTTTAACCCATGAACAGAGCTTTGCTCTTGGACAAAATATAGATCTTTTTGATTTAAAAATGAAGAACTCTTAAGAGTTTTCATGGATCTTTAAGATCTCAATTTTTTTTAATTTTTAGGAGTTAATTTTTTCTTTTGATGGATTTTTCCATCATTACTACAGAGCTAGGCTCTTTTAAGGAATTTTATTCCCTTGTGACCAGAGTTTGACAAGTGTCACTCTGTGACAGAGCTTTGCTCTGAAAAGGGAGATTTTCTCCTTGTCTCAAGGGATTTCTTATTTAATGAGAATATTCTTTTGGGGATCTCCTCATTAATTGACAGTCTCATCCAATGATGGGGCTGTCTTATTAACCGATGCATTGTCATCTAGATTTTGTGGGTCCCCTTTGGTCCCCTCTACACTGCATTGCAGTGTAGTATCAAGCGTCAGGCTTTTAAAATTAAATTATGATACTGACGGCTGAATTTCGTTTTTCTTTATAGGCAATCATGTCTACTGATCTGTATTTCCCATTTGTTCGCTCAGAGGGAGGATTCCCTGAGGCGCCGGTGGACGGGGAGGTTCTCGCTCTCATTAAGGATCATGACCCCGAGTATAAGAACCTTCACCTGTGGGGTAGGTGGTACAGTGAAATCATCAGGGGTCGCCGAAGCTTCTGTTGCGCGACGCCATCAGAGCCTATCTCTTCGATCCCTTATGCGGATGCACCCCCGGTGAACTATGCCGTGGAGGTTGTAAATTGGAACTCGGAGGATCTCTTTCAGCCTTCGATTGCTGCCATCCCCGTGCAGCCGCCGGCAGCCGTGGACATTCTGGGGCGGCGCATATGCCAGGGTGAGGCACGCCCTTGGGGACAACCTTATAATATTGGATTGACCCCTCGACAACCAGCCGGATATTTGCAGTGGGCCAGGTACATCCTATCAGCGAAGAGGACGCATCTGATGAAGATTGGTCTGTACTCCGCAGTCTACGTCTTATTGTTCGAGTACCCTGTTCCTTCGACGTGGTGAGTTAAGGCATTCATAGAACAATGGAACATCCCCACCCATACCTTCCTTCTATCGGACATGGAAGTCTCCATTCCCCTGGAAGAGTTCGTTGAGATCTCGGGTTTGCCGGTGAGGGGAGAGTATTATGAGGAGCTGCTTCCTCCTGACGAGTATGTCTTCGCCACCAAGCCGCTGGTAATGGGCCTAACGCCGGAGAATGCTATTCAGCACCAGTTTCCGAGCCTGGTGAAGATGCTGAATATGTATGAAGGTCTCTATTTGGAATCGGGAGTCCGGGGAGTCAGTTTTGCAGATTTCATCGCCCGCTTTCTTCGACCGGAGATTCTATCGCAGCGGAGTGAAAAGTTCGCCAAGCTCGACGACCCCTTCGGCTTCGGCTTAGATCGTCGACCAGTATTGGAAGACGATCAAAAGGATTTCTATCTCCCCGATGCCGCCATCATGCCCTTATAAGAAATCGCCGCCCCAGGCATTGATGAGGAGACCTTTTTTCTAGGGTTTCTGGAGTTATGGTTGTGCTGGTTCGCGCTTCCCATACACCCGCGCTACATGAGGCCGTCCATTTTCTACCCAGCACATCGGATGGTGGCTGGCATACAGTTGTCGATCGGAATCGCCGGGTTGGCCCACCTATACCATGGACCCAGCGTGGCGGCGGACGCAAATGAACCTGGGGTGCAACCTGCCAATTTCCCGATGCACTACTTCACTTCGTGGATGGAAATGCATGTGCTCGGGGTATTCGGTGTTCATAAGAGCCCCTCGTTTTTTGAGAAGTGCAAACTCCCCAGAGTTATGCGGCTGATCGGCGCCTCGATTGTGAATCCGCCTCCGCGGGAGGCTAGGGGGTTGCTTCTTCGTCTACACACGGTCGGGACGAGGATTTCTTTCATGGACAAAGTCGTGACCATCGGCCCGGAGACCTCCAAGGCGGTGTTGGCGCTGCGTGATGGTTTCAAAAACGAGGCCTCCGTATTGAAAGCCCGGGAGATTCTTCACTTATACTCCATCCGGCCGGGCTTCCTGGTGTTCAGGCAAAACGACATGGCGCTCTTCATGAGGTACAACCTCCATCGGTTCGCCCAACAATCAAGCTACAACCAGGGGGTCCCGCTGGAGGCGTTTTTGGAAGAGCCCGCGGCCACCAGGGAGGGGATGCGGAGCGCGCTGCACCATTTTATGCGACTGAACACGGGCTCCCACTTCTTTATCAGCGAGCCGAGCTGCGTTCCACGGGCCCTTAATGTGTACGTGGCTTGGTATGCGCACGCGATGGGTGCTGTTATCCGGGAAGAAAAGCGGTTGTTGGTTGACCGCAAGGGGGAGCCCCCCGCCAGCGATCGCAAAGCCCCTCTGAGGCCAAGGACCCATGTTGTTCCTCCTCTGAGAGGAGATGTTGGAGATGAGCCTCCGCGTGTGCTGAGCCCCCCGCGCGGATTGCCCCGAGAAACCGTGGACGTGCCCTCAGCGCCTCATGCTCCGGTGGATACGGTGAATGTGGTTTCGCCTGAATCCGGCATGGGCTCGGACATCGGGACCCGCCGTCCCAAGGTGCCCATGAAGCGCAAGTTGATTTTGGGTGCACCCGGGGCTCGAGTGCAGAAGAGGAAGAAGAAGTCGCTCTTCTCTGCTGACGTTGCATTTGGTCAAGAACCTCATGCCCCTTATAGCAAGGGCTTGGGTGAGTATGGGACCAACGAGGGCCTATTTACGCTGCCAGACGACATTGATATGGCGGCCGCCATCGCAGCTTCTGAGCGATTGGCAAGGCGCGATGCGTGGTTGGCTAAACTTGCACAATCGGGTAATTACTAGTTGTATTTTCCCGTCATTGCATCGTACTTTTATCATTGTCTTTGACTAATGCTTTTCTCCCCCTTTTTTTAACAGGCATTTCTACCGAAGAAGCTATCGCTGCTTCCCTCAAAACTTTCCAGGAGGAGGAACGACTAAGAGCATCCCTAGGCCTTGGTACATTTCGGTTCATTATGTCTCTCCTTCCATTCCTTATAAGTAATCTTCCCCCCTTTTTGTCTTATCGCAGGGACCGCAAGACCTATCTCGCAAACTGATGCGGGACTTCAATCCGGGTCAGCTACCGATGTTCCGGCCTCTTTGGAATTGCCGCAAGGGACCCAACTAAAAAAGCCTATGGTGGATGCCTTGAAGGCTCTGGAGGCAACTCTGAACGCGGACGACAACGCCTTGCTGAAGGAGGCTTTCAAGAGGTCCGTCGTGACGGCCCGGGAGGAGAGGAAGCGCTTGAGGCGCTCAGCGAAAGAGCGCAGCGCTGCTTTGGCCGTTGGAGCGGGCCCAAGTGCCGTTACTCCCACTGCTACTCCTTCCAAGGAGCCACCGGTCGTCTTATCTACTGCTCATAGACGGGCGGTGCGTTCAGCCCGAGAAACCAACGATCAATCCACCTCAGGTAACGTGTTTTTCGAGGCTTTGTTGTAAAAGTAGTAAAACTATCGGTTCTTACACATCTTGTCCTGCAGGGCCGAGTCCAACTGAAGGAGCGGCGGCAACCATCGAGCCTGAGGGGACGGTGGAGAAGGCAGCAGCCGAAACCGAGGCGACGGTAAGCGGTGCAGCCGTGGTCGCCGGGTCTGAGCTAGTGGCTGACGAGACAGTCACGCCTACTATGCCCGAGAAGGTTGCTGATGCCGAGCCCGAGGTAGCGGCCAATGAGACGGCTGCTATAACCGAGCCTGGGACAGCAGCGGATGGAGCGGTTGAGACCGACGACCCCATGGCAACGGTGGAAGAGACGGCCGCGACCGCTGAGCCCGAGGGAGTAGCGGGTGAGACGAGCATGATTCCCGAGGACGAGCCGGCCGCTCTTTCTCAAGAGTCTGGCAATGCTCCGATCATTGCTCTCTCCGCCTACGGTCCTCCGCCGTCTCCCGGCCTCGCGAGCACGACGACGGCTCCCGTAGAGTCTGGCGATGAAGCAACGGGAGGTGGACCCATGTCAATGGAGGAGGGAGACGCCTCCATTTCGGCTGGTGACTCATCAGGTAAATTTTGGGTTACCGTCCTTTTCTTTATTCTGTAATTTTTCTGACAGTGCTTATCTTGTTTTCAACGCAGGTGCGGCCAGTGCTGATGCCCCATTGCTCGAGGGAGCGCCGTCCGTTACTGCCTTGATGGTGGCCACCTCTTTACCTTCTATTGCACCATCGCAAATGCTGGAAGGTATGAATTTGTAACCCACTAGTCTTATCTCTCGGCCATATAATTCATGTACTGATGTTGTACTATTGCGTCCTTGCAGGAGTACTTTTTGATCACCTTTACCAGGTGCTGCACCCGCACTTCTCCTTTCCGTCGGAGCTTGCTTCCTCCAGTGGCGCTGGTGAGTATAGTTTTTAATTAATACTGTTTCTTTTTCCAATAATGAACTCGTTTCTAATTCTTCCTTGTCCTGATTGCAGTGCTACAGATCGAAAGGGGAGATGAGAGATCGGTTGCGCCACCGGTCCTCCCGGCTTTGCCACCTGCTGCAGCTGGTATAGTAAACTCCCTCATTAGTGACTTTCTTATATTTCTTGAACCGTCATCTAATTATGTTTTGTTTTTCAGCTGTCGTTCCGATTCCGGCCCCCTTCGAGTCTCGCATCACGATGCCGGCAGGCCCATTCTCCAGGTGTCCATCCTCAAAGGGTGCTGCGATGAGTTTGAGTATGCTGAGCGGATGCATCGAAGAGCTTAATGCAGAAGCTCCCCCATATGCCACAGATTTCGTTGCGGAGGTTAATCCTATGCTGGCGACGCTTGCAAATTTTCATAATGAAGGCGTCGTCGAGTCTTGGGTTAATCACTGCAGGGAGATCGAGGCCTACCTGCATCAGCTGGAGCTTATGCGTCCTGCCCCGGAGATCTTGGCCGCGAGCACTCAACGGGCGGCATGGATCGAGCAGAGCGCTCCTTACTTCCGCCATCTCGAACAAGAAATTGCTTTAAAGCGTAAGGAGCGCGGAGAGACTTCGAGCAAATCTGCCCGATTGCATGCTCAGGTGGATGCAAATGCTGCATAGTTGAAGGTTATCTTTGAAGGCCTTCTGCGATGCATCTCTGACGGGTTAGCACCGAGGCAGCAACTTGGCGTCGTCGAGCGGGATGCACCAAATCAGGAGGCAGCCCAGCAGGCAGTTGAGGAGCGGCTTTCATCCTTCCTGCAGCAGCGGGCTCAGGTGGAAGCCGAATTGGCGGTGGCAGCCGATCAGGAGAAGGCATTGAAGGAAGTGCGCGAGAAATTGATGGGGCTATTTAAGACGCTTCCTTCTCCATGAACATCTTGTATCATTTGTAATTGTAAATAAAATGTATTTGTTTCTTTTATTCTTTAACACAATGTATCTTGTACTCAATCGAATTTATGAATAAAAGATATACATTCTTCAAAATGTCTTGTGTCATTTCTCTGCCTTCTCCCTTCTTTTATCATCAGCATGTTACCTTAGTAAACATGGTTGACAGATGATAGAGCGAGCATCCCATCTTGGCTTCTTCAAGAGGTTGTGATGGCTTAGGAGGCAGGTTCAGATCTGCTGCCTAAGACTTTTCAACTTCATGAGCCGTGAGGGTCTCACAAAGACTTTTCTCCCTACGGATCGAGAGGACCTCGTAGGTGTATTTTCTCCTTAGGAATCGTGAGGATTCCTATGTGTATTTTCTCTTATAAGTCGTAAGGATCTTATAAGAGAATTTTCCCTCTTACGAGTCGAGAGGACCCGTAAGCGGTTGTTTCCTTCCTTGACGAAATTCGACCTTGGAGAGTATGACCCGTGAATAGTATGCAAGAGTCTATTTTGGACCGACTTGCAGGGTCCCCGTGCTTAGGAAACATGTTTTTTAATCCCCGCTGCCTAAGACTTTATCTCACAAGTCGAGACGAATCGAGAAGTTCTCACAAAGACACTAATTTCCTCACGAGTCGAGACGAATCGAGCATTTCCCGCAAGAATATCTTAACGTCACAGTTAACCTTTGCTCTTTACGACAGAGGTCCGTTAAGGTCTGTGGTACTTAGGGTTTTGTCCATCGTACCGTCGCGTTGGCTGATGTATTTCTCGATAGGCAATCTTGCCGTTCGAGTAGCCTTGCGACTGTCGTGTCTCTGATCTCTTCGGAGGTTGGACAAGACGTCTTCAAGCAATCCTCCTAGGCAGTTTGACCGTCGGAAGAGCAAGCGTTAGGAATTTTGCCATGCCGCTTCTTGCTTGAGGTTAGGCCTATTTTGGAGAGCCCCGATGAGTCATAACCACTCCGCGCTAGTGTGGGATGATCTCCGATAGTCTTTCAGTCTTTATATGACTTGCCGTTAAGACCCTGAAGCTAGGAATTTGGCCTTTGCTTCATTTGCTGGCATTGCGTCCTCTATATCGAGACGAATGTCGCGGTTGTGTCTAGGTTGCTGGCGAACCGTTGAGATTTGGAACTAGGGATTTTGCCGTGGCTCCTCTTGGTGATGTTGCGTCTGCTGTGTCGAGACGAACGTCGAGATGGTGATCACTTCGCACTGGTGCGAGATGATCTTCGATTGTCTTTTAGGCTTTATATAACTTGCCGTTAAGACCCTGAAGCTAGGAATTTGGCCTTCGCTTCGTTTGCTTTATCACGTCCGAATCCTGTTGGAGGAAGAACGCTGTCGTGACATTTCGTCTGTTGTGTAGAGACGAACGTCGAGGTGGTGATCACTTCATGTTGGTGTGAGATGATCCTCAATTGTTTTTCTGGCTTTATATGAGTTGCCGTCAAGACCCTGAAGCTAGGAATTTGGCCTTTGCTTCATTTACTGGCGTGTCCGAATCCTGCTGGAGGAAGAATGCTGTCGTGACACCTCGTCTATTGTATCGAGACGAATGCTGAGGTGGAGCTGGGATTTTGCCGTCACTCCGCTTTGTTTTGACCGTGAGGTCTTTTGTTGGCGTTGTATCTACATCCTGCTGGACTGCGAAGGAACGCCGTTGTTGACATCTCGTCTGCTGTATCGAGACGAATGTTGAGGTGAAGCTGAGATTTTTTCGTCGCTCCGCTTTGTTTCGACTGTGAGGTCTTTTGTTGGCGTTGTATCCGTATCCTGCTGGAATGCGAAGGAACGTCGTTGGTGATCTCTAAGTTGTCGATATCGACGTCGAGACCCTGAAGCTAGGGATCTTCCTTTGCTTCGTTTGTTGACATTGTGTCTGCAATATTGCGACAAATGTCGAGGTTGTCTCTAGGTTGTCTATGAACCGTCGAGATTTGGCTTCGCTTTCTGGTGGAGCCTGTTGGGAAGATATGGTTTCCTCTTTGTTTGTGCCCCTGGATTGTATACAGAGATCGATGTGATCTCACCTGTAGGGCATCAATTTCATTAAATATATTTTTCTTATTTTATTTCTTTCCGCGATGCTCTATCATTTCAGCTTTTATATCGCAAAGGTCACGATTGCCCAATCATTTCGGCTATTTTTCGCGGTGCCCAATCATTTCGGCTTTTTATTTTATTTTTACTCGCTGCTTTTTATTGCGAGTTGCCCAATCATTTCGGCTATTTATTTTATTTTTTACTCGCTGCTTTTTATTGCGAGTTGCCCAATCATTTCGGCTGTTTTTGTATGCATACATTTTTACTTGCTGATTTCGTTGCAAGTTGCCTCATCATTTCGGCTATTTCGTATGCATGTGTAGCTCGTTGGCTTTTCGCTGCAAGCTAGGAATTAGACACCGATTTTGGCATCAGCATCGCTACAACTGGGATATTTCCAGGAGCGAATCATCATTTGCCTCTGTCGATATCGAACAAAGGTGGCTTAGCGAACATGGTTAAGATCCTGTTGACTAAGGCTTTTGACTTCATAAGCTGTAAGGGTCTCATAAAGGTATTTCTCCCTACAAGTTGTGAGGATCTCGTAGGTGTGTTTTCTCCTTAGGAATCGTGAGGATTCATAAGTGCATGTTCCTCTGTAAGTCGTAAGGATCTTACAAAAGGATTTTCTCCTTATAAGTCGAGAGGACTTACAAGTGTTGTTTGCTGTACGAGCATATCCCTAGTCACGGATGGGGCTTTGTTAGGGAAATGTTTATTCGCGCCCGTGGATTGTATACAAGGGTCAGTATGAGCCTCTTGTAGGGCAATATCGAAGGTTGTGGGGGTTGCTTAAGAACAGGTTCAGGTCTCTATAACTTAAGACTTTCAAATCTTATGAGCCGTGAGGGTCCCATAAGAGAGTTCTACTTACGAGTTGTGAGGATCTCGCAAGTGTAATTTCTCCTTAGGAATCATGAGGATCCCTAAGCGTATTGCTCCCTTGTGAGTCGTAAGGATCTCACGCGGGCGGTTTCTCCTTACAAGGTCGAGAGGACCCTGTAAGTGTCTTTTAAGAGGTTGTACCCTTTCGGGTTTTCACAAACACTCCCCGGTAGCCCTGCTGTTTTTACTCACGGAGCCCTTTCGGTTTTCATCCGTGCCCATTTTGCTTATGGACATACCATTTTCTTTCTTTTTATTCTTCTTTTCTTCTTTTTTTTTATATAACGAGGTTGCGCCCTTTCGGGTTTTCACAAACACTCGCCGGTAGCCCTGCTGTTTTTACTCACGGAGCCCTTTTGGTTTTTATCCGTGCCCATTTTGCTTATGGACATACCGTTTTCTTTCTTTTTATTCTTCTTTTTTTTTATTTTTTTTATATCGGCTTTGGGATGTTGCAATCCACCGTAGTTTATCGACATCTCGGTCAACAGCTAGTTTTAGGACGTAGTGGTCCGTCATTAGTTTAAGGACGTTTCGGTCCGTTGTTGAAGAAGGCCGGCTACTATTTGTAGAGTTTGGGCTTAGGAAGATAGCGAGCAGACATAGTCGTCGTCATCTATCATTGACCTAGGCTGTGACTCGTCAAGTGTAGTATTTCTTCAGGAAGCGACCGTTTATTGGCCTGAAAGGTCTTTCACCGTGCATATCCATGAGTAGATAGGCTCCACCCTGGTAGACCTTGTCTATGATGTACGGGCCTTCATTGTTCGGCTCAAATTTTCCCCGCTTGGCGCGATTGGGGATCATAGGTCTTTTGACCACTAGCATAAGTTCGCCTTGGCGGAATGTCCTCGGCCTGGTCAATCTTTCATATGAGCACGTCATCTTTGCTTTATAAGCCTCCAGATTTTGTTGTGCTATGATCCGGGTTTCATCAAGGGCATCAAGCTCCTCAAGCTGAAGGTGAGCATTTTCTTTGTCGGTCAGCTCGTAGTGGACTGCCACTCGTAGAGAGGGTAATTCTATTTCGAGGGGGAGTACTGCTTCTGTACCGAATACCAACGCGTACGGCGTTGTCTTTGTGGCCGTCTTGAACGTAGTTCGATACGCCCAGAGAGCTTCTTGCAGTCTCTCGTGCCAGTCCCTTTTATTTTGGGACACCGTCTTCTTCACGATTTTCATCAAGGTCTTGTTGAAAGCCTCAGCTAGACCGTTAGCTCGGGGATTATAAACTGAGTAATATCTCCAGTCTATGTTGTGTTGTTGTGCGAAGTAGCTGATCTTGTGGCTTCTGTAGGCTGGCCCGTTATCGGAGATGATCCGTCGCGGAGTTCCAAATCGATAAATGACGTGTGTCTTGAAGAAATGGAGGATATTCTCCGTCTTCACTTCCCTCAGCGGTACTGCTTTTGCCCATTTGGAGAAGTAGTCAGTCGTCGCCAAGATTAATCGATGTCCCCTGGACAATGTTGGTTCGATGGGGCCGATTACGTCAGTCCCCCACATTTCGAACGGCCAGCTAGCCACCGTTGGATGGAGTGGATTTGGATGCTGATGGATAAAGTCCCCATGGATCCGGCACGAGTGGCATTGTTTCGCATACTCGAGGCAGTCTTGGATCATCGTGGGACAACAATAACCCATACGCTTGATTTTCAGCTTCATCTTCGGCCTGTCTTAGTGAGAACCGCAGAGTCCGTCGTGAACTTCTTGGATGACTCTTTTTGCTTCTTCAGGTCCCAGACATCTCAACCACAAAGAATCAAACGACCTCTTGTTGAGAGTATCATTGACGAAGGCGAAAGACAGAGCTCGTTTCGTGAGCTGATGTCTTGAGGACGCATCTTCAGGCGTTCGACGGGATTTGAAGTAGTCTATAAAGACTTCTCTCCAATCCTTAGCCTTTTCCCGGTCTTTTATTTGCATAGCCATTTGCTTAGTCACTCCCTTTTCTTCGGATGATTCCGGAGATATTTTTGCTGGGGCAAGCACCCGATGGCTTTGGACCACGATTCTTACGTCATCGAGGTTCTCGTCGGCCAGTTCTTTAGCGAGCTTAGCTAGTGCATCTGCTTTGCTATTTTCCGCACGCGGTATGCTTTCCAGCATCTAAGAGGGGATTTGAGTCAGCAATTGCTGTACTCTCTCGCCATATTTTACCAGTTCGGGTTTGCATGTTTGGTAGTCGCCATTTACTTGACTGGCGACCAGTTGAGAATCTCCGTATATGAGGAGGTTTTCAATTCCCATGTCGATGGCGATCTCGAGGCCTGCTATCAAAGCTTCGTATTCGGCTTCATTGTTCTTCCTCGGCTCTGTTAAGGAGAAAGCAAAGCGCATTATCCCTCCTTGTGGAGTTACGAAGATGAGGCCTACCCCCGATTTGATTATAGGGGTGCTTTGTTTGTGCTTCTTCGTGGAAGATGCTCCATCAAAATAGAGTTCCCATCGGGTATCACTATCGTCGATCGCATCAAACGCATGTTCGTCTGGCAGCTCGCAATTCAGAGGAGAATCGGCAGGTATCGGATGCTCAGTGAGGAAGTCGGCGATGGCCCGGCCTTTCACCGCCTTAAGAGGTTGATAAGTTATTGAGAACTCCATCAAGAGCAGGGCCCATTTAGCGAGCCGACTGTCAGTATGGCCTTTGACATCAAATATTTAAGAGGGTCCACCTTCGATATGAGATGGACCTCATGTGCCAATGCATAGTGCCTGAGTTTTGTTATCGCGAAGATCAACGCCAGACAGTGTTTCTCGATGGGGGAATAGTTGCTTTCTGCCCCCAGGAGAACTCGACTTAAGTAATAAAGAGCTTTTTCTTTCCCTTGGTTGTTCTCTTGTGCCCATAATGCGCCTAAGGAACCTTCGAGGGCGGTTGTATAAAGAATGAGAGGTTTTCCCTTGACCAGAGCAGCCAACACTGGCAGATTCTGCAGGTATTGCTTGATTTCGTCCAGCGCGCTCTGGCATTTGTGATCCCAAACGAAAGGGGTTCCCTTCTTCATCAGGTGACTGTAAGGGCGGCACTTGCCTGAAAGGTTGGCTATAAATCGCCGGATGTACGTGAGCTTCCCTTGGAGAGACCGCAATTGCTTGAGAGCCCTTGGCGGAGGCATTTCCATGATCGCCTTGATTTTTGACGGATCTATCTCGATACCTCGGTGTCGGACGATGAATCCTAGGAATTTGCCCGAGGAAACTCCGAACGCGCATTTGAGAGAGTTCATCTTTAAGTTGTATTGCCGAAGACGTTGAAACACGATCTTCAGATGCTCGAGATGTTCCTCGTACGATTTGCTTTTCACCAGGTGGTCGTCGATATAACATTCGACGATTTCATGTATAAGGTCATCGAAGATCTTCGTCATGGCCCTCTGATAGGTGGCACCGGCGTTCTTTAGACCGAAGGGCATCACTTTGTAGCAGAATATACCCAGCGGGGTCTGGAAAGCGGTGTGCTTCTGGTCTTCAGGATGCTTGTTTACTTGATTGTATCCTGACGAGCCGTCCATGAAGGAGAAAACCTTATGAGTGGACGTGTTATCTATCATCAGCTCGGTGACTGGCACTGGGAAATCGTCCTTCAGGCAGGCTTTATTGAGGTCCCGAAAGTCTATGCATATGCGCACTGTCCCATTTTTCTTCATCACCGGGACGATGTTGGCGATCTAATCAGGATACTGAACTTCATGGATAAACCCCGAGTCGATCAACTTCTTGACTTCGGCGTTAATGCTCATCCCGAGCTCGAGCCACATTCTTCTCGGTGCTTGTTTGATTGGTTTAACGTCCGGGGATATCGTCAATTTATTCACAGCAATTTCTGGATCTAGTCCTGGCATTTCGGAATAGTTCCATGCGAAGCAATCTTTATACTGCATAAGCACGTCTTTTAATGAAGCCACCCTTCCTTCAGACAACAGCTTACTAACGAATGTCGGTCGTGGGTCGTTCACCGTCCCCAACTCAATTTTCTTGAGGTTGTCCGCCGTGGTGTGTATCCCATCTTCCAGCTCTTTTGGCGCTGGTGGGAATTCTGAGATCACCTCGTCATTGCTGTTTTCGAAGCACCAAGGAAGGTCATCCATATTCTCGGGCTCTTTTTTTGATATCGTTATCATATGACAAGCATGAGCTCGCTTCCAAGACCGATGTGGATCTAGTTCTGTTCTCGTAGCTTTGGGTTCATGCTTCTGTGGCGGCGTCACCCTCCAGCTGTCAGATAGAGCAAACTTGCCGAGCTGATACTGATTTTCGACCCAATTCTTGAAGGTGAAGCAATTTTCGAGAGGGTGCCCTATTACCCTGTGATAAGAGCAATAGTTCGGGTGTGAGACTTCGCCTGCTTGTTCGGGGTGCTTGGACTCCAGAAGTGTAAGCATTTGGTGCTTTATAGCTAGGTTAAGTATCTTCTTTGTCTTGTCTTGAGGAAAAGAGTATGCTCGACTCATCTTCTTCATAAGGGACAAATCCGGACCGCTCGATTCCCGACTGCATAGCTTCTTGGTCCCGCTTTGTCGTTGCTGAATGTCTTTTCCGCTTTTTGACTTGTTTCTGCCTCTGCGTTGGGCCTTTTTTTACAACAGGTTGATAGGGAGCGGCATTTTCGTCTTTTACAGCCTGTTGAAGGAGGCGTTGCGTCCTAGCTTTCTCGTAGATGGCCATTTCGCGGTTGTGGTGGTCTCGAACTTTTTGACCAGCTTCCCTTATAAGCTTGTCCATTTGTTCTTCGAACGACGGACTGGGCATTTTTACGTCGGGTACTTTTTCTGGTTCAGGGTTAACATCTTCCCATTGAGCATCCCTTTCTTCATCAAAGTTATGCACGACACAGCAGTCGCGGAGTAGCTCCCGTTTCTTGGACCGAACATATCCAAGCCCGATTGCTTCCATTCTCCCGCTAGGCAACTTGTGCTGAGTTCCGGGAACGTTCCAGACCCTGTCATAGAATTTAGCTTTTCGAGCGGTCTGTTTGAAGGGTATCCCTTGGCGCTTCAATAGCCTTTTCAATCCTTCCGTGTAATATCTAGGCAGACGGATGGGCTGAAGCCTGTCAAGCGTAGGATTCGCACCGTGCCAGATTTCTTTTTCCACTTTAGTTTCCCCGGAGCGGTAGAATAGAATCGCCTTTTCGCCTTCTCGCCTGGGAGGGACATAGAACGTCTGCAGCTCTTCTACACTGTAGGTATCAAGCGCGTCAAGTTCTTTATGATGTTTAAGTGGAACCATGGCGACTTGCAGACTTTGCTCTTCGTCAGTGAAAGTTTGTATTGAAAGCCGAGCAGAGAATATAGCGTGGACTTCATCTTCCGAATCGCTGCCAAAGATCAACATGGGAGCGGACGGTCCCAGCTTGTTGTGTTGGGGTGGACCCGAATAAACCATCTCTTCCTCTTCCTCAGTATCACTCCCGAAGACAGGGATGGTGGTGATAGCTTTGTTCTCCGGCTTATGACACCTCTCCGTGTCTTCGAAATCTGGCAAGAAGTATTTTGCATCTTCGTACTTACGGACCTCGTTTACGGAGAATGGGTTCAACTCTCCTGTTACGGTATACTCGAGACCATCCTTAAAATATTTCATACACTGATGCTGTGTAGAAGGGATGATGTTGTACTCGTGTAACCAGGGTCGGCCGAGCAAAGCATTATAGCATGTCTTGGCATCTATGACGTAGAATTTAATGTCCGTGATGAGTAGCCCAAAGCGTAACATCAGTCTCACAGACCCAAGAGTCTGTGATGATTAAGAGTCAAACCCGGAGATGGTGATCTTATCCCGAGCGAGGTGCTGGACGCTCATGCAGATTTCCTTCAATACTCGTACATTGAGGAGATTGACGGAAGACCCATTGTCAACCAAGATTTTGCCTATCTTTATATCGTGGTAGTACCCTGAGACATAGAGGGGACGATTGTGTTCGCACGTCCCAAGGAGGAGGTCTTCATCACCGAAAGTGACATCAGCTGTGTGCACTTCTTCCAGCTCGTCCTTCATCTTTTCTTCGGCGAGAAAAGCTTGGAATTGCTCCGGCTCCCGTAGCGCTTTGATCAATGAATCTCTTGCTTCTTTTGATAGTAAGAGGGCATCGAGAATACTGAGCTGCGAGGGTAACTTCCTCAAGTGTGCCAGAACGTTGTAGTCCACCTTATTTTTCTTTGGCGGGTCCTTGGCGGTTAGCTCTTCCATGACTTGGTCATCTAGGGCGATATCCTCAGAGACCTTTTCTTTTCCCTTATCTTTTTTATTTGATGGTCCAAGATTCTTTTCGGGTAGCGTACGATTACACAGCCGGATATTTTCGCAGGCCTTCGGCTCTTCCTCTTTTCCCGAGGTGGATTCTTTAAAGAGAGGGCTAAGAGCCTTTTCCTCGTCAGAGTCGCTCCCGAATGTGAGAATTTGCGCTTCCCAGGCGTTAACCATGCGACAATCACCGATAGTTCTTCTAAACTCCTCGGTCGTACTTTTCTGCTCCCGACGGGTTTTGCGCTTCTCCCGCTTAAAATGTTGTCGGTGAACAACATACCCCTGCCACCATCTATTAAACGCTTTGCACTCTTCGGTGGGATGCGAAATCTTTCGATGATATAAGCAGTTGGAAAGGTGCATTTCTGCTTTGCCGGCAGTGTTTCCTTCAGAGGGTGGTAGCTTCATTCCTATTGATATGGCTTTAGCAAACCTTTTCCTCGTCTTGAATTTGTTTTTATCCGCAACGGATGTATTTTGATTTCATGGGAGTGTCTTAACTCTTTCGTCTAGTCGCCGGCGCTTGGCCCTTTCAAATATGACCGTCTCGCGTTCCCGATTAGCTTTACTCTTCAAAAGAGTTTCGTTGAGGAATGCATCAATTGTTTCATCTGATGGCCCCAAAAGTTCCGGTTTAGGATCTGCCCCCAGCTTCTCAGTACAAGGAGTTTTCTCATCTTCTATAAACGAGTGGGCGATCATATGACAACTTGCTACGTAACCCTCAGATTCATCCGAAGAGCTTTCTCCATCATCTTCCTCCTGAAAGACGTGGCTGAGGAACTCTTGGAGCGTGATGGGAGTCCGTGTAGGGTTCCTAGGCACTCTCAAGAGGTCTCACAAGGCATCAACCATGCCAATTTCAAATTTTACGGTGCCGAGAAACCCTAGACTAGATCGTTAACTAGAATTTTAGGCGAAACAATAAACTAGTTAACAACTTAACTAAAAGAAAGATGCTACAACCTTTGTAGATCCGGTTCTCCACTTCCTTAGCTCCACATAGACATCCTCTCGTTGTCCGTCTCGAATCCCGAACTCAAGCATCGGCTTCATCGGAGAAATGGGCGGGCAAGGTCGTCGGCTTCGTGCCGAAGATGATCTACGTCGAGGCTTCACAAGATCAAGCTCCGACTTCACCAAGTTGTGAAACTTTTGAAGAAAACACCCTATACTACTTGGCAAGAGGTAGAGGGTGAAGAAATAGGAGGTGGGTTCACTTTAGATTTGGATTTCTCACTCAATTGCTCAAGTTGCCATTGATGGGCTTAAGCTTTCTTTCTTGATGAAGATGATGAAGAAGAAGAAAGAATATGATAAGTCTTGCTTTTAAAATGAAAATAAAATCAATACTTATCATATGCTAACCATGGTAAAGTGTAGAGAATAGATCATGGTTAGTTAGAATGGTTAGGGTTAAGGATGAAGACAAAATGGTCACTTGGTCAAAGCTTCATGAAGCTTCAACTAGCTTCATGAAAGAAAGAAACCATTTTGTTTTCTAATATCTTTTTCACAAAAATGAAAAGATAAATAATTATGTGAAAATATGAAACCCTAACCATTCACTAAACATGGTTTAAGTCTTTACACATATCCAAGTGAGTATGTATCATCAAACATGATACAATCAAGTGCACACAAAATATATCACATATACAATGTGCTTTTCAAGTGAGAAAATCCCTTTAAAGTGAACCAATACTAGTTAATGCAAAGTAATATATCAAATATATAATTATACATTAAATCATTAAATCAACACTTGATTCAATGATCCGGTCATGTCGCACATAACCGATAGTATACAATGTATCGATTTATCGAATCAATGATTCGATAACTAGGTTATATCGCATACAACCAATCGAAACATTCATCGTGAGAATGGAATACGGTATCACATACACGCATTATTCTCGGTCCTGCACATATTTCATATGCGCTCCTATTTCGTTTCGCTTGAGCCAGGAAACCTCTGTGTAGGACTCTAAAGACTCGTCAATACGCCGGCAGCAGATGATGATCATATCAAGCACCCACAAACCGCAAGCGGTCTGCTAAACGTAACGGCCATCCGGGTATTGAGCGATCAGAAGATCGACGAGCTAGCCCGCTCACACTCCTGTGAATCCAACCAGTAACACTTACCGTACAGTCCGGTCTGTTCGTCTAATATATCGCATATCAAGTCTAGGGGTGGTAAACGTCAGACCCCAATAACCGATAAGTCGTGCCGATGTGAGGCTCATAACGGGTCGAGAAACTACTGGTAACACTTACCAGCAAATCTCTGATCAGCCCTGGCCAGGGACTTCCCTGTTACGGCCAATCGAGCACAGCGCAACATCAACCCCCAATACCGGGAGAGACGAAACCCCTCCTATCGCTCATTGCCTCCATGTGACTCGGGACTGTACCCAAAGACCACCGTTTTGCACGCCCTCATGGACGTGGTAAGGTGGAGATCAAAGCACAGTGGGAATCACACAAGACTCTATGACGATCTCGGGTCTACAGACTAACCTGTACAAGTGTCACCTGAGAACTGCCATCTGACGTGAGGTATAATACCATCTGGGAGTTCTCGGCGAGTCCGTCCAGTGTACCCAGTCTCCACCGAGCACCCGTATACCATCTCTGATGTCAAACACCAATGGATATGGGATCATCCATCGCCCATCTCATGGGTCGAGAAGCGTATACGCTAGTCTACACTGGTATATCGATGCCCTGTCTCGATACACCCACGACTAGGGACCTTGAAGGATGTACCTATAGACTACCATGTCCCCACTAGTATGATCCGTATCACAGTCCAGGTAGTCAAGTACAAATCCTAAGGGCTTTACCAACATGTAACTATAAGACAGTTTAAAAGGACAAGTGTACATGTTAAGATAAAGAGCAACCAGATAGCATACTATCATATCGAGCAAGAAAGTCATCTCTATATATGTCCAAGCATCCAATATAATATACATCATCTGTACAATACTGGCCTCTAGGGCATACATACAACTAACAATCTCCCACTTGCACTAGGGCCAGCTGCTGTAGTATCGCATACCGAGCATCCCGAAGAGTCTCTCAAACTGTATCTGGGGAATGGCCTTCGTGAGTGGATCCGCCGTGTTGTTCTTCGTGTCAACCCTCCTGACCTCGATCTCCCGGCGATCAACTATCTCCCGGATCAGGTGATACCGCCTCAGAATATGCCTGGATCGCTGATGGGACCTGGGTTCCTTGGCCAAAGCCACCGCTCCATTGTTATCGCAATACAAAGGTATTGGATGCTCAATGGATGGAACCACTCCAAGTTCAGTAATGAACTTCTTGATCCAGACAGCCTCTTTAGCAGCATCGTTGGCAGCGATGTATTCAGCCTCCATCGTCGAGTCTGCCATGGTTTCCTGCTTGGAAATCTTCCAGCTAACCGCCCCTCCGTAAAGGGTAAAGACAAATCCCGACTGCGACTTAGAGTCGTCCTTATCACTCTGGAAGCTCGAATCGGTAAAGGACTCCACTTGGAGTTCTCCGTTACCATACACCAAGAGCATCTCTTTAGTCCTTCGTAAGTACTTGAGAATACTCTTCACAGCTGTCCAGTGACTCTCTCCAGGATCAGCTTGATACCTGCTCACTATACTTAGTGAGTATGCTACATCGGGTCTGGTACATAGCATCGCATACATGATAGAGCCTACAGCCGAAGCATAGGGTATCCCTTGTATGCGAGCTCTCTCCAAATCAGTCTTGGGAGACATCTCTTTGGAGAGAGTGACTCCAGAGATCGTGGGCAAGTTCCTACGCTTGGATTCTTCCATACTAAACCTCTTTAGTACGGTGTCAATGTACCTGGATTGGGACAATCCCAAAATCCGTTTGGATCTATCTCTATAGATCCTGATTCCCAATATGCAGGAGGCATCACCAAGATCTTTCATTGAGAATCTTTGTGATAAGAAGAGCTTGACCGATTGCAGCATAGGAATATCATTTCCTATCAAGAGTATGTCGTCCACGTACAATACGAGGAAGACAACCTTACTCTCTGCCACCTTCTTGTAGATACAAGGTTCATCTGGATTTTTGACGAAATCAAACTCTTTGATAACGACGTCAAAGAATATGTTCCAACTCCGCGATGCTTGCTTTAATCCATAAATGGATTTAAGCAGCTTGCACACCTTCCCGCTGCTCCCACTGTCTACGAAGCCCTCTGGCTGAGTCATGTACACGCACTCTTCTAAATCACCATTTAGAAAGGCGGTCTTAACATCCATTTGCCAGATTTCGTATTCATGATATGCAGCGATGGCAAGCATGATCCGGATGGATTTAAGCATAGCCACTGGAGAAAAGGTTTCCTCATAGTCCACACCTGGTCTTTGACGAAAACCCTTTGCTACAAGTCTAGCTTTGAAAGTCTCCACTTTCCCATCTACACTAAGTTTTTTCTTGAAGATCCACTTGCTCTCGATGGGTTTTACCCCTTCAGGAGCAACATCCAAAGTCCATACTTTGTTGGTGTACATGGATTCCATCTCGGACCGCATAGCATCCAGCCATTTCACTGAGTCCCTACTCGTGATGGCCTGCTCGAAGCTAGTTGGGTCATCATCCTCCATGATGCAATCCTCGCTCCCACCATCCATGAGAAAACCGTAGTATCTCTCAGGTGGGCGAGGAACCCTACTAGATCGGCGGAGAGGCTGAGGTTCATTGGGAGCTACTGAATCTTCTGGTTCCACTAAATCTTCAGTTACGGTTTGTGTATCTGGAACTTCTTCCAGCTCTACCATTTTGCCACTAATTTCTTTTTCAAGGAATTCCTTTTCCAAAAAGGTGGCATGTCGAGAAACAAACACCTTTTGTTCCTCTGTATGGTAGAAAAGATATCCATGTGAATGTTTGGGATATCCCACAAACTTGCATAGAACTGACCGTGCCTCGAGTTTGTCCGGATTTTGCCTTTTGTCATAGGCCGGGCAACCCCATATCTTAACTCTTTTAAGACATGGTCTCTTTCCACTCCATATCTCATATGGTGTGGTAGGTACAGATTTAGTTGGAACTTGATTCAATAGGTATGCTGCTGTTTCCAGCGCATATCCCCAGAAGGAAATAGGTAACTCAGCTGTGCTCATCATAGAGCGCACCATATCTAATAGGGTGCGGTTCCTCCGTTCTGATACACCGTTGTGCTGTGGTGTATATGGAGGAGTCAGCTGAGAGAGAATCCCATTCTCTTTTAGGAAGTCCAGGAATTCATTGCTCAAGTATTCACCTCCTCGATCAGATCGAAGGATTTTAATACTTTTTCCGGTTTGGTTCTCGACTTCTTGTTTATATTCTCTAAATTTCTCAAAAGCTTCTGATTTGTGTTTCATCAGGAACACATATCCGAATCTAGAGAGATCGTCAGTGAATGTAATGAAGTACGAAGAACCATCCCTGGCATGTGTAGACATGGGACCGCATACATCACTATGTATCAGTCCCAAGAGTTCAGTAACTCTTTCTCCGTGTCCCGTAAACGGAGTTTTGGTCATCTTGCCTTTGAGACATGACTGGCAAGTGTCATAAGATGAAAATTCAAAAGGATTTAAATATCCATCTTTATGCAACTTAGCTAGTCGTGTCGCATTGATGTGACCCAGTCTACAATGCCACAAGAAGGATTCGTTCAGTTCAGAACTCTTCCTCTTGTGTGTGTTTGTTATGCTCAGAACTATTGATTGATTTAGAACATAAATGCCATTGCACAACGTGCCTGATCCAACCAACTTTTGGTTACGGAAAATGTTCATAACATTGTCCTGTAATACAAAATTATATCCCTCTTTACTCAACAAAGAAACCGATATAATGTTGCATATCAGGTTCGACATGTAATAGCATTCGTTCAGAACCAATGTATTACCAGTTGGTAACACAAGGTGATATTCCCCGACAGTCTTAGCTGCAACAATTGCACCATTTCCAACTCTAATGTCTTTATCACCTTCTCCAAGTTCTCTACCTTTCCTAAGCCCATGTAACTGATTACATATGTGGGATCCTGACTCGGTATCTAATACCCAGGACGTAGAGCAAATGGAGAAACAGTTCTCAGTAACGAACACACCCGAAGAAAATGCATCATCATGTACTTTCTTCATTCGGGTGGCATGGGAATCCTGGTATTCCCCTATATCCTGTTCATTCCTATAACTCTTATAAGAAAGAACGGAACCAACGTTCCCCAGCACAGTATAACATGCGGGTTCGGTCAATACATCCATATTATTATCTTTATTAGGGCATGACATGGTCGCTACCTGGAGAGAGAGAGAAGAAAGCACTTTAGTGTATGCTCTTGCAAGATCAGATTGGTTATTATCTTATCTAATCAGGATGGCTCCCACTGGTTTTTATCAAATCTTCCTTCAAACCTTAAAAGGAAAGACTAGCCGGGATTAATTACACACTACAAGTTCGCCAATCTTTCAGCCAGGCCAGTGTCGGTACTTTGAGGGAGGTCCCCCGTGCTTTCGCACGAACCTAATTAATGTAAACCTCATTTTTCCATAGGCGTAACCCCGTTGACACCTTTCTAGACACCTACTTGATCGGCTAATTGTAGTGTGCAAAACTCTCCCAGGAGTAACTCTTACTCGCAGTGGGTATCGGGATCCAACTATCTCATAGAAGGTATGCAATCTCATTACAAATTTCAACACTTGAAATTCCCGATAATATTTTGCCCCTAGCGTCCTATGACCTTGACAAAGGCCAACAAATCATAGGTTGCTAGTCAAGTTCAACCCGTCATTTCTCGATTGAATCAAACCCACCCGCACGGCCCTTGACAAAGGCCAACAAGGTCGTACGACTACCCTGAAACAATCTGCATCACATGCATAAGCAGATAAGCACTATTCAGCTACCGCACACTACGCCTTGACAAAGGCCAACAAACGCAGCACGAATACTAAACAGTTTTTATCTGAAATGACGGAGGGCTACGAAAGGTTTTTCTGAAAACCTATTACGTAATGAACTTGATATCGTTGTAGAATCGAATGATTTTGAAATGGAGTGTTTTTGAAGCTTTTTCTAGTTTTGCTAAAGGGGTCACTCCCGGTGAAGGGATCGTCGGCCCTTTCCTCGTCGAATGAGGTGCGGGATATATCATATATATCGCTGTGCAAAGCAAAACTTAAAAACAATCAAAAGTCAAACCGAGTGTGTAGCATCTGCCAGTTATTGCTAAAGGAGTCACTCCCGGTGAAGGGATCTCGGTCCTTTCCTCATCGAATAAGGTGCAGGGTATATCATATATACCGCTATGCAAAGCAAGAACTGTAGCTACCTGTTTTGTTTAAAATTTGATTCTACAACATCTTAGGTTTCTTTTCTTTCATTAATCACATTAATGAAGTCCCATCATTTAAATACCTAAACATCACAGATAAATACGACGTACACTTATGCCATCCGCATTCGCCTCGATGTCCCCTCGTGCACCGTTAGGTTAGGTAACTAACGGCAGAGCGGGGCAGGGCTAGCACGGGTGTAAAACATAAGTAACGCCTATATAATATATCATATATACTATATACTGTATCTATCACAGAACATCACATGATCACATCACAGATATCGCAGCAGAAGAAACATATGAAACATTGGATATACTAGGACGTCCGTGTTTTCAATACGAGCCAGTATAAAACACGGATTCCACGGTCGTGATGAATAGCCAATCCCACACCCCTAGACCCCTATGAGAGTGGCAAGCAACCCTACCAATTCTGGGGTTAGGAGACCCGGACTCGACTCCTCGAGATGGTCTCCCACTGGACCCTAGAACCCGGTTACTTGTGCTCCCCTCCTTGGGTCTATCCTAATGCGGAAAAGTAAATAATATACAAAAGGTGACATCTTCCGCAACCTGGAAGTGCCCCAATAAAAGAATATTACATACAAGTTTTTACATGAATGAAAATGAAAAAACACTCATCTCACATAAAAACCCCCGGCTATTCAAACACGATAATCCAATATAACATATCCAGCAACACATAACATCACATGTCATCAACGTAAGTAAATATGCGCATCCCAATTGTCGTTGACATATAGCAACGAAACCGGCGATATCACATATTACACTTACGGTCACAGAAAAGAAAGTGTAAAACTACAACAATTGGAATCCGCAACATCTTTATACATTACATGCCTAATCAAATGAAATACTTAGACATCACATGCCTAACAATTATAAACCCCGCATTTTTGTCTCATTATCGAAAACTCTTTTCAATATCAAGTGAGACTAAACTGCTAGATTTATAACATTCATTCAGTTATCTCATAACTGTTTATGAATTTCAATTATTGTATCCCATTCCGGATAAATAGAGAATATTAAACTTTCCGATCGAACATTCGAACACCCAAGTTTTCCCGAAACCGATCAACATATGAAATAAGTTCAAAGACATTCACTTCATGCCTCAGTACCAACGGTCCAGCAGTAGAAGGGTCAAGCCAACGCCTCACATGTGGCACGCCGTACTGCCCCAAACCTGAAGGTTCAAAGGGCAGTTCAAGACGGTCACATAATCGAGTTAAGGTTTGTTGTCTTCTAGAGGGACCATCGCGTTACTTGCACTACTTAGAACGTCATTAAACTACGGAAAAGTCCAACAATTGGAAATTTCCCGGCAGGGGAAAGATTGGGTATTTACATCCGGTCGAACTTTTTAACATATTCTAAAATATCCGGAAAAACACATAGACGAAGTCTGATAATCCGATCGAATCAACGAACTCCTAATACACCCCAGAAAAATCAACTCTTGAATAAATTTTAAAAATTCCCAGAAAATCCAACACCTGAAGAAATCAGTTACTGTGCAAAAATTATATGATAATTCAATAAATTGGCCGCGGAACCGCCGCAGAAGCAAGGCTTCTGCCGCGGTTCCGCCGCACAGTAGACGCTTCATTAATTAATTTTTGCACCGTAATTCATAGATTTCCCTGCTGAATTTTTTAGCAATTTTTAATCTGGAAAAAACCCAGTTTTTGAAAAAAGTCCAGAGAGCATGGAAAAATTAGGGTTTCGGGTTCGATCGGGTTTTAAACGTCGTCTACTCTTCGCCTAAGGCTCTAGCTAGGCTTTGATACCACTGTAGGGTTCCTAGGCACTCTCAAGAGGTCTCACAAGGCATCAACCATGCCAATTTCAAATTTTACGGTGCCGAGAAACCCTAGACTAGATCGTTAACTAGAATTTTAGGTGAAACAATAAACTAGTTAACAACTTAACTAAAAGAAAGATGCTACAACCTTTGTAGATCCGGTTCTCCACTTCCTTAGCTCCACGTAGACGTCCTCTCGCTGTCCGTTTCGAATCCCGAACTCAAGCATCGGCTTCATCGGAGAAATGGGCGGGCAAGGTCGTCGGCTTCGTGCCGAAGATGATCTACGTCGAGGCTTCACAAGATCAAGCTCTGACTTCACCAAGTTATGAAACTTGTGAAAAAAACACCCTATACTACTTGGCAAGAGGTAGAGGGTGAAGAAATAGGAGGTGGGTTCACTTTAGATTTGGATTTCTCACTCAATTGCTCAAGTTGCCATTGATGGGCTTAAGCTTTCTTTCTTGATGAAGATGATGAAGAAGAAGAAAGAATATGATAAGTCTTGCTTTTAAAATGAAAATAAAATCAATACTTATCATATGCTAACCATGGTAAAGTGTAGAGAATAGATCATGGTTAGTTAGAATGGTTAGGGTTAAGGATGAAGACAAAATGGTCACTTGGTCAAAGCTTCATGAAGCTTCAACTAGCTTCATGAAAGAAAGAAACCATTTTGTTTTCTAATATCTTTTTCACAAAAATGAAAAGATAAATAATTATGTGAAAATATGAAACCCTAACCATTCACTAAACATGGTTTAAGTCTTTACACATATCCAAGTGAGTATGTATCATCAAACATGATACAATCAAGTGCACACAAAATATATCACATATACAATGTGCTTTTCAAGTGAGAAAATCCCTTTAAAGTGAACCAATACTAGTTAATGCAAAGTAATATATCAAATATATAATTATACATTAAATCATTAAATCAACACTTGATTCAATGATCCGGTCATGTCGCACATAACCGACTAGTATACAATGTATCGATTTATCGAATCAATGATTCGATAACTAGGTTATATCGCATACAACCAATCGAAACATTCATCGTGAGAATAGAATACGGTATCACATACACGCATTATTCTCGGTCCTGCACATATCTCATATGCGCTCCTATTTCGTTTCGCTTGAGCCAGGAAAGCTCTGTGTAGGACTCTAAAGACTCGTCAATACGCCGGCAGCAGATGATGATCATATCAAGCACCCACAAGCCGCAAGCGGTCTGCTAAACGTAACGGCCATCCGGGTATTGAGCGATCAGAAGATCGACGAGCTAGCCCGCTCACACTCCTGTGAATCCAACCAGTAACACTTACCGTACAGTCCGGTCTGTTCGTCTAATATGTCGCATATCAAGTTTAGGGGTGGTAAACGTCAGACCCCAATAACCGATAAGTCGTGCCGATGTGAGGCTCATAACGGGTCGAGAAACTACTGGTAACACTTACCATCAAATCTCTGATCAGCCCTGGCCAGGGACTTCCCTGTTACGGCCAATCGAGCACAGCGCAACATCAACCCCCAATACCGGGAGAGACGAAACCCCTCCTATCGCTCATTGCCTCCATGTGACTCGGGACTGTACCCAAAGACCACCGTTTTGCACGCCCTCATGGACGTGGTAAGGTGGAGATCAAAGCACAGTGGGAATCACACAAGACTCTATGACGATCTCGGGTCTACAGACTAACCTGTACAAGTGTCACCTGAGAACTGCCATCTGACGCGAGGTATAATACCATCTGGGAGTTCTCGGCGAGTCCGTCCAGTGTACCCAGTCTCCATTGAGCACCCGTATACCATCTCTGATGTCAAACACCAATGGATATGGGATCATCCATCGCCCATCTCATGGGTCGAGAAGCGTATACGCTAGTCTACACTGGTATATCGATGCCCCGTCTCGATACACCTACGACTAGGGACCTTGAAGGATGTACCTATAGACTACCATGTCCCTACTAGTATGATCCGTATCACAGTCCAGGTAGTCAAGTACAAATCCTAAGGGCTTTACCAACATGTAACTATAAGACAGTTTAAAAGGACAAGTGTACATGTTAAGATAAAGAGCAACCAGATAGCATACTATCATATCGAGCAAGAAAGTCATCTCTATATATGTCCAAGCATCCAATATAATATATATCATCTGTACAATACTGGCCTCTAGGGCATACATACAACTAACTGTCCGTGCCTTCTGATTATACTCCTCCAGCGCGTCAATCTGTTTCTGTAAGTCCGTGCGCTTGTCGCCAGGCTTCATGGGCCTTTGGATTTCTTCATCTTCTTCTTTGAAGACTTTGATGCTGGGTGTGAGTGCTTGGGCCATCACCACCGATCTTTGGAGTTGGGCGCGGCTTTAGCATCCCTTCAATGATCTGGGGTTCTAGCGGGTTCATCCACCTGATCACCGGGCATGTCTGGAGATCATTCAGCATCCTTTTGGTTTTGGCTGATAGCACAACCTCCCATGGAGCTTCTTCAACAAGGGAGCACGTTGCTCCCGGCATATTCACCTTTTTAGGGGTATGAAGTTGCGGCGGGTTCACCTTCCATTTTTCGGACAACACGAACTTGCCTTGTTGGTATTGGTCTTCAATCCAGTTTTTGAAGACGTAGCAATCTTCAATCGGATGACCCAATACTCGGTGGTAGGGGCAGTAATTGGGATCATTGACGTCGTTTGGCTGCAACGGACGTCTTGAATCCGGCAGATTGATGAGTCTGTTGCGCAATATCAGCTCGAACAGTCTTCTCGTTTTATCTTGAGGAAACGAGTAAGGACGTCCTAGCCTCTCCTCGAGGGATACGCGTAGACGCATATTGTTTTGACGGACAACCGGCTTCAAGTTGCTCGGCTGTTGTTGAGCATTGGCGACGACGATCGCTTTTCTTTTCCCCTTCCCATTTCGAGAGTCTGGCTTTGGAGGAGACGGTCTATGGCCCATCTGGTCCATCTGGGCTAATTTGTCAATCAAGGCCTGGAACGTGGTCGGTTTAAAGAACATCATGAACTGTGAAATAGTTGCATGAGGGTCTAGGGTGCCCACGAACATGCCCACCGCTGGCGCTTCTTCAATGCGTTGTTCGCATTTTGACCACAAGTTCCGCCATCGGATTACATATTGAACCCAAGTTTCGCCCGGCTTTACTCTTGCATTGATCAAAACTGTTATTGGAGTACGCTCGCTGGCGCTTACGAAACGCTGGGTAAACAACAACGCCATTTCAGCTAAAGTTTTGACGGAGTCGTTCGGAAGCTCAGAGTACCATTCAAACGCCATCTCCGACAAGCTGCCGACGAATTGGCGAAGCAGGAGCTTATCATCGCCCCCGGTGTTGCCACAAAGAGCCCTGAACTGAGCAACATGTTGATGGGGATTGCCTGTCTCCTTGTAGACATGGAACTTCGGGATCGTGTAGCCCGGCGGGTATTTGATCTGATCATACCAGCTCGGATATGGTCGCCCCGTTTTGACAACTTGACCGGCCGCCTCAGTTGCCTGGTGAACCCTTATCTGCTGAGCTATATATTCTTCTAGGGCAGCTTTAGAAATTGTCTCCTCCTTGGCTGTTGACAGAGCCGGTGGAGGATTTGACGTTTCTCCTCTGTCATCTTCAAGGACAATCGGAGGATCTTCAGTAGGAGGATCCTGCTGGATCATCATACCCACCATGTCCTGGAACAGAAAGGCCATTCGTTTTATATTGGCTGCTTGTTCCACAGCCTCTTTGTCCTTCTTTTCAAGTATTCTGCGATGGAATTCGGCGTCGGTTTCTTACTCCTGTCGCTGATACGAGGATGCTTCTGGGCTTTCTTTTGGCCCGGTGAGCGCGGCCATCGCAGTCATCATTTCTTGGAGCTTCTGCTGCTGCTCTTGAGCTTTAGTCACCGATTGCGTAAGCGGTCTATGACCTGTGGATATACGGCTGTCCTCTTTCTCGGACGCCATGTAAACGGTGTGTACCACCATGCCCCAGACTTAGGGCGTTTGGGTTCACTGCCTTTGACATTTGCTGTAGGCGTGAGGATTTTCTCCGGCCTTCTTCTCTTGTGGGCCATTGAAGTCGAGGGGGCCGTTGCTGTGGGCACCCGGGTAGCTGTCGTCTTCCGTTGCTTAACAGGGCAGTTTTCTTCCTGTCGGACTTTCGACTTCTTATGCTGATGGGAGAAATTCGGATCAATCACCGATTCTCGGACTCATCGCCAAGTCTTGTAGACTTTGGAAGACAGCCGTTGAGGAGACTGCTCCGGTTTTGTTTCTACGATGGTCTCTATCGGTGGAGGAGACCTTTTGAGCACAGCTGTTGGCGAACTCCTGCGTACCCTGTTCAACAGCTCAAAGCTGTTTCCGGTTGGAACAGCAGTATCAATTTCCACCGTTAGAGCTGGCGGAGTTAGCCCAGAGGGGGAGTTGCCCCCAGCCTTCCTTATCCGGCGTCAGTGGCGACGTCGGGCATGACGGGTTGTTGGGATTGGTTCAGCGACGGCTTTATCTTGCCCCCTGTTCAGGTGAGGGGCTGTTGCCGATATCAGCCTCTTGAAGACTGACGTCCGTTGAGAAGCCGTGTCCAACCGGTCAAACACAGATTTTTGAGCGGGAGCGGGAACGGGAGAAGTCAGTCTCGCAAAGACCAACCCTCTGGGAGGAGAAGCCGCCTTGACGACTTCAGGAGCAGCTATCTTCTTTGGGATGGCCACTTCAGGTATTAGGGGCTTCTTGGTAGGCCCTTTGGAGCCCGAGTTCAGCCTGGTGAAAACTGAGGAATTGGACGACCCGTTGAGAGGGGCCGTGGGAGTAGCAAGTCGATCGAAGACCGACTTCTTTAAAGCTTCCGATACGGGTACAGGGATGGTGAAGCTCGCTGGCGGGAGCATGGTCCCGAAAAACAGACCGGTAGTAGCTTGGGTAATTTGTCCTACCGGCATCGTGAATAGTGATGCCGCCTGCGGTCCATAGGCTACACCTCCAAGTGAGGCGGAGCGTCGGTTGCACTTGCAGTTGGAGCAGTTCGAGCAATTGAACGCCATTGCTGTTTGATTTCTGCGCCAAGCAAGAGACCAAATCTTAGTAACTTGAAACCCGAGGGCAACCATTAACAAACCGCGATTCGTTCGCGAATACGACGCACGAAGTGTGGAGTGGAAAGAGGAAAAGGTCCAACCGGGCGTGCCAGAATCTGTTTCCCTCCGAATGGCGGCCAAGACAGGGACGTCTTGTCTGAGATTCGGGACAGATGCTATTTGGTTTTATCCGTCCACCTCTCCGAAGATGCCAAGTTGATTTATGGCACCGTGTATCGAAGGTTTAGACAGATGCGGCCTATGTAGCAGACTTCGTCAGATTCCCCCTCGATTGAGGGGTTTTTGATTGTGGGGACGCTCTTCCCTGCAGGCTCAAGCCCCTGCAGTTAATTACGCTACCGCATCGCGGTAACAACTTTCTCCTTCTCCAGATGTTCACTTCATGTCGTGGGTGTTTGTTTTGTTTGTGGTTGCCCGTGGATTGTATACGGAGACTAATTTATGTCGTCGCCCGTAGGACGTGGATTAGTCCAAATCCGTATTTTCTTAGATTTGGGTTTGGGGTTTTGGTTTGAGGATACGTTAGCCATATTTGAGGCTAAGATCAACTCAAACGTTTGTTAAGAATACGTTAGTCTAATTTGAGACTAAGATCAACTTAACGGAATCGTTTAGATCCGACAAAAGAGCATTTGGACTCTATTGTTCTAGTTTAGGGACATGGTAGTCCATTGCCAGTTTAGGGACATGGTGGTCCATTGCCAGTTTAGGGACATGGTGATCCAACATTTCCATTTTGGGAACGATTATTGGTTTAAGGACGCATTAGTCCATGAGTTTAAGGACCCCACAGTCCGTATTACCAGTTTAGGGACATGGTGGTCCAACATTCCCATTTTGGGGACGAATATTGGTTTAAGGACGCATTAGTCCATGAGTTTAAGGACCCCACAGTCCGTATTACCAGTTTAGGGACATGGTGGTCTAACATTCCCATTTTAGGGACGAATATTGGTTTAAGGATGCATTAGTCCATGAGTTTAAGGACCCACAGTCCGTATTACCAGTTTAGGGACATGATGGTCCAACATTCCCATTTTGGGGACGAATATTGGTTTAAGGACGCATTAGTCCATGAGTTTAAGGACCCCACAGTCCGTATTACCAGTTTAGGGACATGGTGGTCCAGCATTCCCATTTTGGGGACGAATATTGGTTTAAGGACGCATTAGTCCATGAGTTTAAGGACCCCACAGTCCGTATTACCAGTTTAGGGACATGGTGGTCCAGCATTCCCATTTTGGGGATGAATATTCGTTTAGGGACGCATTAGTCCATGAGTTTAAGGACCTCACAGTCCGTATTACCAGTTTAGGGACATGGTGGTCCAGCATTCCCATTTTGGGGACGAATATTGGTTTAGGGATGCATTAGTCTATGAGTTTAAGGACCCTACAGTCCGTATTAATGTGTGGTTGTCGGGACCCGTCACCTCTCTGACGACGTTGAAGGATTACAACGAAAAATACCAGAGGAGTTCAGAGATGTACCCTTGAACCGGATGTAAATTGATTTGAGAGAGCGGTTGTGCTCAGTTCAATTTAATTTGAGGACTTACGGCCAGAATTGGGCTAAATCCAGTTAGAAAATGTCTAACATTTTGTTCATGATTGGCCTGTTTAAGCCTTTGTTTGGGCTCTGTCCCTTTTTTTAAAGCATTGGGCTTTTAATTAAATGCATAGCATTTATTTTGGCCTGTTAGACCCTTTTAATTGGGCCCTGTCCCTTTTTCTTTAATAATGCAGAGCATTTTTATTTGGTCTGATAGACCTTTTAATTGGGCTCTGCCCTTAATAATGCACTGCATTAAATATTCTGATAGTGCCCCACGTGGCTTGTCAGGCGCTTTGCGCCAATTGAGGAGCGCAAGGCGCAAATTCATGTGGAGGTGATACGTGTCACGCGCTGGTGAGCGCAAGTCTTTTAGCGTAGTGCGCTGCGCTAGTGCGCTGCTGCCACGTGGCGCGCTCTGCTGAGCGCAAGTCTGTTAGCGCAGTGCGCTGCGCTAGTGCGCTGCTGACACGTGGCGCGCTCTGGTGACTTGCGCCAATCCAAGAGCGCAACAGCGCAAATTAGGAGTGCAGGGCACTGTACAGTAGCGTAGAGCGCATCTTGATCTAATTTAGATCAAAGAAAAGAATTTTTTTAGAGGTTCTACTTCAAGATTCATGAACCGATGGTTCAACAAAAGGCAGTGCCTTTATATAAATCAAAAGATCTAATGAAGAAGTAAATTACTTCTCTTTTTTATTATTATTTTTTTATTGAAGATCTTGATCTTGTTCTTAGATCTTTGATTTTTTCAGAAGAAATTCTTCTATTTTTTAAAGGTCTACCTTTTTCTTTTCTTCGAGTTCTTCTCAAAAGTTTTAGAGGAGCTTTGTATCTCTTTTTCTCTCTCTCTCTATATATATTTTAGACTTGGAGTCTAGGAGCCTTTATATAGTGCCAATTGATTTGTTAAATCAGTTAAAGAGATCTTTCTCTGATTGATTTAGGGATATTTCCCCACCACTGGATCTTTGATCCTAGGGCTTCTGTTTTACAGAAGATAATCTTCTTGTTATTAACAAGATTGGAAAGATCTTTCTAGAATTTTATGGTTTAAATGCTGGCATAGTCAGAGCAAGCGCACCTGCGCTTGACACGCAGAGCGCAGCGCAACTGTGCTGACACGTGTCGCGCAGCGCAACTGCGCTGACACGTGTCGCGCAGCGCAGAGCGCATCGCAACTGAAGCGTTGCTTCCTTTATTTTTATTTTAAAACAGAGCCTTGCTCTGATTGGGTGTGCTGCCTTGGGCGCAGCACTGGCGTGTCTGTTTTTGACACGTGGCGCGTTGCACGCAGCGCGAGGAATCTGAAGCGTTGCTTCAATTTTTGAATTTTTGAAATTCAAACAGAGCTTTGCTCTGATTGGGGAAAACAGCTATGTTACTTTGGCAAGCGTATAGAATATTTCGTTCTAGCCTTCTTGTAGGGTATCGATGGCTTATGAAGCAGGTTCAGGTCTGCTGCCTAAGACTTTCCAACTTTATGAGTCGTGAGGATCTCAAAAAGATTTTTCTTCCTACGAGTCAAGAGGATCTCGTAGGTGTATTTTCTCCTTAGGAATCGTGAGGATTCCTAAGTGTGTTTTCTCTTGAGAGTCGTAAGGATCTCATAAGAGAATTTTCCTGTCTACAATTTGAGAGGACTCGTAAGTGGTTGTTTCCCTCTTTGTCGATGTTTGACTTCGGAGAGTGTGACCCGTGAATAGTATGCAAGAGTCCATCTTGGACCGACTTGCAGGGCCCCAGTGCTTAGGAAACAGGTTTTTTAATCCCCATTGCCTAAGGTTTTGCCTTACGAGTCGAGACGAATCGAGAAGTTCTCGCAAGGATGTCCTAACGTCACAGTTAACCTCTGCTCTATACGACAGAGGTCCGTTAGGGTCTATGGTACTAGGGTTGTGTCCGTCGTACCATCGCGTTGGCTGATGTATTCCTCGATAGGCAATTTTACTATTCGAGTAGCCTTGCGACTGTCGTGTCTCTGATCCCTTCAGGGGCTGGACAAGACGTTTTCAAGCAATCTTCCAGGTAGTATTACCGTCGAATGAATAAGCGTTAGGGATATTCCATGTCGCTTTTTACTTGAGGTTAGGCTCAGTTTGGGAGCCCCGATGAGTCATGACCACTCCGCGCCGGTGTGCGATGATCTCCGATAGTCTTTCAGGTTTTATATGAGTTGCCGTCAAGACCCTGAAGCTAGAAATATTGCCTTCGCTTCGTTTGCTGGCATTGCGTCCGCTGTATCGAGACGAATGTCGCGGTTGTCTCTAGGTTGTTAGTGAATGTTCAGTTGATAAAACTGCACATTTGTTATTACATTTTTCCTACTATTTCCATATTAAAAAAGGTCTTTATTATAAGGGTTTATCTGTAAAAATAACATTTTCCATTTGTTGATATATTATAATTAACATTTGGTAGGAAAATATATGCAAATATTATCATTGACCAAATCCTAAGAAAACAAAGTCTACTAAATATTATTTGAGTTGTTGTGCAGAATTTTTCCAAGACTAAAATCAAGGAAATCAAGTTGTTAAAGAAAACCTGCCTAATTAAGAAAGCAAAACTTGGAGATCAAGTCTGGCAGCAACTACGAGAAGATTTCAAAGATCCAAAGATTCCAGAGAACTCCACGTGCCAAGTAGAGAGAAACTGCTGAAAGAAAATCAAAGGTCGAGATTAAATGGCCGCGGATCCGCGGCCATACCCCCTTTGGGCCGCGGATCCGCGGCAATGTTAGGGAGTTAGGGGCTGTGCTTTTCTGGGAAAAATCTTTGCTGTTTTCTTCCTAATTTAGAAGCTTGGGTTCTGGCTTTGGGACTATAAATATGGACCGAGAGCCTCTTGGAAAAATCATCAAGTCGACGAGATCACGAAGTCCAAGACGGCTCACGCATCCAGACTGATCATCAACGGTTCATCTACCACCTTGGAAGAGATCGAGAAGCAAAACTAGGATTTGTAATCATTTTCTAAGGAATCAAAGTGTAATGAATATTGTTGATTAATAAAGGTAGCTTTCTTTTTCTTATTCTATTTCTTTGTAGTTTAATTATGCAATTTCTCTCCATCTCTTTTTCTCCCAACATGCGCGAGTAATTCTCCGCTTGTTAGGCTTCGTAGGATTAGGGTAGGCTAATGGATGATGAACATCTCTAAACTCTTTTTAAATCCTATAAAGTTTATAAACTTTATCAAAAGAATCATTAACATCCTAATCGGGCACGCTAACAATTCATTGTTAGTCCCGACCGCGATTAGAGATTAGATTAATGATTGTTTTGATAAAGGCTAGATATGAACGGAGTTCCGTGTCGAGATAAGGGTTAAGAGTGGGATTCCTTTTCCTCCAGAAACCCTAATCTACATGTATCACCGTCGTTCTAGTTTTAAATCTATTAAAGGATAAAAAGAGTAATTTTTAATTAATCATCCATAACTACTAATCCTAATGAACCCTACAAGCCCCTTCTTATATTAACTACATCCATATATAAATCTAGATCTATATTTTGCATTAGTGCTTAACGTAGATCTAGAAACTATTCTACAATATTGTTTATCCCTCCTCTCTTTTTCGACACATCTAAAGTAAGAGTAAAAGATTCAACGTTTCCTTGAGGACGACCCGTACTCACCTCGGTCTAGCTACACGCGACACCGTTCTGATTGCGGTTAACTACAAACACACTCTTTCGTACAAATCAAATGGCGCCGTTGCCGGGGATACGTGCGTAATTTTTTATTCTTACTATTTGTGTTGAATTCTTATTCGATCTATATCATAATTAAAACAAAACTGAAAATCGTATATTTAACGAAGTGTGTGAATTTTGCAAGGAGATCTGGAGTCACAAACTTGAGGAAACAGAAAGACAAAGACATTCATCGAGATCCAGAGGTGTACAGGAGACCACAGAAAAATTTTCATCAACTGATCCATCTACTCCGCGGCTGATCCGCGGCCGGAACTGCACATCGGCGGCGGAAGCGCGGCCAGTTAGAGGATCTAGGGTTCCACATTTCTCTGGTAAGATTCTAACCTCCTCCTCCCTCCTGTAAAATCCAATAAAATCTATTTTCTGCAGGATTCTTTGCAAAAGAGCGCCGCTCAAAAATCTTTTTGCAAAAGTTTTGTGATTGGTTTTGTTTTGCATATTTTAATTCGGACTTTAAGGGGCAAAGACCAAATCCAGATTAGGTGGGGATTTCATCACCCTTCCTAAGCCCCAAAAATCACAAACCGAGCATCTGTATCAACCCTATATTAATTAAAAAAATATCTAGACCAGACTCTAAGGACTGTCGCGCTCATTAAGGACAGAGGAAGGTCGTGGGTAATCTATCGCTTATCCGCATTATTTTTGTGGTGCCTAGGCAAGTGTGTCTAAGGCAAGTGGTTTACTTAATTAGTCCAGCTATTTTCGGTGATTCGTATAGCGGATACCTTCCACTTACCTGGCCACAAGAGTAGTAAAGAGGTGGTAGAGGATTGATCCTACGGCTTGTCCTTTGGAAGTCTAGGAGCGGTCTAGAGACTGGACCTAGGTAACCTTAGTTCTAGGGTTGTTTGTGCATTTTAGAGTGATTTGTCTTGAGTCCCACTTTTTTCAAAACAAACCAATTTTAAATCACAAACACGCTGCCACTTGCACTAAACCCGCTTAGTGCATGCTTGGCTGGACACGGGATTCTAGTGCCCGTCTTGTCTGCGTTCCTGCTATCGACCTCGAAGTCGGTACTTCTTCATCTTCTTTTCCCTTACCACACACTACGACCGAGATGGACGGTACTCCATCAGATTATAAGACCACGCTGCCACCGCCCGTAGGTGCGCAGAATCCACCGCGCATCTCTCTCCAAGAGAGATGCTATCCTATCCGTGGTCCTCTTCCCACTTGTCTATCTATTCCACCAGCTAACGGGGATAATTTTGAAATTAAACCCCACTACATCAATCTGCTGCCCAAATTTCACGGGCTTGAGTCAGAAGACACGTACGTTTTCATCACCAAATTCGAAAACGTATGCGCAATGATGGGTACTTCATAATTGACTGTGGATGCTATGCGCTTGCGTCTTCTCTCATTCACACTGTGCGACTTGGCAGAAAAATGGCTTTATAATACTGCCGCACACTCTATCACTAATTGGGATGAATTCGTAATAGCATTTCTTAAGAAGTTTTACCCAAACCATAAGACCGCCCGTGTTAGGAGCGAGATCAACCAGTTCACCCAGCTTCCCAATGAACCATTTTGGAAGTGCTTTGAACGTTTCAAAGATCTGCTTGTCCAATGTCCTCATCATGGAATCAATAGATGGGATTTATGCCGAATTATATATGAGGGCAATAATCCAGCGACAAAGCAGATGCTTGAAACAAATTGTCGATGCAATTTCATGTCTAAAGATGACGGTGAAGCTTGGAAATATCTGGAAGATCTTGCTGAACACACTTTGCAGTGGGAAAGCGTAAGACCACCTTCTTCTAAGGGAAGTATTCATTAGCTCGATATTTCCATCGCAGTAAAAGCCGAAATGGCAGCGATACAGAAGAAACTCGATGCTATTGAGAACAAGTTCTCATCATTCTCCCTAAATCAGGTTACGCTTCCCAAGACCGTCTGTGGTTGCTGTTCAGATCCTTCACACTTAACGGAAGAATGTCCTATGAATGCATCGTTTCAAACTAATGCTGCTTTTCAGCAGCGACCTAGAAACGATCCATATTCTTCCACGTACAATCAAGGATGGAGGAATCATCCTAACTTTGCTTGGAACCAAAACCAATAAAGCAATTATCAAAGACCTCCTCCACAGCAACCACAACCACAAAGTCAGCTCCCCTTTCAGTCACAAAATTTTCAAAATCCGGCCAATACATCTACACCACAAGTGGCCGGTACTGACAACTCTTCACTCGCACAAATTTTGGATATTTTTATGAAACATACCATTCAAATGTCGGCTGATATGAAATCTTCTATTGATACCAGACAGAAAAACTCTGCCTCCCACGGTGAGAGTATTAAATCAATAGAAAACCAAATTGCACAGTTGAACGCCGCAATGAGTGCGAGAGAGAAAGGGAAACTCCCATCTCAACCCCTACCGAATCCTGGCCATTCACAAAATCATAATGCGAATGCCGTTACTATGTTGAGATCGGGGAGAGTGCTGAATAACCGAGTGGGTGAGCAATTTGATGTTAGTGACACCAATGATACCCCAGCTTCTTCTTCTTCTTCTTTCCTTAATTCGTCTAGTCTCCCACCTTCATCCGAGCCTATTCTCCGTTTTCCTCAAGGCTCGAACATTTCGCCAAATCTATCTAAGTCGATTCCCACTCCAATTTTGGGATCGAATCCGTCCCCACAGTCTTCTCCTCAAACGTTGGACCCAAAACTTATTGATCGAGCTCCATTTCCAAACAGATTAAGGGCCAACAGACCTAACCCGCAAATGGATAAGACTGTGGAAATGTTTAAGCAAGTTAGCGTGAATATTCCTTAATGACTTGTGCACTAGGAAGAGAAAAACTCAAGTTCCTAAGAAGGTTTTCATGACGAGTAATGTTAGCACAGCTTTTGTTGGATATATATGCCCTAGAGGCCTTCATTGTATAGGATGCTAGGGATATGTATGTACATGACAATCTTGCCTGATATGATAGTACGCTATTTGGTTTGTCTTTATCTTAACGTGTGATATATTTTACTCTGTATTTATAAACATGTTGATAAAGCCCATAGGGTGTTTGCCTGACTACCGGCGTTGTGATGGCAGTCATACTTATGGGAGCTGGATAGTAATTAGGCACATCCTTAAATGTCCCTGGTCACAGGAGTATCGAGACAGGGCATCGATGCTCCAGAGTAGACTAGTGTATACATATCTAGACCCTGACGAGGGCGATGGATTGGTCCCGCAGCCATTGGTGATGTGCACCTAAGATTGTATACAGATGCTCACTGGGTGTGAGTACACCGGACAGGACTCGCCGAGAACTGACTGGATGGTATTTATACCTAACGTCAGATAGCAGTTCTCAGGTGACATGTGTGCAGATAGTCCGTTGACTTAAGGTCGTCATTTGTCTCGTGTGAGTTCCCACTGTGCTTTGATTACTACCCTATCACGGTTCAAAGGAGTCGTGCAAACAGGTTTTAGTTGGGCACAGTCCCGAGCCACGTGGAGGCAGTGAGCGACTGTTAGGGATTCGTCTCTCCCGGTATAGGGAGTTGATATCGCACGGTGATCGGTTGGTCATTACCATAAGTCCTTGGCCAGGGCTGATTGAGAATTACTGATGGACTGATCAGTAGATTCTCGGATGGTCTTGAACCTTGCCGGCACGACTTGTACGGTTATTAGGAGTCTGACGTTCACCACCCCCCTAGACCATACATGCGATACTCTTAGACGAACAGACCGGACTGCGCGGATATTGTCACGGACAAGCTCAATAGGAGTTCAGATGGGTTTCCTCATCGGCCTTCTTATCGACATCTACCTGGGGACCGTTACGTACAGCTAGTGCCGCTTGCGGTCTGTGGTTAAACCCACTGCCAGCGTAGTAGTCGAGTCTTTAGAGTCCCACACAGAGATTTCCCTACTCCAGGCGAAACGATATAGAAGTCGTATGGTTTTACGACAAGGGTTCGGACGCATACGTGTGTTTACGCACGTACGACGTTCGGACAGTTTTTACTAGCCGGTTTTGGTTTAAGCCAGATTCTAGTATCGGGTTATTGGATTTATACAGTCTAAAGTTTTTCCGTGTTTTCATGGATGGGAGGGGCGTTCTCGTAATTTTGCGGGAAGCTTCTAGAAGCATGGTGACTTGAGGGTTTAGGTGGCATTATTATTAAATGCATTTATGACTCATTTTGTGTGATTCATTATATCATTAATGCATCATTAAATACTTAATGACTCATATAGTGAATCACTCATATTGAATTAATGTAGCATGATGATTAATCACATTTATTCATTTATTTGATAAAACACTATGCTTCATATATTCAAGTGAGAAACAATTTCATTATCATTATCATGTTCACCTTCTCTCTCCTCAAGCTCACTCTCTCTTCAAACCCTAATCCTACCACTCATGAGTTGAGATCAAGGATTAGAATAGACTAATTAATCCATAACCTAACTCTATATCACTTAAGTTCCTTTGATTAGCAACTAGAGAAACTTAGTTACCTCAAGGTTGGAGGTGAAGCTTGGTTTAGGGCTCTCGGGTGGATCATCTATCACGTAGAGGAGGCCGAGGAGGACGTAGAGAACGTAAAGACGAAGGACACGATTCAATAGGTATAATCTCTTTTCATAGTAGTTAAGAACTTCTATGGTTGTTGTTAGTTATCGTTTAGTAAAGATCTTCGGTTAGTCGATGTTTACATATAGAACAAGATCGTTTTTCAAATTTCCGCCTCCCCGCAACTCGTGGGGTGTTGTACATCGACTTACAGCTTTTACCCAACAAATACCAAAGAAACGTAAGGACCCCGACTGTCCTACAATCTCTATTTCTGTTGGGGGTAAAAATATTAATCGTGCTTTACTCGATCTTGGCGCTAGCGTTAACTTGCTTCCTTATTCAGTATACGAGCAGTTAGGAATTGGAGAGTTAAAATCCGCCCATTGTACTCTCCAGATGGCAGACCGATCGATCACCAAAGCTCGGGGTGAACTAGAGGATGTGTTAATTAAAGTCGGGGAATTCATATTTCCCGTGGACTTTATTGTTTTAGATACACAACCTGTTGTAAACCCACGCAATCAAATCCCGGTGATACTTGGTCGACCCTTCCTAGCAACTTCTAACGCTGTAATTAATTGTCGTAACGGTTCTATGAACTTATCCTTCGGGAAAATGACAATTGAGCTTAATATTTACAAGGTAGGAAGTCAGCCATCAGAACCTTCTGCTCATTTGCTGGATGTTTGTTCCATCCACGAGATAGCTCCCGAAAGCTGCATGGATAAGGAACTTTGCGTTGATGATCTCGACAACACTAATGAGACATCGTTTGATCTTGCACCACTTCATAGTGAGTCCGTCCTTGAGTTTGAACCCGTTGACTCGTTGCAAAAGTCAGCAGCACTTTCCGAGTCAATATCTTATGCAAGTTCTGAATCTCTTAAGGAGTCCGAATATCATTCCGTTACCCCACCTTCTATTATCTCTCCGCCAATTCTTGATCTCAAACCGCTACCTTCTCATCTTAAATATGCATATTTAGGAGAGAATGAGACTTTGCCAGTAATTATATCCGCTTCTCTAGCCTTAGAGCAAGAGAACGCACTTTTGGCAGTGTTGAGATCGAATCGGCAAGCATTTGGTTGGACAATGGCCGACATCAAAGGGATTAGTCCCTTAATTGTTGAACATTACATACATCTGATGGATGAAGCCAAACCAACCCGAGACCCACAAAGACGGTTACATCCCGTTATGAAGGAGGCGGTAAAGAAAGAAATCGTCAAGTGCCTTGATAGTGGAATAATTTACCCTATATCTGATAGCCAATGGGTAAGTCCAATTCATGTGGTCCCTAAAAAGTCTGGCATCACAGTCATCACTAATGAGGCTAATGAGTTAATCCAAACACGCACCCAAACTGGGTGGCGCGTATGTATTGATTACAGGAAACTCAATGCCGCAACGAGGAAAGATCACTTCACTCTACCTTTTATTGACCAGATGTTAGAACGATTAGCTGGACACGATTACTACTGTTTCTTGGATGGATACTCTGGCTATAACCAGTTCCCCATCGCCGAAAAGGATCAAGATAAAGCCACATTTACTTGTCCTTTCGGAACTTTTGCTTATAGACGCATGCCCTTTGGATTATGCAACGCTCCCGCTACATTTCAGCAGTGCATGATGGGGATATTTTCAGATATGGTGGAAAATTTTCTAGAAATTTTTATGGACGATTTCTCCATTTTTGGAGACTCCTTTGAGGACTGCCTTCATAATCTTGACGCTGTTCTTACCCGCTGTAAGGATAAGAACTTGACTTTGAATTGGAAAAAATGACATTTTATGGTCCAAGAAGGTATTGTACTTGGACATATAATTTCACGAAAAGGCATTGAGGTTGACAGAGCTAAAATAGATTTCATTCATAACCTCCCTCGTCCCAACTGCGTCAAAGATATACGATCCTTCCTTGGCCATGCAGGATTTTATAGGAGATTTATTAAGGACTTTAGCAAAATTGCTAGACCCTTAACCCTTCTATTGGCCAAGGATACTACATTTCACTTCGATTCGGATTGTGAGGCTGCTTTTGAATCGCTTAAAGGATCGCTCACTACAGCCCCCGTTCTATCATCTCCGGATTGGAACCACCCGTTCGAGCTTATGTGTGACGCATCAGATTTTGCTATTGGTGCTGTTTTAGGACAGCACATTTATAAGATGCCACATGTAATTTACTATGCAAGTAGGACCTTGAATGATGCACAAATAAATTACACAACTACCGAGAAAGAACTTTTGGCAGTTGTATTTGCATTAGAGAAATTCAGGCCCTACTTGATTGGCTCGCCAATTGTGGTTTACACTGATCACTCCGCCATACGACATCTTTTATCGAAGAAGGATGCGAAGGCCAGGCTAATAAGTTGGATCCTATTGTTACAGGAATTTGATCTTGTCATCCGAGACAAGAGTGGATGTGAAAACGTTGTAGCCGACCATCTCTCACGCATCACTTCTTCGCCAACTTTGACCGTGCTGATAAATGACTCAATTCCTGACGAACAGCTCTTGATTGTATCCTACGAACCTTGGTTCGTGGATATCATGAACTATCTTGCGACGGGACTTATTCCTAGCGATTGGTCAAAACAAGACAAACTTCGATTTCTATCCTAAGTAAAATACTTTTACTGGGCTGAACCTTATTTGTTTAAGTATTGTTCCGATCAAATCATTCGTAGGTGTGTCCCTAACGATGAATTCAAGAGCGTGTTATCATTTTGTCATGATCAGGCATGTGGCAGTCATTTTGGTCCTCGAAAAATGGCGGAGAAAGTTTTGCAATGTGGCTTTTATTGGCCAACATTATTTAAAGATGCATATGAACATTGCAAAACTTGTCCGCGATGTCAGCATTTGGGTCGGATTTCACGAAGGAACGAGATGCCGCTCCAACCTATATTGGTTGTGGAAATATTCGATGTGTGGGGTATTGATTTTATGGGCCATTTTCCCAACTCCTTTGGGAACTTATATATCTTGTTAGCGGTTGATTATGTCTCGAAATGGGTGGAAGCTATACCGTGTCTCACTAATGACAACAAGGTTGTCATTAAGTTCTTTAAAGAGAATATCTTTTCGCGATTCGGATACCCTCGCGCTATAATTAGCGACAACGGGACACATTTCTGTAATCGGTCTTTCGAGACAATGATGCGGAAATATTCAATCACTCACAAGCTGTCTACGCCCTATCATCCCTAAACAAGCGGGCAGGCTGAGATCTCAAATAGGCAGATCAAACGAATTTGGGAGAAGACGGTTTCTAAGAACCGTAAGGATTGGTCAACCAAATTGACGGATGCTCTTTGGCATTCCGCACCGCTTATAAGACCGATCTTGGTATGTCTCCATACCGCCTTGTGTTTGGGAATGCATGCCACCTTCCTGTCGAGATCGAACATAAAGCAATGTGGGCTATTAAAGAGCTTAATTTTGATCTTGATCATGCAGGCAGCTATCGGAAGCTGCAGTTGAATGAGCTAAGCGAACTCCGTGATGAAACTTACGATAATGCGGTGATAGTAAAGAACAGGACCAAAGTGTTCCACGATAAAAATAATTTTAGAAAAACCTTCACATCGGGGCAACAAGTTCTTTACGATTCTCGTCTCCATCTTCATCCGGGTAAGCTTAAATCTCGTTGGAAAGGACCTTTTGTGGTGCGGTATGTACATCCGCACAGGGCAGTAGAAGTTGAAAATTTGAAAAACGGTTCAATTTTTAAAGTAAATGTGCATAGATTAAAACCGTATTTCTCTGCTGATCCCGCGGAGGAGCTCCTGTTTTTACAGGAGTCGCTTTATCAAAACTAAATTTCCTCCGCCTCACCTCCATGTTTTGGTAACATTTTCTTATTTTAAGAATGGAGGTGAGTAAAAATGGATTTAATTGAATATCTGTGCGTGCCAAAGAACAAGTTTGGGGGTAGTTTTCATTTAACTATTATTTTACCCCTTGTATCTCTCCCTTAGTATATAGGTCCATCAGTGAGGACACTGCTGAAAACAGGTTTGGGGGGAGGTTTGTATTCACTGAATTATCTTTGATACTGGGCATTCAAAATTTTTTTTTTAACAAAAGAGTAGAAAGTGAAAACTTACATCCAAAAGATAGGAATAGTTTAAGAAAACCAAGAAAATTAGAAGTTTTCTTAAACGAACTGGTAATAAGTAGTTATGAGCCGTTGTCCCAAGGGTTAGTAAGATGAAGGAAGTCACTAATCTGAGGATAAAAATAAGTCTGAAAAATAGTTCCTATTCTGGAAGCCAAACATTTGAATGTTGATACCCTACTATATGCACTTACACACGTCTTGAAAGTCGGGATAGTAGAGGATACCTTGAAATGCTCTTGTCTAAAAGCCAAAGTATGAAGGAAATAAAAAAATGAATAAAATATAAAATGGTGAAAAGAAAAATGAACACTGGTTTTGTTATCGCCAAGGCAGCAATAAAAAAATATAGTGAGGGTGCTTCATCACCTAGTGCCTTAGACCAACTGGTTTGGGAGTCACTGCTAAGCCTTAGGTGGTGCAAGACAAGGAAAATACTATCACCTAATCAGTAAGCACATGAGTAATCGGTCGGTTAGTACCTCAAGAAGTATTAACGGTCGCATGAAAATGTGTGAGCAATCTAAATATTCATCAAATTAAAAAGTACTGAGGTAGATGGACAAGAGTATGATAACTTGAATTGAATTCTCCGGGTGTAGGGATGTTATTTACACACACGTAGGGTTATATGATCGATGTTTGGATGAAATGTAGGAATGAAGAATAAAGACGATGTTTTATTGAGGAATGATGTGATTTCTAACATCTTTTCATGACTATTAAGATAGGGCTCATGACAACTGAAAAGCTAGTGTAGTTGGAAACTCTTATTTCAAAGTCTTTCTTTTATGGTTCTTATCTTTATATGTAAATTTCACCATCTCTCTTTTATTATAGGATTTTGTGGGTGTAATCCGCTGAAAACCCTCAGGAGACAACACTCCTCCTACTAGGGACACCTAGAGGTTTAACGACTTGTTGTACATGCTTAGTGCAATCGTGTTTGCCTACGAAAGTGTGCTTAGTTTTCTCCTTTCTTTTCTCCTTCTCTTGAATAAACTAGTTTCCTCGGGACGATCAAAGATAAGTTTGGGGGTATTTGTTCAGTTGATAAAACTGCACATTTGTTATTACATTTTTCCTACTATTTCCATATTTAAAAAAGTCTTTATTATAATATATCATACATATAAGGGTTTATCTGTAAAAATAACATTTTCCATATGTTGATATATTATAATTAACATTTGGTAGGAAAATGTATGCAAATAATATCATTGACCAAATCCTAAGAAAACAAAGTCTACTAAATATTATTTGAGTTGTTGTGCAGAATTTTTCCAATACTAAAATCAAGGAAATCAAGTTGTTAAAGAAAACCTTCCTAATTAAGAAAGCAAAACTTGGAGATCAAGTCTGGCGGCAACTACGAGAAGATTTCAAAGATCCAAAGATTCTAGAGAACTCCACGTGCCAAGTAGAGAGAAACTGCTGAAAGAAAATCAAAGGTCGAGATTAAATGGCCGCGGATCCGCGGCCATACCCCCCTTGGGCCGTGGATCCGCGGCAATATTAGGGAGTTAGGGGCTGCGCTTTTCTGGGGAAAATCTTTGCTGTTTTCTTCCTAATTTAGAAGCTTGGGTTCTGGCTTTGGGACTATAAATATGGACCGAGAGCCTCTTGGAAAAATCATCAAGTCGACGAGATCACAAAGTCCAAGACGGTTCACGCATCCAGGCTGATCATCAACGGTTCATCTACCTCCTTGGAAGAGATCGAGAATCAAAACTAGGATTTGTAATCATTTTCTAAGGAATCAAAGTGTAATGAATATTGTTGATTAATAAAGGTAGCTTTCTTTTTCTTATTCTATTTCTTCGTAGTTTAATTATGCAATTTCTCTCCATCTCTTTTTCTCCCAACATGCGCGAGTAATTCTCCGCTTGTTAGGGTTCGTAGGATTAGAGTAGGCTAATGGATGATGAACATCTCTAAACTCTTTTTATTTCCTATAAATTTTATAACTTTATCAAAAGAATCATTAACATCCTAATCGGGCGCGCTAACAATTCATTGTTAGTCCCGACCGCGATTAGAGATTAGATTAATGATTGTTTTGGTAAAGGCTAGATATGAACGGAGTTCCGTGTCGAGATAAGGGTTAAGAGTGGGATTCCTTTTCCTCCAGAAACCCTAATCTACATGCATCAATGTCGTTCTAGTTTTAAATCTATTAAAGGATAAAAAGAGTAATTTTTAATTAATCATCCATAACTACTAAATCCTAATGAACCCTACAAGCCCCTTCTTATATTAACTACATCCATATATAAATCTAGATCACTATTTTGCATTAGTGCTTAACGTAGATCTAGAAACCATTCTACAATATTCTTTATCCCTCCTCTCTTTTTCAACACATCTAAAGTAAAAGTAAAAGATTCAACGTTTCCCTGAGGACGACCCGTACTCACCTCGGTCTAGCTACACGCGACACCGTTCTGATTGCAGTTAACTACAAACACACTCTTTCGTACAAATCAGTGAACCGTCGAGGTTTGGAACTAGGGACTTTACCGTGGCTCCGTTGTTTGATTGTCGCGTCTGAATCCTGCTGGAGGAAGAACGTTGCGGTGACATCTCATCTGCTGTATCGAGACGAACGTCGAGGTGGTGACCACTCCGTGCTGGTGAGAGATGATCTCCGATAGTCTTTCAGGTTTTATATGAGTTGCCGTCAAGACCCTGAAGCTAGGAATATTGCCTTCGCTTCGTTTGCTGGCATTGCGTCTGCTGTATTGAGACGAATGTCGTAGTGGTGATCACTCCGCACTGGTGTGGGATGATCTCCGATAGTCTTTCAGGTTTTATATGAGTTGCCGTCAAGACCCTGAAACTAGGAATATTACCTTTGCTTCGTTTGCTGGCATTGTGTCTGCTGTATCGAGACGAATGCAACGGTGGTGATCACTCCGCGCTGGTGTGGGATGATCTCCGATACTCTTTCAAGTTTTATATGAGTTGCCGTCAAGACCCTGAAGCTAGGAATATTGCCTTCGCTTCGTTTGCTGGTATTGTGTCTGCTGTATCGAGACGAATGTCATGGTGGTGTGTAGGGTTCCTAGGCACTCCCAAGAGGTCTCACAAGGCATCAACCATGCCAATTTCAAATTTTACGGGTGCTGAGAAACCCTAATACGGATCGTTGGCTAGATATATAGGCGAAAACAAAAACTAGTAAACTACTTTACTAAGAGTAAACGGAAATACAACCTTTGTAGATCCGGTTCTCCACCTCCATGGCTCCGCGATGATGTCTCCTCGCTGTACAAATCGGATCTTGGGCTCTAGCGTCGGCTTCATCGGAGAAAAAGCGGGTTAGGTCATCGACGACGATGCCGAAGATGATCTACGTCGAGGCATCGCTAGATCAAGCTCCAACTTCACCAAGTCATGAAACTTGTGAAGAAAACACACTCTACTAATTGGTAAGAGGTAGAGGATGAAGAAATAGGAAGTGGGTTCACTTTAGAATTGGATTTCTCACTCTTTTTCATCAAGTCACCATTGATGAAGTGAAGCTTTCTTCAAGTGAAGAAGATGAAGAAGAAGAAGCTAATATTATGATAAGTTAATTAGAATAGAATAGAAAAATCCATTCTTATCATAATATTAACCATGGTAATGTGTAGAGAATTGACTAAGGTTAAATGAATGGTTAGGGTTAATGAGATGAAGACAAAATGGTTTCTTTGGTCAAAGCTTTATGAAGCTTCAACAAGCTTCATGAAAGAAAGAAACCTTTTGTTTTTCTTTTCTCTTATCTTTAATCCAAAAATAAATAAATAAATGAATGAATAATCAAATAAAAAACCTAACCATTTATTTAAACAAGGTTTAATTCTTTACACAAACCCTAGCATTCATGTATCATCAAACATGATACAAACATGTGCACAAAAATATATCACATATACAATGTGCACAAACCAAGTGAGAAAATCCATTTAAAAGTGAACCAATACTAGTTAATGCAAAGTAATATATCAAATATATAATTATGCATTAAATCATCAAATCAACATTTGATTTAACGATCCGGTCATATCGCATATGACCGACTAATATCGAATGTATCGTTTTATCGAATCAATCCTCGATTCGATAACTTGGTTATATCGCATACAACCATTCGATACATTCATCGCGAGAATGAAATACGGTATCACATACACGCATTATTCTCGGTCCCGCACATATCTCATATGCGCTCCTATTTCGTTTCGCTTGAGCCAGGAAACCTCTGTGTAGGACTCTAAAGACTCGTCAATACGCCGGCAGCGGATGATGATCATATCAAACATCCACAAGCCGCAAGCGGTTTGCTAAATGTAACGGCCACCCGGGTATTGAGCGATTAGAAGATCGACGAGCAAGCCCGCTCATACTCCTGTGAATCCAACCAGTAACACTTACCGTACAGTCCGGTCTGATCGTCTGATATGTCGTATATCTCGCCTAGGGGTGGTAAACGTCAGACCCCAATAGCTCGATAAGTCGTGTTGATGTGAGGTCTATAACAGTTCGAGAAACTACTGGTAACACTTACCAGTAAATCTCAGCAACCCTGGCCAGGGATTTCCGGTTATAGCCAATCGGACACAGCGCAACATCAACTCCCTATACCGGGAGAGACGAATCCCCTCCTATCGCTCATTGCCTCCATGTGACTCGGGACTGTACCCAAAAACTACCGTTTTGCACGCCCTTTTGGACGTGGTAAGGTGGAAATCAAAGCACAGTGGGAACCACACAAGACTCTATGACGATCTCGGGTCAACAGACTACTCTGTACCAGTGTCACCAGAGAACTGCCATCTGACGTGAGGTATAATACCATCTGGGAGTTCTCGGCGAGTCCGTCCAGTGTACCCAGTCTCTACTGAGCACCCGTATATCATCTCTGATGTCAAACACCAATGGATATGGGATCATCCATCGCCCATCTGTATGGGTCGAGAAGGTATACGCTAGTCTACTCTGGTATATCGATGCCCCGTCTCGATACACCCACGACTAGGGACTTTGAAGGATGTACTTATGGACTACCATGTTCCCACTAGTATGATCCGCATCATAGTCCAGGTAGTCAAGTACACATCCTAAGGGCTTTACCAACATGTAACAGAGAGAAAATCAGTGTACACGTTAAGGTAAAGATCGACCAGATAGCATACTATCATGTCGAGCAAGAAAGTCCTCCCTATATATGTCCAAGCATCCACTACAAAATACATCCTATGTATAGTAATGGCCTCTAGGGCATACATATAACTAACAATCTCCCACTTGCACTAGGGCCATCTGATAGCAGTGGTTGTAGTATCTCATACTCAACCATCCCATAAAAGTCTCTCTCTGGGAAAAGGCCTTTGTGAGTGGATCCGCCGTGTTGTCCTCTGAGTCTACTCTCCTAACCTCGATCACCCTGGAGATCAACCATCTCCATGATCAGGTGATACTGCCTTAGAATATGTCTGGATCACTGATGGGACGGGTGTTTCTTGGCATAAGCCATAACTCCATTGTCACACAATGGGAGGAACGAAGTTCATCTCATGAACTAATATACACCCAGACTGCCTCTTTGGTAGCATCTCAAATAGCGATGTATCCAGCCTTTATCGTCTAGTATGCCACGGTATCTAGCTTGGAACTCTTCCAACATACCGTCCCTTTGCTGAGGCTAAAGACAATGCCTGCGACTGACATTCAGTCGTCTTTATCACCCTGGAACCCTTCCAGTGATTCTCCCCAGGATCGATTGATACCATCTCACTACAACTAGTGAGAATCCTAACATCCATTTAGATCCATTTAGATCTATCTCATAGATCCAAAACCCAGGATTTAGGAGGTATCACTTTGATCCTATATGGAGAATCATTGTGATAAGCGGAGATTGACCGAGCGTAGCATAGGAAACTCCTTTCTTATCAAGAGTATGTCATCCACGTACTCTACAAGGATCAGCACCATACTCCCTACTACCTTTTTGTTTATACTAGGTTCATCTACCATTTTGATGATGTCAACTTCTTTGACTAACACATCAAAACAGATGTTCCAACTCCGCGATACCTGCTTTATCCTATAAAGCATCTTGTACACGTTTCAGCTGCTCCCATTGTCTACGAAGCCCTCTGGCTGTGTACTTATAGACGTTCTCTTCTAAAACATCATTTAGAAAAGCAGTCATGGCACCCAACCGCCAGATATCGTAGTCATCGTATGTAGCCGTGGTAAGTAGGATCTGGATGGACTTAAGCATAGGCACTTGAAAATGTTTCATCATAATCCACGCCTGGTCGATGACGAAAAGCTTTAACAAGTCTAGCTTTGAAAGTCTCAACTTTTCCATCTACACCAAGTAATCTTCTCAAGATATACTTGCTCCTGATGGGGATTTAACCTTTCAGATATAGCAACCAAAGTCCATACTTTGTTGGTGTACATGGATTCCATCTCAGATCGCTAAGCATCCAGCCATTCTTACAGAGTCCCACTCCTGATGGCCAGCTCGAAACTAGTTCGGTCATCATCTCATGATGCAATCCTCGCTCCCACTGTCATAGAGAAACAGAAGTATCTCTCAGGTGGGTGAGAAACCCTACTAGATCGGCGGAGAGGCTGAGGTTCGTTGGTAACTATTGAATCCTTTGGTTCTACCAAATCTTCAGCTGCAGTTTGTATAGCTGGAACCTTTCCAGTTCTACATTACAGACCATGTCTCGAGCTTGTCCGGATTTTGCTTTTCAGACATAGCCCGGACAACCCCAAATCTTAACTAACTTAAGTGATGGGCTCTTCCCTTATCATATCAAATATGAAGTGGTAGGCAATTGATTTGATTTGAACCCTATTTAATAGGTATGCAGCTTCTTAAGTGCATAACTCCCAAAAAAGAAACAGGTAACTCAGTAGTACTCTTCATAGAGCGCACCATATCGAATAGGGTGCAAATGCTCTACCCCGATATACCATCGTGCTATGGTGTATACAGAGGAGTAATGCTGAGAGAGAATCTCATTCTCCTTTAGAATAGTTCAGGAATTCCATGCACAAGTATTCTCCTCCTTGATCTCATCAAAGGACATAATACTTATACCCTTATTTTGATTCTCTACTTCTAACTTATATTCTGTGAATATCTCAAAAGGTTCGGACTTGTGTTTCAACAAGAACATATGTCTGAATCTAAAGAGATTATCAGAGAATGTAATGAAGTACAAGGAACCGGTCTTGGCATGTGTAGACAGGGGACCTTACATACATCAACATGTATCATCCCAAGAGTTCACTAACTCTTTCTCTGTTTCCAGTAAACAGAGCTATGGTCATCCTATCTTTGTGACATGACTGGCAAGTTTCACAAGATGTAGATTCAAACTGATTTAAATATGCATCTTCATGTAACTTCAGCTAGTCGGGTCACATTGATATTACCTAGTCTACAATGCCTCAAGAAGGATTCGTTCATTTCTGAACTCTTCCTCTTGTGTGTGTTCCGTATACTAAGAACTGTAGTTTGATTTAGAACATCAATGCTTTTAGATAACGTGCCTGAACCGATCAACTTTTGATATAGGAAATGTTCAAAACATTATCCAACAATACAAAATTTTATCATTTCTTTACTAATAAAGAGAGTGATATGATTTTGTATATCAGGTTCGGTATCTAATAACATTCGTTCAGAATCAATGTATTGGTAATACAGGGTGACAGTGACCAACAGACTTGGCTGCAACTCTTGCCCCGTTTTCTGCCTCATGAAACATATCACCCGTTCTCAGTTTTTCTACCTTTTTGTAGCCCTATGTAACATATTACATATCTGGGATCCTGATCCGGTATCATATACCCAGGATTCGGAGGATACTGAGAAACAGTTCTTTGTAACGAACACACCCGAAGATGATACATCAGCATGCACTCTCTTCGTTTGGGCGGCACGGGAAATCTGGTATTCCCCAATTTCCTGCTCTGTCTTATAACAATTATAAGTTGGAGCGGGACCAACGTTCCCCAGCTCAGTATAACAAGCGGGTTCGGTCAATATTCCGTATTATTATCTTGATTAAGGCGTGATATGGTCGCTACCTGGAGTGAGAGAGAAGAAAACACTCAGCGTGCGCTCTTGCAAGATCAGATTGGTTATGATTTTATCTAATCAGGATGGCTCCCACTGGTTTTTATCAAATCTTCCTTCAAACCCTAAAAGGAAAGACTAGCCGGGATTAATTACATACTACAAGTTCGTCAATCTTTCAGCCAGGCCAGTGTCGGTACTTTGAGGGAGGTCCCCCGTGCTTTCGCACGAACCTAATTAATGTAAACCTCATTTTCCCAGAGGCGTAACCTCGTTAACACCTTTCTAGACACCTACTTGATCGGCTAATTGTAATGTGTAAAACTCTCCCAGGAGTAACAATTACTCGCAGCGGGTATCGGGATCCAACTATCTCATAGAAGGTATGCAATCTTATTGCAAATTTCAACACTTGAAATTCCCGATAATATTTTGCCCCTAGTGTTCTATGACCTTGACGAATGCCAAGCAACCCATAGTCCACTAGTCAAGTTCAACCCGTACATTTCTTGATTGAATTAAACCCACCCGCACGACCCTTGACGAATGCCAAACAACGCCGTACGAATACCCTAATCCAATCGCATCATATGCTTAAGCAGATAAATACTAGTTAGCTACCGTACACTACGCCTTGACGAATGCCAAACTACCGCAGCACGAATACTAACTAGTACATATCTGAAATGACGGAGGGCTACGACAGGTTTTTCTGAAAAACCTATTGCGTAATGAACTTGATATCGTTGTAGAATCAAATGATTTTAAAATGGAGTGTTTTTGAGGCTTTTCTAGTTTTGCTAAAGGAGTCACTCCCGGTGAAGGGATCGTCAGTCCTTTCCTCTTCGAATGAGGTGCGGGATATATCATATATATCACTGTGCAAAGCAAAAGCTCTTAAAAGCAATCAAAAGACAAACCGAGTGTGTAGCATCTGCCAGTTATTGCTAAAGGAGTCACTCCCGGTGAAGGGATCTCGGTCCTTTCCTCATCGAATAAGGTGCAGGATATATCACATATACCGCTGTGCAAAGCAAGAACTGTAGCTACCCTTTTTATTTTGAAATTCGATTCTACAACATCTTAGGTTTCTTTTATTTTCATTAATCACATTAATGAAGTCCCATCATTTAAATACCTAAACATCACAGATAAATACGACGTACACTTATGCCATTCGCATTCGTCTCGATGTCCCCTCGTGCACCGTTAGGTTAGGTAACTAACGGCAGAGCGTGGCAGGGCTAGCGCGGATGTAAAACATAAGTAATGCCTATATAATATATCATATATACTATATATAGTATCCATCACAGAACATCACATGATCACATCACAGATATCGCAGCAGAAGAATCATATGAAATATTGGATATACTAGGACGTCCGTGTTTTTAATACGAGCCAGTATAAAACACGGATTCCACGGTCGCGATGAATAGCCAAACCCACACCCCTAGACCCCTACGAGAGCGGCAAGCAACCCTACCAATTCTAGAGTTAGGAGACCCGGACTCGACTCCTCGAGTTGGTCTCCCTCTGGACTCCAGAACCCGGTTACTTGTGCTCCCCTCCTTGGGTCTATCCTAGTGCGGAAAAGTAAATAATATACAAAGGGTGACAACTTCCGCAACCTGGAAGTGCCCCAATAAAAGAATATTACATACAAGTTTTTTACATGAATGAAAATGAAAAACACTCATCTCACATAAAAACCCCCGGCTATTCAAACACGACGATCCAATATAACATATCCAGCAACACATAACATCACATGTCATCAACGTAAGTAAATATGCGCATCCCAATTGTCGTTGACATATAGCAACGAAACCGGCGATATCACATATTACACTTACGGTCACAGAAAAGAAAGTGTAAAACTACAACAGTTGAAATCCGCAATCTGATTAGACATCGCATGCCTAATCAAATGAAATACTTAGACATCGCATGCCTAACCATTATAAACCCCGCATTTTAGTCTCATTATCGAAAACTCTTTTCAATATCAAGTCGGGCAATTCAGCAAGATTCCCGACATCCTGATCGAATCCTCGTCGCAAACTTTAGTAGGCGGCCGCACCCCCGAAACCGTCGACGAAGTGCACCAAGGCGGAACACCGCTGCCGCGAGCACCCGAACGGATGCTTTCGGCGACGGGGTTCTCCTACAGTCACTTGGTCGGGGCTATGGAGTGAGGCTGTCTATTAAGTTTACCCGGCGAGTATCCGCGTACGCTACGTGATTGCGACGGACTTTTGATCACATCAAAATTCCGTGGCAACCGATCAAGTGAGACTAAAGTGCTATGTTTATAACATTCAAATTAGTTATCTCATAACTACTTGTGAATTCCAATTATTGTATCCCATTCCGGATAAATAGAAAATGATAAACTTTCCGATCGAACATGCAAACACCCAAGTTTTCCCGACAATGATCAACACATGAAACAAGTCTAAAAACATTCAGTTCGTGCCTCAGTACCAACGGTCCAGCCGTAGAAGGGTCAAGCCAACGCCTCACCTGTGGCACGCCGTACTGCCCCAAACCCGAAGGTTCAAAGGGCAGTTCAAGACGGTCACATAATCGAGTTAAGGTTTGTTGTCTTCTAGAGGGTCCATCGAGTTACTTGCACTACTTAGAACGTCTTTAAACCACGGAAAAATCCAACACTTGGAAATTTCCCGACAGGGGAAAAATTGGGTATTTATATCCGGTCGAACTTTTTAACATATTCTAAAATTTATCCGGAAAGCCACATAGACAAAATCTAATACTCCGATCGAAACACCGAATCCCCAAAACAACCCCAGAAAATTGAACTCTTGAATAAATATTAAAAATTCCCAGAAAATCCAGCATAATAAAATAGGAATTACTGTGCAACAAAAGGAAGGTGACGTCATCATCTCGCCGCGGAACCGCCGCAGAAGCCAGGCTTCTGCCGCGGTTCCGCCGCACTTTGGTGGATTCATGGGTACGGGCTTCACAGTAATTCTTACAATTCCCTGCTGATTTTTCTGCATATTTTTAATATCGAAAAACTCCATATTTTAGAAAAAGTCCAGAGAGCATGTTTGGTTTAGGGTTTCGGGTTCGTTCGGGTTTCAAACTTCGTCTAGACTTCGCCTAAGGCTCTAGCTAGGCTCTGATACCACTGTAGGGTTCCTAGGCACTCCCAAGAGGTCTCACAAGGCATCAACCATGCCAATTTCAAATTTTACGGGTGCCGAGAAACCCTAATACGGATCGTTGGCTAGATATATAGGCGAAAACAAAAACTAGTAAACTACTTTACTAAGAGTAAACGGAAATACAACCTTTGTAGATCCGGTTCTCCACCTCCATGGCTCCGCGATGATGTCTCCTCGCTGTACAAATCGGATCTTGGGCTCTAGCGTCGGCTTCATCGGAGAAAAAGCGGGTTAGGTCATCGACGACGATGCCGAAGATGATCTACGTCGAGACATCGCTAGATCAAGCTCCAACTTCACCAAGTCATGAAACTTGTGAAGAAAACACACTCTACTAATTGGCAAGAGGTAGAGGATGAAGAAATAGGAAGTGAGTTCACTTTAGAATTGGATTTCTCACTCTTTTTCATCAAGTCACCATTGATGAAGTGAAGCTTTCTTCAAGTGAAGAAGATGAAGAAGAAGAAGCTAATATTATGATAAGTTAATTAGAATAGAATAGAAAAATCCATTCTTATCATAATATTAACCATGGTAATATGTAGAGAATTGACTAAGGTTAAATGAATGGTTAGGGTTAATGAGATGAAGACAAAAGGGTTTCTTTGGTCAAAGCTTCATGAAGCTTCAACAAGCTTCATGAAAGAAAGAAACCTTTTGTTTTTCTTTTCTCTTATCTTTAATCCAAAAACAAATAAATAAATGAATGAATAATCAAATAAAAAACCTAACCATTTATTTAAACAAGGTTTAATTCTTTACACAAACCCTAGCATTCATGTATCATCAAACATGATACAAACATGTGCACAAAAATATATCACATATACAATGTGCACAAACCAAGTGAGAAAATCCATTTAAAAGTGAACCATGTTCCCCCAATCAGAGCAAGGCTCTGCTTGAATTTTGAAAATTCAAATTTTGAAGCAACGCTTCGGTTCCCGTGCGCTGCGCGCAACGCGCCACGTGTCAGAAGTTGACACGGCAGCACAACGCCCAAGGCAGTACGTCCAATCAGAGCAAGGCTCTTTAAAAAACATAAGCAACATTCAACTGCGCAAGCGCACGGCTGCGCGACACGTGTCTGCGCAGTTGCGCAAGCACAACTGCGCAAGCGCACGGCAGCGAGACACGTGTCTGCGCAGTTGTGCTTGCGCAGTGCTGCGCGACACGTGTCTGCGCGCAAGCACGACTGCGCAAGCGCACCGCCGCGCGACACGTGTCCGCGCAGTTGCGCAAGCGCTGTTGCGCAAGCGCACCGCGCGACACGTGTCCGCGCAGTTGCGCAAGCGCTTCACCGCGCGACACGTGTCAGCGCAAGCGCTTCACCGCGCGACACGTGTCACGCGCTGGTGAGTTGCGCAACAACAGAATGAAGATTTAAGAATATTTTTTTTTCTGTTCTTGTTTAAACAAGAAGATTTCTTCTGTAAAACAGGGGCCTTTGGATCAAAGATCCAACGGTGGGGAAAATTCCCCAAATCACTCAGAAAAGATCTTTTTAACAAATTTAACTGATTTTTGAGCACTATAAAAAGGACCCCAGACCCCATTTCAAAGGGAGAGACAATTGGATTAAAAAAAAAAGAGAGAAAAGAGCTCTTGAGAACACAAAAAAAAGAAGAAGGTAAAAACCTTTGAAATAAGAGAAAATTCTCTTAGGAATAGATCATTGATCTAAAAGACAAGATCAGTGATCTTCAATAAATAAATAAATAAAAAAAAATAATAAAAAAAAATAGTGCCTTGCACTTGCTAGAGAACCTCTGGTTCTCTAAGATAGAAAGAAAGAAAAGATTTTTCTTCTTTTCTTTGATCTAAATTTAGATCAAGAAATTAAAAAGTGCTCTGCACTCCTTTCCTTGAATCTAAAAGATTCTTGGTGCTTTGCACAAATGCAATGCATTACTTGAAAGGCCAGGCCCAAATCAAAAAGACCTAGCAGGCCAAAATAAATTGTAAAAGCAATAAAAGGGCTGAGCCCAAATAAAATTGATGCTCTGCATAATTCATAAAGAACAGAGCCCAAAATAAATTGATGCCCTACATCTTTTCTGGGCAAAGCCCAAATAAAAATAAAAGGAAATGCAAAAGCAATGTTGGACATTTTTTTTACTGGACTTAGCCCAATCGTGGCCATAAGTCCTTAAATTAAATTGACTGAGCAAAATGGCTCTCCTAAATCAATCTACATCCGGTTCGAGGGTACATCTCCGAACTCCTCTGACATCTATCGTTGTAATCCTTCAACGACGTCAGAGAGGCGACGGGTCCCAACGATCACACATGAATATGGACTGCGGGGTTCTTAAACTCGTGGACCGAAACGTCCCTAAACTAACATCGGACCGAAACGTCCCTAAACTAATATCGGACCGAAACGTCCCTAAACTAATATCGGACCACCACGTCCCTAAACTGGAACAATAGAGCCTTCAAATGCTCTTTTGCCGGACCTAAACGGTCCCGTTTAAGTTGATCTTAGCCCCAAACACGGCTAACGTATCCTTAAACATTCAAATGGATTATAAAACTCCCAATCAACTCTGGTTCGAGGGTACATCTCCGAGCTCCTCTGATACACGTCGTTGTAATCCTTCAACGACGTCAGAGAGGTGACGAGTCCCGATGGCCATACATTAAACTAATCACTATGTTAAGTTGATCTTAGTCCAAAACAAGACTACGTATCCTTGACAAACGTTTAAGTTGATCATTAGACGCAACGCGACTAATGCATCCTTAAACTGAAAACACCAAACCCAAATCTAAGTAAATACGGATTTGGACTAATCCACGTCCTACGGGCGACGGCATTACTCAGTCTCCGTATACAATCCACGGGCAACCACAAACAAAACGAACACACACGACACGAAGTGAAATTCTGGAGAAGGAGAAAGTTGTTGCCGCGATGCGGTAGCGTAATTAACTGCAGGGGCTTGCACCTGCAGGGAAGAGCGTCCCCACAATCAAAAACCCCTCACCCTGAGGGGGAATCTGACGAAGTCTGCTATATCGGCCGCATCCGTCTAAACCTCCGATACACGGCGCCATAAATCAACTTGGCATCTTCGGAGAGGTAGACGGATAAAACCATATAGCATCTGCCCCGAATCTCAGGCGAGACGCAAAGTCTGCGCCGCCTTTCGGAGGAGAACAGATTCTGGCACGCCCGGTGGGACCTCTTCCTCTTTCCACTCCACACTTCGTGTGTCATCTTCGCGAACCAATCGCGGTTCGTTAAATGGTTGTCTTCGGATTTCAAGTTACTAAGATTTGGTCTTTTACCTGGCACAGAATTCAAGATTCAATGGCCTCTAGCTGTACCAACTGCTCGAAATGCCGCTGCAACGGACGCTCCACCTCACCAGGAGGTGTAGCATATGGGCCCCAAGCGGCTTCCTTCCTTACTCTGCCGGTAGACCAGGTGACCCAAGCCACCACCGGCTTGTTCTTCGGGACTATGATCCCACCTGCAAGCTTTTCTGCACCAATACCTGCATCGGAAGTGGGTAAAAAGTCGGTCTTCAACCGGCTCACTGTTTCGACAGCCCCTGTCAACGGGTCGCCCGCTACTAAACCGACAGCCTCCGTTTTCACCAGGCTAGGTCAGAACTATTAAGTGGTCGTCCCAAAGAGGGCAACGGCCGCTGCTTTGGAAGTCGTTAAAGCGGCTTCCCCCATCAGAGAGTCGGTCTTCACAAGATTGACGGTTCCCACTCCTCCCCCAGCTGGTCAAAAGGCATCAGTCTTCGATAGGCTGACATCGGCAGTTACCCCACACTCAAACAGGGGGCAACAAGAAACCATCTCGATTTCCGAGCCAGTCCCAACGGCTCATCGTGCGCGACGTCGCCATTGGCGACGAGTGAGGAAAGCAGGGGGCAGCTCCCCCTCAGGGATAACTCCACCCGCTCCAATGGTGGAAGTCAACGCTGCTGTTCCAACTGGGAACAGCTTTGAACTACTGAGTAGAGTGCGTAAGAACTCTCCAACCGCTACCTTGAAAAGATCTCCTCCACCTGCGGAGAGAGTTCCAGAAACAAAACAAGAACAGCCCCCTCAACGGCTATCCTCAAAAGTTTATAAAGTATGGCGGAGGGTTCAAGACTCCGTGATCGATCCAGACCACTTGCGTCACTAGAAAAAGGCGAAGGTGGAAAATAACAAAAATTGCCCCATTAAACAGCAGAGGGTGACAGTTGCTAAGGTGCCCACTCCAACGGCTCCTTTAACCTCGATGGCCTACAAAAGAAGGAGGCCAGAGAAAGCTCCCGCGTCAACGGCAAAGTTTAAAAGCGGTCAACCTAAACGCCCCAAGTCAGGGGGCATAATTGTTCATACGGTTTATATGGCTTCTGGAAAGGAAGAAAGCCGTACTTCTACGGGTCACCGACCGCTCACCCGATCAGTGACCAAGGCTCAGGAGCAGCAACAAAAGCTCCAGGAGATGATGACCACAATGGCTGCACTCACTGGGCCAAAAGAGAACCCTGAGACGTCCTTAGATGAGCGCCAGGAGGAAGAGACCGACACCGAGTTCCTTCGCCGAGTACTGGAAAAGAGGGACAAAGAGGCTGCTGAACAAGCGGCCAACATACAGCGGATAGGCCTCCTCTTCCAGGACATGATAGGGATGATGATACAACAAGATCCTCCCGCTGAAGAACCCCTAACCGTCCTTGGAGATGATAAGGGAGATACATTAAATCCGCAGCCCGCTCTATTGACAGCTAAAGAGGATACAATCTCTAAGACTGATCTGGACGAATACATAGCCCAGCAAATAAAGGTTCATCATGCGGCCGAAGCAGCCGGCCACGTCGTAAAAACGGGACGGCCATATCCAGGCTGGTATGACCAAATCAAGTACCCGCCGGGTTACACAATTCCCAAGTTTCATGTCTACAAAGAGACTGGCAATCCCCATCAGCATGTCGCCCAGTTCAGGGCGCTTTGCGGTAACACCGGCGGCGATGACAAGCTTTTGCTCCGCCAGTTTGTTGGAAGTCTATAAGATACGGCGTTCGAGTGGTATTCTGAACTCCCTAATGATTCTATCAAAACCTTTGCGGAAATGGAGCTGCTGTTTACCCAGCGTTTTGCAAGTGCCAGTGAACGTACCCCGATGACGGCACTGATTAACGCCAGGGTAAAACCCGGCGAGACATGGGTTCAGTACGCTATACGGTGGCGTAATCTATGGTCAAAGTGTGAGCAGCGCATAGAAGAAGCCCCTGTGGTGGGAATGTTTGTTGGAACCCTTGATCCACAGGCAACCATCTCACAGTTTATGATGTTTTTCAAGCCGACTTCCTTCCAGGCTTTGATTGACAAACTAGCGCAAATGGACCAGATGGGTCATAAACCCCCTCTCCCAAAGCCAGATTCCCGAAATGACAAAGGAAAGGGAAAAGCGATCATTGTCGCTAATGCTCAACAACAACCGAACGACTTGAAGCCGGTTGCTCGTCCAAACAATACGCGCCCTTACGTACCCCTTGAGGATAGGATGGGACGTCCTTATTCCTTTCCCCGCGATAAAACGAAGAGGTTATTCGAGCTGGCATTACGCAACAGACTCATAAATCTGCCAGATCCAAAACGTCCGTTGCAACCAAGTGACGTCAACGAACCTAATTACTGCCCCTATCATCGAGTGCTAGGCCATCCGATTGAGGACTGCTACGTTTTCAAAAATTGGCTTGAAAACCAGTACAGACAGGGAAAATTTGCGTTATCTGACAAATGGAAGGTGAATCCCCCGCAGCCCCACACCTCTAAAGGGACGAATACGCCGGGGGCAACATGCTCTGTCATTGAAGAAACTCCGTGGGAGGTTGTATTATCATCAAAAACGAAGAGAATGCTAAATGATCTTCGGACATGTCCAGCGATCAAGTGGAAAAGCCCATTGGAACCGCAGGTCGTTGAGGGGATGTTAAAGCCACGTCCAACTCCAAAGACCAATGATGGGGGTTCAAGCACTAGTAGCCGGTCGTCAAAGTCTTCGAAGAAAAAGAAGAAGGCCAAGAAACCGGTGAAGCCTAGCGATAGGCGCACGGACTTGCAAAAGCAAATTGACGCGCTGGAAGAGTACAACCAGAAGGCGCGGACTCCCATTACATTGCAAGAATTTCTCAACCACGTCTTCCAAGCAGAAGATGAGGGAGGTAGTTCGTCAAATGAATCTGAAGAACATGTGGCAAGTTGCCATGTGATTTCCCATTTGTCCACAACCGATGAGGAGACTCCTCGCGCTGAAAAGCTGGGGGCAGAGCCTGCACTAAAAATTCTGGAGCCGTCGGATGAAGTGATTGATGCATTCCTAAATCAGGCGTTCTTAAAGGGCAAAGCTGATCGGGATAACGAAGCGGTTATATTCGAAAGGGCCAAACGCCAGCGCCTTGACGAAAGAATTGCGGTACTCCCGCTAGAACAAAATACACCCACCACAGATAAAATCAAGTTCAAGATAAAGAAGAGATTCGCTAAGGCTGTGTCGATGGGTATAAAGCTACCACCCTCCGAGAAAAACATTACGGGTGAAATAGAAAACCACCCCTCCTATTGCTTGTACCATCGGAAGGTGTCGCATCCCACCGAAGAGTGCAAAGCTTTCGGTAAGTGGTGGCAAGGATATGTTACTCACCGGCAACAGTTTAAGCGGGAAAAGCGCAAAGCCCGCCGAGAGCAGAACGGAATGATCAAAGAGCTTGATAAAACTAGCAGTGGTTGTTGCATGATTGACGCCGGTGGATCACAAGTGCCTACATTCGGGAGTGATTCTGATGAAGAGCTAGAACTTACCCCTCTCTTTAAAGAGTCCGCTTCAGGGAAAGAAGAAGAACCGAAGGTCTGCGAAAATATCCGGCTGCGAAATCGGACGCTGCCTGAAAAGAACCTCGGACCCTTGAACAGAAAAGATAAAGGGAAAGAAAAGGTCTCTAAGGATATTACTCTCGATGACCAAGTTGCGGAAGAGTTAACCGCTAAGAACCCACTAAAGAAGAATAAAGTGGATTACAACGTTTTAGCGCATCTGAGGAAACTGCCCTCGCAGCTCAGCATTCTCGACGCCCTTTTGCTATCAAAAGAGGCGAGAGATTCATTGATTAAGGCACTCCAAGACCCGGAACAATTCCAAGCATGCCTGGCCGAGGAAAAGATGAAGGATGAGTTGGAGGAAGTACACACGGCTGATGTTACTTTTGGCGATGAGGACCTTCTCCTTGGGACTTGCGAACACAATCGCCCTCTCTATGTTTCGGGATACTGCCATGATATAAAGATAGGCAAAATTCTGATCGATAACGGGTCGTCTGTTAACCTACTCAACGTGCGGGTGTTGAAGGAAATCTGCATGAGCGTCCAGCACCTTGCTCGGGACAAGATCACCATATCCGGGTTCGACTCCCAATCGTCAAAGACTCTTGTATCTGTGATACTGACGCTACGCTTCGGATTACTCGTCACGGACATTAAGTTCCACGTCATAGATGCCAAGACATGCTACAACGCTTTGCTCGGCCGACCATGGTTACACGAGTACAACATCATCCCTTCTACACAACATCAGTGTATGAAGTATTTTAAGGATGGTTTCGAGTATACCGTGACGGGAGAACTAAACCCGTTCTCTGTGAACGAGGTCCGCAAATACGAAGATGCCAAATACTTCTTGCCGGATTTCGAAGACACGGAGAAGTGTCACAAGCCGGAAAATAAAACTAACGCCACCATCCCTGTCTTCGACAGTGATACCGAGGAAGAAGAGGAGATCGTTTATTCGGGTCCGCCCCAACATAACAAGCCAGGACCATCCACTCCTACATTGGTCTTTGGTAGTGACTCGGAGGATGAGGTCCATGTCGTATTCTCTGCTCGGCCTTCAATACGGGCTTCCGCTGATGAAGAGCGAAGTCTGCAGATAACCATGGTACCGCTTGAACATTACAAAGAACTGCATGCACTCAACACCAACAGCGTAGAAGAATTGCAGACATTTTATATCCCTCCCGGACGGGAAGGCGAGAAGGCAATCCTATTCTACCGTTCTGAAGAAAACAAGGTGGAAAAAGAAGTTTGGCATGGCGTGGATCCCACGCTCGACAGGCTTCAACCTATCCGTCTTCCCAGATATTATACAGAGGGTTTGAAGAAGCTGCTGAAACGCCAGGGGATATCCTTCAGACAGACCGTTAGAGAGGCCAAATTCTATGACAGGGTCTGGAATGTTCCCGGGACTCAACGCAAACTGCCTAACGGGAGAATGGAAACAAGAGGGCTTGGATACATCCGTTCAAAGAAATGAGAGTTACTACCCGGCTGCTACGTCGTATATGACCTTGATGAAGAAGCGGATGCTCAATGGGAGGACGCTAATCCTAAGCCAGTGAAGGTTCCAGATGCAAGAGAGCCCAGTCCGTCGTTCGAGGAACAAATGGACAGACTTATAAAGAAAGCTGGTCAAAAAGTCCGAGATGATCACAACCGTGAGACGGCCATCTACGAGAAAGCCAAGACGCAACGCCTTCTCCGACAGGCCGTGAAGGATGAAAAGGCCGCTCCTTGTCAACCTGCTACAAAAAAGGTTCGACGCGAAAACAAAAACAAGTCAGAGGGCAGAAAAGACGCTCAACAACCACAAGGCAGAGCTAAGAAACCACGTATCTGAGAGTCGAGCGTTACTGACTTAGCCCTCATGAAGAAAATGGGTCGAGCATACTCATTTCCTCGGAACAAAACAAGGAAGATATTTGATCTTGCTCTAAAACATCAGATGCTCCCACTACCGGAGTCTAAACACCCTGAACAAGCAGGCGAAGCCTCACACCCGGACTATTGCTCTTACCATCGAGTAGTGGGACACCCTCTTGAAGATTGCTTCACCTTCAAGAATTGGGTTGAAGATCAGTATCAGCTTGGCAAATTCACGTTTTCTGATAACTGGAGGGTAGCGCCACCATAAAAGCACGAGCCTAAGGCCACGAAAGAAAGACCAGTTCCACATTGGGATTGGAAGCGAATTCGTACCTGTCACGTGATAACGATGCTACAAGAAGAATCTGAGAACCTGGGCAGCCTTCCCTGGTGCCTCGAAAACAGCAATGATGAGGTGATCTCAGAATTTCCCCCAGCTCCGAAAGAACTGGAGGACGGCATACATACCACTGCGGATAACCTCAAGAAAATTGAGCTGGGGACGATAAACGATCCGCGACCGACATTCGTCAGCGAGCTGCTGTCTGAGGAAAAGGTGGCTGCGTTAAAGGACGTCCTTGTACAGCATAAAGATTGCTTCGCATGGAACTATTCCGAGATGCCGGGACTTGATCCAGAAGTTGCTGTACATAGACTGGCAATATCTCCGAGTGTCAAGCCGGTCAAACAAGCGCCGAGAAGAATGCGGCTTGAGCTCGAGATGAGCATCAACGCGGAAGTCAAAAAGCTGATAGACTCCGGCTTTATCCAAGAGGTTCAATACCCTGAATGGATTGCTAATATCGTCCCAGTGATGAAGAAAAATGGGACGGTGCGCATATGCGTGGACTTTCGGGATCTCAACAAAGCCTGCCCGAAGGATGATTTCCCAGTACCAGTCACCGAACTAATGATAGACAATACGTCCACGCATGAGATTTTCTCTTTCATGGACGGCTCATCAGGATATAATCAAATAAAAATGCACCCTGAAGACCAGAAACATACGGCTTTCCGGACTCCTTTGGGAATATTCTGTTACAAGGTGATGCCCTTCGGTTTAAAGAACACCGGTGCAACCTACCAAAGGGCCATGACGAAGATTTTCGATAACCTTATACACGAAATTGTTGAGTGCTATATCGACGACCTCGTTGTTAAAAGCAAATCATATGAGGAACATCTCGAGCATCTGAAGACCGTATTTCAACGTCTTCGACAATACAACTTGAAGATGAACCCTCTGAAGTGTGCATTCGGGGTTTCCTCGGGAAAATTCCTGGGATTTGTTGTTCGACACCGAGGTATCGAGATAGATCCGTCCAAGATCAAGGCAATCATGGGAATGCCTCCGCCGAGAACTCTCAAACAGCTGCGGTCTCTCCAAGGGAAGCTCGCGTACATACGGCGATTTATAGCCAACCTCTCGGGAAAGTGCCGCCCTTACAGTCACCTGATGAAGAAGGGAACCCCGTTCGTCTGGGATCAAAAGTGCCAAAGCGTACTAGACGAGATCAAACAGTACCTGCAAAACCCTCCAGTGTTGGCTGCTCCAGTGAAGGGAAAGCCTCTCATTCTTTACACGGCCGCCCTTGAAGGTTCTTTGGGCGCATTATGGGCACAAGAGAATGACCAGGGGAAAGAAAGAGCACTTTACTACTTAAGTCGAGTGCTGCTGGGGGCAGAAAACAATTACTCCCCCATTGAAAAACACTGCCTGGCGTTGATCTTCGCAATAACAAAGCTTAGACATTACGCATTAGCGCATGAAGTCTATCTCATTTCAAAGGTGGACCCTCTCAAATATCTAATGTCAAAGGCTATATTGACAGGACGACTCGCTAAATGGGCCCTGCTCTTAATGGAGTTCTCGATAGCATATCGACCACTCAAGGCAGTAAAAGGCCAGGCCATCGCCGACTTCCTTGCTGAGCACCCGATACCAGCCGACTCTCCTTTAAACTGCGATCTTCCAGACGAACATGCGTTTGATGCGATCGATGGTGATAATACCCGATGGGAGCTTTATTTTGACGGAGCATCTTCCGTGAAGAAGCGCAAACAAAGTACCCCTATAATCAAATCGGGGGTAGGACTCATCTTTATAACTCCACAAGGAGGGATAATGCGCTACGCGTTCTCCCTGACGGAACCGAGGACAAACAACGAAGCCGAATACGAAGCTCTGATAGCAGGCCTCGAGATCGCCATTGACATGGGAATTGAAAACCTCCTCATATACGGAGATTCGCAACTGGTCGTTAGTCAAGTAAACGGCGATTACCAAACATGCAAACCGGAATTGGTAAAATACGGTGAAAAGGTGCAACAACTGCTAACCCAAGTTCCCTCTTATACTTTGGAGAGCATACCACGCGCGGATAACAGCAAAGCGGACGCGTTGGCCAAACTTGCTAAAGAAATGGCTGACGAGAACCTCGATGACGTTAGAATCATGGTACAAAGTCGTCGGGTGCTCACCCCCGCAGAAATACCTTCGGAATCACCCAAAGAGAAGGGAGTGACTGAACAAGCGACCTTGCAAATAAAAGAACATGAGAAGGTTGAGGATTGGAGGGAAGTCTTTATAGACTACTTCAAGTCCCACCAAATGCCCGAAGATGCGTCCGCAAGACATCAACTCATAAAACGAGCTCTGTCTTTCGCCTTCGTCGATGATACTCTATACAAGAGGTCATTCGATTCTCTGTGGTTGAGATGCTTAGGACCGGACGAATCGGAAAGAGTCGTTCAGGAAGTTCATGACGGAATCTGCGGTTCTCACCAAGCAGGTCCAAAGATGAAGTTGAAGATCAAACGGATGGGCTATTACTGGCCCACGATGATTCAAGACTGCATCGAATATGCGAAGCAATGTCACTCATGCCAGATTCATGGGGACTTCATCCACCAGCACCCAAATCCGTTGCATCCAACGGTAGCTAGCTGGCCATTCGAAATGTGGGGAACTGATATAGTCGGCCCCATCGAACCAGCATCGTCTAAAGGACATCGTTTCATCCTAGCGACGACTGACTACTTCTCTAAGTGGGCAGAAGCAGTACCATTGAGAGAAGTGAAGACGGAGAATATCCTTCATTTCTTCAAAACGCACGTCATATATCGGTTTGGAACTCCGAGGCGGATCATCTCCGATAACGGGCCAGCCTACCGAAGTCATAAAATCAGCCGCTTCGCACAGCAGCATAACATAGACTGGAGATATTCCTCAGTCTATAATCCACGAGCTAACGGTCTCGCCGAGGCCTTCAACAAGACCTTGATGAAAATTATAAAGAAAACAGTGTCCCGAAATAAGAAAGACTGGCATGAGAGACTGCAAGAAGCTCTTTGGGCGTATCGAACCACGTTCAAGACAGCCACAAACACAACGCCATACGCGTTGGTGTTCGGTACGGAAGCAGTACTCCCTCTCGAGATAGAGTTACCCTCTCTAACGAGTGGCAGTTCACCACGAGCTAACGGACGAAGAAAATGCTCACCTTCGGCTTGAGGAACTTGACGCCCTTGATGAAACTAGGCTCATGGCGCAACAAAATCTGGAAGCTTATAAAGCAAAGATGATGCGCTCATACGAAAGATTGACCCGACCGAGGACATTCCACCAAGGCGAACTCGTGCTAGTGGTTAAAAGGCCTATGATCCCCAATCGCGCCAAGCGGGGAAAATTCGAGCCGAACTATGAAGGCCCGTACATCATAGATAAAGTTTACCAGGGTGGGGCCTATCTACTCATGGACATGCACGGTGAAAGGCCTTTCAGGCCGATAAACGGTCGCTTCCTAAAGAAATACTACGCTTAATGAGCCACAGCCTAGGTCAACGATAGATGACGACGACTATGTTCGCTCGCTATCTTCCTAAGCTCAGACTTTATAAGCAGTAGCCAGCTTCTCAATAGCGGACCGAAATGTCCCTAAACTAACAGCGGACCGAAATGTCCTTAAACTAACAGCGGACCGAAATGTCCTTAAACTAATAGCAGACCGAAACGTCTTTAAACTAATACCGTAGTATCCTTAGGCTGACGAGATAAAAAAAATAAAAATAAAAATAAAATATAAAAATAAAATAAAATAAAAACGGTATGTCCATAAGCAAAAAGGGGCACGGATGAAAACCCGAAAGGGCTTCGTGAGTAAAAACAGCAAGGCTACCGGCGAGTGTTCATGAAAACCCGAAAGGGCGCGACCTCATAAAAAAAAGAAAAAAAGGAAATAAAAAGAATAAAAAAAAGGATGGTATGTCCATAAGCAAAATGGGCACGGATGAAAACCCGAAAGGGCTCCGTGAGTAAAAACAGCAGGACTACCGGCGAGTGTTTGTGAAAACCTGAAAGGGCGCAACCTCGTTAAAGAACACTTACAAGATCCTCTCGACCTTGTAGGGAGAAACCACCTGCGTGAGATCCTTACGACTCACAAGGGAGCAACACACTTAGGGATCCCCATGATTCCTAAGGAGAAAATACACTTGCGAGATCCTCACGACTCGTAAGGAGAACGCTCTTATGGGACCCCCACGGCTCGTAAGGTTTGAAAGTCTTAAGTTACAGAGATCTAAACCTGTGCTTAAGCAACCCCCACAACTTTCGATATTGCCCTACAAGTGGCTCAATACTGACCCTTGTATACAATCCACGGGCGCGAATAAACATTTCTCTAACCAAGGTCCATCCGTGACTGGGGATATATTCGCATAACCCTTGTAAATCCTCTCGATTTGCAAAGAGAAAACCCTCCTGTAGGATCCTTACGACTTACAGAGGAACAAAACACTTAGGAACCCTCACGATTCCTAGGGAGAAAATACACCTATAAGATCCTAATGACTTGTAGGAAGAAATAGCTTTGTGAGACCCTTACGGCTCATAAAGTCAAAAGCCTTAGTCGACAGGACCCTAACCCTGGTCGCTAAGCCTCCTTTGTTCGACAATGACAGAGGCAAATGATGATTCGCTCCTGGCAACATCCAGTTGTAGCGGTGCTGATGCCAAAATCAGTGTCCAAGTTCAGGTTTAAGGCGAAAAGCCAGTAAGCCGCACATGCATACGAAATAGCCGAAATGATAGGGCAACTTGCAATAAAAAGCAGCAAGTAAAATGTATGCATGCGAAATAGCCGAAATGATTGGGCAACTCGCAATAAAAAGCAGCGAGTGGAAATAAAATAAACAGCCAAAATGATTGGGCACCGCGAAAAATAGCCGAAATGATTGGGCGATCGCGACCTTCGCGATATAAAAGCTGAAATGATAGAGCATCGCGGAAATAAAACAAAAAAAAATAATGATGATAAAATTTTGGCCCTACAGTTAAGATCACATCGATCCCTGTATACAATCCAAGGGCGTAAACAAAGAGGGAGCCATACTCTCCCAACAAACTCCTCGACTCACGGATACAAACACTCCTTGACGAGAGCCTCCTGATCCGCATCGACCTGCAGAGCCACCAGTGCCTCCGTGGGAATCCTCGACTCGTTTCAAACCCCAAGGAAACAAATAATCCTTGGCGCTCGGGAAACAAATAATCCCTAGCAAACTCCTCGACTCACGGATACAAACACTCCTTGACGAGAGACTCCTGATCCGCGTCGACCTGCAGAGCCACCAGCGCCTCCGTGGGAATCCTCGACTCGTTTCAAACCCCAAGGAAATAAATAATCCTTGGCGCTCGGGAAACAAATAATCCCTAGCAAACTCCTCGACTCACGGATACAAACACTCCTTGACGAGAGACTCCTGATCCGCGTCGACCTGCAGAGCCACCAGCGCCTCCGTGGGAATCCTCGACTCGTTTCAAACCCCAAGGAAACAAATAATCCTTGGCGCTCGGGAAACAAATAATCCCTAGCAAACTCCTCGACTCACGGATACAAACACTCCTTGACGAGAGACTCCTGATCCGCGTCGACCTGCAGAGCCACCAGCGCCTCCGTGGGAATCCTCGACTCGTTTCAAACCCCAAGGAAACAAATAATCCTTGGCGCTCGGGAAACAAATAATCCCTAGCAAACTCCTCGACTCACGGATACAAACACTCCTTGACGAGAGACTCCTGATCCGCGTCGACCTGCAGAGCCACCAGCGCCTCCGTGGGAATCCTCGACTCATTTCAAACCCCAAGGAAACAAATAATCCTTGGCGCTCGGGAAACAAATAATCCCTAGCAAATCCCTCGACTCACGGATACAAACACTCCTTGACGAGAGACTCCTGATTCGCGTCGACCCGCCGAGCCACCAGCGCCTCCGTGGGAATCCTCGACTCGTTTCAAACCCCAAGGAAACAAATAATCCTTGGTGCTCGGGAAACAAATAATCCTTAGCAAACTCCTCGACTCACGGATACAAACACTCCGTGATGAGAGCCTCTTAACTCATGTCAACTCGCAGAGCCATCACCCTCTCCGCGAGCAAATTCCCGATTCGTCTCAATTTGTAAGAAGAAGTCTCAGACAGCAAGGATTGAAAAGCTTGCTTCTTGAGCAATGGGGCCCTGCAAGTCAATCCAAAATGGTCTCTTGCATACTATTCACGGGTCTCACTCTCCGAAGTCGAATTTCGACGAGGAGGGAAACAACCGCTTACGAATTCTCTCGACTCGTAAGAGGGAAAATTCTCTTATAAGATCCCTACGACTTATAAGAGAACCACACTTAGGAATCCTCACGATTCCTAAGGAGAAAATCCACCTATGAGATCCTCTCGATCCGTAGGGAGAAAAGCCTCTATGAGACCCTCACGGCTCATAGAATTGAAAAGTCTTAGGCGGTAAACCTGAACCTGCGGCCTAAGCCATCGCTACTTCCTGAGGAAGTCGGAATACTCGTTTTAGACATCCATCAACCATGGTTATTAAGACAGCCTACTGACATTAAAATAAAGAAGATGACAGAAAGAATATCCGTTCTACATTTGATCTGGCATGCGTGACGCATTCATTTATGCATGGACAGAAGACTCAGGACGAGAAATAAGACAAGCTGAAATAGAAAAGGGGAGGGTTTTCATTCATACCGCTAAAAGTTTTTACAAGCATAAGAATAATGAATAAGAAACATTTTTCAAATTATTACAACGGTATAACCTCGGATCCGGGGCACGGATTGAGGAAATCAAAAGTAAGGCCATCCAGAGTTCTTCTGGCCTTTCTAATTATTCTTATGCGCAGTCTTTCGCGCTCCTCGGTGTCGATATCATCGGCAAGCCCTTCCGGCCTTTGATAAGCAGCAACGATCGTCGTCTGCTGAAACACTTGATGCAGGATGTCAACGAGGTCGTTCCGTCGTTTCTTCGAGATCAGCCCTGTCAGGTGCACTGAATGCACCTTATCCTCGGCATCATCCAGCGCATTGAGTGGTAGGGCCTCGTGAAGACCCGGAAGTGCCCTCCATATTGCTCCCAGCATGACTTTCAAAAGAGCCGAACGCCGAGGCAACAGCCAACCACCGCTTGCGTTCAGATGACCCATAACTTCTGCACATTCAGCGTCTGTAAACTCCTGGTTTTGTTGACGACCCTAAGCGCGGATATCATCGTAGGTAATGAACTCGTGCAGACTGTATAGATGCACCGCCGCCATTATGCCTGGAGAAAATATTACAGGAAGATCAACAATAGAAAAGCAATAATATACATGGATGACTAAATTCCTAGAGAGCAAAACTATGTTCAAAGATGAAACCCACTAGACGAGAGCTCTGCTATTTAAGATTGATCTAAGAATCGATTTTACCTGAAGTTCTTCTAAAAAAAAAAAACTTTAAAAAAAAGGAGCAAGGCACCGGAGTTCTTAAAGGCAAGAACAAAGCTCTGAAGTCTTCAAAAATGGAAATCTGGAAGATGATAAGTATCTGGAGGGGACCAAAGGTCCTATTTATAGGCCTCAAGTGCCTCTTCGACTCCCAAGAGTCGTCACGGCAGTTTACCCTAATTGGAGCGAACTTCCGTTCGAATTCCGAGACAGGAGATGAAGCAACGCTTCATCCTTCCCCGATCAGAGCAAAGCTCTGTCTTGAAGAAGCGACGCTTCAGCACGGAAGCGCTAGCGCAGTTGCGTTGCGCTGCGCGCTACACGCCACGTGTCCAGCGCAAACGCATCAGCGCAGCGCCCCAAAGCAGCGCACCCAGCCAAAGCAAAGCTCTATTTCAAGCAAAACCAAGGGAAGCAACGCTTCAGCGGCGTATGCGTCATGCGCTGCATGACACGTGTCGGCGTAGATGTGCTAGCACAGTTGCGCTGCACTGTGTGCTGTGCGACACGCGTCATACCCTGGAGCATTCGCGCTAAACAAAAAGGTTCTGAAGAAATCTTTTCGGTTATTATCTTCTGTAAAACAGAAGCCCCTAGATCAAAGATCCGATGGTGGGGGAAATCCCGCCAAATCTTTCAGAAAAGGGATTTCTTCAACAAATTGAACTTGCTTCTTAATCTGCAAGATGAAGCCTCAGGCATCAGAGGTAGGAGAACTTGCTTCCTGAACAATGGGACCCTACAAGTCGATCTAAATTGGTCTCTTGCACGCTATACGCGGGACTCACTCTCTAAAATCGAGTTTCGATAAGGAGGGAAACAACCGCTTACGGGTCCTCTCGACTCGTGAGAAGGAAAAACTCTTGCAGGAGCCTTACGACTTGTAAGAGAAAACCACACTTAGGAACCCTCGCGATTCCTAAGGAGAAAAGCCCGCCTACGAGATCCTCTCGATCCGTAGGAAGAAAAGTCTCTATGAGACCCTCACGGCTCATAGAGTTGAAAAGTCCTAGGCGGCAGATCTGAACCTGCAGTCTAGGCCATCGTTATCTCTGGGAGAAATGAAGTTATCTGTCAATAAGGTGCATTAAATATGTCATGCTGAAAAGAATGAAAAAGGCGAAGAAATGACACAGGACGTTACAAAAATGTGTATCTTTTATTCATGAATATTGACTGGGTACAGGATACATTGTACTAAAGAATAAAAAAAAATATATACATATATTTTACAAGTACAAATGATACAAGGAGAAATTACTGGGAAGGAAGAGTCTTGCATAGATTTAGCAATTGCTCGCATACTTCTTTCCACGTCTTCTCTCGATCGGCTACCACCGCCAGCTCTGCCTCCACTTGGGCTCGCTGCTGCAAGACCGACGCAAGCTGCTCCCTGACGGCCTGATAGGCAGCTTCCCGACTTGGGATATTGCGCTCAGCTACGTCAAGCTTCCGCTTCAAGTTTAGCCCATGGGAGATACGCTCCAAGAGACCCTCGAAGATAGTCTTCACTTGGGCAGCATTTGCCTCAACCTCAGCGCGCAGATGGGCCGTTTCGTTCGAGGTCTTTTGGCATTCCCTTAGTCTTGAAGCTGCTTCTTGTTCCAAGTGGTGGAAGTGCGAAGTGCTTTGCTCAAGCCAAGTTGTGCGTTGGGTGCTCAGGGCTAAAACTTCGGGAGAAGGGCGCGTCGACTCCAGCTGATATAGACAAGCCTCGATCCCTCTGCAGTGGTTAACCCAAGATTCGACGACGCCTTCGTTATGAAAATTTACGAGCGCCGCCAACATCGGGTTAACCTCCGCAGCAAAATCTACGGCAGAAGGGAGAGCGTCCATATTGAGCTCTTCAATGTACCCGCGCAGCATGCCCAAACTCATCACAGCACCCTTTGAAGATGGACGTCTCAAGAAAGGGCCTGCCGGTGAAAGGACGCGAGCCTCAAAGGGGACCGGAGCCGGAACAATAGCTGCAAAACAAAACATGGTTAAACGATGGTTCAGAAGATGTTGAAGGGTTACAAAAAAAAAAGAAATTTACTATACCAGCTGCAACGGACGACAAAGCCGGAAGGGCAGGTAGCGCGGCAGGTCTTGCATCCCCTCCTTCGATTTGTGGCACTGCAATAAAGAAAAGGAAAAGTCAGAAATTATCCCATTGCTAGAAAAAAGGGGGTAAATAAAGATATTATAGTGAAAGTATACTCACCGGCGCCACCAGAGGGAGAAGCGAGTTCGGATGGGAAAGAGAAGTGTGGGAGCAACACTTGATATAAATGATCGAAGAGCACTCCTGCAAAGTCACAATGGTATAACGTTAGTACAAAGCTACATTTTTGAAAGATTAATGCATGAGTCGTGAATCCATACCTTCCAACATCCGTGATGGTACAAGGGAAGGCGGGGAGGTGACCACCGCCAAAGCAGTAGTCGACGATGCCCCCTCGAGCAATGGAGCATCGGCACTGGCCGCACCTGCAAAGACAAGCTTGTTAGAAGAGATTGCAAGATATATAGAAAAGGGGGGGAACGCTGATGACTCAAAAATTTACCCGACGAGCTACCAGCAGAAACTGAAGCAATCCCCTCATCCATCGACATGAGACCACCACCCGTAGCCTCATCACCCGACTCGATGGGAACCGTTGTTGTGCTCGCGAGCCCGGGAGACGGCAAGGAACCATACGCGGGGAGGGCTATGATCGGAGTATTACCAGATTCCTGGGAAAGAGCGGTTCGCTCCTCCTCAGGAATCGTGGCCGCCTCACCCGATACTCCCTCGGTCTCTGCGGTCATGGTTGTCTCGTCCATCGGCACCGTGACGTTTCCAGCCTCAAGCGCCTCGACTTCTACCGCCTTCGGCTCGATAATCATCTCATCTACCGCCACGTCAGGAGCGGTATCAATGACCCTCTCGGCGGCGGATTCTTCAACCTCTGTTTCAGGTCCCGTGGCCCTAATGACGCGCCTCACCGTCGGCTCAGGTTCGGCAGGCACCGCTTCCGCCGTTTCTTGGGGTCCAACGGTCTCCGCCTCCCCCTCAGTCGGACTAGGCCCTGCAAGATGAAACGCATATGAGCCAATGGCTTTATAATTCTTACAACAAAGCTCTGAAAGAAATACTACCTGAAGAGGATTTATCATTTGCACTTCGGGCCGCGCGCGCTGCTCGCCTATAAGTAGTAGATAGGGCGACAGGGGCCTCTTCAGAAGGAGTGTCAGCGCGAGGAATGGTACTGGGACCCGCTCCCGCGGCCAAAGCAGCTCTACGCGCCTTTGCTTCGCGTCTCAACCGCTTCCGCTCCTCCCGAGCCGTTGAGACGGATGCCACTAGAGCTTCCCTAATTGAGGTGTCCTCGTCCGTGAATAGGGAAGCCTCTAGATTTTTCAGGGCATCCCTCGTCGTTTTGTCAAGCCGAGGCTCTTGCGGCAACTTCGATGAAGCCGGGACTTCGGTAACGGGCTCGGGAAGGATCCCCGCGTCAACTGATATAACCTCTGCAAAGAAACAAAAGAAGGTTAGGTTGACCATCAGAGAAGATGACAAACTTTCCTTATGAAAGGGAAAAGGGTGGGACGTACCAACGCCTGCTGGGACACGCTTCTTCTCCTCCTCCTGGAAGGTCTTCAAAGAGGCAGCAATGGCCTCTTCAGTAGAAATACCTGTTGAGAATGAAGCAAATATTAGCTAAAGATAATAATAAAAATGCAGTAAAATGACAAATAAAGCGGCTGATGATTACCTGACTCAGCGAGTCTGCTTAACATTGCTTCGAGCCTTGCCGATCGCTCCGAAGCTGCAATGGCGGCAGCTAAATTGGTGTCCTCAGGGTCCACCACAAAGCCCTCATTGCTGCCATACTCACATATGGCCTCGGCAGGAGGAGCCGCAGGCTTTGAGCTGAGGATCGCATCGAGGGAAAGGGCGGACTTCTTCTTTTTCTGCTGTCCACCAGCTTTAGATCCACCCGGAGCGGATTTGCGCTTGGCAGCCACTTTAGGGCGGCGAGTCCCGATCTCTGCCCCTCCGCCAGACCCTGGTGATACCACATTAAACGTCTTCGTGGGAGCACGGGGCGCCGGCGGTGCATCCACCGTAGTGGGCAATGGCAATCCACGCGGGGGGCTCAACACGCGTGGTCGGCCAGCTCTGGCATCTTTTATCGGGGGGATGACCTGGATCCTTGGCTGCAAGGGAGCCTTGCGATCACCGCCAGGAGGCGCAGCCCTACGGTCAACCAGCAGACGTTTCTCCATTAAAATGATTGGGCCCATAGCATGCGCATACCAGGCTACATACGGATGGATTATTTTAGGGGCACAGCTAGGCTCACTGATAAAAAATAGGAGCCTGTATTGAGCCGAGTGAAATGATGCATCGCATTCCTTATTCTCCCTTGGTTGGCCGCGGGTGTTTCCAGAAAGGCCTCCATCGGGATCCCTTGATTGTAGCTCGATTGTCGGGCAAATCGATGTGGGTTATACCTCATAAAGAGAGCCGTCTCATTCTGCCTAAATACTAGGTAGCCCGGCCGAATGGAGTAAAGGTGAAGGATTTCCCGAGCCTTCAATACAGAAGCCCCGCCCTTAAAGTCATCGCGCAGCGGCACCACTGACTTAGTGGTCTCTGAGCCTATGGTGATGACCTTATCCACAAAAGAGATCTTTGCTCCGACTAGATGTGAACGCAGGAGCAGTCCCCTAGACTCCCGCGGAGGTGCAACCACAATTGAAGCCCCGACCAACCGTATGATTCTTGGGAGTTTGTATTTCTCAAAGAACGGAGGAGTCTTATGGGCACCAAACACCCCTCGCACATGCAGCTCCATCCAAGAAGTGAAGTAGTGCATCGGGAAGTTAGCAGGCTGTACCCCAGGCTCATTAGCGTCCGCCGCTACGCTAAGTCCATTATAAAGGTAAGCCAGCCCGGCAATCCCTACCGATAGCTGCAAACCAGCCGCCATTCGATGAGCCGGGTAAAAGACGGAGGGACGCATGAGGCGTGGATGGATGGGGAGCGCGAAGCTGCATAGCCATAAACCCAAGAACCCTATGAAAAAAGTCTCCTCGTCCATGCCAGGAACGGCGATCTCTGAGAAAGGGACGCTGGCAGTGCCGGGGAAATAAAAATCCCGCTGGTCATTTTCCGATGTAGGTCGGCGGTCCAAGCCGAAACCAAAAGAGTCAACAAGCTGAGCGAACTTCTCGCTCTGCTCTGATAGGAACTCCGGGCGAATAAAGCGAGCAATGAAATCCGCGAAACTGACGCCCCGGTCGCCCGATTCCAAATGCAGTTCCTCATAAATCTCCAGCACCTTCACCAAGCCCGGATGCTGATGCTGGATGGCATTCTCCGGAGTTAAGTCAAATACCAGCTGCTTGGTGGCAAAGACGTACTCGTCAGGAGGAAGCAGCTCCTCGTAGTGCTCCCCCCTCACTGGTAGACCTGAAATCTCAGCAAATTCTTCCAAAGAGATGGAGACTTCCCTATCCGCTGTCAAGAAGATGTGAGTGGGGATATTCCATTATTCAATGAAGGCCTTTATCCACCATGTTGGAGGAGAGGGATATTCGAAAAGTGAAACATAGACGGCCGAGTATAAGCCAATCGTCGTCAGATGAGTCCTTTTCGCCGCTAAGATGTAGCGGGCCCAGGGCAAATATCCGGCAAGCGGTCGCGGGATCAGTCCAATATTATAAGCCTGTCCCCAAGGGCGTGCTTCACCCTGACAGATTCGCCTCCCCAAGATGTCTATCGCCGGCGGCGGTTGCACCGGGATGGCACCGATTGCAGGCTGGAGGAGGTCGTCGGAATTCCAATTTTTAACCTCCACGGCATACTTCACCGGAGGCTTGTCCACAAAAGGGATCGCGACTATGGGCTCAGAGGGCGAGGCGGAGCTAAAGCTGCGACGGCCTTGGATGATCTGGCTGTACCATCTTCCCCATAGGTGAAGTTTCTTGCACTCGGGATCGTGGTCTTTAATCAGAGCAAACACCACCCGGTCCACTGGCGAATATGGGAACCCTCCTTCTGAGCGAACGAAAGGGAAAGACAAATCTTCAGACATGTTTCCTGTAGAAAAAAAATATAACCGTTAGTGTTCCAATGCTTCACATTTCAAAGTCCTACATCACACTACAATGCAGTGGGTAGGGGACCAAAGGGGGACCCACAAAATCTAGATGACGGCGCATCATTTGATAAGACAGTCCCATCATTGGATGAGACTGTCAGTTAATGAAAAAGACCCCCAAGAGAATATCCTCATTGGGGGAAGTCCCTAGAGACAAGGAGAAAATCTCCTCTTTTAGAGCAAAGCTCTGTCACAGAGTGACATTTGTCAAACTCCGGTCTCAAAGGAATAAAACTTCTTAAAAAAGAGCCTAGCTCTGTAATAGTAATGATAACTATAACCCCTAAGGATTAAAAGAAAATTTTGGGATCTGAAAGATCCAGGGAAACTTTTAGGAGTTCTCCATTTTTTTTATATATATATATATATAAAAGAGGGGGGGGGGGAGATCTACATTTGATCTATGAGCAAGGCTCTGTTCATGGGTTAGAACCCAGGAACAAGATCTCCCTAAATCTTTAAGAGCAAGGCTCTATTGATGAAACCCCAAAGGGGTTTTCTTTAGATCAGAGATCTATGAGAGCAAGGCTCTGTTGAAGAAACCCCAAAGGGGTTTTCTTTAGATCAAAGATCTATAAGAGCAAGGCTCTGTTAATTAAATTTAATTTAAATTAATCTAAATTTTTACCTAGGGTGATCCTAAGTTATGAACTCTGGAGTTCTTGGAAAAAAATCAAGAGCAAGGCTCTGAAAATTCTTAAGCAAGAGCAAGGCTCTGAGTCAAAATTCTTGAAGTGGTAAAGAATTTTCTAAAGGACCAAGGGTCCTATTTATAGCAAACTGCGTCCTTTCAACTGACCCCCATGATCCAACAGTCGGGGTCTTGCCACCGCTGCACTCACGTGCGCGCCACGTGAGCGCAACGGTGGGGGGGCATTTGTTCCCCCAATCAGAGCAAGGCTCTGCTTGAATTTTGAAAATTCAAATTTTGAAGCAATGCTTCGGTTCCCGTGCGCTGCGCGCAACGCGTCACGTGTCAGAAGTTGACACGGCAGCACAACGCCCAAGGCAGTACGTCCAATCAGAGCAAGGCTCTTTAAAAAACATAAGCAACATTCAACTGCGCAAGCGCACGGCTGCGCGACACGTGTCTGCGCAGTTGCGCAAGCACAACTGCACAAGCGCACGGCTGCGCGACACGTGTCTGCGCAGTTGTGCTTGCGCAGTGCTGCGCGACACGTGTCCGCGCAGTTGCGCAAGCACGACTGCGCAAGCGCACCGCTGCGCGACACGTGTCCGCGCAGTTGCGCAAGCGCTGTTGCGCAAGCGCTGTTGCGCAAGGGCTTCACCGCGCGACACGTGTCCGCGCAGTTGCGCAAGCGCTGTTGCGCAAGCGCTTCACCGCGCGACACGTGTCCACGCAGTTGAGTTGCGCAACAACAGAATGAAGATTTAAGGATATTTTTTTTTCTGTTCTTGTTTAAACAAGAAGATTTCTTCTGTAAAACAGGGGCCTTTGGATCAAAGATCCAACGGTGGGGAAAATTCCCCAAATCACTCAGAAAAGATTTTTTAAACAAATTTAACTGATTTTTGAGCACTATAAAAAGGACCCCAGACCCCATTTCAAAGGGAGAGACAATTGGATTAAAAAAAAAGAGAGAAAAGAGCTCCTGAGAACTTCTTGAGAACACAAAAAAAAGAAGAAGGTAAAAACCTTTGAAATAAGAGAAAATTTTCTTAGGAATAGATCATTGATCTAAAAGACAAGATCAGTGATCTTCAATAAATAAATAAATAAATAAAAATAATAAAAAAAATAGTGCCTTGCACTTGCTAGAGAACCTCTGGTTCTCTGAGATAGAAAGAAAGAAAAGATTTTTCTTCTTTTCTTTGATCTAAATTTAGATCAAGAAATTAAAAAGTGCTCTGCACTCCTTTCTTTGAATCTAAAAGATTCTTGGTGCTTTGCACAAATGCAATGCATTACTTGAAAGGCCAGGCCCAAATCAAAAAGACCTAGCAGGCCAAAATAAATTGTAAAAGAAATAAAAGGGCTGAGCCCAAATAAAATTGATGCTCTGCATCATTCATAAAGAACAGAGCCCAAAATAAATTGATGCCCTACATCTTTTCTGGGCAAAGCCCAAATAAAAATAAAAGGAAATGCAAAAGCAATGTTGGACATTTTTTTTTACTGGACTTAGCCCAATCGTGGCCATAAGTCCTTAAATTAAATTGACTGAGCAAAATGGCTCTCCTAAATCAATCTACATCCGGTTCGAGGGTACATCTCCGAACTCCTCTGACATCTATCGTTGTAATCCTTCAACGACGTCAGAGAGGCGACGGGTCCCAACGATCATACATGAATATGGACTGCGGGGTCCTTAAACTCGTGGACCGAAACGTCCCTAAACTAATATCGGACCGAAACGTCCCTAAACTAACATCGGACCGAAACGTCCCTAAACTAATATCGGACCACCACGTCCCTAAACTGGAACAATAGAGCCTTCAAATGCTCTTTTGCCGGACCTAAACGGTCCCGTTTAAGTTGATCTTAGCCCCAAACACGGCTAACGTATCCTTAAACATTCAAATGGATTATAAAACTCCCAATCAACTCTGGTTCGAGGGTACATCTCCGAGCTCCTCTGATACACGTCGTTGTAATCCTTCAACGACGTCAGAGAGGTGACGAGTCCCGATGGCCATGTATTAAACTAATCACTATGTTAAGTTGATCTTAGTCCAAAACAAGACTAACGTATCCTTGACAAACGTTTAAGTTGATCATTAGACGCAACGCGACTAATGCATCCTTAAACTGAAAACACCAAACCCAAATCTAAGTAAATACGGATTTGGACTAATCCACGTCCTACGGGCGACGGCATTACTCAGTCTCCGTATACAATCCACGGGCAACCACAAACAAAAGGAACACACACGACACGAAGTGAAATTCTGGAGAAGGAGAAAGTTGTTGCCGCGATGCGGTAGCGTAATTAACTGCAGGGGCTTGCACCTGCAGGGAAGAGCGTCCCCACAATCAAAAACCCCTCACCCTGAGGAGGAATCTGACGAAGTCTGCTATATCGGCCGCATCCGTCTAAACCTCCGATACACGGCGCCATAAATCAACTTGTCATCTTCGGAGAGGTAGACGGATAAAACCATATAGCATCTACCCCGAATCTCAGGCGAGACGCAAAGTCTGCGCCGCCTTTCGGAGGGGAACAAACCAATACTAGTTAATGCAAAGTAATATATCAAATATATAATTATGCATTAAATCATCAAATCAACATTTGATTTAACGATCCGGTCATATCGCATATGACCGACTAATATCGAATGTATCGTTTTATCGAATCAATCCTCGATTCGATAACTAGGTTATATCGCATACAACCATTCGATACATTCATCGCGAGAATGAAATATGGTATCACATACACGCATTATTCTCGGTCCTGCACATATCTCATATGCGCTCCTATTTCGTTTCGCATGAGCCAGGAAACCTCTGTGTAGGACTCTAAAGACTCGTCAATACACCGGCAGCGGATGATGATCATATCAAACATCCACAAGCCGCAAGCGGTCTGCTAAACGTAACGGCCACCCGGGTATTGAGCGATCAGAAGATCGACGAGCAAGCCCGCTCACACTCCTGTGAATCCAACCAGTAACACTTACCATACAGTCCGGTCTGATCGTCTGATATGTCGCATATCTCGCCTAGGGGTGGTAAACGTCAGACCCCAATAGCTCGATAAGTCGTGTCGATGTGAGGTCTATAACAGTTCGAGAAACTACTGGTAACACTTACCAGTAAATCTCAGCAACCCTAGCCAGGGATTTCCGGTTATAGCCAATCGGACACAGCGCAACATCAACTCCCTATACCGGGAGAGACGAATCCCCTCCTATCGCTCATTGCCTCCATGTGACTCGGGACTGTACCCAAAAACCACCATTTTGCACGCCCTCTTGGACGTGGTAAGGTGGAAATCAAAGCACAGTGGGAACCACACAAGACTCTATGACGATCTCGGGTCAACAGACTACTCTGTACCAGTGTCACCAGAGAACTGCCATCTGACGTGAGGTATAATACCATCTGGGAGTTCTCGGCGAGTCCGTCCAGTGTACCCAGTCTCTACTGAGCACCCGTATATCATCTCTGATGTCAAACACCAATGGATATGGGATCATCCATCGCCCATCTGTATGGGTCGAGAAGGTATACGCTAGTCTACTCTGGTATATCGATGCCCCGTCTCGATACACCCACGACTAGGGACTTTGAAGGATGTACTTATGGACTACCATGTTCCCACCAGTATGATCCGCATCATAGTCCAGGTAGTCAAGTACACATCCTAAGGGCTTTACCAACATGTAACAGAGAGACAATCAGTGTACACGTTAAGGTAAAGATCAACCAGATAGCATACTATCATGTCGAGCAAGAAAGTCCTCCCTATATATGTCCAAGCATCCACTACAATATACATCCTATGTATAGTAATGGCCTCTAGGGCATACATATAACTAACATGGTGATCACTCCGCGCTGGTGTGGGATGATCTCCGATAGTCTTTTAGGTTTTATATAAGTTGCCGTCAAGACCCTGAAGCTAGGAATATTGCCATCGCTTCGTTTGTTGGCATTGCGTGTGCTGTATCGAGACGAATGTCGTAGTGGTGATCACTCCGCACTGGTGTGGGATGAAGTCCGATAGTCTTTCAGGTTTTATATGAGTTGCCGTCAAGACTCTGAATCTAGGAATATTACCTTCGCTTCGTTTGCTGGCATTGCGTCTGTTGTATCGAGACGAATGTCGTGGTGGTGATCACTCTGCACTGGTGTGGGATGATTTTCGATAGTCTTTCAGGTTTTATATGAGTTGCCATCAAGACCCTGAAGCTAGGAATATTGCCTTCGCTTCGTTTGCTGGCATTGCGTCCGCTGTATCGAGACGAATGTCGCGGTTGCCTCTAGGTTGTTAGTGAACCGTCGAGGTTTGGAACTAGGGACTTTGCCGTGGCTCCGTTGTTTGATTGTCGCGTTTGAATCCCGCTGGAGGAATAACGCTGCGGTGAAATCTTGTCTGCTGTATCGAGACGAATGTCGAGGTGGTGACCACTCCGCGCTGGTGAGGGATGATCTCCGATAGTCTTTCAGGTTTTATATGAGTTGCCATCAAGACCCTGAATCTAGGAATATTGCCTTCGCTTCGTTTGCTGGCATTGCGTCTGCTGTATCGAGACGAATGTCGTAGTGGTGATCACTTCGCACTGGTGTGGGATGATCTCTGATAGTCTTTCAGGTTTTATATGAGTTGCCGTCAAGACCTTGAAGCTAGGAATATTGCCTTTGCTTTGTTTGCTGGCATTGCGTCTGCTGTATCGAGACGAATGCGACGGTGGTGATCACTCCGCGCTGGTGTGGGATGATTTCCGATAGTCTTTCAAGTTTTATATGAGTTTCCGTCAAGATCCTGAAGCTAGGAATATTGCCTTCGCTTCGTTTGCTGGTATTGCGTCTGCTGTATCGAGACGAATGTCATGGTGGTGATCACTCCGCGCTGGTGTGGGATGATCTCCGATAGTCTTTCAGGTTTTATATGAGTTGCCGTCAAGACCCTGAAGCTAGGAATATTGCCTTCGCTTCGTTTGCTGGCATTGCGTCTGCTGTATCGAGACGAATGTCGTAGTGGTGATCACTCCGCACTGGTGTGGGATGATCTCCGATAGTCTTTCACGTTTTATATGAGTTGCCGTCAAGACCCTGAAGCTAGGAATATTGCCTTCGCTTCGTTTGCTGGCATTGTGTCTGCTGTATCGAGACGAATGTCGTGGTGGTGATCACTCCGCACTGGTGTGGGATGATCTCCGATAGTCTTTCAGGTTTTATATGAGTTGCTGTCAAGACCCTGAAGGTAGGAATATTGCCTTCTCTTCGTTTGCTGGCATTGCGCCCGCTGTATCGAGACGAATGTCACGGTTGCCTCTAGGTTGTTAGTGAACCGTCGAGGTTTGGAACTAAGAACTTTGCCGTGGCTCCATTGTTTGATTGTTGCGTTTGAATCCTGCTGGAGGAAGAACGCTGCGGTGACATCTCGTCTGCTGTATCGAGACGAACGTCGAGGTGGTGACCACTCCGCGCTGGTGAGGGATGATCTCCGATAGTCTTTCAGGTTTTATATGAGTTGTCGTCAAGACCCTGAAGCTAGGAATATTGCCTTTTGCTTCGTTTGCTGGCATCGCATCTGCTGTATCGAGACGAATGTCATAGTGGTGATCACTCCGCGCTGGTGTGGGATGATCTCCGATAGTCTTTCAGGTTTTATATGAGTTGCCGTCAAGACCCTGAATCTAGGAATATTGCCTTTGCTTCGTTTGCTGGCATGCTGTATCGAGACGAATGCAACGGTGGTGATCACTCCGCGCTGGTGTGGGATGATCTCCGATAGTCTTTCAGGTTTTATATGAGTTTCCGTCAAGACCCTGAAGCTAGGAATATTGCCTTCGCTTCGTTTGCTGGCATTGCGTCTGCTGTATCGAGACGAATGTCGTGGTGGTGATCACTCCGCACTGGTGTGGGATGATCTCCGATAGTCTTTCAGGTTTTATATGAGTTGCCGTCAAGACCCTGAAGCTAGGAATATTGCCTTTTACTTCGTTTGCTGGCATTGCGTCTGCTGTATCGAGACGAATGTCGTAGTTGTCTCTAGGTTGTTAGTGAACCGTCGAGGTTTGGAACTAGGGACTTATAGGGTTCCTAGGCACACTCAAGAGGTTCCACAAGGCATCAACCATGTCAAATTCAAAAAATTAGGTGCCTAGCAACCCGAAGCAAGATCGTTAACTAGAAATTAGGCGAAACAACAAGCTAGTAAACTGCATTACTACAAAGTGAAAGGGGCTACAATCTTTGTAGATCCGGTCCTCTACTTTTTTAGCTCCGTGTTGACGTCCCTCTGCTGCGATCATCGAAATCCCGGACTCTAGTGTCAGTTTCATCGGAGAAATGGGCGGGCTAGGTCGTTGACTTCGATGCCGAAGATGATCTATGTCGAGGCGACTCAAACTCAAGCTCCATCTTCACTAGGTCATGGATCTTGTGAAGAAAACACCCTATACAATATGGCAAGTGGTAGAGGATGAAGAAATAGGAAGTGGGTTCACTTTGGATTTGGATTTCTCACTTGATTCCATCACTTAGAATTTTTCAAGAAAGCTTTCTTCTTTTCTTCATGAAGAAGAAGAAGAAGAAGAAGAAAAGAATGAATTATTAAAAATAGAAAATCAAGTGATATCTATCATAATCCAACCATGGGTGAAGTAAACTCATGTAGAGAGCAAACCATAGTTTAGGTGATGGTTAGGTCAAAGCATAAAGACAAAATGGTTAAGACTTTGAAAAATGCTAAGAAGCTTCATGAAGCTTAAAGCAAAGAAAGAAAAAGCCACCATTTTGTTTTTATGAAATAAATAAAGAAAAAAAAACCCTTAACCATTAACTAAACATGGTTTAAAGCATACACACCCAAGTTTGCATGTATCATCAAACATGATACAAACTAGTGCACAAGAATATATCATATATACAATGTGCACAATCTAGTGAGAAAATCCATCTTAAGTGAACAAATACTAGTTAATGTAAAGTAATATATCAAATATATAATTATACATTAAATCGTTAAATCAACACGTGATTTAATGATCCGGTCATACTGCATATAACCGACTAAAATCAAGAGTATCAATATATCGAATCAACACTTGATTCGGTAACCCGGCTATATCACACATAACCGACCGATGATACAAATCGCGAAAATAGAATACAGTATCACATACTGGTATTATTCTCGGTCCCGCACATATCTCATATGCGCTTCTATTTCGTTTCGCTTGAGCCAGGAAACCTCTGTGTAGGACTCTAAAGACTCGTCAATACGCCGGCAGCAGGTGATGATCATATCAAACACCCACAAGCCGCAAGCGGTCTGCTAAACGTAACGGCCACCTGGGTATTGAGCGATTAGAAGATCAACGAGTAAGCCCGCTCACACTCCTGTGAATCCAACCAGTAATACTTACCGTACAGTCCGGTCTGATCGTCTGATATGTCGCATATCTTGCCTAGGGGTTAAACGTCAGACCCCAGTAGCTCGATAAGTCGTGTCGATATGAGGTTTATAACTGTTCGAGAAACTACTGGTAATACTTACCAGTAAATCTCAGCAACCCTGGCCAGGGATTTCCAGTTATAGCCAATCGAACACATCGCAACATCAACTCTCTATACCGGGAGAGACGAATCCCCTCCTATCGTTCATTGCCTCCATGTGATTCGGGACTGTACCCAAAAACCACCGTTTTGCACGCCCTCTTGGACGTGGTAAGGTGGAAATCAAAGCACAGTGGGAATCACACAAGACTCTATGACGATCTCGGGTCAACAGACTACTCTGTACCAGTGTCACCAGAGAACTGCCATCTGACGTGAGGTATAATACCATCTGGGAGTTCTCGGCGAGTCCGTCCAGTGTACCCAGTCTCCACTGAGCACCCGTATATCATCTCTGATGTCAAACACCAATGGATATGGGATCATCCATCGCCCATCTGTATGGGTCGAGAAGGTATACGCTAGTCTACTCTGGTATATCGATGCCCCGTCTCGATACACGCACGACTAGGGACCTTGAAGGATGTACTTATGGACTACCATGTCCCCACTAGTATAATCCGCATCATAGTCCAGGTAATCAAGTACACATCGTAAGGGCTTTACCAACATGTAACATAGAGACAATCAGTGTACACGTTAAGATAAAGAGCAACCAGATAGCATACTATCATGTCGAGCAAGAAAGTCCTCCCTATATATGTCCAAGCATCCACTACAATATACATCCTATGTATAGTAATGGCCTCTAGGGCATACATATAACTAACAATCTCCCACTTGCACTAGGGCCATCTGATAGCAGTGGTTGTAGTGTCTCATACTCAACCATCCCATAAAAGTCTCTCTCTGGGAAAAGGCCTTTGTAAGTGGATCCGCCGTGTTGTCCTCTGAGTCTACTCTCCTAACCTCGATCTCCTTGGAGATCAACCATCTCCACGATCAGGTGACACTGCCTTAGAATATGTCTGGATCACTGATGGGACGGGCATTCCTTGGCATAAGCCACAACTCCATTGTCACACAATGGGAGGAACGAAGTTCATCTCATGAACTAATATACACCCAGACTGCCTCTTTGGTAGCATCTTTGGTAGCGATGTTTCCAGCCTTTATCGTCTAGTATGCCACGGTATCTAGCTTGGAACTCTTCCAACATACCGTCCCTTTACTGAGGGTAAAGACAATGCCTGTGACTGACATTCAGTCGTCCTTATCACCCTGCAACCTTTCCAGTGATTCTCCCCAGGATCGATTGATACCATCTCACTACAACTAGTGAGAATCCTAACATCCAATTACTTCTATCTCATAGATCAAAACTCAGGATTTAGGAGGTATCACTTTGATCCTTTATGGAGAATCCTTGTGATAAGCGGAAATTGACTGAGCGTAGCATAGGAAACTCCTTCCCTGTCAAGAGTATGTCATCCACGTACTCTACGAGGATCACCACCATACTCCCTACTACCTTTTTGTATATACAAGGTTCATCTACCATTTTGATGATGTCAAACTCTTTGACTATCTCATCAAAACAGATTTTCCAACTCCGCGATGCCTGCTTTAATATTATAAAGCATCTTGTACACGTTTCCGTTGCTCCCACTGTCTACGAAGCCCTCTGGCTGTGTACTTACAGACGCTCTCTTCTAAAACATCATTTTAGAAAAACAGTCATGACACCCAACCGCCAGATATCGTAGTCATGGTATGTAGCCATGGCAAGTAGGATATGGATGGACTTAAGCATAGCCACTGAAAAAGGTTTCATCATTATCCATGCCTGGTCGATGATGAAAACCTTTAACATGTCTAGCTTTGAAAGTCTCAACTTTTCCATCTACACCAAGTAATCTTCTCAAGATATACTTTCTCCTGATGGGGATTTAACCCTTCAGATATAGCAGCCAAAGTCCATACTTTGCTGGTGTACATGGATTCCATCTCAGATCGCTAAGCATCCAGCCATTCTTACAGAGTCCCTACTCTTGATGGCCTGCTCGAAACTAGTTGGGTCATCATCTCATGATACAATCCTCGTTCCCACTGTCATAGAGAAACCGAAGTATCTCTCAGGCGGATGAGGAACCCTATTAGATCGACGGAGAGGCTGAGGTTCGTTGGAATCTACTGAATCTTTTGGTTCTATCAAATCATCAGCTGCAGTTTGTATAGCTGGAACATTTCCAGTTCTACATAATAGACCTTGCCTCGAGCTTGTCTGGATTTTGCTTTTAAACATAGGCCGGACAACCCCAAATCTTAACCAACTTAAGATATGGGCTCTTCCCTTTCCATATCACATATGAAGTGGTAGGCAACTGATTTGATTCGAACCTTATTCAATAGGTATGCAACTTCTCAAGTGCACAACCCTAAAAGGAAATAGGTAACTCAGTAGTACTCATCATAGAGGACACCATATCTAATATTGTGCGATTGCTCCGCCCCGATACGCCTACGTGCTGTGGTGTATTCGGAGGAGTAATGCTGAGAGAGAATCTCATTCTCCTTTAGAATAGTCCAAGAATTCCATGCACAAGTATTCTCCTCCCTGATCTCATCATAGGACATAATACTTATACCCGGTTTTTGGTTCTCTACTTCTAACTTATATTCTGTGAATATCTCAAAAGTTTTGGACTTATGTTTCAACAGGAACATATGTCTGAATCTTGAGAGATCTTCAGAGAATGTAATGAAGTACGAAGAACCGGTCCTGGCATATATAAACAGAGGACCTTACATACATCATCATGTATCAGTCCCAAGAGTTCACTAACTCTTTCTCTGTTTCCAATAAACAGAGATGTGGTCATCTTATCTTTGTGACATGACCGGCAAGTTTTCACAAGATGTAAATTCAAACAGATTTAAATATTCATCTATATGCAACTTAGCTAGTCGGGTCGCATTGATATGACCTAGTCAACAATACCTCAAGAAGGATCCATTCATTTATGAACTCTTCCTCTTGTGTGTGTTTCGTATACTAAGAACTATAGTTTGATTTAGAACATCAATGCGTTTAGATAACGTGCCTGAACCGATCAACTTTTGATATAGGAAATGTTTAAAACATTATCCAACAATACAAAATTATATCCTTCTTTACTAATAAAGAGACTGATATGATTTTGTATATCAGGTTCGGTATCTAATAACATTCGTTCAGAATCAATGTATTTGGAATACAGGGTGACAGTGACCAATAGACTTGGCTGCAACACTTGCACCGTTTTCTGTCTCATGAAACTTATCACCCGTTCTCAGTTCTCTACCTTTCTGTAGCCCTATGTAACAGATTACATATCTGGGATCCTGATCCGGTATCAAATACCCAGGACGTAGAGGATACAGAGAAATAGTTCTTTGTAATGAACACACTCGAAGGAGATGCATCATATGCACTTTCTTCGTTTGGGCGGCATAGGAATTCAGGTATTCCTCTATTTCCTGTTCTGTTTTATAACAATTATAAGTTGGAGCGGGACCAACGTTCCCCAGCTCAGTATAGCAAGCGGGTTTGGTCAATACATCCGTATTATTATCTTGATTAAGGCGTGGCATGGTCGCTACCAGGAGAGAGAGAGAAGAAAACACTCTATGTGCGCTCTTGCAAGATCAGATTGGTTATTATTTTATCTAATCAGGATGGCTCCCACTGTTTTTATCAAATCTTCCTTCAAACTCTAAAAGGAAAGACTAGCCGGGATTAATTACACGCTACAAGTTCGCCAATCTTTCAACCAGGCCAGTGTCGGTACTTTGAGGGAGGTTCCCCGTGCTTTCGCACGGACCTAATTACAGTAAACCTCATTTTCCCAGAGGCGTAACCGTTAGTTGTATGTATGCCCTAGAGGCCAGTATTGTACAGATGATGTATATTATATTGGATGCTTGGACATATATAGAGATGACTTTCTTGCTCGATATGATAGTATGCTATCTGGTTACTCTTTATCTTAACATGTACACTAGTCTCTTTATACTGTCTTATAGTTACATGTTGGTAAAGCCCTTAGGATATGTACTTGACTACCTGGACTATGATGCAGATCATACTAGTGGGGACATGGTAGTCCATAAGTACATCCTTCAAGGTCCCTAGTCGTGGGTGTATCGAGACGGGGCATCGATATACCAGTGTAGACTAGCGTATACGCTTCTCGACCCATGTGATGGGCGATGGATGATCCCATATCCATTGGTGTTTGACATCAGAGATGGTATACGGGTGCTCAGTGGAGACTGGGTACACTGGACGGACTCGCCGAGAACTCCCAGATGGTATTATACCTCACGTCAGATGGCAGGTCTCAGGTGACACTTGTACAGGTTAGTCTGTAGACCCGAGATCGTCATAGAGTCTTGTGTGATTCCCACTGTGCTTTGATCTCCACCTTACCACGTCCATGAGGGCGTGCAAAACGGTGGTCTTTGGGTACAGTCCCGAGTCACATGGAGGCAATGAGCGATAGGAGGGGTTTCGTCTCTCCCGGTATTGGGGGTTGATGTTGCGCTGTGCTCGATTGGCCGTAACAGGGAAGTCCCTGGCCAGGGCTGATCAGAGATTTGCTGGTAAGTGTTACCAGTAGTTTCTCGACCCGTTATGAGCCTTACATCGGCACGACTTATTGGTTATTGGGGTCTGACGTATACCACCCCTAGACTTGATATGCGACATATCAGACGAAGAGACCGGACTGTATGGTAAGTGTTACTGGTCGAATTCGCAGGAGTGTGAGCGGGCTAGCTCGTCGATCTTCTGATCGCTCAATACCCGGGTGGCCGTTACGTTTAGCAGACCGCTTGCGGCTTGTGGGTGCTTGATATGATCATCATCTGCTACCGGCGTATTGACGAGTCTTTAGAGTCCTATACAGAGGTTTCCTGGCTCAAGCGAAACGAAATAGGAGCGCATATGAGATATGTGCGGAAGCGAGAATAATGCGTGTATGTGATACCGCATTTCATTCTCGCGATAAATGTTTCGATTGGTTATATTCGATATGACCTAGTTATCGAATCATAGATTCGATAAGCCGATACATAGAATACTAGTCGGTCATGTGCGACATGACCGGATCATTGAATCAAGTGTTGATTTAATGATTTAATGTATGATTATATATTTGATATATTACTTTGCATTAACTAGTATTGGTTCACTTTAAACGGATTTTTCTCACTTTACTTGATGTGCACATTGTATATGTGATATGTTTTGTGTACACTTGAATGTATCATGTTTGATGATGCATGTTGTTTTGGCTTTGTGTAAAGAATGCAACCATGGTTATGCAAGTGGTTAGGGTTTATATTTTATTCACTTATTATTTTATCCATTTATTATTTATTTAAATGGATTTATGAAAACAAATTGGTTTCATTTTATCATGAAGAATGGTGAAGCTTCATGAAGCTTTGACTAATGATGCCATTTTGTCTTCATGCTTAACCCTAACCACTCCCACTAACCATGGTCTATTCTCTACACTTGACCATGGTTAGGGTATGATAAATATTGTTTTCTTTTCTATTTTGAATAACACTTTTATCATATTCTAACTTCATCTTCTCCTTCTTCTTCAAGATAAGAACCTTGATGCCATCAATGGAAACTTGAGTTCTAGTGAGAGAAATCCAAATCTAAAGTGAACCCACCTTCTATTTCTTCACCCTCTACCTCTTGCCAAGTTGTTTTGGGTGTTTTCTTCACAAGTTTCACAACTTTGTGAAGTCGGAGCTTGAGCTTGTGCAACCTCGACGTAGATCGTCTTTGACACGAAGCCGACGACCTATTCCGCACGTTTCTCCGATGAAGCCGTCACGAGAGTCCAAGGTTCAAGATGGACAGCGAGAGGACGCCCTCGTAGAGCTAAGGAAGTGGGTATCCGGATCTACAAAGGTTGTAGCATCCTAACTTTTAGTTAATTTGTTAACTAGATTATCGTTTCGCCTAAACATCTAGTCTAAGATCCGTAGTCTAGGGTTTCTCGACACCATTTTTTTTAAATTGGCATGTTCGATGCCTTGTGAGACCTTACTAGAGTGCCTAGGAACCTTTCACTGGTATCAGAGCCTAGCTAGAGCCTTAGGCGAAGTCTAGACGGAATTTGAACTCCGATCGAACCGAAACCGAACCCCAAAAATTGCTCTCTGTACTTTTTCTAAAATCGTGGATTTTTCAAAATTAAAAATATGCAGAAAAATCAGCAGGGAATTCTAAGAATTACGACGCAAATTTTATTCCATGAACAGTGCTGAGTTCTCTGGTTGTTTTTAATATTTTTCATGAGTTGCATTTTCTGGGGTTGCTTTGGAGCTTCAATAGTTCGATCGGATTATCAAATTTCGTCTTTGTGTATTTCCGGATAATTTATAGAATATGTTAAAAAGTTCGACCGGATATAAATACCCAACTTTTCCCCTGTCGGGAAATTTCCAAGTGTTGGATTTTTCCGTAGTTTAACGACATTCTAAGTAGTGCAAGTAACGCGATGGACCCTCTAGAAGACAACAAACCTTAACTCGATTATGTGACCGTCTTGAACTGCCCTTTGAACCTTCGGGTTTGGGGCAGTACGGCGTGCCACATGTGTGGCGTTGGCTTGACCCTTCTACGGCTGGACCGTTGGTACTGAGGCACGAACTGAATGTTGTTAGACTTATTTCATGTGTTGGACTGTATCGGGAAAACTTGGGTATTCGACTGTTCGATCGGAAAATTTAACATTTTCTGTTTATCTGGAATGTGATACAATAATTGGAATTCACAAACAGTTATGTGATACCTGAATGAATGTTATAAATCTAGCAGTTTGGTTTCACTTGATATTGAAAAGAGTTTTCGATAATGAAACTAAAATGCGGGATTTATATCTGTTAGGCATGTGATGTCTAAGTATTTCATTTGATTAGGCATGCGATGTCTAAAGAGGTTGCGGATTCCAACTGTTGTAGTTTTACACTTTCTTTTCTGTGACCGTAAGTGTAGTATGTTCATATCGCCGGTTTCGTTGCTATACGTCAACGACAATTGGGGTATACATACTTACTTACGTTGATGACATGTGATGTTATGTGTTGCTGGATATGTTATATTGGATCGTCGTGTTTGAATAGCCGGGGGTTTTTATGTGAGATGAGTGTTTTTCATTTTCATTCATGTAAAAACTTGTATGTAATATTCTTTTATTTGGGGCACTTCCAGGTAGCGGAAGTTGTCACCCTTTGTATATTATTTACTTTTCCGCATTAGGATAGACCCAAGGAGGGGAGCACAAGTAACCGGGTTCTGGGGTCCAGTGGGAGACCAACTCGAGGAGTCGAGTCCGGGTCTCCTAACCCTAGAATTGGCAGGGTTGCTTGCCGCTCTCGTAGGGGTCTAGGGGTGTGGGATTGGCTATTCATCACGACCGTGGAATCCGTGTTTTATACTGGCTCGTATTGAAAACACGGACGTCCTAGTATATCCAATATTTCATATGTTTATTCTGCTGCGATATCTGTGTTGTGACTCTGTGATGGATATAGTATATAGTATATATGATATATTATATAGACGTTACTTATGTTTTACACCCGCGCTAGCCCTGCCCTGCTCTGTCGTTAGTTACTTAACCTAACGGTGCACGAGGGGACATCGAGGCGAATGCGGATGGCATAAGTGTACGTCATATCTATCTGTGATGTTTAGGTATTTAAATGATGGCACTTCATTAATGTGATTAATGAAAGATAAGAAACCTAAGATGTTGTAGAATCAAATTTTAAAATAAAACAGGTAGCTACAGTTCTTGCTTTGCACAGCAGTATATATGATATACCCTGCACCTTATTCGATGAGGAAAGGACCGAGATCCCTTCACCGGGAGTGACTCCTTTAGCAATAACTGGCAGATGCTACACACTCGGTTTTCTTTTGACTGCTTTTTGGGTTTTTGCTTTGCACAGCGATATATATGATATATCCCGCACCTCATTCGACGAGGAAAGGACCGAGATCCCTTCGCCGGGAGTGACTCCTTTAGCAAAACTAGAAAAGCCTCAAAATCACTCCATTTCAAAACTTCATTTGATTCTACAACGATATCAAGTTCATTACGCAATAGGTTTTCAGAAAAACCTGCGTAGCCCTCCGTCATTTTAGATAGGTTACATATAGTATTCGTGCTACATTTGTTGGCTTTCGTCAAGGTGTAGTGTGCGGTAGCTATGTGCTGTTTATCTGCTGCATATGATGCGACTGGATTAGGGTAGTCGTACGGCTTTGTTGGCTTTCGTCAAGGGTCGTGCGGGTGGGTTTAATTCAGTCAAGAAATGTACGGGTTGAACTTGACTAGCGGGCTGTGGTTTGTTGGCTTTCGTCAAGGTCATAGCACGCTAGGGGCAAAAGCATTATCGGGAATTTCAAGTGTTGAAATTTGCAATGAGATTGCATACCTTCTATGAGATAGTTGGATCCCGATACCCACTGCGAGTAAGAGTTACTCCTGGGAGAGTTTTACACATTGCAATTAGCTGATCAAGTAGGTGTCTAGAAAGGTGTCAACGGGATTACGCCTCTGGGAAAACGAGGTTTACATTAATTAGGTTCGTGCGAAAGCACGGGGGACCTCCCTCAAAGTACCGACACTGGCCTGGCTGAAAGATTGGCGAACTTATAGTGTGTAATTAATCCCGGCTAGTCTTTCCTTTTAGGGTTTGGAGGAAGATTTGATAAAAAGCAGTGGGAGCCATCCTGATTAGATAAGATAATAACCAATCTGATCTTGCACGAGCATACGCTAAAGTGTTTTCTTCTCTCTCTCTCCAGGTAGCGACCATTTCATGCCCTAATGAAGATAATAATATGGATGTATTGACCGAACCCGCATGTTATACTGTGCTGGGGAACGTTGGTTCCGTTCTTTCTTATAAGTGTTATAGGAATGAACAGGATATAGGGGAATACCAGGATTCCCATGCCACCTTAATGAAGAAAGTACATATTGATGCATTTTCTTCGGGTGTGTTCGTTACTGAGAACTGTTTCTCCATTTTCTCTACGTCCTGGGTATTAGATACCGGGTCAGGATCCCATATATGTAATCAGTTACATGGGCTCAGGAAAGGTAGAGAACTTGGGGAAGGTGATAAAGACATCAGAGTTGGAAATGGTGCAATTGTTACAGGTAAGGCTGTCGGGGAATATCACCTTGTATTACCAACTGGTAATACATTGGTTCTGAACGAATGCTATTACATGCCGAACCTGATATGCAACATTATATCGGTTTCTTTATTAAGCAAAGAAGGATATAATTTTGTATTACAGGATAATGTTATGAACATTTTCCGTAACCAAAAGTTGGTTGGATCAGGCACGTTATGCAATGGCATTTATGTTCTAAATCAATCAACGGTTCTGAGCATAACAAACACACACAAGAGGAAGAGTTCTGAACTCAACGAATCCTTCTTGTGGCATTGTAGACTGGGTCACATCAATGTGACACGACTGGCTAAATTGCATAAGGATGGATATTTGAAACCTTTCGAATTTTCATCTTATGACACTTGCCAGTCATGTCTCAAAGGCAAGATGACCAAAACTCCGTTTACGGGACACGGAGAAAGAGTTACCGAACTCTTGGGACTGATACCTAGTGATGTATGTGGTCCCATGTCTACACATGCCAGGGATGGTTCTTCGTACTTCATTACATTCACTGACGATCTCTCAAGATACGGACATGTGTACTTAATAAGACACAAGTCTGAAGCTTTTGAGAAATTTAGAGAATATAAACCAGAAGTCGAAAACCAAACCGGAAAGAGTATTAAAATCCTTCGATCTGATCGAGGAGGTGAATACTTGAGCAAAGAATTCCTGGACTTCCTAAAAGAGAATGGGATTCTCTCTCAGCTGACTCCTCCATATACACCACAGCACAACGGTGTATCAGAACGGAGGAATCACACCCTATTAGATATGGTGCGCTCTATGATGAGCACAGCTGAGTTACCTATTTCCTTCTGGGGGTATGCGCTTGAGACAGCCATACATCTACTGAATATGGTCCCTACCAAATCAGTGCCTACCACTCCATATGAGATATGGAAAGGGAAGAGACCATGTCTTAACTATGTTAAGATATGGGGTTGTCCAGCCTATGTCAAACGATAAAATCCGGACAAACTCGAGGCACGGTCTGTTCTATGCAAATTTATAGGATATCCCAAGAATTCTCAAGGGTATATCTTCTACCACCCTGAGGAACAAAGAGTGTTTGTTTCTCGGCATGCCACCTTTTTAGAAAAGGAATTTCTTGAAAAAGAGATTAGTGGTCATGAGGTAGAACTGGAAGAAGTTCCAGCTGCAGAAGCTACAACAGAAGATCTGGTGGAACCAGAGGATTCCGTAGTTCCCGATGAACCCCAGCCACTCCGCCGATCTAGTAGGGTTTCTCGTCCACCTGAGAGATACTACGGTTTTCTCATTGATGGTGGGAGCGAGGATTGCATCATGGAGGATGATGACCCAACTAGCTTCGAGCAGGCCATCACGAGTGGGGACTCAGTGAAATGGCTGGATGCTATGCGGTCTGAGATGGAATCCATGTACACCAACAAAGTATGGACTTTGGACGTTGCTCCTGAAGGGGTAAAACCCATTGGGAGCAAGTGGATCTTCAAGAAGAAACTTGGTGTAGATGGGAAAGTGGAGACTTTCAAAGCTAGACTTGTAGCAAAGGGTTTTCGTCAAAGACCAGGTATGGACTATGACGAGACCTTTTCTCCAGTGGCTATGCTTAAATCCATCCGGATCATGCTTGCCATCGCTGCTTACCATGATTACGAAATCTGGCAAATGGATGTTAAGACCGCCTTTCTAAACGGTGATTTAGAAGAGTGCGTGTACATGACTCAGCCAGAGGGCTTCGTAGACAGTGGGAGCAGCGGGAAGGTGTGCAAGCTGCTTAAATCCATTTATGGATTAAAGCAAGCATCGCGGAGTTGGAACATCTGCTTTGACGTCGTTATCAAAGAGTTTGATTTCGTCAAAAATCCAGATGAACCTTGTATCTACAAGAAGGTGGCAGAGAGTAAGGTTGTCTTCCTCGTATTGTACGTGGACGACATACTCTTGATAGGAAATGATATTCCTATGCTGCAATCGGTCAAGCTCTTCTTATCACAAAGATTCTCAATGAAAGATCTTGGTGATGCCTCCTGCATATTGGGGATTAGGATCTATAGAGATAGATCCAAAAGGATTTTGGGATTGTCCCAATCCAGGTACATTGACACCATACTAAAGAGGTTTAGTATGGAAGAGTCCAAGCGTGGGAACTTACCCACGATCTCTGGAGTCACTCTCTCCAAAGAGATGTCTCCCAAGACTGATTTGGAGAGAGCTCGCATGCAAGGGATACCCTATGCTTCGGCAGTAGGCTCTATCATGTATGCGATGCTATGTACTAGACCCGATGTTGCATACTCACTAAGTATAGTGAGCAGGTATCAAGCTGATCCTGGAGAGAGTCACTGGACAGCTGTGAAGAGCATTCTCAAGTACTTGCGAAGGACTAAAGATATGCTCTTGGTGTATGGTAACGGAGAACTCCAAGTGGAGTCCTTTACCGAGTCGAGCTTCCAGAGTGATAAGGACGACTCTAAGTCGCAGTCGGGCTTTGTCTTTACCCTTTACGGAGGGGCGGTTAGCTGGAAGAGTTCCAAGCAGGAAACCGTGGCAGACTCGACGATGGAGGCTGAATACATCGCTGCCAACGATGCTGCCAAAGAGGCTGTCTGGATCAAGAAGTTCATTACTGAACTTGGTGTGGTTCCATCCATTGAGCATCCAATACCTTTGTATTGCGATAACAATGGAGCGGTGGCTTTGGCCAAGGAACCCAGGTCCCATCAGCGATCCAGGCATATTCTGAGGCGGTATCACCTGATCCGGGAGATAGTTGATCACCGGGAGATCGAGGTCAGGAGGGTTGACACGAAGAACAACACCGCGGATCCACTCACGAAGGCCATTCCCCAGATACAGTTTGAGAGACTCTTCGGGATGCTCGGTATGCGATACTACAGCAGCTGGCCCTAGTGCAAGTGGGAGATTGTTAGTTGTATGTATGTCATAGAGGCCAGTATTGTACAGATGATGTATATTATATTGGATGCTTGGACATATATAGAGATGACTTTCTTGCTCGATATGATAGTATGCTATCTGGTTACTCTTTATCTTAACATGTACACTAGTCTCTTTATACTGTCTTATAGTTACATGTTGGTAAAGCCCTTAGGATATGTACTTGACTACCTGGACTATGATGCAGATCATACTAGTGGGGACATGGTAGTCCATAAGTACATCCTTCAAGGTCCCTAGTTGTGGGTGTATCGAGACGGGGCATCGATATACCAGTGTAGACTAGCGTATACGCTTCTCGACCCATGTGATGGGCGATGGATGATCCCATATCCATTGGTGTTTGACATCAGAGATGGTATACGGGTGCTCAGTGGAGATTGGGTACACTGGACGGACTCGCCGAGAACTCCCAGATGGTATTATACCTCACATCAGATGGCAGTTCTAGGTGACACTTGTACAGGTTAGTCTGTAGACCCGAGATCGTCATAGAGTCTTGTGTGATTCCCACTGTGCTTTGATCTCCACCTTACCACGTCCATGAGGGCGTGCAAAACGGTGGTCTTTGGGTACAGTCCCGAGTCACATGGAGGCAATGAGCGATAGGAGGGGTTTCGTCTCTCCCGGTATTGGGGGTTGATATTGCGCTGTGCTCGATTGGCCGTAATAGGGAAGTCCCTGGCCAGGGCTGATCAGAGATTTGCTGGTAAGTGTTACCAGTAGTTTCTCGACCCATTATGAGCCTTACATCGGCACGACTTATCGGTTATTGGGGTCTGACGTATACCACCCCTAGACTTGATATGCGACATATCAGACGAAGATACCGGACTGTATGGTAAGTGTTACTGGTCGGATTCTCAGGAGTGTGAGCGGGCTAGCTCGTCGATCTTCTGATCGCTCAATACCCGGGTGGCCGTTACGTTTAGCAGACCGCTTGCGGCTTGTGGGTGCTTGATATGATCATCATCTGCTACCGGCGTATTGACGAGTCTTTAGAGTCCTACACAGAGGTTTCCTGGCTCAAGCGAAACGAAATAGGAGCGCATATGAGATATGTGCGGAAGCGAGAATAATGCGTGTATGTGATACCGCATTTCATTCTCGCGATAAATGTTTCGATTGGTTATATTCGATATGACCTAGTTATCGAATCATAGATTCGATAAGCCGATACATAGAATACTAGTCGGTCATGTGCGACATGACCGGATCATTGAATCAAGTGTTGATTTAATGATTTAATGTATGATTATATATTTGATATATTACTTTGCATTAACTAGTATTGGTTCACTTTAAACGGATTTTTCTCACTTGATGTGCACATTGTATATGTGATATGTTTTGTGTACACTTGAATGTATCATGTTTGATGATGCATGTTGTTTTGGCTTTGTGTAAAGAATGCAACCATGGTTATGCAAGTGGTTTGGGTTTATATTTTATTCACTTATTATTTTATCCATTTATTATTTATTTAAATGGATTTATGAAAACAAATTGGTTTCATTTTATCATGAAGAATGGTGAAGCTTCATGAAGCTTTGACTAATGATGCCATTTTGTCTTCATGCTTAACCCTAACCACTCCCACTAACCATGGTCTATTCTCTATACTTGACCATGGTTAGGATATGATAAATATTGTTTTCTTTTCTATTTTGAATAACACTTTTATCATATTCTAACTTCATCTTCTCCTTCTTCTTCAAGATAAGAACCTTGATGCCATCAATGGCAACTTGAGTTCTAGTGAGAGAAATCCAAATCTAAAGTGAACCCACCTCCTATTTCTTCACCCTCTACCTCTTGCCAAGTTGTTTTGGGTGTTTTCTTCACAAGTTTCACAACTTTGTGAAGTCGGAGCTTGAGCTTATACAACCTCGACGTAGATCGTCTTTGACACGAAGCCGACGACCTATTCCGCACGTTTCTCCGATGAAGCCGTCACGAGAGTCCAAGGTTCAAGATGGACAGCGAGAGGACGCCCTCGTGGAGCTAAGGAAGTGGGTATCCGGATCTACAAAGGTTGTAGCATCCTAACTTTTAGTTAATTTGTTAACTAGATTATCGTTTCGCCTAAACATCTAGTCTAAGATCCGTAGTCTAGGGTTTCTCGGCACCATTTTTTTTAAATTGGCATGTTCGATACCTTGTGAGACCTTACTAGAGTGCCTAGGAACCTTTCAGTAACCCCGTTGACACCTTTCTAGACACCTACTTGATCGGCTAATTGTAATGTGTAAAACTCTCCCAGGAGTAACTCTTACTCGCAGCGGGTATCGGGATCCAACTATCTCATAGAAGGTATGCATTCTCATTGCAAATTTCAACACTTGAAATTCCTGATAAGATTTTGCCCCTAGCGTCCTATGACCTTGACGCGGGCCAACAAACCATAGTCCGCTAGTCAAGTTCAACCCGTCATTTCTTGATTGAATTAAACCCACCAGCACGACCCTTGACGCAGGCCAACAAAGTCGCACGACTACCCTAATCCAATCTGCATCATATGCATAAGCAGATAAATACTAGTTAGCTACCGCATACTACGCCTTGACGCAGGCCAACAAACGTAGCACGAATACTAAGTAGGACTTATCTGAAATGACGGAAGGCTACGACAGGTTTTTCTGAAAACCTATTGCGTAATGAACTTGATATCGCTGTAGAATCAAATGATTTTAAAATTGAGTGTTTTTTAGGCTTTTCTAGTTTTGCTAAAGGGGTCACTCCCGGTGGAGGGATTGTCGGCCCTTTCCTCGTCGAATGAGGTGCAGGATATATCATATATACCACTATGCAAAGCAGAAACTATAGAAGCAATCAAAAGACAAACCGAGTGTTGTAGCATCTGCCAGTTATTGCTAAAGGGGTCACTCCCGGTGAAGGGATCGTCGGCCCTTTCCTCATCGAATAAGGTGCAGGATATTCTACAAGGAACACCGCGATGCAAACCAAGAACTGTAGCCACCTGTTTTTGAAAATTCGATTCCACAACATCTTTTAGGTTTCTTTTTCTTTTATTAATCATATTAATGAAGTCCCATCATTTAAGTTACCTAAACATCACAGATAAATACGACGTACACTTATGTCATCCGCATTCGCCTCGATGTCCCCTTGTGCACCGTTAGGTTAGGTGACTAACGGCAGAGTGGGCCAGGGCTAGCGCGGGTGTAAAATATAAGTAACGTCTATATAATATATCATATATACTATATATAATATCTATCTGAACATATCACATGATCACATCACAGATAACGCAGCAGAAGAAAACTATATGAAATATTGGATATTCTAGGACGTCCGTGTTTTCAATACGAGCCAGTATAAAACACGGATTCCACGGTCGCAATGAATAGCCAAACCCACACCCCAAGACCCCTACGAGAGCGGCAAGCAACCCTACCAATTCTATAGTTAGGAGACTCGGACTCGACTCCTCGAGTTGGTCTTCCACTGGACTCCAGAACCTGGTTACTTGTGCTCTCCTCCTTGGGTCTATCCTAATGCGGAAAATTAAATAATATACAAATGGTGACATCATCCGCAACCTGGAAGTGCCCCAATAAAAGAATATTACATACAAGTTTTTACATGAATGAAAATGAAAAACACCCATCTCACATAAAAAAAACCCGGCTATTCAAACACGACGATCCAATATAACATATCTAGCAACACATAACATCACATGTCATCAACGTAAGTAAATATGCCCATCCCAATTGTCGTTGACATATAGCAACAAAACCGGCGATATCACATATTACACTTACGGTCGCAGAAAAGAAAGTGTAAAACTACAACAGTTGGAATCCGCAACCTGCATAGACATCGCATGCCTAACCAAATGAATTCCTTAGACATCGCATGCCTAACAATTATAAACCCCCGCATTTTAGTCTCATTATCAAAAACTCTTTTCAATATCAAGTAGGGCAATTCAACAAGATTCCCGACATTTTGATCGAATGCTCGTCGCAAACTTTATTAGGCGGCCGCACCCCCGATGCCGTCGACGAAGTGCACCAAGGCGGAACATCGCTGCCGCGAGCACCCGAATGGATGCTTTTGGCGACGGGGTTCTCCTACAGTCACTTGGTCGGGGCTATAGGGCGTGGCTGTCTATTAAGTTTACCCGGCGAGTATCCGCGTACGCTACGTGATTGCGACGGATTTTTGATCGCATCAAAATTCCGTGGCTACCGATCAAGTGAGACTAAACTGCTATGTTTATAATATTCAAATCAGTTATCTCATAACTATTTGTGGATTCCAAATATTGTATCACATTCCAGATAAATAGAAAATGTTAAACTTTCCGATCGAACAATCAAACACCCAAGTTTTCCCGAAACAGCTCAACACTTGAAATAAGTTTAAAAACATTCACTTCATGCCACAGTACCAACGGTCCAGCCGTAGAAGGGTCAAGCTAACGCCTCACATGTGGCAAGCCGTACTGCCCCAAACCCTAAGGTTCAAAGGGCAGTTCAAGACGGTCACATAATCGAGTTAAGGTTTGTTGTCTTCTAGAGGGTCCATCGCGTTACTTGCACTACTTAGAATGTTCTTAAACCACGGAAAAATCCAACACTTGGAAATTTCCCGGCAGGGGAAAATGTAGGTATTTATATCCGGTCGAACTTTTTAACATATTCTAAATTATCCGGAAAAACACATAGACAAAGTTAAACAATCCGATCGAATCATCGAATCCCCAAAACAACCCAGAAAATTCAACAGTTGAATAGAAGTTAAAATTACCCAGAAAACACAGGAATCAGTATAGGACATTACTGTGCAAAGCATGTGCCAAGAATCACCTTTATGGCCGCGGAACCGCCGCACATGCTAGGGTGGGGCCGCGGTTCCACGGCGCTTTGGTTGACTTGGGATCACGTGCTTCATAGTAACTCTTATAATACCCTGCTGTATTTTTTGGATATTTTTAATTTGGAAAAATCCACATTTTCAGAAAATGTACAGAAAGGGGTGAAATTTAGGGTTTCGGGGTTCGATCGGGTTTCTAATATCGTCTACACATTGCCTAAAGCTCTAGCTAGGCTCTGATACCACTGTAGGGTTCCTAGGCACACTCAAGAGGTTTCACAAGGTATCAACCATGCCAAATTCAAAAAATTAGGTGCCTAGCAACCCGAAGCAAGATCGTTAACTAGAAATTAGGCGAAACAACAAGCTAGTAAACTGCATTACTACAAAGTGAAAGGGGCTACAACCTTTGTAGATCCGGTCCTCCACTTCTTTAGCTCCGTGTTGACGTCCCTCCGCTGCGATCATCGGAATCCCGGACTCTAGCGTCGGTTTCATCGGAGAAATGGGCGGGCTAGGTCGTTGACTTCGATGCCGAAGATGATCTACGTCGAGACGACTCAAACTCAAGCTCCATCTTCACTAGGTCATGGATTTCTCACTTGATTTCATCACTTAGAATTTTTCAAGAAAGCTTTCTTCTTTTCTTCATGAAGAAGAAGAAGAAGAAAATAATGAATTATTAAAAATAGAAAATCAAGTGATATCTATCATAATCCAACCATGGGTGAAGTAAACTCATGTAGAGAGCAAACCATAGTTTAGGTGATGGTTAGGTCAAAGCATAAAGACAAAATGGTTAAGACTTTGAAAAATGCTAAGAAGCTTCATGAAGCTTAAAGCAAAGAAAGAAAAAGCCACCATTTTGTTTTTATGAAATAAATAAAGAAAAAAAAAACCTTAACCATTAACTAAACATGGTTTAAAGCATACACACCCAAGTTTGCATGTATCATCAAACATGATACAAACTAGTGCACAAGAATATATCATATATACAATGTGCACAATCTAGTGAGAAAATCCATCTTAAGTGAACAAATACTAGTTAATGTAAAGTAATATATCAAATATATAATTATACATTAAATCATTAAATCAACACTTGATTTAATGATCCGGTCATACTGCATATAACCGACTAATATCAAGAGTATCAATATATCGAATCAACACTTGATTCGGTAACCCGGCTATATCACATATAAACGACCGATGATACAAATCGCGAGAATAGAATACAATATCACATACTGGTATTATTCTCGGTCCCGCACATATCTCATATGCGCTCCTATTTCATTTCGCTTGAGCCAGGAAAGCTCTGTGTAGGACTCTAAAGACTCGTCAATACGCCGGCAGCAGGTGATGATCATATCAAACACCCACAAGCCGCAAGCGGTCTGCTAAACGTAACGGCCACCCGGGTATTGAGCGATCAGAAGATCAACAAGCAAGCCCGCTCACACTCCTGTGAATCCAACCAGTAACACTTACCGTACAGTCCGGTCTGATCATCTGATATGTCACATATCTTTCCTAGGGGTGGTAAACGTCAGACCCCAGTAGCTCGATAAGTCGTGTCGATATGAGGTCTATAACAGTTCGAGAAACTACTGGTAACACTTACCAGTAAATCTCAGCAACCCTGACCAGGGATTTTCGGTTATAGCCAATCGAACACAGCGCAACATCAACTCCCTATACCGGGAGAGACGAATCCCTTCTTATCGCTCATTGCCTCCATGTGATTCGGGACTGTACCCAAAAACCACCGTTTTGCACGCCCTCTTAGACGTGGTAAGGTGGAAATCAAAGCACAGTGGGAATCACACAAGACTCTATGATGATCTCGGGTCAACAGACTACTCTGTACCAGTGTCACCAGAGAACTGCCATCTGACGTGAGGTATAATACCATCTGGGAGTTCTCGGCGAGTCCGTCCAGTGTACCCAGTCTCCACTGAGCACCCGTATATCATCGCTGATGTCAAACACCAATGGATATAGGATCATCCATCGCCCATCTGTATGGGTCGAGAAGGTATACGCTAGTCTACTCTAGTATATCGATGCCCCGTCTCGATACACCCACGACTAGGGACCTTGAAGGATGTACTTATGGACTACCATGTCCCTACTAGTATAATCCGCATCATAGTCCAGGTAATCAAGTACACATCCTAAGGGCTTTACCAACATGTAACAGAGAGACAATCAGTGTACACGTTAAGATAAAGAGTAACCAGATAGCATACTATCATGTCGAGCAAGAAAGTCCTCCCTATATATGTTCAAGCATCCACTACAATATACATCCTATGTATAGTAATGGCCTCTAGGGCATACATATAACTAACAGGACTTTGCCATGGCTCCGTTGTTTGATTGTCGCGTCTGAATCCTGCTGGAGGAAGAACGCTGCGGTGACATCTCGTATGCCGTATCGAGACGAACGTCGAGATGATGACCACTCCGCGCTGGTGAGGGATGATCTCCGATAGTCTTTCAGGTTTTATATGAGTTGCCGTCAAGACCCTGAAGCTAGGAATATTACCTTCGCTTCGTTTGCTGGCATTGCGTCTGCTGTATCGAGACGAATGTCGTAGTGGTGATCACTCCATGCTGGTGTGGGATGATCTCCGATAGTCTTTCAGGTTTTATATGAGTTGCTGTCAAGACCCTGAAGCTAGGAATATTGCCTTTGCTTCGTTTGCTGGCATTGCGTCTGCTGTATCGAGATGAATGCAATGGTGGTGATCACTCCGCTCTGGTGTGGGATGATCTTTGATAGTCTTTCAGGTTTTAAATGAGTTGCCGTCAAGACCCTGAAGCTAGGAATATTGCCTTCGCTTCGTTTGCTGGCATTGCGTCTGCTGTATCAAGACGAATGTCATGGTGGTGATCACTCTGCGCTGGTGTGGGATGATCTCCGATAGTTTTTCAGATTTTATATGAGTTGCCGTCAAGACCCTGAAGCTAGGAATATTGCCTTCGCTTCGTTTGCTTTGGCGCGTCCGAATCCTGTTGGAGAAAGAACGCTGTGGTGACGTCTCGTCTGCTGTGTCGAGACGAATGTCGAGGTGGTCTCTAGATTGCTGATGAACCGTCGAGGCTTGGAACTAGGGACTTCGCCGTGGTTCCGTGGTTTTGAACCTGGGGTCTATTGTTGACGTTGCGTCTGCATCCTGCTGGAGATGAGAAGAAACGTCGTTGTTGACACCGAGTCTGCTGTAACGAGACGAATGTCGAAGTGGTTTCTAGGTTGTTGTGAACCTTCGAGATCTGGAACTAGGGACTTTGCCATAGCTCCGAGTTGATTGTCGCGTTCAAGTTTTGCTGGAATGAGGAGGAACGCCATTGTGAGTCTCCAGGCTGTAGATGTTGCCATCGAGACTTGGCTCTCTTTCCGATGGAGCCTGGTGGGATGATATGATCCTCTCTTTGTTTGTGCCCCTGGATTGTATACAGAGATCGATGTGATCTCATCTGTAGAGCAAAAAGTTTCATTTCATTTCTTTTTTTTTCTTTCCACGATGCTCTATCATTTCAGCTTTTTATATCGCGAAAGTCGTGATTGCCCAATCATTTCGGCTATTTTTTCGTGGTGCCCAACCATTTCGGCTATTTTTATATGCACATATAATTTTACTCGCTGACTTTGTTGCAAGTTGCCCCAGCATTTCGGCTATTTCATATGCATTTTTGGCTCACTGATTTGAGTTTGGAATCTGATACCAATCTCAGCATCAGCATCGCTACGACTGGAATATTGCCAGGAGCGAATCATCGTTTGCCGTGAAAGAACTTAGAATTTTATACCGATGTAGGCATCAACATCGCTACAACTGGGATATTACCAGGAGCGAATCGTCATTTGCCGTGAAAGGACTTAGAATTTGATACCGATGTAGGCATCAACATCGCTACAACTGTGATATTGCCAGGAGCGAATCATCATTTGCCGTGAAAGGACTTAGAATTTAATACTGATGTAGGCATCGACATCGCTACAACTGGGATATTTCCAGGAGCGAATCATCATTTGCCGTTGTTGATTTAAACAAAGATGGCTTAGGAAATAGGGTTAGGATCCTGTCGACTAAGGCTTTTGACTTCATGAGCCGTAAGGGTCTCATAAAAGTATTTCTCCCTACAAGTCGTAAGGATCTCGTAGGTGCGTTTTCTCCTTAGGAATCGTGAGGATTCCTAAGTGTGTGTTCTCTTATAAGTCGTAAGGATCTTACAAGAGTGTTTTCTCCTTATAAGTCGAGAGGATTTATAAGGGCCATTCACCGTATGAGTATATCCCTAGTCACTGGTGGGACTTTGTTTGGGAAATATTTATTCGTGCCCGTGGATTGTATACAAGGGTCAATATTGAAACGCTTGTAGGGCATAAGCGGGGTGTATGACGGCTTAAGAACAGGTTCAGATCCTATGAATATTGCCGTGAGGGTCACAAAGGGGAATTCTCCTTACGAGTCGAGAGGATCTCGTAAGTGTGTTTTCTCCTTAAGAATCGTGGGGATTCCTAAGTGTGTTGCTCCCTCGTGAGTCGTAAGGATCTCACGCAGGTATTTTCTCCTTACAAGGTCGAGAGGACCTTGCAAGTGTGCATGAATTTTTTACGAGCATGCGCCCTTTCGGGTTTTCACAGGCTCGCCGGTAGCCCTGCTGTTTTTACTCACAGAGCCCTTTCCGGGTTTTCATCCATGCCCATCTTACTTATGGACGTACCGTTTTTTTCGTCAGCCTTAGGATGCTGCGGTCCTTAGTAGTTTATAGACGTCTCGGTCAGTTGCAAGTTTTAGGACATTGCGGTCCATTGTTAGTTTAGGGACGTTTCGGTCCATTGTTGCCATTTTGGAGACAACGGTTTCGATGGATACTACTTATAGAGTTTTGGCTTGGGAAGATAGCGAGCGGATATAGGCGTCGTCATCTATCGTTGACCTAGGCCGTAACTCGTCAGGCGTAGTATTTTTTTAGGAACCGGCCGTTTATTGGCCTGAAGGGTCTTTCGCCTTGCATATCCATGAGCAGGTAATCCCTACCTTGGTATACTTTGTCTATAATGTACAGGCCTTCGTAGTTCGGCTCGAATTTCCCCCGTTTGGCATGATTAGGGACCATAGGTCTCTTGACCACTAGCACGAGTTCGCCTAGGCGGAATGTTCTCGGCCTAGTCAATCTCTCGTATGAGCGCGTCATTATTGCTTTATAAGCCTCCAGGTTTTGTTGCACGATGAGCCGGGTTTCATCAAGGGCGTTGAGATCCTCAAGCCGAAGGTGAGCATTTTCTTTGTTGGTTAGCTCATAGTGAACCGCCACTCATAGAGAGGGTAACTCTATCTCGAGGGGGAGTACCGTTTCCGTGCCGAATACCAATGCATACGGCGTTGTGTTTGTGGCCGTTTGAACGTAGTTCGATACGCCCAGAGAGCTTCATGCAGTCTCTCGTGCCGGTCCTTCTTATTTTTGGACACCGTCTTTTTCATGATCTTCGTCAAAGTCTTGTTGAAAGGCTCAGCTAGACCGTTAGCTCGGGGATTATAGACCGAAGAGTATCTCCAGTCTATATTATGCTGTTGTGCGAAGCGGCTGATCTTGTGGCTTCTGTAGGCTGGCCCGTTATCGGAGATAATCTGTTGCGGAGTGCCGAACCGATAGATGATGTGTGTCTTGAAGAAATGGAGGATGTTCTCCGTCTTCACTTCTCTCAGCGGTATCGCTTCTGCCCACTTGGAGAAGTAATCGATTGTTGCCAATATGAACCGATGTACTCTGGACGATACTGGTTCGATGGGCCCGATTATGTCAGTTCCCCACATTTCGAACGGCCAGCTAGCTACTGTTGGATGTAGCGGATTTGGATGATGGTGGATAAATTCCCCATGAATTTGGCACGAGTGGCACTGCTTCGCGTATTCAAGACAGTCCTGGATTATCGTGGGCCAATAGTAGCCCATCCTTTTGATCTTCAGCTTCATCTTTGGCCCAGCTTGATGAGAACCGTAGAGTCCGTCGTGAGTTTCTTGAACGACTCTCCTTGCTTCTTCCGGTCCCAGGCATCTTATCCATAGAGAGTCGAATGATCTCTTATATAGAGTATCATTGACGAAAGCGAAAGATAGAGCTCGTTTTATGACCTGATGTCTTGAGGATGAATCTTCAGGTGTTCGACGGGATTTGAAGTAGTCTATAAATACTTCTCTCCAATCCTCAGCCTTTTCCTGGGCTTTTATTTGTAGGGCTGTCTCTTTGGTCACTTCTTTCTTTTCAGACGACTCCGGAGATATTTCTGTCGGTGCAAGAACCCGACGTCTTTGCACAATGATCCTCACATCATCGAGATTTTTGTCAGCCAGTTCTTTAGCGAGTTTGGCTAACACATCCGCCTTGCTATTTTCCGCTCGCGGTATGATTTCCAGGGCGTAGGAAGGGATTTGGGTCAGCAGTTGCTGTACTCTCTCACCGTACTTTACCAACTCCGGTTTGCACGTTTGATAGTTGCCATTTACTTGACTAACGACCAACTAGGAATCTCCGTATATGAGGAGGTATTCAATTCCCATGTCGACAGCGATCTCAAGACCTACTATCAAAGTTTCATATTCGGCTTCATTGTTTGTCCTTGGCTCTGTTAAGGAGAAGGCAAAGCGCATTATCCCTCCTTGTGGTGTCACAAAGATGAGGCCTACCCCAGATTTGATTATGGGGGAGCCGTGCTTTCGCTTCTTCATGGAAGACACTCCATCAAAGTAAAGTTCCCATCGGGTATCACTCCCTTCTTTCTCCCTGTCGATTGTGTCGAACGCATGCTCGTCTGGCAATTCGCAATTTATGGGTGAATCAGTAGGTATAGGATGCTCAGCAAGGAAGTCGGCGATGGCCTGGCCTTTCACTGCCTTGAGAGGACGATATGTTATCGAGAACTCCATCAAGAGGAGGGCCCATTTAGCGAGCTGCCCTGTTAGTATGGCTCTTGACATCAAATATTTGAGAGGATCCATCTTTGATATGAGGTGGACTTCATACGCCAAAGCATAGTGCCTGAGCTTCGTTATCGCGAAGATTAATGCCAGGCAGTGTTTTTCAATGGGGGAGTAATTTTTTTCTACCCCCAGGAGAACTCGACTCAAATAGTAGAGGACTCTCCTTCCCTTGGTCACTCTCTTGTGCCTATAGAGCGCCTAAGGAACCTTCAAGGGCAGTTATATACAGAATAAGGGGCTTTCCCTTAACTGGAGCGGTCAGCACCGGAGGATTCTGTAGGTATTGCTTGATTTCGTCCAGTGCGCTTTGGCATTTGCGATCCCAGATGAACGGGGTTCCCTTCTTCATCAAGTGACTGTAGGGGAGACACTTGCTGGAGAGGTTAGCTATGAACCGTCGGATATATGCGAGCTTCCCTTGGAGAGACCGCAGTTGTTTCAAAGTTCGTGTGGAGGGCATTTCCATACACTAGGAATCAACAACACGAAAACTTTGTTATAAATTACCCTTTTCCTTATCGGTAATCGCCTTGATCTTTGATGGGTCGATTTCGATGCCTCGATGTTGTACGATGAATCCTAGGAATTTTCCCGAGGAAACTCCGAACGCACATTTCAGAAGGTTCATCTTCAAGTTGTATTTCCGAAGACGTTGGAACACTATTTTTATATGCTCCCAATACTCTTCGTGCGATTTGCTTTTTACCATGAGGTCGTCGATATAACATTTGACAATCTCGTGTATAAGGTCATCAAAGATCTTCATCATGGCCCTCTGATAGGTGGCGCCGACGTTCTTCAGACCGAAAGGCATCACTTTGTAGCAGAATATGCCTAGCGGAGTCCGAAAAGCGGTATGCTTCTGGTCTTTGGGATGCATCTTTATTTGATTGTACCCTGATGAGCTGTCCATGAAGGAGAAGACTTCGTGAGTGGACGTGTTGTCTATCATCAGCTCGGTAACCGGTACGGGAAAATCATCCTTCGGACATGCTTTGTTGAGGTATCAAAAGTCCACACAGATGCGCACTGTCTCATTTTTCTTCATCACCGGGACGATGTTGTTAATCCAGTCAGGGTACTGAACTTCTTGGACAAAGCCGGAGTCGATTAGCTTCTTGACCTCGGCGTTGATACTCATCTCAAGCTCGAGCCGCATTCTTCTCGGCGCTTGTTTGACTGGCTTGATGTCCGGAGATATCGCCAATTTGTGCGCCGCTATTTCCGGATCTAGTCCTGGCATTTTGGAGTAGTTCCATGAGAAACAGTCTTTATATTGCATGAGCACGTCTTTGAGCGTAGCCACCTTTTCTTCAGACAACAGCTCACTGACGAACGTAGGCCATGGGTCGTTTGCCGTCCCCAGGTCGATTTTCCTTAGGTTGTGGATTAGCGTTTGCTGCCGCCTGAGCGAGCATCTCCTGCAGCTTTTCACATTGCAGTTGAACCTTTGTCAGGGACCGAGTTTGAGGTCGGTGACTAATAGAAGCTCAAACCTCGTCTTTGGAATTCACTACATAGACTATGTGAACTACCATGCCCCCAGGTTTGGGGTGCTTGGAGTTTTAGCCTTTGGAGTTTGCTCCGGGCACTTGAGCTTTATTGGGCCTCTTGTTGTGAAAAGCCGCTTTGGTTTTAGGAGGAACCGCTGTATCAGGATCCGTCTTGGGGTGAGCCCCATTCACCTACTTCCACACCTTATGTATATAGATGAGGAAAGTTGTCTCAGGGAGAGAACTGGCTTCTCCTCTCGTGGGGTCTCTATGGGCTGCGGAGACTTCTTCAATATTGCAGTAGGGGAATTTTGTCTGACCCTTCGCAAAAATTTGAAGCTTTTCCCGGTTGGAACAACATTCACCACTGGGGTTGAAACAGAACCATACGGAGAACTGCCCCCAGCTCATTTTGTATGACGTTGATATCGATGTCGACCGTTTCTTACGGCCGGGATTTGATTAGCTTCAGGATTTTGCCGAGCCTGCCCCCTGTTTCCTTTAAGATCTTGAATATTCTGCCCCCTACGTCGACCTTGGTCCTTGGCATATGCCATTTGTTTGAGGACTGATTCCATTGGCAAAGCTGCAGCTTGGGGAACCAGCCTGCGGAAGATAGACTTCCACTGGGCTTCCTCCATCGGCGTTGAGGCACCGAGGGTGGGAGGTGGGAGTATCGACCCAAAGAGAAGCACGTTGATTTCTTGAAGAGCCGGATTGCAGAGATTTGAGATTGCAAGTGGCCCGTACTTGACTCCACCAGATATGACAGAGCCTGAGTTGCTAAGGTGGGAACAAATGCCATTCTTCATAGAGACGAAGCGCCGACTTCAGTATCCACTCCCCTAAGGGCAACCACAAACATACACACCGCGATTATCTGATCACGGGAAAAACACGACACACGAAGTGTGGAGTGGAAAGAGGAAAATGTCCCACCGGGCGTGCCAGAATCTGTTCTCCGCCGAACACAGAGACGAAACCGCGTAGGTTCGTCTTGCCTGAATTTGGAGGAAGATGCTATTTGGTGCTATCCGTCCACCTCTCCAAAGATGCCAAGTTGATTTATGACACCGTGTATCGAAGGTTTAGACAGATGCGGCCGATGTAGCAGACTTCGTCAGATTCCCCCTCGTTGAGGGGTTTTTGATTGTGGAGACGCTCTTCCCTGCAGGCGCAAGCCCCTGCAGTTAATTACGCTACCGTATCGCGGTAACCACTTTCTCCTTCTCCAGATGGTCACTTCGTGTCGTGGGTAGTTGTTTTGTTTTTTGGTTGCCCGTGGATTGTATACGGAGATTAATTTATGTTGTCGCCCGTAAGGTGTGGATTAGTCCAAATCCGTATTTTCTTAGATTTGGATTTGGGGTTGGGTTTAAGGATGCGTTAGTCTTATTTGAAACTAAGATCAACTTAAACATTTGTTAAGGATACGTTAGTCTAATTTTAGACTAAGATCAACTTAACGATTTGTTAAGGATACGTTAGTCTAATTTTTAGACTAATCAACTTAACAGGATTATTTAGATCCAACAAAAGAGCATTTGGGCTATATTGTTTTAGTTTAGGGACATTGCGGGACATTACGGTCCAATATTAGTTTAAGGACATCTCGGTCCATTTTAGAGACATCATAGTCTGTAAGATTTGCTGGTTGTCGGGACCCATCACCTCTCTGAAGACGTTGAGGGATTACAATGACAAATATCAGAGGAGCGAAGAGATGTACCCCTGAACCAATATTGGTTGGGGGGTCTGTAGTTGGATTGATTTAAGGATCGTTAATCTCGTTTGGGATTAAGATCAACTTAAATATTTGTTAAGGATACGTTAGTCTAATTTTAGACTAAGATCTACTTAACAGGATCATTTAGATCCAACAAAAGAGCATTTGGGCTCTGTTGTTTAGTTTAGAAACATTGCGGTCCAAGTTCAGATGCCAACATGGGTTTGGAAATGCACCAGATAGTTAGTCATTGGGACCCACCACCTCTCTGAAAACGTTGAAAAATTACAACGACATGTATCAGAGGTGTGAAGAGATGTACCCTTGAACCAAAGTTGATTGAAAGGCTCTGGGTTTTGCTTTGAATGTCATATGAGATGACCAATTTTGGAAGACAAGAGTGTATTTGAGGTTCAGTTAAAAGGGAGGGTCCTGCCTCTGGAAGACTTAGCTAATTTAGGCTAAGATTGGCTCGAATATAGTGTTAAACACTAAAGTAGACTCGTCTATCATGTGCTCCCACGTGATGCGCTTAAAATAGTGTTAAACACTAAGGATGCAGCGCACAAAATAGTGTTAAACACTAAAAAAAGAAGCGCTCACGTGGGGTCACGTGAGGTGCTTGAGTGTTGGGCCCAAACTTCCTTTATTTTATTCTCAGAATATGCAAGTAAGTGTTAAACACTTTGCCTTTATGACCATCACGTGCGAGCACGTGATGGGTATCCATGATTTGGATATTAACTCCTCAGTTTTTCCTCATTTTCTCTTTTTGTCAGGGGTCACGTGGGGACACGTGAGGCGCCTAAAATCTGTTCTGACTTGGCTCTGTTTTCTTTATTTTGAGGAATTTATCCAAGGGTCACGTAGGAGCACGTGACCCCATCTCATTCATTCTGTTTTGACCATTGAGGGGAGGGTCACGTGTTGCCACGTGATCGTGCATGAAAAGTCTAAATCCCTTATTTAAGAATTAAATTCTTTTATAGGGTTAAACCCTAATTTTATTTAGAGGAATTAAATTCCTATGTATTTGGAAGAATTAAATTCTTTAAACTCAATTCTCCCTCTAAGTTTTGGATCTTCATGGCAGAATCTCCTCGATGAGAATTAAATTCTCAACTTATGGGAAGATCTGCTTCTGTAGATCTATTACTATGAAGAATAACTAAGTTCTTATATTAAGGGTTAAACCCTATCTTTGTTAGAGGAATTAAATTCCTATATGTTTTGTGGGAGAATATAATTCTCTGAACTTAGTTCTTCCCTTAGGTTTTAGATCTGCATGGCAGAATCTCCCCGATGAGAATTAAATTCTCAACTTATGGGGAGATCTGCTTCTGCAGACCTTCAACCAAAGGAAGAACTAAGTTCTTATTCAGAAGAGTTAAACTCTTAGTTTGAGAATTAAATTCTTTTTTTATTTTGTGGGAGCTTATAAGATGATCTCTTTCTCTCTCTTACCTAGGGTTTCTTTTCCTGAAGAGACCTTCTTTTCTCTCTGGAGAATTAAATTCTCTTTTCTTTTATATTCTCTCTCTATTGTTGTATATCCCCTCTTTTTCTTCCCCCCTGGCTCCTATTTATAGGAGAAAGAAAAGAATCAGTTTATTTAGTCAATCTTTCATTGAAAGATTTTGATTGATTTTGTAACAAAACATGATCTTTTAGATCACTCGGTGAATTTTATTCACCATTGGATTTTTAATCCAAAAGATATTTTATTTGTTGTTCCTGGCAGATTTTAGGAAAATATTTCCTTGTGTAGAATCTTTCTACAAATTGATGATTTTTAATCACCATTGGATTTTTAATCCAACGGTACTCCACTTTACAGAGCGGAATCTTTTTTTTGTTTGGAAAGATCTAGAGAAATATTTTTCCAATTAGGGTTTTTGATTCCCTCTTAATTAGAATTTAATTCTATTAGTTCAGATGGTTTAGAAGTTTATCACGTGTTGGCACGTGACCCTATTTGTTAAAGCATTCAAATTAGAATTTAATTCTATTGTTTCAGAGGGTTTAAGAGCCTATCACGTGTTGGCACGTAACCCTATTAATTAAGCATTCAATTTAGAATTTTATTTTTTTATTTTAAAGAACTCGGGAACTCATCACGTGTCATCATGTGACCCCTGGTCACGTGATGCCCCCTTGGTGTTTTTTTTCTTGCTGTTTTATTATACCTTTTAATTCCTTTCAGTGGGTTTAAAGGCCCATCACGTGTGGACACGTGACCCCATTTGATTAGGATTCAATTCTTATTATTTTAGAGTCCTCAAGAAATCATCACATGTCGGCACGCGACCCCCGATCACGTGTGGGCACGTGATGCCCCATTGGGGTTTTTCCTTGTATTTTACGAGGGAACAAGGTTTACAAAATTTTGGCTTTCTGCCCATTTTACATACATTTATTTCTAACAAAAAAACATTAAACTAATTTAGTGCTTCATTCTTAGCATGGAGCCGGCCCCTTCCATGCTTGGTCCTGACTTGGGTTTGGGCCCACTTGGCTTGGTGGTTGATTGATTTTGACCTGGTCGATCAGGGTGTAACTTTTGACCCCAACACACACATTTTTCATTCGACCGTTAATGCTTCTTGAGGAATAACCAACCAATTACCGAATGCGCTCACTTACTAAGGCGTAATTAGCGACATCCTAATCTTGCAACATCTAAGACTTAGCAGTGACCCCCAAACCAGTTGGTCTAAGGCACTTAGTGATAAGGCACCCTCGCTGTATTTTTTATATGTTGCCTTAAGTAATTACAAAACTAGTGTTCATTTTTTTAATTTTATTTTATGCGTCATTTATATTTTGTTGATTTTTTTTCATACAAAGGTTTCCAGGCAAGAGTATTTCAAGGTATTCTCTACTATTCCAAGTGTCAAGATTTGTATAAGTGCATATGGAAGGGCATCAACGTTCAGAAGTTTGGACTTAAGAATAAGGACTATTTTTCATACTTATTTCTGTCAGCAGATTAGTGACTTATTTATCTTACTAACCCTTGGGACAACAGCTCATGACTACGTATTACTAGCTTCGTTCTAAAATATCTAATTTTCTTGCATTTCTTAAGTCTCTTTCTCTCTTTCATATGTATTTTTCACTTTCTAATTTTCATTTTCAAAGTCTTCTAGTTTTGTTTTTTTATTTTATTTTTGTGCATATGATGTGTAGATACATTGTGCAATGCAAAATTTACTTATGATGTGTGGATACATGCGAACCATCCATACAAACCTTCCTCCCAAACTTGTTTGCAGCAGTGTCTTCACTGATGTTTTCTTTTAAGCTTAAACCTAAAAACTAGGAGAAAAATGTCTCAAAGATTTGTAATTAGGACAAGAGTTAATGACAATGAAATCCTCCCCTAAATTTGTTCTTGGCTCAAAATCGTGCAAAAAAATTCTATTCTGTCAAGAGCCATTTTGTTATGCCCTGCTTCCCAAAATACGTAAACACGGCATGTGACAAAGCCAACCATGCTACCTGTGGTTAGTAATTATCCCTCAACAGTCAGCTTATGGCTGTCAATCGGATATCAAGAACTGTAAAATAAAGTCCAGCTAACACATGTCCATCTGCCACAATAAATAAAATCAAGAAAATGCATAAAGCGGAAACGAATCAAGATCCAATAAACAATAGTATCCAAATCACATCCCAATATGGGCTCACATCAATAGAAATAAAACTGCTGAAATAAATAAATTAAGAGTTTCTAAACTAAATAGCCAATCCCTCATTGCTCGGCTTGATTGCTAAAGTACTCATGATCTGCCTGCAATAAAGGTATAGGAACTGGGCCATGCAAAACTCAGACGTCAGTGCGTTATAATATCAAAATAATAGCGATAACCAGGATATGATGCTAAAACATGCATGTAAATAAATAACACATATATAAAACAGTGAGCTGTATGTATGTGATATGTATCCTAAAGTCTATGCCTCTAGGTTATCTATTCTAGAAGTCTTTGAAATCAATTAATGTAATCCTTAACAGTATATATCTCGTTCATACCCCACGGGACCACGATACAATATATCCCGTTCATTCCCCACGGGACCACGGTACAATAAACAATGATTTATTCCGTAACGTCCGGAATTATGGCAAACAATAATAATATCCTCCTGAGTTACATTTCAGTTACATTCTTGATTTTCCCTTTTCCCCCAAGTTTTGTGTTCAAATCAGGTATTGACGATATAAATCTAATGCCAACACAGTATCAAGCAGGTACAGGTCTTATCTATGTAGACAACAAATCACGTCCATCAGGACAACAATCAGGATGGTTGGCATTAGCAATAAGATCCAAGTAACAAATCCAGTAGTGTGTCGTGAATATGCCATGTACCGTATATTAACCAAAATATATACCAATGTAAAACTGTAATCAATATCGAAACATAATTACTGCCAGGATGCATATGTATCTATGTGTAATAACCGTTATATGTCCATTACTATATATGATGCAAACAAGATAACATATTGAACTGTTATAGTAGTATGACAATATCGTGATGATCCGGCATGCAACTAGATAAACCATTATCAGTACGGATATAGACGGATGCTATAAAACTGTAAATCAGTAATTTCTGCTGAATAGTAAAACACATGCACTATCATTTATTAAATAAATATTGATATAATAACTTATCATGTTGCAAGTTTATAACTTGCCTGATCGGATCTCACGTCGAGATACAGATATCACGCCCGACGTCGAAATAAAGTTACGATGCAAACTTACGTGCACAGGACTGGACCTGGTTGAGAAGCTGCGTGACATGGTAACTGGGATAGATGACGAGGGTGACTGGGTCGTCTGGACAGTCGGCGATGTGCGCAACTTCGGCAAGATGGACGGAAAAAGAAAAGAAAAGAAAGAAGAAGAAGAAGAAGAGAACGAAGTGGAGGTTGTTGGGGTTTGCGGAGTTCTAGGGATGGATAGAAGGGATTGTGGCGACGAGACGACGACGATGATTTCGACGGCGAGGTGGCGAGGGTGTGAGGTGTGAAGGTGATCGGGGAAGGTGCAGGGTTGGTGGTGGTGATGGTTTGGAGTGTTGGGTGCTGAGGAGGCGAGGAGGTGAAGAGGTGGTCGGTGGTGACAAGTTTTCCGGCGACGAGGATGGGGTTCCGGCGATGGGTTTGGATTTTGGTGTCGGGGAAACAGTGCAGGCAAGGTGGTCGGGAAAAGGAGGAAGGGAGATTGAGGGATGATGGAGGGGAGGATGAGGAGGTGAAGGAAATGGAGACGGCGACGGTGAGGGGGCGGTGATGACGGGAGCATAGGCTAGGGTTTTGGGTTCGTGGGTGAGGACGTGCAGAAAGAGAATGAGGGAGAGAGAGAGTATGTTTATATATATATATATATATATATATATATATATATATATATATATATATATATATATTAGAGAGAGAGATAGAGAATGGTGGGGACGAGAGACAGAGAGAGAGATGCGAGAGAAACAGAGACAGAGAAAGAGAGATTTTATAATTAACTTAATTAATATTTTATATATATTATATAACAGTTTATATATGTTTAATTATATAAAATATTATATATATATATATATACAGGTGATTTTACAGTAAATACCAGATTGCTCCGAATATTATCCGTAACCATTCAAAAATCTAATATGGATAATATACATAAAAATTTAAACCATAATATGATATTCTGTAAATAAAAATGTATACCCCCAAGTACGGATCTACGTAAATATACGTAGCGATAAAAAACGTGTCTGTTTTAGCAATTAGGGTATGAACATGATGCATGGGTGCAACCATACGATATAGGGTGCTATGACATGCAAAGCTAGATATTAAAATATATTATTTGATTTTTATATTGTATTATTAAAAGATATGTGGAATATATTATATACATGAATAATATCTAGATTTGCACGGATACTCTGTACTAGCAAATATTTGATGTAATCTTGAACCATGATGAGTTTCAAATATGCGAGTTGGGTCGGATAATAACTGCAACTGCTAATAGCACCAATCGGAACCAAAAATCAATAATAATCAAGAATTTTGCCGCAAGATTTGAAATACCCTAAATAATTATAGTATAACAGTTCTAGGGTGTTATATTATACCCAACTACAAAGGAATTTCGTCCTCGAAATTCCCGGAACAAGAAAAGATACAATAAGACACGGATCTAAGAAAAGAAGTGTGGAAACTTCTATTAAATCTCGTTTTCACGTTCCCAAGTAGATTCTCCGTGCAAACGATTCCCCCATGAAACGAGTACTAGAGGGATAACTTTATTCTTGAGAACTTTTTCTCGTCGATCTACAATCGCCATTGGTCATGTCACGCCCTGCTTCCCAAGATACGTAAACTACGGCACGTGACAGAGCCAACCATACTACCTGTGGTTAGGAATCATCCATCCACAGTCGCATTACGGCTGTCTATAGGATATCAAGAACAGTAAAATATAAAACTAGCTAACTCATGTCTATCTGCCACAGTAAATAAAGTCAAGAAACTGCATAAGCGGAAACGAATCAAGCTACAATAAATAATATCTGAAACATGTCCCAATATGGGCTCACATTAAAGAAATAGAACTGCGGAAATAAACTAAGAGTCTAAAACTAAATAGCTCACTCCTCATTACTCGGCTTGATTACTAAAATATTCTTGATCTGCCTGCAATAAAGGTAGAGGAACTGGGCCATTCAAAACCCAGACGTCAGTGCGTCGTAATGTCAAAATAACAGTAATAACCAGGATATAATGATATGAGTAAATATGAATATAAATAAATAACACAGATATAAAACAGTGAGCTACGTCTATGTATGGGTGTGTGATGTGTATCCTAGATCTGTGTTTCTAGGTTATCTATTCTAAAAGTCTTTGAAATCAATTAATGTAATTCTCATCCTAATCCAATAGTATATATCCCGTTCATTCCTCACGGGACCACGGTAACAGTATTTATTCCGTAACGCCCGGAAAAACGGCAAACAAGTATTTATTCCGTAACGCCCGGAAAAACGGCAAACAAAAATAATATCCTCTTGAGTTACGTTTCGGTTAAATTCTTGATTTTCCCTTTTCCCCAAGATTTGTGTTCAAATCAGGTATTGCCAATATAAATCTAATGCCAACACAGGATTAAATATGTACAGTTCTTGTCTATACAGACAACAAGTGACGTCTGTCAGGACAACACGTCAATATTGTTGGCATTAGTAACAAGATCCAAGTAACAAGTCAAGTAGTGTGTCGTGAACATGTCATGTGATGCATATCAACTAAATAGATACCCAATGTGAAACTGTAACCAGTATTGAAACACGGCTAATGCAAGGATGCATGTGTATCTATCTGTAATAACCATTATACGTTCATTACTATATATGATGCAAACTAAATAATATGTTGTACTAATGTAATAGTATAATGATATCAAGATGTTCCGGTATGCAACTAGATAAACGATTATAAGTACGGATACGAACGGATACCGTAAAGCTGTAAATCGGTAATATTTGCTAAATAATAAAACAAATGCACTATTCTTATTCATATAGATATAGATATATTATAACATAGCATGTTGCAAGTTAAAACTTGCCTGATCGGATCTCACGATGGGATACAGATGCTACGTCTGATGTCGAATAAACTTCACGATGCAAACTCACGCGTGTGCAGGATTGGACCTGGCTGAACAATGACGTGACATGATGACTAGGCTAGACGACGACGATGATTGGATCGTCCGGATCATCGGCGACGCGTGCGACTCCGGCGAGACGGCCGAAATAATCAAGAAAGCAAGAAGAAAGAAAGAAAAGAAGAAGAAGAAGAAGGAGACTAGGGTGTGGCTCGGCTCTGGGTTCTGGGGTCAGAGAACAAATGAGAAGGTAACGAAGACGATGGGCTGTCGTCGACGGCGAGGGAGCTACGTCGGCCGTGGGTTTCTTGGGTTGCTGTTGGGGTTGTTGTTGCAGCCGATGGTAATGGTGGTGGTGGTTTGTGGTGCTGGTGGAGAGAAGAGGGGGGTGAGGAGGTGACGACGACGAGGTGAGGGTGACGGCGACGGTGAGTCCACGGCGAGGTTTAGGTTTCTGCAGTTGGGTCGCCGGGTGCAGGGCTTGGGAAGAGGGAGAAGAGGGGGAGGTTATGGAGGTGGTAACGAGGGCAAGGAGACGAGGGTGAGGTTGGGGTGATCGGTGGCGAGGTGAGCAGCGTCGGGGTTCTTAGGTTGCAGGTGACGTTGTCGGGAAGTCGGGGTTGTGGGTTCTTGGGGAGAGGAGAAAAGAGGAAGAGTAGGTGATGGAGGTGGTGATGATAAGGGTGACGAGGTGATGAGCGTGGTGGTGACAACGAGGGAAGGTCGATGATGATGGCGAGGTAAGGGCAAGGGTTCTCGGGTGCTCGGGGTTCGTGGGCAGAAAGAAGAATAGAAGAAGAAAGGAGAGAGAGAAAGGTGATAATAATAATATTAGGTTTAAATATAATATATATATATATATATATATATATATATATATATATATATATATATATAAAGTGAGATAGAGAGAGAAAGGAACAGAAATGAGATAGAGAGAGACGGCGAGAAGTGTGAGAGAGAGATAGGAAATAATTATTTAGTTAATATATATATATATATATATATATATATATATAAAATATATTATTAACTTAATATATATAAAGAATATTATAATATTTATATTTGGATTATACAGCTATTATCAAAATGCTCCGAAAATTATCCGGGTTTCTTCTAAAAATCTAGTTTTAAAATATAGAGAATTTACGTATAAGCTAAAACCATAATGCAATGCCCGGTTAGTAAAAATGCATACCCTCAAGCACAGATCTACGTAAATACACGTAGCGATCCAAACGAGTCTTTTTTATTAATCTGGACATGAACACGATATATGGATGCACACATATGATATGGGGTATGATAACAGGTCATGCTAGATATTAAAATATATTATTTGGTTATTATTTGTATTATTTAAAAGATATGCAGATACAGAAATATATCATGTATGTGTATAGGATCTAGATGTGTATGGATCCTCTATGCTAGCAAATATATAACGTAATTTTAAACCATAATGGGTTTCAAACATACGGGTCAGGTCGGATACTAACCACAGTTACCAAATGCACTACCTGCACCCAAAAACAGTAATAAATAAGAAGTTGTTGCAAGATTTGAAATACCCCAAATAAAATATCGTATACATGCACTAAGGTGTTACAGGTCGCTCTTCATACGTTAAATCTTCCTTTACTGACAGTTTCGAGTGATTTAGGACATGTGTCTCATTTCAAACATACTTGCGGAGTTGAGATACATGAAACACGTCATGAACACCCTCTAAGGATGGTGGTAAAGCCAATCGATAAGCTATCTCTCCAACACGGTCAATAATACCGAAAGGCCCCACGAATCGAGGACTAAGCTTGTCTCGACTACCAAACCGGATCACTCCTCGGGTCGGTGATATCTTCAAGAATTAAGATCACCAACTGCGGACTCCATAGGTCTTCGTCCAGTATCAGACCAACTTTTCGGTCGATCTTGTGCTACTTTCATATGATTTCGGATCACGTTAACTTTCTTTACCGTTTGCACAATAATATCCGGTCCCAATACTCTTCTTTTTCCAACATCGTCCCAACAGACAGGCGAGTGACAATTAAGACCGTATAATGCTTTGAATGGAGCCATCTGTATAGTCACCTGAAAACTGTTATTATAAGAAAACTCCACCAAGTGCAAATGATCCTCCCATGAAGCCTTGAAGTCTAGCATGCATGCTCTCAATATATCTTCAAGAGTTTGGATCGTTCTTTCAGACTGGTCATCTTTCTATGGATGATAGGCTGTGCTAAACTTCAAGCAAGTTCCCAAACTTTCCTATAGACTCCTTTAAAAGTATGATAGAAATCAAGTATCACAATTTGAAACAATGCTCATAGGTATTCCATGCAATCTCACAATCTCCTGCATGTACCGCTCTGCTAAAGCCTCCATCGACTGACCAACTCAAAACGGTTTAAAATGAGCTGCCTTAGTCAGTCGATCGACGATGACCCAAACTGCATTATTGCCTTTTGGACTCCGTGGTAAAGCTGTAACGAAATCCATGGTTATATATTCCCACTTCCATTGAGAATCGGAAGTGGTTGCAACAAACCAGCTACCCTTTGATGTTCAGTCTTGACTTGCTGACATACCAAGAACTTCGATACGTAGCGAGCAATCTCCCTTTTCATGCCTTCCCACCAGAAATGTTATCGTAGATCTCTGTACATCTTCATGCCTTCCGGATGTACGGAATATGCGGAACTATGAGACTCCTTCAGAACTTCTTCACGACCATCTCCTTTAGGCACACATAAACGACTACCATATCATAACGAACCATATTCACGAATTAACAAGTCCGTTCGAAGTCCTGCTTCTACTTGTTCTCGGAACTTCTGAAATCTTGGATCGTGCGATTGTACTTCTTCAATGTTATCGATCAAGGATGACTGTACTTTCAACTACATCAACTGTCCCGAAGAATTCGGTAGTACAATCTCCAATTCGAATCTCTGAAAATCATCTATAATCTTCTTTTGTGCGGTCAACATCCGTATTGCTGGCAACCGACTTAGCGCATTCGGCACTACATTAACTTTCCCCGAATGGTATTTTAGATTAAGATCATAGTCAGCCATCAGCTCCAACCATCTACGATGCCTCATGTTGAGCTCTTTCAGTATGAACACATACTTTAGGCTTCTGTGATCGGTAAATACTTTTACCCTTTCGTCCAATAAGTAGTGTCTCCAGATCTTCAAAGCGAAAATCACTGCTGCTAACTCCAGATCATGAGTTGGGTAGTTCTTCTCATGAGCCTTCAATTGTCTCGACGCATAAGCTATGAACTTCCCATGCTACATTAGAACATATTCCAAGCCTTTCCCAGATGCATCGCTGTGAATAACCAGCCCTCCGGAACCATCCGGCTCTGTCAAGATAGGAGCGGTTGTCAATCTTTGCTTCAGCACTTCAAAATCTGTTGCACACTTCTCAGTCCACACGAACGGTATCTCCTTTCGTGTTAGCTTGGTTAATGGTTCTGCTATTCGGGTGAAGTTCTCCACAAATTTTCTATAATATCTGGCAAGCCCAAGAAAACTTCTGATCTCCCCTACGTTCTTTAGAATTGGCCAATCATAAACTGCTGCAATCTTTTCAGGGTCAACGACAATTCCATCTTCGGATACAACATGACCCAAGAATTTCACTTCTTCGAGCCAAAACTCGCACTTGCTCATCTTAGCATATAACTTTTCTTGTCTTAACGTTGCAGTGCGATCCTCAAGTGTTCTGCATGCTCTTCTTTGCTCCTCGAATAGACCATAATATCATCAATAAACACCACTACAAACTGGTCCAGATATGGTGAAAAGATTTGGTTCATCAAGTCCATAAAGATTGCTGGTGCGTTTGTGACTCCGAATGGCATCACTAAGTACTCGTAATGCCCATATCGAGTTCGGAACGCCGTCTTGCAAATATATTCCGATTTCACCCAAACTTGATGATATCCGGATCGCAAATTCAACTTCGAGAATACCCTCGCGCCACTGAGTTGATCGAATAATTAGCCGATGCGAGTGATTGGGTACTTGTTCTTAATAGTCACCCGGTTTAATTCTCAATAGTCAATGCACATTCTCCACGTGCCATCTTTCTTCTTGACTAGAAGAACTGGAGCTCCCCATAGTGAACCGTTGCTGCGAATCCAACCCTTCTCTAGCAATTCGGTAACTTGTTTCTTTACCTCTTATAATTCCACTGGCGCCATTGATTAACAAGCCTTTGAAATCGACGTTGCTCCAGGAATTAGATCAATCGCAAACTCCACATCTCATTTTGGCGGTAAATTCGAGATATCCTCAAACGCATCCAGAAACTCTCGAACTACTGTTAGCGCTTCCTCCTTGTTTACTTCCATTGATGAAAGAACAGCATTTGTAACGACTCTGTTTTTAATGTACAAATTTTTTTAAAGTTGATGTATAGAATAAAGTATTTGCAAACCTGAGTATACTTTAAATATTATTTTTGTTTGTGAACGGCAAGAAACAAGTTGTAGCTCACTGGTAAAGCCTTACACTGCTGTCACATAGCCCCTGTATTTGAATCCAATCAGCCACATTATTTTAATGATTTTTTTTATAAACATTTTGGAAGCCCAAAAGTTTACACGTGCAATACACGTAAAAATGAAAAGTCACAGAAAACAAACATATGGAAAATATTATATGAACAGAGTAGAACATGTGGAATTCATCCAAGACCCCACATTCCCGAATCGACCGGCGAGAATTGCCTCTGGGCCGGCGCCGCCGGGCTAGACCGTGGGAAATGCTCCCTAACTCTGCACCTCAGTCCCTTGGCCTACCCCCACTACTCTTAATCTAATTGTTTTCCCTGCAATTATCCAGATAATTAAAAACAAGCTTTGAATCAAAATTTTAATACATTTTAATTCTCTTTTCAATTCTTAAAATCCTAATTTCTCCTATAAATACAACATCACACCCTAGCCTTCCTCATTCTGAAATCTATTGTTAAAAATCCTTAAAATTTTCTAATTCAAAGAAGAGTACAAGTGGAGTTAGCACTAGGTCAAGTTCCGGCGATAATTCGAGACGATTCCGGCGACCCCGCGACTCCGCGAAGCCACCAAACTTTCCCTCAACCTCCCCTCTCTTCTCTAAGCTAGTAAGTCCCCTTTCTTCTCCTCTCTTCCTAAATTAAAAAGTTCTCTTTTTAAAGATCGTCGGAAGTGGAGTTATTCCGACATCTGTTTCTAAACTCGTTAAAAAACACAACTTTTCTTAATAACCATTCATCTATGTTTTTACAACTTGCTTAGTAATCATGAAACAACCTTTCAGAACAGGTTTCATCTTAAAATATTATGCTATATAACTTTTATTACACTTTTTCGTTTAAATACCACAAACTATACATATGACATATTTTAATACTTTTGCTCATATTACCTTTAGAAAATCTCATGAGGTAATAACCTACCTTTCACAACACACACCTTGACATAGCACGATTCGCTTTTGAACAATTATTTTATGGCTAATACGACTTTTACATTAAAATAGCATAAACTATTAAAAACCGTATTTCTTTGAATTGTGTTATTTACATTCCTTGTGATTAAGCCTCTACAACCCATTTTGGGGAATCCGATCGGGATGGTGCGGGTTATCGCACATCTTCGGGACTAGTAGAGCGAGATGCAGACCTCCTCACGGAGCATCCGATCTCGATGGAATTTTTAATACAATTTTTAAGAAAAACGTGATTTTCTATTTAATAAATAAATTTTATTTTTACTAATTATATATAAATATTATCAAACCGTCTATTTTAAATATATAATAAATTCCATGTTTTCCTAAACAAAAGAAAAGAATTACATTTCCATGAAAATACCATCAAGAACCCATACAAGTCAAATTTACATAAAAATACCATATATTATTATAGCTAGGTATTTATTTACTAGAATACCTCACTTTTAAAAGTTATATCCATGAAAATCATAAATATAATAAATAAATACTTGATGTTTATTTTGAAAGTATACTAAAAATATTTTTCATAAAACCCTTTCAAGTTATATTAATTTACATTAAGGGCCCTAGTAAATATTGGTTTAAACGGGACCAATTCTCTTGAGCCTTAGGGAGCCGGAAAAAGTGGGTGCTTGCCTATTTAAGGTAGAAAATTAAAACGGGGTTATCAAATAGTAATTAGCTTGGAAAAAGTCACAAATCCTGCCGTCCATGTGCAGCAGTTACCGATAACTCCAAAACCTAATTCAGGAATCCAATTATGTTTAAGTGTCTGACTCGGTCAGAGTCTCAGTCTAATCTGAATACAATCCATACATGAATACAATTAAAATATAACCCCAATACAACATGAATCCATATATACTGGAACTTGAACATGAATACCAGAATACTATCAAATATCAACATGATTTGATTTAACCGAACCATGGATATATATTGACTTGACTACATGACTATCCGTTTACATGAACAATTTATACCATGGTCTTGGCAAGTTTTATATCTATAAAATAACACAATATACATTACGGGGTTTTTAAGTGGTAGACTGGTACGAAATGTATTAGAAGTGGAATGAGACGGTCACTATAATACACCTAACCTGAATATCCGTTGCCGTTGTCCCGTGGGTTTTGACGGGACCTTGTACTCCATATACCTTAGTCCACGGAGAAAGTTGGACTCCTCCCATATACACTGATATATTCTGTACCAAGTTACAAACAACTACATTAGTATAATAAACAAACAGATAAATTACCAGATCTATTATTTTTACTTGATCTATCTCTTTTGGGACTTACCGAGCGATTGTTCGCTGACGACATTCCTATTTTTTCTTTTTTTGGAATGTTGTCAGGGGGGCCCGACTCTTAGGAGATTGAGCCGAGCCAGGAAGATTTGGAGCAGTTCATTGAGGATCTCGAGCTCTAGTTCCACTTGTACATACTTTTACTTTCAGTTCATATGTCATTGTTTAGGCATCGCTTTCCAGCATTGTATTTACTTTTTAGTTGTATGTAAAGAATGTTTAATCAATAAAAAGTTGCTGTTTATTTATATCTCTTGTCATTTCTTGTGTACATTTATTATATTGCTTATTTACACTTAACGTGTTTACTTCTGAGTAAATACTTCACGGGCCTCGCCGCGTCCTCTTCCCCGTACACTGGGAAGCGGGCGTGACAGCATTAGTCGGCCTAGCCCTAAATTCGACTGGCCCGACAGATCTGCTACCTCCCGCAAATATGAACTCCGGATGTCCGGAAATCTGGAAATCACTTTCTTTACCCTACAATCAGTGTGAGCGTGGAAAATGCCAAGAAAGTCCATTCCCAAGACAACATCATAGCTTACAGTATCAACCCCAAGAAATTCGCGAATAACTCTCGTCCGCAAATAGCAATCGAGCAACCCTTGTACTCACTACTAGATATAATTTTCCCATTCCCAGTGTGTATGTCCCAGCAACTAGACAGGGCCGTGTGTGGAATAGAGTTTGCACTAATAAACTTGGACGACATAAAGCAATGAGATGCACCTGAATCGAATAATGCCAATGCGGAAAAATTATAAACAAGTAGAATACGTGAAACAACGTCATTTGACGCCTTGGCCTTCTCGACCGTCAAGATGAAGGCCCGTGCTTGATTAGCCTCTGAGTAATCTACTTCTGCTGTGCTCTCGGAGCATCACCCTTCAATTGAACTCTCGATGGACAAGTATTCATTTGATGATCAGTAGCTCCGCAAACCAGACACTGCCCAAGCCTCATCTGGCACTCCTTTCAGAAATGGCCTGGTTGTTGGCACTATCACACATCACATCCTTCTTCTGTGTTGAAACAGAGGTCCTTTTCATAGGTATTTCCCCCTGTTTATTTATCAGAATGCCTCTACGTACAGAAGCTCTGTTTGGCGTAAACACCATCTTCTGCACTACAACAGCTTGATGTTGCATACTCTTCACTTTCACCGATAAACTCTGCTACTCCCTGGTTGCCTTGAGAACTTGGGAGAAAGTGGTCAAACCCAGAGATATGACGTGTCTCCGAATCTCCACATCCAAGCTACGCATAAACCTCCGTGCCCTATCTGCTTCATTGGCAACCAAGGATCCCGCAAATCGACTGAGCCGGGTCCACTCAGCTGCATGCATATCAACGGATCCGCCATTCTGCTTCAAACTAATGAACTTCTCTTCCATTTCCTCCCGAGCAGACCGTGGAAAGAACTTCTCCAAGAAACTTTGCGAAACGTTGCCCAACTGATCGACTTGGTCAGACGGGTCTCCTCTACGAGCTACCACTCGCGAGCGTAATCTACTAATTGGATGCATACTACATCCACCCTTTTATCATCTGGAATTTGTGCGGCGACGAGCAGGTTCTCTGTATCAACTAGCCACTGCTCCGCTGGCAATGGCTTCTACAATCTTGTAAATGTGGACGGACCGAGCTTACTGAAGTCCGCCACGGTGCCCTCATGCTGTGCTGGCCTGGGTGCTACTGCAACTATGGACTGTTGGACCATCCGCAGACCCTCCTGGAAAGTCATGGCCTAATTTAGCTCAGTTTTCCGCTTCTGGTTTTCAAGCATACCACGTATAACTCCAAGCAATGCGGTGTCATCAACACGCCTCTGGTATGACCGCAAATCTCTATCCGCTATGATTTTGAAGCCAAAACACTGAAGAGAATTAGCAATGGTAAACATGATTCAATAAACATGATAGCTATAGATTCAAGACTGGAAAGATAGTATTATAGTAGGAAATGTTCCTAATTTTGGGTTTCCTGGTTAGTGTATTGGGTTCAATATCCAACAACAAAAACCAAACCGGACTAACCCTAAATCGTAGGGCTCTGATACCAAACAAACTCTGTCACGCCCCGCTTCCCAAAATACGTAAACATGGCACATGACAGAGCCAACCATGCTACTTGTGGTTAGGAATCATCCCTCCACAGTCACATTATGGCTGTCAATCGAATATCAAGAACTGTAAAATAAAATCTAGCTAACACATGTCCATCTGCCATAATAAATAAAATCAAGAAAATGTATAAAGCGGAAACGAATCAAGATCTAATAAACAATAGTATTTGAATCACGTCCCAAAATGGGCTCACATCAATAGAAATAAAACTGTCGAAATAAATAAACTAAGATTCTCTAAACTAAATAACCAGCTCCTCATTGCTCGGCTTGATTGCTAAAGTACTCTTGATCTTTCTGCGATAAAAGTAGAGGAACTGAACCATATAGAACTTAAACGTCAGTGCGTCATAATATCAAAATAATAGTGATAAATAGGATATGATGCTAAAACATGCATGTAAATAAATAACACATGTATAAAACAGTGAGCTGTATGTATGTGATGTGTATCCTAAAATCTGTGCCTCTAGGTTATCTATTCTAGAAGTCTTTTAAATCAATTAACTCAACAGTATATATCTCGTTCATGCCCCCATGAGACCACGGTACAATATATCCCATTCATTCCCCACACGACCACGGTACAATATATCCCGTTCATTCCCTACGGGACCACAGTACAATAAACAATGATTTATTCCGTAACGCCCGGAATCACAACAAACAATAATAATATCCTCCTGAGTTACGTTTTAGTTACATTCTTGATTTCCCCTTTTCCCCCAGATTTTGTGTTCAAGTCAGGTATTGACGATATAAATCTAATGCCAACACAGGATCAAGCATGTACAGGTCTTGTCTATGTAGACAACAAGTCACGTCCATTAGGACAACAATCAGGATGGTTGGTATTAGCAATAAGATCCAAGTAATAAGTCTGGTAGTGTGTCGTAAACATGCCATGTACTGTATATTAACCAAAATATATACCAACGTAAAACTGTAATCAATATCGAAACACAATTACTGCCAGGATGTATATGTATCTATGTATAATAACCGTTATACGTCCATTACCATATATGATGCAAACAAGATAACATATTGAACTGTTATAGTGGTTAGATAATATCGTGATGATCCGGCATGCAACTAGATAAACCATTATCAAGACGGATGACGGATGCTATAAAACTGTAAATTGGTAATTTCTGCTGAATAGTAAAACACATGCACTATCATTTATTAAATAAATATCGATATAAGATCTAACTCTTACAGAATTGATAAAAGAGGGAATATTTATTATCGAACCCCATCTTTCTCATTGTGGATTTGTTCGATCATCTAATAACATAGCATGTTGCAAGTTTATAACTTGCCTGATCGGATCTCACATCGAGATACATATATCACGTCCAACGTTGAAATAAAGTTACAACACAAACATGCGTGCGCAGGACTGGACCTGGTTGAGAAGCTGCATGATGTGGTAACTGGGCTAGATAACGATGGTGACTGGGTCGTCTGGATCCTCGGCGACGTGCGCAACTCTGGCAAGATGGCCGGAAAAAGAAAAGAAAAGAAAAGAAAGAAAAGAAAGAAGAAGAAGAAGAAGAGAAAGAAGTGGAGGTTGTTGGGGTTTGCGGAGTTCTGGGGATGGACAGAGGGTATGGTGGCGACGAGATGATGGTGACGACGTCGATGGCGAGGTGGCGAGGGTGTGAGGTATGAAGGTGATCAGGGAAGGTGCAGGGTTGGTGGTGGTGGTGGTCTGGGGTGTTCTTGGGTGCTGGGAAGGCGAGGAGGTGAAGAGGTGGTCGGTGGTGACGAGTTTTCCGGCGACGAGGATGGGGTTCCGGCGATGGGTTTGGATCTTAGCGTCGAGGAAAAGGTGTAGGCAAAGTGGTCGGGAAAAGGAGGAATGGAGATGGAGGGATGATGGAGGGGAGGACGAGAAGGTGAAGACAATGGGGACGGCGACAGTGAGGGAGCGGCGACGATGGGAGCGTGGGCTAGGGTTTTGGGTTCACGGGTAAGGACGTGTAGAAAGAGAACGAGGGGGAGAGAGAGAGAGTAGGTTTAGTTTATAATAATTATATATATATATTAGAGAGAGAGAGAGAGAATGGTGGGGACAAGAGACAGAGAGAGAGGAGAGAGACAGAGACAGAGAAAGAGAGATTTTATAATTAACTTAATTAATATGTTATATATATTATATAACAGTTTATATATGTTTATATATATATATATATGGAATTTTACAGTTAATACCAGATTACTCCGAATATTACCCGTAACCATTCAAAAATCTAGTTTTTCAATATGGAGAGTATACATAAAAGTTTAAACCATAATGTGATATTCTGTAAATAAAAATATATACCCCCAAGTATGGATCTACGTAAGTATACGTAGCGATAATAAACAAGTTTGTTTTAACAATTAGGGTATGAACATGATGTATGGGTGCAACCATACGATATGGGGTAATATGACATGTAAGGCTGGATATTAAAATATATTATTTGATTTTTATATTGTATTATTAAAAGATATGTGGAATATATTATATATATGTATAATATCTAGATTTGCATGGATACTCTGTAGTAGCAAATATTTGATTTAATCTTGAACCATGATGGGTTTCAAACATACGGGTCGGGTCGGATAATAACTGCAACTGCTAATAGCACCAATCGGAACCTAAAAGCAACAATAATCAAGAAATTTGCCGCAAGATTTGAAATACCCCGAATAATTATAGTATAACAGTGTTAGGGTGTTACACATTTAAAAATAGTTTTTCTTCCCCCCCCCAACTTGAGTAAAACAGTGTTTTCATTACTAAGTATTGAAATTCAACATAAGAGAAGGGGAAATAACTTCGGTCTACACAACCGTTTACAAACACCAAAAGTCAACACCAACCATTCAAATATTTTATCATAATGAGACCATGGTTGGTAGAAGAATGTGTGGATGAAAGATAAGCAGTGTAATTGAAAAATGGATTTGCATTTCTGTCGGTGACAAGATGAGTGTGACTGAAAGAAGAAAGGCACACGAGATCGTATGGAAGAATGATGGGAAAATGTGGGAAAGGGAGAAGAAAATAGGTCCTTTAAGTCGTGTGATAAGAAAGAATAATGGCTAATGGTTCTCCGTCTTGGTTGGTATAGGTGGAAGAAACAGTGGGAATGAAAACAAGAGGAAGTAAGAGAAGGAATGAATGGAAGAATTATGAAATGATGAAAGAATGGTGGATTGATTTCTTCATACGAAATAGGAAGCACATGAAATGCCGGCGGTTCTTGATTCATCATTGCGTCTAATTCGTCGAGAAACATGAGTTCGTCAAAGAAAATATCTTCGAATTGATCATTATAGAAGTTCATGTCCCTATCATTGAAAATAAAGGAATCAGAATCGATATCTACATCAATCAAAAAATCGAACACACTAAAGAGTGTGAAGGATTCAAAGTCAAATTGTTCTCGTTCAAGGTTCAAAGAACTCGACACCTCCAGTGTTGTTGGTTCCAGAAAATCAGAATGTAGGTTCTCAGAAATCTTGTTCTCATTCAAAGACACATTCTCGACATCTAGATTATCAAAAGAATTTTCACTCTCCGTCATCGATCTCATCAATGAAACAGACTTCAAGAAGGTGAGCAGTCGGCTCAGAAGGTTGATACCCTAACTTAAAAATGTTGAGATTAATTGTTCTCTTCCCAAAAGACAATGACATGGAGCCATCACGACAATTAATCACCGCATTGGAAGTTGCAAGAAATGGTCGACCGAAAATCACCGGAATTTGATTCCGGGTGTTTGCTATAGGTTTTGTGTCTAAAATTATGAAATCAACAGGGAAAATAAATTCCCCGATTTTTATCAACGCGTCCTCTAACATTCTTCTAGGATGGGTGATTGATCGATCGACCATTTGAAGTGTACGGCTCGAAGGTTTCAACTCCCCTATACCAAGTTGCTCATAAATAGAGTAAGGAAGTAAGTTCACACTAGCGCCGAGATCTAAGAGAGCGCGATTGATGTTCCTGGCCCTACTTGTAATCGAAATTGTAGGACACCCACGGTCCTTACATTTAGTGGGTAGGGAACTAGAAAGGGCATCGTTCACGTTGTTCACTAAGAAGACCTTCTTGGGCAATTGTTTCTTCCTCTTCTTAGTGCATAAGTATTTAAGAACTTTCGCATACGACGGGACCTGTTGGATGGCATCTAAGAGAGGAATATTGATATTAACTTGCTTAAACAACTCCACAACCTTCTCTATTTGTGGACTTGGTTTGTTGGGCCTCAACCGGTTTAGAAAATGTGCTTTAATTAAAGGGGTTGGGTCCAATACTTGTGGAGGTGGAATAGATCCTAAAATTGGTGTTTGAGTAGAGTGAGAAGGGCATCCATTAGAAGGAGAACAAGAGCCCGGTGGAGAATGGAGAATGGGCTCCGAAGAAAAAATTGGAATAGAAAAAGAAGGAGAAGACGAAGAAGAAGAAGCCGCCATGATTTCATTGTTAGTTGTATGTATGCCCTAGAGACCATTATTGTACATGATAGTATATTATAGTGGATACTTGGACATATATAGAGAGAACTTTCTTGCTCGACATGATAGTATGCTATCTGGTTGCTCTTTATCTTAACATGTAGACTTATACTGTCTTTTCTCTCACATGTTGGTAAAGCCCTGAAGATGTATACTTGACTACCTGGATTATGATGCAGATCATACTAGTGGGGCCAGGATAGTCCATAAGTTTATCCTTTAATTGTTCCTAGTCGTGGGTGTATCGAGACGGGGCATCGATATTCCGGAGTAGACTAGCGTATACGTTTCTTAACCCATATGATGGGCGATGGATGATCCCACATCCATTGGTGTTGGACATCAAAGATTGTATACGGGTGCTCAGTGGAGACTGGGTACACCGAACAGGACTCGCCGAGAACTCCTAGATATTATTATACCTATCGTCAGATAGCAGTTCTCTGATGAAACTGGTACAAATTAGTCTGTAGACCCGAGATCGTCATAGAGTCTTGTGTGATTCCCACCGTTCTTTGATTTCCACCATACCACGTTCAAGAGAACATGCAAACAGGTGGTTTTTGGCTATAGTCCCGAGTCACATGGAGGCAATGAGCGATAGGAGGGGTTTCGTCTCTTCCGGTATTGGGGGTTGATGTTGCGCTGTGCTCGATTGGCTATAACAGGAAGTCTTTGGGCAGGGCTGATTATGAGATTTAATGGTAAGTGTGATCAGTAGTTTCTCGACCCGTTATGAGCCTCACATCGGCATGACTTATTAAGCTATTGAGGTCTGACGTTTACCACCCCCAGACTAGATATGCGATATATCAGACGAAAAGACCGGACTGTACGATAGTGTTACTTATTGGATTCACGGGAGTATGAGCAAGCATGCTTGTTAATCTTCTGATCGTTCAATACCCGGGTAGCCGTTACGTCCATATAGTACTGCTGACGGCTTGTGGGTGACTGATATGATCATCACCTACTGCCGGCGTATTGACGAGTCTTTAGAGTCCTACACAGAGCTTTCCTGGCTCAGGCGAAACGAAGTAGGGCACATATGTGATATGTGCGGGACCGAGATTAATACATGTGTGTGATACCATATTATAATCTCCCGATATGTGATATCGGACGGTTATATGTGATATAGCCGGGTTATCGAATCAAGTGTTTATTCGATAAGATGATATATATGGTATTAGCCGGTTGTATGCGATATAGCCGGATTATTAAATCAAGTGTTGATTTAATAATTTAATGTACGATTATATATTTGATATATTAATATACATTAACTAATATTAGCTCACTTAAGGATTTCTTTTTCTCACTTATACATTTAATGTATATGTGATATATATTAATTGTATTTATTTATTTGTGTCATGCTTGATGATACATTGTTCATGGATGTATGAGACTCATACCATACTATAGATAATTAGGGTTTTTATTTATTTAAGGTAAATACAAAATTAGGTAGAAATTAGTCATGGTTGGATGCTTGTGGAAGTATGTGGAAACCATTGACTTAGTCCACTAATTTTGTTTTACTCTAGATATTTATTAACCTAACAATTATCTTTAGCCATGGTTAAGTCTCTACAAGAGTTGATATATGATATTTTCTCACCCATGGTTGCCATTCCATTTTCTAGACTTTATCTTCTTCATCTCAAGTTTTGCTTTCTAGGTTTTCTTGAGGTGAAGAATTAGTGAGAGAAAAATTATTCTAAAGTGAGCAAAATTCCTATTTCATCAATCTACACTAGACTAGCCATTTAGTATAGCTTGTTTACTTTACTAATTCTCAATTAGTGAAGAGGTAGCCTGAATTGGATATTTCTCGACGTAGATCATCTTCGGCCTTGAAGATCTTTAAGCAAGCTTGTTCCTTTCTCCTAGTAGATCCTAACTTGAGTCCGGGAGACCACTAATTGGAGCAAAGGGACTACTACATGGAGCTTTAGAAGTGAAGGACCGGTCTACAAAGGTTGTATTCCTTGTTCACTTAGAGTAAAGATGTTTACTTGTTTAGCTTAACCCTAATTCTCTAGTTAGATCCTCGGTTTGAGTTCATTAGCACTCTAGATTTTTTAAAATTGTATGCTAGATGCCTTAGAAAACATTGTGAGGGTGCTAAAGAACCTAGCAGTGGTATCAAAGCCGAGCTAGAGCATTAGGAGTTGTCTGGGGGAAGTTAAAGTGTTCGAACAGACATTAAAACCCCGAAATTGACCCCCTCTCTGGAAATTTTTCCATGTTAAAAATGTTCAGAAAATCATGCAGGTTATTCTATGGATCCCCAAGAAAAATGACGGCCCAACTCAACCAAACAGCCGTGGAACCGCCGCCAATATGGGCTATTTGGGGCGGTTCCGCGGCTCCGTAGGTGAGGCAGGGAGCGTGCCTTTCTTGTGCTGATCCGTAAGTAATTATGGCATGTTCTGGGCATTTCTAACTGTGCTCAAGTATTGAGGTCTCTGGGCATTTTGGGAGTTTGTTGATTCGATCGAAATTTTTAATATCGTCTAGCTATCTGTGTATTGTGATACAATATTTGGAATCCATAATAATTGGTTTTGTGAAAATTGATTTGAATTTTGTAAACCTAGCAATTTAGTCTCATTTGATCGGTTGCCACGGGATTTTGATATGGATCAAAACTCCGTCGCAATCACGTAGCGTACGCAGATACTCGCTGGGTAACATTACTAGATAGCCATGCCCCAAAGTCCCGACCAAGTGACTGTAGGAGAACCCCGTTGCCTAAAGCATCCGTTCGGGTGCTCGCGACCGCGGTGTTCCTCCTAAGTGCACTCAGTCGACGGCATCGGGGGTGCGGCCGTCTACTAAATTTTCCGACGAGCATTCGATCAGGTTGTCGAGAATCTTGTTGAATTGCCCGACTTGTTATTGAAAAGTGTTTTCAATAACGAGACTAAAATGTGGGGTTTATAATGGTTAGGCATGAAATCCGAAGTATGTGATATTTCAGATTTATGATGTCTAAGGGTGTTGCGGATTCCAATTGTTGTAGTTTTCACTTTCTTTTCTGGGACCGTAAATATAATATGTGGGGTATCTCCGGTTTCGTAACTATACGTCAATGATAATTAGGATACGCATATTTACTTACGTCGATAACATGTGATGTTATGTGTTGCTGAGATATGTTATATTGGATCGTCGTGTTTGAATAGCCGGGGTTTTATGTGAGATGAGAGTTTTTCATTTTCATTCATGTAAAATTCAATGTATGTAATATTCTTTTATTGGGACACTTCTAGGTTGAGGATGATGTCACCATTGATGTATATTATTTACTTTTCCACATTAGGATAGACCCAAGGTGGAGAGCACAAATAACCGGGTTCTAGAGTCCAGTGGGAGACCATCTCGAGGAGTTGAGACCGGGTTTCCTAACTCTAGAATTGGCAGGGTTGATTGCCGCTCTTGCAGGGGTCTAGGGATGTAGGTTTGGCTATTCATCACGACCGTGGAATCCGTGTTTTTTACTGGCTTGATTTAAAACGCGGAACTCCTAGTATATCCAATATTTCATATGTTGACTTCTGCTGCTATATTCTGTGATGTGATCACTTTATATGATGAGATGAATGTTATTATTATATATAAGGTATATAATAAACGTTGCTTATGTTTTGCATCCGCGGTAGTCCTGCCCCGTTATGCCGTTAGTTAAGTAATATAACGGTGCATAACGGGACACTGTGGCAAATGCGGATAGCATAAACATACGTTCTATTTTCGTTTCTTTATCTGTGATACTTAGGAAGCATAAATGATGGGACTTCATTAATGAGATTAATGAAAGGAAAGAAACCTAATATTGTTGTAGAATCATATTTTCAAAACTGGTAGCTCTAGTTCTTGCTTTGCATAGTGGTATTCCTTGTAGAATATAAAGCATCTCATTCGATGAGGAAAGAGCCGAGATCCCTTCACCGGGAATGACCACTTTAGCAGAAGCTAGTAGAAGCTACACCCACTCGGTTTATTTTGAAAAACTCGATTTTAAAAGCGGAGCCTAAACCACTCCTTTTCAAATCACTCGATTCTACAACGATATCAAGTTCATTACGCAAAAGGTTTTCTTAAAAACCTGTCGTAGCCCTCCGTCATTTCAGATAAGTACTATTTAGTATTCATGCTGCGTTTCTTGACCTTTTCAAGGCGTAGCGTACGGTAGCTGATTAGTGCTTATTTGCAGAGCATGTGATGCGCTTGGATTAGGGTAGTCATACGGCCTTGTTGATCTTGTCAGGGTCGTGCGGGTGGGTTTAATTCAATCACGAAATGAACAGATTGAACTTGACTTGTGGTTTATGATTTGTTGACCTTTTCAAGGTCATAAATCTCTTGGGGCAAAATATTATTGGGAATTTCAAGTGTTGAAATTTGCAATGAGATTGCATACCTTCTATGAGATAGTTGGATCGCGATACCCACTGCGAATAAGTGTTACTCCTGGGAGAGTTTTGCACTTTACAATTAGCTAACCCGTTAGGTGTTTATAAAGGTGTCAACGGGGTTATGTCTCTGGGAAAACGAGGTTTACTTTAATTAGGTCCGTATGAAAGCATGGGGAACCTCCCTCAAAGTACCGACACTGGCCTGGCTGAACGGTTAGCGAACTTGTAGGGTGTAATTAATCCCGGCTAGTCTTACCTTTTAGGGTTTGAAGAAAGATTTGATAAAAACAGTGGGAGCCATCCATATTAGATTAGATAATAACCAATCTAATCTTGCAAGAGCATACGCTAAGTGTTTTCTTCTCTCTCTCCAGGTACCGACCATGACAGGCCTTAATCAAGATAATAATATTGATGTATTGACCGAACCTGCTTATTATACTGAGCCGGGGAACGTTGGTTCCGATCTATCTTATAATTGTTATAAGTATGAACAGGAAATAGGATTCCTATGCCACCCGATTGAAGAAAGAGCATGTTGATGCATCTTCTTCGGGTGTGTTGGTTACCGAGAACTGTTTCTCACTATGCTCTACGTTCTGGGTATTGGATACCGGATCAAGATCCCACATATGTAATCTGTTACATGGGATAAGGAAAGTTAGAGAACTGGGAATGGGTGATAAAGATATTCGAGTTGGAAATGGTGTAATTGTTGCAGCTAAATCAGTTGGCGATTATCACCTTGTATTACCAAGTGGTAATACATTGATTCTGAACGAATGTTATTACATGCCGAACAAGATATGCAACATTATATCAGTTTCTTTATTAAGTAAAGAAGGATATAATTTTGTATTGCAGGATAATGTTATGAACATTTTCCTGAATCAAAAGTTGATTGGATTAGGCACGTTGTGCAATGACATATACGTTCTAAATCAAACCACAGTTCTAAGTATACAGAACACACACAAGAGGAAGATTTCAGAATTCGAATTTTCATCTTATGAAACTTGCCAGTCATGTCTCAAAGGTAAGGTGACCAAAACTCCATTTACTGGATACGAAGAAAGAGCTACGGAAATCTTGGGACTGATACATAGTGATGTATGCAGTCCCGTATCTACACATGCCAGGGATGGTTCTTCATACTTTATTACATTCGCTGATGATCTCTCAAGATTCGGACATGTGTTCCTCTTGAAACACAAGTCTGAAACTTTTGAGAAATTCAAAGAATATAAGAATGAAGTTGAGAATCAGACGGGTAAAAGTATTAAAATCCTTCGATCTGATCGAGGAGGAAAATACTTGAGCAATGAGTTCCTGGACTATCTAAAAGAGAATGGAATTCTCTCTCAACTTACTCCTCCGTATACACCACATCACAACGATATATCGAAGCAGAGGAATCACACCCTATTAGATATGGTGTACTCTATGATGAGCACCAATGTGTTACCTATTTTTTTTGGGGTTATGCGCTTGAGACAGCAGCATACCTATTGAATCAAATTCCATCAAAATCAGTGCCTACAACACTATATGAGATGTGGAGTGGAAAGAGACCATATCTTAAACGAGTTAAGATATGGGGTTTTCCGGCCTATATCAAAAGGAAAAATCTAGACAAATTCGAGGCACGATCAGTACTTTGCAAGTTTATGGGATATCCAAAGAATTCATATGGATATCTTTTCTACCACACTTAGGAACAAAAGGTGTTTGTTGCTTAACATGCCACATTTAAAAAAAAAGGATTTCTTGTAAAAGAAATTAGTGACAAAGAGGTAGAGCTGGAAGAAATTCCAGTCGCACAAACTACAACTGATGATTTAATGGAACCAGAGGATTCAGTAGTTCCCAACGATTCTCAGCCTCTCCACCGATCTAGTAGGGTTCCTCATCCACCTGAGAGATACTACGGTTTTATCATTGATGGTGGGAGCGAGGATTGCATCATGGAAGATGATGACCCAACTAGCTGCGAGCAGGCCATCACGAGTGGGGACTCTGTGAAATGGCTGGATGCAATGTGATCTGAGATGGAATACATGTACACCAACAAAGTATGGACTTTGGAAGACATTCCTGAAAGGGTAAAACCCATCGGGAGCAAGAGGATCTTCAAGAAAAAACTTGGTGTAGATGGAAAAGTTGAAACTTTCAAAGCTAGACTTGTAGCAAAAGGTTTTCGTCAACGACCAGGTGTGGATTATGATGAAACCTTTTCTCCAGTGGTTATGCTTAAGTCCATCCGGATCCTACTTGCCATCGCTGCATACCATGACTACAAAATCTAGCAGATGAACGTCAAGACCGTTTTTCTAAATGGTGATTTAGAAGAGAGCGTGTACATGATACAGCCAGAGGGCTTCGTAGACAGTGGGAGCAACAGAAAGGTGTGCAAGCTGCTTAAATCCATCTACGGGTTAAAGCAAGCATCCCGAAGTTGGAACATCTGCTTTGATGTAGCAGTCATAGAGTTTGACTTCATCAAAAACGTAGATGAATCTTGTGTATATAAGAAGGTTGCAGAGAGTAAGGTCGTCTTCCTCGTATTGTACGTGGATGACATACAGAGAATATTGAATCACCCCTTTAATCCTTTTAAATGCATTTCTTTCACCCCCTAAACCCTAATTTCCCTTATAAATACCACACCCCATTTCACACATTCTCACTCACAATTCCTTCCAAAACACTAAAAAACTTTCAAGTCCTTTTTGTGTATAAGTGGAGTTAGCGAAGGGCGAACCTCCGACGAAATTCCAAGGAGATTCCGGCGACGAAATGACGTCCCGACGCTTCCCAATCCTTACTCTACCTCTTCCCTCTCATTAAAGCCAGTAATTCCCCTCTCCCCTCTATTCTTCTTCTATAAAAACTTTCATTTTTAAAACCCGACGGAAGCGGAGTTAATCCGACTTTCGATTCGATTTATCTTTAAAATTCCTATTTTTCTTAAACAAGAAAATACCAAACTTTCTTATCATGTTCAATAAACATTAACAAACATATTAAACAAGGTTCACATCAAAAAAATTTATGTTGCAATTTTTATCGCAGTTTTACAGTAAAATACCACATACTTTAGTTTCCGACATAAACAACATCTTACCTTTAGATAGTTCACAAGGTAATGACCTACCTTATCACAACACACATATATATCATAGAACGATGATATTTTTGGGAATTTATTCTTGGGATAAACAACTTTGTAAATTAATACCTTTAACTTACAAAACCATTTCTATAAAAAGATGTATTAAACAATTCCTTACAATTACGCCTCTACAACCCACTTTTGGGGACCCTGTTCGGGATGGTGCAGATTATCGCACATCCTTGGGCTTAGTAGAGCGAGATGCAGACCTCCGAAATGAGCATTCGATCTCGATGGAATTTTTATACATTTTTCTTTAGAAAATGGGATTTCTACAAGAAAATAAATAAATTATTTTCATTAAATATATATATATATATTATAAAAATATTTATTTTAATTATAGAAATATTCCAAGTTTTCTAAATCAAAGAAATCACTATTACATGAAAATACCATCCAAATAAAACACAATTCCAATATTTCAAGAAAATACCATATATTATGGGGTTAGGTTTTACTCACTAGAAATTTCACTTGCATAAAAATATACATTTATGAAATCCCTAAAGACGATAATTAAATACTTGAGGTGTATTTTGAAAATTATATCAAACTATTTTTACATAAAACCCCTCAAGTTATACTAAATTACAATAAAGACCCTAATAAACATAGGTTTAAGCGGGACCAGTCTCTTGAGCCTTAGAGAGCCGGAGATATGGGTGCTTGCCTATTTAAGATAGACAATCTAACAAACAGTGTTATCAACACGATAATTGTTTTGGAAAAAGACACAAATCCTGCCGTCCATGTGCAGCAGTTACCGATAACATCAAAACTAATTCAGGATTTCAAGTTCTTTTTAAAGTGTCTGACTCAGACGGAGTCTCAAACTAATCAATCTGATTTGAATATAATTCAAGTATAAACTATAATTTAACATGAATCCGTCTATTCAATCTATATCAATCTATATTGACTGAACCGAACCATAGATATTCTCCATCTACATGTACATCCATTATATCCGTTCCATTACTGATATCATAGTTTCAGCAAGTCATCCATATATAATTTACAATAAAAAACAATACAATACAAACAATACAATCAAGATATCACGGGGTTTTATAAGGGGTAGATTGGTATGGAAGGTGTTAAAAGTGGAACAAGACTGTAACCATAATACACCTAACCTGAATATCCATTGTCGTTGTACTGTAGCTGAACGGTTCCTTATGCTCCGTATACCTTAGTTTTCGGAATAGTGGGACTGCTCTAGTATACACTGGCATTTTCTGTACCAAGCTACAAACAACAACGTTAACAATATAATACAACTTTAAAAGTTACATTCTCTTTCTGTCTATTCTGCCTATACCTATTTTTGGAACTTACCGAGCGATTGTTCGCTAACGACATTCCTTTCTTATTTCTTTGGAATGTTGTCAGGTGGATCGGACCTTCTGGAGACAGAACCCAGCAGCGAGGACTTAGATCAGATAGCCTTCGACCCAGAGCTCTAGATTACTTGTACATATTTCCATTTCTGTTATGCCATTGTTTAGGCATTGCTTTCATTCCATGTATTTACAGTTCATTTGTATTGTAAAAAGAATATTAAATAAATAAAGTTGTTGTTCATTTACATTTCTATCTCTTGTGTACTTTACTTTATATTGCTTAGAAATTCTTAGCGTGTTTACTTCTGAGTAAATACGTCACGTGACCCGTCACGTCCTCTGTTCGTACACCGGGAAGCGGGGCGTGATACTCGGTCCCGCACATATCACATATGTGCCCTACTTCGTTTCGCCTGAGCCAGGAAACCTCTATGTAGGACTCTAAAGACTCGTCAATACGCCGGCAGTAGGTGATGATCATATCAGTCACACACAAGCCGTCAGCGGTACTAGCTGGACGTAACGGCTACCTGGGTATTGAACGATCAGAAGATTTACAAGCATGCCTGCTCATACTCCCGTGAATCCAATAAGTAACACTACCGTACAGTCCGGTCTCTTCGTCTGATACTTCGCATATCTAGCCTGGGGGTGGTAAACGTCAGACCCCAATAGCTTGATAAGTCATGCCAATGTGAGGCTCATAACTGGTCGAGAAACTACTAATAACACTTACCAGTAAATCTCATAATCAGCCCTGGCCAGGGACTTCCTGTTATAGCCAATCGAGCACAACGCAACATCAACCCCCAATACCGGGAGAGACGAAACCCCTCCCATCGCTCATTGCCTCCATGTGACTCGGGACTGTATCCAAAAACCACCTGTTTGCACGTTCTCTTGAACGTGGTAGGGTGGAAATCAAAGAACGGTGGGAATCACACAAGACTCTATGACGATCTCGGGTCTACAGATTAACCTGTACCAGTTTCACCAGAGAACTGCTATCTAACGATAGGTATAATACCATCTAGGAGTTCTCGGTGAGTCATGTTCAGTGTACCCAGTCTCCACTGAGCACCCGTATACAATCTTTGATGTCAAACATCAATGGATGTGGGATCATCCATCGCCCATCATATGGGTCAAGAAACGTATACGCTAGTCTACTTTGGAATATCGATGCCCCGTCTCGATACACCCACGACTAGGAACAATTAAAGGATGAACTTATGGACTAACTTGGCCCCATTAGTATGATCTGCATCATAATTCAGGTAGTCAAGTATACATCCTAAGGGCTTTACCAACAATAAAAGGATTAAAAGGATTAAAGGGGTGATTCAATGTTCTCTGTATGAATGCAGAGAAAACAAGCAGTGTGAGAGGAGTATGGTAGCTGAAAGGTTTTAGGGAGCAAAAGATCAAGGCTATAGCGACAGATATGACCGGCGGTGCCCGTTTTTTTGTGCTTGTCGCCGGGTTTTTACCGGCGGAGGGGGCTAGGGTTTAGGCCACGTGTCAGGGTCATTTGGTATTCTTCAGTGCACATGTTTAAATAATTTGTAACTCTTCAGTTTACGTGTTGTGCACGTGTAGACCCTTAGGCTTCTAAAAAAATTAAAAGAAAATTAAATAAAAAGTTAATGTGGCTGATGGGATTTGAACTCAGGTGCTTTATCTTAGCAGTGCAAGGTTTTACCAATGAGCTACAAGCTCCTTCTTGCTGTTCAAAAGCAAAACAAACTTATAACTCGCGCTCAGGCTTAGGTGTTCCTTTCTGTATTTTAAAAAAAAATCGTACAGAAGGTTTATGGTTGTTACATTCTGCCCTCCTTATAAAAATTTCGTCCTCGAAATTTGTAAAAAGAAAGTGTAACAGATTCAACGCAATTTAGTGATGGAACTATTGATAGTGTATGAAAAATATTTGGAAGAACGAAAGAATGCAAAAGTTTTGGAAAGAGGTGGGGGAAATTCCAGGGTTACTTTGGTCAACAATCTCGGTTTCTACGGCTGCTAAAGTGAAAGTCTGACGCCGGGGTACATTCCTCCTAGCTGGAGGTACATTTCTTTGTCCTTGGGACATGTTTCTCTGCCCTCGAGGCATGTTCCTTAATGCTTAATGTAATTGGCGTGGAGACTGTGCAGGAGGTGGAGCTGGGATTGCAAGACGAGGTGCAGGAGCCTGGATAGCTGGCCGCTGCGGGTAGTTGGTGGGTATGTGAACTAAGGTTGCATCTATAAGGACAGGTTCCAATTTCGTGATTGGATTGGCCACAAACTAAGCACGGGCCTTTTGCGCGCCTACAGTCCTTCCACAAGTGTCCCTCCCTCTTGCAATAGAAGCAAAAATCTGAACTTGGCTGATTAATTGTTTCTTTCGTTCTTCTGGGTACAAATGATGGCCTTGAAGAGGCTCCTCCTGCCATCTGGGTGGCAGGACGCTTCACTCCGACAGATTTGGGTCTGTCCTTCATCTTCACTACTGCCTCATATCTGCGGGAAGCTATGTTATGGCTTGGAAAATTCCCTGTAGCAGTTTGATTCACTCCGGTTGCTTCCGCTTCTGGACGGTTCAATAATATAACAGTCTACTGCTGCAGTCCTTTTAGGAGGCTTTGGATTGCCTCAAGCAGTACCGTCTACTCATTGATCTAAGCAGCTACAGTAGGAGTAAGCGGTAGAGGTGGAGGTGTGTTGTTGAAGTTGGTGCTAGTCTTGTTTGGGGAATCCATAACTTCGAAAGAAAAATTTGGGTTAGGAAAGATTCAAAATATATGAAATTGGAAGATTCAAGGAATATGAATTGTAAAGAATGTTTTCAGTTGCTGGTTCTTGTATTATATTGCTTAGGTTGTCCACGCAGAACGGACCTGCATGTCCATGCAGAACTGACCTGCATGTCCATACAGAACGGACTTGCAAGGGCCGCCAACAAAACTTGTCACGCCCCGCTTCCCAGTGTACGGGCAGAGGATGCGATGGGTCACACGACGTATTTATTCTGAAGTAAACACACTAAGTGTTTCTAAGCAATATAAAGTAAAGTACACAAGAGACGGGAATGTAAATGAACAACAACTTTATTTATTTAACATTCTTTTTACAATATAACTGAAATGTAAATACATGGAATGAAAGCAATGCCTAAACAATGGCATAACAGAAATGGAAATATGTACAAGTAATTTAGAGCTCTGGGTCGAAGGCTATCTGATCTAAGTCCTCGCTGCTGGGCTCTGTCTCCAGAAGGTTCGATCCACCTGACAACATTCCAAAGAAAGAAGAAAGGAATGTCGTCAGCGAACAATCACTCAGTAAGTCCCAAAAATAGGTATAGACAGAATAGACAGAAGGAGAATGTAACCTTTAGAGTTGTATTATATTGTTAACGCTGTTGTTTGTAGCTTGGTACAGAAAATTCCAGTGTATACGAGAGGAGTCCACTATTCCGGAGACTACGGTATACGGAGGACAAGGAACCGTTCAGCAACAGTAAATTGTATATGGATAACTTGCCGGAACCATGATATCAGTAATGGAACGGATATAATGGATGTACATGTAGATGGATAATATCCATGATTCGGTTCGGTCAATATAGATTGATATAGATTGAATAGACGGATTCATATTGAATTGTAGTTTATACTTGAATCACATTCAAGTCAGATTGATTAAGTTGAGACTCAGTCTGAGTCAGACACTTTAAAAAGAACTTGAAATCCTAAATTAGTTTTGATGTTATCGGTAACTGCTGCACATGGACGGCATGATTTGTGTCTTTTTCCAAAACAATTACCGTGTTGATAACACCGTTTGTTAGATTGTTTATCTTAAATAGGCAAGCACCCATATCTCCGGCTCCCTGAGGCTCAAGAGACTGATCACACTTAAACATATGTTTACTAGGGTCCTTATTATAATTTTGTATAACTTGATAGGGTTTTATGTAAAAATAGATTGATATAATTTTCAAAATACACCTCAAGTATTTAATTATCGTCTTTAGGGTTTTCATAGATGTATATTTTTATACAAGTGAAATTTCTAGTGAGTAAAACCTAACTTCATAATATATTTTATTTTCTTGAAATATTAGAATTGTGTTATATTTGTATGGTATTTTCATGTAATAGTGATTCCTTTGATTTAGAAAACTTGGAATATTTATATAATTAAAATAAATATTTTGATAATATATATATATATATAATGAAAATAATTTATTTATTTTCTTGTAGAAATCTCATTTTCTAAAGAAAAATGTATAAAAATTCCATCGAGATCAAATACTCCTTTCGGAGGTCTGCATCTCGCTCTACTAGGCCTGAGGATGTGCGATAATCTGCACCATCCTGAACGGAGTCCCCAAAAGTGGGTTGTACAGGCGTAATTGCAAGGAATTGTTTAATACATCTTTTATAGAAAATGTATTTATTTGCAAAGTCGTTTATCCCAAGAATAAATTCTCAAAAACCTCATCGTGCTATGATAGTGATATGTGTTATGATGAGGTAGGTCATTACCTCGCGAACTATCTAAAGGTAAGATGTTGTTTATGTCGGAAACTAAAGTATGTGGTATTTTACTGTAAAACTGCGATAAAAATTGCAATATAAATTCTTTTGATGTGAAACTTGTTTAATATGTTTGTTAATGTTTATTGAACATGATATGAAAGTTTGGTATTTTATTGTTTAAGAAAAATTGGATTTTTAAAGAAAAATCGAATCGGAAGTCGGATTAACTCTGCTTCCGTCTGGTTTTAGAAATGAAAGTTTTTAAAGAAGAAGAATAGAGGGGGAGAGGTGACTTACTGGCTTCAATGAGAAGGAAGAGGTAGGGGAAGGATTGGGAAGCATCGGGACGTCGTTTCGTCGCCAGAATCTTCTCGGAATTTCGTCGGAGCTTCGCCCTTCGCTAACTCCACTTGTACACAAAAAGGACTTGAATGTTTTTGAGAGTTTTGGAAGGGAATTGTGAGTGAGAATGTATGAAATGTGGTGTGGTATTTATAGGGGAAATTAAGGTTTAGGGTGTGAAAGAAATACATTAAAAATTTGAATTTAAAAGGATTAAAGGGGTGATTCAATGTTCTCTGTATGAATGCAGAGAAAGCAAGCAGTGTAAGAGGAGTGGGGTAGCTGAAAGGTTGCAGGGAGCAAAAGATCAAGGCATTAGAGACGGATATGACCGGCGATGCCGGTTTTTTCGTGCTTGTCGCCGGGTTTTTACCAGTGGGGGGGGGCTTGGGTTTAGGCCACGTGTCGTGGTCGTTTGGTTTTCTTCAGTGCACATATTTAAATAATTTGTAACTCTTTAGTTTATGTGTTGTGCACGTGTAGACCCTTGGGCTTCTAAAAAGATTAAAATAAAATTAAATAAAAATTTAATGTGGCTGATGGGATTTAAACTCAGGTGCTTTGTCTCAGCAGTGCAAGGTTTTACCAATGAGCTACAAGCTCCTTCTTGTTGTTCAAAAGAAAAACAAACTTATAACTCGTGCTCAGGCTTAGGTGTTCCTTTCTGTATTTTCAAAAAATTTCGTACAGAAAGTTTAGGGTTGTTACACCGAGACTAATACGTGTATGTGATACCGTATTCTAATCTCACGATATGTGATATCGGATGGTTATATGTGATATAGCCGGGTTATCGAATCAATTGTTGATTCGATAAGATGATATATATGATATTAGTCGGTTGTATGCGATATAGCCGAATTATTAAATCAAGTGTTGATTTAATAATTTAATGTATGATTATATATTTGATATATTAATATATATTAACTAATATTAGCTCACTTAAGGATTTCTTTTTCTCACTTATACATTTAATGTATATGTGATATATATTAATTGTATTTATTTATTTATGTCATGCTTGATGATACATTATTCATGGGTGCATGAGACTCATACCATACTATAGATAATTAGGGTTTTTATTTATTTAAGGTAAATACAAAATTAGTTGGAAATTAGTCATGGTTGGATGCTTGTGGAAGCATGTGGAAACCATTGACTTAGTCCACTAATTTTGTTTTACTCTAGATATTTATTAACCCAACCATTATGTTTAGCCATGGTTAAGTCTCTACAAGAGTCGATATATGATATTTTTCTCATTCATGGTTGCCATTCCATTTTCAAGACTTCATCTTCTTCATCTCAAGTTTTGCTTGCTAGGTTTGCTTGAGGTGAAGAATTAGTGAGAGAAAAATTATACTAAAGTGAGCAGAATTCCTACTTCATCAATCTACACTAGACTAGCCATTTAGTATAGCTTGTTTGCTTCACTAATTCTCAATTAGTGAAGAGGTAACTTGAATTGGAGATTCCTCGACGTAGATCATCTTCGGCATCGAAGATCTGTAAGCAAGCTTGTTCCTATCGTCTAGTGGAGCCTAACTTGAGTCCGGAAGACCACTACTTGGAGCGAAGGGACCACTACATGGAACTTTAGAAGTGAAGGACCGGTCTACAAAGGTTGTATTCCTTGTTCACTTAGAGTAAAGATATTTACTTGTTTAGCTTAACCCTAATTCTCTAGTTAGATCCTCGGTTTGAGTACATTAGCACTCTAGATTTTTTAAAATTGCATGCTAGATGCCTTAGAAAACATTGTGAGGGTGCTAAAGAACATAGCATTTGTTTCCCCAATCAGAGCAAAGCTCTGCTTGAATTTCAAAAATTCAAAAATTGAAGCAACGCTTCAGATTCCTTGCGCCGCGCGCAACGTGCCACGTGTCAAAAGCTGACACGCCAGCGCAGCGCCCAAGGCAGCGCACCCAATCAGAGCAAGGCTTTATTTAAAATGAAAATAAAAAAAGCAACACTTCTGCTGAGTTGCGCTCTGCGCTGCGCGACACATGGCAGCGCGGTTGCGTTGCGCTCTGCGCTAGCGCAGTTGCGGTGCGCTCTGCGCTGCGCGACACATGTCAAGCGCAGGTGCGCTTGCGCCAACTGTGCCAGCACTAAAACAGAATTAAAATTCTAGAAAGATCTTTTTGATCTTGTTAAAATAAGAAGATTATCTTCTGTAAAACAGAAGCCCTTGGATCAAAAATCCAACGGTGGGGAAAAATCCCTAAATCACTCAGAGAAACATCTCTTTAACTGATTTAACAAATCAAATGGCACTATAAAAAGCCCCCTAGACTCCAAGTCAAAAAGACATTGAGCACACAGAGAATTCACAGAGCTCTTCTAAGAACTTTGAGAAGAATTCAGAAAGAAAGAAAGAAAAAGGTAAAACCTTTAGAAAAAGAAGAATTTTCTTCTGAAAAGATCGATGATTTAAGAACAAGATCAAAGATCTTCAATAAAAAATGATAATATTAATAAAAAAAAGAAGTAATTTACTTCTTCATTAGATCTTTCTGATCTACATAAAGGTATTGCCTTTTGATGAACCATTGGTTCTGGAATCTTAAAAGATTCTCTTCGTTGATCCAAAATTGGATTAAGATATTGAACAGTGCCCTGCACTTGAAAAAATTGCACTGTTGCGCTCTTGGGTTGGCGCAAGCCACCAGAGAGCGCCACGTGTCGGCCCCAGAACTGTTGCGCCTTGCGCTTCTAAAAACAGAGCACTGCTCTCTTGGTTTGGCACAAGTCACCAGAGCGCGCCACGTGTCAGCAGCGCAACAGCGCAGCGCACTGCGCTTGTGCTCGCCAGAGCATGACACGTGTCACCCCCACATGAGTTTGCGCCTTGCGCTGGCATAAAGCGCCTGACAAGCCACGTGGCGCACTGTCAGAACAATAAATGCTTTGCATTATTAAAGAAGGGACAGAGCCCAATTAAAAGGCCTAACAGGACTAATAAAAAATGCAATGCATTATTAAAAAGGGGCAGAGCCCAAACGAAGGTCTGTCAGACCAAAACAGATGATGTGCATCATTTAAAAAAAAGGAAGAGCCCAAATAAAGGTCTAATAGACCAAAAAAAAAATGCCATGCATTATTAAACAGGGGCAGAGCCCTAGTAAAGGCCTAACAGGACAAATGCAGATAAAACGTTGAGCATTTTCAACTGGACTTAGCCCAATTCTGGCCGTAAGTCCTCAAATTAAATTGAACAGAGCACGACTGCTCTCTCAAATCAATTTACACCCGGTTCAAGGGTACATCCCTGAACTCCTCTGATATTTGTCGTTGTAATTCTTCAACGTCGTCAGAGAGGTGACGGGTCCTGATAACCACACATCAATACGGACTGCGGGGTCCTTAAAACTCGTGGATCGAAACGTCCTTAAACTAATATTCGTCCTAAAATAGGAATGTTGGACTAAAATTTCCTTAAACTAATGTTCGTCCCCAAATGGGAATGATGGACCATCATGTCCCTAAACTGGAAATCGACCGCAATGTCATTAAACTAAACAATAGAGCCAATTGCTCTCTTGTCGAATCCTAATGATTCCGTTAAGTTGATCTTAGTCTGGAGATTAGACTAACGTATCCTTAACAAAAGTTTAAGTTGATCTTAAACTTAAATAGGGCTAACGTATCCTTAAACCAAAACCCCAAACCCAAATTTAAGAAAATACGGATTTGGACTAATCCACGTCCTACGGGTGATGACATAAATTAGTCTCCGTATACAATCCACGGGCAACCACAAACAAAACAAACACCCACGACACGAAGTGAAATTCTGGAGAAGGAGAAAGTTGCTACCACGGTGCGGTAGCGTAATTAACTGCAGGGGCTTGCGCCTGCAGGGAAGAGCGTCCCCACAATCAAAAACCCCTCCAGCGAAGGGGAATCTAACGAAGTCTGCTACATCGGCCGCATCCATCTAAACCTCCGATACACGGTGCCATAAATCAACTCGGCATCTTCGGAGAGGTGGACGGATAAAACCAAATAGCATCTACCCCGAATCTCAGGCAAGACGCCCATGTCTTGGCCGCCGTTCGGAGGGGAACAGATTCTGGCACGCCCGGTGGGACCTTTTCCTCTTTCCACTCCACACTTCGTGTGTCGTCTTCGCGAACGAATCGCGGTTTGTTAATGGTTGCCCTCGGGTTTCAAGTTACTAAGATTTGGTCTCTTGCTTGGCGCAGAAATCAAACAGCAATGGCGTCCAACTGCTCAAACTGCTCCAAATGCAACTGCAACTGACGCTCCGCCTCACCTGGAGGTGTGGCTTACGGGCCTCAAGCGGCCTCCATCATTGCTATGCCGGTGGAACAAGTGACTCAGGCTACCACCGGTCTGTTCTTTGGGACCATGCTCCCGCCGGTGAACATTAATGTCCCGCTGCCGAAGGAAGCGCAAAAGAAGACGGTCTTCGATCGACTTGCTACTACCCTGGCCCCTCTCAACGGGTCGTCCAATTCCAACTCCTCGGTCTTCACCAGACTGAGCCTGAACTCCGATGGGCCTACCAAGAAGCCCATGACCCCTGAAGTGGCCATCCCGAGGAAGACAGCCATCTCTGCTCCTAAAGTCGTCGAGACGGCTTCTCCTGGAAGAGGGCCGGTCTTCGCAAGGCTGACTGCTCCCAGTCCCGCTCCCGTTCAGAAATCTGTGTTTGACCGGTTGGACACGGCTTCTCAACGGGCGTCAGTCTTCAAGAGGCTGACACCAGCAACATCCTCTCACCTGAACAGGGGGCAAGATAAAGCCGTCGCTGAACCAATACCGACAACTCATCACGCCCGACGACGCCACTGGCGCCGGATAAGGAAGACTGAGGGCAACTCCCCCTCTGGGCTAACCCCACCAGCTCCAACGGTGGAAGTTAATGCTGCTGTTCCAACTGGGAACAGCTTTGAGCTGCTGAACAGGGTACGCAGAAATTCACCAACTGTGGTGCTCAAAAGATCTCCTCCACCGGTAAAGACCGCAGTGGAAGCAGAACCAGAAAAGCCGGAGCAGTCTCCTCAATGGCTGTCCTCCAGGGTCTACAAAACTTGGCGACGAGTCCGAGAATCGGTGATTGATCCGAATTTCTCTCACCAGCATAAGAAGTCGAAAGTTCGGCAGGAAGAAAATCCCCCTGTCAAGCAACGAAAGACGACGACCACCTGGGTGCCCAAAGCAAGGGCCCCCTCAACTTCGACGGCCCATAAGAGAAGAAGGCCGGAGAAAATCCCCACGCCTGCGGCGAACGTCAAAGGTAGTGAGCCCAAACGCCCTAAGTCTGGTGGCATTGTGGTACACACCGTCTACATGGCGTCTGGGAAAGAGGACAGCCGTATATCCACAGGTCATAGACCGCTTACGCGATCGGTGACTAAAGCTCAGGAGCAGCAGCAGAAGCTCCAAGAAATGATGACTACGATGGCCGCACTCACTGGGCCAAAAGGGAGCCCAGAAGCATCCTTGGATCAGCGCCAGGAGCAAGAAACTGACGCCGAATTCCTTCGGAGAATATTGGAAAAGAAGGACAAAGAGGCTGCAGAACAAGCAGCCAATATAAAACTAATGGCCTTCCTATTTCAGGACATGGTGGGTATGATGATCCAGCAAGATCCTCCAGCCGAAGATCCTCCGATCATCCTTGAAGATGACAGAGGAGAAACGTCGAATCCACCGCCGGCTCTGTCAGCGGCCAAGGAGGAGACAATTTCCAAAGCTGACCTGGATGAATATATAGCTCAGCAGATACGGGTTCATCAGGCAATGGAGGCAGCCGGTCAAGTTGTCAGAACGGGGCGACCATAACCGAGCTGGTATGATCAGATCAAGTACCCGCCGGGCTATACAATACCGAAATTCCATGTCTATAAAGGGATTGGCAATCCCCATCAACATGTTGCCCAGTTCAGGGCCCTTTGCGGTAACACCGTCGGCGATGATAAGCTCCTGCTTCGCCAGTTCGTCGGCAGCTTGTCGGAGACGGCGTTTGAATGGTACTCTGAGCTTCCGAACGACTCCATCAAAACCTTCGCTGAAATGGAGTTGTTGTTTACTCAGCGATTCGCTAGCGCCAGTGAGTGTACTCCAATAACAGCTTTGATCAATGCAAGAGTAAAGCCGGGCGAAACCTGGGTTCAATATGCAATCCGGTGGCGGAACTTATGGTCGAAGTGTGAACAGTGCATCGAAGAAGCGCCAGCGGTGGACATGTTCGTGGGCACCTTGGATCCTCATGCAACTATTTCACAGTTCATGATGTTCTTTAAACCAACCATATTCCAGGCCCTGATCGACAAGCTAGCCCAAATGGATCAGATGGGTCACAAACCGTCTCCTCCAAAGCCGGACTCTCGAAATGAGAAGGGGAAAGGGAAAGCGATCGTCGTCGCCAATTCTCAACAACAGCCGAGCAACTTGAAGCCGGTTGTTCGTCAAAACAATATGCGTCCACACCTGTCCCTCGAGGAGAGGCTGGGACGTCCTTACTCGTTTCCTCAGAATAAAACGAGAAGACTGTTTGAATTGGCATTGCGTAACAGACTCATTAATCTACCAGAGTCAAGACGTCCGTCGCAGCCAAACGACGTCAATGATCCTAATTACTGTCCCTATCACCGAGTATTGGGTCATCCGATTGAAGATTGCTACGTCTTCAAAAACTGGATTGAAGATCAATATCAGCAAGGCAAGTTCGTGTTATCCGAAAGATGGAAGGTGAACCCGCCGCAACCTCATACTTCTAAAAAGGTGAATACGCCGGGGGCAACGTGCTCCCTTGTTGAAGAAGCTCCATGGGAGGTTGTGTTATCAGCCGAAACCAAAAGGATGCTGAATGATCTCAAGACATGCCCGGCGGTCAGGTGGAAGAACCCGCTAGAACCCCAGATCATTGAAGAGATGTTGAAGCCGCGCCCAACTCCAAGGACCGGTGGTGATGGCCTAAGCATTCATACCCAGCTGTCGAAATCTTCAAAGAAGAAGAAGAAGAGATCCAAAAAGCCCGTGAAGCCCGGCGACAAGCGCACGGACTTACAGAAATAGATCGACGCACTGGAGTAGTATAATTAGAAAGCACGGACTCCTATCACGCTCCAAGAGTTCCTCAGCCACGTCTTTCAGGAGGAAGATGATGGAGAAAGCTCGTCGGATGAATCTGAGGGTTACGTGGCGAGTTGTCATATGGTCTCCCACTCGTTTATAGACGATGAGAAAACTCCTTGCACTGAGAAGCTAGAGCAGATTCTAAACCGGAACTTCTGGGGCCATCAGATGAAACAAATGATGCATTCCTCAACGAAGCTTTTTTGAAGAGTAAAGCTGATCGGGAACGCGAGACGGTCATATTTGAAAGGGCCAAGCGCTGGAGACTAAACGAAAGGGTTGAGACACTCCCATCAAATCAAAAGACATCCGTTGCGGATTAAAACAAATTCAAGACGAGAAAAAGGTTTACTAAAGCCATATCGATGGGGATGAAGCTACCACCCTCTGAAGGAAACATTGCCGGCAAAGCAGAGATGTACCCTGCCTATTGCTTGTATCATCGGAAGGTTTCGTACCCCACCGAAGAGTGCAAGGCTTTCAATAAATGGTGGCAAGGATATGTTGTTCACCGGCAACATTTCAAGCGGGAGAAGCGCAAAACTCGTCGGGAGCAAAAAAGTACGACCGAGGAGGTTATAAGAACTACCGGCAATTATCGCATTGTTAACGCCGGGGAAGCGCAAATTCTCACATTCGGGAGTGACTCTGACAAGGAAATGCCTCTTAGCCCTCTCTTTAAAGAGTCTACCTCGGGAAAAGAGGAAGAGCCGAAGGCCTGCGAAAATATCCGGCTGCGTAATCGTACACTACCCGAAAAGAATCTTGGACCCTCAAATAAAAAAGATTAGGGAAAAGAGAAGGTCTCTGAGGATATTGCCCTGGATGACCAAGTTGTGGAAGAGCTAATCGCCAAGGACCCGCCAAAGAAAAATAAGGTGGACTACAATGTTCTGGCACACTTGAGGAAGTTACCCTCGCGGCTCAGTATTCTCGATGCCCTTTTACTATCAAAAGAGGCAAGAGATTCATTGATCAAAGCGCAATAAGAGCCAGAGCAATTCCAAGCTTTTCTCACCGAAGAAAAGATGAAGGACGAGCTGGAAGAAGTGCACACAGTCGATGTCACTTTCGGTGATGAAGACCTTCTCCTTAGGACGTGTGAGCACAACTGCCCCCTCTATGTCTCAGGATACTGCCACGATATAAAGATAGGCAAAATCCTGGTCGACAATGGGTCTTCCGTCAATCTCCTCAACGTGCGAGTGTTGAAGGAAATCTGCATGAGTGTCCAGCATCTCGCTCGTGATAAGATCACCATCTCTGGCTTTGACTCTCAATCATCACGGACTCTTGGGTCTGTGATACTGACGTTACGCTTTGGGCTACTCGTCACGGACATTAAATTCCACGTCATAGATGCCAAGACATGCTATAATGCTCTGCTCGGCCGGCCTTGGTTACACGAGTACAACATCATCCCTTCTACACAGCATCAGTGTATGAAATATTTTAAGGATGGTCTCGAGTATACCGTAACAAGAGATTTGAACCCATTCTCCGTGAACGAAGTCCGCAAATATGAAGACGCAAAATTCTTCTTACCAGATTTCGAAGACACGGAGAGGTGTCACAAGCCGGAGAACAAAGCTATCGCCACAATCCCTGTCTTCGGGAGCGATACCGAGGAGGACGAAGAGATGGTTTATTCGGGCCCACCCCAGTACAACAAGCCAGGACCGTCCGCTCCTATATTAATCTTTGGTAGCGACTCGGAAGATGAGGTCCATGCTATATTCTATGCTCGGCCTTCAATACGAACATTCGCTAATGAAGAGCAAAGTTTGCAAGTCGCCATGGTTCCACCCAAACATCATAAAGAACTGGACGCGCTTGATACCTATAGTGTGGAAGAGCTGCAGACATTCTATGTCCCTCCCAGGCGAGAAGGCGAAAAGGCGATTCTATTCTACCATTCCGGGGAAACCAAGGTGGAAAAAGAAATCTGGCACGGTGCGGATTCTACGCTTGACAAGCTTCAGCCCATTCGTCTGCCTAGATATTATACAGAAGGCTTGAAAAGGCTATTAAAGCGTCAAGGGATACCCGTCAAACAGACCGCTCGAAAAGCTAAATTCTATGATAGGATCTGGAACGTTCCTGAAACTCAGCACAAGTTGCCCAATGGGAGAATGGAAGCAATCGGGCTTGGATATGTTCGGTCCAAGAAACGGGAGCTACTCTGTGACTGCTATGTTGTGCATAACTTTGATGAGGAAGGGGATGCTCAATGGGAAGATGCTAATCCTGAGCCAGAAAAAGTCCCCGATGCAAAAATGCCCAGTCCGTCGTTCGAAGAACAAATGGACAAGCTTATAAAGGAAGCTGGTCAAAAAGTTTGAGACGACCACAACCGCGAAATGTCCATCTACGAGAAAGCCAGGATGCAACGCCTCCTTCAACAGGCTGTGAAAGACGAAAATGCCGCTCCCTGTCAACCTGTTGTAAAAAAGGCGCGACACAGAGGCAGAAACAAGTCAAAAGGCGGAAAAGACATTCAGCAACGACAAAGCGGGACCAAGAAGCCACGCAGTTGGGAATCGAGCGGTCCGGATTTGTCCCTTATGAAGAAAATGAGTCGAGCATACTCTTTTCCTCAAGACAAGACAAAGAAGATACTTGACCTATCTATAAAGCACAAAATGCTTACGCTTCCGGAGTCCTAGCATCCCGAACAAGCAGGCGAAGTCTCACACCCGAACTATTTCTCTTATCACAGGGTAATAGGGCACCCTCTCGAAGATTGCTTCACCTTCAAGAACTGGGTCGAAGATCAGTATCAGCTCGGCAAGTTCGCTCTATCTGGCAGCTGGAGGGTAACGCCGCCACAGAAGCATGAACCCAAAGCCGTGAGAACAGAACCAGATCCACATCGGTCTTGGAAGCGAGCTCGTGCTTGTCATATGATAACGATATCAAAAGAAGAGCCCGAGAATATGGATGTCCTTCCTTGGTGCTTCGAAAACAGCAATGATGAGGTGATCTCAAAATTCCCACCAGCGCCAAAAGAGCTGGAAGATGGAATACACACCACGGCGGATAACCTCAAGAAAATTGAGTTGGGGACGGCGAATGACCCGCGACCGACATTCATTAGTGAGCTACTGTCTGAAAAGAGGGTGGCTTCATTAAAAGACCTGCTTATGCAGCATAAAGATTGCTTCGCATGGAACTATTCCGAAATGCCAGGACTAGATCCAGAGATTGCTGTACATAAATTGGCGATATCCCCGGATGTTAAACCAATCAAACAAGCACCGAGAAGAATGCGGCTTGAGCTTGAGAAGAGCATTAACGCCGAAGTCAAGAAGCTGATCGACTCTGGGTTTATCCAAGAAGTTCAGTATCCCGATTGGATCGCCAACATCGTCCCGGTGATGAAGAAAAATGGGACGGTGCGCATATGTGTAGACTTTTGGGATCTCAATAAAGCCTGCCCGAAAGATGATTTCCCAGTGCCACTCACCGAGCTGATGATAGATAACACGTCCACTCATGAGGTTTTCTCCTTCATGGACGGCTCATCAGGATATAATCAGATAAAGATGCACCCTGAAGACCAGAAGCATACCGCTTTCCGGACCCCTTTGGGTATATTCTGCTACGAGGTGATGCCCTTCGGTTTAAAGAACGCCGGTGCCACCTATCAGAGGGCCATGACAAAGATCTTCGATGACCTTATATATGAAATCGTCGAATGCTATATCGACGACCTCGTGGTTAAGAGCAAATCATACGAGGAGCAGTTAGAGCATCTGAAGACCGTATTTCAGCGCCTTCGACAATAAAACTGGAAGATGAACCCTCTCAAGTGCGCATTCGGAGTTTCCTCGGGAAAATTCCTGGGATTCATCGTCCAACACCGAGGTATCGAGATAGATCCGTCAAAGATCAAGGCGGTCATGGAAATGCCTCCGCCAAGGACTCTCAAGCAATTATGGTCTCTCCAAGGGAAGCTCGCGTACATCCGGCGATTTATAGCCAACCTTTCAGGAAAGTGCCGCCCTTACAGTCACCTGATGAAGAAGGGAACCCCTTTCGTTTGGGATCACAAATGCCAGAGCGCGCTAGACGAAATCAAGCAATACTTGCAGAATCCGCCAGTGTTGGCTGCTACGGTCAAGGGAAAGCCTCTCATTCTTTATACAACCGCCCTCGAAGGTTTCTTAGGCGCATTATGGGCACAAGAGAATGACCAAGGGAAAGAAAGAGCTCTCTATTACTTAAGTCGAGTTCTCTTGGGGGCAGAAAGCAACTACTCGCCCATCGAAAAATACTGCCTGGCGTTAATCTTTGCAATAACGAAACTTCGACATTATGCATTGGCACATGAAGTCCGTCTCATTTCGAAGGTGGACCCTCTCAAATATCTGATGTCGAAGGCCATATTGACAGGGAGACTCGCTAAATGGGCCTTGATCTTAATGGAGTTTTCGATAACCTATCAGCCTCTTAAGGCAGTGAAAGGCCAAGCCATCGCCGACTTCCTCGCTGAGCATCCGATACCGGCCGATTCCCCTCTGAATTGCGAGCTGCCAGACGAACACGCGTTTGATGCGATCGACGGTAGTGATACCCGATGGGAACTCTATTTTGATAGAGCGTCTTCCATGAAGAAGCGCAAACAAAACACCCCTATAATTAAATCAGGGGTGGGCCTCATCTTCATAACTCCACAAGGAGGGATAATGCGCTTCGCTTTCTCCTTAACAGAGCCGAGGACAAACAATGAAGCCGAGTCTGAAGCTTTGATAGCAGTCCTCGAGATCGCCATCGACATGAGAATTGAAAACCTCCTCATATACGGAGATTCCCAACTGGTTGTTAGTCAAGTAAACGGCGACTATCAAACGTGTAAACCAGAGCTGGTGAAGTATGGCGAGAGAGTACAGCAACTGCTGACTCAAATCCCCTCCTACATACTGGAAAGCATACCGCGTGCAGAAAATAGCAATACGGACGCACTAGCTAAGCTCGCTAAAGAACTGGCCGACGAGAACCTTGATGACGTAAGAATCGTGGTACAAAGCCGTCGGGTGCTTGCCTGTAGAAATATCTCCGGAATCATCCGAAGAAAAGGGAGTCACTGAGCAAATGGCTATGCAAATAAAAGACCAGGAAAAGGCTGAGGATTGGAGAGAAGTCTTTATAGAATACTTCAAATCCCGTCAAACGCCTGAAGATGCGTCCTCAAGACATCAGCTCATGAAACGAGCTCTATCTTTCGCCTTCGTCAATGATACTCTGTACAAGAGGTCGTTTGATTCTCTGTGGTTGAGATGTCTGGGACCTGAAGAGGATAAAAGAGTCGTTTAGGAAGTCCACGACGGACTCTGCGGTTCTCATCAAGCAGGCCCGAAGATGAAGTTGAAGATTAAACGGATGGGCTACTATTGGCCTACGATGATTCAGGACTGCCTCGAATATGCGAAGCAATGCCACTCATGCCAGATTCATGGGGATTTTATCCATCAGCACCCAAATCCTCTACATCCAACAGTGGCCAGCTGGCCATTCGAAATGTGGGGAACTGACATAATCGGCTCCATCGAACCAGCATCGTCTAGGGGACATCGATTCATTTTGGCAACGACTGACTACTTCTCCAAATGGGCAGAAGCAGTACCGCTGAGGGAAGTGAAGACGGAGAATATCCTTCATTTCTTCAAGACGCGCATCATTTATCGGTTTGGAACTCTACGATGGATCATCTCCGATAACGGGCCAGCCTACAGAAGCCATAAGATCAGCCGCTTCGCGCAACAACACAACATAGACTGGAGATATTCCTCAGTTTATAATCTCCGAGCTAACGGTCTAGCTGAGGCTTTCAACAAGACCTTGACGAAGATCGTGAAGAAGACGGTGTCCCGAAATAAGAAGGACTGGCACGAGAGACTACAAGAAGCTCTCTGGGCGTATCAAACTACGTTCAAGACGGCTACGAACACAACGCCGTACGCGTTAGTCTTTGGTACAAAAGCAGTACTCCCCCTCGAGATAGAGTTACCCTTTCTACGAGTGGCGGTCTACTACGAGCTGACGGACGAAGAAAATGCTCACCTTCAGCTTGAGGAGCTTGATGTCCTTGATGAAACCCGGCTCATAGCGCAACAAAATCTAGAGGCATATAAAGCAAAGATGACGCGCTCATATGAAAGATTGACCAGGCTGAGGACATTCCGCCAAGGCGAACTCGTGCTAGTGGTCAAAAGACCTATGATCCCCAATCGCGCCAAGCGGGGAAAATTCGAGCCGAACTATGAAGGCTCGTACATCATAGACAAGGTCTACCAGGGTGGAGCCTATCTACTCATGGATATGCACGGTGAAAGACCTTTCAGGCCCATAAACGGTCGCTTCCTAAAGAAATAATACGCCTAATGAGTTATGGTCCAGGTCAATGATAGACGACGACGACTATGTCCGCTCTCTATCTTCCCAAGCCCAAATCTCTATAAGTAGTAGCTGGCCAACGGACCGAAACGTCCTTAAACTAATGACGGACCACTACGTCCTAAAACTAGCTGACGACCGAAACGTCTTTAAACTACTACCGCAGCATCCTCAGGCTGACGAGATAAAAAAAAGGGAATAAAAAAAAATAATAATAATAATAATAATAACGGTATGTCCATAAGCGAAATGGGCACGGATGAAAACCCGAAAGGGATCCGTGAGTAAAAACAGCAGGGCTACCGGCGAGTGTTCGTGGAAACCTGAAAGGGCGCGACCTCGTTAGAAAAAAGAATAAAAAGGATTGAAAAAAGACGGTATGTCCATAAGAAAAATGGGCATGGATGAAAACCCGAAAGGGCTCCGTGAGTAAAAACAGCAGGGCTACCGGCGAGTGTTTGTGAAAACCCGAAAGGGCGCAACCTCGTTAAAGGACACTTACAGGGTCCTCTCGACCTTGTAAGGAGAAACCACCCGCGTGAGATCCTTACGACTCAAAAGGGAGCAACACACTTAGGGATCCCCACGATTCCTAAGGAGAAAATATACTTGCGAGATCCTCACGACTCGTAAGGAGAACTCTCTTATGGGACCCTCACGGCTCATAAGATTTGAAAGTCTTAAGTTATAGAAACCTTAACCTATTCTTAAGCAACTCCCACAACCTTCGATATTACCCTACAAGCGGCTCATACTGACCCTTGTATACAATCCACGGACGCGAATAAACATTTCCCTAACCAAGTCCCACCCGTGGCTAGGGATATGTCCATATGGTGAACAACCCTTGTAAGTCCTCTTGACTTATAAGGAGAAAACCCTTTTGTAAGATCCTTACGACTTACAGGGGAACATACACTTAGGAATCCTCACGATCCCTAAGGAGAAAACACACCTACGAGATCCTCAAGACTTGTAGGGAGAAATACCTTTGTGGGACCCTTACGGCTCATGAAGTCAAAAGCCTTAGTCGACAGCATCCTAACCCTGTTCGCTAAGCCACCTTTGTTCGACATCGACAGAGGCAAATGATGATTCACTCCTGGTAATATCCCAGTTACAGCGATACTGATGCCTAAACCGGTATCAAATTCTGAGTCCTTTCATGGCAAATGATGATTCGCTCCTGGCAGTATTCCAGTTGTGGTGATACTGATGCTGAGATTGGCACCAGATTCCAAGTTCCACACTCGCGATAAAAAAAATCAGCGAGCCATACGTGCATACAAAATAGCCGAAATGATGGGGCAACTTGCAATAAAAAGCAGCAAGTAAAAATGTATGCATGCAAAATAGCCGAAATGATTGGGCAACTCGCAATAAAATGCAGCGAGTGAAAATAAAATAAATAGCCGAAATGATTGGGCACCGCGAAAAATAGCCGAAATGATTGGGCAATCGCGACCTTCGCGATATAAAAGCTGAAATGATAGAGCATAGCGAAAATAAAATAATAATATGAAAATGAATGAAACTTTTGCCCTACAGGTAAGATCACATCGATCCCTGTATACAATTCAGTGGCGCAAACACAGAAAGAAACATATCTTCCCCCCATGCTCCATCAGAAAACGGAGCCAAGTCTTGACGGTAACTCATATAAAACCGGAAAGACCACCAGAGATCGTCTCAACTCCAAGGAAATCAGTGTCCTTGGCCAATACCTCGATATAGGGAAATTAGCGTCCTTGACGAGAGCAACTTGATTCGCGTCGACCCGCAGAGAAATCAGTGTCTTTGCAGGAATACCTCGATTCGTCTCAACTCCAAGGAAATCAGTGTCCTTGGCTAATACCTCGATTCAGGGAAATCAACGTCCTTGACGAGAGCTTCTTGACTCGCGTCGGCCCGCAGAGAAACCAGTGTCTTTGCAGGAATACCCCGATTCGTTTCAACTCCGAGGAAATCAGTGTCCTTGGTCAATACCTCGATTCAGGGAAATTAGCGTCCTTGACGAGAGCAACTTGATTCGCGTCGACCCGCAGAGAAATCAGTGTCTTTGCAGGAATACCTCGATTCGTCTCAACTCCAAGGAAATCAGTGTCCTTGGCCAATACCTCGATTCAGGGAAATCAGCGTCCTTGACGAGAGCTTCTTGACTCGCGTCGGCCCGCAGAGAAACCAGTGTCTTTGCAGGAATACCCCGATTCGTTTCAACTCCGAGGAAATCAGTGTCCTTGGCAAATACCTCGATTCAGGGAAACTAGCATCCTTGATGAGAGCTTCTTGATTCGCGTCGACCCGCAGAGAAATTAGCGTCTTTGCAAGAACACCTCGATTCGTTTCAACCTCGAGGAAACCAGTGTCCTCGGCAAAATACTTCGACTCAGGGAAACTAGCGTCCTTGATGAGAGCTTCTTGATTCGCGTCGACCCGCAGAGAAATTAGCGTCTTTGCAGGAACACCTCGATTCGTTTCAACCTCGAGGAAACCAGTGTCCTCGGCAAAATACTTCGACTCAGGGAAACTAGCGTCCTTGATGAGAGCTTCTTGATTCGCGTCGACCCGCAGAGAAACTAGTGTCTTTGCAGGAATACCCCGATTCGTTTCAACTCCGAGGAAATCAGTGTCCTTGGCAAATACCTCGATTCAGGGAAACTAGCGTCCTTGATGAGAGCTTCTTGATTCGCGTCGACCCGCAGAGAAATTAGCGTATTTGCAGGAACACCTCGATTCGTTTCAACCTCGAGGAAACCAGTGTCCTCGGTAAAATACTTCGACTCAGGGAAACCAGCGTCCTTGATGAGAGCTTCTTGATTCACGTCGACCCGCAGAGAAATTAGCGTCTTTGCAGGAACACCTCGATTCGTTTCAACCTCGAGGAAACCAGTGTCCTCGGCAAAATACTTCGACTCAGGGAAACTAGCGTCCTTGATGAGAGCTTCTTGAATCGCGTCGACCCGCAGAGAAATTAGCGTCTTTGCAGGAACACCTCGATTCGTTTCAACCCCAGGGAAACCAGTGTCCTTGGCAACCTCCTCGACTCAGGGAAACTAGTGTCCTTGACGAGAGCACCTTGATTCGCGTCGACCCGTAGAGAAACCAGTGTCTTTGCAGGAATATCTTGACTCGTCTCAACCCCAAGGAAATCAGTGTCCTTGGCAACCTCCTAGATTCAGGGAAACCAGTGTCCTTGATGAAAGCACCTCGACTCGCGTCTACCCGCAGAGAAATCAGCTTCTTTTGCAGGAATACCTCGACTCGTCTCAACCCCAGGGAAATCAGTGTCCTTGGAAACCACCTCGATTCAGGGAAATCAGCGTCCTTGATGAGAGCATCTCAATTCACACTAATCCGCAGAGAAATCAGTGTCTTAACAGGAATATACGACGCTGGTGAAGCGGAGCCGCGGCGAATTTCCCAGATCCATGACTCGACAGTACATCAATGACCGAGAGTCAAATCCCTGACCCCGTGAAAGGCGGATAAGGGTAACTTCACCCATCACTTGCGAGTCCTCACGACTCGTAAGGGAGTAAATTCTCTTGTGAGATCATTACGACTCTTAAGAGAAAACGCACTTAGGAATCCTCACGATTCCTAAGGAGAAAATACACCTACGAGATCCTCTCGATCCGTAGGGAGAAAATTCTCTATGAGACCCTCATAGCTCATAGAGTTGAAAAGTCTTAGGCAGCAGATCTGAACCTGCCTCCTAAGCCATCACTATCTCTTGAAGAACCCAAGACAGGATGCTCGCTCTATTATCTGTCAACCATGTTTACTAAAGCAGCATGCTGATAATAAAAAAAGGGGGGAAGAAAGCGCAGGAATGACACAAGACATTACAAAGAATGTATATCTTTTATTCATAAACTTGATTGAGTACAAGATATATTGTGTTAAAGAATAAAAAAATACATTTTTATTTACAAGTACAAATGATACAAAAAGTAGCTACTGAGAAGGAAGTGTCTTTAACAAATCCGTGAGCTGCTCTCGCACTTCCTTCAGCGCCTCCTCCTGAATGGCTGTCGCGGCCACTTCCGCTTCCACCTGGGCTCGCTGTTGCAGGTAGGATGAAAGTTGCTCCTCAGCTGCCTGCTGGGCTGCCTCCTGATTAGGTGCATCCCGCTCAACGACGTCAAGCTGCTGCCTCAGTGTTAACCCTTCGGAGAGGTATCGCAGAAGTCCTTCAAAGATAACCTTTAGCTGTGCAGCGTTTGCCTCCACCCGAGCATGCAGTTGGGCAGATTTGCTTGAAGTCTCGCCGCGCTCCTTACTCCTTGAAGTAACTTCTTGTTCGAGATGGCGGAAGTAAGAAGCGCTTTGCTCGATCCATGCCGCCCGTTGAGTGCTCGCGACCAAGATCTCGGGGGCAGGATGCATAGACTCTAGCTGATGCAGGCGGGCCTCGATCTCCATGCAGTGATTAACCCAAAACTCGACGACGCTTTCATTATGAAAATTTACAAGCGCCACCAACATCGGGTTAACCTCCGCAGCGAAATCTGCAGCAGATGGGGGAGCGTCGGCGTCAATCTCTTCGACGTATCCGCTCAGCATGCCCAAGCTCATCACGGCACCCTTTGAAGATGGACGTCTCAAGAAGGGGCCTGCCGGCATCATGATGCAAGGCTCAAAGAGGGCCGGAACTGGAACGACGGCTGAAAAGACAAAACACAATCAGATGACGATTCAAGAAATATAAGAAAGTCATCAATGAGGGAGTTTACTATACCAGCTGTAGCGGGCGGCAAAGCTGGGAGGACCGGTGGCGCAACCGATCCCTTATCTCCTTCTTCGATTTGTAACACTGCAATCAGGGCAGGGAAGAATCAGAAATAAGTCCATTACTGAAAAAGGAAGGGTATTAATTGAAAATCATACTCACCAGCGCCGCTAGAAGAAGCAAGCTCCAATGGGAAGGAGAAGTGTGGGTGCAGCACCTGGTAGAGGTGATCAAAAAGCACTCCTGCAAGGACGCAATAGTATAACGTCAATACATGAATTATACGGCCGAGAGATGAAACTGATGGGTCGCGAATCCATACCTTCCAGCATCTGCGATGGTACGAGAGAAGGCTGAGAAGTGGCCACCGCCAAGGCAGTAGCTGACGGCGCTCCCTCGAGCAATGGAGCATCAGCACTGGCCGCACCTGCGTTAAAAACAAAGATAAACCTGTCAGGAAGGATTGCAAGATAAAAAAAGGACGGTAACCCGAAATTTACCTGATGAGCCGCCAGCCGAAACGGAGGCGTCTTCCTCCTCCATCGACATGAGTCCACCTCCCGTGGCCTCATCACCCGACTCTACGGGGGCCGTCGTCGTGCTCACGAGGCCAGGAGACGGCGGAGGACCGTAGGCGGGGAGAGCAATGATTGGAGCATTGCCAGACTCTTGAGAAAGAGCGGCTGGCTCGTCCTCAGTAATCATGCCCGTCTCACCCGTTACTCCCTCGGGCTCAGCAGTCGCGGCCGTCTCGTCCACCGTTGCCACGGGGTCATCGGTGTCAGGCGCTCCATCCGCTGCTGCCCTAGACCCGGCTGTAGCAGCTGTCTCATCCGCCGCTACCTCGGGCTCGGCATCGGCCACCTTCTCAAGCATAGTAGACGTGACCGTTTCATCAGCCACTAGCTCGGGCCCGGCTACCCCGGCTACGTCGCCCACCGTCGGCTCGGGTTCAGCCAGTACCTCCTCCACTGTCCCCTTAGGCTCGACGGTTTCCGCTTCCCCTTCGGTTGGACTTGGCCATGCAGGACAAGATATATAAGAACCGATAGGTTTACAATTCTTACAACAAAATCTTGAAAGACACACTACCTGAGGTGGACTGATCGTTAGCCTCCCGAGCTGCATGCGTCGTCTGTCTGTAAGCGGTAGACAAGGCGACCGGGGGCTCTTCGGAAGGAGAAGCAGCAGGAATAATGGTGCTTGGGCCCGCTCCCATGGCCAAAGCAGCTCTGCGCTCCTTCGCCTCGCGCCTCAACCGCTTCCTCTCCTCCCGGGCCGTCACGACGGACCTCTTCGACGCTTCCTTCATCAAGGCGTCTTCGTCCTCGTATAGAGTTGCCTCCAGAGCCTTCAAGGCATCTCTCATCGGCTTCTCAAGTCGGGTTTCTCGCGGCGGCCCTGATGAGGCCGGGACTTCAGTAGTTGGCCCGGGGAGAGTCCCCGCATCGGCTTACACAGCCCCTGCAAAGAGATAAAGAGAAGATTAGATTGGCTATATATAAAAAAAGAATAAAGACTCAGCAAGCCGATACATACCTACGCCTGACAGAGCACGTTTCCTTTCCTCCTCCTGGAAAGTTTTGAGGGAAGCAGCGATAGCTTCTTCAGTGGTGACGCCTGTTAAAAAGGGGGGAAAAAGCATTAGTCAAAGACAATAATAAAGGTATAATAAAATCACGAAGAGTGCAAGCAATGATTACCTAACTGAGCAAGTTTCGCCAACCACGCTTCGAGCCTTGCCGATCGCTCAGAAGCCGCAATGGCGGCCGCCAGATCGGTGTCTGCTGGATCTACCGAGAAGCCCTTATTGCTGCCGTACTCACTTATGCCTTCCGCGATAGGGGCCTGAGACTCTAAGCCGAGGATAGCATCGAAAGAGAGGGGCGACTTCTACTTCCTCTTCTACACGCGAGCCCCGGGTGCACCCAAGATCAACTTGTGCTTTGCAGGCACTTTAGGGCGACGGGTTCCGATATACGCGCCCACGCCGGACTCCGGCGAAACCACATTTACCGTTTCCACTGGAGCACGGGGCGCTGGTGGCACCTCTGCGGTAGCACGAGGTAATCCGTGCGGAGGGCTCAACACGTGCGGTGGTCCAGCTCCAGCATCTTTCAACGGAGCAACGACCAGGGTCCTTGGCTTCAGGGGAGCCTTGCAGTCGCCGCCGGGAGGCGCACCCTTACGGTCAACCAACATGTGCTTCTCTTCATGGACGACTGAACCCATTGCGTGCGCATACCAAGCCACGTACGTGTGGAGGACCCGGGGGACGCAGCTCGGCTCGCTGATGAAAAAGTGGGAGCCCGTATTCAGCCGCATAAAATGGTGCATCGCGCTCCGTATCCCTTCCATGCTGGCCGTGGGCTCTTCCAAAAACGCCTCCAGCGGGACCCCCCGGTTATAGCTTGATTGCTGGGCGAATCGGTGGGGGTTGTACCTCATGAAAAGCGCCATCTCGTTCTGCCTGAACACCAGGTAGCCTAGCCGAATGGAGTAGATGTGAAGAATCTCCCGGGCTTTCAGTACGGAGGCCCCATCCTTGAAGCCATCACGCAGCGCCAACACCGCCTTGGATGTCTCCGAGCCGATAGTCACGACTTTGTCCATAAAAGAAATCTTCGCTCCAATCAGGTGTGGACGAAGGAGCAACCCCCTAGCCTCCCACGGGGACGGATTCACAATCGAGGTGCCGATCAGCCGCATGACTCTTGGGAGTCTGCACCTCTCAAAAAACGAAGGGCTCTTGTGGATGCCGAACACCCTGTGCACATGCATTTCCATCCACGAGGTGAAGTAGTGCATCGGAAAATTGGCAAGCTGCACCCCAGGTTCATTAGCGTCCGCCGCCACGCTAAGTCCATTATATAGGTGAGCCAACCCGGCGATTCCTATTGACAACTGCGGCCAGCCACCATCCGATGCCCTGGGTAGAAAACAGATGGCCACATGTAGCGCGGGTGCATGGGGAGCGCGAAGCTGCACAGCCACAATCCCAGGAACCTTAAAAAGAAGGTCTCATCATCAATGCCCGGGGCGGCGATTTCTGATAAGGGCATGATGGCGGCGGCGGGGAGATAGAAATCCTTCTGATCGTCTTCCGATATTGGTCGATGATCTAAGCCGAAGCCGAAAGGGTCATCAAGCTTGGCATACTTTTCACTCCGCTCCGATAGAATCTCCGGTCGAAGGAAGCGGGCGATAAAATCTGCGAAACTGACTCCCCGGACTCCTGATTCCAGATATAGACCTTCGTATATGTTCAGCACCTTCACCAAGCCCGGAAACTGGTGCTGAATAGCATTCTCCGGCATCAAATCAAATACCAGCGGCTTGGTGGTGAAGACGTACTCGTCAGGAGGAAGCAGCTCCTCGTAATGCTCCCCCCTCACCGGCAAGCCCGAGATCTTGACGAACTCTTCCAAGGAGATGGAGACTTCCCTGTCCGTCATAAGGAAGGTGTGGGTGAGGATGTTCCATTGTTCGATGAAAGCCTTGACCCACCACGTTGGAGGAGCGGGGTACTCAAACAGCGAGACGTAGATTGCGGAGTACAGACCGATCTTCATCAGATGCGTCCTCTTCGCTGATAGGATATATCTGGCCCACTGCAGATATCCGGCCGGTTGTCGCGGGTCAATCCAATATTGTAAGCCTGTCCCCAAGGGCGTGCCTCATCCTGACATATGCGCCGCCCCAAGATGTCCATGGCCGGCGGCGGCTGCACAGGAATGGCAGCGATCGAAGGCTGGAGAAGATCCTCCGAATTCCAGTTCTTGACCTCCACGGCATACTTCACCGGGGGTTCAAAAGCATAGGGGATCGACGAGATGGGCTCAGACGGCGTCGCGGAACCGAAGCTTCGGCGACCCTTGATGATTTCATTATACCACCTACTCCACAGGTGAAGGTTTTTGTGCTCGGGGTCCTGAGCCTTAATGAGAGCGAGCACCTTCCGGTCCACCGGCGCCTCGAGAAATCCTTCCTCTGAGCGAACAAACGGGAATAACAGGTCAGCAGACATGTTTCCTGCGGAGGGAAAAAATATCAGCCGTCAGTGTCGTAATTCCAACGCTTGGCATTTTAAAATTTATACCATACTGCAGTGCAGTAGATAAAGGACCAAAGGGGGATCCACAAAATCTAGATGACAATTCATCAGTTAATAAGACAGCCCCATCATTGGATGGGACCGTCAATTAATGAATAAATCCTTAAAAGAATACTCTCATTAAATGAGAAATCCCTAGAGACAAGGAGAAAATCTCCTCTTTCAGAGCAAAACTCTGTCACAGAGTGACACTTGTCAAACTCTGGTCTCAAAGGAATAAAATTCCTTAAAGAGCCTAGCTCTGTGATAATGATGGAAATATCCATCAAAAGGAAAATTAATTCTTAAAAAAATTAAAAAATTAAAAATTTTGGGATCTTAAAGATCCATGAAAACTCTTAAGAGTTCTTCATTTTTAGATCAAAAGATCTGTGTTTTGCCAAAGAGCAATACTCTGTTCATGGGTTAAGAAACCCTGAAACAGATTCATGAGAGTAAGGCTCTGTTGGTGAAGCCCCAAGGGGGTTTTCTTTAGATCAAAGATCTATCAAAGCAAGGCTCTGTCCATTAAAATTAATTTTAATTTAATTTAATTTAATTAAAAAATTTACCTAAAAAGTTTTAAGAGTTTAACTCTTGGAGTTCTTGAAAGCAAGAGCAAGGCTCTGAAGTTCTGAGAAAAAGATTCTTGAAGATGATGATCTGTGAAGGGCCAAGGGTCCTATTTATAGGCGCTTGCGCGCCTTCAACTCCTCAGTTGATCCAATGGCCAGGATCTTGCCACCGCTGCACTCACGTGTGCGCCACGTGAGCACAACGGTGGGGGGGCATTTGTTTCCCCAATCAGAGCAAACCTCTTTTTGAATTTCAAAAATTCAAAAATTGAAGCAACGCTTCAGATTCCTTGCGCTGCGCGCAACGCGTCAGGTGTCAAAAGCTGACACGCCAGCGCAGCGCCCAAGGCAGCGCACCCAATCAGAGCAAGGCTCTATTTAAAATGAAAATAAAGGAAGCAACGCTTCAGCTGAGTTGCGCTCTGCGCTGCGCGACACGTGGCAGCGCAGTTGCGCTAGCGCAGTTGTGCTGCGCTGCGCTCTGCGCTAGCACAGTTGCAGCACAGTTGCGCTGCGCTCTGCGCTGCGCGACACGTGTCAAACGCAGGTGCGCTTGCGCCAACTGTGCCAGTACTAAAACAGAATTAAAATTCTAGAAAGATCTTTCTGATCTTGTTAAAACAAGAAGATTATCTTCTGTAAAACAGAAGCTCTTGGATCAAAAATCCAACGGTGGGGAAAAATCCCTAAATTACTCAGAGAAAGATCTCTTTAACTGATTTAACAAATCAAATGGCACTATAAAAAGCCCGCGAGACTCCAAGTCGAAAAGACATTGAGCACACAGAGAATTCACAGAGCTCTTCTAAGAACTTTGAGAAGAATTTAGAAAGAAAGAAAGAAAAAGGTAAAACCTTTAGAAAAAGAAGAATTTTCTTCTGAAAAGATCAATGATCTAAGAACAAGATCAAAGATCTTTAATAAAAAATGATAATATTAATAAAAAAGAAGTAATTTGCTTCTTCAATAGATCTTTCTGATCTACATAAAGGCATTGCCTTTTGATGAACCATTGGTTCTGGAATCTTAAAAGATTCTCTTCTTTGATCCAAAATTGGATTAAGATATTGAACAGTGCCCTGCACTTGAAAAAATTGCACTGTTGCGCTCTTGGGTTGGCGCAAGCCACCAGAGAACGCCACGTGTCGGCCCCAGAACAGTTGCGCCTTACGCTTCTAAAAACAGAGCACTGCTCTCTTGGTTTGGCGCAAGTCACCAGAGCGCGCCATGTGTCAGCAGCGCAACAGCGCAGTGCACTGTGCTTGCACTCGCCTGAGCGTAACACGTGTCACCCCCACATGAGTTTGCGTCTTGCGCTGGCGTAAAGCGCCTGACAAGCCACGTGGCGCACTGTCAGAACAATAAATGATTTGCATTATTAAAGAAGGGACAGAGCCCAATTAAAAGGCCTAACAGGACTAATAAAAAATGCAATGCATTATTAAAAAGGGGCAGAGCCCAAACGAAGGTCTGTCAGACCAAAACAGATGTTGTGCATCATTTAAAAAAAAGGCAGAGCCCAAATAAAGGTCTAATAGACCAAAAAAAAATGACATGCATTATTAAACAGGGGCAGAGCCCTAGTAAAGGCCTAACAGGCAAAATGCAGATAAAACGTTGAGCATTTTCAACTGGACTTAGCCCAATTCTGGCCGTAAGTCCTCAAATTAAATTGAACCGAGCACGACTGCTCTCTCAAATCAATTTACACCCGGTTCAAGGATACATCTCTGAACTCCTCTAATATTTGTCATTGTAATTCTTCAACGTCGTCAGAGAGGTGACGGGTCCTGATAACCACACATCAATACGGACTGCGGGATCCTTAAAACTCGTGGACCGAAACGTCCTTAAACTAATATTCGTCCCAAAATGGGAACGTTGGACCGAAATGTCCTTAAACTAATGTTCGTCCCCAAATGGGAATGATGGACTACCTTGTCCCTAAACTGGAAATCGACCGCAATGTCATTAAACTAAATAATAGAGCCAATTGCTCTCTTGTCGGATCCTAACGATCCCATTAAGTTGATCTTAGTCTGGAGATTAGACTAACGTATCCTTAAATAAAAGTTTAAGTTAATCTTAGCCTTAAATAGGGCTAACGTATTCTTAAACCAAAACCCCAAACCCAAATCTAAGAAAATACGGATTTGGACTAATCTACGTCCTACAGGCGACGACATAAATTAGTCTCCGTATACAATCCACGGGCAAGCACAAACGAAATAAACACCCACGACACGAAGAGAAATTTTGGAGAAGGAGAAAGTTGCTACCGCGGTGCGGTAGCGTAATTAACTGCAGGGGCTTGCGCCTGCAGGGAAGAGCGTCCCCACAATCAAAAACCCCTCCAGCGAGGGGGAATCTGACGAAGTCTACTATATCGGCCGCATCCGTCTAAACCTCCGATACACGGTGCCATAAATCAACTTGGCATCTTCGGAGAGGTGGACGGATAAAACCAAATAGCATCTGCCCCGAATCTTAGGCAAGACGCCCATGTCTTGGCCGTCGTTCGGAGGGGAACAGCATTCATCACTGTCATAGTCTGGTTCACCAACCTTATTGTTCAGCTTTCTTCCTGATCTTAACGTTGTCACAGCATTCACATTATGATTTAACTATTCATGAATGACATTTGCATGGTGTGAGTCGCTGGGATTTGGTATAGGTTGAGATGGAAGCTTCACTTTCTCTAGTTCACTCATCGCCGCATTCAACTGTGCAATTTGTGCTTCGATAAATTTAATGCTTTCACTGTGGGAAGCAGCATGTTGTACAAGAGACTGAATAGAAGAGGTAAGACTCGCAAAAGTTTGAGCGGATTGTTTAATGAAGGCTTCTAAGTTTCTTTCTAGTGCAAAGACTTTATCGGTACCGGCAGGAGCAAAGTTGTTGGCCGGATTTTAGAATTATTGCGGTTGAAGAGGCTGCTGAAATTGTTGTTGTGGTGGTGCTTGTTGTTGTTGTTGTTGAGGAGGAGGCCTTTGATATTTGTTTTGATTTTGGAACCGATTTAGGTTTTGGTTCCAAACAAAATTAGAATGATTCCTCTATCCCGGATTATATGTAGAAGAATAAGGATCATTTTTATGTTGTTGCTGAAAAGCGACATTACTTTGTTCTTGACCTTAAGATGGGAGATTCAAAGGACAATCTTCAGTCAAATGTGATGTGTCAAAACAAAAACTACACACAGTTTTGGGGAGAGAGACTTGATTTAGGGAGGCTAAAGAGACTTTTCTTTCAATAGCTTCGAGCTTCTTTTGCATTGCAGCCATTTCGGCTTTCATTGCAATGGAAGCGTCGAGCTGATGGACATCTACCCTAGATGAAGATGAAGACGTCGTTCTCATGCTCTCCCACTGTAGTGTTTGCTCAGCGAGATCTTCAAGAAATTGCCATACCTTTTCGTCGGATTTAGACATGAAATGACATTGACAAATGGTTTCTAACATTTGTTTTGTCGCTGGATTAACACCCTCATAAATAATTTGGCAAAGTTGTCATTTTTCAAATCCGTGATGAGGGTATTGGACAAAGAGATCTTTGAGCCTTTCAAAGTATTTCCAAAAGGGTTCGTTGGAAAATTTGGCAAGCTGGTCGATCTCGCTCCTAATGCGGGCAGTCTTATGATTAGGATAAAAAATTTCAGAAATGCCTTAACAAATTCATCCCAACTGGTGATGGAATGTGAGGAGGTGCTATAAAACCACTTCTTCGTGAGATCGCACAAGGTCAAAAAGAGAATACATAATCGCATAGCATCCTCCGAAAGTTGGGTGGTGCTCATCATTGCACATACGTTTTGAAATTTGGTTATAAAAACGTAGGCATTATAGGGTGTTTTTTGTCACCCCATTAAGATGGGAATACGCGTCGCTTTTCAGGCATATTTTGATTCCCCCTGCTTAGGGTAGGCCGGAGTTTATTGATTGTGGGTATCCGAATCTCTGGCAGCCGCAGACTAAGCTGCCGTTAATTACCCATCGTCTTTGGAGCGAGAAAACCTCCGATTGACGGGTCAAACTGGTCATGCGAACTCAATGTGCAGTGTGCGTATGTGTGTGTCTTGAAGGGTTTTGGGTATATCGGGGGTCTCGCAGAGTTTACGGGGGTCCTACTATCCGGATAGCGGGCTGGGGGTCAAGGGGGTTAGGAGCACCTTTACGGGATTAGGAGTTAAACTCTCAAGGGACTTTAGAAACTCCCAGAAAAAGGAAGGAGTTTTATCTTTATGGAGTTAAACTCCCAAAAGGATTTTGAGTGGAGTTAAACTCCTAAAAGGATTCTATTTATGGAGTTAAACTCCAAAAGTTTTTGATAAGTGGAGTTGAACTCCCAAAGATCTTCGGAGATGATCAAAGTGTACCCCGTTCTTCTTCCTTGAGCTCTGGATCCTTTCCTAAGCCTCGGATCTTCCCCAAAGTGGGATTTTTGGAGATGGGTCTCATTCTTCCTCCTCTCTGTTGGCTGGATCTTGGGGAAAATGGGGGGGTGAGACTTAAAAATCTCACCTTTTAGAGATTTGATAGGAGATCTGAGCTCCCCTTCATGGGTTTTATGGTAAAAAAACTATTTCTCTTTAGGAAAGAAAGAGTTAAACTCTTGATTTAATTCAGAAAAGAGAAGATAGTTTAAAACCTTAAGGAAGGAGAAGGAGGCACAGAAACTCTAATTTTTTAGGGGAATCAATTATTCTTTTCATTTCATCATAATGTTGCATTATATAGGCTTGCATGTTTACACATAGCCCCCTGGGCTTTACAAAATGGCATTTTGCCCATCTCATGCCTCATGTGCTTATTTATTTTGCACATGAGCCATGGTTTTACAAAAATTTGGTTTTATATCCATTTTCCTTATGTTTATTCATAAAAATTACATCAAAATTATTTATTACATAATTTTCATTTTGGCATAGGGCAAGCCGGCCGTGGGACTCGACTTGGGCAGTGGGTCTACTTGACCTGGGCTTAGGCCCTCGTACTTGGGGTTGACTTTGACTTGGTCAACCGGGGTATAATTTTTGACCCCAACAGGCATCTTCAGATTCAAGATCGTGAAATTTAGGCAACAATTTGATGAAATGGGGTTTAATTTCGAAGTTATCCCCATTGGCTAGTGGAAAAGACAGACACGTAGGAAGGGATCCGCGTATGGGGTAGCATCGGTCTTGAAGAGTGATGCGTGGTGGCGTTTGAATTTGCGCACCTAGAGGTGGTGGCATCGTGGTGTTGTTAAAACCCGCTGGAGATCCGCCCATCTCGGAAAACGTGATAGGTGAATGAGAAAAAGAAGGTGAAGAAGTATCGACCTTGGAGTCGATAGCGAAAACGCGGACTAAACGGGCGCTAGAATCCTGTGTCCAACCGAGCATGCACTAAGCGGGTTTAGTGCACGTGGCAGCGTGTGAGAAAGTGGTGAGAACGATTTTACAAATGCTTTGCTTTAACAAGAATGACGGACGCAAGACTTGACCCAATCAACCACAAAATGCACAAACAGTCCCTAGAGCTAGGGTCACTTAGGTCAAATTACTAGACCGCTCCTAGACTTCCAAAAGACAAGAAGTAGGATAAATTCTCTATCACCTCCTTATCTTTCTTGCAGCCGGGTAAGTGAGAGGTGTTCGCTATAAGAATCACCGTAATAACGGGCCTAATTAAATAAACCACTTGCCTTAGATACGCTTTCCTTAGACACAACAAGAAAGATGTGGATAACTAACAGATTACCCACGCCCCTCCACCATCCTAATTGAGAGAGATTGTTCTTAGATACTTGGTCTAGATATTTTTTATTAATGTAAGGTGATGTATATGCTCGTTTTGTGATTTTTGGGGCTTAGGAAGGGTAATGAACTCCCCACCTAATATGAAATTGGGTTTCTTGTCCATTAATATCAGTTTAAATCATGCAAAGCAATAGCACAAAAAAATATAAAACACGCAAAACGATATTTTTGTTTTGTTTTTGGCGCTGTTTGCGAAGAATCCTGCAAGTAGAACAGTTTATTGGAGCCTCAGAGGGGGTGAAATGAAGAAAAGAAGTCACCAGAAAAATTTGGAGATGAGATACAGCAAAATGACCGCGTTTCCGCCGCCTAGTGTATTCTTTAGCCAAGGTTCCGCCGCCTTCTTTGGGCCAAACTTCCAAATTCTTTGGCATTGAACTCCTACTCCTCTGCTCTCCTAGTTCAAGCACTTGTATTTGTTAGTGATATATGCCCTAGAGGCCATTATTGTATCATACTGGATTGTATATTACATATTGGAAGCTTGGGATATTCACAGTTATAATAACAGTCTTGCTCAAAATGGTACTATGCTACTTGGTTTGATTCTACCTCGATATGTGCATATGTTTCCTTTAGTATATCACTTATACATATTGGAAGAGCCCTTAGGATCTTTGCTTGACTACCAGCGTTGTGATGGAAGTCACACTAGTGGGAGCTGGGTAGTCTATAAGCACATCGTTATACAGGTCCCCAGTTGTAGGATTATCGAGATGGGGCATCGATACTCCAGAGTAGACTAGTGTATACGCTTCTCATCCTAATAAAGGAGATGGTTATCCCACAGCCATAGGTACGTCATACAGGAGATAGTATACAGGTGCTCATTGGGTTATGAGTTACACTGGACGGACTCGTTGGGAACTGCTGGTTGGTATTATACCTATCGTCAGGTAGAAATTCCCGGGTGGCATGAGTACAGGTTAGTCCGTTGACTTGATATCACTATTCGTCTCAAGTGTGTTCCCACTGCACTTAGATTACTACCCTACCACGGCTCAAAGGAGTCGTGCAAACAGGTAGTAGTTGGGTGCAGTCCCGAAGCACTTGGAGGCAGTAGCGGTTAGATAGGATTCATCTCTCTCGGTATTGCGGGTTGATATCGTGCTGTGTTCGGAAAGCCATTACACAAAGTCCCTGGCCAGGGCAAGCGAGATTTACTGGTAGATACTCCAGTAGTTTCTCAAGATATATTGGGCTCTACCCCAGCACGACTTATTGCACTATTAGGGGTCTGACGGTTACTATCCCCCTAGGCCCGATATGCAAGTATCTTAGACGAACAGACCGGACTGTATGGAGATTGTCACAGATAGGCTCAGTATGAGTTCGGATGAGTTTGCTCATCAGCCTTCTTATCGACAAATACCTGGGTAGCCGTTACGTGCAGCTGGTACCGCTGACGGACTTATGGTTGAACCCACTGCCAGCATACTGTCGAGTCTTTAGAGTCCCACACAGAGGGTTTCCCTGCTTCGGACGAAACGATGTAGAGGCCGTATGGTTTTACGGTAGGGTTCCGATCACATACGTGTACTGGCTACACAGATGTTGTTCGGGCGGATGATACTAGTGGGCTTTGGTTTAAGCCGGACCCTAATATTATATTATTGGATTATTATTATCTCATTATATTCGTAATTTCGGAATACGAATACGGGTATATATATACGGTGAGGGTATCCTTGTAATTTTACATGACATGTTTCTAGAAGTGGGCACCTTATTATTTGGTTTATCTATTTTGAGAAATATATTAATGACATGGAAATTGGAGACATCCATGGTATGGGGTGAAGCATGGCTCTTTGTTTTGTTTATTAGTTTGGACTCACTATTCAAGCATGGTTGATTTTTTCTATTGGAAAATATTGCATGCTTGAATGGGTGAAGTGAGAGAGCCATTCTTCACTTGCCATAACCTTTATTCATTTTTTTCATTCTCTTTCTCTCTCCATTTTTCTCCTCCCCCTTCCTCAAAGACCCTAACCCCCATATGAGTTGTGAACCCTAGGGTCTCATGAGATAAATACTCCATTAGATACTCTATATTTTCTACACTGCCTAGCTTAGCAAACTAGGTACTCTAGTTACCTTGGTTTAGAGGTTGGAGCTTGAAGTATAGACTCTCGGGTGGATCATCTTCGACATGAGGAGGCTGACGTTGCAAGCTCGATCCGATCTTCGAGGAGCCAAAGAAGAGGAGGAGGAGAGGAAGACCTGAAGGACTTATTAACAATGAGGTATAAATCCTAACCGAGTAGTTAGAACCTCCTAGTAGTTTTAGCTAGTTAAGGTTTCTGTTAAGATCCTGGAGTTTAGTCGGTGTTGCGAAGTAAGAAAATCATTTTTTGTAGATTCTGCCTCCCCGCAAACCTGCGGGGTGCGTGACATCGACTTACAGTGGTATCAGAGCCTACTAAACCTTAACTAGCTAGTTAGCAAGTAGTTAGAAATTCGATCGACGAAATATTTGCCTGAAATTAAATTCCAAGACTTGCTTGCTGTTGTTTTTTCAAAACTTCTCAAAAAAAATTATTTCAGTGGCCTTAAAAATACGTGCAGGCATTTTAGTGAACGAGAAATTTTTTTGAGACAATGACTCTTCAACTTATCCGCGGAACCGTGGCCAAACAAGTCTTTAGCCGAGGAACCGTCGCGGAGTTGAAGCTTCACTGCTCCTAATTTTTTCTGGGGTTCAGTTGTGTGGAATTGTGATTTTTGGTATATGTGGTTTCTACCCATATTTGTTTGTGTACTTGTGGGGTAGACACGGAATTGTTTATCGATCAAAATTCTAAAGGTTCTTGGCTAATTATGATTCTTTGTTTGTATATATGATGCTAAACGTATGCTAATCACTATACGTCGATTAGTGGGGGTTGCACATATCTGTATTGTGATGGTTTGTGTATATGAAGTATTGGATTGTCGTGGATGAATAGCCGGGGGATGTAAGAAGAGTGTTTTCTTTTCTATCATTCATGTAAATTTGTAATTGATGTAATATTATTTTGCGGGGCACATCCGGGTTGAGGTTGTAGCCACCGTTGTATTATTTCATTTACTTTTTCTTGCACCTAAGATAGACGCAAGGTAGGATGCACAAACTACCGGGTTCTTGCAGTGCCGAGTGGCCTACTCATTTTATTGAGGGAGGTTGCTTCACTTCGGTAATTTAGCGGGTAGTTTGCCGCACCCATAGGGGTCTATGGTGGGGTTTGGCTATTCATCACGACCGTGGAATCCGTCTTTCGTTCTAGGCTAAAACGAAACACGGAATTCCTAGTATATCTAATATATTCATCTGTGATCTGGAATACCTATTATTGCGTGAGACAAATGGCTATATATATATATTAAATATAAAAAACGTTGCTTATGTTTTGCACCCGCGCTAGTCCAGCCCCCGTGCTATCATTAGTTAAGTAACCAAATGGTGCATGATGGGGCCCCGTGGCGAATGAGGATGGCATAAGCGTACGTTGTATTTTCGTTTCTTTTCTGCAATGATAGGGTTAATTGATGAGACCGCATTAACATTGATTAATGCAAGAAAAACAAACCAAAGTTTAAATCATTGGAACAATTTCAAAACCACTCAGTTTTCTTGAAAAACAACTTTTAAATACGGAGCCTAAACCACTCCTTTTAAAAGCTATCATGGTTCCTTCGACTATATCAAGTTCATTACGTTCACGGTTTCGCAAAAACCATTCGTAGACCTCCGTCATTTCAGATGGGTATTCGGTAGTATTCAAGCTATATATTTTGACCTTCGCCAAGGCATAGTGATTAGTAGCTGCTGGGTATTCATCTGTAGTATAGATAGATGCGTTGATTTGGGATAGTCGTACAACTATTTTGGCCTTTGTCAAGAGTATGTACGGATGGTTTCAAATTAACCTGGATAATGATGGGTAGAACTTAACTTGCGTCTTATGATATGTTGGCCTTCGTCAAGGTCATAAGCGCCGGGGGCAAAAATCCACATCGGGGGTTTCTAAAGAAATTAAAACTGGCTAGTGTTGCATACCATTTGAAGTGTGATGATTTTGGTAGGATTCCTTCAATGTTGTCACATGATGATATTTGGATTCCAATCCTACTGTGAGTATCCGCTACTCTTCGCGAGATTTTTCACTAAAACAATCAGTACTATAAACCAAGTAGGTGCCTAGAATGGTATTAGCAAGGCTATGCCTCCAGGGAAAAGAGGTTATGTAATTAAGGAACTTCGCGAAAGCGTTGGAAAACCTCTCTCGAAGTACCAACACCAGCCTGGCCAAAAGGTTAAGCAAGAATTGTAGGGTGAGATTAATCCTGACTTATTCTTCTTTCATCATTTGAGGAAGGGTTCGAGGAACAATGGGCGCCATCCTGTTTAGATAAAATAATAACCAATCTAAACTTGCAATAGTATCATGTGAGTGTTTCTTCTCTCTCTCCTAATTGCAGCGATCAAAATGACCGGGCTTAAGTTACTGCTAGATAATAATAAATTGACTGGGCCAAACTATAAAGATTGGCTAAGAAATGTTACCTATAACAAGCTGGGCTACCTCCTTACTACCAAATCCCCCGCCGTCCCAGGTCCAGATTCCACCGTCACGGATATTGATATCCGTAAGACATGGGGAAAAAACAGTGCAAGAGCCAAGTGCCTCGTGTTAGCCTCAATGGATAATGAACACCAGAGGCGGCACGAGAAGATGGACTTAGCTTCCATCTTCCTCTATACCAAAGATTTATATGGAGAGCAATCTTGTGTTGGAAGATATGAGATCTCGAAGAAATTATTTCAGACGAGGTTGGCTGTCGGGTCATCTGTAGGAGACCACATCCTTACGATGATTAGCTATATTGAAGAGCTCACAGACCTTAGAACCATGTTGGAGAACGAGTTGTATACAAACTTGGCTCTACAGTCCCTCCCCTTTACCTACGCCCAGTTTATCTTGAATTTCAACATTCAAGGGAAGGAAGTTTCACTTCCAGAACTCCTCAATATGTTAAGGAACGCTGAGGCAACCTGCAGAAATCCAGAGAGACACCCGCTCTGCTTATTGGAGAATCTTTCTCTTCTAGATCCAAGGCGAAAGCCAAGGGAAAGAAGAAGAAGGCTCCCACCAAGCCGAAAAGCGGTGTCAGTTAGGTAAAGGGAAAGGGCAGGGCAAAAGTTTCGGGGCCGACAGTAGGGAAGAAGGAATGTTTCTATAGTCACAGGATAGGCCATTGGAAGAAGGATTGCAGGGCTTGGAAAGCCAGAAACCAGAATTCGAAGCACGTTGTGGCTTCAGTTTCAGATGTGTTAATGATTGAAAACCGTCTGTCAATTAACTCTACTTCATGGGTACTAAATACCGGATCAGGATCTCATATCTGTAATTCATTACAGGCTCTGAGAAACTGCAGAGTTATCAAGACAGGTGATATGACTCTCAGGGTTGCTAACGGAATGAGCGTGGATGCTGTATCCATAGGGGAATAACACTTAGGATTGACAAGTGGGCAGGATTTGATTTTGCGTAACTATTTGTGTGTACCTAGTCTGGCTTGTAATATCATTTCTGTATCTTTACTTTCTAAAAAAGGTTATGATTTTACATTTGTAAACGATGTGGTCCACATACACCTTAATCAAAATTTGATTGGGTCAGGTACACTAGATAACGGTATATACGTATTAAATCAAGCTCAGGTTTTCAACATCCAGAATACACTTAAAAGAAAGTCTCCAGAATTAAATCAGGCTTTCTTATGGTATTGTAGACTGGGTCACATCAATAAAACACGGTTGACGAATTTACATAAAGAGGGATATTTGGATCCGTTCGAATATCAGTCCTATGCAACTTGTCAATCATGTCTCAAAGAAAATATGACAAAGACTCCATTCACTGGACACGAAGAAAGAGCCATTGAGCTCTTGGGACTTATACACAGCGACGTATGTGGTCCAATGTCTACACATTAAAGAAGTGGTTATTCCTATTTCATTATTTTTACAGATGATTTCTCAAGGTATGGACATGTATTCTTAATGAAACATAAATCCGTGGCATTTGAGAAATTCTGGGAATATAAGACTGAAGTGGAAAAATAAACCGGTAAAAGTATCAAGACACTTTGATCTGATCGAGGTAGTGAATACTTAAGTGCCGAGTTCCTGGATTAATTAAAAGGGAATGGAATTCTCTCTCAGCTTACTCCTCCACACACACCTCAATACAACGGTGTATCGGAAAGGCAGAACCGAACCTTATTGTATATGGTACGTTCCATGATGAGTAACGCTGAGATGCCGCGATCCTTCTGGGGTTATGCACTAGAGTCAGCTGCCTATCTTTTGAACAAGCTTCCTACTAAGTCGGTGCCTACCACACCATATCAGATGTGGAGTGGAAAGAAACCCTATCTTCGGTATCTAAAGATATGGGGATGTCCAGCTTTTGTAAAAAAGCAGCATGCGGACAAGCTCGAGGCACGCTCAGTACTGTGTATGTTTGTTGGATACCCAAAGAACTCCAGAGGGTATCTTTTCTATTACGCGGAGGAACAAAAGGTCTTTGTTTCTCGGCATGCCCACTTTTTGGAAACTCAATTTCTTGAAAAAGAAATAAGTGGGAGCGCAATAGAAGTGGAAGAAATTCCAGAACCGCAAGATATTACTGAAAGCATGGTGGAACAAGAAGCTTCGAAAGAACCGGACATCCCTGCGCCACTCCGCAGGACGAGTAGGCAGTCTCATCCGCCCGAGAGATACTACAGTTTTCTCATAGAAGGAGATAGAGAGGATTGCAGCATCGACGATGATAAGCCAACTAGTTTCCAGCAAGCCACTCAGTGCAGAGACTTGGTAAAATGGCTGGATACAATGCGAACCGAAATGGAGTCCATGTACACCAACAAAGTATAGACTTTAGATATTGCTCCAGAAGGGGTAAAACCCGTAAGCTACAAATGGATCTTCAGAAAGAAGATTGGTATAGATGGACAGGTTGAAACCTATAAGGCTAGACTTGTTGCAAAAGGTTTTCGTCAAAGACCTGGTTTAGACTATGATGAAACCTTTTCTCCAGTGGCTATGCTCAAATCCATTCAAATCCTTCTTGCCATTGCTGCCTTCCAAGATTATGAAATTTGGCAGATGAATGTAAAGACCGCTTTCTAAATGGAAATTTGGAAGAGTGTTTTTATATGGATCAGTCGGAGGTTTCATAGAGAGTGGGAGCAGCGGAAGAGTGTGCAAGTTGCTTAAATCCATTTATGGATTAAAGTAGGCATCGCGGAGTTGGAACATCTGTTTTGATGAAACGGTCAAAGAAATTCGACTTTATCAAAAATCCAGATGAACCATGTATCTATAGTAAAATTGTAGCGAGAAATGTGGTATTCCTCGTCTTGTACGTGGATGACATTCTCCTGAAAAGAAATGATATTCCTATGCTACAATTAGTCAAAGGATTCTTGTCATATAGGTTCTCCATGAAGGACCTGGATGATACCTCCTACATTCTGGGGATCCAGATTTATCGTGATAGATCTAAATGGATGTTGGGACTTTCAAAGTCAAGATACATCGACACCATACCGAAAAGATTTAGTATGTAGGATTCAAAGCGCGGTAATCTACCGGCTTGTCACGGAATCACCCTCTCCAAAGAGATATCTCCCAAGACTGATTTGGAAAGGGATCGCATGAGTACTATACCCTACGCTTCAGCGGTGGCTCTATAATGTATGCAATGTTGTGTACCAGACCAGATATAGCTTACGCACTGAGCGTTGCAAGCAGGCATCATTCAAACCAAGGGAAGAAGCACTGGACAGCAGTGAAGAACATTCTCAAGCATCTGAGAAGGACTAAGGAGATATTCTTGGTGTACGGTAGAGAAGACCTCATGGTCGAGGCCTTCGCCGACTTCAGCTTCCAGAGTGACAAGGATGACTCCAGGTCCATGTCAGGTTTGTAGGGTTACTAGGCACATGCACAAGGGTCTATAAGGCATTAATCATGCCCGATTTAAAATTTAGCCGTGCGGAACAACCCTAAACCAAGATCTTAGACTAGAGATTAGGCGAAACAAAGCATGTTAAACACTTTAACATCTAAGAATTTGGGATTACAACCTTTGTTGTCCGGTCCACTTCATAAGCTCCGTGTTGTAGTCCCTTCGCTGCGATCATCAAGTTCCGGACTCTCGAGAGGCTCCACGAAGAGAAAGACGCAAGCTTGCTTCCGATCTTCGATAACAAAGATGATCTACCTTGAAGTTTCATTAACACAAGCTCTCACTCACTAAATGAAGTGAACACCCTAATCTAAATGGCTAGGATAGATTAGGATGATGAAGTAGGATTTTAGCTCTCATTTATTTTCATTAACTCACTCATTTTCATCACTTCATAAAAGGCTAGAAAGCTTTTCATGAAAGAAGGAAGAAGGAAGAAGAAGAACAATCAACCCTTTTGTGATGAATAATGAAACTCATATATGAGGTTAGAAATGCAACCATAGTTAAGAATGAATCCTTAACTCATGTAGAGAAAAAACCATGGTAAAAGGGTTTGGGTTAGGTTAAGTAAATATCTTCACAAAATATCTTAACCAAAACAAAAAGCAAAGCTTCTAGAAACTTCTAGAAAAGCTTAACCTAAATCAAACCCTAACCATGTTTAATCTCCACTAAACATGTTGCATTAATAACTATATTATGTCACAATATTATATATCTCATATATAATATTTATTGTAACAAAATAAAATAATACAATTAACATATATCGCATATATATCAATGTATTACCCGAGTGAGAAAAAGAATATTTTAGTGAGCTTATATTAGTTAATGTAATTTAATATATCAAATATATAATTATACATTAAATTATCGAATCAACACTTGATCCGATAATCCGGCTATTTCACAAATAACCGACTAATATAATATGTATCAGTTCATCGAATCAACACTTGATCCGATGACCCGGCTATATCACATATACCCGGTCGATATCTCATATCGTGAGAATCTAATACGGTATCACATACACGTATTGTTCTTGGTCTCGCACATAGCACATATGTGCTCCTACTCCGTTTTGCCTGAGCCAAGAAACCTCTGTGTAGGACTCTAAAGAATCGTCAATACGCCGGCAGTAGGTGATGATCATATCAAACACCCACAAGCTGCAAGCGGTCAGCTAAACGTAACAGCCACCCAGCTATTGAGCGCTCAGAAGATCAACAAGCAAGCCTGTACATTCTCCTATGAATCCAGTCAGTAACACTCCCGTACAGTCCGGTCTCGTCGTCTGATATGTCGCATATCTCGCCTAGGGGTGGTATACGTCAGACCCCAGTAGCTTGATAAGTCGTGTCGATTTGAGGTCTATAACAGTTCGAGAAACTACTGATAACACTTACCAGTAAATCTCAGCAACCCTGGCCAGGGATTTCCAGTTATAGCCAATCGAACACAGCGCAACATCAACTCCCTATACAGGGAGAGACGAATTCCCTCCTATCGCTCATTGCCTCCATGTGATTCGGGACTGTACCCAAAAGCTACCTTTTTGCACGCCCTCTTGGACATGGTATGATGGAAATCAAAGCACAGTGGGAATCACACAAGACTCTATGACGATCTCGGGTCTACAGACTAACCTGTACCAATGTCACCGGAGAACTGCCATCTGACGTGAGGTATAATACCATCTGGGAGTTCTCGGCGAGTCCGTCCAGTATACCCAGTCTCTACTGAGCACCCGTACACCATCCTTGATTTCAAACACCGATGGATATGGGATCATCCATCGCCCATCATATGGGTCAAGATGCGTATATGCTAGTCTACTCTGGTGTATCGATGCCCTGTCTCGATACACCCTCGACTAGGAACAGTTATAGGATGTACTCGTCGACTACCGTAGCCCCACTAGTATGATCTCATCATAGTCCCAGTAGTCGAGTACATATCCTAAGGGCTTTATCAACATTTAACATAGAGACAATCATAGTACATGTTAAGATAAAGAGTAACCAGATAGCGTACTATCATGTCGAGCAAGAAAGTCCTCCCTATATATGTCCTAGCATCCACTACAATATACATCGTATGTACAGTAATGGCCTCTAGGGCATACATATAACTAACAATCTCCCGCTTGCACTAGGGTCATCTGTTGTGGTATCACATACCTAACAATTAGCTGCGGTTGAAGTATCTCATACTCAACCATCCCATAAAAGTCTCTACTGGGAGAAAAGGCCTTTGTGAGTGGATCCGCGCTGTTTTCCTCTGTGTCTACTCTCCTAACCTCGATCTCCCTGGAGATCAACTATCTCCATGATCAGGTGATACTGCCTAAGAATTATATCTGGATATCTGATGGGACGGGCGGTTCCTTGGCATAAGCCACAACTCCATTGTCACACAATGGTAGGAACGAAGTTCATCTTATGAACTTATATATATCCAGACTGCCTCTTTGGTAGCATTCTTGGTAACGATGTATCTTGCCTTTAATCGTCTAGTAAGTCACGGTATCTAGCTTGGAACTCTTCCAACACACCGTCCCTCCACTAAGGGTAAAGACAATGCCTGCGACTGACATTCAGTCGTCCTTATCACCCTGGAACCTTTCCAGTGATTCTCCCCAGGATCGATTGATACCATCTCACTACACCTAGTGAGAATCCTAACATCCATTCAGATCTATCTCATAGATCTAAAACCTAGGATTTAGGAGGTATCACTTTGATCTTATAGAGAATTATTGTGATAAGAGGAGATTGACCGAGCGTAGCATAGGAAACTCCTTCCCTATCATGAGTATGTCATCCACGTACTCTACGAAGTTCACCACCATAATCTCTACTACCTTTTTGTATTTACAAGGTTCATCTACCATTTTGATGAAGTCAAACTCTTTGACTACCACATCAAAACAGACATTCCAACTCCGCGATGCCTGATTTATCACATAAAATATCTTGCACACGTTTCCGCTGCTCCCACTGTCTACGAAGCCCTCTGGCTGTGTACTTATACACGCTCTCTTCTAAATCAACATTTAGAAAAACAGTCATGACACCCAACCGCCAGATATCGTAGTCATGGTCTGTAGCCGTGGCAAGTAGGATCTGGATGGACTTAAGCATAGCTTTGAAAGTCTTAACTTTTCCATGTACACCAAGTAATCTTCTCAAGATATACTTGCTCCTGATGGGGATTTAACCCTTCAGATAAAGCAACCAAAGTCCATACTTTGTTTGTGTATAAGGATTCCATCTCAGATTGCTAAGCATCAAGCCATTCTTACAGAGTCCCACTCCTGATGGCCAGCTCGAAACTTAGTTGGGTCATCATCTCATGATGCAATCTTCGCTCCCACTGTCATAGAGAAACCGAAGTATCTCTCAGGTGGGTGAGGAACCCTACTAGATCGACGGAGAGGCTAAGGTTCGTTGGAAACTATTGAATCCTTTGGTTCTACCAAATCATCAGCTGCAGTTTGTATAGCTGGAACTCTTTCCAGTTCTACCTCATGACCAATAATTTCTTCACAAGAAATTCCCTTTCACAAAGGTGGCATGTTGAGAAACAAAATATCTTTTGTTCCTCGGTTAGGTAGAAGATATTCCCTTGCGTATGCTTAGGATATCCAACAAACTTCCACAGATCTGACTTTGCCTCGAGCTTGTCCGGATTATGCTTTTAGACATGGGCTGGACAACCCCAAATCTTAACAAATTTAAGATATGGGCTCTTCCCATTCCATATCACATATGAAGTGGTAGGCAACTGATTTGATTTGAACCCTATTCAATAGGTATGCAGCTTCTCAAGTGTATAACTCCCAAAAGGAAAAAGGAAACTCAGTAGTACTCATCATAGAGCACACCATATCTCATAGGGTGCTATTGCTCCGCCCCGATATACCATCGTGCTATGGTGTATACGGAGGAGTAATGCCGAGAGAGAATCTCATTCTCCTTTAGAATAGTCCAGGAATTCCGTGCTCAAGTATTCTCCTCCTTGATCTCATCAAAGGACATAATACTTATACCCATTTTTGGTTCTCTACTTTTAACTTATATTCATTGAATTTCTCAAAAGTTCCAAACTTGTGTTTCAATAGGAACATATGTCCGAATCTTGAGAGATAATCAGTGAATGTAATGAAGTACAAAGAACCGGTCTTGGCATGTGTAGACAGGGGACTTTCATACATCAGCATGCATCAATCCCAAGAGTTCACTAACTCTTTCTCTATTTCCAATAAACAGAGCTGTGGTCATCTTATCTCTGTGACATGATCGGCAAGTTTCACAAGATATAAATTCAAACTAATTTAAATATGCATCTTTATGTAACTTCAGCTAGTCGGGTCGCATTGATATGACCTAGTCTACTATGCCTCAAGAAGGATTCGTTCATTTCTGAACTCTTCCTCTTGTGTGTGTTCTGTACATTAAGAACTGTGGTTTGATTTAGAACGTCTATACTTTTAGATAACGTGCCTGAACCGATCAACTCTTGATATAGAAAATGTTCAAAACATTATCCAACAATACAAAATTATATCCTTTCTTTACTTATAAAAAGACTGATATGATGTTGTATATCAGGTTCGGTATCTAATAACATTCGTTCAAAATCAATGTATTCTGGTAATACAGGGTGATAACTACCAATAGACTTGGCTGCAACACTTGCACCGTTTCTATCTCATGAAACTTATCATCCGTTCTCAGTTCTCTACCTATCTGTAGCCCATGTAACAAATTACATATGTGGGATCCTGATCCGGTATCAAATACCCAGAACGTAAAGGATATTGAGAAACAGTTCTGTGTAATGAACACACCCGAAAAAGATGCATCAACATGTACTTTCTTCGTTTGGGCGACACGGGAATTCTGGTAATCCCCTATTTCCTGCTCTGTCTTATAACAATTATAAGTTGGAGCGGTACCAACGTTCCCTAGCGCAGTATAACAAGCGGGTTCGATCAATACATCCGTATTATTATCTTGATTAAGACGTGACATGGTCGCTACAAGGAGAGAGAGAGAAGAAAACACTCAGCGTGCGATTTTACAAGATTAGATTGATTATCAATTTATCTAATCAGGATGTCTCCCACTGTTTTAGTCAAATCTTCCTTCAAACCCTAAAAGGAAAGACTAGCCGGGATTAATTACACTCTACAAGTTCGCCAATCTTTCAGCCAGGCCAGTGCCGGTACTTTGAGGGAGGTTCCCGTGCTTTCGCACGGACCTAATTAAAATAAACCTCGTCTTCCCAGGAGCGTAACCCCGTTAACACCTTTCTAGACATCTACTTGATCGGCTAATTGTAATGTATAAAACTCTCCCAGGAGTAACTCTTACTCACAGCGGGTATCGGGATCTAACTATCTCATAGAAGGTATGCAATCTCATTGCAAATTTCAACACTTGAAATTCCTAATAATATTTTACCCCTAACCTCCTATGACCTTGACAAAGGCCAACAAACCATAGGATGCTAATCAAGTTCAACCCGTCATTTCCTGATTGAATTAAACCCACCCGCACGAATCTTGACAAAGGCCAACAAGTTCGTACGACTACCCTAATCCAATCTGCATTATATGCATAAGCAGATAAGTACTATTCAGCTACCGCACACTACGCCTTGACAAAGGCCAACAAACGCAGCCCGAATACTAAACAGTCCTTATCTGAAATGACGGAGGGCTACGGCAGGTTTTTAAGAAACCCTTTGCGTAATGAACTTGATATCGTTGTAGAATCGAGTGATTTTGAATGGAATGTTTTTGAGACCTTTTCTAGTTTTGCTAAAGAGGTCACTCCCAGTGAAGGGATCGTCGGCTCTTTCTTTCTCGAATAAGGTGCGGGATATTTCACAAATACCACTATGCAAAGCAAAAACTATAGAAGCAATCAAAAGACAAACCGAGTTTGTAGCATCTGCTAGTTTCACTAAAGAGGTCACTCCCGGTGAAGGGATCTCGGCTCTTTCCTTATCGAATAAGATGCTGGATGTTCTACAAGGAACACCGCTATGCAAAGCAAGAACTAGAGCTACCAGTTTTTAAACAAGTTTCTACAACATCTTTAGGTTTCTTTTAGTTTCATTAATCTCATTAATGAAGTCCCATTTTATTTTGCTTCACAAGCGTCACATTTGAAATGAAATCTGCAATATAACATATATCTCATATATATAATATAAACATTCGTCTCGGGCAGTAATATGATCTCATCACAGAACATTGCAGCAGAAGAACATATATGAAATATTGGATATACTAGGACGCCCGTGTTTTAATACGAGCCTGTATAAAACACGGATTCCACGGTCGCAATGAATAGCCAAACCCACATCCCTAGACCCCTATGAGAGCAGCAAGCAACTCTGCCAATTCTAGGGTTAGGAGACCCGATCACGACTCCTCGAGATGGTCTCCCACTGGACCCTAGAACCCGGTTACTTGTGCTCCCCGCCTTGGGTTTACCTAATGCGGAAAAGTAAATAATATACAATGGTGACATCATCCTCATCCCGGAAGTGCCCCAATAAAAAAAAATATTACATACAAATGAATTTTACATGAATGAAAAAGAAAAACTCTCATCTCACATAAAACCCCGGCTATTCAGAACGCGAGGATCCAATATAACATATCACAGCAACACATAATATCTCATATTATCAACGTAAGCAAGTATGCATATCCCGATTATCATTGATGTATAGCAACGAAGCCAGCGATACACCACATACTACGCTTACGGTCACAGAAAAGAAAGTGTAAAACTACAACAGTTGGAATCCGCAACCTCCTTAGACATCGCATGCCTAACCAAATGAATTCTTTAGACATCGCATGCCTAACAATTATAAACCCCGCATTTTAGTCTCATTATCGAAAACACTTTTCAATATCAAGTCGGGCAATTCAACAAGATTCCCGACATGCTGATCGAATGCTCGTCGCAAACTTTAGTAGACGGACGCACCCCCGGATGCCGTCGACGAAGTGCACTAAGGCGGAACACCGCTGCCGCGAGAACCCGAACGGATGCTTTTAGCGACGGGGTTCTCCTACAGTCACTTGGTCGGGGCTATGGGGCATGGCTGTCTGTTAAGTTTACCCGGCGAGTATCCACGTACGCTACGTGATTGCGATGGACTTTTGATCGCATCAAAATCCCGTGGCAACCGATCAACTGAGACTGAAGTGCTAGATTTATAACATTCAAATTAGTTATCTCATAACTAAATGTGGATTCCAAATATTGTATCACATTCCAGATAAATAGACAGTGTTAAACTTTCCGATCGAATAATCAAACACCCAAGATTTCCCAAATAGCTCAACACTTGAGCGGAGTTCAAAAAGTATCCATCACATGCCACAGTACCAATGGTCCAGCCGTAGAAGGGTCAAGCCAACGCCTCACATGTGGTAACGCTGTACTGCCCCAAACCCTAAGGTTTAGAGGCGGTTCAGACGGTCACATAATCGGGTTAAGGTTTGTGTTCTTCTAGAGGGTCCACCGCGTTACTTGCATGATTTTCCGGAAGTTTCAAACTCGAGAAAAAATCCAACTTTTGAAAAAATTTCCAACAGGGGTAAAAGTGAGTTATTGATATCCGTTCGAACTTTTTAACAGTTTCTAAAATTACCCGGAAAAAAATTAAATGAAGTTAAACTTTCCGATCGAATCAACGAGCTCCCAATACAACCCAGAAAACTCAACACTTGAGTATAAATTAAAAATTTCCAGAAGCATCAGGAAGTACCTACGGATGTACTGTGCCAAAAAGCTAACCCTAATTATACAGTGCCGACGCGGAACCGCCGCGCAAGGCATGGTTCTGCCGCGGTTCCGCGGCGCTTTAGTGGAATTTGGATGTCGTTTTTCACAGTAATTCCTAAAATACCCTGCTGATTTTTTGAGTATTTTTAATATGAAACAATCAACAGTTTTGAAAAATTTCCATAAATTAGGGTTTTACGGGTATTCGGAGTTCGATCGGACTTTAAACTTCGGCTAGACGTCGCCTAAAACTCTAGCTTGGCTCTGATACCACTGTAGGGTTACTAGGCACACGCACAAGGGTCTATAAGGCATCAATCATGGCCGATTTAAAATTTAGCCGTGCCGCACAACCCTAAACCAAGATCTTAGACTAGAGATTAGGCGAAACAAAGCATGTTAAACACTTTAACATCTAAGAGTTTGGGATTACAACCTTTGTAGTCCGGTCCTTCACTTCATAAGCTCCGTGTTGTGGTCCCTTCACTGCGATCATCAAGTTCCGGACTCTCGAGAGGCTCCACGAAGAGAAAGACGCAAGCTTGCTTCCGATCTTCGATAACAAAGATGATCTACCTTGAAGTTTTATTAACACAAGCTCTCACTCACTAAATGAAGTGAACACCCTAATCTAAATGGTTAGGATAGATTAAGATGATGAAGTAGGATTTTAGCTCTCATTTATTTTCATTAACTCACTCATTTTCATCACTTCATAAAAGGCTAGAAAACTTTTCATGAAAGAAGGAAGAAGGAAGAAGAAGAACAATCAACCCTTTTGTGATGAATAATGAAACTCATATATGAGGTTAGAAATGCAACCATAGTTAAGAATGAATCCTTAACTCATGTAGAGAAACAACCATGGTAAAAGGGTTTGGGTTAGGTTAAGGAAATATCTTCACAAAATATCTTAACTAAAACAAAAAGCAAAGCTTCTAGAAACTTCTAGAAAAGCTTAACCTAAATCAAACCCTAACCATGTTTAATCTCCACTAAACATGTTGCATTAATAACTATATTATGTTACAATATTATATATCTCATATATAATATTTATTGTAACAAAATAAAATAATACAATTAATATATATCATATATATATCAATGTATTACCCGAGTGAGAAAAAGAATCTTTTAGTGAGCTTATATTAGTTAATGTAATTTAATATATCAAATATATAATTATAAATTAAATTATCGAATCAACACTTGATCCGATAATCCGGCTATTTCACAAATAACCGACTAATATAATCTGTATCAGTTCATCGAATCAACACTTGATCCGATGACCCGGCTATATCACATATACCCGGTCGATATCTCATATCGCGAGAATCTAATACGGTATCACATACACGTATTGTTCTTGGTCTCGCACATATCACATATGTGCGACTACTCCGTTTTGCCTGAGCTAAGAAATCTCTGTGTAGGACTCTAAAGAATCATCAATACGCTGGCAGTAGGTGATGATCATATCAAACACCCACAAGCTGCAAGCGGTCAGCTAAACATAACAGCCACCCAGCTATTGAGCGCTCAGAAGATCAACAAGCAAGCCTGTACATTCTCCTGTGAATCCAGTCAGTAACACTCCCGTACAGTCCGGTCTCGTCGTCTGATATGTCGCATATCTCGCCTAGGGGTGGTATACGTCAGACCCCAGTAGCTTGATAAGTCGTGTCGATTTGAGGTCTATAACAGTTCGAGAAACTACTGATAACACTTACCAGTAAATCTCAGTAACCCTGGCCAGGGATTTCCAGTTATAGCCAATCGAACACAGCGCAACATCAACTCCCTATACCGGGAGAGACGAATTCCCTCCTATCGCTCATTGCCTCCATGTGATTCGGGACTGTACCCAAAAGCCACCTTTTTGCACGCCCTCTTGGACATGGTATGATGGAAATCAAAGCACAGTGGGAATCACACAAGACTCTATAACGATCTCGGGTGTACAGACTAACCTGTACCAGTGTCACCGGAGAACTGCCATCTGACGTGAGGTATAATACCATCTGGGAGTTCTCAGCGAGTCCGTCCAGTGTACCCAGTCTCTACTGAGCACCCGTACATCATCCTTGATGTCAAACACCGATGGATATGGGATTATCCATCGCCCATCATATGGGTCAAGATGCGTATGCGCTAGTCTACTCTGGTGTATCGATGCCCTGTCTCGATACACCCTCGACTAGGAACAGTTATAGGATGTACTCGTCGACTACCGTGGCCCCACTAGTATGATCTCATCATAGTCCCAGTAGTCGAGTACATATCCTAAGGGCTTTATCAACATTTAACATAGAGACAATCATAGTACATGTTAAGATAAAGAGTAACCAGATAGCGTACTATCATGTCGAGCAAGAAAGCCCTCCCTATATATGTCCTAGCATCCACTACAATATACATCGTATGTACAGTAATGGCCTCTAGGGCATACATATAACTAACAGGGTTAATGGCCTCTAGGGCATACATATAACTAACAGGGTTATGTCTTTACCCTCAATGGAGGAGCGATTTGTTGGAAGTGCTCCAAGCAGGACACCGTTGCTGACTCGACAATGGAAGCGGAGTATATCGCTGCATGTGACACCGCGAAAGAAGCAGTCTGGATCAGGAAGTTTGTGACAGCGCTTCAAGTGGTTCCGTCCATTGTTGATCCAATACCGCTATATTATGACAACAACGGCGCTATAGTTTTAGCGAAGGAACTAAGGTCCCATCAGAAGTATAGACATATCTTGAGGCGGTTCCACCTGATCAGGGAGATCGTTGATCACCGGGAGATTGAGGTGTGGAGAGCAGAGACAGAGAACAACACTACAGATCCATTCACAAAGGTCATCCCTCAAACACAGTTCGAGAGGATAATCGAGATGATAGGTCTGTGATATGCCAATACATGGCCTTAGTGCAAGTGGAAGATTGTTAGTAATGTATGCCCTAGAGGCCATTATTGTATCAAACTGGATTGTATATTACATATTGGAATCTTGGGATATTTACAGTTATAATAACAGTCTTGCTCAAAATGACAGTATACTACTTGGTTTGATTCTACCTCAATATGTGCATATGTTTGTTTTAGCATATCGCTTATACATATTGGTAGAGCCATTAGGATTTTTGATTGACTACCAACTTTGTGATGGCAGTCACACTAGTGGGGGCTGGATAGTCTATAAGCACATCTTTATACAGGTCCCTAGTCATAGGATTATCAAGACGGGGTATCGATACTCCAGAGTAGACTAATGTATACGCTTCTCATCCCAGGAGGGAAGATAGTCTGTCCCACAGCCATTGGTACGTCATACTGGAGATAGTATGCATGTGCTTATTGGGTTATGAGTTACACTGGACGGACTCATTAGGAACTGCTGGTTGGTATTATACCTATCATCAGGTAGCAGTTCCCGGGTGGCATGAGTACAGGTTAGTCCGTTGACTTGATATCACTATTCATCTTAAGTGTGTTCCCACTGCACTTAGATTACTACCCTACCACGGCTCAAAAGAGTCGTGCAAACAGGTAGTAGTTGGGTGCAATCCCGAAGCACTTGGAGGCAGTAGCGGGTAGATAGGATTCGTCTCTCCCGATATTGGGGGTTGATATCGCGTTGTGTTCGGAAAGCCATTACACAAAGTCCCTGGACAGAGTAAGAGAGATTTACTGGTAGGTACTCCAGTAGTTTCTCAGGGTGTATTGGGCTCTACCCCGGCATGACTTATTGCGCTATTAGGGGTCTGACGGTTACCATCCCCCTAGGCCCGAAATGCGAGTATCTTAAACGAACAGACCGAACTATATGGAGATTGTCACAGATAGGCTCATTAAGAGTTTGGATGAGTTTTCTCATCGGTCTTCTTATCGACAGATACCTGGGTAGCCGTTACGTGCATCTAGTACCGCTGACGGACTTGTGGTTAAACACATTACCAGCATACTGTCGAGTCTTTAAAGTCCCACACAGAGAGTTTCCCTGCTTCGGGCGAAAGGTTGTAGAGGCCGTATGTTTTACGGCAGGGTTTCGATCACATACGTGTACTGGCTACACGAATGTCGTTCGGGCGGATAATACCAGTGGGCTTTGGTTTAAGCCGGATCCTAATATTATATTATCGGATTATTATTATCTCATTGTATTCGTATTTTTTGGAATACGAATACGGGTATGTATATATGGTGAGGGTATTCTAGTAATTTTACATGACATACTTCTAGAAGGGGACACCTCATTATTTGGTTTATCTATTTTAAGAAATAGATTAATGAGGTGGAAATTGGAGACATCCATAGTATGGGGTGAAGTATGGCTCTTTGTATTTGTTTATTAGTTTGGACTCACTATTCAAGCATGGTTGATTTTTTCTATTGGAAAATATTGCATGCTTGAATGGGCGAAGTGAGAGAGCCATTCTTCACTTGCCATAACCTTTGTTCATTTTGTTCATTCTCTTTCTCTCTCCATTTTTCTCCTCCTTCTTCCTCAAAGACCCTAACCCTCACATGAGTTGTGAACCCTAGAGTCTCATGAGATAAATACTCCATTAGATACTCTACATCTTCTAGGCTACCTAACTTAACAAACTAGGTACCCTAATTATCTCGGTTTAGAGGTTGGAGCTTGAAATATAGACTCTCAGGTGGATCATCTTCGACACGATAAGGCCGATGTTGCAAGCTCGATCCGATCTTCGAGGAGCCAAAAAAGAGGAGGAGAAGAGAAAGACCCGAAGGACTTGTTAAAAAGGAGGTATAAATCCTAACCGAGTAGTTAAAAACTCCTTGTAGTTTTAGCTAGTTAAGGTTTCTGTTAAGATCCTGGAGTTTAGCCGGTGTTGCGAAATAAGAAAATCGTTTTTTGTAAATTTCGCCTCCCCGCGAACCCGCAGGGTGCACGACATCAACTTATAGTATTCACCGTAAGCTCTAGATTCCCTGCACAACTTGAAAAAACATCATAAATCATATCAAGATGCAGTTTATCATCTTTTTATTTTTTATTTTTTTTATGTTTATATTAGATCAACCCGAATAATAAGAAGAATAATGTTACCGTTTCCCCGGCAATGGCGCCATTTGATTATTTTGAAAAATTGAGTTTTTATGTGTAATAAATACCGCAATCAATAACGGTATCGTAAATAGCTAGCCGATAGTGAGTACGGGTCGTCCACAGAGAAATGGTAAATTATTAATCTTGTTTTATACGAGTTAATAGAAAAGGGTTTGATTTGTTGTTTTTATTCTAAAAGAGATTTGAAAATATTAATGTTAGAAGAACTCATTAGGATTTTCGGATTTAGGTTGTTTAAGAGATGTATAAAAAATATTTTACCGTTACCCACTTGTCAAATTTATGCGAGGATAATAGCAACAATAGAGATTAGGATTTAAAAGGGTGCTAGGGATTCCCTTCATTGATCCTTGTCCTTCCATTGATTACTATTATCTCAACTCTCTAACAAAATTCCCACAACTTGTCTCGAAAATTGGGTCGCAACTATCATGGAAGGATAGAGCGCCTAAAAGGAGAGGGATGTGGTTTATCTTTGAAAAAGTTTTAGAATCATATGTTGAGTTAAGGGAAAGTGCAAGAGATTTTTCCATCTCTCAAACTTCTCTTTCCTAAACCCTAACGAGCGAGAAAATTACTCATCTATTAAATCAAAAAGAAAAGAGAAAATGGTTCGGAAATACATTATAAAGCTAGCTTCTAAGATCCCTTACAAAAAACAAGGAGTTTCATTTGTTAGTATCATCGCTTCAAAATCGATGAAAAAGGAGGAAGAAGATGAAATCCAAAAAAACAATTCAATTTAATTAATAAAATTAGACGCGAATAAATAAATTGCGGAAAAGTAAAGAGACAAGAAATAAAAATTACTCTACCTTTTATTAATAAAAATTTGCATTACAGAATTTAATTGGCTAAAAGAAAAGTGCTGCAAAAAACTAAAAACCCTAGATAATCTTTCTTCGTTGTTACTCGGTTCTTTATAAAGGCTCTGGAACTTGAAACCCTAGATATCATCTCGACGTATGTAAAAAGACGATCTTGCCCATGAAAAAGTTTATCAAACGGTCACGATTTGACCACGGAACTGCCACCTATTGCTTAATATGGCCGCTGAACCGCCGTCGTTTGGTGAGATTGCGTCTCCAAATTTTTTCCGCTTTCTTCTCTCGATTTTAGGAGATCTTTTTGATAATAAAATCCTGAAAATATTGTTTTATTTTTGTAGTTTCGAGAATCTTCAATTTACACCTAAATTTGACAGATTTGATTTGCTAACTTGATTTGATTTAGATCTCTTACTCATATTTATAGTCTTGAACTAATTTGTTACTTTAATATCTGCACAATATCTCAAATCAAATCATTAGTAGTATTTATTTTATTTGAAAAAATATTCCAACAATTCATTCGCAAATAAATTACTTAATAGTTAAGAACTGATGGATATTTATTATGATATGATATGCACCTTTAATTCCCAATTATATTAATTATAATTTAAGAAACATATAACAAAATCTTTTTTCACAAAAATCCACATATATTCTTGAATTACAAATAACATCATTTAGTAATTAATAATAATAGGCAAAATGACTGTAAAAATGTGCAATAAATATAACTGATCAGTCAACATCAATTTATGGACGTATCGGATGCCCAAGATACTTTAGTTTATTTGCAGTCCATTTAAGTTAATGAGCCTAATTTTACTTACATAGTAAAATATGATGAAGAAAATCATATCGAAACCCTTTTATTCGTCGATACGCGCTCAAAAGCCTCCTATACAAATTTCGGTGATGCAATTACTTTTGACATCACGTATCGAAATAACAAATGTAAAATACCCTTCGCCCCATTTACCGTTATTAATCATCATTATAAATCACAAATATTTAGTTTGGCGTTAATGCGAAATGAGTCCGAAAAGTCTTTCACCTGGTTGTTTTAGCAGTGTTTAGTTACGATGAATGATAAGACATTACTATTATAATCACCGATCAAGATCATGCTATGACAAATGCTATCGGCAAGGTGTTTCCGTAGACAAGATATCATTATTGCATATGGCATATTATTCAGAAGTATCCAGAGAAATTGCAGAGTTTATATCACCAGGATACCAGTTTTTGAAATGACTACAAACGCTGCGAAAATAAAAGTTTGATAGTTGAGAAATTTGAAGATAAATGATCTGCGCTAGATGAAAAGTACAAAATTAGTGGGCATAAATGGCTTTCAATAATGTATGGTTTATAGGAGAAATGGATACTGGTTTATACATCAAGATACTTTTCGTAGGAATACGAACAACTGGACGTAGTGAGAGCATGAATGCTTTTTCAATGCCTATTTTAATTGGAACGCCACAATTAAAGAGTTTGTTATGAAAATGAGAAGTGCGCTACGGATACAAAACAAGCATGAGAAAAGAATGTATTTTGATACGCTATGCAAGAATCATATGTGTTCCATAAATATGCCACTAGAATTAGACGCTTCCAAAGTTTACACCGAAAGCATATTTGAAAAGATTCAAGTGGAGCTCCAGAAATCTCAATCATTTAATATTAAGAAAGTTTCAAAAGTCGATGGGATAACCCGATATAAAGTTCACAACGTGCTTCCTTGTCCACAGAACGACAAGCGAAGTTTATATACGACAAAATGACATTTTTCCAAGTGCATTTGCAATCATTTTGAATCAACCGGACTATTATGTAGGTATATATTCAGAGTTTTTGTATCAAAAAATGTGAATAGCATACCGTATCAATATATATTACCAAGATGGACAAAAAATGTTAATCAAAATATTGTCATGACGAATGTCGTACCATCTTCTGTACAGATAACTGAAACGGCGCGGTATAGTCATTTATGTAATGAGTTCAATCTACTTGCCATGAAAGGTGCAGCGTCAGAGAACGGTGTTTCCCCCGATCAGAGCAAAGCTCTGTTCAAATTCCAAGACTGAAAATGAAGCAACGCTTCTGCTTCCCCCAATCAGAAAAAAGCTCTGTTTAGAAATCTAAGAGTCAAAAATTGAAGCAACGCTTCAAATCCTGCGCCCTGCGATGCGCGCCACGTGTCTGACACAGGCACGCTGGCGCAGTTGCGCTGCTTGCCACGTGTCTGACACGGTTCGGTAGCGCAGTTGCGCTGCGCTCTACGCTGCGCGCCACGTGTCGAGCGCGAGTGCGCTAGCGCAAGGCGCGCTACGCGCCACGTGTCAAAACACGAATAAGCTAGCGCTAGCGCAATTGCGCTGCGCACCCCAAATTAGAGCAAAGCTCTGTTTCCAAGATTGGAAAGCGAAGCAACGCTTCATGATTATGCAGCGCATAAATATCTTACAAACGAATAACAAAGAATTAAAACCAAGAGAACACTTAACAGATAATAAAATACTAAATTAAAACATCTTTTTATTATCATTATTGTTATTACATTTAAAAAAGATCAGCAAATATGGGATCAGAAGGACATGGGTTCACAAAGCTAAAGAGAAGATTGTCCAGTTCCCTCTCCGTCTTCTCCACCATGTCGAAACAGCGATCCTCCGGAGGGGTAGCCATCCAATGGTCGATGCCGCACTCCTCAGAGAAAGTGGTGATGACAACCCGACGAGCCCGTATCTGGCTCAGCAAGTGGATGGAGCAATCCCTCAGGGCTTGAGTGATTAAGTGCGCCTCCAAGAAGCACTCGATCTTGTCTTCGACAGTATCCAGCATTGCCGAGGACATCTCTGCTGGAGGAGGGGGAAGATCGACGAGCACAGACGCAAGGATCATCCGAAACCAAATAGAGTGTGGGGGAAGAGGGGACCCCACACGAGTCAAAAGATCGTGCAGCGCAGCGTCGCATTGCTCATCCGTGAAAGAAGAATCCACCAAGCGCGCAGCAAAGCGAGGAACAAGGTCCTGAATAGGCACTTCCTACGGCTGTCTACGAGCATGAGGGCGGTTACAAGCCATAGTTGAGAAAGTTCTTTGGGGGATGAGAAAAGGAAGAAGCTTTCCTTCGAGTTATAAAGACGAAGCACATAAAATTTTGTGCACAATGGAACTATTTCCAAAATTGGGAAATGAAAAATTCTTGGGAATATAAGTTTGGCTTAAAAAGGAAGGTGAAAAGACACCTCTGTTGAAGCAACGCTTCGGATCCAGCGCTCTGCTGAAGAAACGCTTCGGATCCAGCGCTCTGCGCTCTGCGCTGTGCGCCACGTGTCTAACACGGGTGCGCTAGCGCAGTTGCGCTGCGCTCTATGCTGAGCGCCACGTGTCAAGCACGGGTGCGCTAGCGCAGTTGCGCTACGCTCTGCGCTGCACGCCACGTTTCCAACGTAGGTGCGCCAGCGCTGGAATTAAAAATTCCCACCGTTGGATCAAAGGATATAATAATAATGATAAATCATTAATTAACTAGAATTAAATTCTGTTAAGGAAAGATTTCTCAAAATCTTTCCAAACAACAAGATTGCGCTTTAAGCACCGCTGGATCAATGATCCAATGGTAAATAATGAATTACCAAAAACAGAACAAATTCTGCATGGAAAGATTTTCCAATCTTGTTAAAAACAAGAAGATTGCCTTCTGTAAAACAGAAGTTCTAGGATCAAAGATCCAATAGTGGGGAAACATCCCCGAATCAATCAGAGAAAGATCTCTTTAAATGATTTAATAAATCAATTGGCCCTATATAAAGACCCCTAGACTTCAAGTCTCGATAGACAGAAGAGAGAGGAATAGAGAAAAAAAAAACCTCTGCAGACTTTGAGAAGAATTCAAAAAGAAAGAAAGGCAAGCCTTTGAAGAAAGAAGATCATTTCTTCATCTTTAAAGGTAAAAACAATTAATTCTTGAACAATAGAGATGAAAACATCTCATAAAAAGAAGAATCCTCTTCTAAAAAAATCTTAGATCTATAAAAAAGACCGAGGTCTTCGAATAGAAAGAAAAGATCAAGACCTAATATAAAAAAAGAAGTACTTTTACTTCACAGGTCCTCTGATCTACAAAGGCAGAGCCTTTTGATAAAAACAAGAACTTTGTTTCTTGGATCTTGAGGCAATGCCTCCTTTGAAGAACAAAAACTTGTTCTTTGATCTTAAATTTGATCCAATGCGCTTTGCGCTACTGGAAAGTGATTTGCACTCTTGAACTGCACCTTTGCGCTCCTTGGACCGGCGCTCAGCGCCAAAACATGCCACGTGTCAACCACAGACATGGTCTGCGCTTTGCGCTCCTAAAAACATAGCACTGCGCTCTTGGGTTGGCGCTCAGCGCCAAGCGCGCCATGTGTTATTCACTGGCGCACCCACGAACCAGCGCAGCGCGCTCATGAATTAAAAGCGCAGTGCGCTAACAAACTAGCGCTAAGCGCGACACGTGTCACCCTCATGTGCGCTAGCGCAATGCGCTCTTTAATTGGTGCAAAGCGCCTGATGCGCCACGTGGCGCACTGTCAGAACATACTTTGTTCTGATAAATGCTATGCACTTAATACCAGGCAAAATGTCAGAGCCCAATGCTTGGCATTATTAAAAGGGCAGAGCCCAAATAAAGGCCTAACAGGCAGAACAAAAATGAAATGTTAAACATTTTTAACTGGACTTAGCCCAATTCTGGCCATAAGTCCTCAATTTAAATTGAATTGAGCACAACCGCTCTTCCAATCAATTTACACCCGGTTCGAGAGTACATCTCCTTACTCCTCTGACACCTGTCGTTGTAATCCTTCAACGTCGTCAGGGAGGTGACGGGTCCCGACGACCACACATTACTACGGACTGTGGGGTCCTTAAACTCATGGACTATGATGTCCTTAACCTCGACCGTGATGTCTTAAAACTAACAACGGACCGTGGAGTCCTTAAATCCACGGACTATGATGTCCTTAAACTCGACCGTGATGTCTTAAAACTAACATCGGACTGTGGAGTCCTTAAATTCACGGACTATGATGTCCTTAACCTCGACCGTAATGTCTTAAAACTAACACCGGACTGTGAGGTCCTTAAACTTACGGACTATGATGTCCTTAACCTCGACCGCGATGTCTTAAAACTAACATTGGACCGTAATGTCCTTAAACTAATTATCGACCGCAATATCATTAAACTAAACAATAGAGCCCAATTGCTCTCTTGTCGGATCTAAACGATCCCGTTAAGTCGATCTTAGTCTAAAATTAGACTAACGTGTCCTTAACAAACGTTTAAGTTGATCTTAGCCTCAAATAAGGCTAACGTATCCTTAAACACAACCCCCCAAACCCAAAATCTAAGAAAAATACGGATTTGGACTAATCCACGTCCTACGGACGACAGCATAACTTAGTCTCCGTATACAATCCACGGGCAACCGAGCACAAAACAAACACCCACGACACCAAGTGACCATTTGGAGAAGGAGAAAGTTGTTACCGCGATGCGGTAGCGTAATTAACTGCAGGGGCTTGCGCCTGCAGGGAAGAGCGTCCCCACAATCAAAAACCCCTCAAAGAAGGAGGAATCTGACGAAGTCTGCTACATCGACCGCATCCGTTTAAACCTTCGATACATGGTGTCATAAATCAACTTGGCATCTTCGGAGAGATGGACGGATAGCACCAATTAGCATCTGCCCCCAGACTCAGGCAAGACGTCCAGTCTTCCCGGCTTCCGGCGGTGAACAGATTCTGGCACGCTCGGTGGGACCTTTTCCTCTTTCCACTCCACACTTCGTGTGTCATGTTCGCGAACGAATCGCGGTTTATTAATGGTTGCCCTTAGGTTTCAAGGTACTAAGATTTGGCGTTTTGCTTGGTGCAGAAAGCAAAGGATCAATGGCGTTCACCTGCTCAAAGTGTTCCACATGCAACTGCAATCCATATCCTGCCTCAACTGGGGGCATAACCTACGGGCCCCAAGCGGCTTCCCTGTTCACGATGCTCGTGGAACAGGTCACTCAAGCCACCACAGAACTGTTTTTCGGAACCATGCTCCCGCCAACGGGCTTCACCGCTCCCGTGCCCATACCAGAAGCTCCCAAGAAGTCGGTCTTCGATCGACTTACAGCTACTGCAGCCCCTCTCAACAGGTCGTCCAGCACCGGCGCCTCGGTCTTCTCCAGATTGGGCCAAAATTCCTGTGGGCCCACAATGAAGCCTACAATCCAAGAGAAGGTTATTCCGAAGAGAGTAACCAACCCTGCTCCTGAAGTCGTCAAGGAGGCTTCTCCTGCTAAGGGGTCGGTCTTTACAAGACTGACTGTCCCAACTCCCGCTCCTGCTACTCAAAGGACATCAGTTTTCAACAGGCTGACGCCAGCAATGGCTCCTCACCTGAACATAGGGCAAGACAAAGCCATCCCCATCACCGAGCCAACTCCATCAGCTCGACACGCTCAACGTCGCCACTGGCGCCGAGTGAGGAAGGCCGGGGGCAACTCCCCCTCTGGGCTAACTCCACCAGCCCCAACAGTGGAAATCAATGTTGCTGTTCCAACCGGGAACAGCTTCGAGCTGCTGAATAAGGTGCGCAGGAATTCTCCTACTGCCGTACTAAAAAGATCTCCTCCTCCGGTGGAGAATGTTGCGGAAGCAAAGCCACAACAGTCCCCTCGGCGGCTGTCCTCCATGATCTATAAAGTCTTGCGGCAAGTCCGAAACTCAGCGGTTGATCAAGATTACCCTGGCCGACAGAAAAGGGCGAAGGTTCAACAAGAAGAAAGCCATCCTGCCAAGTCACAGGAAGCTATCTGGGTGCCCATGATTAGTGTGAAAACTTGTATTTACCGCAATCAGAAACGGCGTCGCTTCGCAGCTAGCCGGTGAGTACGGGTTGATCCACAGAGATGGGTAAATTCCTTTTATGTGTTTTAACGAGTTGATTCAAAGTGTCGTTTTGGTTGATTTATAAAAATCTAGATCTTTCAATCAATTAAATTAATCTAATTTAAAGTCTTGCTAGGGTTAGGCTTAGGGGAAGTTTTGGAGATTAACGTTTTTCTTCACCGCTTTCAATGCCTTCTTTTTTAGATCTATTAGATGTTACGGTAATTGTCAATAAAGTGGATTCGAATCTTTTGGGAAGATGTTTCTTCCTCTAGATTCGCATCCTTCCTTTGTTGATAGTTACCCTAACCCCCATGGAAAACACGTGCAACCGGCCCTTTATACTACGGTTCACCGTTACCTCGAGGGGTAGGATGCCGTAGGGAGCGGTTGTGCGTGCATGCATGGAGTTCTAATTCATTAGGTGAATGTAGCATTGAAAGGGGTGAGAGATCTCATCTCTCAACCCTTTCCCTAAGGCTAACCCTAACAAGCGAGGAGATTACTCGCTCATTAGGGGATGAGAAAAGATTTTAATTAAAGGAACAGAAATAAAATTACTTACTAGGTTGACGGCTCCCTCCAAACGATATAGAACAGATCTGAATATAACTCCCAGAAATTCTGAAATTTATTGATTGAAAAGAGGCATGGGGTTTTACAATTTTTGACTACAATTTATAAGAAAAGAGGGAAACTAGGGTTACAGACTCTCGCACATGTGAAAATACAGATTTGCCCACGGAAAATCCAAACCCCCGCACCGACGCACCGACACAGGAATTTTGCACCGACACGGGTATTAAGCGGCCGCGGAACCGCGGCATTTGTTGGCTTGGGCCGCGGTTCCACGGCCCTTTGGTGAGCTCAGCTCACCAACTTCTCTGAGCTGTATCTAGGTTGTTAGGGCTTCTTAGTTCTTCATAACTTTTCTCTGTTTGGCTTCTTAGTCTTCTTCAGATCTTCAGTGAAATTTGTAGTGGTCTTTTAACCGTTTCCTTTAACATTTCGGACATGAATTGCCTTGTGAATTGTTCTTCGTCTAGGTTTGAGTAGGATCCGTCAACTTGTTGGTCAAAAGTCCCTTTTCTGCATCAGCTTTCGTCTTTTTCACTGTATTTGCTCCAAAAGCCTGTATCCTGTAACATGCAACAAAAGTGCGTCAAGAGTACCTGTTTATTTCTAAAACGGATAAGAATAGGGGAATGATAAATGCAATATTATGGTCTGAACAAATACCCCAAAACTTACCTTTTGCTCGTCCTCGAGCAAACTTATTATTTTTTATTCACTAAAATCCTAACCACACTTTCGCAGGGAAACGCGATTGCACTGAGCACGTGCAACAAGCCGTTAAACCTCTAGGTGTCCCTAGTAGGAGGAGTGTCGTCTCCTGAGGGTTTTCAGCGGATTACACCCACAAAATCCTATCAACTTGGCCCATTGATTTTTGTTCTCCAATTAGGTTTTCTAATAAGGAATTCTATTATCTTCTACTTGTAAATTATCCACCCATATTCTTCACGCTTCCTTATTATTTAACTTAAGATTATATATGTTCTATAGATTTACTTAGCTTTCGGCATCTCTTAAGTCTTCCTTCTAGGGTTTTATCTCTACTTAGGAATTTCTATCAACTCTACTAAAGATACAAATTTTATCTTTCATTCCTCTCTCTTATCTAAATTCCAATCACATACCCCTTCGTGTGTGTATAGATCACCCCTACACTTAGAAATTCAATTCAAGCAATCATGCCCTTGTCCATTGTCCAAAGTACTTATTAATACGTGAATTTTTAATTGAATTTTTGCTTACACATCTTTCATGCGACCGTTAATACTTCTTGAGGTACCAACGACCGATTACAAAATGTGTTTGCACTTTAAAAGCGTACTTCCTAATTTTTGCAACACCCAAGGCTTTTAGCAGTGACTCCCAAACCAGTTGGTCTAAGGCACTAGGTGATGAAGCACCCTCGCTAAATATTTTTCTATTCTTACAGCCTTAAGTAATCACAAAAACCAGTGTCCATTTTCTTATTCTTTATTCACATTTTTTTTCTTTTATTTTCATTGTACTAAGGACTTTAGACAAGAGTATTTCAAGGTCTCTTCTACTATTCCAAGTTTCAAGGTGCGTGATAGTGCAAATTGTAGGGTATACATTTTCAGAATCTAGACTTAAGGTAGGAACTATTTTTCAAATTTATACTCTAATAAGAACATCAATACTTTTCCTTCATTTTGACTTAACCCAAGAAGTGAACCAAAATTTGCCTATTTCTAAATAAACTACAGGGCATATACTTTCTACCGTTAAACTTTAAGGAAGGTTATTTTTAGGGTTTTTAATTCATTAAGTCTAAGATCTAGTTGCTCCTAGCTAGTTATCCTATTAGTCAACACAAGTCAATTAGCCAAAATTGAATACAATAATTTTTATAATTTTTGAAATTTTTCAATTTTTTATGGGTTTTCAAATAAGTATGCAAATGCAAAAATATATATGAATGCGAATGCAAATGCAAAAAATATATACAAATGAATGCGAAGGAAGAAGACGTACCGAGCATACCCCCAAACTTGTACTTGACAGTGTCCTCACTGTCATACTAAACCAAGAGGGTCAAAATACCGGCACTTCCCTGTTTATTTATTATAAAAAAAAATTATTGCTAAGAAAAACAAAAATATATACAAAAAGTCCCTCCCCCAAACTATGTTAGACATTACTGCCAAACTTTGTATAGACCAACACCAACCAGTTGAAAATTTTATCAGTAAAGAGTATTGGCTGGTGGAAGAATAAGTTGTAGCAATCCGCAAAGAATTGGGAAAGATAGAAGTAGTGGTAAGGGAGGTGTGGAGGTAAATATACAGGAGATGGTGATGTATCAAAACGAGAATGTAAATGATCAGCAATCAGTGGAATGTTGGCATTCTCATAGCTTATTAAAAGAAATGGGGGTATTTCAACTTCTAAAGGAGGAGGTTGACTCACCACAATACCCCCAAGATGTTCCTGTGGGTCCTCTATTGACTCGGCATCATCCATCAATTGTATATGATACTTAATTATGAGGGAACTTATCTCCTCGATGTCCGCCATAGTCCAACCGAAAACTTGCTGCCTATCTTGTAAGACCATTAAGAGGGCATTCTCTTGCTCGAGGGCTAGAGAGGCCGATATGATAATGGGAAAGGTCTCATTCTCACCTATGTAAGCATATCTAAGGTAAGACGGCAAGGGCGTGAGTTCGAGTTTCGGAGGCGAAAGAATCATTTCGGAATCTACCTCGAACTCAAAGGACTCCAACACAGGTTCGAAATCACTGCAAACAACCGATTCGGATGGCTCGACTAACTCATCCAAAAATTCAAAAACCTCATATTCGGGCTGTGAATCGTCATCATCCGAAAAAGTAAAACATTCATAATCAATATCGGTTGTGTCAACGGTGGTAGGCTCAAGGAGGGACGCACTAGTGGCGTCAAAACTGTTTTCATCAAATAGAAATCTCTCAAGTTCGCAGTCCTCCTGCGTGATTTCGTGAATAGAGCAAACTTCTCGTGTACTAGTTTTAGGCACGGGGGGTAGACTTCCCATCTTATAAATATTGAACTCACTAGACATCTTCCCAAAGGATAGAGTCATGGAGCCATTGCGACAGTTTATTACAGCATTGGAAGTGGCCAAAAATGGTCGACCGAGAATCACCGGAATTTGGTTTCTTGGGTTAGCAACAGGTTGTGTATCCATAACGATAAAATCAACGGGGAATATGAACTCCCCGACTTTGATCAACACATCCTCTAGCTGACCCCGTGGATAGGTGATTGATCGATCAGCCATTTGGAGAGTACAACGAGTGGGTTTCAACTCTCCAACCCCTAATTGTTCGTACACGGAGTAGGGAATCAGGTTAACACTAGACCCAAGATCTAAAAGTGCTCGATTAATTTTCTTATCCCCAATTGCGATGGAAATCGTAGGACAGCCGGGGTCCTTTCGTTTTTGGGGTAAGGTTTGATGGTGGTTAATAGCATTGCTCACTGCACTAGCCACTAGCACTTTCTTGGGTACTTGAGATGCCTTTCTCTTCGAGGTGCACAAGCCCTTTAAAATTTTCGCGTATGAAGGGACTTGTTGGATAGCATCCAAGAGAGGTATATTTATGCTAACCTGCTTAAATATCTCCACAATCTTCTCCACTTGTGCAGTTGGTTTATTAGGACTCAACCTGTTTGGAAGTGGAGCATTTTGAAAATTCGTTGAGTCAAATGTCTGTGGAGTAGAATATGGAGTAGGAACGGATCCCAGTGTGGATGTGTTCGTGTTGTGAGAAATGGGTCCGTTCAAGTTAGAAGAAGTAGAGCCGTGTGAAGGATGGAGAATAGGCTCTAAAGAAAAAGGTGGAGAAGAAAGTGAAGCAGGGGAAGGTGACGAAGGAGGAGAAGAAGAAGAAGAAGAACCACCGGCGGGGATGTCATCACTAGTTCCTACATTATTTTGCAACTCTCTTCCGGATCTCAACGTGGTCACCGCATTTATATTGTGATTGGGATATGCGTTTTGTGTGTGACCGGGATTTGGCAATGGCTGAGATGGAAGCTTTCCCTTTTCTCTCTCGCTCAACGCAGCAGTTAATTGTGCAATTTATGCCTCAATAGATTTGATACTTTGATCGTGTGAGGCATTGTTATGCATTAAAGATTGAACATAACTTTCAAATCTTGCTGCGGATTCTGTAGATTGCTTGAGAAATGCATCTAGACTTTTCTCGAGCGAGATAACCTTATCATCATTTGGTTGCACTAAATTGTTCGTTTGATTTGTATAAGGTTGTTGTTGGAAAGGTTGCTGGTTTTGAGTTTGTAAGGGTGCTTGTTGTTGTTGTGGAGGAGGTCTTTGAAAATTATTGTTCCCTTGGACTTGTTGATTTTGGTTCCAAGCGAAATTCGGGTGACTCCTCCACCCCGGATTGTATGTCGAAGAGTACGGATCATTTCTTTGTCGTTGCTGAAATGCAGCATTGACTTGATCCTGTCCTTGAATAGGTGCATTATAAGGACACTCTTCGGTTAGATGTGATGGATTAGAACAACAAGCACAAACAGTTCGTGTGGGTAGAGTAGAGGCAGGAGAAGACGATGAGATTCTGGTCTCAATGGCTTCTAGCTTTTTCATAAGTGCGGCCATCTCGGCCTTCATAGCAATCGACATATCTGCTTGATGTATGCCCGCTCTAGATTGACCACTAGAAGAAGATGATGTGGTCTTGGTACTCTCCCACTGAATTGTTTGCTCACTAAGATCCTCAAGAAACTGCCACGCTTTGTCGCTAGACTTGGAGAGAAAATGACCTTGACATATTGTTTCTAGCAACTGCTTCGTTGCTGCGTTCAATCCCTCGTATAATGTTTGGCAAAGTTGCCAACTTTCGACCCCATGATGAGGGCATTGAACAAGTAGGTCTTTAAATCTCTCGAAGCACTTCTAAAATGGTTCGGAAGGAAGCTGTGAAAATTGTATAATCTCGTTACGGATTCTAGCAGTTTTGTGATGAGGATAGAACTTTTTCAGAAAAGCTCTCACAAACTCGTCCCAATTTCTAATGGAATGTGATGCGGTGCTATATAGCCACTTCTCGGCTAGGTCACATAAGGTGAAAGGAATGACCCTTAGCCTTATAGCGTCATCACTTAATTGGGTCGTTTTCATCATAGCGCACACATTTTGGAATTTATTAATAAAAATATACGCATCTTCCGATTCCAAACCATGAAATTTTAGCAGCATATTGATGAAATGTGGTTTTATTTCAAAGTTGTCCCCATTTGCCGGTGGGGGTGAAAGACATGTAGGTAAAGAAGTGCGGACGGGGTAGAAGAGATCCTGGTGCGCAACTCGTGCGGGCGCTACAACAGGCGGAAGATTCGGGTTATTCGCACCTAACGGAGGTGGAATCATTCCCGTCGGTAAGGTATCGTTGGGGTCGTGTCCCGACATACCTTCGAAAGAAGAATTTAAAGGTGGAGTTAAGGAAATGGAGGGAATTTCGACGAAGGGTTCGTCGAAGGGTTCGTCGGTCGGTACCAACGAAACACGGACTAATCGGGCGTTAGTATCCCTAGTCCAAAGTGACATACACTAAAGGAGTAGTGTAGTCAGAAAAAATAGAAAAACAGAATGTGGGGATAAGATAACGTCAATGGAGGGAAGTAGTGGAAGTGAGTTGCAAGATTTCTTTAGCGACAAGTTGCAAGTTTTGAAAAGATTTTTCCCTTTTTTTTTTATTTATGTGAGAGTTTTGCAAAGAAGTTTCAGAAAAGGGACTCATGACACAAATGTATCAACCACACAGGCACAATCAGGCCTAGATCTAGGGTCGCCTAGGTCTGCTAGACAGCTCCTAACTAGGGCTAGAAATAGGACCTCAAACCGCCTCTTCACAGACAAGTACGGCCAGGTAAGGGGGAAGGAACCACCACTACAGTGGGCCTAATTAATAACCACTAGCCTAGACACCGCAATGTCGGTTAGGATAAACGGTCGATGCCTATACTAGTCCTTTTCCTATTGAGCTCGATGTTCTTAGGTCTGAGTCTAGTCTTTTTTTAATTAATTGTGGTCGATGCACATGCTTTAGGTATTTTCTGGGGTCCTGGGAAGGGTGATGAAATCCCCACCCAATCTGAGTTTGGTCAATTAGCCCCTTAGAGTCCGATTAAATTATGCAAAATAATCAAATTCACTTGCAATCAATTTTTAGCGCGGCGCAAAGAAACCTGCAGAAATCTGTTATTTAGAAGGGGGAGAAAGACTTTTTAGCGCAAAGAATTCCTGCAGAAAATTTTCACAGAGGATATATTGTAGGTTGCAGAGGGGGAGAATGAGGATCAAACCCACAAAATTTGAGGTGCTGACGTGGCCAAATGAGCGCGGAACAGCGGTCTGGAGGCTACCAATGCGGCGGAAACGCGGTCGGGGGGTGAGTTCAGCCTCTGGAAAAAATTTTGTAGCTCCTGTTCACCAATTCTCCTTTGTCCTGATATGTACTTTTCTGATTTGCCCTCTGTAAATTTCCAGATCCGCAATTCGTCACTGTTCCTGCAAGATTCAGAAAAAATATACCCTTCAAACAGATCAAAATTGATAATTTTTGTATTTTTTTATATTTTCAGATTTTTATAATTTTTTTAAAATTTATATCAACCCGAAAATTCACAAAAAGAAATATTACGCCATCCCCGGCAACGGCGCCATTTGATTAGTGTGAAAACTTGTATTTACCGCAATCAGAAACGGCGTCGCTTCGCAGCTAGCCGGTGAGTACGGGTCGATCCACAGAGATGGGTAAATTCCTTTTATGTGTTTTAACGAGTTGATTCAAAGTGTCGTTTTGGTTGGTTTATAAAAATCTAGATCTATCAATCAATTAAATTAATCTAATTTAAAGTCTTGCTAGGGTTAGGCTTAGGGGAAGTTTTGGAGATTAACGTTTTTCTTCACCGCTTTCAATGCCTTCTTTTTTAGATCTATTAGATGTTACGGTAATTGTCAATAAAGTGGATCCGAATCTTTTGGGAAGATGTTTCTTCCTCTAGATTCGCATCCTTCCTTTGTTGATAGTTACCCTAACCCCCATGGAAAACACGCGCAACCGGCCCTTTATACTACGGTTCACCGTTACCTCGAGGGGTAGGATGCCGTAGGGAGCGGTTGTGCGTGCATGCATGGAGTTCTAATTCATTAGGTGAATGTGGCATTGAAAGGGGTGAGAGATATCATCTCTCAACCCTTTCCCTAAGGCTAACCCTAACAAGCGAGGAGATTACTCGCTCATTAGGGGATGAGAAAACATTTTAATTAAAGGAACAGAAATAAAATTACTTACTAGGTTGACGGCTCCCTCCAAACGATATAGAACAGATCTGAATATAACTCCCAGAAATTCTGAAATTTATTGATTGAAAAGAGGCATGGGGTTTTACAATTTTTGACTACAATTTATAAGAAAAGAGGGAAACTAGGGTTACAGACTCTCGCACATGTGAAAATACAGATTTGCCCACGGAAAATCCAAACCCCCGCACCGACGCACCGACACAGGAATTTTGCACCGACACGGGTATTAAGCGGCCGCGGAACCGCGACATTTGTTAGCTTGGGCCGCGGTTCCGCGGCCTTTTGGTGAGCTCAGCTCACCAACTTCTCTGAGCTGCATCTAGGTTGTTAGGGCTTCTTAGTTCTTCATAACTTTTCTCTGTTTGGCTTCTTAGTCTTCTTCAGATCTTCAGTGAAATTTGTAGTGGTCTTTTAACCGTTTCCTTTAACATTTCGGACATGCATTGCCTCGTGAATTGTTCTTCGTCTAGGTTTGAGTAGGATCCGTCAACTTGTTGGTCAAAAGTCCCTTTTCTGCATCAGCTTTCGTCTTTTTCACTGTATTTGCTCCAAGAGCCTGTATCCTGTAACATGCAACAAAAGTGCGTCAAGAGTACCTGTTTATTTCTAAAACGGATAAGAATAGGGGAATGATAAATGCAATATTATGGTCTGAACAGCCCACTGCGACGACCCCCTCAACTTCGACCGCTCATGAGAAGAGAAGGCCGGAGAAGATCCCCGTGCCTGCGACAAAATTCAAAGGCACTGAGCCCAAACGCCCTAAGTCTGGGGGCATGGTGGTCCATACTATTTACATGGCATCCGGAAAGGAAGATAGCCGTGCTTCTACGAGCCACCGACCACTCTCACCCGATCCATCACAAGAGCTCAGGAACAGCAACAGCAGAAGCTTCAGGAGATGCTGACTGCCATGGCCGCACTCACCGGGCCAAAAGAAATCCCGGAGGCGTCATCAGAACAACGTCACGAACATGAGACTGATGCTGAATTCCTACGGAGAATGCTCGAAAAGAAGGACAAGGAGGCTGCGGAACAAACGACCAATATAAAGCAAATGGCACTTCTCTTCCAAGACATGGTCGGGATGATGTTACAGCCGGATCCTCCAGCCGAAGATCCTCCGATTATCCTTGAAGATGACAGAGGAGAAACGTCGAATCCCCTGCCGGCTCTTTCAGTATCCAAGGAGGAAATCATTTCTAAGGCCGCCCTGGATGATTATATTGCTCAACAAATACGAGTTCACCAGGCAAATGAAGCGGCCGGCTAAGTCGTCAAAACTAGGCGACCATATCCGGGTTGGTATGATCAGATAAAATACCCGCCGGGCTATACAATCCCGAAATTCCACATGTACAAGGGGACGGGCAATCCCCACCAGCACGTCGCCCAGTTCAGAGCTCTGTGCGGCAACACCGGGGGCGATGATTAGCTTTTGCTTCTCCAATTCATCGGCAGCTTATCAGAGACGGCGTTTGAATAGTACTCCGAACTACCAAACGACTCCGTCAAAACTTTCGCAGAAATGGAGTTATTGTTCACCCAACGATTTGCGAGCGCAAGTGAACGCACCCCAATAACAGCATTGATCAATGCAAGGGTGAAGCCGGGCGAAACTTGGGTTCAATACGCAATCCGATGGCGGAACCTATGGTCGAAGTGAGAACAGCGGATCGAAGAAGCACCAGCGGTGGGTATGTTCGTGGGCACCCTAGACCCTCATGCAACTATTTCACAGTTCATGATGTTCTTTAAACCGACCACGTTCCAGGCTTTAATCAACAAGCTATCCCAGATGGATCAGATGGGTCACAAACCGTCTCCTCCGAAATCGGAACCGCGGAACGAAAAGGGTAAAGGGAAGGCGACCTTCGTTGCAAACACCCAACAGCAGCCCATTTCTCCAAGACTAGCGGATCAATTGGAGGAGAGACAGCGCTATTGCAATGAGAAAATGAAGCGCCCTTACTCATTCCCGCAGGATAAAACGAAGAGGCTGTTCGAGCTGGCTATGCGCAACAGGATAATCAATTTGCCAAATCCAAGGCGACCACCACAACCCAACGAAGTGAATAATCCCAATTATTGCCCTTACCACCAAACGGTAAGCCACCCGATCGACGATTGCTTCGTCTTTAAGGGATGGATCGAGGATCAATACCTACAAGGCAAGTTTGCGCTGTCTGAGAAGTGGAAGGTAAACCCACCACAACCACACACTCCTAAGAAGACGGACACACCAGGGGTAACGTGCTCTTTTGTTGAAGAAGCTCCATGGGAGGTCGTGCTTTCAGCCAAAACCAAAAGGATGCTGAATGATCTCCAGACATGCCCGGCGATCAGGTGGAAGAACCCGCTGGAACCCCAGATCATTGAAGGAATGCTGAAGCCGCGCTCAACTCCAAAGATTGGTGGTGATAGTCAAAGTGCTCACGCCCAGCCGTCAAAATCTTCAAAGAAGAAGAAGAGATCCAAAAAGCCCGTGAAGCCTGGCGACAAGCGCACAGACCTACAAAAACAGATTGACGCGCTGGAAGAGTATAACCAGAAGGCGCGGACTCCAATCACGCTCCAAGAGTTCCGCAGCCACGTCCTTGAGGACGGAAATGATGGAGAAAACTCATCAGATGGATCTGAGGATTACGTAGCAAGTTGTCATGTGATCCCTCACTCGTTTACAGACGATGAAAAGGCTCCTTGCACAAAGAAACTGGGGGCAGAGCCTGAACCGGAACTTCTGGGGCCGTCAGATGAAATGATCAACGCATAAGCTCTCCTGAAAAGTAAAGCCAATCGGGAGCATGAGATGGCCATATTTGAAAGAGCCAAACGCCGGCGACTAGATGAAAGAGTCGAGACACTCCCGCCGAATCAAGAAACATCCGTCGCGGATAAAAACAAGTTCAAGAAGAGGAAAAGGTTTACTAAAGCCCTATCAATGGGAATGAAGCTACCACCCTCCGAAGGAAGCACTCCCGGTGAGGCAGAGATGCATCCTAGCTACTGCTCATATCATCGAAAGATTTCGCACCCCATCGAAGAGTGCAATGCTTTTAAAAGATGGCGGCAGGGATATGTTGCTCACCGGCAACATTTTAAGCGGACGAAACGTAAAACTCGTCGGGAGCAAAGAAGTGCGACCGAGGAGCATAAAAGAACTACCGGTAACTGTTGCACGATCAACACCGGGGGATCGCAGGTTCTCACTTTTGGGAGCGACTCTGACGAGGAAATGGCTCTTGGCTCTCTCTTTAAAGAATCCACCTTGGGGAAAGAGGAAGGACCGAAGGCCTGTGAAAACATTCAGCTGCGCAATCGCACGCTTTCAGAAAAGAATCTCGGCCCCGCGAGTAGAAAAGATAAGGGAAAGGAAAAGGTCTCTGAGGATATCGCTCTGGATGACCAAGTCATGAAAGAGCTGACCGCCAAGGACCCTCCAAAGAAGAGTAAGGTAGACTACAACGTTCTGGCACACTTGAGAAAGTTACCCTCACAGCTCAGCATTCTCGACGCCCTTTTACTATTCAAAGAAGCGAGAGATTCATTGATCAAAGCGCTACAAGAGCCAGAGCAATTCCAAGCTTTTCTCACCGAAGAAAAGATGAAGGACGAGCTCGAGGAAGTACACACAGCCGATATCACCTTCGGCGACGAAGACCTCCTCCTTGGGACGTGTGAGAACAACCGTCCCCTCTATGTCTCAGGATACTGCCACGATATAAAGATAGGCAAAATCCTGGTGGACAATGGGTCTTCCGTCAATCTCTTCAACGTGCGAGTGTTGAAGGAAATCTGCATGAGCGTCCAGCATCTCGCTCGTGATAAAATCACCATCTCTGGTTTTGACTCCCAATCATCGCAGACTCTCGGGTCTGTGATATTGACATTACGATTCGGACTACTCGTCACAGATATTAAAGTTCACGTCATTGACGCCAAGACCTGCTATAATGCTTTGCTCGGCCGGCCTTGGTTACACGAGTACAACATCATCCCTTCTACACAACATCAGTGTATGAAGTATTTCAAGGATGGTCTCGAGTATACTGTAACAGGAGAGCTAAACCCATTCTCCGTAAACGAAGTCCGAAAAAACGAAGATGCAAAATACTTCTTGCCAGATTTCGAGGACACGGAGAGATGTCACAAACCGGAGAACAAAGCTATCACCACCATTCCGATCTTCGGGAGTGATACTGAGGAAGAGGAAGAGATAGTTTATTCAGGTCCGTCCCATTACAACAAGCCAGGACCGTCCGCTCCTATGTTGATCTTTGGCAGTGACTCGGAAGATGAGGTTCATGCTATATTCTCCGCTCGGCCTTCAATACAAACATTCGCTGATGAAGAGCAAACTTTGCAGGTTGCCATGGTTCCGCCCAAACATCGTAAAGAACTAGACGCGCTTGATACATGCAGTGTGGAAGAGCTGCAGATGTTCTATGTCCCTCCCAGGCGAGAAGGTGAAAAGGCGATCCTATTCTACCGATCAGGGGAAACTAAAGTGGAGAAAGAAATCTGGCACGGCGCGGATTCCACACTCGACAGGCTCCAGCCCATCCGTTTGCCCAGATATTACACAGACGGACTAAGGAGACTCTTGAGACGCCAAGGGATACCCTTCAAACAGACCGCTCGAAAAGCTAAGTTCTATGACAGGATCTGGAACGTTCCCGGAACTCAGCGCAAGTTGCCCAACGGGAGAATGGAAGCGATCGGGCTTGGATATGTTCGGTCAAGGAAACGGGAGCTACTCCGTGACTACTATGTCGTACATGACTTTGATGAAGAAGGAGATGCTCAATGGGTGTTGGAGATAGTGCCCTCATAGTCAATTATTGGATCGCAGGTACGTGATTGCAATGATTGCGGAGGACCTATCCCGGTAGGACAGTCTTACTCGAGATGATAGTATGCTATCTGGTTTGCCTTTATCAGTCGTGTACATGTTCAGGTGACTGATTGCATGTTACACTTTGATAGAGCCCTTAGGATCTTGCTTTACTACCAACAGTATGATGGCGATCATATACGTGAGAGTTGGGTAGTTTATATGCATATCCTTAATTGTGGTCCCTAGTCGTAGGAGTTTCGAGACAGGGCATCGATACTCCGGAGTAGACTAGTGTATACAGTCGAGACCCCGACGAGGGGCGGTGGCCGGTCTCACAAGCCACTGGTGTCAGTTGGATCACCTAAGATGTATACAGGTGCTCATTGGGTTATGAGTACACCGGACAGGACTCGCCGGGAATCTGCTAGTTAGTACTATACCTATCGTCAGATAGCAGTTCCCTGGTGACATGTGTACAGGTTAGTTCATCGACCTGAGGTCGTCATTTGTCTCGTGTGAGTTCCCACTGTGCTTTGATTTCTACCCTACCACGGCTCAAAGGAGTCGTGCAAACAGGTAGCTTTTAGGTACAGTCCCGAGCCATATGGAGGCACGTGAGCGGATCGGCAGGGGATTCGTCTCTCCCGGTATTGGGGGCGAGGTCGTGCTGTGTCTAGGAGAGCCATTACACAAAGTCCATGGCCATGGCAGGAGATTTACTGGTAGGTACTCCAGTAGTATCTCAGGGTGTTATTGGGCTACATTCCGACACGACTTATACTGCTTCTGGGGGTCTGACGTTACTAGCCCCCTAGGCGGATATGCGATACTCATTGACGATCGGACCGGACTGTATATACATTGTCACTGTTAGGCTCAGTAGGGTTTCTGGATGAGTTCGCTCATCGGCCTCCCTTGAGTTCGCTCATCAGCCTCCCTTGAGGTCAGTCCATGGGCAGCCGTTACGCATAGCTAGTGCCGCTGACGGTTTGTGGTTAAACCCACTGCCAGGGTACTGACGAGTCATTAGAGTCCCCCACAGACAGTTTCCCAAGTTCGGGCGAAACGTTGTAGAGGCCGTATGGTTTTATGGCAGGGTTCGGAAAATGCACGTGCGTTTACGCACGTGTTATTTTTCGGGCAGATGATACTGGTCGGCTTTGGTTTAAGCCGGATCCGAGTATTATATTGAGTAGGTATAATATCTTTGTCTCAGTTGCATTTGTATTCGGTCGTAATACAAATGCGGGTATATTTATACAGTTTCGGGGTTATCCTGAAAGTCGTTTCGGGATCACTTTTGGAAGTTGCCAGTTTCCAGTTTTCTATCAGCCGTCTTTTAACATTCGGTTAAAGACGGATTTATCTTTTCTTCTGTTGAGGTGAGTCAGTGTTCTAGAAGCATCTAGATGAGGTGACTAGGATTAATTGGTGTTGTGTTTTCATTGGATGCATTTAATGGTTCATTAATGCATGATGACTAGGTTTATGACTCATGCTTTAACATTAAAGCATTTTGTTTTGGTTAAGATCTTTTGTTCATGATATTATTTCTAATGGTCACCTCCCTCCTCCTACCATCACCTCCCTCCTCCTTTATAAGGTGGCCGGCCCTCTCTCTCCTCCACTATTCACTCATTTGAGAAATTATGGTTGCTAAAAAGAAAAGACTAAAGTTTTGGATGCATGGAAATTTCATAGTTCATTTCTTGTTCCATTTCATTTCCATCGGCAACTTCATTTACCGATCGTCCACGGACTTGGACGAAGTGAGACAAAGTCATCTACTCATTCTCGACATCAATCTTGGTCGTCTCTTTTAGCAAACTTGACGACCGAGTTGCCTCAAGTCAGAGGCGGGAGCCCGTTTAAAGAATCAGTGATGTGGTGCCACCTGGACGAGCATATCGGAGATCGACGAGATCGGAGCAGCCGCAACGGAGCGTGGGATGATGGTTAAAGAACGAAGGACTCGGATCGTTCGGTATAACCTTTCTACACTCTTTACAGTTTGTTAGTTTAGCAATAATGGCAGATCCGGGTTAAAGTATACGATAGCGCCAGATAAAAATTTTTTGTTCCGCATTTGGCGTCTGTAGACAGCCGGGGCGCTAGCGTAGACTTACATTGGTATCAGAGCCTAACCATTTTGCTATGCTAACTTGTGCTAACGCGTTTAAAATATCGATCGAACCGGAAATCGAAAATTGCAAAATTCCAAGCTCACAGTTTCTGTCGATTTTAAATGGTCTCCTAAAATTTTTCTACATGTCTTAAAAATCTGTGCAGGCTTTTCTAAGAACCACGACCAAATTTGGGCACGTGACTCCTCCAAAACCGCGGAAACGCGGCCAAACCCATGGTTTGGCCGCGCATCCGCGGCCACTTGGTGAGTTCATGCTCCCAAATTTGTACAGTGGGTTCTCTGTTGGATTTTGGGGTTTTTGGTATATATGTTTTGGGCCCAGGTTTTGTTACTGTTCACCAGTAAGTCGTGGGGCCCACTTCTTGATATATGGTCGATCGAAATTTAAACATGTTAGTTTACAGTGCTTACATTATATCTCCGACCGGGAATGTCATTTGATCGGTAAACCGCGTCCGATTGCTATAGTTCTTTTAGACGGGTTTGCGAACGTGACATTCGCGTTGATGTTCTGTGTTGTGCTGTGATATTGCGGATTTGTCGTGGTGGATAGCAGTGTGCAATGGTAGTACAGTTTGAGTTTATTTGTACATTTGATATTGCGGGGCGAGCGTCCAACTTGTGGACTGCCGTCACTGCCTGTTGTATAATATTCTTTTGGGGCACGACCAGGTTGCGGTCGATGTACCTGTTGTACTATTTTTCATTACTGTACTAGGTTTTGCCCCGCGACGGAGTGCACGGATAGCCGGGTTCTGGAGGGCAACGGGTCCGCATCTCATGGCTTTGAGAGGCAGAGGGGTCCCACTATAGAATTGACAGACTATTCGCCGCACTCGTAGGGGGTACAGGTTGACCCAAGGAGGGGTGCTCAATTTACCGGATTCCGTGAAGTGCCGGGTGTTCCATTCACTATGCTGTGGAGGACTACCTCGCTTCAGGTTTTGGCGGGTAACTCGCCGCACCCGTAGGGGTCTAGGTTTCATTGCATAGGCTATCCACACGACAGGGGAACGTCGGGTTTCAGCAGCGGCTCTGTGAAACCCGGGGATCCCAGATTATCTGTATTGTTCTGTGATGCTTATTACTTTTCTGTAATGTTGTATATTATCACGCCTGGAGCGATTATTGTATATTGGTTTATATACTATTAGATGTTGTATATGTTTTACACCCGCGCTAGTCCAGTCCCCGCTCTGTCGTTAGTTAAGTAACCTAACGGGTGATGACGGGACCCAGTGACGAATGCGGATGGCATATACGTACATTTTATTTTCGTTCTTTTCTGGTGTGATTGATTGATGGGACTGCGTTGATTCTGATCAATGCAAAAAGTTAAACAAACCTGTTTGATGTTGTTGGAACAAATTTAAAAAGTGTTATTGCAAAGACGTTTCCTTTTGTTATGCATAGCGGTATTCAGTGGAATATCCTGCACCTCATTCGACGGGGAAGGGCCGATATCCCTTCACCGGGACTGACCCCTTGGGCAGAAGTTTGCGTCAGGGTAATAACTTCACTATAGTCGATTACAAGTTGCTTTGCATAGCGGTATTCAGTGGAATATCCTGCACCTCATTCCACGAGGAAAGAGCCGAGATCCCTTTACCGGGAGTGACCACTTTAGCAAAAGGTTTTCGCCACTATATTTTAAAAAGCTATCAGGTTCCTTCAGCGATATCAAGTTCACTACGCTAAAGGTTTTTCGCCAAAAACCAGCCGTAGCCCTCCGTCATTTCATATGAATGGTCAGTAGTATTCAAACTATGTTGGTCTGGCCCTTAGCCAGGACATAGTGATTGGTAGCTGCTGGGGTATTCACATGTTGCATAGATAGATGCGTTGGTTTGGGACAGTCGTACAGCCTTGTTGGCCCTTAGTCAAGGGCGAGTACGGGTGGGTTCAAATTAACAAGATAATGATGGGAAGAACTTGACATGTGACTTATGATGGGTTGGCCCTTAGTCACTATCATAAGAGCATGGGGTAAAAATCATATCGGGAGTTTCTAAAGAAACTGAAACTTGCCAGGCATGCGCATACCTTCTGGAGTGTGATAACGCGAGTGGATTCCGTCACGTTATCATGCGATGAGAGTTGGATCCCGATTCCCACTGATGAGTTGGTTTACTCTTCGGGTGATCCCGATTGATTCTTCTTTTAGGTTTGGAGGAGAATTTGACAGGACAGTGGGAGGTTTCCGGGTTAGATAAAGTGATAACCATTCTGATCTAGGTTAGAGTGCACGCAGAGTGTTTCTTTTCTCTCTCTCTTTGGCAGCGACCTTTGACCGACCCTAGACTATGACTCAGTGACCAGGTTGACCGAACCTTCTTAAAATACTGGCTTTTGGATTGTCTATGTTGCATAAGTTATTGCCACTCCTTCTTCGACCCTTTGAATTTCTCAGAACACCCGTATTACTACGGATATCCACTTCCATTGGATAGATCCATCGTATGGTTATATACGAACTCGAAGGGACTTCTTTGAGGATGGATCCAGGTTCAGGAGAAATAGAATTGGTTTATTCAGTTGTCTTTTATTATCACCTTCTCTCAGGTTGCGAGGGCTCCTTGGTTTAGGAGAGTACACCTATTACGCTTATTGGATAGTCTTATTCCAAACCATAGGCAGGTGCCGAAAGGTAGGGAATGAAGAAAACCAATTAGCCTAAGTAGGGTGTGCAGAAGGCAATAACTAAAGACAAAATAAAGGGATTTGAAAGAGGGCAAAGTAAATTGCGACAGATATCATTCACGACCAAAACCGCGTACTTCATCGCCACTCCTATTTCACCTTTAAAGGAATAAGGTATTATTCAGTTGTCTTTTATCATCACCTTCTCTCGAGATGCGAGTACTTCTTGGTTTAGGAGGGTACACCTATTATGCTTACTGGATAGTCTTCTTCCAAACCATAGGCTGGTGCCGAACGGTAGAGAAGGAAGAAAACCATTTAGCCTAACGATGGTGTACAGAAGGTAACGACTAAAGACAAATAAAGGGATTTGGAGAGATGGCAATAAAATATACGATTGAAGTCATGAATTGGATTATGGAAGAGGCATTGCTATGAATACCAGGATACCCCTATGAAACATTTTCATGTTTTAGTGCATTGTTAAAGGAAAACTGTTTTCCCGATTAGATACTTACTCCAAGGGTATGTATTTACCAGGTTTCATTATCATATCTGTATGGTTTTACAGATGATGAGTGGGAGTAAGTTATTGGGAATTAGGTGATCATCCTCATTATATCGGAATTCGTTGTAATTAGTGATATTTGAGGAAATCGCCAGGGTACAGTTTTCCACCTACAACGCACAGGTTTTGAGTTGTTAAACTCAGCGGACTTATACAGAGTATTGTATGTTGTCCAGTGTCCATCAGGACAAAGGGGTAGGTCCTCGTACTATGTTCTGTTTACTTATAACTTCTCTAGTATTTAGACGAGTGTTTCGTAGAAATACAAGGTCTAAGTTTTGAGAAGTTGTGGGTATAAGAATAAAGTAGAGAACCAGGTGTCACAAGTATCGGGATTCTTCAAAGAGATCGAAGATGTAGATTCTTGTGATTGGTATTCAGATGATAGTGATGGTTTTGAGAAACGTGTTTCTCTTTCAGGTTGCTCATAATTGGATGGATTCCTAAGTTGAGTAATGCTGATTAGCCTCTTTCCATTAAGTTGATATGCACTGGAGACAGCTGCATGATTTGAATATGGTTCCAATTAAATAAGTGCCAAAGTTTCTGTATTGGATATAGAATGGATCGTACCTTAAAAGATATTAAGGTACGGGGAGTTGTCCAGCTTATGCTTAAAACCAGACTCTGGATAACTCAGGGCACGTTTCTGTAATGGCTGTTTGTGGGTTGACCCTGGCTATGACGAGGGTTGATATTCTACCATTTGGAAGATCAATAGTGATATTGTTCTTGACTCGCCACAGTTTTAGTAAAATGGATTTTTTCAGAAAACAGTAGTGGGAGTATGGTAGAACTGGAAGTGATTCCAGAACCGCGAACGATTACGGAAAATTTAATAGGACCTATATATTCAATCAGGTTTGACATTCCATTAGCCACTCCGCAGATTTGGTGGGTAACCTCAGACACCCGAGAGGTACTCCGGTAGTCTCAAGGACGGTGACAGGGAGGTTCTTATCTACCCAGGCTTGACACTACTGTTGTTCTAGGTTATGAGACCCAGTAGGAGGGTTGTCGTAGTCAGTGGGAGCAGCAGAAGCATAGTGGGCAAGTAGCTTATATCTATTTATAGACTTGAGCAGTTATAGCGGAGATAGATCATCTAATTTTGATGTGACAGTCATGGGTTTGACTTCAATCAGAATAGGGGATGGATCTGTTAAGAAGGTAGTAGGGTGTGATGTCATGGTATTTGGATGACATACACAGAGTAGGAAGTAAAATTCCTATACTACGATCGGTTGTACTGTGGTCGTCACACAGTTGTTTCTCCAGACAGGATATGGATATAATATTTGACATTCCGGTTTCTGGATCTATGGTTTTAGATCTGGATTTGGGTAGTTTCCCAATGTGGGTACTTTGACAGATATTCTAATGGTTTTTAGAATAGTTGACTCCTAGCATGGTGGTGTACCTGCAGGTGATGGAGTCACCCTCTCTAAAGATGTCGTATAGACTAAAGGGGAGAGGGAAGTGCATGATTGGCAGATCACTTGCTTAGGCAATTGAGTCAATCATGAGATGTCAAGTACCACACCAGATGTTGTTTTTGCACTAGATGCAATGAGTTTGTATTAGTCCAATCCTGGAGAAACATAAGGAAGCAGTTTTAGAACATAAGTACATGTTCTACGGATTTGATGACGGCAGCCTCCTTCGGGAGACGATTATCATTCCAGGCTTCAAAGGTGACATGGTTGACAGAGAGATTGTCAGAGTTATAGTTTTTCCCTCTGACGAAGAGGGACAGTATTATGGACAGGTGATCCAAGAGAATACTGTGGGTGGCATGGTGCCGGATACTGATTAGGTTCAGTGATCGATACAGTCTAAGAAGTTTGGATATGGAGTTCATTTATGAACTAGGTCCCATCAGATTTCCAGACATATTCTAAGACAGGTATTACTCGATTCGGGAGATGGCTTTCTCCGCGAACTTGAGATTTAGAGAGATATAGAAAGAAACATCTAGGCGGATCCACTCACTGAGGCTATTTCTCGAACACAATAGTTTTACAAACGGGCTTTGTGAACTGATTAGTAGAGGAGTTGGATGTTCGGTTTCACACGGGCTGTGAGTAGTCGACATCGCAATATTAGCCTTGAGTGCAAGTGGGAGATTGTTGGAGATAGTGCCCTCATAGTCAATTATTGGATCGCAGGTACGTGATTGCAATGATTGCGGAGGACCTATCCCGGTAGGACAGTCTTACTCGAGATGATAGTATGCTATCTGGTTTGCCTTTATCAGTCGTATACATGTTCAGGTGACTGATTGCATGTTACACTTTGATAGAGCCCTTAGGATCTTGCTTTAATACCAACAGTATGATGGCGATCATATATGTGAGAGTTGGGTAGTTTATATGCATATCCTTAATTGTGGTCCCTAGTCGTGGGAGTTTCGAGACAGGGCATCGATACTCCGGAGTAGACTAGTGTATACAGTCGAGACCCCGACGAGGGGCGGTGGCCGGTCTCACAAGCCACTGGTGTCAGTTGGATCACCTAAGATGTATACAGGTGCTCATTGGGTTATGAGTACACCGGACAGGACTCGCCGGGAATCTGCTAGTTAGTACTATACCTATCGTCAGATAGCAGTTCCCTGGTGACATGTGTACAGGTTAGTTCATCGACCTGAGGTCGTCATTTGTCTCGTGTGAGTTCCCACTGTGCTTTGATTTCTACCCTACCACGGCTCAAAGGAGTCGTGCAAATAGGTAGCTTTTGGGTACAGTCCCGAGCCATATGGAGGCACGTGAGCGGATCGGCAGGGGATTCGTCTCTCCCGGTATTGGGGGCGAGGTCGTGCTGTGTCTAGGAGAGCCATTACACAAAGTCCATGGCCATGGCAGGAGATTTACTGGTAGGTACTCCAGTAGTATCTCAGGGTGTTATTGGGCTACATTCCGACACGACTTATACTGCTTCTGGGGGTCTGACGTTACTAGCCCCCTAGGCGGATATGCGATACTCATTGACGATCGGACCGGACTGTATATACATTGTCACTGTTAGGCTCAGTAGGGTTTCTGGATGAGTTCGCTCATCGGCCTCCCTTGAGTTCGCTCATCAGCCTCCCTTGAGGTCAGTCCATGGGCAGCCGTTACGCATAGCTAGTGCCGCTGACGGTTTGTGGTTAAACCCACTGCCAGGGTACTGACGAGTCATTAGAGTCCCCCACAGACAGTTTCCCAAGTTCGGGCGAAACGTTGTAGAGGCCGTATGGTTTTATGGCAGGGTTCGGAAAATGCACGTGCGTTTACGCACGTGTTATTTTTCGGGCAGATGATACTGGTCGGCTTTGGTTTAAGCCGGATCCGAGTATTATATTGAGTAGGTATAATATCTTTGTCTCAGTTGCATTTGTATTCGGTCGTAATACAAATGCGGGTATATTTATACAGTTTCGGGGTTATCCTGAAAGTCGTTTCGGGATCACTTTTGGAAGTTGCCAGTTTCCAGTTTTCTATCAGCCGTCTTTTAACATTCGGTTAAAGACGGATTTATCTTTTCTTCTGTTGAGGTGAGTCAGTGTTCTAGAAGCATCTAGATGAGGTGACTAGGATTAATTGGTGTTGTGTTTTCATTGGATGTATTTAATGGTTCATTAATGCATGATGACTAGGTTTATGACTCATGCTTTAACATTAAAGCATTTTGTTTTGGTTAAGATCTTTTGTTCATGATATTATTTCTAATGGTCACCTCCCTCCTCCTACCATCACCTCCCTCCTCCTTTATAAGGTGGCCGGCCCTCTCTCTCCTCCACTATTCACTCATTTGAGAAATTATGGTTGCTAAAAAGAAAAGACTAAAGTTTTGGATGCATGGAAATTTCATAGTTCATTTCTTGTTCCATTTCATTTCCATCGGCAACTTCATTTACCGATCGTCCACGGACTTGGACGAAGTGAGACAAAGTCATCTACTCATTCTCGACATCAATCTTGGTCGTCTCTTTTAGCAAACTTGACGACCGAGTTGCCTCAAGTCAGAGGCGGGAGCCCGTTTAAAGAATCAGTGATGTGGTGCCACCTGGACGAGCATATCGGAGATCGACGAGATCGAAGCAGCCGCAACGGAGCGTGGGATGATGGTTAAAGAACGAAGGACTCGGATCGTTCGGTATAACCTTTCTACACTCTTTACAGTTTGTTAGTTTAGCAATAATGGCAGATCCGGGTTAAAGTATACGATAGCGCCAGATAAAAAGTTTTTGTTCCGCATTTGGCGTCTGTAGACGGCCGGGGCGCTAGCGTAGACTTACAATGGGAAAATGCTAACCCTGAACCAGAAAGAGCCCCCGACGTGAAAATGCCCAGTCCGTCGTTCGAAAAACAAATGGACAAGCTTATAAGGGAAGCTGGTCAAAAAGTTCGAGACGAACATAATCGCGAAATGGCCATCTACGAGAAAGCCAAGACGCAACGCCTTCTTCAACAGGCTGCGAAAGATGAAAAATGTCCCTCCCTGTCAACCCGTTGTGCAAAAGGCCCGACGTAGAGGCAGAAACAAACCAAAGAGCAGGAAAGGCGTTCGACAGCAACAAAGCGGGTCCAAGAAGCCATGCAATCAGGAGCCAAGCAATTCGGATTCGTCCCTTATGAAGAAAATGAGTCGAGCATACTCTTTTCCTCAGAGCAAAACACGGAAGATACTTGATCTCGCCATAAGACAGCAAATGAGTACACTTCCGGAGTCTAAATACCCTGAGCAAGCTAACGAGGTACCTCATCCAGACTGTTGCTCTTATCACCGAGCAATAGGACACCCCCTCGAAGACTGCTTCACCTTCAAGAACTGGGTCGAAGACCAATATCAGCTCGGCACGTTCACTCTATCCGACAGTTGGAAGATAACTCCGCCGCAGAAACATGAACCCAAATCTATGAGGGTAGAACCAGATCCACATCGGTCTTGGAAGTGAGCTCGTACCTGTCACATGATAATGTTTTCAAAAGAAGAACCTAAGAATATGGATGAACTCCCTTGGTGCTTCGAAAACAATGATGACGAGGTAATCTCAGAATTTCCACCAGCGCCAAAAGAGCTGGAAGATGGAATATATACCACTGTAGATAACCTCAAGAAAAATGATTTGGGGACGACAAGTGACCCGCGACCGACATTCGTCAGTGAGTTGCTGTCTGAGGAAAGGGTAGCTGCATTAAAAGACGTGCTTATGCAGCATAAGGATTGCTTCGTGTGGAACTATTCCGAAATGCCAGGACTAGACCCAGAGATTGCTGTCCACAAACTGGCAATATCCCCGGACGTCAAGCCAATCAAACAAGCACCGAGAAGAATGCGGCTTGAGCTTGAGATGAGTATCAACGCCGAGGTCAAGAAGCTAATCGACTCCGGCTTCATCCAAGAAGTTCAGTATCCTGACTGGATCGCCAACATCGTCCCAGTGATGAAGAAGAATGGGACAGTGCGCATATGTGTGGACTTTCGGGATCTCAATAAAGCCTGCCTGAAGGATGACTTCCCAGTGCCAGTTACCGAGTTGATGATAGACAATACGTCCACTCACGAAGTCTTCTCCTTCATGGACGGATCGTCAGGATACAATCAGATAAAGATGCATCCCGAAGACCAGAAACATACCGCTTTCCAAACCCTTTTGGGTATATTCTGCTATAAGGTGATGCCCTTCGGTCTAAAGAACGCTGGTGCCACCTATCAGAGGGCCATGACGAAGATCTTCGATGACCTCATACATGAAATCGTCGAATGCTATATCGATGACCTTGTGGTGAAAAGCAAATCATACGAGGAACATCTGGAGCATCTGAAGATCGTGTTTCAACGCCTCCGGCAATACAACTTGAAGATGAACCCTCTCAACTGCGCGTTCAGAGTTTCCTCAGGCAAATTCCTAGGATTCATCGTCCGACACCGAGGTATCGAGATAGATCCGTCAAAGATCAAGGCGATCATGGAAATGCCTCCGCCAAGGACTCTCAAACAATTGCGGTCTCTCCAAGGGAAGCTCGTGTACATCCGGCGATTTATAGCCAAACTCTCTGGCAAGTGTCGTCCTTATAGTCACCTGATGAAGAAGGGAACCCCGTTCGTCTGGGATCACAAATGCCAAGGCGCGCTGGATGAAATCAAGCAGTATCTGCAGAACCCGCCAGTACTGGCTGCTCCGGTCAAGGGAAAGCCTCTCATTCTGTATACAACCGCCCTTGAAGGTTCCTTAGGCGCGTTATGGGCAAAAGAGAACGACCAAGGGAAAGAAAGAGTTCTCTATTACTTGAGTCGAGTTCTGCTGGGGGCAGAAAGCAATTATTCTCCCATCGAAAAACACTGCCTGGCGTTGATCTTCGCGATAATGAAACTTAGGCACTATGCATTGGCGCATAAAGTCCGTCTCATATCGAAGGTGGACCCTCTCAAGTATTTGATGTCGAATGCCATATTAATGGGACGACTTGCTAAATGGGCCTTGCTCTTGATGGAGTTCTCAATAACTTATCAGCCTCTTAAGGCAGTGAAAGGCCAGGCCATCGCCGACTTCCTAGCTGAACATCCGATACCGGCCGATTCTCCCTTGAATTGCGAACTGCCAGACGAACATGCGCTTGATACAATCGACGGTGGTGATACCCGATGGGAACTTTATTTTGATGGAGCGTCTTCCATGAAGAAGCGCAAACAGAACACGCCTATAATCAAATCAGGGGTAGGCCTCATCTTCGTGACCCCACAAGGAAGGATAATGCGCTTCGTTTTCTCCTTAACAGAGCCGAGGACAAACAATGAAGCCGAGTATGAAGCTTTGATAGTAGGCCTCGAGATCGCCATCGATATGGGAATTGAAAACCTCATCATATACGGAGACTCCCAACTGGTCGTTAGCCAAGTGAATGTTAGTGTATATGCCCTAGAGGCCATTACTGTATCATACTAGTATGTATATTACTTAATGGAAGCTTAGGATATTCACCTTGTATTGACGATCTTGCTCAAAATGGTAGTATGCTACTTGGTTTGTTTCTACTTCAATGTGTACATGTGTTTATTTTATTATATCACCTATACGCATTAGTGGAGCCCTTAGGATCTTTGCTTGATTACCAGCGTTGTGATGGCAGTCACACTAGTGGGGGCTGGGTAATCTATAAGCACATCCTTATGCAGGTCCCTAGTCGCAGGACTATCGAGACAGGGCATCGATACTCCGGAGTAGACTAGCGTATGCGCTTCTCATCCCAGCAGGGGAGACGGTCTGTCCCACAGCCGTCAGTACGTCGTACTTGAGATAGTATGCGGGTGCTCGTTAGGTTACGAGTACACTGGACAGGACTCGTCGGGAACTGATTGGTTGGTTGGTATTATACCTATCGTCAGTTATCAGTTCCCAGGTGACATGAGTACAGCTTAGTCCGCTGACTTGACACTGTCACTTCGCCTCGAGTGTGTTCCTACTGTACTTTGATTACTACCCTACCACGGCTCAAAGGAGTCGTGCAAACAGGTAGTAGTTGGGTGCAGTCCGGAAGCACTTGGAGGCAATGACGGTTAGACAGGATTCGTCTCTCCCGGTATTGGGGGTTGACATCGCGCTGTGTCTAAGAGAGCCATTACACGAGTAGTCCCTGGCCAGGGCAAGCGAGATATACTGGTAGGCTTCCAGTGTTATCTCAGGGTGTTTTGGGCTTCACTCCGACACGACTTGTACCGCTATTAGGGGACTGACGTTTACCGCCCCCTAGGCCCGCCATGCGATGTATCAGACGAACAAACCGGACTGTACGGCGACTGTCACATTCAGGCTCAGTAGGAGTTCAGATGGGTTTCACCTCGTCAGTCTTCTTGTCGGCATCTACCTGGGGACCGTTACGCACAGCTAGTGCCGCTTGTGGTCTATGGTTAAACCCACTGCCAGCGTAGTGTCGAGTCTTTAGAGTCCCACACAGAAAGCTATTCACCTTTAGGCAAAAGAGTAGAAGTCGCATGGTTTTGCGACAGGGTTCGGTCATATCCGTGCACTTGTGCACGTTTAGTGTCCGGACAGTTAACACTAGCGGGCTTTGGTTTAAGCCAGATCCTAGTGTACGTTTTGGGATTGATTTTATCTCGTATGTATTCGTGTTCCTCTGAACGCGGATGTATGTGTGTATGCACAGTTGACGGAGAGACAGAGGCAGAGGATTCTCATTAGGGTTGTTGACTGTTGACTGTTGACCATTGACTTTTTGCTAAACCCTAATGAGAATATGATATATGATTAACAATAATATTAATTAAGTATTATGGTGACATGGTTGTTGAGGGGTTGACTTTCTTGACTTGTTGACTTTGTTGACCGGTTGACTAGGTTAGACTAGTTGACCATCATGATGACAATGGCTATCATTTCATGGCAAAGACTTTTTTCTTGCTTGTTTCTCTTGTGAAAAATGAGTGCATGAAATGATATGACTATTGTAGCTTAAACCATCACATAATACTTGATTGCTATGATTTGTTATGATGGCTTTGGGTTATGAGAGCCAAGAGAGAAAAGTCTTGCTCATTCTCTCATTTTCTTTTCTCTCTCTTGTTCTTGAGCTCTCATCCTCTTCCTCTTGCTCTCCCTCTCTCTAGTCTATGGTTCACTTGTCTCATGTGTTGAGAACCAAGAACCATAGAGAAAAATCCCAACACACTCTCCTCTACTCACTCTAGTTCACAAGGTTTAGCAAACCGAGTGAACTAGTTTCTTCAAAGTTCGAAGAAGAAGCCAAAGGTAGAAGCTTTCGGGTGGATCGATCTTCGGCGCAAGGAGACGACGGGGTGAAGCCGATCCGTACACCATCGAAGCTTGAAGACGAAGGAGTTCAAGAAAAGAAAGGTATAACCCCATAACCGAGTAGTTAACAACTCCTTGTTAGGTTGTTAGGTAGATAGTTTAACAAAGATCCATTTTGAGTCCATGTTACCGCCTCTAGAAAATTGTTTTTCACCAAATTCTGCAAGCCCGTAAGTACCGGGAGAGGTAGCATGGACTTACAGTGGTATCAGAGCCTAGTTAAACACTACCTAACATGTTAGCATAGTAACTAGAAATTCGATCGGAGAAAAAGTCGCGAAATACACCCGGATTTCATGTTTGTTGTCGATTTTTAAAGTTCTGTAAAAATTATAAATCATGCTTCAAAAATCGACTCAGGGTTTTTATAGTGCACTGAAGAAAAACGATCAAGAGATCTCATCAAAGCGACGCGGAAACGCGGCAAGAGCTTGCTCTTGCCGCGATTCCGCGGCCGATTGAACTCCTCTGTAGATTTTCTTCACTGCAGTATAATTAGTGGGGTATTTTGGGATTTTTGGTATATGTTTTTTCAGCCCAGATTTTCCAGAAAGAAAAATTTGTTTTTGGGGCTTTAAAAACCGTATTTTGATCGAGTTTCTAAAGACTTAAGCTGACGGGTATTTCTGTGATGTGATATTTGTATTGAACGTCTGCTAATCGCTATATGTCGATTAGTGGGGGTTATACAAATCTGTGGTCTGTAATGTTGCTGGAATGTGTATATGAATTCATTGGATTGTTGCGGGTGAATAGCCGAGGGTTGTGAGACGAGTGTTTTCTTTTCTTTCAATTCATGTAAATTTGTAAATTGATGTAATAATTATTTGTATGACCGCACAACCGGGTCGGGGTTGTAGCCGTCATTGTATAATTTTTTTTTAGTGTTTTTGCTCCTAGGATAGACCCATGGAGGGGGTGCACAAACTACCGGGTATCCCGAAGTGCCGAGTGGCCTACTCACGGAGTTGAGGGAGGTTGCTTCGCTTCGGGTACTTGGCGGGTAGTTTGCCGCACCCGTAGGGGTCTTGGGTGGGGTATTGGCTATTCACCGCGACCGTGTAATCTGTTTTTCGTTACAGGCTCGTACGAATTGCGGATTCCTAGTAGATCCAATGTATTCATCTGTGATCCGAAATGGCTATCATTGCAATATATCTATATATGATATTATTTAGGCGTTGCTTATGTTTTATAGCCGCGCTAGCCCAGCCCCCACTCTGTCGTTAGTTAAGTAACCTAACGGGTAATGACGGGGCCCCGTGGCGAATGCGAATGGCATAAGCGTACGTCATATTTTGGTTGTTTTCTGCAATGGTAGGATTAAATGATGGGACGCATTAAAAGAACTAATGCAAGAAAAATATGCATTAAAAGAACTAATGCAAGAAAATAAACCAAGTAAAAGTCGTTGGAACACTTTCGAAAAACCGCTCGGTTCTTTTCAAAACCAACTTTTAAATGCGGAGCTTGAGCCACTCCTTTTAAAAGCTATCTTGTTCCATCGATTATATCAAGTTCACTACGTTCACGGTTTCGCCAAAATCATCCGTAGCCCTCCATCATTTCAGTTAAATATTCGGTAGTATTCAAGCTATGTATTTTGACCTCACGCCAAGGCATAGTGATTGGTAGCTGCCGGATATTTATCTGTTGCATAGATAGAATGCGTTGGTTTGAGACAGTCGTACTGCCATTTTGGCCTACGTCAAGGGTAGGTACGGATGGGTTCAAATTAACCTGGATAATGATGGGAAGAACTTGACATGTGACTTATGACATTTTGACCTCACGCCAAGGTCATAAGAGCATGGGGCAAAAATCCACATCGGGAGTTTCATAAGTACTGAAACTTGCTAGCGCTGCATACCATTTGGAGTGTGATGATTCTGGTAGGATTCCTTCAGTTTTGTCACGCGATGATATTTGGGTCCCGATCCTACTGTGAGTATATGCTACTCCTCGGGAAATTTCTCACTTAACGATCAATGCTATAAACTAAGTAGGTGTCTAGAAAGGTGTTAGCGGGGCTACACCCACAGGGAAAAGAGGTTATTTAATTAAGGAACTTCGCGAAAACGTTGGAAAACCTCCCTCGAAGTACCGACACCAGCCTGGCAGAACGGTTAAGCAAGAATTGTACGGTGAGATTGATCCTGACTAATTCTTCCTTTTTGGTTTGAGGAGGGATTCGAGAGACAGTGGAAGCCATCCTGTTTAGACAAACTAAAAACCACTCTAAACTTGCAAGAGCATCATGCTGAGTGTTTCTTCTCTCTCTCCTAATTGCAGCGACCAATCGACATGACTGGACTTAAGTTACTTCTAGATAAAAACATACTGACAGGGCCAAACTACAAAGATTGGCTCAGGAATGTCAAGATGGCAATCACTTACGACAAGCTGGGGTATCTTCTTACCACCAAAGCTCCCCCTGTCCCAGGTCCCAAAACCAGCGTCGCGGATAAGGAAATCCGTAAGACCTGGGAACTAGACTGCGCGAAGGCCAAGTGCCTCGTGCTTGCCTCTATGGACAACGAATATCAGAGGAGGCACGAGAATATGGACCTCGAATCCATATTTCTCCATACAAAAGAACTGTATGGAGAGCAATCTCGTATCGCAAGATACGAAGTGTCGAAGAAGTTATTTTCGGCAAGATTGGTCGTCGGATCATCGGTAGCGGAACACGTGCTTAAGATGATTGGCTACATTGAGGAGCTCGCGGACCTTGGGACTACGTTGGAGAATGAGCTCTATACGGACTTGATTCTCCAGTCCCTTCCTTCCACTTACGCCCAGTTTATACTGAACTTCAACTTACAAGAAAAAGAAGTTGAACTTTCAGAACTCCTCAACATGCTGAGAAGCGCAGAAGGCACCCTACAGAAAGGTAGGGAAACATCCACTTTGTTTGTAGGAGGATCTTCTTCTTCTAGGTCCAAATCGAAAGCCAAGGGAAAGAAGAAGAAAGCCCCCGCCAAACCAAGGGGCGGTGTTAGTAAAGTGGATACGAAGGGAAAAGCAAAAGCAACAAAGAAAGTGGGGAAGCTTGTGGATAAAGAAGAATGCTTCTATTGTCATAAGAGTGGACACTGGAAGAAAGATTGCAGGGCTTGGAAGGCCAAAACACAGGATCTGAAGCAGGTTGCGGCTTCAGCTTCAGGTGTGTATGTTATTGAAAACTGTCTTTCAATAAACTCTACTTCCTGGGTATTGGATACCGGATCAGGATCTCATATATGTAATTCTTTGCAGGCGTTGAGAAACCATAGGGTTTTGAAGGCAGGTGACATGACCCTCAAAGTTGCAAACGGAGCTAGCATGGATGCTAAGGCCGTGGGGGACTATCACCTGGGAATGTCAGATGGACATGTTTTGGTTTTGCGTAATTGCTATTTTGTACCCAACGCAACTTGTAATATCATTTCTGTATCTTTGGTTTCTAAAGAAGGTTATGAATTTTCGTTTGTAAGCAATGTTGTAAACATTCACCTTAATCAAGTTCTGATTGGGTCAGGTACATTGAGCAATGGTATATACGTATTAAACCAACCACAGATTTTCAATGTCCAGAATACACACAAAAGAAAGTCTCCAGAAATCAATCAGACTTTCTTATGGCATTGTAGACTGGGTCACATCAATGAGAGAAGGTTGACGAAGTTACATACAGATAGATATTTTAATCCATTCAAATATCAATCGTATGCCACTTGTCAATCCTGTCTCAAAGGAAAAATGACAAAGACTCCGTTCACTGGACACGGAGTAAGAGCGAGCGAGCTCTTGGGACTCGTACACAGCGACGTGTGCGGTCCAATGTCTACACATGCGCGAAGCGGTTTTTCTTACTTCATTACTTTTACGGATGATTTTTCAAGGTTCGGACATGTCTTCTTAATGAAACATAAGTCCGAAGCCTTTGGAAAGTTCCAGGAATATAAGAATGAAGTAGAAAAACAAACCGGCAAAAGTATCAAGATTCTAAGATCGGATCGAGGTGGTGAATACTTGAGTGCCGAGTTCCTGGACTATTTAAAAGAGAATGGAATTCTCTCTCAGCTTACTCCTCCATACACTCCGCAACATAACGGTGTATCGGAGAGACGGAACCGAACCCTATTGGATATTGTACGGTCCATGATGAGTAACGCTGAGTTGCCTCGATCATTCTGGGGATATGCGCTAGAATCAGCCGCATACCTTTTGAACCGAGTTCCCACTAAGACTGTGCCTACCACACCATATGAGTTATGGAGTGGGAAGAAACCCTATCTTCAATATCTGAAGATCTGGGGATGTCCAGCTTTTGTCAAAAAGCAGCATGCGGACAAACTCGAGGCACACTCAGTACTGTGCAAGTTTATGGGATACCCAAAGAACACCAGGGGGTATCTTTTCTACCACGCAGAGGAACAAAAAGTCCTTGTTTCTCGTAATGCCCACTTTCTAGAACACGAGTTCTTGGAAAAGGAAATTAGTGGGAGCGCAGTAGAACTGGAAGAAATTCCAGAACCACAGACTATTACTGAAAGCTTAGTAGAACCAGAGGGTTCAAAAAAACAGGACATTCCTACGCCGCTCCGCAGGAGTAGTAGGCAGTCTCATCCGCCCGAGAGATACTACGGTTTTCTCATAGACGGGGATAGAGAGGATTGCATCATAGATTATGATGAGCCTACTAGCTTCCAGCAGGCCGTTCAGAGCGTTGACTCGGTAAAATGGCTGGATGCAATGCGGACCGAAATGGAGTCCATGTACACCAACAAAGTATGGACGTTGGACATTGCTCCAGACGGGGTAAAACCCGTAGGTTGCAAGTGGATCTTCAAAAGGAAGATTGGTGTAGATGGACAGGTTAAGACCTATAAAGCTAGACTTGTTGCAAAGGGTTTTCGTCAAAGACCTGGTTTGGACTATGACGAAACCTTTTCTCCAGTGGCTATGCTGAAATCCATTCGGATCCTTCTTGCCATTGCTGCCTTCCACGATTATGAGATTTGGCAGATGGACGTAAAGACCGCTTTTCTAAATGGAAATTTAGAGGAGTGTGTCTATATGGACCAGCCAGAGGGTTTCATTCAGAGTGGGAGCAGCGGAAAGGTGTGCAAGTTGCTTAAGTCCATCTATGGACTAAAGCAGGCATCACGGAGTTGGAACATCTGTTTTGATAAGACAGTCAAAGAATTCGGCTTTATCAAAAATCCAGATGAACCATGCATCTATAGTAGATTTGTAGCAAGAACTGTCGTATTCCTCGTTTTATACGTGGATGACATTCTTTTGATAGGAAATGACATTCCTATGCTACAATCTGTCAAGGGGTTCTTGTCATACAGGTTCTCCATGAAAGACCTGGGTGATGCCTCATACATCCTGGGGATCCGGATCCATCGTGATAGATCCAAGAGGATATTAGGACTTTCGCAGTCCAGGTATATCGACACCATACTGAAAAGATTCAGTATGGAAGATTCCAAGCGCGGTAACCTACCGGCTTGTCACGGGATCACCCTCTCTAAAGAGATGTCTCCCAAGACTGATTTGGAGAGGGATCGCATGTCTATTATACCCTACGCTTCTGCGGTAGGCTCTATAATGTATGCGATGTTGTGTACCAGACCGGATGTAGCTTATGCACTAAGTGTGGTAAGCCGGTATCAGTCAAACCCTGGGGAGAAGCACTGGATAGCGGTAAAGAACATTCTCAAGTACCTGAGAAGGACTAAGGAGATGTTCTTGGTGTATGGCGGAAAAGACCTCCAGATCGAAGCCTTTGCTGACTCCAGCTTCCAGAGTGACAAGGATGATTCCAAGTCCATGTCGGATTTTGTCTTTACCCTCTATGTAGGGGCGGTGTGTTGGAAGAGTTCCAAACAGGAAACCGTTGCTGACTCGACTATGGAAGCGGAATACATCGCTGCATCTGATGCCGCAAAAGAAGCCGTCTGGATGAGGAAGTTCTTGAAAGAACTTCAGGTGGTTCCGTCTATTGTTGATCCAATACCTCTGTATTGCGACAACAACGGGGCTATAGCTTTAGCGAAGGAACCCAGGTCCCATCAGAAATCCAGACACATCTTGAGGCGATATCACCTGATCAGGGAGATCGTGGATCGCCAGGAGATCGAGGTTCGGAGGGTTGCTTCAGAAGATAACACTGCAGATCCATTCACCAAAGCCTTGCCCCAGACTCAGTTCGAGCGGCTGATCGAGATGATAGGTCTTCGATACGCTAGTACATGGCCTTAGTGCAAGTGGGAGATTGTTAGTGTATATACCCTAGAGGCCATTACTGTATCATACTAGTATGTATATTACTTAATGGAAGCTTGGGATATTCACCTTGTATTGACGATCTTGCTCAAAATGGTAGTATGCTACTTGGTTTGTTTCTACTTCAATGTGTACATGTGTTTATTTTATTATATCACCTATACGCATTAGTGGAGCCCTTAGGATCTTTGCTTGATTACCAGCGTTGTGATGGCAGTCACACTAGTGGGGGCTGGGTAATCTATAAGCACATCCCTATACAGGTCCCTAGTCGCAGGACTATCGAGACAGGGCATCGATACTCCGGAGTAGACTAGCGTATGCGCTTCTCATCCCAGCAGGGGAGACGGTCTGTCTCACAGCCGTCAGTACGTCGTACTTGAGATAGTATGCGGGTGCTCGTTAGGTTACGAGTACACTGGACAGGACTCGTCGGGAACTGATTGGTTGGTATTATACCTATCGTCAGTTATCAGTTCCCAGGTGACATGAGTACAGCTTAGTCCGCTGACTTGACACTGTCACTTCGCCTCGAGTGTGTTCCCACTGTACTGTGATTACTACCCTACCACGGCTCAAAGGAGTCGTGCAAACAGGTAGTAGTTGGGTGCAGTCCGGAAGCACTTGGAGGTAGTGATGGTTAGACAGGATTCGTCTCTCCCGGTATTGGGGGTTGACATCGCGCTGTGTTTAGGAGAGCCATTACACGAATAGTCCCTAGCCAGGGCAAGCGAGATATACTGGTAGGCTTCCAGTGTTATCTCAGGGTGTTTTGGGCTTCACTCCGACACGACTTGTATCGCTATTAGGGGACTGACGTTTACCGCCCCCTAGGCCCGCCATGCGATGTATCATATGAACAGACCGGACTGTACGGCGACTGTCACATTCAGGCTCAGTAGGAGTTCAGATAGGTTTCACCTCGTCAGTCTTCTTGTCGGCATCTACCTGGGGACCGTAACGCACAGCTAGTGCCGCTTGCGGTCTGTGGTTAAACCCACTGCCAGCGTAGTGTCGAGTCTTTAGAGTCTCACACAGAAAGCTATTCACCTTTAGGCAAAAGAGTAGAGGTCGCATGGTTTTGCGACAGGTCGTATGGTTTTGCCACAGCGTTCGATCACATCCGTACACTTGTGCACGTTTAGTGTCCGGACAGTTAACACTAGCGGGCTTTGGTTTAAGCCAGATCCTAGTGTACGTTTTGGGATTGATTTTATCTCGTATGTATTCGTGTTCCTCGGAACGCGGATGCAGGTGTGTATGCACAGTTGACGGAGAGACAGAGGCAGAGGATTCTCATTTGGGTTGTTGACTGTTGACTGTTGACCATTGACTTTTTGCTAAACCCTAATAAAAATATGATATATGATTAACAATAATATTAATTAAGTATTATGGTGACATGGTTGTTGAGGGGTTGACTTTGTTGACTTGTTGACTTTGTTGACCGGTTGACTAGGTTGGACTAGTTGACCATCATGATGACAATGGCTATCATTTCATGGCAAAGACTTTTTGCTTGCTTGTTTCTCTTGTGAAAAATGAGTGCATGAAATGATATGGCTATTGTAGCTTAAACCATCACATAATACTTGATTGCTATGATTTGTTATGATGGCTTTGGGTTATGAGAGCCAAGAGAGAAAAGTCTTGCTCATTCTCTCATTTTCCTTTCTCTCTCTTGTTCTTGAGCTCTCATCCTCTTCCTCTTGCTCTCCCTCTCTCTAGTCTATGGTTCACTTGTTTCATGTGTTGAGAACCAAGAACCATAGAGAAAAATCCCAACACACTCTCCTCTACTCACTCTAGTTCACAAGGTTTAGCAAACCGAGTGAACTAGTTTCTTCAAAGTTTAAAGAAGAAGCCAAAGGTAGAAGCTTTCGGGTGGATCGATCTTCGGCGCAAGGAGACGACGGGGTGAAGCCGATCCGTACACCATCGAAGCTTGAAGACGAAAGAGTTCAAGAAAAGAAAGGTATAACCCCCTAACCGTGCAGTTAATAACTCCTTGTTAGGTTGTTAGGTAGATAGTTTAACAAAGATACGTTTTGAGTCCATGTTACCGCCTCTAGAAAATTGTTTTTCACCAAATTCCGCAAGCCCGTAAGTACCGGGAGAGGTAGCATTGACTTACAGTGAACGGCGAATATCAAACGTGCAAACCAGAACTGGTGAAGTACGGCGAGAGGGTACAGCAACTGCTGACCCAAATCCCTTCCTATACCTTGGAAAGCATACCGCGTGCGGAGAATAGTAAAGCGGATGCATTAGCAAAGCTTGCTAAAGAATTGGCCGATGAGAACCTCGATGACGTAAGAATCGTGGTACAAAGCCGTCGGGTTCTTGCACCGGCAGAAATATCTCCGGAGTCATCCGAGGAGAAGGGAGCGATCGATCAAATGGCTCTACAGGTAAAAGACCAAGAAACGGTTGAGGATTGGAGAGAAGTCTTTATAGACTACTTCAAATCCCGTCGAACGCCTGAAGGTGCGTCCTCGAAACATCAGCTCATGAAGCGAGCCCTATCTTTTGCCTTCGTCAATGATACTCTATACAAGAGATCATTCGATTCTCTATGGCTAAGATGCCTGGGACCTGAAGAGGCGAAGAGAGTCGTTCAGGAAACCCACGACGGACTCTGTGGTTCTCACCAAGCCGGGCCGAAGATGAAGCTGAAGATCAAACGGATGGGTTACTATTGGCCCACGATGATCCAAGACTGCCTTGAGTATGTGAAGTAGTGCCACTCATGCCAGATTCACGGGGACTTCATCCATCAGCATCCGAATCCACTACACCCAACGATGGCTAGCTGGCCGTTCGAAATGTGGGGAACTGATATAATCGGCCCCATCGAACCAGCATCGTCCAGAGGACATCGTTTCATTTTGGCAACAACTGACTACTTCTCCAAATGGGCAGAAGCAGTACCGCTGAGGGAAGTGAAGACAGAGAATATCCTCCCTTTCTTCAAGACGCACGTTATTTATCGGTTTGGAACTCCGCGACGGATCATCTCCGATAACGGGCCAGCCTACAGAAGCCACAAGATCAGCCGCTTCGCACAACAACATAACATTGACTGGAGATACTCCTCAGTTTATAATCCCCAAGCCAACGGTCTAGCGGAGGCTTTCAACAAGACCTTGACGAAGATCATGAAGAAGACGGTGTCTCGAAATAAGAAGGACTGGCACGAGAGACTGCATGAAGCTCTCTGAAAATATCGAACTACGTTCAAGACAGCCACGAACACAACGCCGTACGCGTTGGTATTCGGTACAGAAGCGGTACTCCCCCTCGAGATAGAGCTACCCTCACTACGAGTGGCAGTTCACTACGAGCTAACGGATGAAGAAAACGCTCACCTTCGGCTTGAGGAGCTCGATGCCCTTAATGAAACCCGGCTCATAGCGCAGCAAAATCTAGAAGCCTATAAAGCAAAGATGATGCGCTCATATGAAAGATTGACTAGGCCGAGGACATTCCGCCAAGGCGAACTCGTGCTAGTGGTCAGAAGACCTATGATCCCTAATTGCGCCAAGCAGGGAAAATTTGAGCCGAACTATGAAGGCATGTATATTATAGACAAGGTCTACCAGGGTGGAGCCTATCTACTCATGGACATGCACGGTGAAAGACCTTTCAGGTCAATAAACGGTCGCTTCCTGAAGAAGTACTACGCTTGACGAGTCACGGCCTAGGTCAATGATAGATGACGACGACTATGTCCGCTCACTATCTTCCTAAGCCCAAACTCTGTAAGTAGTAACCGGCTTACTTTACAACGGACCGAAACGTCCTTAAACTAACAGCGGACCGAAACGTCCTTAAACTAAAGGTGGACCGAAAAGTCCCTAAACTAACGACGGACCAGAACATCCTTAAACTAACAACGGACCACTATGTCCGAAAACTAGCTGTTGACCGGGATGTCGAGAAACTACGGTGGATTGCAGCATCCCAAAGCTGATACAAAAAAAGAATAAAAAAAAAAGAATAAAAAAAAGAGAAAACGGTATGTCCATAAGCAAAATGGGCACGGATGAAAACCCGAAAGGGCTCCGTGAGTAAAAACAGCTGGTCTACCGGCGAATCTTGTGAAAACCCAAAAGGGCGCAACCTCGTTAGGAAAAAAAGGGGGGAAACGGTATGTCCATAAGCAGAAAGGGCACGGATGAAAACCCGAAAGGGCTCCGTGAGTAAAAACAGCAGGGCTACCGGCGAGTGTTTGTGAAAACCCGAAAGGGCGCAACCTCGTTAGAAAAAAAAGGGAAAACGGTATGTCCATAAGCAGAAAGGGCACGGATGAAAACCCGAAAGGGCTCCGTGAGTAAAAACAGCAGGGCTACCGGCGAGTGTTTGTGAAAACCCGAAAGGGCGCAACCTCGTTAAGAGACACTTGCAAGGTCCTCTCGACCTTGTAAGGAGAAATCACCCGTGTGAGATCCTTACGACTCACAAGGGAGCAACACACTTAGGGATCCCCACGATTCCTATGGAGAAATTACACATGCGAGATCCTCACGACTCGTAAGGAGAATCCTCTTATGAGACCCTTACGGCTCATAAGATTCAAAAGTCTTAAGTTATAGAGACCTGAACCTGTTCTTAAGAAGCCCCCACAACCTCCACTACTGCCCTACAAGCGGCTCAATACTGACCCTTGTATACAATCTACGGGCGCGAGTAAACATTTCCCTAACAAAGTCCCATCCGTGACTAGGGATATGTTCGCACGATGAACAGCCCTTGTAAGTCCTCTCGACTTATAAGGAGAAAACACTCTTGCAAGATCCTTACGACTTACAAGAGATCATACACTTGGGAGTCCTCACGACTCCTAAGGAGAAAACGCACCTACGAGATCCTCACGACTCGCAGAGAGAAGTACCTTTATGAGACCCTTACGGCTCATGAAGTCAAAAGCCTTAGTCGACAGGATCCTAACCCTGTTCGCTAAGCCACCTTTGTTCGATATCGACGGAGGAAAATGATGATTCACTCCTGGCAATATTCCAGTTGTAGTGGTGCTGATGCCAAAATCGGTGTCTAATCCCAAGCCTGCGGCAAAAAGCTTGCCAGCCACACATGCATACGAAATAGCCGAAATGATGGGGCAACTTGCAACAGAATCAGCAAGTAAAAATGTATGCATGCAAAATAGCCGAAATGATTGGGAAACTCGCAATAAAAAGCAGCGAGTAAAAATAAAATAAATAGCCGAAATGATTGGGCACCGCGAAAAATAGCCGAAATGATTGGGCAATCGCGACCTTCGCGATATAAAAGCTGAAATGATAGAGTATCACGGAAAGAATTGAAAAATAAAAATGAAATTTATGCCCTACAGGTGATATTACATCAATCTCTGTATACAATCCAGGGGTGCAAACAAAGAGGGAATCACACCTTTCCTCCCCAGGTTTTCATCAAAAGGAGAAGCCAAATCTCGACGGTTCACAAATAATCTCGAGATCATCTCAACATTCGTCTCATTACAACAGACACAACATCAAGCAAAGCAGAACAGCGGCAACCCCCAGTTCCATGACTCGACGGTGTACAGATGACCGAGAGTCAAACTCCGACTAAATGCGGATAAAGTCAACCCTTCCTGGCTACGTGGAACGCGGATTATGTCACTTCTGACCCCGTAGAAAATGTCCAGAGCGGATCTTGGTCCTCGCAGAGCACAGCAGTGAACCCGTGTGAAGCATCCAGAGCGGAGCCTGGTCCTCGCAGAACTCGGCAGTGAACCCGTGGGAAGCATCCAGAGCAAAATTCCTGGCTACGTGGAACGCGGATTATGTCACTTCTGAACCCGTGGAAAACGTCCAGAGCGGATCCTGGTCCTCGCAGAGCACGGCAGTGAACCCATGTGAAGCATCCAGAGCGGAGCCTGGTCCTCGCCGAACACGGCAGTGAACCCGTGGGAAGCATCCAGAGCAAAATTCCTGGCTACGTGGAATGCGGATTATGTCACTTCTGACCCCGTGGAAAACGTCCAGAGCGGATCCTGGTCTTCGCAGAGTACGGCAGTGAACCCGTGTGAAGCATCCAGAGCGGAGCCTAGTCCTCACCGAACACGGAAGTGAACCCGTGGGAATCATCTAGAGCAAAATTCCTGGCTACGTGGAACGCGGATTATGTCACTTCTGACCCCGTGGAAAACGTCCAGAGCGGATACTGGTCCTCGCAGAGCACGACAGTGAACCCGTGTGAAGCATCCAGAGCAGAGCCTGGTCCTCGCAGAACACGGCAGTGAACCCGTGAGAAGCATCCAGAGCAAAATTCCTGGCTACGTGGAACGAGGATTATGTCACTTCTGACCCCGTGAAAAACGTACAGAGCGGAGCCTGGTCCTAGCAGAACACGGCAGTGAACCCGTGGGAAGCATCCAGAGCAAAATTCCTGGCTACGTGGAACGCGGATTGTGTCACTTCTGACCCCGTGGAAAACTTCCAGAGCGGATCCTGGTCCTCGCAGAGCACGGCAGTGAACCCGTGTGAAGCATCCAGAGCGGAGCCTGGTCCTCACAGAACACGGCAGTGAACCCGTGGGAAGCATCTAGAGCAAAATTCCTGGTCACGTGGAACGCGGATAACGTCACTTCTGACCACGTGGAAAACGTCCAGAGCGGATCCTGGTCCTCGCAGAGCACGGCAGTGAACCCGTGTGAAGCATCCAGAGCGGAGCCTAGTCCTCGCCGAACACGGCAGTGAACCCGTGGGAAGAATCTAGAGCAAAATTCCTGGTCACGTGGAACGCGAATAACGTCACTTCTGACCCCGTGGAAAACGTCCAGAGCGGATCCTGGTCCTCCCAGAGCACGGCAATGAACCCGTGTGAAGCATCCAGAGCGGAGCCTAGTCCTCGCCGAACACGGCAGTGAACCCGTGGGAAGCATCTAGAGCAAAATTTCTGGTCACGTGGAACGCGGATAACGTCAATTCTGACCCCGTGGAAAACGTCCAGAGCGGATCCTGGTCCTCGCAGAGCACGGCAGTGAACCCGTGTGAAGCATCCAGAGTGGAGCCTAGTCCCCGCCGAATACGGCAGTGAACCCGTGGGAGGCATCTAGAGCAAAATTCTTGGTCGCGTGGAATGCGGATAACGTCACTCCTGACCCCATGGAAAACGTCCAGAGCGGAGCCTAGTCCTCGCCCAAACACGGCAGTGAACCCATGGGAAGCATCCAGAGCAAACATCGGACGGTGGAGTCCTTAAATCCGCGAACTATGATGTCCTTAACCTTGACCGTGATGTCTTAAAACTAACATCGGAATGTGAGATCCTTAAACTCACGGACTATGATGTCCTTAACCTCGACCGTGATGTCTTAAAACTAACAATGGACCGTAATGTCTTTAAACTAATTTTACCTTGGTTCAAGGGTATATCTCTTCACTCCTTTGATATTTGTCGTTGTAATTCCTCAACGTCTTCAAAGAGGTGACAGGTCCTAACAACCACACATTTCACGGACTGTGGAGTCCTTAAATCCACGGACTATGATGTCCTTAACCTCGACCGTGATGTTTTAAAAGTAACAACGGACTGTGGAGTCCTTAAATCCACGGACTATGATGTCCTTAACCTCGACCGTGATGTCTTAAAACTAATATCGGACTGTGGAGTCCTTAAATCCACGGACTATGATGTTCTTAACCTCGACAGTGATGTTTTAAAACTAACAATGAACTGTGAGGTCCTTAAACTCATGGACTTTGATGTCCTTAACCTCGACCGCGATGTCGTTAAACTATGGTATCCTGGAAAACGTCCAGAACCGAGCCTGGTCCTCGCCAAACACGGCAGTGAACTTGTGGGAAGCATCCAGAGCAACCCTAACTCCGTGAAATGCGGATAAGGACAACTTCACCCATCACTTGCAAGTCCTCACGACTCGTAAGGAAGAAAATTCTCTTGTGAGATCCTTACGACTCTTAAGAGAAAATGCCCTTGGGAATCCTCACGATTCTTAAGGAAAAGTTACACCTACGGGATCCTCTTGACCCGAAGGGAGAAAATTCTTTATGAGACCCTCACGGCTCATAAAGTTGAAAAGTCTTAGATGACAGATCCTAAACCTGTTTTCTAAGCCATCACCACTCTACAAAGAATCCAAGACTGACAGTTATATACTATCTAAAATCGCATGGCAACAACACAGCAAAGAGAAGAGGCCAACAAGGAGAACATCTGATCTGCATTTAATTAAGCGTTCGAGGCACACCCCATCCATGCATTTGCAAAAGATTCAGAACATGAAATAAAACACGCTAAAATGAGAAATTTGCCATTCATATTGCAAAAAGGTTCTTACAATGATGAAAGCAATGAACAAAGACATTACTAAAGTAATTACAATGGCAAAACCTCAAATCCAGGACATAGATTGAGGAACTCAAAAGTGACCTTGTCCAAAATTTTCCAAGCCTGGCGAACCATCCTAGTGTGCTTTCTTTCGCGATCACAAGCGTCGGGATCCCCACGGATGTCCTCTACCCTCCAATAGGTAGCAAGTATGGCAGACTGTTGAAAAGCCTGGTGCAGGAGATCGATAAGATTGTCTCACCGTTTCTTCGAGATTAGGTTCATCAGATACACCGAGTGCACCTTATCCTCAGCGGCCTCAAATGCTTTAAGCGGAACGCCGGTACAGAATAGAGGGAGCGCTTCCCAGATCGCTCCCACAATAAGCTTCAGACGAGGGGAACGCCGAGGAAGCAGTTGACCATTGTATGCGTCAAAGCGACTCATAATTTCGGCACACTCGGCGTTTGTGAATTCTCGATTCTGAGAACGGCCGAATCGGCGGATGTCTCCATAAGAGATAATCTCTTCGAGATCATACATGTGAGCGCCCATTACTCCTGTAAAAGAAAATCAGCAAAGATCAGCAGACAGACTGAATAAACAATTTCTTATTCAAAATAGGCACATGGAGTTAAACTCCTCGAGAGCAATGCTCTGCAGACAGGAGTGACACCTGTCAAAATAAGTTATGAAGGGAAGTTAAAGAAAGCCCCTGAGAACATTAAGGGCTTTGCTCTGAGAAGATGATATAATTCATCAAAAAATAAAATTCCATCTTTAATCTTCAAGATCCACGAAAAACTCTTAAGAGTTCTTCTATGTGATTTGAAAGGAGCAAAACTCCATTAATGAATTAAGAAATCACAAGAAAAATCCTTTTAGAGAGCAGGGCTCTATTAATGGAACCCTAATAGGGTTCTCTTTAGATCTCTTTAGATCTCTTTAGACCTCTTTAGACCTATGGAGCAAAACTCTGCTAGTGAAACTCTAAATGGGTTTTCTTTAGATCAAAAGATCTATAAAGAGCAAAGCTCTGTTAATGGGTAAAACCCTAGTTTATTAAAAGTTTTAAACTATACTGAAGTCTTGGAAGAGTTTTACTCTTGAAAAGTTCTTGAAACTGAAGAGCAGCGCTCTGAATAAGAGAAAACTCTTAAAAAAAAGAAGATGGTAATCATCTGAGGACCAAAGGTCATATTTATAGGCATTAAGGGCCGTTTCAACTCCCCAAAAGTTGATCCAACGATTGAGATGCTACCACCGCCGCACTCACGTTTGGGGCCACGTAAGCGCAACGGTGGGGGGGCATTTGTTTCCCCCGATCAGAGCAAAGCTCTGTTCAAATTTCAAGACTGGAAATGAAGCGACGCTTCTGCTTTCCCCAATCAGAGCAAAGCTCTGTTTAGAAATCTAAGAGTCAAAAATTGAAGCAACGCTTCAAATCCTGCGCCCTGCGCTGCTCGCCACGTGTCTGACACGGGTGCGCTGGCGCAGTTGCGCTGCTCGCCACGTGTCTGACACGGGTGCACTGGCGCAGTTGCGCTACGCTCTGCGCTGCGCGCCACGTGTCGAGCGCAAGTGCGCTAGCGCACCACGTGTCAAAACACGAATGCGCTAGCGCAATTGCGCTGCGCACCCCAAATTAGAGCAAAGCTCTGTTTCCAAGATTGGAAAGCGAAGCAACGCTTCATGATTATGCAGCGCATAAACATCTTACAAAGGAATAACAAAGAATTAAAACCAAGAGAACACTTAACAGATAATAAAATACTAAATTAAAACATCTTTTTATTATCATTATTGTTATTACATTTAAAAAAGATCACCAAATATGGGATCAGAAGGACATGGGTTCACAAAGCTAAAGAGAAGATTGTCCAGTTCCCTCTCCGTCTTCTCCACCATGTCGAAACGGCGATCCTCCCGAGGGGTAGCCATCCAACGGTCGACGCCGCACTCCTCAGAGAAAGTGGTGATGACAACCGGACGAGCCCGTATCTGGCTCAGTAAGTGGATGGAGCAATCCCTCAGAGCTTGAGTGATTAAGTGCGCCTCCAAGAAGCACTCGATCTTGTCTTCGGCAGTATCCAACATTGCCGAGGACATCTCCGCTGGAGGAGGGGGAAGATAGGCGAGCACAGACGCAAGGATCATCCGAAGCCAAATAGAGTGTGGGGGAAGAGGGGACCCCACATGAGTCAAAAGATCGTGCAGCGCAGCGTCGCATTGCTCATCCGTGAAGAAGTGTAAATCCCCGTTCCCATCTATAAAATTTTCCTGTATTTTCCTAGTTCCCGATTGCTTCCTGATTTTTCCTCGTGAAGTTTGTTGGTAATTGGTTTCTTAAGTTTCAATATTTAGATTAATCAAAACCAATTAAAAATCTAAACCCAAAACAAAATTAAAATTCAATTAAAACCTTTAATATAACCCTCAGCCCAATAGAATTTCCCTATTAAATTAAAACAATTAAAACTTTTCCCCCGGCCTTTCCCTATCAACCCAGCCCGATAGAAAAGAAAAGGAAATTAAATCCCAGCCCAAACCTCTAACCCAAAGCCCAGCACCCCAAAACTCAGCCAAAACAACAAAAGATTAATAAACTTTAAACCTAATAAAATCCCTATTCCTAGCCCAGCCCGTCTCCTCCAAACCCACGCCCGCTTCACCCGACCCGACTCGCCTTCTTCCCGCCTTCTTCCTTCCTTCTTCCCAACGTCTCTCTTCCTCGATCCACAATTCACGCCAACTCCCGCGACCACGTCACCGGGCCGTTTCCCCACGACTCGCGCGCCCCTCGCGATCTCCTCAACCTCAACCCTTCCTCCTCACTCCCTCAATCTCATTCCAGCCCCTTCTCAAATCTCTTCTCTCTCTCTAACACCGAACCCACTGCCTCCATCTCTACACCGACGACGACGATGCCGCCGACGACCCCACCACCTCGTACTCCTCCCTCATTTCTCCTCCAACAACAAAACCCTTCACTACTCTTCCTCCACCAACCGAGAAGCCCTGCACACCCAACCCCCGGCACACCCGAGCTTCCCTGCACCCATTCGACCACCATCTACCCTCGACGCCGGCGAGCCTGAACCGCCTCAGTCGACACCCCCTTCATCCTCAACATCATCTTCACCATCACTACAACCCGAGCCCCACTACCTACCTACTCTCTCTATCTTCAAAACATCAAACCCACGACCACCATCCAAAACCCACTGTTGCCCATCGCCGGAGCGCCGCCGCCGACCGTCGTCGACCCCTGCGCACTCACAGAGAACCACTGAGCACCCCCTCCGCTTCCAACGAACACGGGCCACCTCCGGACAACTCCGACGACGAAACAGAAACGCGAGCCAAGATCGTGCAAACCGAACACGCCATTCGTCGCGCGTCCGTGACGTTGCCGCTGTCATACATCGCCCAAGACGTTTCCAGGCAAGTACTTTACTTGCTACATGCTAATTTATTCGTGTTACAAACTCAAATCGTATAAACTCCATATTTACACCTCCCGATAAATGTTATGACACAACTGTTCGACGTAAGATCCCAATGAAAATCTTCATCTAATATGACGGAATTGGATTGCCTATGCTGGACCGTGGGATAATGAATACTTTGTATAAATTTCACGGGAAAATATGACTGTTAATGACTAAAATGAACACCCCCAAATACACCCGTGAAAACCGGAAATTCCCCGCATCTAAAAATTGTTAAAATCACCATAAATTATGTACATATTGAAATGATGCATTTGAGGGCTCAAATCGAATCCGACTCGACGAACTGTAACCCTGTGCAAGTTTCTAAGGGTTTCTGTACTGAAATTGTGACGATAATTGGGTCGGAGTGCGGCTCTGGACTGCAATCCAGAGCGACTCTGGTTACTATTTACTGTTCCGTAATGTGTGGCACCTTGTTTCCTGAACTCTTATGTAGCGAAACTCTGCATTTTATTAAAGGTGAATCTGTTAGCTAAATAACACAAGTGGTTTCATTCCGTTTCATCGCCGTTTGCTATTTAATTTGTAAATTAAACGAACAGGAGTATAACAGTCCAAAACAGAATCAGAATTGATATACTAGTGTTGAACAGTGCATAACTTTTGACGTACAGATGCGATTGAGAATTCGTCTGTTGATTTGAACACCCTATTGAAAACCCTAGATTTTATTCAACTGTAGCGTTGCTAAATTTTGAACCCAACTGGGTGAAATTCATGTCGCGAAACGGACGTTCGGTTCAGAAACTGAATTTCCTGCAGCGAGCACTTAAAATGAAATGGCTGTAACATGAATACTGGAAACCCGATTGAACTGAAACCAATTTTGATGAACTGCTGACAGAGTGTGCTTATTATCGTATTTATATCATTTCGTTGAATTCTGAACATATGAATTAATGCAGTTTTTGTAAGTTGATGACGTGTATATTGGTTCATAACATACATGACTTGTTAATGGTATACATACACATATCTTACCCAATTGCCATATACATAGTGTTAGTGCGTGTTAGTGTTCAGTGGAAATTGCATTATCGTACGTGAATGATATTGGTTTAGGAGAGTCGAGTACACCAATGGAAAGTGAACGATTCGTGACAGTGATTAATACATAGTCACAAATTCGTCATTCGGGAATAATTCGGCGAGGTCGAAAATTCGGATTCGGAGAATTATTCGGAAAAAATCGGCAGGTATTCAGGAAAGATTCGGTAAGTGTTCGGGAAATGTTCGGGAAGGATTTCGAGCAATAAATTAATATATGAGACGCTAGGTTTTGATTTTGTGAATTATTTGCTGTTTTTTAAATTATTCGGTGTTTTATCACATAATTCGGGAATAATTCGGCCAGTTCGGCAATCACGAATAATTCGGAGATTAATTCGTTTGATCAAGAATTCGCGAATTATTCGCGAATTCGGCGAATAATTCGCGAATTATGTGACTATGGATTAATACAGTGAACAGTGATAAAACCGTGCCATTGGTATACTTGTACACGACTAAATCAAAATCATAAATAGTGTAAACCTGGGGAAAAGGGGGAAATCGAAGTGGAAAGAGTATCGTATTTAGCGGGACCGTGTTTTAAAGGATAATCATTCGAGCAGGGATATATATATTAGGTAGGATCTAGCGATCCGGCTGACAGGGTTATGTCCCGGGTATGTGGGCCGTTGTCTCGGGTATGTACGAGACTCCTGTTAAACATGATCCTCCTTTCCACTATACGATTTCAAACATGACCTAGAGACTGATAGGGACACAGATCATACTTTGCATCATATAATGACATAGTGATTACACGCATTGTACTTTCACTGTTATCACCGTATTTACCTGTTTCATATCATTATTATTATTATTTGCTATTACGTCGCCCTGACGACCTGAGTATGCATGCTCAGATCTCGTGGAAGGACTAGCGCAGGAGACGGATTTACCTTTCGAGCTGACGGAGATCTAGTCGAGAGTGCTTTTCTTTCTTTTCTGCTTTCCATAAAAGAGATCGTGTAATTGAACTTGGTTAGTAACTCTTCTTGTTTATTTGTAATTTGTGAACAATGGATTTTAATGTAATAATTTAGTGATGTAATTCCTCTACTGCTGTGCTTTGTTTACTGATTACCATGTAATGCTAGAAGCCGAAGTGTGACTACGGCGGGATTATTCCTTGACCGTAGGAGCATGGCTGGCCTAGTCATCCCTCGTTTTTCGTATTTTGGGACGCGGGGCGTAACAAGAAGGACCCACCAAGCGCGCAACAAAGCGAGGAACAAGGTCCTGAATAGGCACTTCCCACGGCTGTCTACGAGCATGAGGGCGGTTACAAGCCATAGTTGAGAAAGTTCTTTGGGGGATGAGAAAAGGAAGAAGCTTTGCTTCGAGTTATAAAGACGAAGCACATAAAATTTTGTGCACAATGGAACTATTTCCAAAATTGGGAAATGAAAGATTCTCGGGATTATAAGTTTGGCTTAAAAAGGAAGGTGAAAAGACAACTCTGTTGAAGTAACGCTTCGGATCCAGCGCTCTGCTGAAGCAACGCTTCAGATCCAGCGCTCTGCGCTGCGCGCCACGTGTCTAACACAGGTGCGCTAGCGTAGTTGCTCTGCGCTGAGCGCCACGTGTCAAGCATGGGTGCGCTAGCGCAGTTGCGCTACGCTCTGCGCTGCACGCCACGTGTCCAACGTACGTGCGCCAGCGCTGGAATTAAAAATTTCCACCGTTGGATCAAAGAATCTAATAATAATGATAAATCATTAATTAACTAGAATTAAATTCAGTTAAGGAAAGATTTCTCAAAAATTTTCCAAACAACAAGATTGCGCTTTAAGCACCGCTGGATCAATGATCCAATGGTAAATAATGAATTACCAAAAACAGAACAAATTCTGCATGGAAAGATTTTCCAATCTTGTTAAAAACAAGAAGATTGCCTTCTGTAAAACAGAAGCCCTAGGATCAAAGATCCAATGGTGGGGAAACATCCCGAATCAATCAGAGAAAGATCTATTTAAATGATTTAACAAATCAATTGGCCTTATATAAAGACCCCTAGACTTCAAGTCTCGATAGACAGAAAAGAGAGCAAAAGAGAAAAAAAAACCTCTGCAGACTTTGAGAAGAATTCAAAAAGAAAGAAAGGAAAGCCTTTGAAGAAAGAAGATCATTTCTTCATCTTTAAAGGTAAAAACAATTAATTCTTGAACAATAGAGATGAAAACATCTCATAAAAAGAAGAATCCTCTTCTAAAAAGATCTAAGATCTATAAAAAAAGATCGAGGTCTTCGAATAGAAAGAAAAGATCAAGACCTAATATAAAAAAAGAAGTACTTTTACTTCACAGATCCTCTGATCTACAAAGGCATAGCCTTTTGATAAAAACAAGAACTTTGTTTCTTGGATCTTGAGGCAAGGCCTCCTTTGAAGAACAAAAACTTGTTCTTTGATCTTAAATTTGATCCGATGCGCTTTGCGCTACTGGAAAGTGCTTTGCACTCTTGAACTGCGCCTTTGCGCTTCTTGGACCGGTGCTCAGCGCCAAAACATACCGCGTGTCAACCACAGACACAATCTGCGCTTTGCACTCCTGAAAACAGAGCACTGCGCTCTTGGGTTGGCGCTCAGCGCCAAGCACACCACGTGTCATTCACTGGCGCACCCACGAACCAGCGCAGCGCGCTCATGAATTAAAAGCGCAGTGCGCTAACAAACTAGCGCTTAGCGCTAAGTGCGACACGTGTCACCCTCATGTGCGCTAGCGCAATGCACTCTTTAATTGGTGCAAAGCGCCTGATGCGCCACGTGGTGCGCTGTCAGAACATACTTTGTTCTGATAAATGCTATGCACTTAATACCAGACAAAATGTCAGAGCCCAATGCTTGGCATTATTAAAAGGGCAGAGCCCAAATAAAGGCCTAACAGGCAGAACAAAAATGAAATGTTAAACATTTTTAACTAGACTTAGCCCAATTCTGACCATAAGTCCTCAATTTAAATTGAACTGAGTACAATCGCTCTTCCAATCAATTTACACCCGGTTCGAGGGTACATCTCCTTACTCCTCTGACATCTGTCGTTGTAATCCTTCAACGTCGTCAGAGAGGTGACGGGTCCCGACGACCACACATTACTACGGACTATGGGGTCCTTAAACTCATGGACTATGATGTCCTTAATCTCGACCGTGATGTCTTAAAACTAACAACGGACTGTGGAGTCCTTAAATCCACGGACTATAATGTCCTTAACCTCGACCGTGATGTCTTAAAACTAACATCGGACTGTGGAGTCCTTAAATTCACGGACTATGATATCCTTAACCTCGACCGTGATGTCTTAAAACTAACACCGGACTGTGAGGTCCTTAAACTCACGGACTATGATGTCCTTAATCTCGACCGCGATGTCTTAAAACTAACATTGGACCGTAATGTCCTTAAACTAATTATCGACCGCAATGTCATTAAACTAAACAATAGAGCCCAATTGCTCTTTTGTCGGATCTAAACGATCATGTTAAGTCGATCTTAGTCTAAATTTAGACTAACGTGTCCTTAACAAACGTTTAAGTTGATCTTAGTCTCAAATAGGGCTAACGTATCCTTAAACACAACCCCCCAAACCCAAAATCTAAGAAAGATACGGATTTGGACTAATCCACATCCTACGGGCGACAGCATAACTTAGTCTCCGTATACAATCCACGGGAAACCGAGCACAAAACAAACACCCACGACACGAAGTGACCATTTGGAGAAGGAGAAAGTTCTTACCGCGATGCGGTAGCGTAATTAACTGCAGGGGCTTGCGCCTGCAGGGAAGAGCGTCCCCACAATCAAAAACCCCTCAAAGAAGGGGGAATCTGACGAAGTCTGCTATATCGGCCGTATCGGTTTAAACCTTCGATACATGGTGCCATAAATCAACTTGGTATCTTCGAAGAGATGGACGGATAGCACCAATTAGCATCTGCCCCCAGACTCAGGCAAGACGTCCAGTCTTCCCGGCTTCCGGCGGTGAACAAACGGATACAAAATTATGCTTGCTGAAATGTCCAAACTTGCGATACGACTATCTGAACTTCCAGTTGAAATACCGAGTGTGAAAGAAAACTTGGTAGATGAAATAAATTTGAAATCGGTGAAAGATAATATCTCAAAAATACAAAATTCTTTGCAATCCAACACCAGGGGTCGTAAAAAGAATTAGATTAAAACTTGGCTCAATAAAAAAATAGTGAAGGGAAAAAGCTGAAGAGGGTATGTACAGGATGTGGCCAACTAGCATTTCATAACAAAAGAACTTGTCCGAGAAGACAAACACAATATGTAGAAGATATATATCTTGGTCATCCGAGTCCGTCATGGGACTTGAACGAACTGTCTAGTTATTCAGAATAGTTTGTTGTAAATGAATGATATTTGATATAAATGAATAATTTTTTATGTAAATGAATCATGTTTGATAAACTATAATAACAATTTTTTTGGGTAAATGAATGATATTTGATATAAAGGAATGATACTTGAAACAATATTAGTTGTTGATATTGTTTGTGTGAATTAATGATGTTGTTGATATTGGTTGTATCAATCAATTGTTAAATTTGTTGGTGCAGAAAATATAACCGCTACTTTAAGTAGCGGTTACATATGAGCTCAAAAGCAATCGCTTCTTAAAGAAGCGGTTATATAGTCAGTGAGCTCAAATTATTATTAGGTCAAAATTAAACCACTAATTAAAGTAGCAGTTAAATATTGTGCTATCTGTGAGCTCAAAGAATAACCGCTACTTAAAACTGCGGTTAAATTGTCAGTTGGCTCAAATAATTAGTAGGTCAAAATAAAACCGTTAGTTTAAGTAGCGGTTAGATATTTCTGGGAGTGGTTAAATAGTCAGCGAGCTCAAAAAATAGTCGGTGAGCTCAAAAAATAACCTAACGTACTTATAGAAGCGGTTAAATAGTCAGTGAGCTCATAATTAGTTGGTCAACATTAAACTGCTATTTCAATTAGCGGTTACATATTTCTTGGAGTGAACTCTAAATCAAACCACTAGTTAAAGAAGCGGTTATATTTCACCTGGAGTGAGCTCAAAATATAACTGCTATTTTAAGTAGCGGTTAAATATTGAGCTCAAATGTACTTCATTTTCTCACAAATTTTTATCATTTACAACAAACAAATATCAGACTTTTGATGCAAACATCAGCACCCTTCATATGTACAAAATATCAACAAACTTCAATACACATTATGTATAGTTAGAGAATAAAAATAACAACAAATATCATATTTATCACATCATTTGGGTATTGTCAGTGAAATCTAAAAATTCATTGACCATCACACAGCCACACATAATATACACATATACAATCTAAAATTTATTACATCATTTTGGTGGTCCAGCCATAGCTTTTTTTAAGGTCCGAAACTTGTCTTTTTATAGCTAGTTTGTTAGCCGTCTTTTTGTCGGTTCCTGTAGAAATCGCCGTATAAACCGTGCCATTTGTTTCAGCTAGCATTTTAAATGAAGGGGCGCCATCTTTGTTTGTGTTTGATTGACATTTCTTGCATGCCTTTTATAGAGCAGAGCTTGTTCAATTCGCTTACCGGGTTCATTTCCATTATTTCAACTGAAGTTGAGGCAATGGAAATGAACCCAGTAACCAATATTGGACGGGCATTGTTCTTAAAAAACATACGAGAAATGTTAATCAAACACAAACAAAGATAGCGTCTCTTCATTTAAAACGCCAACTGAACTAAATGGCACGGTTTATAAGACGATTTCTACATGAATCGATAAAAGGACGGCTAACAAATTAGTTATAAATAGACAAGGTTCAGATCTTAAAGAAAGCTATACCAGGACTCTAAACATTAGGAAGACAGAATGAGCTCTCTTCCACAGATACACCATAATATCTAGATCATTCTTTGCGAAGAAGAAACGGTTCTTAATACTATTTACATGCAACAAGACGAACCGTTTCATGTTTTGAACGTGAAGGACAATCAATGTCGGTTACTGGGTTCATTTTAGGAAGCAAGAATGAGCGCTTTATTGCTGGATGTGTCCTTCATAAATTGTTGGTCCCGAATCCAGAATGAGCCTCTGAAGAGAGCTGCGTGGTACCGAATCTTTGTAGGAAACGCATGGCAGAGATTAGAATGGAAAGGACTTTCAATGTCGGTTACTGGGTTCGGTTGAAACTGTAGAGAAACACATAGTAGAGATTAGAAGAAGAAAGTTCTCCATAGGAGTTAATATACTTAACAAAATGATGATATTAGTCAAATTCTTGATCTAACATCAGCCTTTTCCACAACAGCAAGTCATTCCACCTCCAAGAAGGACTACACTTAGTAAAATTCCATAACATTAACAAAAATCCCCTAAAAAGCTAGTTAACCCCAATTTAGATCTGAAAACCCTAAGAAAAATCCCCACAAAATTAGCAAACCCTAATCCTAAGAACCAGATTATAAATCGAAACAAAAATTAAAAACAACCATAACTGTAAAAAAAATCAAGGAAAAATTAGTAAACCCCTTATTTAGATATGAAACCCCTAACAAAAAATCCACCGAAAATTACCAAAACTAATACTAATTAAAGTAAATAATTTACCTTATGAGATCGATTCATGAATCAAGAGAATTCCAGCAAGAATCACAGTAAGTATCGCAGTAAAAATCACTGCAAGAGTCGTAGTAAAAAATTAGCAAACCCTATGCTCTTTATATTAAATGGGTACCGCTACTTAAAGTAGCTGTAAATCTGAACCATTCGATCTCACTAGTTTAACTAGCGGATAAAATTAATAGTTCGGATTTATTGGGAATAATACTGGATCAAATTTCAACCACTTAATGAACTAACCACTATTTTAAGTAGCTGTTAAATCTGAACCGTTCAATCTAACCGCTACTTTAAACAGTGAATAAAAATAATGGTTCAGATTTGTTGGGAAAAAATACTGGATCAAATTTCAATCACTTAATGAACTAACCGCAACTTTAAGTAACTATTAAATCTGAACTATTCGATCTAACTGCTACTTTAAATAGCGAATAAAAGTATCGGTTCAGATTTGTTGGAAATAATACTGATTCAAATTTCAACCACTTAATTAACTGGGCTCAAAATATAACCGCTATTTTATGCAGCGGCTAATTAGTCAGAGAGTCAAAATTTAATTTTCTCAAAATATAACCGCTACTTAGAGTAGCGGTTAAATAATTTGCTCGAAATAAAACCACTTCTTAAACTAGTGGTTACTTAGTTTGCTCTCTGTACCAGCAGTTTAAATAATCCACTCAAATTTTAACCGCTATTTAAAGTAGCGGTTAGCTTTTTCTTATAGAATATAACCGCTACTTAAAATAGTGGTTAAATAGATTGCTCTCTATTCATTTAAAGTTTGCTCAAAATATAACAGCTAGTTTAAGTAGTGGTTAGGTTTTTTTAAAGAATATAACCACTTCTTAAACTTGTGGTTACTTAGTTTGCTCTTTATACCTGCAGTTTAAATATTCTGCTCAAATTTTAACCGCTACTTAAAGTAACGGTTAGTTTTTTCTTAAAAATTATATTCACTGCTTAAAATAGAGGTTGAATAGTTTGCTCTTTGTTCATTTAAGTTTGCACAAAATATAACAGCTACTTTAAGTAGCGGTTGAATTTTGTGTAGAACCAAAAAAATATACTTCAGAAATCTTATATCAGACTCATATACATAAATGTACATCAATTACAAACAAATGTAGATCATTTACAGTCAAATGTACATGACTTTCTCAAAAATTTACATCGTTTATAGCAAACAAATATTAGAGATCAAATAGAAATATCACCACACATCATATAAGCAAATTTCAATACACATCAACAAGACATAAACACACATCTTATATAGTTGGACAAGAAAAACGAAATATATAATTTATTGCATCATTTGGATAGTTTCTGATTATCTACCTCATAGCAAATCCTATATCTAAAATTATTTACAGTATTTGTGTTCCATTGTTCGTCGTTCAGTGCAATTCCCCACGACAGACAATCAATGTTTTTCATTACAAATACACCGCAATCGACTGATCCGGTGTCTTGTCTAGGATGACTCTTATTCTTAATCCAATCCCAATCCTTTCCTAAAGCAATATTGCGGGGACTGGGTACTTTTTTCAGCATATACTTAACAAAATGATTTTACCGCAAAAAAATTATTAAGTTAAACAAATTATTACATATTATAAGCAAATGAAAACAGTAATCGTTATAAAATTGGACTAACCAGTGCGTCACATTCATCCTTATATAAACGACCGACGTTTTCGTACATTAAATCATATAGCACAAACTTTCCCTCCGTAATATGTCAGACACACAAAATCCAATAATTTTCGTGATGCATGGGGATATAAACTTGGGATTAAAATTTTAATTCATTATTATAAATCGTATTTGTTGCAAATAAAAAAATGAGATAAATAAAGTACAGATTTACCAAGTCACACTCTAGTACATACTTGATTGAAGCAAAAAAGTGTCTATATATGTTATAAATAACCGCAATCAAGACGGTGTCGTAAATAGCTTGCCGCGATGAGTACGGGTCATCTACAGGGAAACGGTGAACTGCTTTTCTTACTTTAGACGAGTTGATAGAAGAAAGGTGGAATTGTTGTCGTTTATTATTAAGAAAGTTTGAAAATTTTATAATAAAAGGGCTTATAGAGTTTATAGGATTTAGGAGTTAATAGATGAAGTTAAAAAATAATTCTTTTTATCTTTTAATTATTTAATACTAGAGAGATAGCGATGAATGTGGATTAGGGTTTTGTAGGGAATTAGGGTTTCCCTCTACTGACTCTTGTCCTTCCATTGATCTTTATTCGTCTCAAGCATTTAACAAAACAATTATTAACGATTCTCAAATCGTGGTCGTAACTATCGTGATTTGATAGCACTCCCGATAAGAGGGTTAATATTCATTTTGCTAAAATTTATAAAAATTAAAACTTTAAAATGAATTTAAGAGATATTGTTCATCCATTATTCTACCCTATCCTACAAACACTAGCAAGTGAGAATTTACTCACTCATGGAGATCAATGAAATAGAAGAAAGGTGGAAGAAAATATAACCCATAATTAAAATTAAAAATGCTGAAAGTAATGCAGAAAGTAATTGCAGAAAGTAAATGCAGAAAATAAATACGATAAAAATTAAAAGAAAAAACTTGCAGAAAGTAAATGCAGAAAATAAATACGATAAAAATTAAAAGAAAAAACTATCTTTATTGATCAACTATTGCATTACAAAAATTGCTCGCTAAAAAACCAAATTACAAAACCCTAGTTTTCTAGATAGCTTGCTTGGTAGATCAGTCGATACTTCGATGGATACTTCGATGATAGATAGTTCTGATGATAGATACTCTCGGTCCTTTTATAGGCTCTGGAACTAGAAACCCTAGATGCCATATTGAAGTGTGTGAAATTATGATCATGACCCCGAAGTTTCAGATCCTACGACCGTCATATGACCATTGAACTGCCGCCTATAGCCAGTTTTGACCGCGCTTCCGCCGATGTTCCAAATTTTTCGTGCCTCCAAATTTTTCGTGCCTTTTCTTCTCGATATTTGGAGATCCTTCTGATAAAAAAATTCTGAAAATATATCTCTTAGTATCTGACATTGCAAGATTCTTCAATTTGCTCCTAATAATAGGCAGATTTGGTTTAGTGAATCGATTTGTTGTGGATCTCCTACTTATAGTTCAGACCTGAGCTAATCTTATTATAATACCTGCACAATATCTCAAATCATCTTGTTAGTAGTATTTGTTTTATTTGAGATATTATTCTAACCAACTATATGATATGATATCTTAAGAATATTGGGTAGGAATATTTGATATGATATGTATATTTTAATTAATAATCTCATAGATATTTTATTTAAATATGATATGCATATATTTTCCCTAATTATATTAATGATAAATGAAGAAATGCATGACAATAATCTTTTTACAAATAAACCTACATATATTCTTTATTTACAATTAACACCTTTTAGTAGTTAATAATAAAAGGGAAAATGTCCATACAAATATGTAATAAATTTGACTGATCAATACTTCGGGAAAGATTTTTTTTTTATTCAACCTATTCCGGTAAGGTACCTCTGCACTTGTGGTCTCTCTTTAGTTTCACAGTTTTGTATTTGTTAAAACAATAACGGAGGAACGTCTAGAAAATAAAAGGTAGAATGAACAACACGGTAATAAATATTATTTAGTTGATATACAAAACGAAAGTTAATAACAATAACTTACACAAAATAAAGGAAAAAAGAAAAGGCTATTGGCGAAAGATCCGCGTATGCGTAATCTCTTGATGTAAGCTGTTATCATTTCTCCTCTAACACACTCCCCAATTTACAGCGAGAGAAAGTCGGAATAATATACAATTTTCTCCTGTTCGCTTGTATGAACACATTCAACTTCTCTGAAGGTTATCAAAACATAAATATTTAGTATTTGACTTTTAGATATGGAATTATAATTAATTCATTAGAAGTAGACAAATCTTGGTTTCCCTTTCTCGTCTTGTGTTCGATTCAAAGTTTTGCCTCCACGTACTGTTTTTTTGAATCCGATATGTGATATTTCATTTATCGTACGGGCTTCTTTCCTTCCTTTTTCATCTTGTATAGATTTATGTATGGCGATATCAAGAAAGAATGTAAATTCCCGGTTCCGTCAATAAAATCTTCTAAAATTTTTCCAAGTCCCCTGAATATTTTTTATTTTTCCCGTTAATTTTTGGGGGAATTTAGAATCCTTGTGTTTCCTTTAATTCTCAAAATTTAATTTTCCTAAACATTTAAACTAAAACCCAAAAGAAAACGATTAAGAAAAGCCCAACAAAATAAAAACAAATTAATCCCAACACCCCGGCCCAAGTCCAGCCCATGCCTCTACCGACCCGGCTCCATGCGACCCGACCCGTTTCTCTTTCCCCACTCCCGTCTCTCTCTCCCGCTTCTTTTTCTTCTTCTTCTCCCTACGTCCTCACCGCTCACCCCATGCCCCCGTTCCTCGTCGTTCCACGTCCCAGCTCCTCGACCCACGACCACGCGCGCGCTCTCTCTCCTCTCCTCTCCCTCGACCTCGTCTCCCTCACTCCTTCCCCATATCCTTCCTGCTCCCCTCTCTCGACCCCAACACCACAACCACCATCGCATTTACCTCGCAACTCCGACCATTCCACTGCCTATCCGAGATCGCCACCGTCTCCTCACCTCCCTCTCACTTCAACACCCTCTACCACTGCAGCTCCGGCCATCGCAACCCCAAGCCCCGACTCCAAACTCTGGCCGACCCAACACCACCTTTCATCTGCGACTCCGTCCTCGTTGTCGCCATCTCACCGCCGACCATCCCTTACCTTCATCCCCGACACCAAGAACCCCAGCATCCCCTAGCCATCACCAGACTCCGACGAGCACCCAGCACTGCCTCCGGCCAACCCCACGCCGACGACCTTGCCAACGGCACACCGTACTCTGCGTCATCGTCACCGTAGCATCACCCGAGCCATCGCTGCCGAGCCGTCAAACCCAAATTCGAGCCGAGGCCAAACTCTTTGCGTTGCCGTGTCTAGCCCGTGCCTACAGCGTGCCGCGTCGTTCATCACCGTTCGATGCTGTCGTGTCGCCGATCATCGTCGTCAGGCAAGTACCCTGCTTGCTCCATGCTAATCCTATCTATTACACTTCTAGATAACGCTAAATACAGTATATTGTTTGTTTGCGAATCAATAATATGTACGTGTTTGATGCCAAACCCGAATGAAAAAACCCCGTTAAATTGACGGAAACTAATCACATAGGTTGGCCTGTATAGTAATGAATATCGTGTATTATTTTGGCTGAAAAATACAGTCGTTACTGACGTGATCGATCATCCCCATTTACACCCGTTAAAACTGAAAATTTTCCACGTCTGAAACTTGTAAAAATCACAACTAATTGTTTATAAATTGTAATGATGCGTTCAAGGGCTCAAATCAAATCCGACTCAACGAACTAGGACCCCATAAGAGTTTTAAATTGTTTCTATGCTGAAAAGATGACGGAAACTGGTTCGGAGTGCGGCTCTGGACTGCAGTCCAGAGCAGCACTGGCTGTTGATTCTCATCTTGTAATGCTTACCCTTTACTGCTTGAACATGTTACATTGCGGAACCCTAAACCATAGTGAATATGAAACAGTTAGCTAACTAATGAAAGTAATTTCGTCCCTTTTTACTATCGTTTACTATTTAAACTGTATTTTAGATTAACAGGACGTATAGCAGTCCCAAACAGAAACAGAACTTATACCCCATTGTTGTACAGTACATAACTTCTGACGTAGAGGTGAGATTGAAAATCTTCCTGGTGCGTTGGAAACCCAATTGAAAAACCTAAATTTTGTTCAACTATAACTTTTCCTAATTTTGGTCCCAACAGGGTGAAAATTGTGTTACGAAATGGACATTCAGTTCAGGAACTGAAATTCCAGCAGCGAATACTTAAAATGAAACGGTTGTAACTTGCAAACCCGAAATCCGATTGCCCTGAAATAAATTTTGTTGAAATGCTGACTGAGTTTACTTGCTATCGCCTTTGTATCAGTTTACTGAATTTTGAATGTATGATTTAATGAAATTTTTATAAGTTCAAAAGATGCATAATAGTTCGTATTACACATGATTTGTTAACTGCATAAATGCACATATTTTACCCGATTGCCATATTTTTAGTGATAGCGCGCGTTATTATTCAGTGTACAATGCATTGTCGTGCGAGAATGGTATTGGTTTAGGAGTGTCAAGTACGCCAGTGAAAAAGTGAATGATTCATGACAGTGAACAATACGGTGAACAGTGACAAAAACCGTGTTATTAGTGCATACCTGTACACGACTAGACCATACTCATAAATAGTGTAAATCTGGGGAAAAAGGGGAAATCGAAGTGGAAAGAGTATTGTATTTAGCGAGAACAGTGATTTAGAGGATGATCAATCGAACATCGACTCTTATATATATTAGGTTGGGCCTAGCGGTCCGGCTGACAGGGTTATGTCTCGGGCGATAGCGGACCGTAGTCTCGGGTATGTACGAGACCCTCGTTAAACATGATCCTCCTTTCCACAACTCGATTTCAAAAGTGACTTAGAGATCGATAGGGACACAGATCATGCATTGCATCAGTTAGTGACATATTGATTACCTGCATTTTATCCCCATCATTATTATTTTTATTTTCTTGCCTTTTGTTACTATTACATTATTGCTATTGTGTCGCTCTGACGACCTGAGTATGTATGCTCAGTGATAGAGGTGGATTGTCTGATCTCGAGAAGACCGTGAAGATCCAGACCAGTGGACCAGTTACATTTCTCCACTGATATTCCTGGTTAGTTGCTCTCTTGTTTACTTCCTTCGAACTCAGATCTCTTTATATCTTATAGTTTTAGTGACTGCATTCTCTTTACCCGTATTGTATTTTACTGATTACCATATAATGCTAGAAACCGAAATATGACTACGACAGGATTTTTCCTTGATCGTAGGAGCATGGCTGGCCTTGTCACCCTTGTATTCCGTATTTTGGGAAGCGGGGCATGACAAAGAACTTGGTTTCTTTTCTCTCTCCACGTTTGCAATTTCTCCTCTTAAAAGATCTTACCCCAGTTCGCTGGTCAGATCTACACCCATTGTACGGAAACGTTCAGTACAGTCAACATATTCCGCTACTTCCGTGTCGTCTGTCCGACTGACCAAGGTCATCAATTCCTTCATAATACGAGGTTTGTCGATCGGTAATTCCTTAAGAATTACCTCTGCCGATTCGATTTGTTCAAAAGGTATTTTTATTTCAACTAAGGGGGTTATATCACCTAAATTAGCATACAAGTTTTAATCCCTGGCAGTACTCGTTTGAACCTCAAACCTAGGATTAATAACAGTCCCCATCTCCACCGTTTTTCCAACCGTCTTATCAACATTTTCATCCCCCAACATTGGCTCCTCCCCGACGGTCTTCTCCCCCACATTTTGATCAACAGCATCCTCTTTCTCATTAATCTCACCCTTTAGCACTCTTTTGATCTGTTCATGTAATCTATTGAGATTGTCGAATTCCAACAAAGATTTCTTGCCTTCAACCTCATTCACCTACAAATAATAAGTAATAAATATCAATAATTGGATCGAATATGTTAAAGGTGATATAAAACAAAACAAAATATAAACAATACTTACATAATCGAGAAGTAGCTGACGGTTAATCTAAATATTATGCTCGTAGAACATAGTTGGTTGACTGGGGGTGTATTACCTTCCTAGTAATACCAGTGTACCAAGCCATGTAGTCGTCAGCCACATCCTCACCTTCCATTGTAGGAGCCTCAGGTGCAACTCCTTGCTCCGCGATATCATTTTGGACTGCAAGCCACAAAGTGATATAATCCGAAACCATGTCGTATACTTGCTTCTTCTTGGTTGGCTTCTCTTTTTCAGCTTCTATATGATGAACGTCAATGGGTACCCTCTGAATACCGCCGAGCTGTCGGATTATCCTGTCGGGATATTGCCACCGAACAATATCGAAACATATGAGAGGAGCACGTAACAGTCCAGCGTGCCTACTGTGCTTGAAAAATTGTTGGGATGCATTGACATACTCACTGTACGGATCCCATGTGAACTGTCATTAAAGAAACGGTTGAAAATATTTAATATTATTGATAAAGAATTAAACAAATGTCGTTAAATTAGGTAATAAAATAGGAATTACCTATAGCTCCTTCAAATTATTAAGCCTTCACCAGTAGAAAGTTTTATGATGATAGGGACCTCAATGTATGCGTACACTCTATTGTGTCGTAAGGGGTCTAATCTCCTTAATGTTAGTATCGGGTATCGGTCAAATGACCGAGATCCTAGTATATGCCCAACACTAAATAAAATTAATTGTTAGATTCACTACAATTATATTTACAATAAAGGAAAATAACTAAAAAACTAATATGATACCTATAAAACGGTAAGACAGCCCTTTATAGCTCTCGCATTTGACAGGGTTGTTTCATTCAAACCGTTTATCAAATACTCCAAAAACCCCGCCCTCCAAGCGTAGCCGGAGATGCGTTCCCCGTCCGTAAAAAATCTAATCCATTTAGGATGAACTAGATTCTTGGAGCGTGTAGGGAATAATGTCATGCAAATGTTGTATAAAACATAAGATTTTGTACATCGAACAATTTTCTTATATGCGGCATTGATCGTTAGGTTTACGCTATGCATTATATATGTTCTATTTACCGCAATTAAGACGGTTTCGCATGTAGCTAGCCAATTGAGTACTGATCGTCCACTAAGAGATGGTTAGTATTTCGTTCTTATTTTAAACAAGTTCAGTAAAAGTGTACAAGTTTGTTCAATTTTATTCTAAGTGTTTGTATTTTTATGTTCAAAGAGAACTTGTTAGGGTTAGGCTTGGTTAGTAAAGTTAGAAATTAATCTTGTGCCATCATTGAAATGATATTGGAATAATCGAAAGTAACGGGGATTAGGAGGACATAAGAATTGTATTTGCGAGTTTAAACAAGCTTTCCAACGCTAAATCCATTCTTGGTGCCCTTGTCCGTCCGTTCCATGCTCTTATTTACAACCCTAGGCCAAACACACACAACAAGTCTCCAATTAGGTCACAACTACATGTCACGTTGTAGTGCGTCTAAAGGAATTCTCGACTTAGATCACTGCTATATGTCACTTTATAGCGCGTCTAAATGAGAGGGTTGTGTTTGTTTGGTTTAAGTTCGATTTCAAGTTGTTTGGCGAAGAGAAGCACAAGAGATTTTTCCATCCCTCATACCATCCTTTCTTAACCCTAACAAGTGAGTAAACTATCCACACATGAAAAGAAAAATAAAATAAGAAGAAGAGAAGAAAGAATGGAAGAATATGGTTAGAACAAAAATAGCAAGATAACTACTTGGACCCTTACCTAATCAAGAGACTCCATTGAGTATCATGGTTTAAATATAGAGATTAAAAGAGAAGAAGAAGAACAATAAAGAAAACCAACAACTACTTATCAAAGAAAAAACACAATTAAACAACTAATAAAATTACAAACAAGTAATAAAAATACAAGCTAAATAAAACTCTTATCTTCATTATTTTTCCACTCAAAAGCTCTTACTACATTTCAATGGAGAAAAGATAAAGAAAAATAGGAAAATACACTAAATTACACTAATTCTAAGGAAAGTAAAAGCATCCTTGGTTTGGCACACATCTGGAGTATATATAGACAGAGAAGTGAAACCTTAGGGAAATATTCTAAGTCAATATACAATTACAAAAACACCCCTGAAAATTCGTCGCTAGACACTTTAGTATGGCCGCGGATCCGCCGCCATTATAGCCAAATTTTCTCCCTTCCACGGTCGTTTAGAGGAACTGGTGTACCATGTTTCGTGTGGGTTCTCGTGTTACTTTTTTCTTCTGTTTGACAGGTTCAAATTTGCAAAATAATTCTAAAATATTCTCAGATTTGCAACAGTCCAAAATAGCAACTCTTTTTGTCTTTTGGCATTGATCTCCCTCGAGCTCCGCGTTGCCACATTGTTTCTTGTGTTGCCTCCCTCGTGCTTTGCGTTTGTCTGAGACACGAATGACTGTTTTTCTCATCTTGAACTGGTAGACAGCACCAAACGGATGTGGATGACCGGAATCCAGATTTTATCTGTTTTCGACAGTTGTTCTGAATTTTTTCATAACTGTAGAGATTTTGCGTGATTTACGTTATTCTGGACTGAGAATCTATAACCTGTAATCATATAGCAAATACGAATCAAAAACACCTACCTATATACAAATGTGCATAAGAATGAGCGATATTAAATGCAGTATTCTGGTGTGAACATGCATCAGTCCCGAGAGTCCTGAAAGTCTCATACACCCATGTCGCAAGTACGGCGCTGTCTTTCCTCTTCTCCTTCGGGGGTTCAACTCCTAATACGGCACCAAAATGTAAGAAAGAAGTCATGCGTCTTTCATAAACAATCGGAGAACCTGCGACCGGAAGGCCGAGAATCTATGAAACGTCTTCAAGAGTGATCGATGCCTCTCCAATATGTAAATGAAAATTGTTCGTCTTGGGTCACCGTCTCTCAACTAATACAGATATCAAATATAGGTCATGTTGTTGGTGGCCAACTTTACGATACACACCAAAAACCCAATCGTCCAATATTTCAATCTACTTCTCAGTCAGAGGCCATTACGCAGATATGCTCGTCAATTCGAGCGCCGTAAGAGGTCTGTTTGACACGAAAAATTCACAAAATGAAAATAAAGCGTGCAATTTATTAAAGAAAGCAAACATTCAACAGTACATTTCGAGCCATACAAAAGGATCACTGAACTCGAGATCTGAGCTACAGAGATGAACAAAATAAATTTCATAGTTCTGAAGCTGTCGCTCACCCGCCTCCACCATGTTAAAGCGATGGCTCTAGCGAAGGGTTTCGCCCCACCTATCATCGTCACAGCCATGGGCAAAAGAAAACATGATGGCCCGTTGAGTCTATATCCGGCTCAGAAGATGAACGACACCATACCTCATCAGCTTCATGATCAGATGCGCTTCCCGAATAGCGTTGATCTTGTCCTCTGTAGGGTCTAGCATCTCCAAAGTCATCTTCGCCGAATGAGGAGGAATCGCGTCAAGGATGGCAAGAAATGCCATCCGAAGCCAAATAGAATCCATGGACAGAAGAGATCCCCGACGGGTCACGAGCTCGTGCATCACGATGTTACACCGATCATCCGTAAAGTTCAAGCTCACTAAGCGTGTTGCAAAACAAGAGATAATATCCCTAATAGACACTTTCCATGGCTGTCGAGGAGCGTGTGGGCGGTTGCAGACTATCGTTCTCTCATTTGCAAATAAAGAAGAAAATCAACCCCTATCGATTTATAAGGAAGAGACTAAACTCTAGCACTTATTGCGTTGTATACCATGAAAGATGGAACGTTTTTCAAGCGTTGACCAAGGAAAAACGCTGAAAAGGTGAAAAGTAGTTCAAAAATCCATGAAAAAGTCAAACAAGGGCATTCGATGTCATTAAGTCATGCGTAAGGGTCTCCGCCGCATCAAGGGCATGCGCCGAAGGTCTCCACCACGCACGCTCTAAATAAAGTACCCTCTGCTCATTGAAGGAGTCTCGGTTGCGGAAGGTGACTACAAAATGGGAGCTGCGAACTATATGCTCCATGTTCTCCAGACGTGGCCCATGTTCATGGCCACGTTCACAAGCCCCATGAGACTATTAAAAACCCCCTTAATTCACAGAGGAAGGGTTAAGCATTCAAAACCACTCTCGTTCATAAAAAAAAATCATCCTCTGCTCAATTACTCATAAGTATGGAAGGATACTTAAGAAGTTCAAACTCCGGGAAGGACAGAAAAGAAGAGCAAAACATAAGTATGGAGCAACAGATTCTTTCCTGCGGTTTTCTATGCTCCCATGATGAATACTTCGTTTGCTATAGTGAAAACAAGTAACCCATGAGATATTCAATAAAGAGTTATCACTGAAACACATAATTGATGACTCCATTTTTGAACTGTCCAGTAAACAGAAAATCCTTTGATAAGCCCGTGACGGCTCTAAAACTAAAAGATGGGATACTTGCAAAAGTTATCTCTTTATGGATGCTCTTTGGAGCTATCTCCATATATATGGATACTAATTCGAATTATCCCCTCACGAGATCCTCTTAATAACGGACGCCGTGGACGTATATATGGACGCAAAATGAATAAATACTTATTCGTACATAAAGAACATGAAATCATGCAATGAAAAATTGATAAATCAAGACATGGTGGAGACCCTCACAGCACCAAATCTACGGTGGAGACCCCTCCCAGCACCAAACCCTCGGTGGAGACCCCTAATGGGCCCCGCATCCTCTAAAGGCTCGGCGGAAACCCCCTAAAGGCCTTCACACTCTCCCAAAGCACTTCGGAGGCATCCTCAACAAGCCTTGCATCCTCCAGAGCCTTGGCGGAGACTCCTAGAGGTCTTCGCACCCTACACGTAGCGGCACCCTCCCAACGGGCCCCACAGCAATCCAACCCATGACGGAGGCCCCCTCAGAGGCCTCTACACCATGCACATGATGGCAACCCCCCAGCGAGTCCCACATGTTTAAACCTTCGGAGGAGCCTTCTAAGAAGCCTACGCATCCTATAAACGCTTCACCCTACTTGGCGACACCTTTAGTGGGTCCTATGTCAACCAAGTTTTCTGCGAAGACCCTCTAGGAGGCTCCACGCCCTTCCAAGCATGTGAAGCGGCACCCCAAGTGCCCCCCACATTCATTAAACATTGGCGGCTGCTCTCCATAAGCTCTCGCACCCTCTATAACCCATGGCAGCACCTCCATGTGCCTCTGTGATCCACTCAAATCTGTGTTAGGCACTCCAAAAGGTCTCCGCACATACTATCAAACTCACTTTAACACATGTAAACCCTATACAAACTGCCCTATACCAGGTCAAAATAAAAAGGACCTTCCATATACCATCCACGGGATACCATCGTGGCATAGAAGCCGTATATCATGACCTAGAAGTCGATAAAGCACTTATCGTGACATCGTCACACCTGCCATCCCCTCAATCCACTAAAATCAAGGTTGAATACCTTCAAAAAAATCCCATGCTTGCTGCTCAACGGACCCTCAAGTCCCTAAAATGAATCCATGGACCACTACGTCTCTAAACTGGAGTCTTGCCCTATGGAAAGTAAAATAAATTTCCATATACTATCCACGGGCTACCATCGTGACATAGAAGTCATTAAAACCACCACCAGCCTGCTCTATGGCGGGCTACCATATATCAGCCTTCCATATACAATCCTCGGGCAACCATCATGACATAGAAGTCTTCCCCCGCCATATCACTAATCATATATTCTATCATGATCCGAGATGGCCTTAAACTGCTGCCTAGTCCGAGATGACCTTAAACTACTGCCTTATCTGAGATGACCTTAAACTACTTTCATGGTCCGAGATGACCCTAAACTAATATCCATGTCCGAAATGACTTTAAAATATTACCAAACATAACCATATAAACCACCCTACTCAATGGACCGCCAAGTCCCAAAACTGGATCCATAGACCACTACGTTTCTAAACTGGAGTTTTGCCCTATGGCGAGTAAAATAACTTTCCATATACTATCCACGGGCGACCATCGTGGCATGGAAACTGGCTGTTCTGTAAGTCCCACTAGATGTGAACCCTATGATATACCTTATCCTCACCAAGTCCTACCGAACACGCTGCCTTGTCATCACCGTCTTTCAAACATCTATCGTGACATAGCAGTCAACAAATACACTATACCTTCACATACTGCCTACATAACACTGCTACGTCCTAAACGACTCCAAATTAATGCTACGTTCGAAACGACTCCAAACTACTGCCAAGTCCGAAATGACCCTAAACTACTGCCATGTCCGGGATGAATTTAAACTACTGCATATGTGAAACCTGCATGGCATAGAAGCCGATATACCGTGATATTGAAGTCAAACAGCTGAACAATCGGTATCTACTGGATCCAATTAAAATGACTTTCGTCGATACTTCCTTTAAGTCCTATCCGATGTGGCCAATCCTCCACACAACTCTATAAACCACCCAAATCCGTCCTATGGTTAGATAATATTATCTACCATATACAATCCACGGGCAATCATTCATGACACTGAAGTCAATCATTCCACCAGGCCTGCATCTAGCAACATGTTCCATGTTTAAATGCCCTGCCGTGACACGGAAGTCAACTGTCTTGCCGAGCATGTCGAAACTGCCCTACGGTCTGGATCATACGTTCTATAAAGTCATATACAATTCAGGAGCGTAAATAGCAGCAAGAATGCATGTCTACTCAACGGTGAAAGCGTACACGGCGAGAGATGCAATTTTGCTGTGTACATAAATAATGCGACTGGATATGTATAAAATGAGTTGCATCTCTACTGCAACTGTTAATATGAAATATATGATGTGATTGTTGCTCCTGCTTCATATTTTGTGTTGTTATTGCCATTTAATATTTGATAGAAATAAACCACTCGTAGAAAGTTCTTTCCGTTTAATACAGAGGGGTAGTTAACTACAGGGGCTTGCACTTGTAGGAAATCTAGTCCCCGGAATCAAAAGAACTCTTTCCGAAGGGTGAATCTGAGAAGTCACGCTATATCGATCGCATTCGTCTGGCCCCGCAACCACATACCACAAACACACCCCGCATCGCGGTAACGCCACATTCTGAGGAGACGAGCAGATCTGCAACGATCTGACCCCGTAAGCTCACCCCAAGAGTCTTGAGATTCCCGGGGGCCCTTCTGGAGGCGAACAACATCCTCTATATTTACCACTCCAAATATTTTCGAAGATGTGATTTTCTTAATTATACAAGACAACATTAATCACGGGGACAGGTTTGTATTGAATTGATGATGTCTGGGATGCATGGGTTGCTGATGGCTGTGTAGGATTGAGTATATTCTCTTTTGATTCGATTTTCCTTCTTTTGCTACATTTTTCGAAAAGTTCTTTACGAATATTTTTTGGCGAAGGAGGAGGAAGAGTCGGTTTGGCCCTCTTATGTGTAGGTTTCTTTGTTGTAGGCCTTTTGGGTGTGCATTTGCATTTACCAGCCATTATAACTACATGATTTCATCCACTTATATCTGAGAACCCTAATAAATATCGCATAAATATTAACAAATCTTATACTAATTAAAATAAATTAATTAGCTGATGAGATCGATACACCAATGAAGAGAATTTCAGCAAGATCGCAGTTGAAATCACAGCAAAAATCGCCTTTGATTTGGATCCTTAACCCTTTAACCGCTGAAACAGCGTTGAAGCTGTTCAAGCGATGGCTCCTTTTATTTAGAGGTAACCGCTAGTTAAAGTAGCGGTTTAATCTGAGCCGTTCGATTTTAACCGCTAATTAAAATAAGGATTCTTTTAACCGTTGAAACAGTGCGGAAGTTGTTCGAGCGGTGCCTCCTTTTATTTAGATGTAACCGCTAGTTAAAATAGCGGTTTAATCTGAGCCGTTCGGTTTTAACCGCGAGTTAAAGCAGCGGTTCGAACTAACGGCTCAGATTCGTCAGATAAATCGATTTTATTCAACGTTGGATATTGTTCCGCCCCTACATTTAAAAGTGATATAAGCTATGTGCAACTTCTGAATCATTCCTTAAAATATAAAAAACTATAGATAATATTGAATGCCGGCCCATTTGTACCCATTTACCATGTCCAAGCTGTACTAACCATTAAGGTAATTTTCATGTGCATTGTAAATAAAAGGAGGCACCGCTCGGGGCTGTACTAACCGTTAGTTCTAACCCATTCCCATGGGTTCCCGGAACTCAGCGCAAGTTGCCCAATGGGAGAATGGAAGCGATCGGGCTTGGATATGTTCGGTCCAAGAAACGGAAGCTACTCCGTGACTGCTATGTCGTACATGACTTTGATAAAGAAGGAGATACTCAATAGGAGAATGCTAACCCTGAACTAGAAAGAGCCCCCGGCGTGAAAATACCCAGTCCGTCGTTCGAAGAACAAATGGACAAGCTTATAAGGAAAGCTGGTCAGAAGGTTCGAGACGACCATAATCGTGAAATGGCCATCTACGAGAAAGCCATGACACAACGCCTTCTTCAACAGGCTGCGAAGGATGAAAATGCCCCTCCCTGTCAACCTGTTGTACAAAAGGCCCGACGCAGAGGCAGAAACAAGTCAAAAAGCGGAAAAGGCATTCAGCAACAACAAAGCGGGACCAAGAAGTCATGCGAGCGGAAATCGAGCGGTCCGGATTTGTCCCTTATGAAGAAGATGAGTCGAACATACTCTTTTCCTCAAGACAAGACAAAGAAGATACTTGATCTTGCCATAAGACATCAAATGATTATCCTCCCGGAGTCCAAGCACCCCGAGCAAACAGGCGAAGTCTCTCACCCGAACTATTGCTCCTATCACCGAGCAATAGGACACCCTCTCGAAGACTTCTTCACCTTGCGCTGAGTTCCGGGAACCCATGGGAATGGGTTAGAACTACATCTTCATAACCCATCTTGTTTAATGCAACAATATGATAGATACTGAAAGAACTTAGTAACATATTCTGTTGAAGCGGAATATGCTGAAATGAGCCTGATGACCCTCGATATTGGCGACCTCCAACATCAGGACACGTGGTAGATGACGTGTCCCAAGACTCAGAAGAAAGGGCCCACCGGGCCGACCAGATCCCCTGTGCCCGACCTGCAAGCACAAACTGGCCCTCCTCGGGGCCCCCTGCAAATTAGCCTTTTCGGCCCCTCAGCTCGCGGCTGCCACAGGACAAAGACTTGTCGCCCTCCGACCAACTCCACCACTCACAGGCGTAACCGCCGCTCCGTGAATCTCGCCATGCGCAGATTCTACGCCAACCACATCCCACGTTCCACGCCCTCACGATCCCCATTAATGGGCGATCCGCTTTCTGCGCGGACGTGACGTCGGGAGCGTAACTGTCAGAGAGATTCTCGCGTCTGCCGCTGCGTGCCACCACCGCTATATAAACCCTCATCACAGAGGGGTCAGGTAAGCCATTTTTCTTACACTTGCGCCGTTACTCTGCTCGGATCTCATCACTAACTTGAGCGTCGGAGGGTCCTCGGTGGTACCAAACCATCCCGGGACTTCTTTGCAAGTACTCAGCGGCAGCTTCCACATCTCTTCTCTTCTTCCAAAAACCCATTGAGACCCACACGCAGCGAAGGATAATCGGTCAAGTTCACCTCGAGATCAACGGAAGACAACATCTGACGGAGGCCCGAGAAGGAGCTCCATCAAAGCCATTACAATCGAATATGATTGTGTTAAATTGTCCTGATATTCGATGAAATTAGGAAAATGTGAGAATAAATCCTTTCAATTACGCTATATATGCGGTTTACCTGTAGAATAAATTGTGTGATTTCCATTAAAAAAAAAAGAAATTTCATTTTAGAACATCATTAGTGCTTCTACAAATAGGTAATTGTAAACAGTTTAAAAGAATAATAAAAAATGTATTTATATAGTTTGAGGACGGAACCTGTAATTGAGGGAATCGAGGAGAGGCTTGTAGAGATACTGAGATAGAACATAGAGGAGAGAGAAAAGTGACTTGTGCAATAAAAATATGAGAATTTGTCTATATTCAGCCGTTTGACTTAATGTATCTATCAACCTTGATCTTCAAATATTTAATGTAATGTATTTATATTAATTGAATCACTTGCCATTTTTCTGAATCTTTGTGCGTATGGTAGAACCAATATTTTTTTAACATAAATTCAGTTGAGGTTATCTATTAAAATTCGATGAAAGGAGAGGACAATTTATCCATAATAATCCTTTATAGGTGTAAGTTAATACCGCTCCAACAACTTGTACAAGGAAAAAATCTGGTGTAATGCATTAAGGACTTTATTTTTTGGGAGATAAAAACATTAAAAGACTTGTAAAATGAAGTTTGATAGAACAAGAGATGTATGTGGCTGCGGTGCCGCAACGACAATAAGAGTAAATTTGGGGCTCGGAAATCCGAGTTTATGACCCTATAGCCGCATTATAACCTGAAAACTAAAACACATAGAATACCTAGATTAATGTAATATAAATAAATAAAAAATCGTTATTTTCTTAAAAAGCTTCTACCTCATCAATTTATAATTTTGACATAAAATGTTTAAAATTCCATATCCATAAAACCTTTCAAATATTTTGAAATCATCAAAAAAGCTCTTCTAATTTTTTTTTTAAAAGTCTTTGTCATCTTCACGAAACTCTCCAAAAAAATAATCGGAAATTTTTATATATGATGTTAGCATACACACATGTATCGCACATGCAAAATGATTGTTAAGATGGTAAAAGGGGTTATATATATATAAGGGACACAAGCCAGAAACAGAAGCAGGCATCTGAAGATATACGCGCATATGTCTGCCAGAGGATCCAGACGTCTGCAATCGTCTGACCAAAGAACAGAGCAAAACCAGACGTCTGAAGGAGAAGAGTCGGACGTCTGGTCTTGAGTTTTCGACAATAACAGAGAATATATAGACGTCTGCATCTTTGGTGTTCAGACGTCTGCCCATCAGAACGCAGCAGTAGCAGATCTTTCCATAACTTGAGATATTTGTGATTAGGAAATATTTTATTTTTATTTTAGTTTTCAATCATGTAAAGTGTATTATATATATACATTTGATATTCAATGCAATTACCAAGTTCAAACCCTAAAAACTATCTTCTCTAAAATTCTATATGGTATCAGAGCTTTACGATTAAAAGCTCAATTTCTGATCCATGGCCTCCTCTCAAAACTCAATCCACATCATCACCAAGTTCCCTTTTCCAACAAAACTTCCCACCACAAATTTCACTGTGTGGAGATCTCAAATCCAATCGCATCTAATTGGCCACGATCTATTTGGTCACATCGACGAATCCAAATCCCCTCCTACGAGAACTATCACCGACGTCTATGAAACCACCAAGCATGTTGCAAATCCAGACTACCATCAATGGTACCGTCAAGATCAACTTATTCTCAACGTTATCCTCGGCAGCTTTGTCGAGACGATCCAGCCCCATATCTTCTCTGTTTCGTCCTTTAAGGAAGCATGGGATCGCCTTATTATTCTCCTTGCGATTAAATCTCGCTCACGAGTTATGTCGTTCAAGAAACGTCTGATCAACAATCAACACGGTTCGAAACCTATAAGCGAGTACCTACAAGAGATGCGCTCTATCTTCGACGACCTCGCTCTCACCGACCGCCCTCTTCCCAAAGATGACCTAGTTCTTCACATCCTCGTTGGTCTTAAACCTGAATTCAAAGAGGCCGTCGCCACTATCCGAGTTTGTGATAACGCCATCATCTTTGACGGGCTCTATGAAAAACTCATAGACTATGAACGCCATCTGAAGAAGGAAGATACGGGTACGTCTCTCTCACTAGCGACTGCTAACAATGCAAACCAACTCAATCGCTACTCCTATCGCCTCCGCAACAGCGTGGAAGCGTTTCCTACAATCGCAACAACAACAATTTCGCTCGCAACAACAACAACAACTAGTACTCCGACGCACGCAACAAAAACTCACCTCGCTACAACTCCTACAACAACTTCTGCAAACGTCCCGGTCAAAACACCAAATATTGTCATCAACTCGCTCGCTTTCTTCGTGAGAACGCAGTACAAACATATTCACCGCAACACCCGGCACAGATGCTCTCAACCTGTGGCAAGCAACACAAATACCAACCGGCCCGCTCCCTCTTCCTGAATATTGGACACTGGTGCTTCTCATCACGCTATGTCCGATATTGGGACTCTTCACAGCTACACCGATTACGGTGGTCCCGATGAGATCAACATAGATGATGGTTCATATTTGAAAATTTCTCACATCAGTGACATAACGCTGTACTCACCTCCAAAAACCCTTTCTTTTAGATAATGTCATGTATGTTAGGAATATGTATGCCCTAAAGGCCATTATTGTATGATATAGTGTATGCTTGGACATATATAGAGAGGACTTTCTTTCTCGACATGATGGTATACTATCTGGTTGCTCTTTATCTTAACATGTATACTTGTTTTAGTATATTGTCTCTCTGATACATGTTGACAAAACCCTTAGGATGTAGGCTTGACTACCAAGACTATGATGCAGATCATACTAGTAGGGCTTGTGTAGTCCGCAAGTACATCCTTTAACAGTTCCTAGTCGAGAGAATATCGAGACAGGGCGTCGATATTCCAGAGTAGACTAGTGTGTACATTTCTTGACCCTGTATGGGGCGATGGCTGATCCCATAACCATTGGTGTTTGACATCAAAGATTGTACATAGGTGCTCATTGGAGAATGGGTACACCGAACAGGACTTGCCGAGAACTCTTAGATGGTACCATACCTATCGTCAGATAGCATTTCTCTGGTGACACTTGTACAGGTTAGTTTGTAGACCCGAGATCGTCATAGTGTCTTGTGTGGTTCCCACTGTGCTTTGATTTCCTCCCTACCACGGCTCAAAGGAGTCATGCAAACAGGTGGATTTTGGGTACAGCCCCGAGTCACATGGAGGCAGTGAGCGATAGGAGGGGTTTCGCCTCTTCCGGTATTGGGAGTTGATATTGCGCTATGCTTGATTGGCTATAACAGTAAGTCCTTGGCCAGGGATGATGAGATTCGCTGGTAAGTGTTATCAGTAGTTTCTCGAAAAGTTATAGGCCACACATCGGCTTGACTTATCAAGTTATTGGGGTCTGACGATTCCACCCCCAGACTCGATATGCGACATATCAGACGAAGAGACCAGACTGTACGGTAAGTGTTGCTTATAGGCTTTACGGAAGTTTGGACAAGTTTGCTTGTTGATCTTCTATTCATTCAATACCTGGGTAGCCGTTACGTCCAGCTAGTACCGCTGACGGCTTGTCGGTATCTGATGTGATCATTACCTACTGCTGGTGTATTGACAAGTCTTTAGAGTCCCACACAGAGGTTTCCTAGCTCAAGCGAAACGAAGTAGTGCACATATGGAGATATGTGCGGGAGCTTGATTGAATATGAGTGTGTGATACCGTATTCTATTCTAGCGATATTTTATATCAGTTAGGTTATATGTGATATAACCGGATTATTGAATCAAGTGTTGATTCAATGATTTGTTTTATATGTGTATTTGATATTGGCCGATTATATATAATATGACCGGATTATTGAATCAAGTGTTGATTTAATATCTAGTATTGAATATTAGCCGGTTATATGTGATATAACCGGATAATTGAATCAAGCGTTGATTTAATATTTTGATATACATATATATATGGTATTGGTCGGTTATATATGATATAACCGGATTATTGAATCAAGTGTTGATTTAATAATTTGATATATATTTATATATATTTAATATATATATATAAACTAATATTTTGCTCACTTTAGATTTTCTTCTCTTTATATATATATATATATATATATATATGTTATATATATATATATGTTATATATATATATATATATATATATATATATATTTATATATGAATTGATATTATAGCATAGTTGATGATACATATGATTAGGATGTATGCGAATCACACAAGAGCAAAGAATAAATAGAATGATTTATATTAAAAGAAAAGGATAAAAAAAAATGGGAGAATGAGTCATGGCTTTGGATGCTTGGAAAAGCATTGAGAAGCCATGACTCATCTCCTATTTTTGTTTTGTTCTTAGATATTTAATCATTCTTATCTCATCTCTTATCCTTACATGGTTCATTCTCTCATTTAAGTTCATCCCCATCTTCTTCTTCATTTCTCCTCTCTAGGATTTTTCTTGAGTTGAGAAAAAAAAGAGAAAATTATTTCTAGCGAGAAAATCTCCTACTTCATCAACCTACACTTATCTAGCCCATTAGTTTTGGTTGTTTCCTTCACTAATACCTTAATTAGTGAAGAGTGAGCTTGAGTGAAAGAGACTTTATGGTGGATCATCTTCGGCATCGAAGACAACAAGCAAGCTCAATCCTTCCTTCAAGTGGAGCCTTAAGAAGAGTTCTAGGAACTACTACTTGGAGCTTTAGAAGTGAAGAACCGGTCTACGAAGGTTGTATACTCTCTTCACTTAGAGTAGAACTTGTTTGTTTGCTAGAAAACCCTAATTCTCTAGTTCGATTCTAGATTATTATACTTAGCACTTTAAATTTTTTAAAATTGCATACTTGATGCTCATATAAACCTAGTAGAGGTGTTAAGACATACTTTCATGGTATCAGAGCCAAGCTAAAGACTTAGGCGAAGTCTAGACGACGTTAAACTGTTCGATCGAAGTTTCAAAATCCGATTTTTAGTGGTTTCTGTCCAATTTTTTAACAGTTGATATTTTCACAATTAAAAATTCTTAGAAAATCATGCAGGTAAATATATGGAGCCCCAAGAAGTACGAGGGCTTATCTCCTCCAAGTGGCCGCGGAACCGCCCCCTAAACCATGTTTTGGCCACGGTTCCGCCACCAACCTGAAGGGTTAAGGGCTAGTTTTTCTTCTGCTGCTTCATTGTATCATTTTTTGACCTTTTGGGTATTTTTGGTGAGGCTCAAGTTGTTGAGATCTCTGTGAATTGGTATTGTTTGAAATATCGATCGAAATATTTAATATCGTCTAGATAGCTTTGGATATGTGATACAATTTTTGTAATCCACATTGATAAGTTTTGTGAAAACTAGTTAACTATTTGTAAATCTTGCGCTTTAGTCTCATATGATAGATTGCCATGGAGTTTGGATTTGGATCGAAACTCCGTCGCAATCTTGTATCGTACGCGAATAGTTGCCGGGAGACAGTACTAGACAGCCACGTCCTATATCCCCGACCAAGTGACTATAGGAGAACCACATGGCCAAAAGTATCCACTCGGATGCTCGCGGCCACGGTGTTCTGTCCAAGTGCACTTCGTTGACGGCCTCGGGGGTGCGGCCATCTACTAAAGTTCCCGATGAGCATTCGATCTTTTAATCGGGAATCTTATTGAATTGCCCAACTTTAATTTTGAAAACTTTTTTCAATTCGAGACTTAAATGCAAGGTTTATAGGGTTAGACATGAAATTCGGAATGTGTGATAATCCAGGTTTATGATGTCTAAAGATGATGCAGATTCTAATTATTATAGTTTTCATTTCTTTTCTGCGACCGTAAGTGTAATATGTGGCAGTATCTCCGATCCCGTTGCTATATGTCAACGACATTAGAGATACGCATATTTACTTACGTTGATGACATGTGATGTTATTGTGTTGCTATTGATATACTATATTGGATCGTCGTGATTGAATAGCGGGGAGTTTTGCGTGAGATGAGAGTTTTTCAATTTTCATTCATGTAAATATTTGTATGTAATATTCTTTTATTTGGATACTTCCTGGTTGAGGTTGTTGTCTCCATTTGATATATATTATTTACTTTTCCGCATTAGGATAGACCCAAGACGGGGAGCACAAGTAACCGGGTTCTAGAGTCTAGTGGGAGGCCATCTCGAGGAGTCGAGACTGGTCGTCTAACTCTAGAATTGGCAGGGTTGCTTGCTGCTCTTGTAGGGGTCTATGGGTGTGGGCTTTGCTATTCATCACGACCGTGGAATTCGTGTTTTTAATTACTGCCTTAATCTAAAACACGAACCTCCTGATATATCCTATATTTCATATATCTGCTTCTGCTGATTCTATGATGTGATGTGATCATATAACTGCGTAAGACAAATGCTACTTATATATATGATATACTAGTAGACATTATATATGTTTTTCATCCGCGCTAGTCCTGACCCTGTCCTGCCGTAAGTTAAGTAACCTTACGGTGAAGACCTGGGTCCTTATGGTGAATGCGAATAGCATATATATGTGTTTTATTTTCGTTTCTTCTGTGATGTTTAGGAAACATAAATGATGGGACGCCATTAATAAGATCAATGAAAAGAAAAGAAACCTAAAATATGTTGTAGAAACAAATTTTTCAAAAAAGTAGCTCTAGTTCTTGCTTTGCATAGTGGTATTCCATTATGAATATCCCGTACCTCATTCGATGAGGAAAGAGCCTAGACCTTTTCACCGAGAATAACCTCTTTAGCAAAAATAGCATATGCTACAACCCACTCGTTTTGTTTTAAAAACTACTCGATTTTAAAGCGGAGCTTAAACCACTCCTTTTTCAAATCACTAGATTCTACAACAATATCAAGTTCAATACGTTAAAGGTTTTCTTCAAGGCCAGTCGTAGCCCTCCGTCATTTCAAATACGTAGTATTTAGTATTCGTGTTGTGTTTGTTGACCTCCGTCAAGGCACAGTGTACGGTAGCTGGGTAATATTTATTTGCAGCATGTTGATGCGATCGGTAGAGGCAGTCATACAGCCTTGTTAACCTCCGTCAAGGGTTTGTGTAGGTGGGTTCGAATCGATCAAGAAATGACGGGTTGAACTTGACCAGTAGCATATGGTTTGTTGACCTCCATCAAGGTCATAGGTCGTCAAGGGTAAAAACAAATATTGGGAATTTCAAGTGTTGAAATTTCCAATGAGATTGCATACCTTCTATATGATGGTTGGATCCCAATACCCACTGCGAGTAAATATTATTCCCGAGAGAGTTTTCCACTTTACAAATAGCTAATCCAGCACGATCTAAGAAAGGTGTTAATGGGGTTATGCCCTTGTGGAAACGAGGTTATTTAATTAGTTATATGCGGAAGCACGGGGAGACTCCCTCGGAGTACTAACACCTGCCTGGCTGACCGATTAACAAACTTGTAGAGTGTAATTAATCTCAGCTAATCTTACCTTTTAGGGTTTGAAGGAAGATTTGATAAAAACAGTGGGAGCCATCCTATTTAGATAAGATAATAACCAGTCTAATCTTGTAAGAGCGCACGCTAAAGTTTTTTTTTCTTTCTTTCTCCAGGTAGCGACCATGTCACGTCTGAATCAAGATAATAACATAGATGTATTGATCGAACTCGCTTATTATACTGGGCTAGGGAACGTTGGTTCTGCCCTATCTTATGACAACTGTCATGAGTATGGGAAAGGGATAGGGGAATGTAAGGATTTCCACGCAACCCGAACGAAAAAAGAGTATGCTGATGCATCTTCTTCGGGTGTGTTAGTTATTGAGAACTGTTTCTCAGTCTGCTCTACGTCCTGGGTATTGGATACCGGATCAGAATCCCATATTTGTAATCTATTACAAGGGTTAAAGAAAAGTAGAGAACTGAGAAAAGGTGATATGTCTCTCAGAGTAGGGAATGGAGCAATTGTTGCTGCCGAAGCTGTCGGCGAATATCACCTTGTATTACTAAATAGTAATATATTGAATTTGAACGACCGTTATTACATACCATCGATGATGTGCAATATAATATTCGTTTCTTTATTAGATAAAGAATGATATAACTTTGCATTAGAGAAAAATGTTATGAACATTTTTTTAAATCAAGTGTTGATTGGGTTTGGTACGTTGTGTAATGGTATATACGTTCTAAATCAAAATACAGTTCTAAATATAGAAAACACACACAAGAGGAAAAGTTCAGAAATGAACGAAAGCTTCTTGTGGCATTGTATACTTGGTCATATCAATTCGACCAGACTAGCTAAGTTGCATAAAAATGGATATTTGAATCTGTTCGAATTTACATCTTATGAAACTTGTCAGTCATGTTTCAAAGGCAAGATGACCAAAACTCCATTTATTGGACACAAAGAAAGAGCTACTAACCTCTTGGGACTGATACATAGTGATGTATGCGGTCCTATGTCTACACATGCCAGGAATGGTTCCTCGTACTTCATTACATTCACCGATGATCTCTCAAGATTCGGACACGTGTTCCTGTTGAAACACAAATTTGAAGCTTTTGAGAAATTCAAGGAATATAAGAGCGAAGTAAAGAACCAGATGGGTAAAAGTATTAAAATCCTTCAATCTGATCGAGAAGGAGAATACTTAAGCACGGAATTCCGAGATTATCTAAAAGAGAATGGGATTCTCTCTCATCTTACTCCTCCGTATACACCACAGCACAATGGAGAGCGGAGGAATCGCACCCTATTAGATATGATGCGCTCTATGATGAGTGTTGCTGGGTTACCTATTTCCTTTTGGAGTTATGCACTTGAGACAGCTGCATACCTATTGAATAGGGTTCCGACCAAATCCGTTCCCACCACTCCATATGAGATATGGTATGGGAAGAGACCATCTCTTAAACGAGTTAAGATATGGGGTTGTCCGACCTATGTTAAAAAACAGAATCCAGATAAACTCGAAGCACGATCAGTTCTTTGAAAGTTTATGGGATATCCAAAGAATTATATGGATACCTATTCTACCATAGTGAGAAACAAAAAGTGTTTGTTGCTCAACATGCTACCTTTTTAGAAAAGGAATTTCTTGTAAAAGAAATTAGTGGTAATGAGGTAGAGCTGGAAGAAGTTCCAGATACACAAACTACAACTAAAGATTTGATAGAACCGGAGGATTCGATAGTCCCAGACGAACCCCAGCCATGCTGCAGATCTAATAGGGTTCCTCATCCACCTGAGAGATACTACGGTTTGCTCATAGACGGTGGGAGTGAGGATTGCATCATTGAAGATGATGACCCAACTAGTTTCAAGCAGACCATCATAAGTGGGGACTCTGTGAAATGGCTGGATACTATGCGATTTGAGATGGAATCCATGTACACCAACAAAGTATGGACTTTGGAAGTTGCTCGTGAATGGGTAAAACCTATTGGGAGTAAGTGGATCTTTAAGAAGAAATTGGTGTAGATGGAAAGGTTAAAACCTTCAAAGCTAGACTTGTAGCAAAAGGTTTTCGTCAACGACCAGGTGTCGACTATGATGAAACATTATCTCAAGTGGCTATGCTTAAGTCCATCAAGATCCTACTTGCCATTACTGCATACCATGACTATGAAATCTGGCAGATGGACGTCAAGGCCGCTTTTCTAAATGGTGATTTAGAAGAGAGTGTGTAAATGACACAGCCAGAGGGCTTCGTAGATAGTGGGAGCAGCGGAAAGGTGTGCAAACTTTCTAAATCAATCTACGGATTAAAGCAGGCATCGCGGAGTTGGAACATCTGTTTTGATGTAGCAGTCAAAGAGTTTGACTTCATCAAAAACGTAGATGAACAATGTATATATAAAAAGATTGTAGAGAGTAAGTTTGTCTTCCTCGTATTGTACGTGGATGACATACTCTTAATAGAAAATAATGTTCTTATGCTGCACTCGGTCAAACTCTTCCTATCATAAAAGTTCTCCATGAAAGATCTGGGTGATGCCTCCTACATCCTGGGGATAAAGATCTATAAAGATAGATCTAAAAGAATTAATGTTGGGATTTTCTCAATCCAGGTATATAGACACCATACTAAAGAGGTTTAGTATGGAAGATTTTAAGCGTGGTAATTTACCCGCTTGTTCAGAAATCACTCTCTCCAAAGAGATGTCTCCCAAAACTGATTTGGAGAGGGCTCGCATGAACGTGATACCCTATACTTCTGCAGTTGGGTCTATCATGTACGCGGTGTTATACACCAGATCGGATGTAGCTTACGCACTTAGTGTGGTAAGTAGGTATCAATCAGACCCAGGGAAGAAGCACTGGATAGCTGTGAAGAGCATTCTTAAGTACTTGAGAAGGACTAAAGAGACGTTATTGGTGTATGGTAACGGAGAATTTCAGGTGGAGTCCTTTACCAATTCGAGCTTCCAGAGTGATAAAAACGACAGCAAGTCTGTCTCGGATTTTGTCTTCATCCTCAATGGAGGGGCGGTATTTTGGAAGAATTCTAAGTAAGATACAGTTGCAGACTCGACGATGGAGGCTGAATACATCGCTGCCAACGATACTGCCAAAGAGGCTGTCTGGATGAAGAAATTCATTGCTGAACTTGGTGTGATTCCATCCATTGAGGATCCAATACATTTGTATTATGATAACAATGGAGCTGTGGCTTTGGCCAAGGAACCCCAGTCTTATCAGCGATCCAGACATATTCTGAGGCGGTATCACCTGATCCGGGAGATAGTTGATCACTGGGAGATCGAAGTCAGGAGAGTAGAGATACGAAAAATAACACGGTGGATCCACTCATGAAGGCCCTTCCCCAGACATAGTTTGAGAGACATTTTAGGATGTTGGGTATGAGATACTACAACAACTAGTCTCAATGCAAGTGGGAGATTGATAGGAATATGTATGCCCTAGAGGCCATTATTGTATGATATAGTGGATGCTTGGACATATATATATAGAGGACTTTCTTGTTCAACATGATAGTATGCTATCTGGTTGCTCTTTATCTTAACATATACACTTGTTTTAGTATACTGTCTCTCTGATACATATTGATAAAGCCCTTAGGATATAGGCTTGACTACCAGGACTATGATGCAGATCATACTAGTAGGGCTTGTGTAGTCCGCAAGCACATCCTTTAACAGTTCCTAGTCGAGGGAATATCGAGACAGGGCATCGATATTCCAAAGTAGACTAGTGTGTACGTTTCTTGACCCTGTATAGGGCAATGGTTGATCTCATAACCATTGGTGTTTGATATCAAAGATTGTATACAGGTGATCACTGGAGAATGGGTACACCGAACAGGACTGGCCGAGAACTCCTAGATGGTACCATACTTATCGTCAGATAGCAGTTCTCTGGTGACACTTGTACAGGTTAGTCTATAGACCCGAGATCGTCATAGTGTCTTGTGTGGTGCCCACTGTGATTTGATTTCCTCCCTACCACGGCTCAAAAGAGTCGTGCAAACAGGTAGATTTTGGGTACAGTCTCGAGTCACGTGGAGGCAGTGAGCGATAGGAGGAGTTTCGTCTTTCCCGGTATTGGGAGTTGATATTGCGCTATGCTCGATTGGCTATAATAGTAAGTTCCTGGCCAGGGATGATGAGATTTGCTGGTAAGTGTTATCAGTAGTTTCTCGAAAAGTTATAGGCCACGCATCGGCTTGACTTATCAAATTATTGGGGTCTGACGATTCCACCCCCAGACTCGATATGCGACATATCAGACGAAGAGACCGGACTGTACAGTAAGTGTTGCTTATAGGCTTTACGGAAGTTTGGAGAAGTTTCCTTGTTGATCTTCTATTCGTTCAATACCTCGGTAGCTGTTATGTCCGGCCAGTACCGCTGACGGCTTGTGTGTATCTGATGTGATCATTACCTACTGCTGGCGTATTGACGAGTCTTTAGAGTCCCACACAGAGGTTTCCTAGCTCAAGCGAAACGAAGTAGAGCACATATGGAGATATGTGCGGGAGCTTGATTGAATATGAGTGTATGATACCGTATTCTAATTTAGCGATATTTGATATCAGTTAGGTTATATGTGATATAACCGGATAATTGAATCAAGTGTTGATTCAATGATTTATTTTATATGTATATTTGATATTGGCCGGTGTTCATATCAGATTTTTGCTTTTTTATACCGTCCATTTTTAATCACATTGCATATAGGTAGGTACTTTTAATCCGTGTTTGCTGAATAAGTGCAGGTTACAAGTTCTCAGCCCTTTACAATGAAATTCATGAAAAGTTGCAACAAATGCGGGACTACGACCAACAACAGATGAATACTGATCTCCGCTAACCATCCGTATGATGCCGCCTACCAGTTCAAGATACAACATGGCAAATCGTTGGTCACTTCAATGCACAAAGCACAAGGGCAGCACAAGATCCAAGACTTCAAACGCGGAGCTCAAGGCAAAAGTCCACTGCTGAATATCTGGAAGAGAACAGAAGATAAAAGCAATATGAAGAAGCCCTGAAAAGATGATCCCATAAGTCTACCAAATGGCCGCGGAACCACGGCCAAATAGGCACTTCTGCCGCGGTTCCACGGCCACGTCTGAGCAGTGTCGGTGGCAGTTAGCTCCGCGTTGACTTGGCTCTTTTGGGGTAGTTTAGTAATCTCAAGTTTAGCTCAGAATGTAACCTAAGCTTTCACCTTCCTATTTATAAATAGAAGAGCTCAAAGCCAAATAAGTGTACCTTTCTTTAGTTTAGAATTTAGAATTAATTTTGTTCTTTCTCTATGAAAAATTGTAGCGAGTTATGAGCGTTGATTAATAAAAAAAAGAGTTCTTTTATTTATCTTGCATGTCTATTTAATTTCTGCAATTTCTTATTTGTTAATCTAGTTGCTTATTTTTATTTGTGTTTTTCTTTTGTTTTCTTTTCTTCTATTTTCTTTATCATTAAACAACGATGATGCTTGAGTAAGATCCTTGCCAAGGTGAAGTCTCAAATAGCTAGTTGTAAATTCCTCTTAACCTCATTTCTTTATACCTTCCTTTTTATTTTTATCTTTTTAATGGGTGGGTAATTTCTCACTTGTTAAGGCAGGAGAAGGAAAGTTTGAGAGAAGGAAATCTCTCTCACTCTTTTCTTTGCCCAACACCTTAATTTGGACTCCCGTTAATTGAACCACAATCCGCTCACTACGGCACCCTATCCTACATGATAGCGGTGATTCCCTAGTTAGACCGGTTATGGTTGAATTAATCTGAGGTTAGGGCTAAGAGCCAAGAACGGACGGATAAGGACCAAAAGAAAGAAACTAAGCATGGAAAGCCTAGCTCATACTTGCAAATTCCTTCCTGCATGGAAAGCCTAGCTCATACTTGCAAATTCCTTCCTAGTCGTGCTAATCCTCGTTGTTGCCGATTACCTCAATACCGATATTAAAAAAGGCTTTGAAAGAAGTGAGAAATTCCTAACTCAAACTAACCTAATTCTAACCCTAGCAAACTCTTTTATCATCTTTTATCTCATTAGTAGACATTAAAACAAAACTCAAAATATTTGGATTTAACTCGTTAAAACATAAAGAAAAAGATTCTATCTCCCTGTGGATCGACTCGTACTCAACCGGCTAGCTACCAAGCGAAACCGTCTTAATTGCGGTAATTTAAAATTAAGAATACGCAAAAACGTAAAAATCAAATGGCGTCGTTGCCGGGGAGACGGTAGTTTATTTCTTTGTGTAGTTTCGGGTTAATTAAAAAATATAAAAATATAAAAAAATTGAAAAATATAAAAAAAATTGAAATTTTACAAAACAAAACAAAAAAAATCATCTATTTGTGGAAGTGTGTAGGCTTGGAGCAAACTCTAGTTCAGTTCTGGAGCAAACTCAGTGAACAAATTAAGATTCAGGGGATCTAAAAAGGAAGAGGAGAACCAACTCAGCACAAAAACAAATTTGGAAGTAGACAACTTTCTGAACAGCCGCGGAACCGCGGCAGAATCATAAGTTTGACCGTGAAACCGCGGTCAAAAGGTGACGTCAGCGGCCCAATTTTTTCTGTAAGTATCTCATTTCTCTCCTTCTCTCCTCTGAACTCCACTGACAATTTTTTTTTTCTGCAGCATTCTTTGCACAAATTCTCTCCTTCTCCAATAAACTGATTTTTGTGCAGGATTCTTTGCGCCGCAGCCAAATAAAAAAAATTGAAAGTGTTTTAGATTTTTGGTTGTTCCTGCTTTGCATAATTAATACGGAATTTAAGGGGATATAACACCAACTCAGATTGGATGGGGACTTCATCACCCTTCCTAAGACCCCCAAAAATCACTAAAAGCATATGCATCACCCTTAAACTTAATTAAAAAAATATCTAGACTCGGCCAAGTAAGGACTGTCATGCTCAATAGGACAGAGAAAGATTGTGGGCATTCAATCGTTTATCTAAACTTGACTTTATGATGCCTAGGCTAGACAAGTGAGAAAGGTAATTTCAAAAGGCCCGTTTCACGGTGATTCATGAGCGGAACCCTCCTTTCTTCATTTGTGCTTATCTAGCCACAATTGGCAGTGAAGAGACGATTTGAGGGTTATCTCACAACTTGTCACTTTGGAACAGTTAGGAGCAGTCTAGTGGACTTAGAAGACAGTAGCTCTAGGTTCTATTATGCATGTTTTAACTGTGATTATTTGAAGTAAGTCCATAAGTCCGTACACATTTTTGAAAAACTCTTTAAAAAAAGCACAAAAGAAAAACTTTTATAAAAACTTGCCCTTTGTCGCTAGAATCCACTTCACTCACCTCTCATTCGCATCTTCTTCATTGACGTTTTCTTACCCTCACATTCTACGCTTTGATTATACTAAACTCGTTTAGTGTATGTCCGGTTGGACTCGGGACAATAGTGCCCGCCTAGTCCGTGTTTCGTTAGTCGCTACCGACTACGCGATCGACTCCGACGTCGAAACTCCCTCCACACCTCTTTTACCTTTACCTTTGCCTGCCAACTCCGACGTTGATCAGAATTCTGTTCATACATCTTCACTTTCATCACCACCAAATTCTTCTTCTGAGATGTCAGGATTTCCTCCTAACATCCTTTTACCGCCTCCGGGACTGATTCCACCTCATCTGGGTACGAATAACCCGCAACCACCTCCTGTTGAAGCGCCTCAGCGAATCACGCTCCGGGATCGTTTTTATCCCACCCGCTCCGCACTTCCTACCTGTCTTTCACTTCCGCCGGCCAATGGGGATAATTTCGAAATTAAGCCCCACTTCATCAACATGTTGCCTAAATTTCACGGGCTGGAATCCGAAGATACCTACATCTTCATTAACAAGTTCCAGAACGTCTATGCAATGATAAAGACGACCCAACTGTCCGACGATGCTATACGGCTACGAGTCATTCCTTTCACTCTGTGTGACCTAACTGAGAAGTGGCTGTATAGTACCGCATCGCATTCCATAAACAGTTGGGATGAGTTCATAAAAGCGTTTCTTAAAAAATTCTACTCAAATCACAAAACCACGAGAATACGAAAAGAAATTGATCAATTTTCCCAACTTCCTGCAGAACCTTTTTGGAAATGCTTTAACCGATATAAAGACCTTCTTGTTCAGTGCCCTCATCACGGTATTGAAAGATGGCAACTTTGCCAGACCTTATATTAGGGCCTGAATCCAGCAAGTAAGCAGTTGCTGGAAACCATTTGTCAAGGCCACTTCCTATCCAAATCTGACGAGGAAGCTCGGCAATTTTTCGACGATCTCCCGGAGCGAACGCTTCAGTGGGAAAGCACCAGTCGAACACTTCATCTACTACTTCTTCCGGTCCTTCTGGGGCAGGCGTTCATCAACTTGATCTCTCAATTGCAATGAAGGCCGAAATGGCAGCGATCACACGAAAACTAGAAGCAATTGAAAGCAAGTTCTCATCGCCTTCTCCTGCCCCTACTCTTCCCCCTCGTACCATATGCGCTTGTTGTTCAGACCCGTCTCATCTGACCGAAAAGTGTCCTTACAACCTACCTGCTCAAGGACAGGATCAGGTCAATACTGCATTTCAGTAAAGACAAAGAAATGATCCATACTCTTCCACTTACAATCCTGGTTAGAGGAACCACCCAAATTTCGCCTGGAATCAGAACCAACAACAATTCCAAGGCCACAACAACTTCCAGAGGCCTCCTCCTCCTCAACAACAAGCTCAAAATCAATATCAGCAGCCTTTCCAACCCTAACCTTTTCAAAATCCGACGAACAATTTTGCACCCAACAATTATTTTCCTCAAAACAATTTTGTTCCGTCAAACAATGATAAGGTTTTCTCGCTAGAACGAAGTCTGGAGGCGTTTGTAAAGCAAACGACTCAATCAAATGCCAACATCCAGTTGTAACACCCGAGTTTATTTATACCAATTCCAGTTTCCAAATTTACCTATTCATGGTCTTTCTTGATTTAGCGTGTTTGGGTGCGAATGGTATTTTACATATTACTTTGCATTCGACCCGACCCGCTTACTTGAACCTGGTTAACATTTATTTATAAATTACCTTGACTTGTTGCATGGACTAGTGCATCTCATAATTTAGTATAGACTGGTATTTTATTTAGTATCGCATCTGTTGCATATAACAATTTAAATCATGTAAAATAAATTAAGATTGCATTTCATGGCCTGCCTGTTACCCTTACCCTGTGGTAGCGTCCTTGCATCGTGTTCTCGTCCCGTTCAGTGTAACGTACGTGTCTGGATGGCTACGCGCACGTAAGTGCGTCCATTTTTGGGGGTACGCATTTCTGTTACAAAATCCTTCATTTCAATTTTTGAAACCTGCCAATAAATTTTATATTTCAAATCCAAATTTTTTGACCCGACCCGGGCACGTTTTGGACTACATTTGTAATTACCGGGAAAATCTAAATTTTGCATAATAAATTATAATAGTAAAAGATTTTTTTTCCTTTAAACAGTTCAAAATTTTCTACAAGCCAACAAATATTTAATTTAGGAAATCTTTCATCAACAAACTCTTTTCTCTCTCCCCTCCGTTCCACCAATCATCTCCTTTCTTTCGAGTGGTGGCCCCCACGAGATCTCTTCCTCTGCTTCTCTCTACTTCTCTTTCTCTTCCTCTCTCTCTCTCTCCGCAACACACACACTCTCTCTCTCAAGCCTCTCTCTCTCCTTTCGCTTTTCCCTCTCTCTCCTCTCGCGGTAGATATAGGTCCCAACACCGCCCTTTTTCCTTATCGTCACCGCCCACTTTCTTCTTCTCCTTCTTCTATATATTTCTCCGGAGAGTCACGAACCCATTGGAAACAAAACCCTAACCCTCGAAGCCTTACAGTTTCCTCCTCTTTCCTCGACCTCACCACCTCGTCAGCCTTTCCGCACCCTCGTCGCCTCCATCTTCTCTTCTTCCTCCTCCTTCTTCTCTCCCGAGGCCGTTGCACCCTGCACATAACCCACTTGCACCGTCACAACCCACCGCCGCCGACCAACTTCGCCATCGCCGTCTCTCCTTTCTCTCTTCTCTCCTCTGTTCTTCTCCCCTTCACGTAAACCCTGCACACCCCTATACCCGAAACCCTAGTTTAACCCAACCGAACCCTAGCAGCAAAACCCCACCGCCGGAGCTCCGTTCACCGCCGTTGACCCCTTCGCATCACTCCTCTGCAACCACAGGACACATCTACGGTAAGCTCTCTCATGTTCCCCTTCTTACAATCCTTTTCTCCATTCTTTCTCTTCTTTCTTTATGTCTTGCTTCTTGTGTTAACTGTTCTTTTGTTGCCGGAATCAGGTCGTGCCGACGACGATCCCGACAACCCAGCAAGCACTTCTGACCCGTGTGATCTACTTGTGCGTGGTTTGGATTCGTTCCGTACACCGTGCGCGCGTCACGACTTTTCCCGCTGACGCGAGGCGTTCCGTTTACCGTTTCGTGACCCGTCGAGGCAAGTGAAACTTGCTACATACTATTCATGATATTCCTATATTTATTTATTTAATTTCATATTAAATCTATAGATAGAATCTAAAGACTTGAGTTCCAAGTTAACAGTGCGATGTTCCGTTTACATATTTTAGATTCAGAACTTGAAACATAACTGTTGCATTCAGTTTACGAAACCTAGTAACCACATTTATATCGTAAATCACATAGTAACTATTTACGTAGCTTATGGTACCCCTTTCTATAATTTAATCTATTGGACATCCGTGTGCATCTTTAACTGGTTTTAGTTATAATTGCATCCATTGAACATATTATACATGTCATTGCATCCCTAGATTACTTAATACTTATTAACCTGATTTTAACATCCATATTTGTCATACTGTATTCATGTAATGTTGAAACTATTTCTTAAACACAAACCGATAACCGTACAGCTAAGTAGTTTAATCTGCACATATTGCTTAACCTATTACATGTGCCAATTTATTGTTCTGATGATACCCATGCTTGTTATTTATAACCATAATTATGCTAGTTGATTATGAGCACCCACATGATATCTTGTACACCCTGATGTGACTTGCTACACATATTACTTGACCGACATGGTACCGTACAACTCTTGACATAACGTGACACCTTTATATATTACCTGGCTTGACCTGATATACCATGGTCTTACTTGTTACCTGATCTTGTGTCTAATGCCAACAAACCTGACCTGTAGTCCTTACGGACCGTTTCTGTTGTCTATCCAGACAAACATGTACCTGCCTGATCCTGTGTTGGCATTAGCTCTAGATTATTTAATACATGACTTGACCACATATAATTTGGGGGTATGGGGAAATCAATGATGAAACCTGACTTGTAACTCGACTGTTGCTTGCTTTTACTGATCAGTTTTAGAGGCTAGGCCCGCCTCGGGATGATGCTGCTAACATCGTTCGTCTTTACCCTTTTCTTTTTAGTGCCTAGCGGCACGTCTCGGTTTCAGCCCGAGAGTCTTAGACCATGGTCCCGGGCATGCACGGGATACTATTGAGTTACATCAATAATTCATCAAATTGATTTCAAAGACTTGAGAGTAGATAGCCAATAAACTAGTTCAGTTTACTCACTGCACACTACCCTTCACTGCCCTGATTTATATTGCCGTTACACCTGCTTTACCATTTATGATCATACTTGCATGTCTTTTTACCCTATTTATACTTTATTGCTTGATGAAATGACGCGCTGACGTATGGGTTTTGCATGGCCCAGATCCTATACCTTGTTGCAGACTGATCAGGAGGATTGCCGCTGTTAGACCGAGCGGTGAAGATCCTGTTGGTATGCAGTTTTACTTTCCAGGTGTTCTATTTATTGTATCTTTTGCTTCCGCATATTATTATTTCTTGACTCATTCATTCTGGCTCATGGACATGTACTAGATAGTTTAGCTTACTTTCCTGTTCTTGATATCTCTACAGCCGTAATGTGACTGTGGAAGGATTTTTCCTATCCACAGGTAGCATGGTTGGCTATGTCGCGTGCCTATCTTAGCGTACTCTGGGAAGCGGGGCGTGACATGGTTCTTTTGGTATCAGAGCCATAGGATATAGGTTAATCGAGTTTGATTCTTTTGTAGTTGGGTATTGGACCCAATACACGAATCAGAATACTCGTGATTAGGAACATGTCCTGCCACTTTGTTATCGTGATTCTTGAATCATATCTTTCTCCTGATCCTTGTCTTGACGATATGCAAACGACTTTGTATCTCAGCTTAAAACCTTTTAGTTCTCTATTGTTTCTCCATGTTCTTTGATTCTGATACTAGGATTTGGGCGACTTGAGTGGAGTTATATAATTGTACCCATGAACTGCAGTATGGTTATAATGCAGTACTCTATTTAAGTAACTTGGAGTCCTAGTCTTGATTCACTTCCTTGTTTCGTGGTCGTTATATTACCTTGCTTCTTTCGGTTCATTGCTTACCAGTTCTTGTTTTATCGTCAGCTTGAATCATGTTTGCCGTACTTAATCTTCGCCAGTATCTTGACTTCGGATGAAGTCATCTCGGTATCTTACTTGTTCTTGTTTTTCCCGCATTAGGATCATTCAATCCTGGTGCATCCCTTGTTTGTTGTTGTCTTGGGAATGGATTTTCGCGGCACTTTCCACGCTTATATTGATGGTAAGGAAAGGAAAGTGATTCTCCAGATTCCCGGATATCCGGAGTTTGTTTTGTTGGAGGAAGCGGTTCTGTCGGGCCAGTCGAGTTTAGGGCTAGGCCGACAAACAGTGTTCTTTCGTCAATGGAAGTTGATAAGAAAGAAGCGCCGGCTATAGTCCGAGAATTCACGGACGTGTTCGAGGACATCTCGGTTTACTGCAAAACGAGATGTGGAGTTGGTGATTGATCTTGTTCCTGGTGCAGCGCCAATTTCAAAGGCGTATTACCCGATGGCACTAGTAGAGTTAGAAGAAAGTCAAGAAGCAGGTTACCGAATTTCTAGAGAAGGAGTGGATTCGCAGCAGCAACTCACTTTGGAGAGCTCCAGTTCTTCTAGTAAAGGAGAAAGATGGCACAAGGATGATGTGCATCGATTATCGAAAAATTTGACCGAGTGACTATTAAGAACAGTACCCGATTTCTCGCATGGGCGAATTGTTCGAGAAGCTTAGTGGAGTGAGGGTATTCTCGAAACTGGATTTGCGATCCGGATATCATCAGGTCTGAGTTAAATCAGAGGATATTTGCAAGACTGCGTTCCGAACTCGGTATGGACATTACGAGTATTTAGTGATGCCATTCGGAGTAACGAATGCACCGGCGATATTTATGGACTTGATGACCCGAATCTTTTCACCATTCTTGGACCAGTTTATAGTGGTGTTCGTTGATGATATTCTGGTCTACTCAAAGGAGTATTGAAGAGCATGCAGAACACTTGAAGATCGCACTGCAGACATTGGGGCAAGAAAGATTGTGTGCAAAAGTGAGCAAGTGCGAGTTTTGGCTGAAAGAAGTAAAGTTTTGGGGCATGTCGTGTCTGGCGATGGAATCGCCGTTGATCCCGAAAAGATTGCAGCAGTTCGAGATTGGCCGATTCCGAAGAATGTTGCGGAGATAAGAAACTTTCTTGGACCTGCCGGGTATTACAGAAGGTTCGTAGAGAATTTTGCTCGTTTGGCAGAGCCTCTGACCAAGCTTACGCGCAAGGAAGTACCATTTGTGTGGACAAATAAGTATGCGTCAGCTTTTGAGGCGTTGGAGCAAAGGTTGATAACCGCTCTTGTTGTAACCGTGCCAGACAGTTCCGGAGGATTGGTGTTTCGCAGCACCGCATCGGGGAAAAGATTGGGATGTGTTTTGATGCAGCATGGGAAGGTTATAGCCTACGCGTCGAGACAGTTGAAGACCCTTGAGTAGAATTACCCAACTCATGACTTGGAGTTAGCAGCTGTGATTTTCGCTTCGAAGAATTGGAGACACTACTTATTGGGCGAAAGGGGCGAAGTTTTTCACCGATCACAAAAGCCTAAAGTATGTGTTCACATAGAAGGATCTTAATATGAGGCAGCATGGATGGTTGGAGCTGATGGCTGACTACGATCTTGATCTTGAGTACCATCCGGGGAAGTCAATGTTGTGCCGGATGTGCTTAGTCGATTGCCAACAATTCAGATGTTGACTACGCAGAAGGAATTTATTGAAAACTTTCGGAGATGCGATTTGGAAGTTGTGCTACCGCACTCTTCGGACAGTTGATGCAGCTGCAAGTACAGTCGTCGTTGATCGAGAATTTTTTTAAAGCAGCGAAATTGCAGGACCCAAGACTGCAGAAGTTTCGAGAACAAGTTGAAGTTGGACTTCGAACGGACTTATTGGTTTATGAAGATGGTTCGTTTCGATATGGTAGTCGTTTGTGTGTACCAAAGGGAGACATCCGCGAAGAAGTTATGTAGAAGGCGCACAGTTCCGCATATTATGTACATCCAGGAGGCACAAAGATGTACCGAGATCTACGACAGCATTTCTGGTGGGAAGGCATGAAACGGGAGTTTGCCCGCTTGTAGCAAAGTGCTTGGTGTGTCAGCAAGTTAAGGCTGAACATCAACGGGTTGCTGGTTATTGCAACCACTTCCGATTCCTCGGTGGAAGTGGGAACATATAATCATGGATTTCGTGACGGCTTTACCGCGGAGTCCAAAGGGCAACAATGCAGTTTGGGTGATTGTTGACGGATTGATCAAGACAGCTCATTTCATCTCTTTTCGAGATGATCAATCAACTGAAGTTTTGGCAGAACAGTGCATACAGGAGATAGTAAGATTGCACGGAGTACCGGTGAGCATCGTGACCGACCGTGACAACCGTTTCTTATCACACGTTTGGAGGAACTTACAGGAAGGTTTGGGGACTAGTTTGAAGTTTTGTACAGATTATTATCCTCAGACAGATGGCCATTCGGAGAGAACGATCCAAACTCTTGAAGACATGTTGAGAGCTTGCATGTTAGACTTCAAGGGTTTATGGGAGGATCATCTACATTTGGTGGAGTTTTCCTACAGCAACAGTTTTCAGGCGACTATTCAGATGGCTCCATTCGAAGCTTTATATGGTCGCAAGTGTCGTTCACCTGTTTGTTGGGACGATATTGATGAACGAAGATTATTTGGACCGGATTTGAGCGTGCAGACGGTTAAGAAGGTTAATACTATCCAGAATCTTATGAAAGCAGTACCCGACCGACAAAAGAGTTGGGCAGACATATCGAGAAGACCTCTAAAGTTCGCTGTTGGTGATTTGGTATTCTTGAAGATATCACCAACTAGAGGGGTGATCCGTTTCGGAAGTCGAGGAAAGTTTAGTCCCCGATTCGTTGGACCTTTTGAGATTTTGGAGCGTGTTGGAGAGGTAGCATGTCGTTTGGCTTTACTGCAACCCCTGGCGAATGTTCATGACGTGTTTCACGTATCTCGACTCCGTAAGTATGCTCGAGGTGAAACACACATGCTGGATCATTCGGAGCTGACTGTACAAGAAGATTTGACAATTGAGAAACGACCGATGTCGATTGTGGATCGAAGAGGAAAGGTAGACCAAGGTTACCTCTCTTGTATTTTGTTTCTTGGGGTAATCGCTCACATGGAAGATCAACTAGGGAAACGAGAAATTGAAGTCCGAAATTTCCACATCTATTCTTGTAGTTTCTTGTTTGTTTATCCTATCTTGTTCTTGGAATTTCGAGGACGAAATTCTTTTGTGGTTGGGTATAATATAACACCCGAGTTTATTTATACCAATTCCAGTTTCCATATTTACCTATCCATGGTCTTTCTTGATTTAGCGTGTTTTGGTGCGAATGGTATTTTACATATTACTTTGCATTCGAGCTGACCCGCTTACTTGAACCTGGTTAACTTTTATTTATAAATTACCTTGACTTGTTGCATGGACTAGTGCATCTCATAATTTAGTATATACTGGTATTTTATCTAGTATCACATCTGTTGCATATAACAATTTAAATCATGTAAAATAAATTAAGATTGCATTTCATGGCCTGCCTGTTACCCCTAACCCTGTGGTAGCGTCCTTGCATCGTATTCTCATCCCGCTCAGTGTAACGGACGTGTCTGAATGTCTACGCGCACGTACGTGCGTCCGTTCTTGGGGGTACGCATTTCTGTTACAAAATCCTTCATTTCAATTTTTGAAACCTGCCAATAAATTTCATATTTCAAATCCAAATTTTTGGACCCGACCCGGACACGTTTTGAACTACATTTGTAATTACGGGGAAAATCTAAATTTTGCATAATAAATTATAATAGTAAGAGATTTTTTTTCCTTTAAACAGTTCAAAATTTTCTATAAGCCAACAAATATTTAATTTAGGAAATCTTTCATCAACAAACTCTTTTCTCTCTCCCCTCCGTTCCACCAATCATCTCCTTTCTTTCGAGTGGTGGCCCCCACGAGATCTCTTCCTCTGCTTCTCTCTACTTCTCTTTCTCTTCCCCTCTCTCTCTCTCCGCAACACACACACTCTCTCTCTCAAGCCTCTCTCTCCCCTCTCGCTTTTCCCTCTCTCTCCTCTCGCGGTAGATATAGGTCCCAACACCGCCCTTTTTCCTTATCGTCACCGCCCACTTTCTTCTTCTCCTTCTTCTATATATTTCTCCCGAGAGTCACGAACCCATTGGAAACAAAACCCTAACCCTCGAAGCCCTGCAGTTTCCTCCTCTTTCCTCGACCTCACCACCTCGTCGGCCTTTCCGCACCCTCGTCGCCTCCATCTTCTCTTCTTCCTCCTCCTTCTTCTCTCCCGAGGCCGTTGCACCCTGCACATAACCCACTTGCACCGTCTCAACCCACCGCCGCCGACCACCTTCGCCATCACCGTCTCTCCTTTCTCTCCTCTCTCCTCTGTTCTTCTACCCTTCACGTAAACCCTGCACACCCCTATACCCGAAACCTTAGTTTAACCCAACCGAACCCTAGCAGCAAAACCCCACCGCCGGAGCTCCGTTCACCGCCGTTGACCCCTTCGCATCACTTCTCTGCAACCACAGGACACATCTACGGTAAGCTCTCTCATGTTCCCCTTCTTACAATCCTTTTCTCCATTCTTTCTCTTCTTTCTTTATGTCTTGCTTCTTGTGTTAACTGTTCTTTTGTTGCAGGAATCCGGTCGTACCGACGACGATCCCGACAACCCAGCAAGCACTTCTGACCCGTGTGATCTACTTGTGCGTGGTTTGGATTCGTTCCGTACACCGTGCGCGCGTCACGACTTTTCCCGCCGACGCGAGGCGTTCCGTTTACCGTTTCGTGACCCGTCGAGGCAAGTGAAACTTGCTACATGCTATTCATGATATTCCTATATTTATTTATTTAATTTCATATTAAATCTATAGATAGAATTTAAAGACTTGAGTTCCAAGTTAACAGTGCGATGTTCCGTTTACATATTTTAGATTCAGAACTTGAAACCTAACTGTTGCATTCAGTTTACTAAACCTAGTAACCACATTTATATCGTAAATCACATAGTAACTATTTGCGTAGCTTATGGTACCCCTTTCTATAATTTAATCTATTGGACATCCGTGTGCATCTTTAACTGGTTTTAGTTATAATTGCATCCATTGAATATATTATACATGTCATTGCATCCCTAGATTACTTAATACTTATTAACCTGATTTTAACATCTATATTTGGCATACTGTATTCATGTAATGTTGAAACTATCTCTTAAACACAAACCGATAACCGTACAGCTAAGTAGTTTAATCTGCACATATTGCTTAACCTATTACATGTGCCAATTTATTGTTCTGATGATACCCATGCTTGTTATTTATAACCATGATTATGCTAGTTGATTATGAGCACCCACATGATATCTTGTACACCCTGATATGACTTGCTGCACATATTACTTGACCGACATGGTACCGTACAACTCTTGACATAACGTGACACCTTTATATATTACCTGGCTTGACCTGATGTACCATGGTCTTACTTGTTACCTGATCTTGTGTCTAATGCTAACAAACCTGACCTGTAGTCCTTACGGACCGTTCCTGTTGTCTATCCAGACAAACCTGTACCTGCCTGATCCTGTGTTGGCATTAGCTCTAGATTATTTAATACATGACTTGACCACATATAACTTGGGGGTATGAGGAAATCAATGATGAAACCTGACTTGTAACTCGACGGTTGCTTGCTTTTACTGATCAGTTTTAGAGGCTAGGCCCGTCTCGGGATGATGCTGCTGACATCGTTCGTCTTTACCCTTTTTCCTTTTAGTGCCTAGCGGCACGTCTCGGTTTCAGCCCGAGAGTCTTAGACCGTGGTCCTGGGCATTCACGGGATACTATTGAGTTACATCGATGATTCATCAAATTGATTTCAAAGACTTGAGAGTAGATAGCCAATACACTAGTTCAGTTTACTCACTGCACACTACCCTTCACTGCCCTGATTTATATTGCCGTTACACCTGCTTTACCATTTATGATCATACTTGCATATCTTATTACCCTGTTTATACTTTATTGCTTGATGACATGACGCGCTGACGTCTGGGTTTTGCATGGCCCAGATCCTATACCTTGTTGCAGACTGATCAGGAGGATTGCCGCTGTTAGACCGAGCGATGAAGATCCTGTTGGTATGCAATTTTACTTTCCAGGTGTTCTATTTATTGTATCTTTTGCTTCCGCATATTATTATTTCTTGACTCATTCATTCTGGCTCATGGACATATACTAGATAGTTTAGCTTACTTTCATGTTCTTGATATCTCTACAGCCGTAATGTGACTGTGGAAGTATTTTTCCTATCCACAGGTAGCATGGTTGGCTATGTCACGTGCCTATCTTAGCGTACTCTGGGAAGCGGGGCGTGACACCAGTCTTCCATTCAGTCTTTGATGCAACACACTGCTGTGTAAGGGCAAAGCATCAAAACCATTGAAGCCCATATTGCACAACTGAATGCAGCTTTAAACGAGCGAGAGAAGAGGAAGCTTCCATCTTAATCACTCCCAAATCCTAGTCACCCACATAATGCACATGTTGCTCTTGAACAACAAAACCATAATGTGAGTGCCGTGACTACGTTGAGATCTGGAAGGATGCTGCATAACAACGTCGGCACAGATGATGACACCCCGGCCGCTTCTTCTTCTTCTTCTTCTGAGCCTGTTCTCCATTCATCAAAAGGCTCTTCTTCTTCTGCTGCTCCAAACGGACCCACATCTCACTCCACGAAAACACCAGCACTTGGATCCGTTCCAACTCCACAATCTCCTCCACAAGTATTGGACTCAACCAATTTCAAAAATGTTCCATTTCCAAACCGGTTGAGATCCAATAAACAAAATCCATAAATGGAGAAGATTCTGAAGTTGTTTAAACAGGTTAACATTAACATTCCCCTCTTGGATGCAATCCAACAAGTCCCTTCCTACGCAAAAATCTTGAAGGATTTATGCACTAAGAAGAGGAAATCTCAGGTACCCAAGAAGGTTTTCTTAGCTAGTGCCGTGAGTGATGCTCTTACCCAAAATTTACCTCAAAAACGAAAGGACCCTGGCTGTCCTACGATTTCAATAATAATTGGGGATAAGAACATCAACCGCGCACTTTTGGATCTTAGTGCTAGTGTTAACCTGCTCCCGTATTCGGTATATGAGCAACTAAGTATAAGAGAGCTGAAACCCACACACTGTACTCTCCAAATGGCCGACCGATCTATCACTCATCCTAGGGGTGAGCTAGAGGATGTGTTAATAAAAGTAGGGGATTTCATATTCCCAGTTGATTTCATTGTTTTAGACACACAACCTGTAGCTAACCCCCGGAATCAAATTCCGGTGATACTCGGTCGTCCATTCCTTACGACCTCGAATGCTGTGATCAATTGTCGAAATGGTTCGATGAACCTGTCTTTTGAAAACATGACAATTGAACTCAACATTTTTAGGTTGGGGAATCAACCCTCCGAACCTAATACTCATATACTATACGTTTGTTCAATCCAGGAGATCGTCCCTGAGGACTGTGAGTTTGAGAATTTTCTGTTCGATCACAGCAATCTTGACGCCACTAGTGCGTTCCTCCTTGAATCTGATACTGCTCCTGACAGTGATTATGAATGTTTCACTTTCTTGAACGATCTTGACTTGTCGCCACCCGAGCTTGAATCCTTTGAATTTTCGGATGCGTTAGCTGAACCATCCGACTCGGTCGCGTACACTCGTTTAGAGCCGCTGTTAGAATCCTTCGAGTTCGAGACATTTTCGCCGATCCAACCTTCAATCGTTTCACCTCCGGCGCTCGAACTTAAGTCGTTGCTGTCTCACCTCAAGTATGCTTACTTGGGTGAGAACGAGACCCTCCCTATCATCATCTCGGCTTCTCTAGCTCAAGAGCAAGAGAAATCCCTTCTGACGGTCTTGCAGAGCAATCGGCAAGCTTTTGGCTGGACTATGGCGGACATCAAGGGGATTAGTCCCTTGATCGTTGAACATCACATTCATATGATAGATGATGCCAAACCAGCTAGGGATCCACAAAGGCGACTCAATCCAGTCTTGAAGGAGGCTGTGAAAAAAGAGATCGTAAAATGTCTTGATAGTGGTATCATTTACCCTATCTCTGATAGCCAGTGGGTCAGTTATCACCAATCAGGCGAACGAGTTGATCCCTACTCGCACCCAAACTGGGTGGCGAGTGTGCATAGATTACAGAAAACTCAACGCCGCAACGTGGAAAAACCACTTTTCGCTGCCTTTTATTGACCAAATGCTTGAACGATTGGCTGGACATGAGTACTACTGCTTTTTGGATGGCTACTCAGGCTATAACTAGATTCCCATCGCCGAAAAGGACCAAGACAAAACAACGTTCACCTGTCCTTTCGATACATTTGCATATCGCCGCATGCCCTTGGGTTATGCAATGTACCCGCTACCTTCCAGCGGTGTATGATGGGAATTTTCTCAGACATGGTGGAAAAATTCTTGGAGATATTCATGGATGATTTCTCCATTTTCGGCGATTCCTTTGATGAGTGTTTACAGCATCTCGACACTATCCTTACCCGATGTAAAGATAAAAACCTAACTTTGAATTGGGAGAAATGCCATTTCATGGTGCGCGAAGGTATTGTCTTAGAACATATCATCTCGCAAAATGGCATTGAGGTGGATAAAGCTAAGATTGAGGTCATTTCCAATCTTCATCCTCCCAAGTGCGTTAGAGACATCCGAGCTTTTCTTGGCCACGCCGGTTTTTATAGACAGTTTATCAAGGATTTTAGCAAAATTGCTAGACCCTTGACTCTTCTGCTGGCCAAGGAAACCACATTCGATTTCAACTCGAGCTGCGTGACTGCATTTGAATCACTTAAAAGGTCACTCACTTTTGCTCCCATACTTTCTTCTCCTGACTGGACGTATCCATTTGAGATTATGTGTGATGCATCCGACTTTGCCATCGGTGCTGTCCTAGGGCAGCATATCGATAAGATGCCGCACGTAATCTATTATACTAGCCGAACCCTGAACGATGCCCAGCTAAATTACATAACAACCAAGAAGGAATTCTTGGTTGTTGTATTTGCATTAGAAAAATTCAGGCCTTACTTGATCGGCTCTCCAGTCATTGTTTACACAGACCATTCTGCTCTACGCCATCTTTTTGCAAAGAAGGACGCAAAATCTTGGCTGATACGTTGGATCCTCTTACTCCAAGAGTTTGACCATATCATCAAAGACAAAAGAGGATGTGAAAACGTAGTGGCCGATCATCTCTCACGACTTCCTTCTTCGCCGACGCTTTCACTTCTAATAAACGACTTTTTTCCGGATGAACAGCTCTTAACAGTATCATGCGAACCCTGGTTCGCAGATATTGTGAACTATTTAGCAACAAGATTACTATCAAACGAGTGGTCAAGTCAGGACAGATTTCGATTCTTATCCCAAGTAAAGCAATTTTACTGGGACGAACCCTATCTGTTTAAATACCGTCCCGACCAGATTATTCGTCGGTGTGTGCCTGATAATGAATTCAAGAGTGTGCTGTCAATTTGCCGCGATCAAGCATGTGGCGGGCATTTTGGCCCAAGAAAGATAGCCGAGAAGATCTTGCAGTGTGGCTTCTACTGGCCACAACTCTTCAAAGACGCTAATGATTACTGCAAGACTTGCTCCCGGTGCCAACACTTGGGCCGGATATCCAGGAGAAACGAGATGCCGCTCCAACCAATATTGGTTTACAAGATTTTCGATGTATAGGGGATTGATTTTATATGGCCATATCCCAGCTCTTTTGGGAACCTGTATATTCTTCTAGCTGTAGATTATGTCTCTAAATGGGTCGAGGCCATACCCAGCCGGACTAACGACAACAAGGTTGTCGTTAGATTCCTTAAGGAAAACATCTTTTCCCGGTTTGGACACCCCCGCGCGATCATTAGTGACAATGGAACACATTTCTGTAATAGGACTTTCGAGACCTTGATGCGGAAATACTCCATTAATCATAAGCTATCCACGCCCTATCACCCTCAAACATGTGGGCAAGTCAAAGTGTCTAATCGTCAAATCAAACAGAATTTAGAGAAAACGGTTTCTAAAAACCGTAAGGATTGGTCTTTAAAACTCACTGATGCCCTTTGGGTATTTTGAACTGCATATAAGACTGATCTTGGAATGTCTCCTTATCGGCTTGTTTACGGAAAGGCTTGCCACCTTCCAGTGGAAATCGAGCATAGAGTATTTTGGGCAATTAAGGAGCTGAATCTATCTCTTGAGAATGCGGGTAGCTATTGGAAGCTGCAGATCAATGAACTAAACGAGCTTCGGGATGAAGCTTACGAGAACGCGGCTGTCGTTAAGAACCGAACGAATGTGTTTCACGATAAAAACCTTATGTGCATAACTTTCACACCTGGTCAACAGGTACTTCTTTACGACACCCGGTTACATTTCTATCCCGGGAAGCTCTGATCTCGCTGGAAAGGATCATATTTTGTGCGGACTGTATATCCGCACGGTGCGGTGGATTTGGAAAATCCAGAGGACGGTTCATTATTCAAAGTGAACGGACACAGGTTAAAACCGTTCCTCACCGCTGACCCATCGGAGGAGCTTCTGATGTTGCAGGAGCAGATTTACATCGAATAATCTTTCTCCGCTTACAACCAAACTTCGGTTATCCAGCTATAAACAGTGGAAATACTATTTCAAATAAGTTGGGGGTATGTACCACTTGTGATTATATAAAAATAGAAAACCATAAAAATATATTTAAAAAAATTCAAATTTTCAAGGGGTATTTTTGTAAATATTCAGTTCTATTAATTAAAAATTAAAAAAAAATAAAAAAAAATTACAAACTAAATTCCTCTTTTTAAGGGGGATTTTGTACAAATAACCAATAACCCCTATAAAAAGAACCCGACCCCTCTACTGCATTTACAAAACCTTAAAATTATCCCTCACAGAAACCCTAGCCGCCGCTTCTGAAATCGCAGAGAGATCGCACCAAGCCGCCGCCCAACCCCCGCACAAACCTGCTTCTGACCGCGCAACCGCCGCACTTATGCCTCGTCTCCCTCTGAAATTTTCAGAGGAGGTTCGATCTTCTAAACTCTTCTCTGTGAATTTAATATTTCAGTATTTTCTCTCTGTAATGGCCCCTATTGTGCAGTTTGAAAGGGATTTTTCCCAATTGTTCGCACATAATATTTATGGTAGTTATTTCGGTGATGAGATCCAAAAGCGCAGATGAAATTTCTTGTTATTTAACCATCCGAACACATTCGCACTTCCAGATCTTGTTACCCGTTTCTACGAATGTAAGGAGGAGGGCTGTCTTGCACAACACGGGTATATTCGATTAATGTGGGGGGATCGGGAAATTTTAATTGATAGGGACTTCATTCACGAAGTCATCTTAATACCACAACTCCCCATTCACGAACAACCCCTCCGATTTGAGGACTACCTACCCTTAATGGGAAACGACTGTTCTAGGGAGACCCGAAAGGGCATTCAGGCTCGCACGCTTTTTGCGAACGTTTTCACTGTGTGTCGTTGGGCACAAAACAATATTTTTGGAAGTTCGCACAACACAACATTTTTCACACCATCCCTACATATAGTACATACATTGATGACATGAAACCCTAGCTACGATATGTGCACTGTTTTGCTTCACTCGATTGGCGCCGGAAAATGGATGGCCAATTATCCATGCCCAATGTTGGTGACACAACTGTGTCGCCATTTCCTTCCTGTTGAGGAATTTGAATTTTATATGCATGGTGGGATTCCAATTCGACCCCTTCTTGAGGGTGTCTCCACGTCCTACACATGATTACATGATTTATGGTTGCGCACCGAGCCGGCCGAGGACGTGATGGCCAAGACCCCTAACTCGAGCTCCACAGTGAGCGCCGAAGAACTTATCCCCGCTGCGCAAGCGCGCTTAATTCGACGAACCCATAGGGGATAGAAAGAATGATAGGGATGCTGACTAATTTTGATCAGCGAATAACAAGCCTAGAATAAGGAATGTCCACCCTCCTAGCAAGAGAGGAACGTTCACGATCATGATCAAGGGGACGGGGGACAGATAGAGGTGAGGCTGGGACTAGTGAGGCCGCGTCTAGTAAACGCCGCAAGGAGCAGTGAGAACACTGCTATCAATAAGTTTGGGGGTGAGAGTATTGTAAATAGTTATCTTTGCATTGGATCTGCATATTTTTTTATTTTTTGTACATATTTGTTTTTTTCTTTGCATGTTTAATTCTGCATTGCATCTTTATAAAAAATAAAAAAAACAAAAAAACAACAACACAAAAATATATATATATATATATATATATATAAATTGATTTTTTTTTAAATATATATATAAAAATTGAAAAGTTCAATTTTTGGCCATATTTGACTTAAGTTCAACATGACGGTTGACTAGTTAGGAAAAATTAGATCCTAAACTTAGTAAATTTAAAACCCTAAAAATAAACTTTCTTAAAATTTAACCGTAGAAAATATACGTCCTTATAGTTTATTTAGAAATAGGCAAATTTTGAGTTCAGTTCTTGGGCTAAGTCGAAATAAGGGAAGAGTATTGAAAGTTTTATTTGAAGTATAAGTCTGAAGAATAATTATGAACCTTAAGTTCAAACTCTGAAATTATATACCCTACTATATGCATTTACACACATCTTGAAACTTAGGATAGTAGAGGATACCTTGAAATGCTCTTTTCTAAAATCCTTAGTATGAAGGAAAATAAAATAAAAGTATAAGTGGTGAATAAAGAGATAAAAAAATGAACACTGGTTTTATAATTGCTTAAAGCAGCATAAAAAAATATAGCGTGGGTCCTTTATCACCTAGTGCCTTAGACCAACTGGTTTGGGAGTCACTGCTAAGCCTTAGGTGTTGAAAACGAGGATTTACGCATAAATGCGCAAGCACATTTTGTAATCGGTCGTTTAGTACCTCAAGAAGTATTAACGATCGCATGAAGGATGTGTGAGCAATTTCATCTAAAATTCACCAACTAAAACTATTTTGGAAGATGGACAAGAGTATGATAGCTTGAATTGAATTTCCAAGTGTAGGGGTGATAACTACACACACATAGGGGTATATGATTACGTAGGGGTATATGATTGGAGTTTGGAGGAGAGATAGGAACAAAAGATAGGGCTTATATTTTCAGTCGAGATGATAAAAATTCTTAAGTTAAGATTGCGCCTTAGAAGGAAAACTTAGGAGATGCGGAAAGCTTTATAAACTGACAAAACGTATATGATCTAAAGTTAAATGAAAAGGAAGTGTGAAAAATACAGGTTGATGATTTCTAAGTTGAAGATAATAGAATTTCTCGCCAGAATACTGAATTGAAGAAATAGAGTCAACGGTCAGATTGATCAGATTTTGTGGGTAGTATCCGCTAAAAACCCTAAAGAGACAACACTCCTCTTACTAGGGACACCTAGAGGTTTAACGGCTTGTTGCACGAGCTCAGTGCAATCGTGTTCCCTGCGAAACTGAGGTTAGGACTTTTTGAGAATAAAATTGGTTTTACTCGGGACGAGCAAAAGATAAGTTTGGGGGTATTTGTTCATATCATATTTTTGCTTTTTTAGACCGCCCATTCTTAATCACATTGCATATAGGTAGGTACTTTTAATCCGTGTTTGCTGAATAAGTGCAGGTTACAGGTTCTCAGCCCTTTACAGTGAAATTCATGAAAAGTTGCAATAAATGCGGGACTACGACCAACAACAGATGAATACTGATCTCCGCTAACCATCCGTATGATGCCGCCTACCAGTTCAAGAGACAACATGGCAAATCGTTGGTCACTTCAATGCACAAAGCACAAGGGCAGCACAAGATCCAAGACTTCAAACGCGGAGCTCAAGGCAAAAGTCCACTGCTAAATATCTAGAAGTGAACAGAAGAGATTTTCAGAAACCAAGTGTACCAAACAGAAGATAAAAGCAATATGGAGAAGCCCTGAAAAAATGGTCCCATAAGTCTACCAAATGGCCGCGGAACCGCGGCCAAATAGGCACTTCTGCCGCGGTTCCGCGGCCGCGTCTGAGCAGTGTCGGTGGCAGTTAGCTCCGCGTTGACTTGGCTCTTTTGAGGTAGTTTAGTAATCTCAGATTTAGCTCAGAATATAACCTAGGGTTTCACCTTCCTATCTATAAATAGAAGAGCTCAAAACCAAATAAGTGTGCCTTTCTTTAGTTTGGAATTTAGAATTAATTCTGTTCTTTCTCTATGAAAAATTGTAGCGAGTTATGTTCGTTGATTAATAAATAAAAGGAGTTCTTTTATTTATCTTGCATGTCTATTTAATTTCTGCAATTTCTTATTTGTTAATCTAGTTGCTTATTTTTATTTGTGTTTTTCTTTTGTTTTCTCTTCTTCTATTTTCTTTATCATTAAATAACAATGATACTTGAGTAAGATCCTTACCAAGGTGAGCTCTCAAATAGCTAGTTGTAAATTCCTCTTAACCTCATTTCTTTCTACCTTCTATTTTATTTTTATCTTTTTAATGGATGAGTAATTTCTCACTTGTTAGGGCAGGAGAATGAAAGTTTGAGAGAAGGAAATCTCTCTCACTCTTTTCTTTTCCCAACACCTTAATTCAGACTCCCGTTAATTGAACCACAATCCGCTCACTACGGCAGCCTATCCTACATGATAGCGGTGATTTCTTAGTCAGACCGGTTGTGGTTGAATTAACCTGAGGTTAGAGCAAAGAGCCAAGAACGGACAAACAAGGACCAAAAGGAAGAAACTAAGCATGGAAAGCCTAGCTCATACTTGTAAGTTTCTTCCTAGTCGTGCTAATCCCCATTGCTGCCGATTATCTTAACACCGATATTAAAAAAAGCTTTGAAAGAAGTGAGAAATTCCTAACTCAAACTAACCTAATCCTAACCCTAGTAAGCTCTTTTATCATCTTTTATCTCATTAGTAGACATTAAAACAAAACTCAAAATATTTGGATTTAACTCGTTAAAACATAAAGAAAAAGATTCCATCTCCCTGTGGATCGACCTATATTCAACCGGCTAGCTACCAAGCGAAACCGTCTTGATTGCGGTAATTTAAAATTAAGAATACGCAAAAACGTAAAAATCAGCCGGTTATATATGATATGACCGGATTATTGAATCAAATGTTGATTTAATATTTAGTATTGAATATTAGCCGGTTATATGTGATATAATCGGATAATTGAATCAAGTGTTGATTTAATGTTTTGATATACATATATATATGATATTAGTCGGTTATATATGATATAACCGGATTATTGAATCAAGTGTTGATTTAATAATTTGATATATATTTATATATATTTGATATATATATATATATATTAACTAATATTTTGCTCACTTTAGATTTTCTTCTCTTTATATATAATTATATATATGTGTGATATATATATTTATATATGAATTGATATTGTATCATGATTGATGATACATATGATTAGGATGTATGAGAATCACACAAGAGCAAATGATAAATAGGATGATTTATATTAAAAGAAAAAGATTTTAAAAAATGGGAGAATGAGTCATGGCTTTGGATGCTTGGAGAAGCATTGAGAAGTCATGGCTCATCTCTTATTTTTGTTTTGTTCTTAAATATTTAATCATGCTTATCTTCTCTCTTATCATCACATGGTTCATTCTCTCATCCAAGTTCATCCTCATCTTCTTTTTCATTTCTTCTCTCTAGGATTTTTCTTGAGTTGAGAAAAGAAAAGAGAAAATTATTTCTAGTGAGCAAATCTCCTACTTCATCAGCCTACACTTATCTAGCCCATTAGTTTAGGTTGTTTCCTTCACCAATAGATTGATAGTGAAGAGTGAGCTTGAGTGAAAGAGACTTCAAGGTGGTTCATCTTCGGTATCGAAGACAACAAGCAAATTTGATCCTTTTTTCAAGTGGAGCCTTAAGAAGAGTTCTAGAGACTACTACTTGGAGCTTTAAAAGTGAAGGACCGGTCTACAAAGTTTGTATACTCTCTTCACTTAGAGTAGAACTTGTTTGTTTGCTACAAAATCCTAATTCTCTAGTTTGATTCTCGGTTGGTATACTTAGCACTCTAGATATTTTAAAATTACATACTTGATACTCATATAAACCTAGTAGAGGTGCTAAGACATACTTTCATTGTATGCACCATCTATTACTTAAAACTTAATTTATGTTGCTAAATTTTGCAAATCAAATAAAGTCTCACCTGAGTTTTTCGCTTTAATTTTTTGGTGAAAAATCTTCTCACGGGGACGCCTCTTCTTCGCGAGGATAGCCGTAATGATGTCTATTACTTACCACCCTCTATTCAACCTCAAATTCATGCTACTTCCAAGTTCGAAATAAGCGATGCCACTGTCATCTTGGTCATCCCTCCATCCGAATCCTTCAGTCAGTCGTTAGGAGAAATAAGTTATTGTCTAATGTCTCGGTAGTTAATAATTTTTAATTTAATTCATGTGATTGCAATAAAAGTCATAAACTTTCTTTTTTTCTGAAAATTCATTTCGTACTTCTAAACTTTGCAATTAATTTACACTGATATTTGGGGACCCCTTCGGAGCGAACTGGACCCGACCAGGGGCCACTTCCCAGGAGACCATCCATTCCAGAATTTCCCTAGCTCAAGCATGCTTAACTACGAAGTTCTCAAGCTCATGTAGTGCCCATTCACTTAAAAGGAGTATCTGCATTGAAGAGTGGTGTCATTTCATTTATAGTACATGTCTGCCCTCTTTCGAAATGTATTCCGAAAATTCCCCATTATTCTGCAGTGCATCCCACAGACTCAAGAGATAACCCCCACGGATTCAAGAGATGGCCCCTGCCCTTTAGCGTGGCACTTTATTATATATGCCACTTTATTCCGTCAGTAAGGACCGGGACCCGACAAGACGTAAATCTGATATTGCCACCATCTTTCCCCAATCCAAAAATCTTGTCAAAAATATTTTCAATCACCACTCATATCAATATATTCTGATAATGGTAGTGAATACACATCTCTTGCTTCCATCCTCACTTCCTATGGTGTCTCTCATCTCACCATTCCTCCATACACCCCTGAACATAATGGCACATAAGAACGTTGTCATCGTTGTATTGTCGAAACCAGTCTCACACTCTTGGATACGACCTCACTTCCCTCTAAATATTGGAGTCAAGATTTTCGAACCACTGTTTATTTCATAAATCGTCTTTCCACACCGGTTCTTAATTTCCAATCCCCATTTGAAAAATTATTTCAACGTCTACCAAACTACAAACGTCTTAAGATTTTTGTGTATTTTTGCTATCCCTGGTTAAGACCGTACACCTCCTCCAAATTTCAACCTAAATCCACTCCCTGCATTTTTCTAGGTTATTCAACATTTCAATCTGCATATAAATGTATAGATCCCGTCACTCACAAAATTTACATTTCTCGTCATATCAAATTCGTCGAAACCAATTTTTCCATGCAGGTATCTAGCAGATATCAAGAGGCTCTTCCGCAAGATTTGGTCACGCATCATCGCAATCAATCACGTATACCCAAACTACCAAACTTCACATCCTATCCACCTTACCTAATCCAGCCCCACTGAACCCCAATCATTAACATCTCATACCCTTAACCCCTCCACTTCCACTGACTCTTCACAATCCTCAATTTCCAATCTCGATAATATTGCCAATCTACCCGTCCTTACCTCCCCAACCTTCATCATATCCGCTCAATCACATTTACTTTCTCCACAATTATCCCCTACACCCTGACCCCCAAATCTTTGAGCCAACAATGAACGAAAACCGAACAGGTCAGAAACAGAAGCATACGTCTGAAGATATACGCATAGATGCCTGCACTCGTCTGACCAAAGAACAGAACGAAACCAGACGTCTGAAGAAGAAGAGCCAGACGTTTGGTCTTGAGTTTTCGACAATAACAGAGAATACACAGACGTCTACACCTTTAATGTTTAGAGGTCTGCCCATCAGAACGCAGCAACAACGGATCTTTCCATAATTTGTGATATTTGAATCTTTCCATAACTTGTGATATTTGTAATTAGGAAAGATTTTATTTTTATTTTAGCTTTCAATCATGTAAGCATCTTTGATATTCAATACAATTAGCAAGTTCAAACCCTAGAAACGATATGCTCTAAAATTCTATATTTTCGAAGAACCGGCAAAAAAATGAAAATGAAAATGAAAATGACAACTGACATAAACATTTTCCTTTCGTATCTAATAACAAGATTAGTAAGGACTTTTTCGCAAACATCCCCACATATTTACTTTTCTCTCTTTTCGGGGATTTTGGTCTCAAATAGGATCCGAGGTGATGATGATTTGCCCTAAAACTTCATCCCTTTTTGGATGAGCAATATTTTTTCTATCCGTAATTTGTCTGCCCACAAATGTGGGGTTGGTTACTTTAATGGCAAAGCAACCAGTTTGCAGCTGTTGGGTAACCAAATTCCAAACCCGAGAGAGAGAGAGAGCGAGCTTGTGCCATTCTTTTATTATTCAGAAGCTGGCATCATATCCGAGCCTCATCATACATGAAAGTTAGGATATTGCAGAGTGTTTGTTGCAAATTCCAGTTGCAATAATGCTGTTGTTGTTGATGGTAATGATGCCTGTAAGTTCTTTCACTCTCCGTGAAATCTCGTCTTTTCTTATTTCCATTATGTGTAAATTTGATGGGTGCTTGCGATTTGTCCATGCCGGGAAAAAGGTTGAATCTTGCATAAAAACAACGAAAGTAGCCTTGGAAGTAAGGGGAAAATGTGTTTAGCCGATGATGAATTGTCTGGAAGCTTGAAGGTTATAGAAATACCGAGGTATGCTTGAATTGTTTGCCAGAATGCATGCGACCAAGATGCAGCCATCTTGATATTATTTAACTCAGAGCCCAAACAGGTGAAATTATTTATTATGTCGTGTGCATATATGATGGTTTTTGGTTACCTTCTATGTTGCATGGATTCGTTCTCGATGAGATGTATCCAGCTAAAGATAATCCAGAGGCGAGCGAGGATTTGCCAGCAAGCTTGAAGTTTATGGAAATGGGGAGGCAAGATTGAATTATCTGCAAGTATTCAAGCAACCAGTTTGCAGCCATCTTAAGTTTGTTATTGGTTATTTTAACTCCAAGTCCAGACATAGAGGGTGGGAGAAAATGCAAAGAGAGTAAAAGAGTTTTTTTTTTGTAGAGTGAGTTGATTTGCTCTCGTCTCTTCTTTTGTTTGAGTGTTCTCTTTGTGTGAGTGCTCTCTTCGTTGCGAGGTATGGGTGATTGAGAGAAGAGAGCAGCTCTTTTGTATTGTCCTCTTTGATAAAGTGGAATCCTATTGCTGTCTTCGCCTGTGGACATAGGTCAATTTTGGCCTGTCCACTTCCAATTGTTAGCTATTTAGCTGATGTTGCTTACTCTACTTTGTGAGCTATCAACTATGTGTTGCAAACCAATCTGCTTGATGATGCTTGATATCGGCGATCTCCCAGATCAGGACACATGGCAGATAACGTGTCCCAGGGCTCACAGTAAAGGACCTGCAGTGGCCGACCAGACCACTCATGTGCCCGTCCTACAAGCAAACACTGGCTCACCTCCGAGCCCCCAGCACAATTGGCCTTCTCGGCCTCACAGCTCGTCTCCGAGCTATCACAGGCCCGAGCCTTCTTGGCCCTCTCAGCTCGCCTCCGGGCTCGAGCAAAACCAAGATACCTCGGCTCTCCCGCTCCTCCGCGAGCTCTCCCGCCGAGGTCATCTTCCTCGGTCTCATCGACCGACCAACAGCACCGCTTGCAGGCGTAACCGCCATCCCGCGAATCTCGCCATGCGCGAGATATCCGCTGGCCACGTCCCGCGTTCCATACCATCACGATCCCCCATTAACGAGCATGTCTCGCCATTAATGGGAGATCCCGTCCATCACGCGGGCGTGACGTCGGGAGCGTAACGGCCGACGCGATTCTCACACCTGTCTGCCTACTGCCACCACTATTTAAACCCCTCCTTCAGACGGTTCAACTAAGCCATTTTTAATCCACTAAACCGTTACTCTGCTCGGATTTCCTCTCTAACTTGACCGTCGGAGGGTCCTCGGTGGTACAACCACCCCGGGACTTCCTTGCAGGTAGCTCGGCAACCACAACCTCAAACCCATTGAGATCCACACGCTTCAGGAGTGACAGCCTCCAGATCAAATCTCAGCCACCCATCGCCGCCATCAGCAGATCAACGGAAGGTAACATCTGAAGGAGATTCAGCCCTCCATCAGCTGGTGCCGTCTGTGGGAAACCTTGATTCCACAAACAAAAGTTCGCTTTCCAATCTCAATCTAATGGCGAGCGATCATCATGACGATCCAAGCACCAGCCGCCGCCTCCCCCTCAACGGAGGCGCGGACGAACCTCCTCCGCCGAATGCTATCAACGCCTTCGCCTGCCGGATAGACCGACCCGCGTCTGTTGTGGAGGCGCTGATCCGCGTCCAAACAGCGGGGCAAGATCACCAAGTCGTCGCTCCCACGCCTCGGGGCCAGAACCCCTAAAGGGGGAGAGAAGGCTCCGTCCGCATCGGAACCGCCGACCACCACCTCGCTACCTCCCACGGCCGTGGATCTTCCGGGCCGATATGTTCTGAGATCCGCTGGGCGCCCTACAGTTCGACACCAAGGTCCGTCGCCAGGGCACCACGCCCCGAGGTCCTCCGTGCACCTGTCCCTCCCGAGGAGATGTCTGTCAGCTCGTCTGTTACCAGGCATGACCGACACCCCCTCCCTTGACGGGGTTGCGCGGACGGGACTCACCGCGGCGACTCGAAGGCCACCTCGCCGGGGGATCTAAGGAACCTCATTGAGAGGAACCGGAGCCACGGCTGGACGCAGGCCTCCAACAGCAGAGGCCTGGGATCAGAATGCGCCGAGTCGTCGGGATACCACGACCGACTCGACGCCCTCGAGAAAAAGATCGAGGGTATGCACCGGGAAGGACACCGTTCGAGCGACGGGGCTGAGTACGCCGCCGACTCGCTCACAAAACCGTTCACCGAGGAGCTGCTCGCCGTCCACGTCTCCTCCCGCAATAAGCCCCTAAAGGTCTCCCTCTTCGACGGCAAATCTGACCCGAAAGACCACTTGGATGCATTCACCGCGGGAATGAGCTTCCAAGTCCGATGCCGTCCAGTGCCGAGCTTTCCCGACCACTCTCATCCGCTCCGGGCGAGACTGGTTTCGAGGACTCGAGCCGCGCTGGATCTCAACCTTCGACGAGCTGGCCACACAATTCCTTAGCCACTTCGTCGGGAACAGACGGCAGAAGCGCACAGTCGACCATCTCTTCACGATCAAGAGCGGGGACAAGGAGACGTTCAAAGCATACGTCACCCGCTTCTACAACTCCTTTCTCGAGGTCCCAGAGCACCGGGACGAGACAGTCATCACGATTCTGAGGTCTGGTCTTAGGCACAAGGAGTGGTTGCGCTCTTTTACATTAGCGCAACCTAAGACCATGGCCGAGGTAAAGGCCTGGACCGAGCGCGAGGCCCAGCTCGAATCCGAGGTAAATGCAAATCTCCCCCGGGCAGAGCAAACCGACCAAAAGAAGAAGGCAAGAGAAGAGAGAAGGGGACCTGAGCGACAAAAGCCCTATCTCCCAAAGTTCCAGGAGTACACCCCGCTCAACATCTCCCAGGAGGTGCTACTAGAGGAGGCCAAGGATGAGGGGTTCTTCAAGCTTTCCCTGTCCCGCGAATGGCCTCAAAGCGAACCCGGGGCCCCTACTGCGGCTTTCATAGGTCACTGGGCCACTCAACGGAGAGCTGCAAACAACTCTGAGACTAATATTGAAGAGCTCATCCGTTCGGGGCATCTCGCAGCGTACCTGAGGGACAAGCAACAAGCTGACCGCGAGCAGGAGCAGCGTCCCCCTCCAGCCGAGGTGACCATCGGCCAGATCATGGTAGTGTCAGTGGAGGATACGTCCGGTACCCACGAAGCTGGGTACCCTATGCCGGGCATAGATGCCAACAGACATCCGGGGGGCTCGATCTACACGAATAAGAACATCTACTAGCATGTATTTTCTTATCAGAGCAATGTACATATCTCTTGAGATCTTTTGTTTATATAATAAAAGGATCAATAGAGCATTGCAGAAAAGAAAAAGAAAATCTTATTCATTTCAAAGGTACTATAGGCTCCTCAGCCGTACAAAAAAAAAGAAATTTACAATAGCGGGGGAACAGGGTACAGAGAACAATGCTCGTGGTACTCTGACGATATTTCCGCTAGCCGAGCCCTCACAGCATCCAGCCTCTGCCTTCGATCCCCTCCCGCGAGCGTCGGCATTGCGCCTCAATTGGTAGCACTCACGGACGAGCGCTTCCGAGCAGTCTAGCCGACTCGCAGAGATCAGGCCGAAGCGCCTCAGAGAACTTAGCTTGCCTATGGCCTCGTCGAACAGCATTTCGGATGAGGGGTTGTAAAGCCCCGACGTCGCCCTCCAGATGGAGTACATCAGCAGCTGAAGGAGGGAGGACCACCCGGGAAGAAATCGCCGAAGTGGTCCTCGATCCTGCCTATTACCAACTGCACCGTGTCCTCAGTGTAGTACGGGTCATAGAGGCAGACATCCTCGAAGTTTATGATATCTTCGATGGTGAAAGGGAAGTCCTGCATTTTTGCGTTTCGGGTGTGAGGAAGGGAGTAAACAATTACCCCCTCAGTTTTATGGCCTCCAACGCTCCCCGGAGTTCAACAGTCGCCAATTTTCACCCACAACAGTGCCGCCACGCGGTAAAAGTTGTGCCGATCGATGCGAAACTGGAACGACACTCCGTCGCTTCGCGTCCCCCACACAATCGCGGCACGTGTCGCCAGCGACCGTACCTCTTCCCGGCGCGCCGACTGGCTATCAAAGTCAAAGCCCTCACGAAGAGGCAGCCCAGCAGCTACCTTGCTCGGCTATCCCTGGCCGGTAGCTCGCCTACCCCACAACGCCAGGGATCTAAGCCCTCACCACGAGGCAACCAAGCAGCTTCACTGCTTGGTTCATCCTTGGCAGGCCTTCCACGGCCTCTCCAGCGCCAAGGATCAAAGCTCTCACGAAGTGGCAGCCCAGCAGCTACCCTGCTCGGCTATCCCTGACCGGTAGCTCGCCTAACCCACAACGCCAGGGATCTAAGCCCTCACCAAGAGGCAACCAAGCAGCTTCACTGCTTGGTTCGTCCTTGGCAAGCCTCCTACGGCCCCTCCAGCGCCAAGGATCAAAGCCCTCACGAAGAGGCAGCCCAGCAGCTACCCTGCTCGGCTATCCATAGCCGGTAGCTCGCCTACCCCCACAACGCCAGGGATATAAGCCCTCACCACGAGGCAACCAAGCAACTTCACTGCTTGGTTCATCCTTGGCAGACCTCCCACGGCCCCTCCAGCGCCAAGGATCAGAGCCCTCATGAAGAGACAGCCCAGCAACTACCCTGCTCGGCTATCCCTGGCCGGTAGCTCACCTACCCCACAACGCCAGGGATCTAAGCCCTCACCAAGAGGCAACCAAGCAGCTTCACTGCTTGGTTCATCCTTGGCAGGCCTCCCACGGCCCCTCCAGTGCCAAGGATCAAAGCCCTCACGAAGAGGCAGCCCAGCAGCTACCCTGCTCGGCTATCCCTGGCCGGTAGCTCACCTACTCCACAACGCCAGGGATTTAAGCCCTCACCATGAGGCAACCAAGCAGCGTCACTGCTTGGTTCATCCTTGGCAGGCCTCCCACGGCCCCTCCAGCGCCAAGGATCAAAGCCCTCACGAAGAGGCAGCCCTGCAGCTACCTTGCTCGACTCTCCCTGGCTGCTAGCTTCCCTACCACACAACGCCAAGGATCAAAGCCCTTGCCAAGAGGCACCAGGCAGTAACCCTGTTCGGCCATCCTTAAGGACAAAAAGCCATCGCCAAGAGGCACCAGGCAGTAACCCTGCTCGGCCATCCTTAGTAGGCCACTTACGGCCTTTCCCGCATTAAGGATGAAAAACCCTCGCAAGAGGCAACCAAACCCGCACTTGTTCGGTTATTCCTGCCTGGTAGCTCCCTACCCCAACAAACCAGGGATCAAAGTCCTCCCAGAGGCAACCGGACCCGCCCTTGTGCGGTTATCCCTGGCTGGTAGCTCCCTACCAAACCAAGGGTCAAAGCCCTCGCCAAGAGGCACCGGGCAGTAACCATGCTCGGCCCGTCCTTAAGGATCAAAGTCCTCGCAAGAGGCAACCGAGCCCGCCCTTGCTCGGTTATCCCTGGCTGGTAGCTCCCTACCCCAACAAACCAGGGATCAAAGCCCTCGCTAAGAGGCACCGGGCAGCTTTCCTGCTCAGCCATCCTTAGTGGACCACTCACGGCCCCTCCCGCGCTAAGGATCAAAGCCCTCACAAGAGGCAACCGGGCCCGCCCTTGCTCGGTTATCCCTGGCTGGTAACTCCTTACCCCAACAAATCAGGGATCAAAACCCTCACCAAGAGGCACCGGGCAGCTTCCCTGCTCGACCATCCTTAGTGGGCCACTCACGGCCCCTCCCGCGCTAAGAATCAAAGCCCTCGCCAAGAGGCACCGGACAGCTACCCTGCTCGGCCATCCTTAGTAGGCTACTCACGGCCCCTTCCGCGCTAAGGATCAAAACCCTCGCCAAGAGGCATCGGGCAGCTACCCTGCTCGGCCATCCTTAGTAGGCCACTCACGGACCCTCCAACAACTAAGGAGCATGAACTCAACAAGAGGCATCCGGTCTACCAACGTCTTAGCGATCTCCACATCGACTTCGGGGCCATGGAGATACCGTCTTCCCGCCGGTCCTCGCACACTTGGCAAGTGATCAGATTCAAGTCGACGAGTAATGGCTAGACGAGAAATGTGCCGAACATAAAGCAGTACTGTGCAAATACAAGTGTCTACCAACAAAATGAAGTATAAGCACAAAGCACAAACACTGCTGCGAAAACAAAAAAATCTTTATTCAAAGAGCCAAGAGTCTTTACAAGGGTATTATGGGCTCCCCAGCCTTACAAAAATGCCCGAAGGCCTACAAAATACCCGAGGCAACAAAAAGAAGAAAAAAGCATGAAGGCAAGGGGCTTCAGGCCTCAGGGCCGGGCGCGATACCGATGAGCTCGAAATCCACCACGACTGGGGATGCGTCCGTCACAGGAGCCTCGGCGTCGCCCTCACCGAGAGTCACTTCCTCGACAGCGCTCCCGGGGCATCCCCTGCTCGTCATCCCCGCGGGGATATTCTGCTCGGAGCTCTTCATCAGCAAACTCCGGCACCCGGGCCTTGACGGCGTCGAGAGCCTCGTGCAAGATGAGGGCGGTGGCCGAGGCTAGGACGGTGTAGAACTGCTCCGACTTCTGGAAGTTCTCCACCGCCTCCGCCGCCCTGAGGTTGGCCCCCTTCGTCGTCTCTACCGCAGCCCCCAACTCCTTTCGGAGGGTGCTCACTGACTTCTTCATGGTGCCGACGAGCACCTCGGAGCCCTGAAGCTTGGCCTCAGCGGCCTGGGCGGCCTCGCGGAACTTGGTCACCTCCTGCTTCGAGGCCGCCACCTCCTGCTTCGAGGCAGCCACCTCGTCCTCGAGGGCAGCGACCCTCGCCATCACCGCTTCCAGCTCCTGCTTCGAGCTCTCCCCCAGCGAGGAGAGCTCGCCCGCGGATCGCATCACCGGGGCTATCTCTTCCTCCATCCGGACGACGATAGCGACGTGATGGAGGACCTGAAGAAATCGGTGGGGTCAGAAAGAAAAAAAGGCACCAAATCTCCCAAGCAATGAGACGATATACGAGCGCTAACCTGCAGGACCTCTTGAGCGATGGACGCTATCTGCGCCTTCAGCGTCCCCCAGGGACCCGACCCTCGGCCGACCTCTCCATGTCGTGCGGCAAGCTGTCAGCGACGGAGAGCTTCGAAGGCACCTCAAAGCGGAGCTCCCCCTCGTCCACCAAGATTGGAGAGGACGGGGTCCGCGGAACTACTCGGGAGAACCTCTTGAGAGACGACGACAGAGAGCTCGTCTCCACCTCTAAAGCCTGGGTGTCCTTTCCCCGGGCCCTTTTTCTGCTCGGCGCCTGGCCGGGCTCCGGGGCACGATCCGCACTCGAGCGCTGGGACGGGACGGCCGCTGGAGGAGCCGGAACCGGCGTCTGATGAGAAGAGCTGGCCCCTCCAGCCTTCGACCCTTTCTTCGGCTTGCGCATAGCTGCTCGGAGGATGTCCACGTCCATGGTTTCTGCACAAGACAGGATATAATGGAGTCAGTGACACAAACAGAAACAGAAACAAATACAAGCTCCTAACTTACCGACGAACTGGGCGGGGCTGAGCCAGGCCCAACTGAGGGCCCGCTCAGAAAGCAGCACATCAGCCCGAGGAATAGGCTCCCACGCCGCCACTCTCGCCGCGTCGGGGTCTTTGAACGGATTTCCCTGCCAGCACCTATCCCTAGACCACTGGACGGGTACGGGCCAGTCCTCACCCTCTGGCGGCCCGACGAAGAAAAACTTCTTCCAATCATGGATGGAAGAAGGTAGGAAGACAACTCCGGACCCTGCTACACTCCCCCGCTACTTCCTAAAGGAGAGGTAAACCTACCTCGGGTCGTCCGCGCGAGTTCCAGGGTGACTTTTGTAAATAAGGGAGGAGGTAAGGATGGACAGACTAAAGGGGATCGTCTACAACTTCAACCGGACCAGGAACCAAAAGAGAATCCTCCAAGAGTTCGGCATTAGCTGGCCCGAGGCTAACCCAAAGTAATTTAACGTAGCTACAACCTCGGGAGAGAAAGGCAGGCGCATTCTGGCCCAAATGGCTTCCAGGTACAAGGCGATCTCTCTACCTTTCACCTGATCTGCCCTCTCTCCTTCCTCGGCCAACGTAGCGTATAACCGGAGGGAATATGGAAACGAGCCCGAGGGGTGACAAGCTTGTCCTCATATCTTACTGAGGACGACTCACCAGGGGCGTCCGCCGCCATCGCTCCAGGAACCGCCCCAGACGCGCGACCCCGGGAAGAGGATCTGACCCTAACTTCCCGAAGGGGCTCCAACCCGAGGGAAGAATCCCTAGTATCTACCCCTACGATATCTACAAACTCCTCAAAGCAAGACATCTAACCTGATGGGAGGAAATCTTCAAGAAGAGAAAACGCTGAGATCCGACTTAAAGGGGAGAGCGCCGAGCTAACAAGACTCGGAATGAGGAAAGTGGGAAGAGAGAGACCCCGAATCAGGCCTCCCCTCGATTTATACAGCCGGCGTCCTCATCCAGCGGCGACGGTCGACTCCCGCCAAAACGATTCAATACACTCGACGGCCACGATCACTCCACCTGTCGCAAGCGTATTGGCAGCATCCCATCGGACGCCAGAAGCCTGCGGCATGTCACATCAGCCAACCGGCACCCAACACGTAGCTTGTCGCTTCAGCAAAAAGGCACACGATCCGGCGCACCCTCTTTAATGCGGAGATCTCGCCCTGATCCGCTGACATCATCCGGAAAAACAACTAATCGCCCAGAGACACGCCCGACGATATCTTCGAAAAGAAGCTCACATCGGGTGACCCGGCAAACCACTCTCGACCCAACCCGTCAGCTGGTCGGGACGAGAGTGGGGGGCTAATGATGATGCTCGATATCGGCGATCTCCTAGATCAGGACACGTGGCAGATGACGTGTCCCAGGGCTCACAGTAAAGGACCTACAGTGGCCGACCAGACCACTCCTGTGCCCGTCTTACAAGCAAACACTGGCTCACCTCTGAGCCCCCAGCACAATTGGCCTCCTCGGCCTCACAGCTCGTCTCCGAGCTATCATAGGCCTGAGCCTCCTCGGCCCTCTCAGCTCGCCTCCGGACTCGAGCAGAACCAAGATACCTCGGCTCCCCCGCTCCTCCGCGAGCTCTCCCGTCGAGGTCATCTTCCTCGGTCTCATCGACCGACCAATAGCACCGCTTGCAGGCGTAACCTCCATCCCGCGAATCTCGCCATGCGTGAGATATCGCCGGCCACGTCCCGCGTTCCACACCATCACGATCCCCCATTAGCGAGCATGTCTCGCCATTAATGGAAGATCCCGCCCATCACGCGGGCGTGACGTCGGGAGCGTAACGGCCGGTGCGATTCTCGCACCTGCCTACCTACTGCCACTACTATATAAACCCCTCCTTCAGACGGTTCAAGCCATTTTTAATCCATTAAGTCGTTACTCTGCTCGGATTTCCTCTCTAACTTGACCGTCGGAGGGTTCTCGGTGGTGCAACCATCCCGGGACTTCCTTGCAGGTAACTCGGCAACCACAACCTCAAACCCATTGAGATCCACACGCTTCAGGAGTGACAGCCTCCAGATCAAATCTCAGCCACCCATCGCCGCCATCAGCAGATCAACGGAAGGTAACATGTGAAGGAGATTCAGCCCTCCATCACTGCTCTAACAATGATCCACACCAATGTTGTTGATTATAATGATGCCTTCAAGTTCTTCCACTCTCCATCAAATTTTGGCTTCTCTTATTACTTCATATATAAAAGCAATGGGTGTTTGCAGATCACTCTTGCTCTATATGGGGCTTTATTATGTGAGTTCCAAGGGAAAAAGGAAAAAGAAAAACTGGATCTCGAATAAAAAAAACAACCGGACTTAACCTTAAGGTAAAAATGCAACTAGCTCCCTATAAGCTTAATTCAGAGGCGATGATGATTTGCCAGGAAGCTTCAAGTTTACTGATATGGCGTGGCAAGATTGGATTGCCTGCAAGTATTGAAGCAACCAGTTTGCAGCCATCTTGTTATTTGTTATCCTAACTCCAAAACTTCCTGTTAAAAGCTGGCATATCTGAGCCTCATCGTCATTGTGTGTCTCTATACCACAGAGCTGGGCCTGCAAACTGTGCATGACACACTTGCAAATCTCTCTCTCTCTCTCTCTCTCATTGTGTGTGTGTGTGTGTGTGTGTGAGAGAGAGAGAGAGAGAGAGAGAGATTTTGCTTCAAAATCTATTAGAGTCGCTGATGATTTCCTTTAAAGCTTCAAACTGTTTTGGTTGTTGAGCTTCAAACTGTAGCAACTGAAGAAGACAACTCTTCCTCATTCATGGCACTTGACAGCAACAGAAACAAAACCATCACCCCTAAAACTTAGCTATTTCCAAATATCACCTCCAAAACAAAGACATCTCTATGAAGTATGAACTCATCATTAATGTAATTGTTGCTAATATGTCCATGATACTGATGGTGATGATGCGTATGTTTTCCCCTTCTTCATCAAATTTGGTTAATCATTTCCTTCATTTAGAAAATTGATGGGTGTTGCAAGCAATTTCCCCCCTCTCTGTTTTGGGGCCAGTTTGCAAACTCTGGGAACCCCCATTCATTCACCACGCCCGCCACACACACACACACACACACACACACAGCTAAACCTCTCTTGACAGCAATTTAGAGGCTATGATGATTTTTCTGAAAGCTTCAAGCTTATAGTAATGGCAGGGCATGCTTGGATTGCCCGCTAGAATGCATGCAACCAATGTGCAGCCATTTTGCTGTGTGTTAATCTAACTCCAAACCCAATCAGGGCCCTTATAAAGAGAGACATTGTAACATTATTCATTACTTCAATATGTTATTAGAAGCTGGCATATCTGAGATTCAACCTCCATTTATACATATCTATACACATGATAGAATGCTCGGATTTGGAACGAGTATTGCAAATTTCACTTCTTGAATAGACGGCATCGTCATCTCTTTTCAGGCTACAATGGTGACTCTTTTCCTTTCTTGCATCTGCAGACATTTTCATTGAATTGCCTTTGCTGCTGCTACATTGTTGTTGTTGTTTTGATGGTTGTGGTGATGTCATCATATTTCATCTTGTATGAATTTAATACTGGAAATTATATTTCATCGTCTCTAGTAAATTATCACATTTCTTCATATATCATAAGATTTGATGGGGGTTGTCTGCATTCTCCCCTGTTTAATTGGGATTGTTTTTGAGGTTATTTCGATTTACAACTTTGTGAATTCCAAAACAAGCTGAATTTTTAGTCACCAGCAACCAAACCGACCTAAAGTAATCCAGAGGCAATGATGATTTGCCAGAAAAGAGATTCAAGGATATGGGAATGGCGTGGCGAGCTTGGATGGTTCGCTGGCATGCATTCAACCAGTTTGCAGCCATCTTGTTAAGAAGCTGGCATATCTGAGCCTCATCCTCCATGGATATACGTCTCTACATGTACACACAATCTTCTTATGCTCTAACATTTAGGGGATGTTTGGTCAGCAACAAAAAAGAATTGCAACATTTGTTGCATGCAACAAATATAATATGCAGCATTTGTTGCAAAAAAAGGGCCCAAATCCATTGTTTGGTTATGTTCAAGTTTTATAATTGGATTTCCAAATCAAAACCATTTTTTGTGTTTGGTTGAACAAAAAGTAAAAGAAATGAAACATTTGTTGCAAATTTGCATAGGTGGCATATACAAAGCTTATGTGGCATCTATCATTATAATTACTATACTCACCATTCTCAAAGTTGCAACTCTTGTTACAACCAAAATGGGTGCAACAAATGTTGCAAGAATTTGATGCTTTTTGCATTTCCATTTCCATTTCCATCTCAAGTTTGTTGCTAACCAAACATAGGAAATGGGGATTTTTGCAACAAATGTTGCATGTAGATGCATTTCCTAGCTACCCAACAGCCCCTTTCCTCACTACATTGGATATCATCTTCTCGTAGGGTATGTTTGGTCGTGTTTGCTTCTACGAAAGAAAATGTTGCAATTATGAGAAATGTGGTTGTGACATTTATTAGGGGGTTCTGCATCATCCCTTCATATACTCTCATTGCCATGTTTATCCAATTTTCCATTTCCTTCTGTTTTTGTTCTACCATACACCAAATGTGCTCTCGATATGAAAATCCTGCAATAAACAATGAAAATATGTGGTAAGTCCATGCATGTTATATTGCAGCAAACCAAAATTGTTCGTATTTCTTTATTTACAGATTGACTTTCCCCCCTTGCAATATATGGGGACCTGCCTTGTTTCAATTTCCCCCCCAAGGGACCTATTGATTCCGGAAAAAAGTACTGGGGACCTGCGGTGACCAAGACTTTAGGTCCAGGGGTGTTTTAGTATTCACCAATCGAGCAGCTTTTTTTTGACACTGGAAGTAATTCAGAGGCAATGATGACTCGCCCAAAGATTGATAAGCATATGAAATCGGTGCGGCAAGCTTCGTTGGAAAAAATGTGTACACCCCATGAAGAAAGAAATAAAGCAAATATCAATTACCCCCTAATCTTTCTTTGTACATGGGCAACCAATTTGCATCCATCTTGTTGTGTACAACATTCTTCATTACTTCAATGCATTATTAAAAATTGGCATATCTGAGCTCCATGTATCTCTATATGCAAGCTAGAGCTTGCAAAGGGTCGATCCAGGTCGGGTATTGCGAGTTTCACATGATCCGGTCAGAATTTGTAGGACTCATGTTTGTAACAACCTTTCATCCGAGGTTGGTCTAGGCTGTAGAGTGAATCATTGACTCCTTGTGCTCTGTTTTTTCTGATACACAATCATTTCTGAACGTCTTACGAAGGTGCAACCCTTGTGGTTTAATTTTTGTCACGAAAACTCTTTTAAGTAGATATGTTTGGGGTTTACGGTATTGCTATGAAGCTTATGAAGGTCCCTGGGACTTTAATTAAGTCTTCGAAGTTCAGGTTTGCAAAGTTTTAGTTGTCTGACTTATACATCCACTTAAATAGTTACTCTTGTCATCCCAACTCCAAAGAGAAATGGGGCCTAACTTTTGGTGATGATTGAGAGACTTGATATTTTTAGGCTCTTCAATTGAAGTCTATTCTATTTATTCCTATAAAAATTCAATGCTGGCTGTTGTTGATTGCATTTCTTTATTTTGCAGTTTTCTATGTTTTAATTTGGATTAGAGGTGCTGGTGATTTGCCTCATAGCTTGGTGATTGTAGTCTGTCATAGGAGAGATTTGCAATATTAATATTCTTGTACTCTTAAACGTATAAAAGTTGTCCACACATATATTCCATATTTTTGTTTTTTAACCTCCTATGCTATGTAGAAGTGTTGGACATGCCCAAAATATATATGAACGGACACTGCCCAATTGTGTCAGATGGAGTATTTGATTGTCCGGTATGTGTCGGACACAGACACGTCAACAACAAAAATTGAGCCTTTTATCCCGGGCAAATGGGATGGGCTACATGAACCAACGTGAGAATCACGCCGGGTCGAGCACATGAATCCCCCGCCTCCACTCACTCCTATCGAACAATATACTTTTATTAAGACCTTTGGCATCCATATCTTTTTGTATCGTCTCCATCCATGTTTTCTTCGGTCTCTCTTTCGCTCTTTTGACTTGGCCTAAATCGAGAATATTCATTCGTTGAACCGGTGCTTCCGTAGGTCTGTGTCGCATATGACCAAACCATCTTAGACGGTTTTGCCTCATTTTCTCCTCCATGGGTGCTACACCAACCTTTGCATGAATATTCTCATTTCGCACCTTATCTTTTCTAGTGTTACCACACATCCAACGAAGCATGCTCATCTCCGCTGCATGGTACATGATATTTCTAAGCAGCCCAGCATTCCGTACAATATAATAAGGCAGGCTGAATAACGTTTCGATAGAACTTCCCGTTCAACCTTAACGAAAAGTTACGATCGCATAATATCCCCATTACACTCCATTTCAACCAACAGCCCAAGCCCAAATCCTCTGATTGACATCGCTGTCGATCTCCCCATCCTTTTGGATGATGGAACCTAGATATCTAAACCGATCGTTCGGTGATATCTCTTGTCCATCCAGTGCTATACCCTGGGATCTCGACTTCTCTCTTTACTAAAAGTTTCCATGCTTGTTAGAGTACTAAAGGATAGATTCCACAATGACTTCCCTTGGGAACAACAAAGCAAGAATATCAACCTAACTAACGTTTCTGTATGAACTATATTCTTGTCCACAGAACAGAAGTACTGAAGCGCCCTGGAGAAAGCCTTGCATTTTTACTTCCACTTCATGATCTTCAACCTCAAAAGTGTCGACGTCTATTCAGGTTTACTAAGATTTAATGATGTTGCCACACTATTACATGTAGACTACCAATTTTTTTAAACAAATTAAGCCAGGGACATCAAATTTTAAAACTATTATACATATTACAACAAATCGATTGTTGTCTTAAACCCGCATCCTCATCCAGCAAAATAGGCTATGTTGCAAGTTTTCAACCTTCAACAGAATAGAATACCTACCTTATGTTTCAACAAATTTGAGGTGGTTTAATAGGGAATTCCATTCATATCTTAGGGATGTTAGTCCTAAATTATCTCAAATATGTCAGGAATTTGAAACAAGCTGGGTATGTATCATATGTATGATTCAGCTTGAGGGTAAGTGTTAGAATACACGTGATTGTGAACGGGTTTCTAGCTTATTCTAGAAGCCCGTCTTTATGGAATTGGGCAATTAAGGATGTAGTTGTTAAATGGCTATGCCTATATAAAGAGGAGGATTGGGCTTAATCCCAATCTATCCATTTTACATTTTCCTAAACACTTTCTCGTCTCTGATTCTTTACAAATATTAAAACCTTTAGCCATTTTCCTTTTCTTCCGTTGGTAAGATAAAGGTTGAGGAATAAGGTGGCCCTATGTCATCAGTCATTGAAATTCTTATTTTTCATTAATTGCCTGTTATAATTTTGGTTGATCTATTGATTTTTCTAAGCCTAGCCCAAAACCTGGGCTGGTGACCGTCAGTCTGTGACTAAACCTACATGATTTTGGCCCAGGCTACCCATATTTTGCCTTTCTAGGCTTGTCATTGAAAGCCTGCTCTTTTTCCAACTTTTTTCTCTAAGCCCAATCAGACCATTTCTGCTTTTCATTTTGCTGAAATATTCTCAAGCTGTAGTGTTTCTGTAAGTATGTATTTTATTCAGTTTTGTGAAACTAATCTGTATGTTTTTTGTTACTCTAATTATATATAAAACAGAATGAGTGGGGTTGAGTGGATGTATGGTACTGAAAAGTGCCTCCCTCACGGTACAGTACACCTGAGGTTACCTAGATTAATTCCGGTAGCAAGGAGGCTGGATATCGATTTTGCACCTGCCTTTGTTGGATTTGAGTTTCAAAACGGTCGTTCTTATCCTGTCTTCGAAGGGATTGTGGTCTGCACTGAGTTCAAGGATGCTAGCATGCAGGTAAGAGCTCCAAATTCTAATGCTGAATGACTTGGATTTTTTTACTTTGTTTATATCTTGCACTGAAAAAGTAGGTGGTTCTGGATTTTTTCTTTGCTTTGTAGTTTTAAAGCTAAGGAACTTTGAACGACTTCTTAACTACAGTAATACTAGTTCTATTTATTTTTTGAGATATGTAAAACATCGATGGCATCAGTAGGTAATTGTGTGGTAAAACTCTTCTTATTTTGGGACAACATTCAAATAGAACTAATACAAACAATTGAGGAGGTAAATCATAGAACTAACCAATGTGAGTTCTTCTCGCATGTAGTGCCTATGTTAGCTTCTTTTTGAAAATTTGAGCAATGTTATCCTATGGATTTAACTATATAATTCCCTTCTAATTTGATAGGTTCTGAGCATGTCCCCCCCCCCCCCCCCCCACACACACACACAAAAAAAAATCCCCTAGTTTATCCCATGTTTGCTTCTCTTATCAACTTTTAAATTAACATTATTTTAATATATTTTTTTGACCCCTATTGGTAGATTTAAGTGTGTCCAGTTCTATCTTTCTTTGTTAGAGGGTCGTCGTTGATTAGTTGAATGTAATAACAAATCCATCGTGTCTAGGACCACAGCTGCCTTCGCCTTTTAGGATTATGCAAGCCGCATAATTAATTTGACTTGGTCTCTTCTGCCAGAAATTTGGTGCCAGTTGTGAAGAGTTGAGTTGTGTCAAACTTCGGAGGACTGACATTCTCCATGCATAGCCAACTCCATTCTGGGGGACTTGCTTATACTCTTATAGATGAATATGAGTTGGGTGGTATCACTTTAGCCTAATGATTTTTTTTCATTTAAAATATGAAATCAGAAGAGTTTAGTAGTACAACTCAGAGGTAAAATGCTATAACCATTTTTAAATAAAATAAAATTCATGCCCCTTAAATGAAGAAAAAATAAATAAATTGGAAAGAAGAGAATAAAATAGACTGCAAGTTTGGTTCCACAATGACTTCATTTCATCTCAAGGACAAAATAAGAATATCAACACTCTTCCTTATTAACGGTATTCTTCGTCCACGCTAGTATTAAAGTGCACTGAGAAATCTCTTCTTGCTCCTTGATTTCTAGTTCATGATATATCTAACTCAAACGGTATTGACATCTCTTCATGGTTCGCTAAGCTAATTAGGCCGGTTCGCTAAGCTAATTAGGCCGGTTCACTAAGCTAATTAGGCCGGTTCACTAAGCTAATTGCCTAATTGTCTTCATCTTTTGTGTGCTTATGTTTCGAAAAGGTGCTGAAATGATGTTATTGCATTACATAGAGACTTCTATGCTCTAAATGCATATATGTCAGGGACTGCAAAAATCTGAAACTATGGTACATGGTTGTACCACAAATCAAACTACTGTTGTCGTAAGCTCTCATCCTCATCCAACAAATTAGAAGCAATTCTTAAACCTGAGAAGTTAAAATACATGTCCATGTTGCGATTTTGCCAGCATCAGCAGATGTGTGTTTGTTCTATGATCCTTCACTGGAAGTTATGGCAGAAGTGAGAATCGCCGCAAAACGTCAGATAGAAGACCTACCTTATATTTAAGGTCATGCAAAGGCTCGGAAGGAAGACGATCAGGATTTGTTATAGAGAAATTGCAATTATCCTTTAGTGGTTGTTAGTCCTAAATTATTTAAAACTGTGTCTGAGATTTGAAATATTATGTCTGAAGTTGTATCAGTTTAGAAAACATCTTCTTTAGTTTAATCATCATAATTTCAAAATCATGCCAAAAAGTGAAGTTTTCCACACTATCCTTCGTTTACAGTTTACTAAGAAAAAATAATTTTCCCATAGCTTAAGGTGTCTTTAAAAGCATTTTATAACATAATTCTGAAATCTTATTGAGTCAAGAAACATTTTACATTTAAAATAATAATGTGCAACAGCGAATGTTGGCCATATAGTATAAAAGATCACGGTGAAAAATATCTTCGCCTCAAATGAGTATTTTCCTTGGAAAGTATTTATGTTGAAGTTATTTTCTTTATCCACATGTTCTGGAAATTCTCAGCCATATGAAGAGGAAGAAGAGAGGAGGGAAGCAGAGGAGAGGAAGAGAAACGAAGCCCAATCTCTTTCTCGTTGGTTTCAGCTTCCTCTCGACCATTGTTACAAGGCAGCGGCTACAGGCTCGTATGCTGACTCTTAATACTTACAAACTCCACAAAATCATTCAAGCATCCAAAACAACAACAAAGAAAGAGGCCAAAGCGGTAGTTCTGAGGGCAAGATGTGATCAAGAAAAAAACTCGATCAAGATGATGTGCAAGATGACCACATACATGAATTTCCTATCGAAAATCAGAGCTTTGATGAAGAGAGCATGGTGAGAACAAAGCGATGCCCGTGTGGATTCTCACTACAAGTTGAACAACTGTAGCAATTACTCTTATCTTGTGTAGTCTCTGGAACCTGGATGTATCTGTATGTAAATTGTAATTCTTTTTTTGCTATCTGCTGGTTGACCGTTTTTATATTTTTTGTTAATATTAGTTGCATCTTTTATAAATTGGATGAGCTTATATTTATCTATAGTAGTTGTTGAGTTCTCCTACCATAGCGGTTTGTATGGTATCCAGATCCTCGACCGCCTGATGTGCCTTAATGCAAACTGTCATGATGTTTTTAGTGGTATTCTTCAATATTGGAATGAATATTTTGCTTTAGTTGTTGCAGATTGCTGTTAATTTTGAGGGTTAATTGCACTAAAAAAAACCCATTGTAGTTTACTGCTAATGGCAATTATACTCTGCCCATTGACCATAGCTTCAGAATGCTTAATCATGCTCTAAGCAACACAAGTAAGTACTAGAGGTAAATTAAACCATCATTTCAGTTGTTTAGAGCATAATTTGAGTGTCTTTTCGGGCTTTGGTTGACAAGCAGAGAGGATTTGTGCTGACAATCACTTATGTGTGTGTGTGAGAGAGAGACTAGGGTTGCATTCGGAACGGATACGGATCGGATATGAGCATTACCGTATCCATATTCGCTTTCTTGTTTCAGATACGTATACGAATACGGATATAGTTTGGTAAAAAATATTTTTATCTATATTTGACAAAATCGGATAGGATACGGATCAGAGATATGAGATAAACGGATAAGAATACGAATCGGATATTGATAAATAAATATGGGTTATTTTGATATACCCCACCAAAAAATTTCATATTTTGATAAAACATACTCAAAGTTTGGTATTTCTAAATACCACACCCAAAAGTTAAAATTAAATTAAAAACAACACTGGTTAATTTCAGTTAGTTTGAATTGGGTAATTAAGTTGATTTGTGTTAGATTAAGGTACATAATTCCTTACCTATCCCTGTTCACTACCTTTTTTTTGTTTTGAGTTAAAACAAGAGTTAGGAGCCCTTGCGCTTCATTAAAAGAGTTTTAACGAAACATAAACAAAACGAAAAAACTACATCCCGGTCCACAAGCACGGTGAATAAACCCCGAAACAAAACTAAAGTAAACAAACAACAAACATAAATATAATAAAGGAAGCGCAAGCCAACAAAGGAAAAAGAAGACCCAACACCTAGTGTTGGCCTCACGTATGTCCCAAATACCCCACTAAGCTTGTTTGTCCCGGATCTCATGCCTGTCCTCCTCAGTTGTGGCCTCCCTCGAGGTCCGTGTTCCTGTATTTGTATCTGCAGTCCCTATCCTCATCCGCTCTCCCAGCTCAGTATCCTCGACAACGTGCATCCTAGTGCTCTTCTTCACTCCTTCCGAAGCCTCGCCTGTCCAGAATTATGTGGTCGTGTCTATCCAACATCCAATTCTTCTAATAGTTTTAATTTTGCAATTAAAAATTCTATTATTTCTCTCTTTCCAAATTAGCCAAGTGGATGCAGCCCAAATATCTCACAACGATAAAATATTATTAGGGATAGCAATAGCCATCCAATTCAACCGATGACTACTTTCTTATCAATTCTCAATTTCAAATCCAATCTCATCTCCTGATCAGATATATCCATCCTCTACTTATTTTGGTCTAGAAAAAATTGAAACAGTGAGAACAAGACATAGAGGAGATTGAGAGAGAGAGAGAGAGCGCGATGGGTTGGTGGGTGAGATTTTTATTTGAGGAAAACAATGGAGAGAGAGAGAGGGGGGGGGGGGGGGAGAGAGATATTTGAAGAGACCGCAATAGTAGTAGCAGGAGGAAAGAAAAAAACATGCAGATGAGAGAGAAAGAGGGGAAGAAGCCATGTTGAAGTCATGATATAGCCTTTCATGGGGTATTTTGGTACTTTCATTCCTTTAACGGCTGTATTTAACGGTGGTTTAACGGAAAACTAACAACACTTAACTAGTGTGTTGTTTTTAGTTTAATTTTAACTTTTGGGTGTGGTATTTAGAAATATCAAACTTTGAGTGTGTTTTATTAAATTATGAAATTTTTGGGTGGGGTATATCAAAATAACCCAATAAATATTTAAAATATAAAATAAGTGAATTTGAAGTGAAAATATGCATGCAACCTATATATACAGCAAAAAAATTGAATACAGATTAAATACGAGTTCTTAAAATATTTGAAACGAATAAATATGCATGTAACATAATATATTAACAAATAATTATACATATATATGTCCTATTATGTATATTTTAAAACAAAAATAATAAAATAATATGTTAAATAATTTTTTTAATGCATAATTTATATTACATATAAAATAAAAAAACTAATATATTATTTAATTTAAATTATGCTATAAAGGTATTAATTAGTTAAGCATAAAAACATTAAAAATTTAATTTAAAATGTTGTATTTAATTTAATGTGCCTGCGGATATCCATATCTGAATTCGTATCCGTATCCGAATTCAGATATCCAGATATCCAAATCCGTATCTGAAATATTGTAAAGAACTATATCCGATTAGGTCCGAAAATTATTCGGATCCGGATAAATATCCGAATCCGAATGCAACCCTGGGTGTGAGTGCTATATTAGAAAACTACAAAAGGGGTTTTGTGCTATTAAGCCTGAATTGTATGTTCTTATTTTAGACATGCTGGATTCATGCAATAGTGAAAGGAAAATACAATAAGCATGGTGGATAACAGTTTCCAAAATGAAGTTGTATATAAAATGAGGTTGATTACTAGTAACATACGTTTAAAGCATGGTTTTGAGCTTTATTATTAATTTGCTAGAGAAAGAAATATTGAAATTTTAAAGATATTGGTGGAATACTAAAAAATATGAAACTCTTAGTATGTTGGTATAATTTGGTTAATTAGAAAAGAAAATATTTTTAAAATAGTATCTTAAATCTTATTTATAAAATATATTATTGCTATATTGAATTGGTAAAATGAGCCTATCTACAATTATAACGAGACTTTGGCTTTACTTCACAAACCTTGTGATTGCTTCAATGATGATTTGCAACTTCTAAGCATAGCTGCACTTACGAAGCACTTCGAAATTACATAAGTTCATTCACATTTGTTACCTTTTATCTATAAACTCATACCAGGAGCCAAAGCTAACCTAAATGTCGTATCATTAAAATGTGATTCTAAATAATAGAAAGTAGCAGTTGTTCATTATATTAATTTACAAAAACTTGCTTGTTGTTATATATATTATCTTAAGTATAAATTAAAATAATTGTTTATGCATGATTATTAATTATCTCTTGATTAAATAATTCCAGTATTTATATAATATTACAAGTTGTCTTTTTGTTATAACGATATGAATAATGTATTTAAGTATTCAAACTATTTTGCATGTTCTCTTCCTCCTCTTGTATGTATCAAAACTCTGTTTTAATGTTTAACCAGAAATCGACCCTACGCGTAACGCGTGGGATCAAAATGATTCTAGATATTTCTGGAAAAAAGCAAATAGAAAGTCAATTTACTTTCATTTTTTGAGAAAGTTGGTATCCATTTTCAGTAACATAGAAAGTTAATATTAGGTGAAATTGATATGATTAATGTTTTTTGAACTACTCTATAAAATTTAAACATTGGTGATTTTTCCCCCCATGAACATTGATAATTATTTAAATAATAAAACCCTAACGCCAACTTTAAAGCAACTGCAATTTCTATAAGTAAATGTAAAGGATGGATTATCTAGTGAACATATTTTATTCTATTATGCTTGATTTTCTTTAAAAAATTTGTATGCGAAGATAAAAAAAATACTATTGGTTTTCTTCAAAAAAATAAAAATACCAGAATTCTTTTTCTTAACCAATACCAAATGCAAGGATAAATTAGGAAAATGAAAAAGAACAAAAAATAAATATTGAAAACCAAATAATTTTTTTAAAACCCACAAAATAATTTTTTTTTGGTCTCATATGACAGGGACATTTGGAAACGGATAGAAAAAAGAATAAAATGTAAAGACAAGGACCAAAAGTAAAGGAAAAGTAGTGTTTTGGGAAAAAGGTCCCTTCTTGCACAAGATTCCTTATATAACTAAATTTTACAGTAATACTATATTTTAACCCTGCGAGTAACGCGCAGATTTGCAGTATAAAATAATAACTTATTCTAAAACCAAAGTAAATATTTCCAAATATATTTTTGGATAAGTTGTAAAACTAAAAAATTACTTGCAACTTTACTTTATGAAGAAAACATGTAAAAATACAACCTGTATGTTAAATCGTAGTATTGCAAAATAAAATAATTCCTTACTTTAAAAGAAAAATCAATATTTTTTGAAAGAAAATATTTAAACTTCTTTATGCCATCAATAATTTTCTATTCTTACTTTAAATTAGACACGATTTTCTTATGAATTAGTTTATTGTTTTCTAAATGGTACATTTTTTTTATTGAATATCAAGATAGTATTTGATTTTTTTTCTTTATAAGCAATATCATATATCAAACTTAGATCTTACTTTAATATCTCATTGTTGTATAAAAGCTAAATTTTACTTGAATACCAAAAGCCTTTGAATTTTTAACATAGATATATCATATATTTATAATTATGGGAAATAACTTATTAGCCTAATAAAATAAAAAACAAATAATTAAAAAAGGCTTAAAAATAATTTTTTAAGATTGTTATTGGGCCTCATATAAGTGGGCCTTTTAGAAATGGATAAGAAAATAGATATGATTAATGAAAAGGGCAAAAGAGAAAATACCAAATTTAGTGTTTTTACTTACAAAAGATTCCTTGACCAAACCCAACTTTGCATTATGTTAAAGAAAAAAAGATAATAGATAAATAGACTTTGCCAACATTTTGATATGATAATAAGATCTTTGTGGAAGTACATCTATATGTTCTAGATTTGCCCGATTTTGTTTTTGAAACTTTTTATGAGATGAAAAATTGAGAGAAGAAAAGTGACTTGGTTAAGGAAGAAGGAGAATAAAAATTAGATAAAAAATTCTAATAGAATTAAAAAGCAAAGATGGCCTTGTGATTAAATACGAATATTTTTTTGGAGATAACATGCGGGATAAGTTAGCCACCCTCTCAAAAATAGGAGACCCTGTGCTCAATCCCGGGTTTCCCACTTGGGCCACTCCAAGCCCTTATTAGTGGGGCCTGGAGCAGCACATGGAAAAGATCCGGGATCGAGCCCGGGGCCTCCATTTATGAGGGGATGACTAATTTATCCCATCCATTGGCTCAATATATATATATATATATAATAAGAAAAATATATTTATTATTTTTTTAGTTTAAATAAAAATCGTGTAAGAAATCTTTAAAATCTATATTATTTTAACCAATTCTTTAAAACAAGTTCTCAAATATTTTATACAAACGTGCATCACACGTGCTAAATACTAACATATATAACCACAAAACTTGAGAGTCCTCAAATCGATTCTAGATTAATGATTTAACATAGCCTCAAATAGCGCCGCATCAACATAAAAAAATTAAATGTAGAATTTGTTAACAAATATTTAATAAATAAAATTATCAACTGAATTGGTTAAAACTATACAATCATCTTTACTGATCTTAAATAACTATTAAAATCATTGTGAATCGTTGTATAAACAAATTAATCACTCCTACCGCGTTTTAATCTTCTCTGATATTTTTGAATTCAAATTTAAAACATTAATCATAATTTTTATTTGAACACGTGTATCGCACGTATAAGAACAAGTATGTGTGTGTCTATATATATATATATTCAAGTTTAATATAAATTGAAATTATCAATTTTGGACACATCAGCATTGCTGACATGGTAAAAAATTAAAGGGGTTTGTTTTGCACGTGCTACGTATACCTCTCTTTTGATACCAATATAGCAGAGATAACTAAAAATCAATAACAAGGATAAAATGGAGCCTTTACATGACCTGTCCCTAGATTTCATCCAATGCAGAAGAAATTTTTTTTTGTGGCTTTTGTAACTATTTTGATGGTGTTGTCAAGTGAATGATACTTTAGCTTAAAATATACAAACTAATATATTATTTAATTTTAATTAAAAAAAGTCTTTCGTATATTCACTAAAATCTCTAAAAAAGTCTCTAATTTTTTTCTATGTAGTGTTAGATACACGCGTATATCCCACGTCCTAAGACAATAAGAGGGGATTAGGTTACATATTTGTTTTAAGAGCCGGAAAAATACAACGAAAATGACAACCGACATAAACATTTCCCTTTTAAATCTAATAACAAGATTAGTAAGGCCTTTTTCGCAAACTTCCCCAGATCTTTACTCTTTTCCTTGTAGAGATCTGAAGAAAATTAGCCTTCTCTTTTTATCATTTAGGGTTTTTGGTCTCAAATTGGATCAGAGGCGATGATGATTTGCCCTAAAGCTTCAACCTTTTTGATTGTTAAGGTTACCAATATGGCGAGGCAACCAATTTGCAGCTATTTGCTAACCTTAATTCAAACCCTAGCAGGTGATTCTAGCTCTTTAGAGAGAGAAAGAGAGATCTTGCGCCATTTTTTTTATTATTCAGAACCTGGCATCATATTTGAGCCTCATCATACATGAAAGCTAGGATTTTGCTGAGTGTTTATTGCAAATTCCAGTTGCAATAATGTTGTTGATGATGCCTGTAAGCTCTTTCACTCTCCATCAAATTTCATCTTCTGTTATATTTTCATATCTAAATTTGATGCGGGAGTTTGCAATTTGCCCTTGCTCAAGTCTGGAGCTTTGGGTTTGCACCTATGTGAATCGGGAAAAAAAAAACTGAATCTTGAATCAAAACCAACCAATATGTTTAGCTGATGGTGATTTGTCAGAAAGCTTGAAGGTTATAAAAATGGCGAGGCATGCTTGGATTGTTTACCAGAATGCAAGCAACCAAGATGCAGCCATCTTGATATCATTAAATTCAAAACACAAATAGAAGAAATTTTTTAGTATGTCAAGTGCATATATGGCAATTTCTGGTCAGCCTTGATTTGCCAGGAAGCTTTAAGTTTCTGGAAATGGTGAGGCAAGGTTCGATTGCCTGCAAGTATTCAAGCAACCTGTTTGCAGCCATCTTAAGCTTGTTATTGGTTATTTTAACTCCAATCCCAAAATAGAGGGTGGGACAAAATTCAGAGAGAGTAAAAGAGTTTTTGTAGAGCGAGTTGATTTGCCATCTTCTCTTCTTTTGTTTGAGTGTGCTCTTTGTGTGAGAGCTCTCTTTGTTGTGAGGTTTGTGATGATGCTCGATATCGGTGACTCTCCAGATGAAGACACGTTGTAGATGACGTGTCCCGAAACCTACAAGAAAGGACCAAGAAGTTCAGTTGGGATCGTATCCCGGGCCTCCGCCCGAGGATTCCCCCGACCTTCGGTGGCCTTCCAGACCACCCCGAGCTCGGTTCCGAGCTATCACAGAACTAAGATGCCTCGGCCTCCCGCTCGTTCCCCGAGCCTCCCGCCGAGCTCATCTTCCTCGGTCTCGCCAGCACCGATCACAGGCGTCTCCGCGAATCTCGCCATGCGCGAGATATCCGCTGCCCATGATCCCGCGTTCCATGCCATCATGAACTCCATTAACGAGCATGTCTCGTCATTAATGGGGAATCCCGCCTATCACGCGGGCGTGACGCTAGGGGCGTAACGGCCGGCGTGAATCTCGCGCCCGTCTGCCCTTTGCTGCCGCTATATAAATCCCTCTCTCAGACAATCGAGATAAGCCATTTTTACTCCACTAGGCCGTTACTCTACCAAAATACCCCGTCTAACTTGATCGTCGGAGGGTCCTCGGTGGCACAACCATCCCGGGACTTCTTTGCAGGTAGCTCGGCCACCACCACACAAAACCCATTGAGATCCACACGCTTCAGGAGTCAACCCTCTAACTCAATATCAGCCGTCCATCAGCGCTTGCAGCAGATCAACGGAAAATAACATCTGAAGGAGATCCAGAGATCCATCAGTTTGGGTGATTAAGTGAAGAGAGTTACTCTTTTGTATTCGCCTCTTTGATATAGTGGAATCCTATACTTGTCTTCGCAAATCGTGTGCTGCCCACTTCCAATTGTTGGCTATTTTGCTATGTTGCCTACTCTACATTGTGAGCTATCAATTGTGTTTTACAAACCGACTTGCTCTAACAATGATCCACAACAATGTTGTTGATGATAATGATGCCATCAAGTTCTTCCACTTTCCATCAAATTTTGGCTTCTCTTATTTCTTCATATATAGAAGTGATGGGTGTTTGCAGACCACCCTTGCTCTATTTGGGGAGTTCTAGAAAAAGGGAAAACTGGATCTTGAATTAAAACACAAGGGTAATTTGTCAAAAAGCCCCCAGCCCGCTTCAAACTTGTGTAAAAATCCCTGGGCCTTTTGCTCTAGTTGAAAAAACCCTGGACCCAATTAGAAACCCCTCCATACTAGTTTCATGTAATATCTAAAAAGTTTCCTGTAATACCTATGAAGTTGCCTGTAATATCTAAGCAGTTGGAGAGAATAAAGGCCTAAATAAAATGTCGCCGTTTTTACACAAAGATACAACCAGTCTGATCTAAAGGGAAAAATGCGTTTGGCTCCCTGTAAGCTTAATTCAGAGGCGGTGATGGTTTGTCAGGAAGCTTCAAATTTATGGATATGGCATGGCAAGATTGGATTGCCTGCAAGTATTGAAGCAACCAGTTTTGCAGCCATCTTGTTATTTGTTTTCCTAACTCTAAAACCAAATGAGGCCCTGTTGTTAGAGCTGGCATATCTGAGCCTCGTTATCAATGTGCTTCTCTGTACCACAAACATGGGGTTTGCAAATTGTGCTTGTTACACTTGCAGATCTGAAATGGTTGTTTGCAGTTTTACCTCTGTGTGTGTGTGGGGGGGGGGGGGAGGCGGAGTTTGGCTTCAAAATCTATTAGTCGCTTATGATTTGATTGTCGGTATGCAGACCAGCTTGCAGCTATTTGTTAACCAACTCTAAAGAGTCTAAACCCTAACAGGGCCTTTTTGTTAGACATGGAAAATAGAGGGAGGTTGTATCATACATTATCAGTCCAACATGCAAGATGGCGTACCTGTAGTGTTCATCTCTACATGAAAGCCCGACTTTTTATAGGGCTTCTCAATCCTTTTCTTTTCATCCTCAATCTCACCACAAAGCTCACATCTCAGTAAAAGTCGACGGCAGCAACCTCTCTCCAAGCTTCTTCTGCAGCAACTGAAGAAGACACAACCGCCTTTCCTAATTTCTCTCGAACTCTTCCTTATTCATGGCACTTAACAGCAACCGCAGCAACAACAAATCATCACCTCCAAAACTTAGCTATTTCCAAACAGCACCTCCGATGCAAAGAAATCTCTATGAACCCTTTACTAATGAAATTGTTTGCTAATATGGCCATGATGATGATGATTGGCGATGATGAGATTATGTTATTCCCCTGTTCAACAAAGTTTGGTTTTACCGTATTCCTTTATTTAAAAAAATTGATGTTGTTGCTTGCAATTCTCCCCCTCTCTATTTTGGGGCCAGTTTGCAAACTCTGTGAATCCCCCATATCCTCCACCACCACACACACACACACACACACACACACACAGAGAGAGAGAGAGAGAGAGAGAGAGAGAGAGTTTTGAATACAAATAGTTGAACCGCCGGACAATAATATTGAGGATACAAATAGTTGAACCGTCCGACAATAATATTGAGGCTATGATGATTTGCCCTAAAGCTTTAACCTTGTTGATTGTGAAGGTAACCAAAATGGCGGGGCAACCCGTTTGCAGCTATTTGCTAACCAAACTCCAAACCCTGGCAGGTGCTTATATTTTTTTATAGAGAGACAGAGAGCTTGTGACGTTCTTTTATTATACAGAAGCTGGCATCATATCTGAGCCTCATCATACATGAAAGCTAGGATATTGCTGAGTGTTTGTTGCAAATTCCAGTTGCAATGATGTTGTTGTTGATGGTAATGATGCCTGTAAATCTCGTCTTTTCTTATTTCCATCATGTATAAATTTGATGGGTGCTTGCAATTTGTCCAGGCGGGAAAAAATGTTGAATCTTGGATAAAAATAACCAAAGTAACCTTAAAAGTAAGGGGAAAATGTGCTTAGCTGGTGATGAAATGTCTGGAAGCTTGAAGGTTATAGAAATGGCGAGGCATGCTTGAATTGTTTGCCAGAATGCATGCAACCAAGATGCAGCCATCTTGATATCATTTAACTCAAAACCCAAACATGTGAAATTATTTAGTATATGTCAAGTGCATATATGGAAATGTTTGGTTACCCTCTTTGTTGGACAGTTTCGTTCTCGAGATGTATCTGGCTAAGATAATCCAGTGGCGAATGAGGATTTGCCAGGAAGCTTTAAGTTTATAAAAATGGAATTGGATTATCTGCAAGTATTCAAGCAATCAGTTTGCAGCCATCTGAAGTTTGTTATTGGTTATTTTAGCCCAGACATAGTGGGTGGGAGAAAATACAAAGAGAGTTTTTGTAGAGCGAGTTGATTTGCTCTCGTTTCTTCTTTTGTTTGAGTGCTCTCTTTGTTGCTCACTATGGGTGATCGAGAGAAGAGAGCAACTCTTTTGTATTGTCCTCTTTGCTAAAGTGGAATCCTATTGCTGTTTTTGCCCGTGGACATGGGTCGAATTTTGGCCGAACCTGGGTAAATCATGAGCTGTGCACTTCCAATTGTTAGCTATTTTGCTAAGGTCGCTTACTCTACTTTGTGATCTATCAACTGTGTGCTGCAAGTGTTGAGAATGTGGGAAAATTGTGGGATGCATAGGGGTATAAGATATTAGTTGTGACAATTCACCATAAGGCTTGAGTCATTTGGATGGAGTCCACTATATTAAAGCCTATGTGTGGGCCCATGTGTTGTGGGCCCAAACCGAGTTTTACACAAACCAACTCCCTCTAACAATGATCCACACCAATGTTGTCGTTGATGGAACAACGATGCCATCAACTTCTTCCGCTGCCCATCAAATTTTGGCTGCTTGTATTACTTCATATATAAAAGCGGTGGGTGTTTGCAGATCTATATGGGGCTTTATTACTTGAGTTCTTGGGGAAAAAAGAAAAAGAAAAACTGGATCTTGAAAAAAACAACAACCAGACTCACCTTAAGGGAAAAATGCGTCTAACTCCCTATATGATTAATTCAGAGGCGACGATGATTTGCCAGGAAGTTTCAAGTTTATAGATATGGTGCGGCAAGATTGGATTTCCTGCAAGTATTGGAGCAACCAGTTTGCAGTCATCTTGTTATATGTTATCCTTACTCCTAACCCAAACAAGGAGGCCCTGTTGTTATAAAGCTGGCATATCTGAGCCTCATCATCAATGTGCATCTCTATACCACAGAGCTGGGGTTTGCAAACTGTGCATGGCACACTCTCAGGTCTCTCTCTCTCTCTCTCTCTGTGTGTGTGTGTGTGTGTGTGATTTTTTGCTTCAAAATCTATAAGAGTCGCTGATGATTTTGTTTAAAGCTTCAAACTGTTTTGGTTGTTGATCTTCAAACTGTAGCAACTGAAGAAGACAACTCTTCCTCATTCATGGCACTCGACAGCAACAGCAACAGCAACACAATCATCACCTCTACAACTTTGCTATTTCCAAACGTCACCTCCAAAACAAAGACAACTCTATGAACTCATTGTTAATGTAATTGTTGCTAATATGACCATGATGGTGATGCTGATGGCGATGATGCGATTATGTTTTCCCCATCTTCATCAAATTTGGTTTAATCATTTCCTTCATTTAGAAAATTGATGGGTGCTGCAAGCAATTTCCCCTCAAATTTGGGGCCAGTTTGCCAACTTTGTGAACCACCATTTCCTCCGCTACACACACACAGAGGGAGGGGGAGAGAGAGGGAGAGGGAGAGAGATTTGAATCACATGTAGCTAAACCGCCCTTGACAGCAATTTAGAGGTTATGATGATTTGCCTGAAAGCTTCATGCTTATAGTAATGGCAGGGCATGCTTGGATTATCTGCAACCAATGTGCAGCCATATTGCTGTGTGTTAATCTAACTCCAAACCCAATCAGGGCGCTTAAAAAGAGACATTGTAACATCATTCCTTACTTCAATATGTTATAGAAGCTGGCATATCTGAGCCTAAACCTCCATTTATACATATCTATACGCATGATAGAATGTTCGGATTTGGAACGGGTATTGCAATATTCACTTCTTGAAGACTGGCATTGCCTTCCATCTCCTTTCAGGCTACAATGGCGCCCCTTTCACTTCCTTGCATTTTCGGGTTCATTGAATTTCCTTTGCTGATGCTATACCATTGGTGTTGTTTTTGTGGATGTGGTGTTGCCAAGTATTCAAGATAAAGTATGGAGGAAGGGGTATTTTCTCTGCTATATTTGCTTAAATCGGAGGGGGTTGCTAATTGATTCCAATTTGAAAGTTCCCATAGTTTTGAAAAAGAATGTATTTCTAACTGTTCAAATCTTCTCACGGCTACCGGTGTTTCAAAAAACGGTTTAAACGGTGACAAAACGAACAGTAAAGTCATTGAACGGTCAATTATGCGGTCAAAATGTTTACATGGTGATTATACGGTTTAAACAGTGATTAAACTAAACGGTGTTTATTTAATTTTAATAATGACTAAACGATGTTTATTCAATTTTAAACAGTGATTATACGGTTTGATATTTTGTTGATTTTGAAGTTATTTAAAACCCGTAAACCTTTTGTGTTTGCTTGTTTATGTTTATGTGACATTGAGTAGCGACGAGACATTTATATGTTATTTTGGTGTTATGCTTTTATTAGGCTTTAGCATGTAAGCTCGAGTGTTTGCTTATGTTTATGGGATTTCATGTTGCATTGCGGTGTAATTTTTTTTTTGGCACGAGTTATTCTTTGTTGCATAGCGAACGTTATATGTTGTGTTTGAAAAAATTCCGTTGTCAAGAATGCATACCTGGTGGTATTTGAATCCACAATCTTCCGATTTTGTTCGGACGTCTTGCCATTTTGGTCATGGGTATATTTTAAATTTTTACCATCTATAATCCTATATATTTGTCATAATTTTATATATAATAATTATACTAAAATAATATAAACTATATGTGGCCGTATGATCTGTATAAAATGTTTATTCACCAAATAATCTGATTAAACGCTAAACACCTCTCGAATGAATAGTGAACGAATATGTGTTTTACAACATTGATCTGTACTATTTTGGGTTTGGCTAAAAATCATATTAAATCTTATATGATAATATTTGACATACATATTCGTTCATTGCACTGGCAAAAATACTGGTATGAATTTTACGACTTTGTGAATTCCAAAAACAAGCTAAATGACCCTTAATCCACAGGCCATGATGATTTGCTAGAAAGAGAGATTCAAGGATATGGGAATGGCTTGGCGAGCTTGGATGGTTTGCAGGTATTCAACCAGTTTGCAGCTATCTTGTCAAGAAGCTGGCATAACTGAGCCTCATCCTCCCTGGATATGTCTCTACATGTACATGCAATCTTCTTATGCTCATTTAGGGGATGTTTGGTTAGCTACAAAAAAACATTGCAACATTTGTTGCATGGAACAAATGTTGCATGAGGCATTCGTTGAAAAAAAAAAGGGCTCAAATCTATTGTTAAGTTATGTGCGAGTTTTATGATGGGGTATTTACAAAAACCATCATGTGGTTTGATCCTTTTATGAGAAACCATTTCGTGGGTTCTTCTCTGACGAATAGACATTCTAAAGTATGTAATGCAAGCGAAAACCACGCTGCAGAGGTTTCTTAATAAAACTATTAAACTATATTGTGGTTATGCATTGAAACTGTCAAATTACATAGTGGTTTTTGGTGAATGTCTTAATTTGATGTATTTAAAAATAAATGGTAGGAACGTTGGTTTATGATATACCTAACGACATGGTTGTTTTTTGCTAATAGTGTATATTTTAGATGGTTTTTCGTTAAAGAAAAAACCATAGGATGGTTTCTTATAAAAGGGTTGAACCATGGGGTGGAATTTGGTAAATATCCCTTTAATATTTGGATTTTCCAATCCAAACCAATTTTTGTGTTTGGTTGAACAAAAAAAAAATGCTCTATTTGTTGTAATTTTGCATAGGCGGCATATACCATGCTTACCATTCACAAAGGTGCTACTCTTGTTACAACCAAAATGAGTGCAACAAATGTTGCAAGAATTTGATACTTTTTGCATCTCCATTTTCATTTCCAACTCAAGTTTGTTGCTAAATAAACATAGGAAATGGGGATTGTTTGCAATAAATGTTGTATGCATCTTCTTTTCCTGCCTATCCAACAGCCCCTTTGTTTCGCCTCATTACATTGGGTATCATCTTCACTTAGGGTCTGTTTAGCTGTTGCTCCGACGAAAGAACATGTTGCAATTAATTATGGTTCTGATATTTATTAGGGGGTGCTGCATCATCCCCTTACGTTAGGTTTTTTGTTCAACCAAACACCAGATGTGCTCTGGATATGAAAATCCTACAATTAACAAAGAAAAAATGTGGTTAGACTATGCATTTAATATTGCAGGAAACCAAAACTGTTCCTATTTCTTCGTTTATAGATGGGTTTCCCCCTTGCAATGTATGGGGACCCGCAAAGTTTCGGTTGTCTAACTTATACCAACTTATACGTCCAATTCGTTTACATTATACAAAGGAGAGTTTTAAGGGTGTGTTCGGCTCTATTTGGAATATTCCCTCAAATCCACGAAATTTGTTGTCTTGCATCACGTGTTTATAAAGAAAGGGAGGAAGAGGAAGAAGTCTCAACCTTAAATTGAGCAAAATCCCTATGTTGAAGTTTGGAGGGTTTTCTTCATTTCCTAAACTCACACCATGAACTCCCATTCACAGTTCCCCTTTTACCTTTATCTTATTGTTAGCTTATTTGGTTGCAATCTTGCTTATTAACTATAACGTTTCACCAACACCGAAAAGCTTTTGATCTAAAATTTCATAAAACTTTTTGTAGGAACCGCCAAGATTTCACAAGTTAATTTAGAAATTGTAGATAGACTTATGCGTGAGCTTACATCAAATGAGATTGTTTGATAATAGGCATTTCACTATCTTCCTTCTCTCTTAATCCAGTCGTAAAATTGGTTTAAGTTCATAATATAATCAAGGTAACATTCTTCCGCTTAATTCGATGGCTCAATCATGTGAATATGTTTTCTTTTTCGAAGAAAAGAATTACCTATTGGTATTAGGGATCAAGTGTTTGTTAGAGATAAGATTGTTAATGAGGCCAACTTAGCTATAATGGAATTATCATTAACCAATTGTTTTAGCACTCGTACGTTGAAATTTTTTCCAGATTCTTTTTATGAATATTTCTTCTTTTTTGAAGGTTACCTTTTAGCAGGCGTCATTCTCACATCATACGTATAGATAGCTTTTGCTAAAGATTTTAAGTGTAGCTACCTAAAGCACACCCAACAACCCATAGCACACCCGGCTACTTAGTTTATTTCATTTTTGTTATATATTTGGTGGAAAATGTAATAATCCCAAAATTCTTATACCTTTGTATTATCCATCTTTAATAAAGTACCATTTTCTTTAGGAAATCTGATATATATTTAGTACTTGTTAAATATATGCAAGAAAAAACTTGTGTAATGGTTGAGCTTTTAAATTGCCGCCCTATATGCTTTGAGTGCTCGAATCCTTATAGCTCTTTTTATATTCTATTAATTTCTTTCTGACGATTTCGAACTTGGGAGATTCACGAGCGTGCACACGGAGTCGGAGTCTCGAAACTTTATACAAGAAATAAATTATATTTTTAGACTGCATACACCGACCCAAGCCTGGAGTTCGAAGATCAAATCAATCGATCAAGTTTGGACTGCCCCGGGCGGTCAGGACCATGCCTCGAGCAGCGACATTGCACCCATACCACCCATACGGTGCTCCGCCCCTTTTATTTTCTATTAAAGTCCTTTTGACGATTTCGAGCTTGGGAGATTCACCAAACTTTATAAAAGAAATAAATTATATATTTGGGCTGCATACACCAACCTAAGCATTGAGTTAGAAGATCAGACCCATCGATCGAGCTTGGACCGCCCTGGGCGGCCTGAGCCATGTTTCGGACCATGCTTCAGACGGCCATGTTGCACCCATACTTGCTCCGCGGGGCGGAGCACGAGTCTGGTTGGGGGCTATTCATTTCACCTCCTTTAAACCCCTAAATTAATGCAGAGAGAACCAACCCCTTCAAATTCTTTATATTTATTTTTTTTAATACCCATACTCCTAATCTTCTTCTCCCCCAGCTGCCAGGCTGTCCAAAAACTCAAATCCTCCCTGCAACTCTACTCTAGAATTCCTCCCAAGACAATCACCAATCTTCTGTCATTCAGATGAAGTTCCGTTCAAGTCCGGGTAACCTTTTAACGACGATATGATTGTTATACCGTATCGCACCGCGAGTAAATTCCTTTCTCCGCTCTATCTCTTAAGACGATACGATTATTATACCGTATCGCACTGCGTGTAAATTCCCTTCTTCCCTCCATCTCTCTCTCCTCCTCTTGTCATGCTTTCATGGACTCGCTGTCTCTTGTCATCTCGTAGTTCCTAAATGTGAATACGACTACCCATGTATATGTATATATGAATATAACTTGCATATATTTTGTTTAATTGTTTTAGGTTACCTATGGTTCGAGTCTCATGATTATTCATTACTTTCCTTATTGAATAGCATGCCTATTTTACTTTTGCCTATTTTACTTTTACGTTAACCAATGACACCATGAAAAGAGTAGAGGCAAACGATGCGCGTTAATCTAACTTTGAAAATAGGATTTGTTTAAGTCTTTATATATATATTTCCGATTCACATGAAGTCGGAATGTGATGAAATGTAATTATGTTTCCATATTAAATTTCTTTAATTAATTGTAACTAAATACTTCGCGCAATTTCTTTTAAATGTGTAACATGGTTCATCTCTCTAAACACATAATTCTAAAATAACTTCAAAATAACTTTTAGAAACTAATATCAGAATGTGATGAAATGTAATTACGTATGTTTCCATGTTAAATTTCTTTAATTAATTGTAACTAAATACTTCCCGCAATTTCTTTTGAATGTGTAACATGGTTTCTCTCTCTAAACACAAAATTCTAAAATATTTTCCCCTTCAAAATAATTTTTAGAACCTAATCTTGACTTCTGGAAATTTTAGGAAAATTAGGATAATTATTAAATAGAATTTCAGCCTAGAATTTCAAATTTCAGATTGACAGTAAAAATTTCAGATCGAATCGCAGAATCATTTAGGAACTACGTTGTCTTTTTATGCACTCTTTTTTAAAAACATAAAACTGCTTTTATCGATCGTCTTCGAGAACACATATTTCGGTCTACCGATGTCCAATTTGAGCAAACTTAATTGTTTTGAACATATAGATCAAAAGATTTGGATTTTCTTAGTTATACCGATTTTCTGAAAATTGAGATAATTAATTAAAAAATGCGTTATAAAATTAAGTGACGAATCTGGTTAGAAGCCGTTCTGATTCGCACACTGTTTTAAATACGACATAACTTGAGCTTCCGATGTTAGTTCGGAATAAACTTTTGATGTATAGATGTATAATTTACAGATCTATAGCTTTACTATTAACCCAGAAATGTATTGAATGACCCGATATAAGCTTGGCAACACACCCCATATTTGCTGTCCAGAAATCAGAATTTCTGTTTTAAATTTTAATCTTAAAATGATCATAACTAGAGCTTCAGAAATCCAAATCGCGTGGAATTTAGTTGTTTGGATAAGTATACCGAAAGATCTACAAATTTCTAATAATCTTCAAAGCCTGAAAATCGACTGAAATTAACTCAGACCGTGTTTTAAAAATGTGTGACGGTGCTGGACAGATTCTAATTCTGAGCGACGATACAAAAACGGGTATATCTTCTATATCAGTAGTCGTATTTAGGTGTGACTGGAATTCACGTGTGCATAACACTTAGAGCTATATTTTCCGTTTATATTCTGAATCTAATTGACTTGAGTAATTAGTCGTATATAACATTTCTTTATAACATTGTTTCTGGTCGTTACTTGAACATTATACTTATGTCATCTCATGCTATGTGACTGCTTATTTAATGTATTTATATGACTTGCGTGATGAAACCTATTGCATGTTTGGCTCGACTCTATTCGATCCGAACCATGAATACGTAATGACTTGACATGAATACTTGAATTTGATATGAATACTTAAACTCGACTTGAAACTTGACATTGAACTTGTACTCTCTTTTATATATTCATGGATTCAGAGAAGACTTGTGACATTAAATATAAATTAAAATATGGGGGGATGAGGGGTAGTTTGGTATGGAATGTATGTCTTGGCATGAGAATCCACTAAAAGTCACTTAACCTGAATCTCGTGTGCCGTTGTCTTTTGGGTTTGACGGACTACTCTAGTATACACGCATACCTTCACTATTGAAGTACAACAAACACGTAAATATAGAATTGCCATGTTTATGTTATATTGCCATTCTTATGATACGTTGCCATGCTTATACAATTACCATATTTAGCTGTCACTCTTACTTGTCTGCTACTGTATGAGATTTCATTTTTCTACTTACATGCATGTTATTTATCACTTTTATATTCATTTTCTTATTTGGGAGACTTACCGAGCGCAAGTTCGCTGACGGACATTCTATCTTGTTTTCTTTCTTTTTTGGGAATGCTCGTCACGTGATTTAGGGACAGAGGAAATTGAGTCAATGGAAGAAAAGTGCCCCAGCTTTCGTCACAGACTGACTACTAGATTTCATTTCAGTTTTTCATTCAGTATGTCTCTTGTTAAGGCTTATTAAACCATGAATACGTAATGACTTGACATGAATATGCGAACTCGACATGAATATTTGAACTCGACTTGAAACTTGATATTGAACTTGTACTCTTTTTTTTTTTTATGTATTTATGGATTTAGGCAAGACTTGTGAAATTAAATATAAATTAAAATACACGGGGATAAGGGGTAGTTTGGTAAATAATGTATGTTGTGGAAAAAGAGTCCACTAAAAATCTCTTAACCTGAATCTCGTGTGCCGTTGTCCTGTGGGTTTGACGGAGCCTTGAACTCAACATGTTGTTGGTCCGTGGGTTTGACGGACCATTCTCGTATACATGCATACCTTTACTAACAAACTACAATAAACACGTAAATATAGAATTGCCATGCTTATGATACATTGCTATGCTTATGATATGTTGCCATTCTTATATAATTGCCATATTTAGTTGTCACTCTTACATGTCCGCTACTACATAAGATTTCATTTTTCTATCTACATCCATGTCATTTATCATTTTTATATTCATATCCTTATTTTGGGGACTTACTGAGCGCAAGTTCGTTGACGGAAATTCCATGTTGTTTTCTTTTTATCCTGGGAATGTTCGTCAGGTAATTTAGGGACAGAAGAAATCGAGCCAACGGAAGAATAGTACTCCCAGCTCTCGTCACAGGACGACTGCTAGATTCCATTTCAGCTTTTCATTCAGCACGCATCTTGTTAAGGCTTGTTATTGCATTTTGTTTAAGACATCTTGTTATCCGTTTGAACTTTATAGAACCTTGAATGTAATAGCTAGTAGCTGAATTTTATTCTTATATTTATTCTTGTTTTACTTATATTGTTTATTAACGCTTAGAATATTTGTTGCGGGAAAGACTTTTCTCGGAATAAATACGTCGTGGATCTCGTCACGTGCCGTTACCGTCTTTTGGGGAAGTAGGGCGTGATATGTTTAATTGGTGGTCCATGTGGGTCAGTTCTGCATGTTCTTCGAAAGCAATATATTATAAGAATTTAGAAATCTAACTACATTTAACCTATTCTTTTGAATCCAACTTGAACTTCACTTTTGGCTTCCTTAAAGATCATCTCTCCACTTTTGAATTCTCAACTCTAGTTCACCCCTTTTACTTATATCTCGTAGGCCTATTAGCTCAGCTGGTTAGAGTATCAATCGATGGAGCTCGAAAACGACGTGCCACGATATTTTCCTAAGCTTTTCCCGTGTCTTGATGCGACGTACTTCTTAAGAAAATTTCGGGAACGAAATTCGTTTAAGAAGGATAGATATAACATTTCAGAAAATATTAAATATTATTTTTGGAATTTAAATAATAAAATAATATATTTCACGAAAACCAGTTGATTTGCGAATTGGGGTTTTCGTAAAATGGTATAATTATATATCAATATTTGGAAAATAATTGGAGATAAAAATGATTTATTTATTAAAAAGATATTTATCGGATTTGGGCATTTTTATAATTAAGTATATGCAAATTTAAATTAAACTTGACTAGTGCACTACTAATCACGATTAAGCCAAATCCGTATTTTTAATTAGATATGGTTAGTACACCATGACATGTTACATTTTTAGTTGCGTGTTTTCATTTCCATTTGTGATTTATTGTGAGTGAGAAAAGAGAAAAAAGAAAAGGGGAAAAAAGAGACATGATGACTTGAGGAGAGAGAGATGGGACACACTCATGACAAGTGAGGCATGGGCTATGAGAGAGGGTGAGAGTGAGAAAGAGAGAGAGAGAAAGAGAAAGGGATGGCTCCCATACACTTACCCTTTTAATTCTTTCATCACTTCATTCTTCTTCATTTCAATTCCTTCTTCTTCACCTTCTTCCTCCACCATCTCTACCCTATGACAACCATCCTAAATCTTCACCAAAACCCCACACTCTCTTCACAAAAAATGATCCCCATCTCATCCTACACTCCATAGTTGAATCAAGTTTGGATTTTGAAGATTTTGGGCAACACAAGAATTTTCTTGAGTTACCAAATGAGGTATATTTCTTTTCCTTTAGTTAAGTTATTTGTGTTTGGTTTATTCTAGTGTAGGTTATAATTAAACTTGTGTAGATTTGTGACCTTGGAATTTTTCAAGTTGATGTTAGTGGATGTGTGGACTTGTAATGTGGTTATTGAAGTATAGTGAGTGTTTATAAGACCTTAGGGATGCTTTCCTGACTAGACCAGAGACTAGAACCAAGTATACGAAAACTGAAATTTCCCACTATCGATTTCTTTGATTTTGAGGACTACAGGGAATCTGGAGCAACTTGGGGTGTTTTTAAGAAAATCAAACAGCTAAATTGACCTAGATAAACCACTAGAAGACCACCACCAGAACATGAGACCAACACCCCCAGGAAAAACCGGCGAGACCGGATATTTGAGCATTGTCGCCGTCAAATTGTTGGTATCTGGTATTGGGTTTTTTTCCTGTAGCTCTTAATCCTTATAACCTAGCTACTGTATTAGTTGTTTTGTCCCTATTTACCTGAGCTAAAATCTGGGAGCTGTTTTGAGTTGGTTGTGGCTATATTTTCCGATATTTGAAACTTGGTTTTGGTATTTGAATTTGGATTTGGTCGTTGGACGTTTGTATGTCAACGATGATGGTTAGTTGGTTATTTTTGCATGCGTAAGTTATAGGTTCTAACCAATAAGCAATTTGTATGCCGTATCGGATTTCGGACTTAGTTTTAATATCATTTCGATATGTGTTGATTTGTAGGTACTTTCGCGGGGACTTTCAGGACTACGAAGCACATCGACTTCGGGTAAGCGAGAAGTTCAGCAGTAGATTTATATCTACGGGGGAAGTCGGGTGGAGGACGTATGGCACTATAAAATGGAAACCGATATATAGAATAAAGTCGAAGAAACCCATACTAGGAAACTACGGATATGATCAAGAGTTAGTCGGAGATGATATGATTAATACAAGATGACGTGAATTGAGATGTCTATATGACGATATAAGATGACAAGAGCGGATATGCATGATTTGAGGATGTGAGGCGATATGAATATATATATACCAAGATATGAAACGAGATCTACAATGTTATGATACGAGATCGATAAGGATATGACATGAGATTAATAGCGATGAGATGAGATTGATAGTGACATGATTTGAGATCGATATCGATAGGACATGAGATCGATAAATACGATATGAGATTGAGGTGGATGTGTTATGAGATCCATGGGATATGATGTACGAGATCTTAGATCCGTATCTTCGTCGATGAATAGGACGATAGAATCCCTATTCTGTTTGATGCCACCGTACGCGATGAGTTATACTGGATGATTGATCTGCGCTCGTGAATTGAGGACGATGATCGAGAATATTGCTATATCGGATATTATGAGGCTGGATCGTCGACGTAAAGATTTCATCTGAAACATACTTATTTCCAAAACCGACGAATCGTACGCACTTTTAAATGGAAACCTTAAGAGATGCTACGGATTTTCAAATGATGTCCTTTTCTTAAAAACACTGTAGCCCCACTTTCAAAACTTCGATTCGTATCATTTTAACTGACCGTATAGTTCATGCGTAATTATGTACCTAATTGTCGTTTATGTTTATGTTGGATTATCCCTCGTGAGATACGTGTTATATTTCCGGTATTTACCGCTTTATGATATCATTTATTAGTACACCTGCACAATTATCGATGATGCGCATATTACACTTACACAGATATGCCGGCTCACACATTCATCATCGGAAATTGCTATGCCACTTGCACAGTAGAATTGCTATATCACAATATTATTCTTAATTGTAAAGTACATTCACTGTTCAGCATTATCATATGACATGCTTGCATGATATACTTGACATGCTCATATTATTGTTCTATGTTTTCATACATCGCACTTTATGGTTACATGCATTGTGATACTGTTTTCATGAGATCTCTGAATTTGAGAACCGTGGTTATATTTCAAAGGAAATTGTGTATTGTTTTAAAAATGCGGTTTCTCTTGATATGATATTTTATGTCCACCATGAGTTTTCTCGGTTCTGAGCTATGTGATACCCGATTCGAGAAGTTGGATGAACCGTCTGCGGGTACATGGTGGACCCGGTATGATACCCCGGGACAAAAAAGATTGTTGTGCAGTAGACGACGAGCCTGGCAGAGGGAGTACTACTTACCGGTGATAGTTTGGACTCGGCTATTATTCGGAGGATATCGACCGAAGTCGTGAGATAGATATGAGGGTCGATCAGAGTATGCGGCGCCTGCGGGCCGATCAGAGGATGCGGCGCCTGAGATATGAGAATTTACGTGTTGATGCTAGACATGGGTTTCATGATGTTTCGAGTGTCACCGTTGGACACTCATGTTCCATGATTTGATGTGTCGTTGATGGACACATATTGGTTAATTTTCCACATACATATAGGCACATGATTTCAGATGATTTGATTTTACATGTTGTTACTGGCATCGATTATATTTTTGATATGTATGCATACATGGACACCTTAGATATCATAGTATTACCTTCATGTTACTGTATGACCTAGGAGTCGCTGTTTATTCGATTTCTACCTGCTGATATTTTCTACTCACGAGTTGGCAACTCATCCCCGTTGTGCCACAGTTTTCTTGCAGGTTCGACTGCTTGGATCAGTAGCGGTATAGCTAGCACAAAGTTCCATCAGGGTGGTTGCTTAGTAGGTGGGACACACTTTGGATCGTGCCCATTCTTGTATTTTATATTCTATTTGAAAATGTACGCTAGCACCCTACTGGGTTTTACAAGCATCAAGCATGCCATTTTTAAATTTTTCGGGGTGCTAACTAACACTAACCTAGATCGTTAACTAGATTATTAGGGTTTTAGGTTTGATATCAAGAAAAACAAAGAGAAGGAAAAGATATTATACCCTATAGATCGAGTCCTTCTCTTCTTTAGCTCCGTGTAGTAGTCCACGCGGCTCCACTAGGCTCCACTTCAAGTTGGATCGGGTTTGCTCCGATGACCTTCGTGCCGAAGATGATCTACCCGAAGCTCACTAGTTCAAGCTATCTTTTCACTAAATTATTTGGTGAAGGCAACACACTACACTTGAGTGCTAGTCAAGTGTAGGATGGTGAAGTAGGGGTTTTGGAAGCTCACTAGAGATCTCACAAGCTTAATGATTACATCACATGTGAGGGTTTTGAGTTTGGAGGCGAGATGATGAAATTGTAGAGATCAAGAGAGCAAGAGCTCAAGAAAAGGCTAAGGCATGAACTCAAGAACAAAGTGAAGTAAGAATAAAATGGCTACTCATATCTTCACACATTATTGAAGCATGAATGAATAAATCAATAAACAAATGCACCATGCTTCAATAGTACAAAGAAAATGAGTAAACAAATAAAAATACTATGCCTTGAACCATACCCAAAATATCTCCACTTTTACACCTCATTTTTCTATTTTCATAAAATAGAAAAAACATGCCATGCTTCATATATATATATATATATATATATATATTAATAAAGCAATTAGTGAGCTAATGATATTAGTTAACATATAATTAAATTAAATATAAATATATATCAAATTATTAAATCAACACTTGATTTAATAATCTGGGTATATCACATATGACCGACTAATATCATTTATCTATTTATCACATTATCAAATCAACACTTGATTCGATAATCTGGTTATATCACATATAACCTAACCGATAACAGATAACTGCCAGATTATACTACGGTATCACATACTCATATTTAATCAGGCCCACGCACATATCAACATATGTGCCTTACTTCATTTTGCTTGAACCAGGAAACTTCTGTGTGGGATTCTAAAGACTCGTCAATACACCAGCAGTAGCTGGTGATCACATCAGTCGCCTACAAGCCGTCATCGGTACTAGCTGGACGTAACGGTTACCCGGGTATTGAGCGATATGAAGATCAACAAGCAAGCTCGTACAGAATCTCTATGAAGCTTATCAGTAATACTACCGTACAGTCCGGTCTCTTCATCTGATAAATCGCATATCATGTCTAGGGGTGGTAAACGTCAGACCCCAGTAACGTGATAAGTCATGCCGATGTCTGGCCTATAACGGCTCGAGAAACTACTGATAACTCTTATCAGTAAATCTCAGCAGCAGCCCTGGCCAGAGACTTCCAGTTATAACCAATCGAGCATAGCACAACATCAACCCCCAATACCGGGAGAGACGAAACCCCTCCTATCGCTCATTACCTCCATGTGACTCGGGACTATACCCAAAATCCACCTGTTTGCACGTCTCCTTTTAGCGTGGCAGGGGGGAAATCAAAGCACAGTAGAAGCCACACAAGACTCTATGACAATCTCGGGTCTACAGACTAACCTATACCAGTGTCACCAGAGGACTGCTATCTGATGATAGGTATACTACCAACTAGGAGTCCTCGGCGAGTCCTGTTCGGTGTACCTACTCTCCAATGAGCACCCGTGTACAAGCTTTGATGCCACACACCAATGGTTGTTGGATCAACCATCACCCTCTAAGGGACAAGAAATGTACACACTAGTCTACTCTGGAATATCGATGCTCTAGTCTCAATATTCCCTCGACTAGGAACAAATTAAAGGATATACTTTTGGACCACCCTGGCCCCACTAGTATGATCTCATCATAATCCTGGTAGTCAAGTACATATCCTAAGGGCTTTATCAACATGTGAGAGCAAGAAAGTAAAGAATACCAGTCAGCATGTTAAGATAAAGAGTAACCAGATAGCATACTATCATGTTGAGCAAGAAAGTCCTATATATATATATCTAAGCATCTACTATAATATACATCACATGTATAATAATGTCCTCTAGGGCATATATATTCCTAACACTATTGTATCTAGATAAACTCCATCAATCAGATTTTAGACTTTGTATATTGGAAGACCTGTGTTGCGAGACTTAGAGCGATGGGTGTATGTTCGTTTCTGTGAGGTTTTGATGTCTTCCTTTATTTATTTTTTCTGTGTTGATCTTCGCCGTTGGGCGTCGCGCGCGTGTATATGTGTATTGCTTACTTTCGTGGTTGTGATGTTGGAGATAGTGCCCTCAGAGTCAATTATTGGATCACAGGCACGTGATTGCAATGATTGAGGGAGGACCTATCCCGGTAGGACAGTCTTACTCGAGATGATAGTATGCTATCTGGTTTATCTTTATCATCGTGTACTACTTAGGTGACCTGACACGTCGCTATTACACGTTGATAGAGCCCCTAGGATTCTTGCTTGACCACCAGCAGTATGAGGGCGATCATATAAGTGGGAGCTGGAGGTCTATAAGCACATCCTTAAAAGGTCCCTAGTCGTGCGAGTTTCGAGACAGGGCATCGATTCTCCAGAGTAGACTAGTGTATACAGTCGAGACCCCGACGAGGGGCGGTGGCCGGTCTCACAAGCCATTGGTGTCAGTTGGATCACCTAAGATGTATACAGGTGCTCATTGGGTTATGAGTACACCGGACAGGACTCGCCGGGAACATGCTAGTTGGTCATATACCAGACGTCAGATGGCAGTTCCCTGGTGACATGTGTACAGGTTAGTTCATCGACCTGGGGATCGTCATTTTTCTCGTGTGAGTTCCCACTGTACTTTGATTACTACCTTACCACGGCTCAAAGGAGTCGTGCAAACAGGTTTTAGTTGGGTACAGTCCCGAGCCACATGGAGGCAGTGAGCGTATCTTCAGGGGTTCGTCTCTCCCGGTATGGGGGTGAGGTCGCGCTGTGTCTAGGAGAGCCATTACACGAAGCCCTCGGCCGAGGCAAGGAGATTTACTGGTAGGTATTCCAGTAGTATCTCAGGGTGTTCTGGGCTACGCTCCGACACGACTTGTATCGCTTTTGGGGTCTGACTTTTACCAACCCCCTAGGCCCGCCATGCGATGCTCATAGACGAACGGACCGGACTGTTCGGATATTGTCACTGACAGGCTCAGTAGGGTGTCAGGCTGGGTTCGCTCACAGACGTCCCTTTTGGTCAATACCTGGTAGCCCGTTACGTATTGGCTTATACCTCTGACGTGCTAGTGGTTAAATCCACAACCAAGGCGTTGACGAGTCTTTAGAGTCTCCCACATTCAGTTACTCAAGCTTTCGGGCGAAAAGCTGTAGAGGCCGTATGGAGATATGGCAAGGTCCGATCAGATACGTGCGGTATTGCACGGATCAGGATCGGATAGTTTGTACTAGAGGCCGTATGGATATATGGCAGGGTTCGATCAGATACGTGCGGTATTGCACGGATCAGGATCGGACGGATATTACTAGCCGGCTTTGGTTTAAGCCGGATCCCAGTATAGTACAGTGTAGATTTTGTCTCATTGCATTTGTATTTCGGTCGGAATACAAATGCGGGTGTGTATGCACAGTATCGGGGTTTTCCTGTAATTTATTACGGGACCAGTTTTCTGGAGTTGCCAGTTTGCTTTCCGTTTCGGCCGATTTCCTTTGTATCGTTCATTGGCCGAAGATTGGTGGAGGAGGGCTTATTTGCATTGTTGCAAATAAGTATTTGTGGAGGGGTTCTTTGCATATTCTTGTGTCATGATAGCTTTTCATTGACCTTGACTTCTTGACTTCTTCTTGTCATGATGGCATGACTTTTGTGGACATGATTGTTGATGATGAGAGATGGTTGTTAGTTGAGTGTTGGAATTATGGTGTGATCATTATCTCTCATGATACCCCTTTTTCTCTCTTCTTGATTATTGGCTAACACTCACTCCTATGTGTGGCTCTCTTATGATTCATTTTTTTTTCTCACCCCACCACCATGTCTTGGCCGGCCATATGGGGAGGGGCTGCCCAATTTTTGGGTGTGGTTCTTTGTTGATATCATATCAATTTTCCTCACCAAAAATTCCCAAGAAAAACTCCATGGTTCATATCTCCACCAAAGGCAATTCCTACAACCCCAAATGAGACTTGCGCACTACACATTCTACAGCAAACCTTGGGCACGTCGACTAGCCAGCTTCGTGCCCGAGTTGCCTCGGCATTGAGGTGGGAGCCCGTAAAAGATGTAGGCGATGTGGTGCCCTTCCGGCGATGAGGCGACGACAGGACATTCCGCGGGAGATCGGGACGACGACGAGAAGACCGGAGGACTCGGATCAGTCGGTATATCTCTATTCCCTATCTTGTAGTTAGCTAGGACTAGTTAATGGTTCGATCCGGGTTTTAGTGCGCGGTGGTGCCAGTTTGCTAGTTTGCAAAATTAAAGTTTATCACCGCTTCCGTATTTGGCCGTCGGATTGACGGCCGGGGCGCCGCCGTGCACTTATAGTGGTATCAGAGCCTTGCCATTAACTTAGTCTAGCTTTGTTTAATGTGTTTACATTTCCGATCGATCAAAAATTCCAAAATCCACGTTTTTCCTTCACATCAGTTTCTGTTGAAATTTTTTGGAGTCCAAAAATTTTTCAGGTTGTAAAATAGTGATGTACTGGAAGTTGTAAGCACTCTGTAGAAATTCGACACAGTGAATCGATCACTGAAGCGCGGAACCGCGGCCAAACCCTCCTTTAGGCCGCGGTTCCGCCGCACATTGGTGTCCTCGCTGTATCAAATTTTTGCAGTCGCTTTCTGGGTTAAAAATAGGGGTTTTGGAATATTAATTTTGGGCCCAGAATTTCTTAATGTGCTACAGTAGTACTTGGGGGCCCACTTGTTAAAATTTGATCGATCGGATATTTTAAACACATTATTTCACAGTATTTACATTATATCTGCGACCGTGAATGTCACTTGATCGGTAAATCCTGTCTAACTGCTATAGCCGGTTAGACGGATTTGCGAACGTGACTTTCACGTTGATGTTTTGTGATTTTGCTGTGATATTGCGGATCGGTCGTGGGGGATAGCCTGGTTGCAATGCTAGTACAGTTTTTGTTGTATTATGTACATTTGATATTGCGGGGCGAGCGTCCGACATGTGGACTGCCGTCGATACCCGTTTGTATTATTATTTTGGGGCACGACCTGGTTGCGGTCGATGTACCCGTTGTATGTATATTTTACTTTCTGTACTAGGATTACCCCAAGGTGGGGTGCACGGATAGCCGGGTTCTAGAGGGCAACAAGCCCGCATCTCATGGCATTGGGACGGAGGGTGCTTTACTCTAGGATTGGCGGGCTGTTCGCCGCACTCGTAGAGGGTACAGGTTGACCCAAGAGGGGTGTCCAAGTTACCGGATTCCGTGAAGTGCTAGGTGGTCCATTCACGGTGCTGAAAGGGACTGCCTCGCTTCAGGTTTTGGCGGGTGACTTGCCGCGCCCGTAGGGGTCTAGGATTTCATTGCGCAGGCTATCCACACGACCAGGGGAACGTCGGGTTTCAGCGGCTCTGTGAAACCCGGGGATCCCAGATATCTGTATTGTTTCTGTGATGCTGTACATTTATGTGATGTTGCATTTTATCACGCCTTGAGCGAATATAATATATTGGTATATATATTAGTAGATGTTGTATATGTTTTGCATCCGCGCTAGTCCAGTCCCCGCTCTGTCGTTAGTTAGCTAACCTAACGGGTAATGACGGGACCCAGTGGCGAATGCGGATGGCATATACGTACGTCAGTATATTTTCGTTCTTTGTGGTGTGATCAATTGATGGGACTGCGTTGATTCGGATCAATGCAAGTTAAAAACAAACCTAATCTGATGTTGTTGGAACACTTTTCAAAAAGCTGTTATTGCAAGGACGTTCACTTTTGTTTTGCATCGTGGTATTCAGTTAGAATATCCTGCTCCTCAGTCGACGAGGCAAGGGCCGAGATCCCTTCACCGGGAGTGACCCCTTGGACAGAAGTTTGCGTCAGGGCAATAACTTCACTATAGCCGATTACTTTTGCTTTGCATCGTGGTATTCAGTTGGAATATCCTGCACCTCATTCTACGGGGAAAGAGCCGAGATCCCTTCACCGGGAGTGACCTCTTTAGCAAAGGTTTTCGTCACTATATTTTTAAAAAGCTATCCGTTCCTTCAACGATATCAAGTTCATTACGTTAAAGGTTTTCGCCAGAAACCATTCGTAGCCCTCTGTCGTTTCATATGGGTAGTCAATAGTATTTAAGCTGTGTATGTTGGCCAAAGTCAAGGCACAGTGATTGGTAGCTATTGGATATTCATATGCAGCATAGATAGATGCGTTGGTTTGGGACAGTCGTACTGCCATTTTGGCCAAAGTCAAGGGTAGGTACGGGTGGATTCAAATTAACCTGGAGAACGACGGGTTGAACTTGACATGTGACTTATGATATGTTGGCCAAAGTCAAGGTCATAAGAGCATGGGGTAAAAATCACATCGGGAGTTTCAAAAGAACTGAAACTTGCCAGATATGCGCATACCTTCTGGAGTGTGATGACGTGAGCGGATTCCGTCACGTTATCATGCGGTGATAGTTGGATCCCGATTCCCACTGATGAGTTAGTTTACTCCTCGGGTGACCCCGACTAATTCTTCTTTCAGGTTTGGAGGAGAATTTGACGGTACAGTGGGAGGTTTCCAGATTAGATAAATTGGTAACCATTCTGATCTAGGTTAGAGTGCACGCTGAGTGTTTCTTTTCTCTCTCTCTTTGGCAGCGACCATTGACCCGACCCTAAGACTATGACTCAGAGACCAAAATTAACCGAACCTTCTTAAACACCGGCTTTTGGATTGTCAGAGTTGCAGACCTCATTGCCACTCCTACTTTTACCCTTTTCTCCAGGACACCCCGTATTACTACGAACGTCCATTTCCATTGGACAAAACCATCGTATGGTTAGATACGAACTCGAAAGGAATTTATTCGAGGATGGTTTCCGGTCCTGGAGAAAACGGATAGGACTATTCAGTTGTCTTTTCCTTTTACCTTCTCTCAGGATGCGAGTACTCCTTGGTTTAGGAGATAGTACACCTATTACGCAAATTGGATAGTCTTCTTCCAAACCTTAGGCTGGTGCCGACAGGTAGGGAATGAAGAAAACCAATTAGCATAACGATGGTGTACAGAAGGTATTAAGTTAAGACAAAGTAAGGGATTAGTAAGAGGGCAAAGTAAATTGCGACTGATATTCACGACCAAACCAGGTATTTCATTACCACTCCCAAATCACCTTTGTATTTCTCCAGAACACTCCGTATCACTACGAAGATCCACAGACTATTGGATACTCCATCGTATGGTTATATACGAACTCGAAAGGAACTTGTTCCAGTTCGGGGATGGATTCTGGTTCAGGAGAAATAGGAATAAGGTTTATTCGGTTGTCTTTTATCTTCACCTTCTCTCGCATTGCGAGTGTTCCTAGGATTAGGACAGTACACCCATTATGCTTATTGGATAGTCTTCTTCCAAACCATAGGCTGGTGCCGAACGGTAGGGAAGGAAGAAAACCATTTGGCCTAAAGGGGTGTGCAGAAGGTAATGACTAAAGACATATGAAGGGATTTGGAGAGGTGGCAATGAATTACACGGTTATAGTTGTGAATCTGGATAATGGAAGAGGCATTACTAGGAATACCCAGATACCCCATCGAAACATTTCAATGTTTCAGTTTCACTGTGTACTGTTAAAAGAAAACTGATTTCCCAATTAAGACACTTGCTCCAGGGTATGTATTTACCAGGTATGATTCTCACATCTGTATGGTTTTACAGATGATGAGTGGGAGTAAGTTATTGGGAATTAGGTGATCATCCTCATTATATCGGGATTCGTTGTAATCGGTGATATTTGAGGAAGTCACCTGGGTTGTTTGCCGGACGACAAATATTTGGTTTTGAATATCCGCTGTTATGCACCAATTTCAAATTGATTTATCTGTACGTCTATTTTCATAGAGTGAGATATACCTCTTTGAAATTATGTCTACGACATTTACCTATATCAGTGGATGGTTAGGTAAGGAGCATTAAACAGCGGTGTAATTCTTCTTAACCATAAGTACAGTTTTCAACCTACGACACACAGTGAATGAGTTTTCAGACTCAAGGGACTTATACAGAGTATTGTATGTTGTCCAGGGTCCATCAGGACAGAGGGGTTGGTCCTCGCACTATATTCGGTTTACTTATGACTTCTCTAGTTTTTAGACAGGTGTTTCGTGGAAACACAGGGTCCGAATTTTGAGAAGTTATAGGTATTTGAATAAAGTAGAGAACCAGGTATTGCAAGTATCGGGATTCTTCAAAGTGATCGAAGATGTAGATACTTGTGTACGGTATTCAGTTGATAGTAATGATTAAGAGAACTTGCTTCTCTTTCAGGTTACTCATAATTGGAAGTATTCCTAAGTTGAGTAACGCTGATCGGCCTCCTTCCATTTAGTTGACATGCACTGGGGACAGCTGCATGATTTGAATCTGGTTCAATTAAATCAGTGCCTCTGGTTCTATATTGGATATAGAACAGTTCATATCTTAACGACGTTAAGGTACGGGGAGTTGTCCGGTTTATGATTAAAACCAGACACTGGACAACTCAAGGCACGTTTCTGTAATGGCTGTTTGTGGGTTGACCCAGGCTATGACGTGGGTTGACTTTCTACCATCTGGATGAACAATAGCGATATTGTTCTAGACTCGCCACAGTTTTAATAAAAATGGATTTTTTCAGAAAACAGTAGTGGGAGTATGGTAGAACTGAAAGTGATTCCAGAACCACAAACGATTACTCAAGATTTTATAAGAACCTAAAGATTCAATCTGGTTTGACATTCCGTTGGCCACTCCGCAGATTTGGTGGGTAACTTTAGGCACCCGAGAGGTACTCCGGTAGCCTCAAGGACGGTGACAGGGAAGTTCTAGTTTACCCACACTTGCCATTGCTGTTGTTCCAGACTGTGAGACCCGGCAGGAGGATGAGTATAGCGTCGTTCTAAACTTTCTTTAGAAGTGTACGTTTATATGACTCTGCCAGAGGGTTGTCGTAGTCAGTGGGAGCAGCGGAAGCATTGGTGGACATGTGGCTTATGTCTATTTATAGACTAAAGCAGATATAGCGGAGATAGATCATCGATTTCTGATGTGACAGTCATAGGTTTGACTTCATCAGAATAGGGGATGGATCTGTTGAGAAGGTAGTAGGGTGTGATGTCATGGTATTTGGATGACATACACAGAATAGGAAAAGAAACTCCTATACTATGATCGGTTATACTTTGGTCGTCACACAGTGGTTTCTCCACACAGGACTTGGATATTATATCAAACATTCTGGTTACTGGATCTATGGTTTTAGATCTGGATTTTGGTGGTTTCCCAATCAGGGTACTTAGACAGCATTCTAAGAGTATTTAGAATGGACGACTCCTGGCATGGTGGTGTACCTGAAGGTGATGGAGTCACCCTCTCTAAAGGTGTCTTACAGACTAATTTGGAGAGGGATATGCATGATTGGCAGATCACTTGCTCAGGCAATTGAGTCAATCATGAGATGTCAAGTACCACACCAGATGTTGTTCTTGCACTAGATGCAATAAGTTGACATTAATCCAATCCTGGAGAAACAGTCGGAAGCAGTTTTGGAACATAAGTGGATGTTCTAGGGATATGATAACGATAGCCTCATTCGGGAGACAGTTATCATTCCAGGCTTCCAAGGTGACTTGGACGACAGGGAGGTTGTCAGAGTTATAGTTTTTCCTTCTGTCGAGGGGCAGTATTTTGGACAGGTGGTCCAAGGAAATACTGAGGGAGGCATGGCGCAGGACACTGATTAAGTTCAGTTGTTGATACAGTCTAAGAAGTTTGGATTTGGAGTTCATTTATGAACTATGTCCCATCAGACACCCAGACACAATCTAAGACAAGTATTGTTCATTTCGGGAGATGGCTTTCTCCGCGAACTTGAGATATAGAGAGACATAGAAAGGAACATCAAGGCGGATCCACTCACTGAGGCTATTCCTCGAACGCAATAGTTTCGCAAACGAGTTTTGTGAGACTGACTGGTAGAGGAGTTGGGTGTTCGGTATCACACGGGCTGTGAGTATGCGACATCGCAATAATTAGCCTTGAGTGCAAGTGGGAGATTGTTGGAGATAGTGCCCTCAGAGTCAATTATTGGATCACAGGCACGTGATTGCAATGATTGAGGGAGGACCTATCCCGGTAGGACAGTCTTACTCGAGATGATAGTATGCTATCTGGTTTATCTTTATCATCGTGTACTGCTTAGGTGACCTGACACGTCGCTATTACACGTTGATAGAGCCCCTAGGATTCTTGCTTGACCACCAGCAGTATGAGGGCGATCATATAAGTGGGAGCTGGAGGTCTATAAGCACATTCTTAAAAGGTCCCTAGTCGTACGAGTTTCGAGACAGGGCATCGATTCTCCAGAGTAGACTAGTGTATACAGTCGAGACCCCGACGAGGGGCGGTGGCCGGTCTCACAAGCCATTGGTGTCAGTTGGATCACCTAAGATGTATACAGGTGCTCATTGGGTTATGAGTACACCGGACAAGACTCGCCGGGAACATGCTAGTTGGTCATATACCAGACGTCAGATGGCAGTTCCCTGGTGACATGTGTACAGGTTAGTTCATCGACCTGGGGATCGTCATTTGTCTCGTGTGAGTTCCCACTGTACTTTGATTACTACCCTACCACGGCTCAAAGGAGTCGTGCAAACAGGTTTTAGTTGGGTACAGTCCCGAGCCACATGGAGGCAGTGAGCGTATCTTCAGGGGTTCGTCTCTCCCGGTATTGGGGGTGAGGTCGCGCTGTGTCTAGGAGAGCCATTACACGAAGCCCTCAGCCGAGGCAAGGAGATTTACTGGTAGGTATTCCAGTAGTATCTCAGGGTGTTCTGGGCTACGCTCCGACACGACTTGTACCGCTTTTGGGGTCTGACTTTTACCAACGCCCTAGGCCCGCCATGCGATACTCATAGACGAACGGACCGGACTGTACGGATATTGTCACTGACAGGCTCAGTAGGGTGTCAGGCTGGGTTCGCTCACAGACGTCCCTTTTGGTCAATACCTGGTAGCCCGTTACGTATTGGCTTATACCTCTGACGTGCTAGTGGTTAAATCCACAACCAAGGTGTTGACGAGTCTTTAGAGTCCCCCACATTCAGTTACTCAAGCTTTCGGGCGAAAAGCTGTAGAGGCCGTATGGAGATATGGCAAGGTCCGATCAGATACGTGCGGTATTGCATGGATCAGGATCGGACAGTTTGTACTAGAGGCCGTATGGATATATGGCAGGGTTCGATCAGATACGTGAGGTATTGCACGGATCAGGATCGGACGGATATTACTAGCCGGCTTTGGTTTAAGCCGGATCCTAGTATAGTACAGTGTAGATTTTGTCTCATTGCATTTGTATTTCGGTCGGAATACAAATGCGGGTGTGTATGCACAGTATCGGGGTTTTCCTGTAATTTATTACGGGACCAGTTTTCTGGAGTTGCCAGTTTGCTTTCCGTTTCGGCCGATTTCCTTTGTATCGTTCATTGGCCGAAGATTGGTGGAGGAGGGCTTATTTGCATTGTTGCAAATAAGTATTTGTGGAGGGGTTCTTTGCATATTCTTGTGTCATGATAGCTTTTCATTGACCTTGACTTCTTGACTTCTTCTTGTCATGATGGCATGACTTTTGTGGACATGATTGTTGATGATGAGAGATGGTTGTTAGTTGAGTGTTGGAATTATGGTGTGATCATTATCTCTCATGATACCCCTTTTTCTCTCTCCTTGATTATTGGCTAACACTCACTCCTATGTGTGGCTCTCTTATGATTCATTTTTTTTTCTCACCCCACCACCATGTCTTGGCCGGCCATATGGGGAGGGGCTGCCCAATTTTTGGGTGTGGTTCTTTGTTGATATCATATCAATTTTCCTCACCAAAAATTCCCAAGAAAAACTCCATGGTTCATACCTCCACCAAAGGCAATTCCTACAACCCCAAATGAGACTTGCGCACTACACATTCTACAGCAAACCTTGGGCACGTCGACTAGCCAGCTTCGTGCCCGAGTTGCCTCGGCATTGAGGTGGGAGCCCATAAAAGATGTAGGCGATGTGGTGCCCTTCCGGCGACGAGGCGACGACAGGACATTCCGCGGGAGATCGGGACGACGATGAGAAGACCGGAGGACTCGGATCAGTCGGTATATCTCTATTCCCTATCTTGTAGTTAGCTAGGACTAGTTAATGGTTCGATCCGGGTTTTAGTGCGTGGTGGTGCCGGTTTGCTAGTTTGCAAAATTAAAGTTTATCACCGCTTCCGCATTTGGCCGTCGGATTGACGGCCGGGGCGCCGCCGTGCACTTACATGTGATTCCTCCAATTGGCGAAGAGCTAGCTCCCGTTTGGGGATGCCTATATATATTGCTTGTATGTGGTTTTTGGATCAAAATATACAAGGGAGGTGCTGCCCAAATTTTTAAAGACGAAAAATGTTTTCAACTATAGCATAATCCACTTGCATTTCTATATATTATTATCTATGCATTTAAATAAAAACTTGATTTCATTATACCTTTATTTTTAAACTGCACTTCTACTATTTTCCGCAAAAACGTTTAGATTTCTGGGCTTCGGCTTATTTGAATTGCGTTACACCGTTAGACGTTGCGTGATTTATGTATCGGTCACGAACTAAATTTCAGGTCGTGACAAAGTTGGTATCAAAGCGTTAGGTTTAACCTTGGTTTGAGTTTAGGCTTGATCTTACGGAACTTAAACTTGACTGAGGGGGTATTAGACCCGAACTTTCATCGCGTAGGTTGACCTTGATTGATAGAGTAGGTAGCTTGAGTAGAGTGGCGTACTATGTGTATGTTTCACGGCATACTTACGACACGCTGCTCCGCTTAAGTGGCCTTAGGATGTACATTTCTTGAGATCTTTGATTCTATTCGTTCCTATGATCATACTCCTATTGATTTCATTCTTTCTTATGATCATATATCTATCTTGGACCTGTTGATTCCTTTCATTTCTATGATCTATCTTCATCGATACCTACTTGCGGTTCCTGTCACTAGGGTTTGAGCGCAGAGAAAGCTGCCGCTAGTGATGCGATCAGAGCGAGCTCTTCATGGACGAGGGGTGACCATGCTGTTTTCTGGTGACATAGGGGCTTATCGGTATAGTGTTTGTGTTGTAATCCCTCGGTTGAGAAGAGTGTTCGGATCTGCACTGGACGATCGGGCCATTGATAGCGATCGCCAAATTGAGAGGACTGTTGATGTACAACCTATCTCAGATATCGTGATGTTGTGTACCGTGCAAATAGATGACCCGGCTATTGCTGAGATTTGAGAGGATGTCACCTCCAGAGTTATAAGCTGAAACCACTAGAGCTTTCAGGCAGAGATGTGACAGAGGACCGCTAGTCCATCTTGAATAGAGTGATGAAGGTGATTCGTCTGATTTGATGCGCTGATACATGCTCAGTTAAATTGAAGATCCCAGTTTGAAGGATTTTACTTAGATCTAGAGTAAATCGATCAAGAGAGGACGTTGTTCGTTGGATGCTCCGATATGAGATCGGTAAGTTGACCAGTTTCGGATAGAAGGACCGCATTTAGACGCGTTGTGAGTTGATTGAGAAAGGACGAATGAAGCATATACCTCCGATGGTTAGGACGAGTTCCCGAGAACGTGTTCGGCTCGATATCTTCCACAGAGAGGTGAAGATACCTGATTTTGTAATTTCGAGTCTGTGTGAGAGACTCTGGATTCACTGTAGCCGAGAACGAATTGCCGTATTTAGCCAGTAAAAGATGACGTCGAAGTGGACGATAATGAAGATGAGTGGAACTATAGGTTCGTACGAGATATTAATGAGCTGTTGTTACTCCCCGTTGATGCCAGAGGATTGATATGTATGCAGAGGCGTTAGATACAACCAAATTTCAAAGGAAAGCTATCATGAGGACGCAACTGTCCGGATATGAGAAAAATGATTAAGTAAAGAGAGTCAACCTCCGTTCAGTTCAGCATAGGTGAGATAGGAAGAGATATTAAGCAGGTTCTTCCAGGATACCATAGCAATAAAGACTTGCACCGAGGATCAGTTGTATCGCGCGTTTTCAGAGGGCTAGATGCCGCCATCAGTAACATGCCGTTTGCGAGTGGTCGTGTTAATTGACCAAGATATGATCAGAGGAGCGTCAGAGAGGAACTGTTCCGTTATTATACTTAACCGGACCTACGACCAGGAAGATTATGGGATTGTGATCCACAGGGAAAAACAGGACCCGGAGACAGAGGACGCCAGACCGTAAGTAGGAAGTAAGTGGATGTTCTTGCTTTGCCAGTTTTGGGTGCACTGGTTTTTTTCGACATTGAAGGAGGTGTACCTCGATGTCAGTTATTGCGATTTGCGTTTTGTGATCCGAGTATCACACTTTATCGTTTGGATTTGAGTTTCGATGATTGAGTTTCATGATATTGTTTTCGTCCACCATGGCTGCACCTGCTGGGTTTATGTTTTATACACCGTTACATTGGTTTTTGATTTGTGCACAGTTGTTGCACTAGTTATCGATTTTGTGCATTTGATTGCACGTATTTATGATTATGTGGATTTCGATACCGTCGATTTGATTTCGTGTATCATGTATGCACTTGACTTGATTTTTGCACTCGGTATAGCTCACATGTGCTTGCAGTGTATTGATACGTGTTTTATGCACACAGTTGCACACATTTATAATTTTTATATATCTTGGCATGCTCGGTGTTGTTTTTGTGCGCTTTTGGTACATTGACGAGTAGTTGAGCACATAGCGCACCTGATATTTGTTTTCGTGCTTTTGTTGCACCAGATTTATGTTTTCGTGCATTTACTGCACTAGATGTTTTGTGCGGACCTGGCCCACTTGATTTGGATTTTCGCGTATAATGGATGCATGATATGAGATTTTGTGCACACCGGATGCATTTGATTGAGATTTTTATCCGTGCATATTAGTTGCACTTGGTTAAAATTTTCGTGCACTCTAGATGCACTTGATGTTGTTGTTGTGCACTTCCGTTGTACTTGACAGATGCTTTCGTTACACCCGTTGCACTTAGTTTGGCTTTTGTGCACATTCATGGCACCTGTATTTGGCTTTGATATCCGTGCGCACCAGACGCACGTGATGTTGGATACGCCTTTAGAGGCTGATTTTTACTCTTGAGCATCATATTTTCATGTTGGGCACTATATTATATAGTAGTCGAGCAGGACTGATCTGAGAATAGTACCTGAGTATTTTTGCATTCATAAAAAGGTTTACCAAGAGATTTTCAAAAATGAACTATAGTCTCGCTATTTCCTACGTGTCTGTGAGTGACACAAACTTTTACGAAGGAAGACCTTTTGGGATATTTCAAAAAGGCGGAACATGTATTTGAGCAAAACGTATATGAACGTATATTTATTACTTTACAAATGAGCGTCCATCGCTTGTGCCGTGAGTTACGCATCGCACGGCGATTCAGAAAATATTTTGCATGTGTTTTATTCAGTTTCAGAGGATTTTCCAAGGATTCATACTATATACGTATTATGACTTTGACTATAGTATATTTGGATCTCAGCAGTTGATTTCGAGATTTACGTTTCCGTATAACTCCAGTGATTGCATGACGCTTGACAGAGTTTAATTTTTGAGTTTCACATTCGTTTTCATGCGCACTCGATGCGTTGTGTTTTGTTTGAGTATTCTATGATTTCGGAGCCCCGTAATTTAAAATGATTATTGAAATGTTTTAGTATTTAGGAGTTTAAATTTAAATTCGGAGACTGAATTTATTTAAGAGGGGAAAATTGTAACATTTCAGAAAATATTAAATATTATTTTTGGAATTTAAATAATAAACTAATATATTTCACGAAAACTGGTTGATTTGCGAATTGGGGTTTTCGTAAAATGGTATAATTATATAACAATATTTAGAAAATAATTGGAGATAAAAATGATTTATTTATTAAAAAATATTTATCGGATTTGGGCATTATTATATTTAATTATATGCAAGTTTAAATTAAACTTGATTAGTGCACTACTAATCACGATTAAGCCAAATTCGTATTTTTATTTAGCCATGATTAGTGCACCATGACATGTTACATTTTTAGTTGCATGTTGTTTTCATTTGCATTTGTGATTTATTATGAGTGAGAAAAGAGAAAAAAGGAAAAAAGAGACATGATGGCTTGAGGAGAGAGAGAGGGGACACACTCATAACAAGTGAGGCATGGGCTATGAGAGAGAGTGAGAGTGAGAAAGAGAGAGAGAGGGATGGCTCCCATACACTCACCCTTTTAATTCCTTTATCACTTCATTCTTCTTCATTTCAATTCCTTCTTCTTCTTCACCTCCTCCCTCCACCACCTCTACTCTATGGCAACCACCCTAAATTTTCACCAAAATCCTACACTCCCTTCACAAAAAATGATCCCCATCTCATCCTACACCCCATAGTGGAACCAAGTTTGGATTTTGAAGATTTTGAGCAACCCAAGAATTTTCTTGAGTTGCCAAATGATGTATATTTCCTTTCCTTTAGTTAAGTTACTTGTGTTTGGTTTATCCTAGTGTACGTTAGAATTAAACTTGTGTAGATTTGTGATCTTGGAATTTTCCAAGTTGATGTTGTTCCCTTATGGGAATTGAATAAAATATAAATAAAGCAGCAAGAAAAAACCCCAAATGGGGGGTCACGTGCTCACACGTGACCAGACCTCACGTGCAAACACGTGACCTTTTTATGGGCAGATTCTATCTACGTCTGAATGCCTAATTGATAAAGTCACATGCCCACACGTGATGAGCTCTTGAATCCACTGAATTAATAGAATTAAATTCTAATTAAAAGGAATTAAAAGTATTTGTTTCCTCTAAAATATATAAATAAAGCAACAAGGAAAACCCTCAAAGGGAGATCACGTGCCCACACGTGATCGGGTCTCATGTGCACACACGTGACCTTTTACAGGCAAAGCCTATAAGCGCTGAATAAAATAAACAATTGGAAATACTTAATCAGTGGGGTTATGTGCTAACACGTGATAGAATCTTGAGCCCTCTGAACTAATAGAATTGAATTCTAATTAAATGCTGGATCAGTAGGGTCACGTGCCAACACGTGATGGGTTTCTGATCCCTCTGAACTAATAGAATTAAATTCTAATTAATTGCTTAATCAGTGGGGTCACGTGCTAACACGTGATAGACTTTTAAACCCTCTGAACTAATAGAATTAAATTCTAATTAAAAGAGAATCAAAAGCCCTAATTGGAAAAATATTTCCTTAGATCTTTCCAAACAGAAAAGATTGCATTCTGTAAAGTGAAGCACCGTTGGATTAAAAAAACCAATGGTGATTAAAATTCACCAATTTATAGAAAAATTCTATACTAGGAAATATTTTCTTAAAAATTTGCCAGGAACAACAAAATAAAATATCTTTTGGATTAAAAATATAATGGTGAATAAAATTCACCGAGTGATCTAAAAGATCATGTTGGTTATAAAATCAATCAAAAATCTTTCAATGAAAAATTGACTAAATAAACTGATTCTTTTCTTTCTCCTATAAATAGGAGGCAAGAAGAGAAGAAAAAAAAAGAGAGAAGACAGAGAATATACAACAACAGGGAGAGAATACATAAGAGAAAAAAAAGAGAAGAGAATTTAATTCTCCAGAGAGAAAAGAAGATCTCTTCAGAAAAGAAAGAAACTCTAGGTAAGAGAGGAAAATAGATCATTCTATAAGCTCCCACAAAACGAAAGAGAATTTAATCTCAAATTAAGAGTTTAACTCTTCTAAATAAGAACTCAGTTCTTCCTCTGGTTGAAAATCTGCAGAAGCAGATCTCCCCATAAGTTGAGAATTTAATTCTCATCGGAGAGGTTCTGTCATGTAGATCTAAAACCTAAGAGAAGAGCTAAAGTTCAGAGAATTCTATTCTCTCACAAAGTATATAGGAATTTAATTTCTCCAACAAAAATAGGGTTTAACCCTTAATACAAGAATTTAGTTCTTCCTTATGGTAATAGATCTGCAGAAGCACATCTCTCCATAAGTTGAGAATTTAATTCTCATCGGGAAGATTCTGCCATGCAGATCCAAAACTTAGAGAGAGAATTGAGTTTGAAGAATTTAATTCTTTTAAAAACATAAGAATTTAATTCCTCTAAATAAAATTAGGGTTTAACCCTATAAGAGAATTTAATTCTTATACAAGGGATTTATCTCTCCATGGACGTAAAAGGATCAAGTACCAAATATGATCATGTGGTAACACGTGACCCTCCCCTCCAATGACCAAAAGAGAACGAATAAGATTAGGTCACGTGCTCCCACGTGACCCTTGAACAGACTTCTCAAAATAAAAAGGGCTGAATAGATTTTGGGTGCCTCACGTGTCCCCACGTGACCCCTGACAAACACCTCTTTAAAAAAGAGAAAATGGGGTAAAATTAAGGGATTAATACCCAATGCATGGGCACCATCACGTGTCCACACGTGATGGTCATAAAGATTAAGTGTTTAACACTCAAGCGTATTCTGAGAATAAAATAAAGGAAGTTTGGCCCAACACTCAAGCGCCTCACGTGACCCCACGTGAGCGCTTCCTTTTTTAGTGTTTAATACTATTTTGTGCGCTTCATCCTTAGTATTTAACACTATTTTAAGCGCATCATGTGGGAGCACGTGATAGACGAGTGTACTCTAGTGTTTAACACTATATTCGAGCCAATTTTAGCCCAATTAGCTAAGTCTTCCAGAGGCAGGACCCTCTTTTTTGACTGAACCTCAAATACACTCTTGTCTTCCAAAATTGATCATCTCATATGACATTTAAAGCAAAACCCAGAGCCTTTCAACCAACTTCGGTTCAAGGGTACATCTTTTCATACCTCTGATACATGTCGTTGTAATTCCTCAGCGTCCTCAGAGAGATGGAGGGTCCCGATAACCGATAACTTTTAGTGCATCCCCAAACGGTTGAACCAAAACCAAACAGACTATGACGCCTTTAAACTGGACTAAGATGTCCTTAAACTTTATGGACTGTGGGGTCCTTAAACTCATGGACTATGATGTCCTTAAACTTTACGGACTGTGGGGTCCTTAAACTCATGGACTATGATGTCCTTAAACTTTATGGACTGTGAGGTTCTTAAACTCATAGACTATGATGTCTTTAAACTTTACAGACTATGACGTCTCTAAACTCCATGGACTATGATGTCCTTAAACCCATTGGACCGCAAAGTCCCTAAACTAAAACAATCGAGCCCAAATGCTATTTTGTTGGATCTAAATGATCCTGTTAAGTAGATCTTAGTCTAAAATTAGACTAACGTATCCTTAACAAATGATTAAGTTGATCTTAGTCTAAAATTAGACTAACGTATCCTTAACAAACGTTTAAGTTGATCTTAGTCTCAAATGAGATTAACGATCTTTAAACCCAAACCAAAACCCAAATCTAAGAAAATACGGATTTGGACTAATCTACACCCTACGGGCGACAACATAAATTAGTTTCCGTATACAATCCATGGGCAATTAAAAACAAAACAAATACACACGGCACGGAGTGACCATCTGGAGAAGGAGAAAGTTGTTACCGCGATGCGGTAGCGTAATTAACTGTATGGGCTTGTGCCTGCAGGGAAGAGTGTCCCCATAATCAAAAACCCCTCACAATGAGGGGGAATCTGACGAAATCTGCTACATTAGCCGCATCCATCTAAACCTCCGATATACGGTGCCATAAATCAACTTGGCATCTTCGGAGAGGTGGACGGCTAAAACCAAATAGCATCTGCCCCCAAATTCAGGTAAGACGTTTGTCTTCCCGTCTTTCGGCAGAGAACAGATTCTGGCACGCCTGATGAGACCTTTTCCTCTTTTCACTCCACACTTCGTGTGTCGTGTTTTTCCGCGATCAAATAATCGCGGTATATATGTTTGTGGTTGCTCTTAGGGGAGTGGATGCTGAAGTCGGCATTTTGTTTCTATGAAGAATGGCGTTTGCTCCCACCCTAGCGACTCATGCTCTGTCATATCCGGCGGAGTCAAGTATGGGCCACTTGCAGCCTCAAATCTCTGCAATCCGGCTCTTTATGAAATCAACGGGATTTTTTTTGGGTCGATACTCCCACCTCCCACCCTTGGTGCCTCAACGCTGATGGAGGAAGCCCAGATGAAGTCTGTCCTCTACAGACTGGCTCCCCAAGCAGCAGCTTTGCCGATAGAATCAGTCCTCAAACAACTGGCACATGCCAAGGACCAAGGTCGACGCAGGGGGCAGAATATTCAAGCTCTCAAAGGAAACATGGGGCAGGCTTAGAAAAATCCTGAGGCTAATCAAATCCCGGCCGTAAGAAACGGATCATCATACAAAATGAGCTGGGGGCAGTTCTCCGTATGGTCCTGTTTCAACCCCAGTGGTGAATATTGTTGTTCCAACTGGGAACAGCTTCAAACTGTTGCGAAGGGCCAGACAAAATTCTCCTACCGCAATATTGAAGAAATCTTCGTAGCCCATGGAGATCTCACGAGAACAGAAACCAGTTCGCTCCCTAAAGCAACTTTCCTCATCTATATGTAAAAAGTGTGGAAGCAAGTGAAGGTCTCTGTCGTCAACCGCGGCTCTTCCCCTAGACGCCAGCCAAATTTTGACAAATCCTCTTTCAAATACAAAAGGAGTCACCCCAAGACGGATCCTGATACAACGGTTCCTCCCGAAACCAAAACGGCTTTTCACAAAAAAGGAGGCCCAATAAAGCTCAAGTGCCTAAAGCAAACTCCAAAGGCCAAAAACTCCAAACACCCCAAGCCTAGGGGCATGGTAGATCACATAGTCTATGTGGTGAATTCCAAAGACGAAGTTCGAGTTTCTACTAGTCACCGACCTCAAACTTGGTCCTTAACAAAAGTTCAACTGCAACGTGAAAAGCTGCAGGAGATGCTTGCTCAGGCGGCACCACTCGCTAATCCATCGTCTAAGGCAAATCCCGAAGACGCACCTGGAGAAAGAATAGGGGAGTCGGATATTGATTTCCTAAAGCGCGCTATGAAAAAGGGAGATGCAGAAGCGGCAGAAATGGCCACTAAAATGAACCAGATGGCCCTTCTGATTCAGAATATGGCTGGAATGATGGTTCAATCGGAACCATTAGCAGATGAACTGCCAGTAGTCGGTCTTAAAGATAAGGATGACATTTCAAATTCTCTACAAAGCCCATCAATGGCTGAGGAGGAAATGATTCCTAAAAGAAAAGCTGAATGAATATATCGCTCAGCAAATCGAAGCTCATTACGCCAGTGAAGCCGCAAATAGATCAATCAAGATTGGTCGACCGTATCCGACATGGCACAATCAAATATAGTACCCGCTAGAGTACACACTTCCAACGTGCCACATGTATAAAGGAACTGAGAATTCTCGTCGGCACATTGCGCGATTTGAACCTATGTGCGACAATACTGATATACTTCTCCTCTGACAGTTCATCGGCTGTCTGGCGGGCATTGCCTTCGAATGGTATGTGGAACTCCCGAATGACTCCATGAATACTTTCGACGAAATGGAGATGCCCTCTTGTCAGAGATTCGCTAGTATGAATAAACGCACTACCGTGACGGCTCTGGTCAATGAAAGGGTTAGACCGAATGAGACTTGGGTTCAATGTGTTACCCGATGGCGAAATCTCTGGTGAAATACAAGCAACGCATCGATGAAATTGCAGCCATGGGAATGCTCATAGCCACCCTTGACCAAAATTCAAAGGCGTCCTCGTATATGGCCCTCTTCAAGCCGACAGCATTCCAAGAGCTCATAGATAAAATGACTCGATTGGATCAGTTGAGTCAAGACCTTTCATCATCTGAGGAAGATGAATGAAAAGCGGAGGTAAGATGGCGTTTATCGCCTACGCTAAACAAAAATAAGCGGCTCTGAAGCAACCTGTCGCCAAAATAGCGACGACGTGGGTACTCGTTCCCCCTGAGAAGTACACATGGGGCATATTCCTCACTCGTGGAAGAATCTCTGTGTAGAATAGTCCTTTCTTCTCAAAAGGTAGGAAGAATATTAAGGGGCCTACAAACAAGTCCTACAACCTAGTGGAATGCCCCGCTAAAAAAAATGGTATGTCCACAAGCGAAATGGGCACGGTTGAAAACCCGAAAGGGCGCCGTGAGTAAAAACAGCAGGGCTACCGGCGAGTTTGTGAAAACCTGGAAGGGCACAACCTCGTTAAATACACTTACGAGATCCTCACGACTCGTAAGGAGAATTCCCCTGTGAGATCCTCATGGCTCATAGGATTCGAAAGTCTTAAGTTACAGGGATCTAGACCTGTTCTTAAGCCGTCATATCTCTCAAATTGCCCTACGGGCGGTCCGTATTGACCCTTGCATACAATCTATGGGTACGAATAAATATTTCTTTGCCAAGTTCTACAAATGGCAAGAAATGTCCCCATATGGTGAATAACACTTATAGATCCTCTCGATTTATAAGGAGAAAACACTCTTGGTAGATCCTTACCACTTAAAAGAGAAGACATCACTTAGGAATCCCCACGATTCTTAATGAGAAAATACGCCTATGAGATCCTCACGACTCGTAGGAAGAAAACCCTTTATGAGACCTTTACGGCTCATAAAGTCAAAAGTCTTAGTCGACAGAATCCTAACCCTGTCTACTAAGCCACCTTTGTTCAAATCAGCAAAGGCAAATGATGAGTTGCTCCTGGCAATATCCCAGTTGTAGCGATACTGATGCCTAAACAGGTGTCAAACTCATAGCCAATCTCTCCGGCAAGTGTCGTCCCTACAGTCACTTGATGAAAAAGGGAACCTCGTTCGTTTTGGATCGAAAATGCCAAAGCGCACTGGACGAAATCAAGCAATACCTGCAGAATCCGCCGGTACTGATCGCTCCGGTCAAGGGAAAGCCCCTCATCCTGTACACAACAACCCTTGAAGGTTCTTTAGGCGCGCTATGGGCACAGGAAAATGACCAAGGGAAAGAGAAAGCCCTCTAATATTTGAGTCGAGTTCTCCAGGGGGCAGAAAAAAATTACTCCCCCATTGAAAAACACTGCCTGGAGTTGATCTTCGTGATAACAAAGCTCAGGCACTATGCGTTGGCACATGAGGTCCATCTCATATCAAAGGTGTATCCTCTCAAATGTTTGATGTCAAGAGCCATACTAACAGGACAGCTCGCTAAATGGGCCCTACTCTTGATGGAGTTCTCGATAACATATCGACCGCTCAAGGCAGTGAAAGGCCAGGCCATCCCGACTTCTTCGCCGAGCATCCCATACCTGCCGATTCACCCCTAAATTGCGAATTACCAGACGAGCACGCGTTTGACACGATCGATGGGGAGAAAAGAGAGAGTGACACCCTATGGGAACTCTACTTCGACGTGGCATCTTCCATGAAGAAGCGAGAGCACAGCACCCCCATAATCAAATCTGGGGTAGGCCTCATCTTCGTGACTCCACAAAGAGGGATAATGCGCTTTTCCTTTTTCCTAACAGAGCCGAGGACAAACAATGAAGCCGAATATGAAGCTTTGATAGTAGGACTTAAGATCGCTGTCGACACGGGGATCGAAAACCTCCTCATATACGGAGACTCCCAGTTGGTCGTTAGTCAAGTAAATGGCGACTATCAAACGTGCAAACTAGAGTTGGTGAAGTACGGCAAGAGAGTGCAACAATTGCTGATTCAAATCCCTGCATATGCCCTGTAAAGCATACCACATGCGGAAAATAGTAAGGCGGATGCATTAGCCAAGCTCGCTAAAGAACTGGCCGACGAGAACCTTGATGACGTAAGGATCGTTGTGCAAAGCCGTCGAGTTCTCGCACCGGCATAAATATCTCCGGAGTTGTCCGAAGAAAAGGGAGCGACCGAGCAAATAGCCCTACAAATAGAGGACCAGGAAAATGCTAAGGATTGGAGAGAAGTCTTTATAGACTACTTCAAATCGCGTTGAACACCTGAAGATGCGTTCTTAAGACATTAGCTCATGAAACGAGCTCTATCCTTCGCCTTCGTCAATGACACTCTATATAAGAGATCATTTAATTCTCTATGGCTAAGATGTTTGGGACCTGAAGAGGCAAGGAGAGTCATCCAAGAAACTCACGACAGACTCTGCGGTTCTCATCAAGCCGGACCAAAGATGAAGCTGAAGATCAAAAGAATGGGCTACTATTGGCCCACAATGATCCAAGACTGTCTCGAATACGCGAAGCAGTGCCACTCGTGCCAAATTCACGAAGACTTTATCCATCAGCATCCAAATCCACTACACCCGACAGTGGCTAGCTGGCCATTCGAAATGTGGGGAACCGATATAATCGGGCCCATCGATCCAGCATCGTCCAGGGGACATCGGTTCATACTGGAAACAACTGATTATTTCTCTAAGTGGGCAGAAGCAGTGCCGTTAAGAGAAGTGAAGACGGAGAATATCCTCCATTTCTTCAAGACACATGTCATCTATCGGTTCGGCACTCTGCGACGAATTATCTTCGATAACGGGCCGGCTTACAGAAGCCATAAAATTTGCCGCTTCGCACAACAACATAACATAGACTGGAGATACTCTTCGGTCTATAATCCCCGAGCTAATGGTCTGGCTGAGGCTTTCAACAAGACCTTGACGAAGATCGTGAAAAAGACGGTGTCCAAAAATAAGGACTGGCACGAGAGACTCCATGAAACTCTCTGGGCGTATCGGATCACGTTCAAAATGGGCACAAACACAACGCCGTATGCATTGATATTCAGCACTGAAACAGTACTCCCCTTGGAGATAGAGATACCTTCCTTATGAGTGGCGGTCCATTACGAGCTAACAAATGAAGAGAATGCTCATCTTCGGCTTGAGGAACTTGATTCCCTTGACGAAACCCGGCTCATGGCGCAGTAAAACTTGGAAGCTTACAAAGCAAAGATGACGCGCTCATATGAGAGATTGACTAGGCCGAGAACATTCCGCCAAGGCGAACTCGTGCTAGTGGTCAAAAGACCCATGATCCCCAATCGTGCAAAGCGGGGGAACTTCGAGCCAAACTAGGAAGGCCTATACATCATAGACAAAGTCTACCAGGATAGGTCTTACTTGCTCATGGATATACATGGAGAAAGACCCTTCAGGCCAATAAATGGCCGTTTCTTGAAGAAATACTACGCCTGACCGAGACGTCTATAAACTACTACGGACCGCAGCTTCCCAAGGCTGACGCAAAAAAAAACCAAACCGGTACGTCCATAAGCGAGATGGGCACGGATGAAAACCCGAAAGGGCTCCGTGAGTAAAAACAGCAGGACTACCGGTGAGTTTGTGAAAACCCGAAAGGGCGCAATCTCGTTAAAAGACACTTACAAGGTCCTCACGACCTTGCAAGGAGAAAATACATGCGTGAGATCCTTACGACTCACAAAGGAGCAACACACTTAGGAATCCCCACGATTCCTAAAGAGAAAACACACTTACGAGATCCTCACGACTTTTAAGGAGAATTCCCTTTTGAGACCCTCACGGCTCATAGAATCTAAAAGCCTTAAGTTACAGGGATCTGAATCTGTTCTTAAGCCATCACTTTTCCCAGACTGCCCTACATGTAGTTCAATGCTGACCCTTGTATACAATCCATGGGCACGAATAAACATTTTCCTAACAAAGTCCCACCAGCGACTAGCGATATGCTCACACGGTGAACGACCCTTGTAAGTCCTCTCGACTTATAAGGAGAAAACACTCTTGTAAGATCTTTACGACTTATAAAAGAACATACATTTAAGAATTCTCATGATTTTTAAGGAGAAAACGCACTTACGAGATCCTCATGACTCGTAGGGAGAAGTAACTTTATGAGACCCTTACGGCTCATAAAGTCAAAAGCCTTAGTCAATGGGATCTTAACTCTGTTTGCTAAGCCACCTTTGTTCGAACCGACAAAGGCAAATGATGATTCTCTCCTGGCAATGTCCCAGTGGCAGTGATGCTGATGCCTAAATCGGTATCAAATTCCAAACCCTTTCACGGCAAATGATGATTCGCTCCTGAAAATATTCCAGTTATAGCGATGCTGATGCTGAGATTGATACCAGATTCCAAGTTCCACACCCGCGATAAAAATTAGCGAGCCAAAAATGCATATGAAATAGCCGAAATGATGGGGCAACTTGCAACAAAATCAGCAAGTAAAATATATGCATATAAAAAGAGCCGAAATGGTTGGACAACTCACAATAAAAAATAGCGAGTAAAAAGAAAAAATAGCCGAAATGATATGGCACCGCGAAAAGTAGCCGAAATGATTGGGAATCGTGAATTTCACGATACAAAAAGCTGAAATGATAGAGCCTCATGGAAAGAAATAAAAAAAAATGAAAAGATGAAACTTTTGCCCTACAGGCGAGTCCATACCGACTCCTGTATACAATCCATGGGCATAAACAAAAAGGGAACCGCATTTCCCTACCAGGCTCTTTCAAACGGAGAGTCAAATCTCGACAGTGACATCTATAGCCTGAAAACTCACAACGGCGTTCCTCCTCATTCCAGCAGGATTCAGACGTGACAATCAACCTCGGAGCCATGGCAGCGCCCTTAGTTCCAAATCTCGACGGTTCACTGACAACCTAGAGACCACCTCGACATTCGTCTCGCAGACGTAACGTGAACAAAGTGGAGCCACGGTAAAGTCCCTAGTTCCAAATCTCGACGGTTCACAGACAACCTAGAGACCACCTCGACATTCGTCTCGCAGACGTAACGTCAACAAAGCGGATCCACGACAATGTCCCTAGTTCCAAATCTCGACGGTTCACAGACAACCTAGAGACCACCTCGACATTCATCTCGTTACAGCAGACGCAACGTCATCTAATGACCCCATTTCGGAAATACGTCAGCCAATGACCCCGTCGCGGAAATACGTCATCCAATGATCCCATCGCGGAAATACGTCAGCAAATAACCCCGTCGTGGAAACACGTCAGCAAATGACCCCGTCACGGAAATACGTCATCCAATGACCCCGTCTCGGAAATACGTCAGCAAATGACCCCGTTTCGAAAATACGTCCGCACATGACCCCGTCGCCGAAATAAGTTATCCAATGACCCCGTCGCGGAAATACGTCAGCACATGACCCCGTCGCGGAAATACGTCATCCAATGATCCCGTTACGGAAATACGTCATCCAATGACCCCGTCGCGGAAATACGTCAGCACATGACTCCGTCGCGGAAATACGTCATCCAATGACCCCGTTTCGGAAATACGTTAGCCAATGACCCCGTCGCGGAAATACGTCATCCAATGACCCCGTTTCGGAAATACGTCAGCCAATGACCCCGTCGCGGAAATACGTCAGCCAATGACCCCGTCGCGGAAACACGTCAGCAAATAACCCCGTCGCGGAAACACGTCAGCAAATGACCCCGTCGCGGAAATACGTCATCCAATGACCCCGTTTCGGAAATACGTCAGCAAATGACCCCGTCGCGGAAACACGTCAGTAAATGATCCCGTCGCGGAAATACGTCATCCAATGAGCCCGTCGTGGAAATATGTCAGCACATGATCCCGTCGCGGAAACACGTCATCAAATGACCCCGTCGCGGAAACACGTCAGCAAATGACCTTGTCGCGGAAACACGTCAGCACATGACCCCGTGGCGGACGTCAGCAAATGACCCCGTCGCGGAAATACGTCAGCACATGACCCCATCTCGGAAACACGTCAGCAAATGACCCCGTCGTGGAAATACGTCAGCACATGACCCCATCACGGAAATACGTCATCCAATGACCTCGTTACGGAAATACGTCATCCAATGACCTCGTTACGGAAATACGTCATCCAATGACCCCGTCGCGGAAACATGTCAGCAAATGACCCCGTCGCGGAAATACGTCATCCAATGACCCCGTCGCGGAAACACGTCAGCATATGACCCCGTCTCGGAAATACGTCATCCAATGACCCCGTCGTGGAAATAAGTCAATCCTGACCCCGTGATACATGGCCAAAGTCAATCCTCGACCTCCCCGTTGAAGCAATGCTTTGACCCAGGAGCAAGTCAACTCATCAAACACTTATGAGTCCTCTCGATTTGTGTAATACCCAGCCTCCTTTATACCAATTTTGTATTTTAAACCTTAGAATTCTATTTATTTAATTATAATTTCATTTATTTTATTTAGAAATTTAATTCTTCAAAACCCTATTTTCTTTGACCAATAAAACCCAGACTTATATTTCTTCAGCCTATATTTTTCCATTAATAAGCCCCGGCCCTTTCCCCATTATTATTTCTCCCAACACCATTTTCCCTTACTATTAAATCTTTATATTGTTTCCTTCCATCCCCTTCATCACAACCTCTATTCTTTTCCCTAAATTGATTTTTCCTTTTATTTTCTTCAGCCCGTTTATTTTCTCTCGAGCCCATCCCTTTTCGTTTATAAATTCTTTCATTCTAACCTTGCCCGGCCCACTGCTCTTTCCTTCCTTTTTCTTTAAATTTTTTCCCTGTAAATTTTCAGCCCGCGGCCTGCTCCGTTTCTTTCACCCCAAATAAATCCTTTCCCTTATTTTTCTGTGGCCCGTCCATCAGCCCACACAAAGTTAAATAAATTTCATTCAAATTTCCAACCCAAATCCATGCAGCCCACTCCCATTTTCTTCTCTAAGGCAAACCAAAATATTACTTTTATGGCCCGGCCCAGTCTTTTTCCTATTTCCTTTAATTCTTTTAATTCTATTAACCCTTCAGCCCAGCCCAAGACTCCAAACCCACTCACCCAACCCCATTACTGTGCCTCTTCTTCAAATCTCCAACGGCTACACCCTAATTCCCGCGCGCGTTTCCTCCGCCCACGCCGCCTCCTTCGCCCACGTCGCCGCTCGTCGCGCGCCACGCTCGCGAGCGTTACACCCACGACGCTCATCCCCTCGTCTCCCCATCTCTTCTCCCTCACTTCCATCATACCCTCCTCCTCGCTCGCCCCCTCTCTCGTTCTCCTCTTCTTCACCCTGCACCCGTCATCGGCCAACCCCTTCACTCGCCTCGCCGCCGCCGACGACGTCGACGACTGCAAACAACCCGAGCTCCCTCGCCTGCCTTCCTCTCTCCTCCCTCCAAAACCCCGAGCCTCACCTCACCTCCCTCCATATACCCGGCGACCCAACACCCGAGCACCCAATAAACCCATCCACCACCGCCGACCCCCTCGTTCCCTCGTCGTCACCACCGCCTCCGTCCCATACCTCCGACCTCCTCTCCTCGAGATCCTCATCGCCTCGTCTCCGATCACCGACAACCTTCTCCCCGAGCACCCTCTCGTTCTCCCCCTCCCAAGCTCTCTCTATTCCTTTCCTGATCTCCCTCTCTCTCTCACTCTGTCTTCCCTCACTCATCTCTCTCTCCCTGTCTCTCTGCCTTCCCCTCTCTCTCACTGTCTCTCTCTCTAACTTTCTCTCTCTCTCCCTCTCACTCTCTTGATCTCTATGGCTCTCTGCAATTTCCCTCTCTCTCTCTTTCCAGTTCTCTCTCACTCTCTCTCTCTGTCTCTCACTCTCTAACTTCTCTCTCTCTGTGTCTCTCTCACCCCCTCTAATTCCCCCCCTCTCTCTAAACCTAACTCTCTCTCTCTCTCTCTAAACCTAACTCTCTCTCTCTCTCTCCATCTAACTCTAACTCTCTCTCTCTCCTTCTATCAACCGACCACCCCCACAGCATCGCCTGAGCTCGCAGCCGTCACAGCCATTGCACAAGAGCCAAGCTTCACAGCCGAGCCCCGACCACCAAACTGCGAGCCGTCGTGCCGAGACTCGTGTTCGAGCCAAGTCAGGTGCCAAGCCGCGCGTGTGTCGCGCGTTCGTGAAGTCACAGCCACCGTACATTCCCGGGATTGTTGGAGATAGTGCCCTCAGAGTCAATTATTGGATCACAGGCACGTGATTGCAATGATTGAGGGAGGACCTATCCCGGTAGGACAGTCTTACTCGAGATGATAGTATGCTATCTGGTTTACCTTTATCATCGTGTACTGCTTTAGATGACCTGACAGGTCGCTATTGCACGTTGATAGAGCCCTTAGGATTTTTGCTTGACTGCCAGCAGTATGAGGGCGATCATATAAGTGAGAGCTGGAGTCTATAAGCACATCCTTAAAAGGTCCCTAGTCGTGGGAGTTTCGAGACAGGGCATCGATTCTCCAGAGTAGACTAGTGTATACAGTCGAGACCCCGACGAGGGGCGGTGGCCGGTCTCATAAGCCACTGGTGTCAGTTGGTTCACCTAAGATGTATACAGGTGCTCATTGGGTTATGAGTACACCGGACAGGACTCACCGGGAACCTGCTAGTTGGGATTATACCAGATGTCAGATAGCAGTTCCCAGGTGACATGTGTACAGGTTAGTTCATCGACCTGAGATCGTCATTTGTCTCGTGTGAGTTCCCACTGTGCTTTGATTACTACCCTACCACGGCTCAAAGGAGTCGTGCAAACAGGTTTTAGTTGGGTACAGTCCCGAGCCACATGGAGGCAGTGAGCGGATCTGCAGGGGTTCGTCTCTCCCGGTATTGGGGGTGAGGTCGCGCTGTGTCTAGGAGAGCCATTACACAAAGCCCTCGGCCGAGGCAGGAGATTTACTGGTAGGTATTCCAGTAGTATCTCAGGGTGTTCTGGGCTTCACTCCGACACGACTTGTACCGCCTTTGGGGGTCTGACTTTTACCAACCCCCTAGGCCCGCCATGCGATGCTCATAGACGAACGGACCGGACTGTACGGATATTGTCACTGACAGGCTCAGTAGGGTGTCAGGATGAGTTCGCTCATCGACGTCCCTTTTGGTCAATAGCTGGTGGCCCGTTACGTATTGGCTTATACCTCTGACGTGCTAGTGGTTAAATCCACAGCCATTGTATTGACGAGTCTTTAGAGTCCACCACACTTTCAGTTACTCAGCTTTCGGACGAAACGCTGTAGAGGCCGTATGGAGATATGGCAGGGTCCGATCAGATACGTGCGGTATTGCACGGATCAGGATCGGACGGTTTTGTACTAGAGGCCGTATAGATATATGGCAGGGTTCGATCTGATACGTGCGGTATTGCACGGATCAGGATCGGACGAACATTACTAGCCGGCTTTGGTTTAAGCCGGATCCTAGTTTAAGTACAGTGTAGATTTTGTCTCATTGCATTTGTATCCGGACGGAATACAGATGCGGGTGTGCATGCACAGTATCGGGGTTTTCCTGTAATTTATTACGGGACCAGTTTTCTGGAGTTGCCAGTTTGCATTCCGTTCCGGCCGGTTTTCCTTTGTTCTTTCCCGGCCGGACTTTTCCGATGGAGGGGGTAATTTGCAGTTTTGCAAATTACATTTGTGGAGGGGGGTTTCTTGCAAATGTATTCATTATGATAGGATTAGAATCTTTCATCCATGCTTTTGCATTAATGAGATTTGATGTGAATAGAAGTATTAAGCATGGTTGATGTTTTGTTTAAGGTCACCATTTGCTTTATCCTACACTTACCTCCTTTCATGATTTGCTTTTCCCTCCACCATTTTCCTAGCTAAAGGGGCCGGCCACTATGGTGTGAGGAATGAGAGAAATTTCCATTTTAGTGTAACACAAATTTCTTCACCTCATTCTTCTAGTTTTGGAAAAATGAAAGCACCATTTTTCCATAACCTTATTTCTCCATCAAGGCAACTACATACCCCAAATGAGACAAGCATCATCTACACTACATTCTACAGCAAATCTTGGGTACGTCGACTAGCCAGCTTCGTGCCTGAGTTGCCTCGGTATTGAGGTGGGAGCCCGTAAAAGATACAGACGATGTGGTGCCCTTCCGGCAAGGATGTGACGACCGGAGTTTCCGCGGGAGATCGGGACGATGACGAGAAGACCGGAGGACTCGGATCACTCGGTATATCTCTCACCCTCTCTCTTGATAGCTAGTATCGGTTAATGGTTACGATCCGGGTATATTGTCCGCGGTAGCGCCAGTTTAAAAGTTAAGAAAATTTTGATTCCGCATTTTGGCCTCGGATAGACGGCCGGGGCGCTGCCGTGGCGCAACATGGTATCAGAGCCACGCCATTAACCTTGTCTAGCTTTGTCTAATGTGTTTTACATTTCCGATCGACCAAAATTCCAAAAATACGCGTTTTCTGTACATCAGTTTTCTGTTGATTTTTTTCTTGCTCAAAAAATCTTTCAGGTTGCATAAAAGTGATGTACTGGAAAATATAAGGCTACTGTAGAAATTCGACAGAGCGATTCCATTGTCTGAGCGCGGAACCGCGGCAAAACCCCCCTTTGTGCCGCGGTTCCGCCGCACTATGGTCAGATCACTGTGTCATTTTTCTTCAGTTGCTTTCTGGGATGATTTTAGGGGTTTTGGAACATTAATTTTGGGCCCAGAATTTCTTGATGTGCTGCAGTAGTACTTGGGGGCCTACTTGTTAAAATTTAATCGATCGGATATTTTAAACACATTGGTTCACAGTATTTACATTATATCTGCGACCGTGAATATCACTTGATCGGTAAATCCTGTCTAACTGCTATAGCCCGGTTAGACGGATTTGCGAACGTGATTTTCACGTTGATGTTCTGTGTTTATGCTGTGTTGTTGCGGATCGGTCGTGGGGGATAGCCTGGATGCAATGTTAGTACAGTTTTGTTTTATATGTACATTTGATATTGCGGGGCGAGCGTCCGACATGTGGACTGCCGTCACTGCCTGTTTGTATTATTCTTTTGGGACACGACCTGGTTGCGGTCGATGTACCCGTTGTATGTATATTTTACTTTCTGTACTAGGTTTACCCCGTGGAGGGGTGCACGGATAGCCGGGTTCTGGAGGGCAACAAGCCCGCATCTCATGGCATTGGGACGGAGGGGGCTTCACTCCAGGATTGGCGGGCTATTCGCCGCACTCGTAGGGGGTACAGGTTGACCCAGGAGGGGTGCCCGAGTTACCGGATTCCGTGAAGTGCTGGGTGGTCCATTCACGTTGCTGAAGGGGGCTGCCTCGCTTCAGGTTTTGGCGGGTGACTTGCCGCACCCGTAGGGGTCTAGGGCTTCATTGCACAGGCTATCCACACGACCAGGGGAACGTCGGGTTTCAGCAGCGGCTCTGTGAAACCCGGGGCTTCCAGATATCTGTATTGTTCTGTGATACTGCATATTTCTGTGATGTTGCTTTTTATCACGCCTTGAGCGAAAATTATATATTGGTGTATATATTAGTAGATGTTGTATATGTTTTGCATCCGCGCTAGTCCAGTCCCCGCTCTGTCGTTAGTTAGCTAACCTAACGAGTAATGACGGGACCTAGTGGCGAATGCGGATGGCATATACGTACATCAGTATATTTTCGTTCTTTGTGGTGTGATCAATTGATGGGACTGCGTTGATTCGGATCAATGCAAGATAAAAAAACCTATTCTGATGTTGTTGGAACATTTTTCAAAAAGCTGTTATTGCAAGGACGTTCACTTTTGTTTTGCATCGTGGTATTCAGTTGGAATATCCTGCTCCTCAGTCGACGAGGCAAGGGCCGAGATCCCTTCACCGGGAGTGACCCCTTGGACAGAAGTTTGCGTCAGGGCATTAACTTCACTATAGCCGATTACTTTTGCTTTGCATCGTGGTATTCAGTTGGAATATCCTGCACCTCATTCTACGGGGAAAGAGCCGAGATCCCTTCACCGGGAGTGACCTCTTTAGTAAAGGTTTTCGGTTTCATGTTCTTATGGAAAATATGAAGAAAAAAGGGTAAAAACCCTTGTTTTGGATTTAAAATCCAGAGAAATGTGAAGATCCATCGTTGTCCAAGAACATTACCTGAGGAAAAAGGATTCTTTTCGAACAGAGTTAAACTCTGAAGATTGTTTCAAGACAGAGAACTAAGCTCTGAAAGCGAGAATTAAATTCTCAAGGAAAAGGTTCTCAGAAGAAGAAGATGAGCAAAGTGAAGGCTCCTATGAAGAGACAGAGGTATTTATAGAAGGCAATGGAAACGTTTCATCTCCCCAGATCCCTAGAGGAATCCAACGGTCACAAGAGGTGACAGCGTTGCACTCACGTGCAGACACGTGAGAACAACGCTGTGGGGGCATTTGTTTCCTGATTTAAAATGAGGAAAGCTTCTGGGAAAAAACTTCAGAAGAGGGTCACGTGCTTACACGTGACTAGCGGTCACGTGTTGGCACGTGACACCTAAGCACATCATCAAGGCAAGTTCAGTTTCCTGACTACGTTGAAGAAAAGGGGCTTCAGAAAGAGTCACGTGCTCCCACGTGACCAGGGTCACGTGGAGACACGTGACATTTAAATGCAAGCGTCAAAGGCACACCGGTTCCCTGATCAAGTCAAGGAAAAGGCTTCAGAAGAGGTCACGTGTTGGCACGTGACGTTCAAAGCAGCAGACTCGTTCTCCAGCTGAAACAAGGAAAGAGGCTCCAGACAAGGGTCACGTGCTCACACGTGACCAGGGGTCACGTGGTGGCACGTGACGGTTAAGCAGCAATCAGAAGACAGAGCGCAAAAGAAAGAGGAAGGCTCGTTCCAAGGGGGTCACGTGCCCACACGTGACCATGGGTCACGTGGTCACACATGACCGGCTTTCAAAGCCCATTTTGTTAACAGAATTAAATTCTGAAGGAGAATCAAATCTTTCCAAAGGAAAGCGATTATCTGGAACCAATCGAATTAAAGATTCAGAGGTGATGAAATATCATCTATCTATGGAAAAATCTCGAGTTTGGAAAGATTTCCCCTTTAAATCTAACCGAAACAACAAAGGAGAATCCCGGGACTTGAAATCCAATGGTGAATAAAATTCATCTAATAATCCAAAGGTCCAAAACGAATGATGGATGCAAATCAAATCTCTCAATGAAGATTCGTCAAAAACTAATTGACTCGGCTGCTTCTCCTATAAATAGGAGCCAAGAGACACAAAAAGAGATATATATATACGCAGAGGGGAAAAAAAGAGAGAGAGCCCTGATACTTCGAGGAACTTGGATCTTCTGCAAAAGAAAACCCTAGGTAAGAAAGGGAAGGCTTTTTGAAAGAAAGAGAATTTAATTCTCAACAGAGTTTAACTCTGATACATAAAACAGAAGAACATATTTCTTCTCTCTTTGATAGAGGATCTGCAAAGTGCACATCTCCCCTTGAGGTTGAGAATTTAATTCTCAATGGGTCGAGATCCTGCCATGCAGATCCAAAACATAGAGAGGGAATGGAAGCCCGAGAATTTAATTCTCACAGAACTATAGGAATTTAATTCCTTTAAAATAAAATTAGGGCTTGACCCTGTATCATGGGAATTTAATTCCTTCAGAACAAAAAGAGACAGGGTTTAACCCTAATTAAGAACCTAGTTCTGTTGGAACAGCGGGGATTTAATTCCCTTGATCATAACTTAAAAGAAAGTGGGAATTTAATTCCTTAAAAGCTTTTATTAGGGTTTAACCCTATTCAGTTCTTCACATATATGAAGAATTTAATTCCTACGGAAAATTCAGAGTTCAACTCTATTCAGAATATAAACCTTCAAAAGGAAGTAGGAATTTAATTCCTCTGAAATTACTGTCAGGGTTTAACCCTACGAGGAACTTAATTCCTGAGAAAAGGTTAACAGATCCTCTAAATAACATACATAGAGGCAGGGTCACGTGTCATCACGTGACCCCCCCAAGAGATCTACAGAAAGCCCCTTTGAGGCAGCACCCCACGTGACCCACGCGACCCTCGGCAGAAGCTCTAATACATAGGCATTTGAATGCCCATCACGTGATGGCACGTGATGCTCTGAAAGACGCGATAATCTCAGCAGAATAAATGAAGGGAGGGCGCTCTCACGTGCTGCTACGTGACCCCTCTTGCCTTAGTGTTTAACACTAAATTGAAACTCTCAAACCCATTGTTAAAACACTGTTGGGCCTTAGTGTTCAACACTAATTAAAAAGCTTTATTTGCAGTGTTCAACACTGATCTGTTTTAGTGTTTAACACTAATCTGAAAAGCCTTGTTGCTGGTGTTTAACACCGATTATCTTTTAGTGTTAAACACTAACTTGTCAACCTCATTCCCAGTGTTCAACACTGATTGCTCTGTAGTGTTTAACACTAGGCTTTGACCCAATTGGCTAAATGGATGGAGGCAAAGCCTCTCCTGATTGGACTTAGCCCAAGATGGCCATAAGTCCTCAATTTGTGATTAACTGGGCCAATGGGCTCATAACATAATTAATCGGTCTTGATCCCAAATTGGGTCAAAGACTATTTAAGTCATTCCGGTTCTAGGGTACATCTCTTCACTCCTTTGATACTTGGCATTGTAATCCCTCAATGTCTTCAAAGAGGTGACGGGTCCCGACCACACATTGATACGGACTGTGGGGTCCTTAAACCCGTGTTTAATGCAAAATTCCTGGTTACGTGGAACGCGGATAATGTCACTCTTTGACCCCGTGGAAAACGTCCAGAGCGGAGCCTGGTCCTCGCAGAGCACGGCAGTGAACCCGTGTGAAGCATCCAGAGCACATACCGGACTGTGGGGTCCTTAAACCCATGGACTACGACGTCCTTAACTTTGACCGAGATGTCTTAAAACTAACAATGGACCGCAATGTCCTTAAACTACCCATGGACCGCAATGTCCTTAAACTAGAACAATAGAGCCAATTGCTCTTTTGTCGGATCTAAACGGTCCCGTTTAAGTTGATCTTAGCCTCAAAGATGGCTAACGTATCCTTAAACCTTCAAACAGACTGGACTATGAATCCCTCCAATTAACTCTGGTTCGAGGGTACATCTCTGAACTCCTCTGACATCCGTCGTTGTAATCCTTCAACGTCGTCAGAGAGGTGACGGGTCCTGACGGCCATACATACGATGGACCACTAGGTCCCTAAACTGGAACAATAGAGCCCAAACGCTCCTTTGTCGGATCTAAACGATCCCGTTAAGTTGATCTTAGTCACAAAGTTAGACTAACGTATCCTTAATAAACGTTTGAGTTGATCTTAGCCTCGAGTATGGCTGACGTATCCTCAAACCAAACCCCCAAACCCAAATCTAAGATAATACGGATTTGGACTAGTCCACGCCCTACGGGCGACGACATAACTCAGTCTCCGTAAACAATCCACGGGCAACAAAATACAAAACAAATACCCACGACACGAAGTGACCATCTGGAGAAGGAGAAAGTTGTTACCGCAATGCGGTAGCGTAATTAACTGCAGGGGCTTGCGCCTGTAGGGAAGAGCGTCCCCACAATCAAAAACCTCTCAAGCGAGGGGGAATCTGACGAAGTCTGCTACATCGGACGCATCCGTCTAAACCTTCGATACATGGTGCCATAAATCAACTTGGCATCTTCGGAGAGGTGGACGGATAGCACCAATTAGCATCTGCCCCGAATCTCAGCGCCAGGACATCGCAGCCCTGCGCGCCGCCGTTCGGAGGGGAACAGCAGCCACGACTTCTGAAGGAAGGCGCGTGCACTCAAGACTATGTAAGCAGGCCTCCACCCGACGACAAAACTTGACGCAGACATGCACTAATGTCTTATCATGGTAAGCAGCAAGAAAGGGAAGAGAAATGTTGGCTTCAGCAGCAAATTCTTCGGCCGTGATCGAGCTACCAGCACGAAGATCTTCGATGAGAGCTGACAAAGAGTGACGGCTTTGCTTCGCTATCCGTTCAGATACGCGTAGGGCATAAGGGCCACGTGGCATAATGATGCGAGACTCCAGCGGGGTAAGAACGGGCAAAGATGTTAAGATTCATAAACAATCAGCAAGATTTGCAAACAAAGAGTAGAGGGAACAACGTCGAAACTTTACTTATCCACAGTCATACAAGAAGGGTTCAGAAGATCTCCATGCCTGTCGAGGATCTCAACTTCGTCGTCAGCTTCCAAAACTACAGAAGACATTAGCATCGTTATACGAAGTATAATAATGCCATGAAGAGAGGCAAATAACACTAATCTTGCCTAGAAGAGAGAACAATGCGTTGCGGGGATATTGCCTGCGGAGCGGCCATCTCGAGCAAACGCTGAAAAGATTTTCTAGAAGACAGATCAGCGATAGACGCCGCCAATCCGCGTAATTCTGAAAAAACGGAATGGTTCAGATAATGAAGAGATCATTAAAACAAAATATAGAAGAATACCTTCGATACTCCTCCCGCTTTGAATAGGAGGGATAGCAGCTTCAGCAACCTCCTCCATACCCTCAGGCACATCATTGGAGACATTTGCTGATGTGACGGCTACCAGTTGAGGAGCAGCGGCCACTACTTCAGGGACGACGATCTCAATTACCTGCTCCACCATCTCCAGGCCATCACCAGAAAGGTCCATTAAATCCACGGTCGGAAGGGACACCTCTTCAGGGTGACGGGCACAAAGGGAACAGGACCCGCCAATGGAAGCTCTGCAACAGGAATAGCAGCTGTAGCGACCCCCTCCACACTTAATGGTGTCTCATCAGGGATATTTACAGAGTCTACGGTCAATACGCTACTCGAGCTCAGATTCTCTGCCATGGCCGAAGTCCCTGCAAAGTTTTACGAAGATAAGAAGACATAGAAGGCAAAACAAATTATTTTCTAAAGGGAAAATACAGAAAAGCGTGCATACCGATACGCCAAGATGCCTCGAGTATAGCTTTTTCAAGCCGACGTTCCTTCCTAAGAAGGTATGCTTGCCGGGGCTCAAGGGTAGATTCATGGCCGCCAGTTCACAACGACAACTCATCTTCAGAAACGGCAGAGATAGGCTGTTTGAGGGCTATCTTGCCTCCCTGCTCCAGAGGACCTATAAATACTCGCCGAACTGATGGAGGATCTTCATAGAATATCACGGCAGGATAGGAACTCTTTGAGACGCGCACGTTCTCGGTCTCGTCCTGGGAGCGCCTTATAACCTCAGCCAATTATGCGGCTTCCTCGGTAGATGAACCTGGAAAAGGAAGACCATCGTCCGGCTCTTGCATAGATATTGGTTCGTCTTGAATGATGGGCTCAGATTCCATTAAAAAGTTAAGCAGACCGGTGACTGTATTATTCCTCCGCTTTGACCCGGAACTAGCGCTGGAAGATGATCGCTTCCTTCCCTTCGGCGCTTTGGAACGATGTTGACCCACTTCGCCTTCAGTATCCTCTCTCGGCGGTGCTACCGATGATGACACCGCCATTGCCGACGCCGCAGCTGATGAAACTGCTACTGGCGCCTTATCAGAAGCCCTTCCCTGAGCTCTAGTGTGCATCGACATGCCAACTGTGGGAGGAGTCAGGCCCGTGTACACCGCCTCAGGAATAAGTAAGGCGCCAATACCCCTCAAGGGAGGGCGAACCTTTGTTCGCTGTCGCGGCGGGACTTCCATAGCCTGGAGTGGGGTGGGAGCTCTATGTCCAAAAAGTATCCTCCTCTCCTCAACAATAATGGGACTAACTCGGTGGTGGTACCAACCCGTAAAATCCCCCACACACCTTGGAATGTAGTTGTCCTCGGGGATCATGAAGTGAGAACCGGTGTTCAGCCGCATGAAATGGTGGGTGGCGTCACGAACAGCTTCCAAAGAAGAGCTAGGCTCCACCATGAATGCCTCAAAGGGAACACCCTGGTCATAACCCAATTGCCGAGAAAAGCGGTGTGGATTATACCGCATAAAAAGAACCGCATCATTTCGTCGGAACACCAGATAACTCGGCCTGATCGAGTACAAGTGCATGGCTTTCTTGGGCTTCAAGGATGGTGTTCCCTTTTTCGATAAATCAAACAACTGCTGAACAGGTCCCGAAGGAGCAGAGAGGATTTGGTCATTAAATACCATCCCGCCTTCATTGGCATAAGGATTAAGCAACACACGAAGAGCCCCTAACTGAGTCGGGTCAGGAGCAGAAGCGTCCACCAATCTCATGAGCCGCGGGAAGGTATAAGTATCGTAAAATCCCAGTCTCTGGTGCGCAGCGAACGCCCTTAATACGTGCATCTCAATCCACGACGTAAAATAATGAAGAGAGAAACTCACCACATTCACACCCGGGGTTGAGGTATTGGCTGCAGTGCTCAGCCCGTGGTACAAGTGCGATAACCCTGCAATGCCCATGGCTAGTCGCGTCCCTTCGGCAATGCGATAAGCAGGGTAAATGACCAAGGCTCTCATAAAGCAACGATGCGTTAGAACGACAAACCAACTGAGCCAAACGCTAATAAACCGACGAATAAAGTTTCTTCATCCACGCCGGGAGCTGCAATCGACTCAAAAGGTACAGCCGACAAGATTCGGATGTAAAACTGTGGCAAATCTTCTTCTCTAGCCGGTAGCTTATTTAACCCAAACCCGAAGGGGTCGTTGATATTCGAGAACTTCGGAGCCTCCTTTGATAGGACGTCTCCACGAAGGAAGCAGGTGATAAAGCTCTTAAAAGTGACGCCCTGTTCCTCTGACTCGGTGAACAGCTTCTCAAAAATACCCAGAGTCTTGATTAGACTTGGATACTTGTGACGGACGGCATTTTCAGTTGACAAGCCGTCAAGCATAGCAGGCACAGTTTCGAATGCATACTCGTCAGGAGGCAGCAATTCTTCATAGGGCGCTCCCCTAATCAGCAATTCAGAGATTTGGTGAAACTCTTCCAAAGAAATCGAAACTTCGCGATTCCCTAATAAGAAAGTGTTGATGGGAAGATTCCATTGATTTAGGAATGCTTTAACCCACCATACATAGGGAGACTGATAATGGAAGAGGGACGCATACACCGCCTGGTAAAGCCCGACCCTCTGCAGTCGCGCACGATGAGTGGACAAGATGTAACTAGCCCAAAGAAGATAGCCCGTGGGATGGAGAGGGGTAAGTCCTATCTTGTAGACTTGTCCCCAGGGCTGGGCTTCACCTTGGCAAATACGACGCCCCAAGATATCTATGGCTGGCACAGGCTGGTGCGGTATCCCAACTGTAGACGGCTCAAGACGGCCCGTAGGAGTCCAATCCGCCACCTCTACGGCAAAGGCAGTCTGCGAACGATCCATCGGCAAGAATGGGCGGAGAGGTTCTGTTGGCGCCTCGCAAAGAAAACTTCGGCGACCGCGGATGATATGACCGTACTAGGTTCCCCACAAAAGCAGATTGGCGCTGTCTGGGTCACAAGCTTTAATCATCGCCATCACCTCTTCGTCAGACGGTGACTGAGGAAAGGCAGCCTCCGAGCGGGTAAAAGGGAAGTATGGAAGAGAAACCATTATTCCTGAAATAAAGGAAGGGGAAACTGTTAATGAAACCCACATGTGTATATATATATCTATAAATATATATATATATATATATATATATATATATATATATATATATATATATATATATATATATAAAGACAGTGGAAGAAAACGATAAGCCACTTATTTCATGGGACCATTGGTTGCAAAACACATAGGCCCCCACAAAATCAATATGGCGGCTCACTAATGATGAGGCAGGGTAATCATTATGAGAATAAAAGGAAGATTCTCAATAAATGAATAGTGTATTTCAAATATTTCTACACATTCCCCCAAGGGAAAGCCCATCATGAACTCTGTGCAAATCAAGCAAAATCTCTGCTAAAATTTTGTTGTCAAGAACAACTGAGGATAGGAATCCCAAGAGGTCTTCTTGTTAGAACTAAGTTCTCTGAGGGAATTAAATTCCTTTTGAACAGAGAAATTAAATTCCAAGAAAAATTTCAGAGCTAAGCTCTTTGGAATGGAATTAAATTCCAGAAGAAAACAACTACCATCATCAATCCCCTGAGATCAGAAAAACGCCTAACATTGGAGGTTTACTACCTAAAGATCATGCATTCTTAGATCTTGGAAAGATGAGTTTTTTTTATTAAAAGAAAAAACCCTTAGTGTGGATTTAAATCCAAAGAGAATTTTATAAAAGTTCCTCGGCCGTTCAAAACCATAACCTGAAAAAAAGGATTCTTTTTTGTTGACAGAGTTAAACTCTGGATTTTGTTTCGTTAAACAGAGAACTGAGCTCTGAGAAAGAGAATTAAATTCTCAAGGCAAGAAATTGAAAAAGGAAGAAGATAAAGGAATGGAGGCGTTACTGATGATACTGCTATATTTATAGGACGTGATAGGAAACGGTTCATCTTCCCTGTTTCCTAGGCAAATCCAACGGCCACAAAAATGACAGCGTTGCACTCACGTGCAAACACGTGAGAACAACGTTGTGGGGGCATTTGTTCTCTCATGGGAATTGAATAAAATATAAATAAATCAGCAAGAAAAACCCCCAAATGGGGGTCACGTGCTCACACGTGACCAGGCCTCACGTGCAAACACGTGACCTTTTTATGGGCAGATTCTATCTATGCCTGAATGCCTAATTGATAAAGTCACGTGTGGGATGGGCTCTTGAACCCACTGAGTTAATAGAATTAAATTCTAATTAAAAGGAATTAAAAGTATTTGTTCCCTCTAAAATATATAAATAAAGCTGTAAGAAAAACCCCCAAAGGGGGGATCACATGCCCACACATGATCGGGTCTCACGTGCAGACACGTGACCTTTTACAGGCAAAGCCTATAAGCGCTGAATAAAATAAACAATTGGAAATGCTTAATCAGTGGGGTCACGTGCTAACACGTGATAGACTCTTGAGCCCTCTGAACTAATAGAATTTAATTCTAATTAAATGCTGGATCAGTGGGGTCACGTGCCAACACGTGATGGGATTCTGAGCCCTCTGAACTAATAGAATTAAATTCTAATTAATTGCTTAATCAGTGGGGTCACGTGCTAACATGTGATAGACTCTTAAACCCTCTGAACTAATAGAATTAAATTCTAATTAAAAGGGAATCAAAAGCCCTAATTGGAAAAATATTTTCATAGATCTTTCCAAACAGAAAAGATTGCATTCTGTAAAGTGGAGCACCGTTGGATTAAAAAAACCAACGGTGATTAAAAATCACCAATTTATAGAAAGATTCTATACAAGGAAATATTTTCTTAAAAATTTGCCAAGAACAACAAAATAAAATATCTTTTGGATTAAAAATCCAATGGTGAATAAAATTCACCGAGTGATCTAAAAGATCATGTTGGTTATAAAATCAATCAAAAATATTTCAATGAAAGATTGACTAAATAAACTGATTCTTTTCTTTCTCCTATAAATAGGAGGCAAGAAGAGAAGAAAAAAAAGAGAGAAGACAGAGAATATACAACAACAGTAAGAGAATACAGAAGAGAAAAAAAGAAGAAGAGAATTTAATTCTTCATAGAGAAAAGAAGATCTCTTCAGAAAAAAAAGAAACCCTAGATAAGAGAGGAAAATAGATCATTCTATAAGCTCTCACAAAACAAAAGAGAATTTAATTCTCAAATTAAGAGTTTAACTCTTCTAAATAAGAACTCAGTTTTTCCTCTGGTTGAAAATCTGCAGAAGCAGATCGCCCCATAAGTTGAGAATTTAATTCTTATCGGGGAGGTTCTGCCATGCAGATCTAAAACCTAAGAGAAGACCTAAAGTTCAGAGAATTCTATTCTCCCATAAAGTATATAGGAATTTAATTCCTCCAATAAAGATAAAGTTTAACCCTTAATACAAGAATTTAGTTCTTCCTTATGGTAATAGATCTGCAGTAACAGATCTCCCCATAAGTTGAGAATTTAATTCTCATCGGGGAGATTCTGCCATGCAGATCCAAAACTTAGAGGGAGAATTGGGTTTGAAGAATTTAATTCTTTCAAACACATAGGAATTTAATTCCTCTAAATAAAATTAGGGTTTAACCCTATAAGAGAATTTAATTCTTATACAAGTGATATATCTCTCTATGCACGTAAAAGGATCAAGTACCCAACATGATCACATGGTAACACGTGACCCTCCTCTACAATGACCAAAAGAGAACGAATAAGATTAGGTCACGTGCCTCCACATGACCCTTGAACAGACTTCTCAAAATAAAAAGGGCAGAATAGATTTTGGGTGCCTCACGTGTCCCCACGTGACCCCTGACAAACACCTCTTTAAAAAAGAGAAAATGAGGTAAAAATGAGGGATTAATATCCAATGCATAGGCACCATCACGTGTCCAAACGTGATGGTCATAAAGATTAAGTGTTTAACACTCAAGCGTATTCTGAGAATAAAATAAAGGAAGTTTGGCCCAACACTCAAGTGCCTCACGTGACCCCACGTGAGCGCTTCCTTTTTTAGTGTTTAACACTATTTTGTGCGCTTCATTCTTAGTATTTAACACTATTTTAAGCGCATCACGTGAGAGCACGTGTTAGACGAGTGTACTCTAGTGTTTAACACTATATTCGAGCCAATCTTAGCCCAAATTAGCTAAGTCTTCCAGAGGCAGGACCCCCTTTTTTGACTGAACCTCAAATACACTCTTGTCTTCCAAAATTGATCATCTCATATGACATTCAAAGCAAAACCCAGAGCCTTTCAACCAAATTCGGTTCAAGGGTACATCTCTTTATACCTATGATACATGTCGTTGTAATTCCTCAGCGTCTTCAGAGAGATGGAGGGTCCCGATAACCAATAACTTTTGGTGCATCCCCAAACGGTTGAACCAAAACCAAGCAGACCATGACGTCTTTAAACTGGACTAAGATGTCCTTAAACTTTATGGACTGTGGGGTCCTTAAACTCATGAACTATGATGTTCTTAAACTTTACGGACTGTGGGGTCCTTAAACTCATGGACTATGATGTCCTTAAACTTTATGGACTGTGAGGTTCTTAAACTCATAGACTATGATGTCTTTAAACTTTACAGACTATGACGTCTTTAAACTCCATGGACTATGATGTCCTTAAACCTATTGGACCGCAAAGTCGCTAAACTAAAACAATCGATCCCAAATGCTCTTTTGTTGGATCTAAATGATTCTGTTAAGTAGATCTTAGTCTAAAATTAGATTAATGTATCCTTAACAAATGGTTAAGTTGATCTTAGTCTAAAATTAGACTAACGTATCCTTAACAAATGGTTAAGTTGATTTTAGTCTAAAATTAGACTAACGTATCCTTAACAAAAGTTTAAGTTGATTTTACTCTCAAATGAGATTAACGATCCTTAAACCCAAACCAAAACCCAAATTTAAGAAAATACGGATTTGGACTAATCCACGCCCTACGGGCGACAACATAAATTAGTCTCCGTATACAATCCACGGGCAACTAAAAACAAAACAAACACATACGATACGAAGTGACCATCTGGAGAAGGAGAAAGTTGTTACAGCGGTGCGGTAGCGTAATTAACTGCAAGGGCTTGCGCCTGCAGGGAAGAGTGTCCCCACAATCAAAACCCCTCACAATGAGGGGGAGTCTGACGAAGTCTGCTATATCGGCCGCATCCGTCTAAACCTCCGATATATGGTGCCATAAATCAACTTGGCATTTTCGGAGAGGTGGACGGCTAAAACCAAATAGCATCTGCCCCCAAATTCAGGCAAGACGTTTGTCTTCCCGTCTTTCGGCGGAGAACAGATGTTAGTGGATGTGTGGACTTATGATGTGGTTATTGAAGTATAGTGAGTGTTTATAAGACCTTAGGGATGCTTTCCTGACTAGACCAGAGACTAGAACCAAGTATACGAAAACTGAAATTTCCCGATATCGGTTTCTTTGATTTTGAGGACTACGGGAATCTGGAGCAAGTTGGGGTGTTTTTAAGAAAATCAAACAGCTACATTGATCTAGATAAACCACTAGAAGACCACCACCAGAACACGAGACCAACAGACCTAGGAAAAACTGGTGAGACCGGGTATTTGAGCATTGTCGCCGGCCAATTGTTGGTATCTGGTGTTGGGTTTTTTCCTGTAGCTCTTAATCCTTATAACCTAGCTACTGTTTTGGTTGTTTTGTCCCTATTTACCTGAGCTAAAATCTGGGAGCTGTTTTGAGTTGGTTGTGGTTATGTTTTCCGATATTTGAAACTTGGTTTTAGTCCTTAGACGTTTGTACGTCAACGACGAGAGTTGGTTGTTTTTGCATGTGTAAGCTATAGGTTCTAACCTATAAGCAATTCGTGTGCCGTATCGGATTTCGGACTTGGTTTTAATATCATTTCGATATGTGTTGATTTGTTGGTACCTTCGCGGGGACTTCCGGGACTACGAAGCACAACGACTTCGTCTAATCGAGGAGTTTAGCAGGTGAGTAGATTTATATCTACGGGGGGAGTCGGGTGGATGGCGTATAGCACCCCCGCAATTATAAAATGGAAACCAATATATAGAATAAAGTCAGAGAAACCTACACTAGGAAACTACGGATATGATCAAGAGTTAGTCAGAGATGACATGATTAATACAAGATGACGTGAATTGAGATGTCTATATGATGATATAAGATGACAAGAGCGGATATGCTTGATTTGAGGATGTGAGGAGATATGAATAATTGAATATATATATGCCAATATATGAAACAAGATCTACAATGTTATGATACGAGATCGATAAGGATAAGAAATGAGATTAATAGCGATGAGATGGGATTGATAGTGACATGATTTGAGATCGATGTCGATAGGACACGAGATCGATAAATACGATATGAGATTGAGGTGGATGTGTTATGAGATCGATGAGATATGATGTACGGGACCTTAGATCCGTATCTTCGTCAATGAATAGGACGATAGAATCTCTATTCTGTTTGATGCCACCGTACGATGTGTTACCATACGCGATGAGTTATACCGGATGATTGATCTGCGCTCGTGAATTGAGGATGATGATCGAGGATATTGCTATATCGGATATTATGAGGCTGGATTACCGACGTAAAGATTTCACCTGAACCATACTTATTTTCAAAACCGACGAATCGTACGCACTTTTAAATGGAAAGCTCAAGGGATGCTACGGATTTTCAAATGATGTCCTTTTCTTAAAAACACCGTAGCCCCACTTTCAAAACTACGATTTGTATCATTTGAACTGATCGTATGGTTCATGCGTAATTATGTACTTAATTGTCGTTTATGTTTATGTTGGATTATCCCTCGTGAGATACGTATTATATTTCCGGTATTTACTGCTTTATGATATCGTCAGCTAGTACACCTGCACAATTATCGATGATGCGCATGTTACACTTATACAGATATGCCGGCTCACACATTCATCATCGGTAATTGCTATGCCACTTGCAGAGTAGAACTGCTATATCACGATATTATTCTTAGCTGTAAAGTACATTTACTGTTCATCACTATCATAGGACATGCTTGCATGATATACTTGACATGCTCATATTATTGTTCTATGTTTTCATACATCGTATTTTATGGTTACATGCATTGAGATGCTGTTTTCATGAGATCTCTGGATTTGAGAACCGTGGTTATATTTCAAAGGAAATTGTGTATTGTTTTAAAAATGCGGTTTCTCTTGATATGATATTTCATGTCCACCATGAGTTTTCTCGGTTCTGAGCTATGTGATACCCGATTCGAGAAGTTGGATGATCCATCTGCGGGTACATGGTAGACCCGGTATAGTATCCCGGGGCAAGAAAGGATTGTTGTGCAGTAGACGATGAGCCTGGCAGAGGGAGTATTACTTACCGGTGATAGTTTGGGCCCGGCGGTTATCCGGAAGATACCGACCGGAGTTGTGAGATGGATATGAGGGCCGATCAGAGTATGCGGCGCCTGCGAGCTGATTAGAGGATGCAGCACCTTTGATATGGGGATTTACGTGTCGATGCTGGACACGGGTTTCATGATATTTCGAGTGTCGCTGTTGGACACTCAGGTTCCATGATTTAATGTGTCGTTGATGGACACACGTTAGTTGATTTTCCTCATACATACAGGCACATGATTTCAGATGATTTGATTTTACATGTTGTCATTGGCATCGATTATATTGTTGATACGTATGCATACATGGACACCCTAGATATCATAGTATTACCTTTATGTTACTGTATGACCTAGGAGTCGCTGTTTATTCAATTTCGACCTACTGATGTTTTTTACTCTCGAGTTGGCAACTCACCCTTTTGCGCCACAGTTTTCTTATAAGTTCGACCGCTTGGATCAATAGCGGTATCGCTGGCACATAGTTCCTTCAGGGTGGTTGCTTGGTAGGTGGGACACACTTTAGATCGTGTCCACTCTTGTATTTTATATTCTACTATATCTAGATAAACTCCATCAATCAGAATTTAGACTTTGTATATTGGTAGACCTAGTCAGACTTGTGTTGCGAGACTTAGAGCGATGGGTGTATGTTCGTTTTTTTTGAGATTTTGATGTCTTGCTTTATTTATTCTTTCTGTGTTGATCTTCGCCGTTAGGCATCGTGTGTGTGTGTGTGTATTGCTTACTTTCGTGGTTGTGATTCCGCCAATTAGCGAAGAGCTAGCTCCCGCTTGGGGATGTCTATATATATTGCTTATATGTGGTTTTTGGATCAAAATTTACTAGGGAGGTGCTGCCCAAATTTTTAGAAACAAAAAATGTTTTCAACTATAGCATAATCCACTTGCATTTCTATATATTATTATCTATGCATTTAAAGAAAAACTTGATTTTATTATACCTTTATTTTTAAACCCACTTCCACTATTTTCCGCAAAAAGGTTTAGATTTCTGGGCCTCGGCTTACTTGAATTACGTTACGCTTTTAGACGTTGCGTGATTTAAGTACCGGTCACAAACTAAATTTCGGGTCGTGACAGTAGATTGTAATGTCTGCACCATAATTTCAATATTGAATACCATTTCTTTGAATCCTTTCTTATTTTCCTCGATAATCATGTCTCGACGCAAAGGAAACAGAAGTATGAACCTTCCATCTGCATCTCAATCTTTCTTGTAACTTCTTATTTCTTTCAATTCATAATTGGTTCTTCTTTGATTGTATCTTTTAACCAATCTTTTCATGCATTTTTAAACGGTCCTTGTTAACATAAGTACCTTCCTAGAAATCTTATGTTCCGGATTTTGAAATTTCTAATTCGGTAGCATCTCTTATTTACATATCTTCCTAATTCCTTGTATCGCGATCTACGCTATCCTCAACTGTCGTCAAAAGAGGATAGTGTTCATGATTCCCGATCTCCTGATATTTGTAATCTGAAGCCCTTTTACGCTTCCGGTGAAGTTACTTCCTTATTTGCATTCCTTAAAACATTTTTCTTCTACCTTTAAAACAAGCCATACGATGCTACTTCCTTTCAAACCCAGCCTCTACAACTGTAGGATCTTCATCCGTTCCTTACCTTTTTACTGGTTCCTTCATATTGGATTCTCCTACATTTTTTAGATTCCAAGCCAATTCTTTTCTTCCTTGTTTGCATCCAACATTATCCCTTTCATACATCCTTAAATCATTCTCGTCGACTTAGAAAATTATTCTAGAAAGCTTATGTTAGTCTTCAAATTATTTGTCTCAGAATATCTCGCCATTTTTGTTATTATATTTTTGATTCCCTCACGATTTATTCTAGTTGAATACCTTCTTAATGATTAAAGTACAGACTCATGAAGCGCGATGATGAAACACAACTGCATTATCCTAACCTTATTTTCTTGCTCTGTTTAACATCTTTTTTGATTAATTTCGAGGAAGAAATTATTTTTAAGGAGGGTATAATATAACGAACTCAAAGTTCCTATACCTTCATATTATCTTTCTTTAACAAAATATTGTTTTCCTTTAGAAATCTGGTATATATTTAATATTGGTTGAATATATGTTAGAAAAAACTTGTAGCCCATTGGTTAAGCCTTTACACTGCCGTCTTATAGTCCGGGTATTCGAATCCTTGCAGCCCTTTTATTTTCTATTAAATTCTTTTTGACGATTTCGAGCTTGGGAGATTCACAAGCGTGCACACGGAGTCTCAAAATTTATAAAAGAAATAAATTATATTTTTGGACCGCATACATCGATCCGAGCTTGGAGTTCGAAGATCGAACCTATCGATCGAGCTTGGACCACCCCGGATGGCTAGAACTATGCTTCGGGCGGCCATGTTGTACCCATACGTACTCCGCCCGTGAGCACGAGTCCCTTGGGTTCGTGGCTGTTCATTTCAACTCCTCAAAACTCCTTAATTAATGCAGAGAACACCCACCCCATCAAATACCTCATCAATTCTCTTTTAATTGTCTTTATATATTTTTTAATACCCATGCTCCTAATCATCTTCTCCCTAGCTACTTGGCTGTCCAAAAACCCAAATCCTTTCTGCAACTCTACTCTAGAATTCCTCCCAAGACGATCACTGGTCCTCCGTCACCAAGACGACATTCCGTTCGAGTCCGGATAACCTTTTAACGGCGGTACGGTTGTTATACCGTATCGCACCACGAGTAAGTTTCTTTCTCCCTTCCATCTCTCTCTCCTCCTCTTATCATACTTCCATGGAATTTCTGCCTCTTGTCACGTCGTAGTCTCTAAATGTGAATACAACCACCCATGTATATGTGTATATGAATATATCTTGAGAATAATGGAGAAAAGATGCCATAGGAGGGAATTCCCTCCTATGGCGTCGAAAAAATACCCCCTCCACCAATTTTTCCGACGATCGGCCCCCATCATCTTCATCGTCATCATTTAAGATGTGGGTACACCAAATTTCATGTGATTCTACAGCTTTTTCACCGTTGATTTAGCAATGTAAAAAGTTCTATTGTCGGTAAACCGTTAATTTTGAACCCACTAAATCAACGGTGAAAAAGTTGTGGAATCACATGAAATTTGGTGTACGCACATCTTAGATGATAACGATGATGATGATGGGTGCCGATCGTCGGAAAAAATGGTGAAGGTTGTATTTTTTCCACGCCATAGGAGGAAATCCCCTCCTATGGCCTCTTTCCTCCATTAATCTCATATATCTTACATATGTTTTGTTTAATTGTTTTAGGTTACCTATGGTTCGAGTCTCATGATTATTCATTACTTTCTTTATAGAAAAGCATGCCTTCTGTTGGGAACTTAGGCACAATAGCAAACTAATTTTAGAAGATGACAACATAGATTTCAAAAATTTAAGTTTGCTAAAATTCCAAAACCATGAATCGAACTAAAGAGCCAGCACTTGATAATAAAAACTAGTGAGCTCTACTAATTTACTATGTTAGCAATGCTCACATCCTCAAACTTTCTTCAAGAGTTTCGGATCGCGTTTGCAAGCCGGTCCTTTTTCTCCGAAGATGATCTACATGAGAAAACTGATGCAAGATCTGATTTCACCTAGTGAAGCAACCGACGCTCTAAACTCGGTAAGAATGAAGAGTGGGGATGTAGGAATTTTCCACCATCTTTTTCTCTTAAATCTAAGCTCAAGAGAGCAAGTGTAGAAGAAGGAGGAGGAGGTGAGGAAAAATAGCCATGAGCAACTTAAGAAAGAATGAGAGAATGAAGCAAAAAGAGAATAGAGTGGAATAGCTTTATAATATTTACAACCATACAATAAAAATTCTTACAACAATTTTCAATAAAATAATGAAGTCCATTCCTCTCTACATGTCTTCAACCACGCTCAATACCATCTCACTCTCCACCTCATTTTATGAATATTCATAAATGAATATTCAAAAATGAGGTGTCCATCTTCTAGAACAAATTTCATATAAATATGGAATACAACCCGATATACGTATCAAAATACATATACTCGCATACGTATAAAAATACAAATACCCAAGAGAGAAAATGAATAGTGAACAATAATACTAGAATATATACATACATACATATATATATTATTAAATCAAAACTTTATTTAATAATCCGGCTTAATCCTAAACCGCTAGTATTATTAACCGTCCGATTAAAGTCTGTGTAGCCTGTACATATATTTAATTGGACACCTGTATGTACCAACATACGTCTTTTACATCATATCGTCTTAACCGGGAAAACTCTATGTGTGGGACTCTAAAAACTCGTCAATATGCGGACAGTGGGTTTAACCATAAGCACGTCAGCGGTACTAGCTGTACGTAACGGCTACTCAGGTATTGAGCGAAAGGAAGGCCGACGAGCAAACTCATCTGTACCCTTACTGAGCCTGTCTGTGACAATCTCCGTACAGTCCGGTCTGTTTGTTTAAGAGTATCGCATACCGGGTTTAGGGGGTGGATAAAGTCAGACCCTTAATAACGTGATAAGTCGTGTCGGTGAGAAGCCCATCACCCATTGAGAAACTATTGATCCAAATCAGTAAATCTCGTCCACTTTGGCCAAGAATTTCTGGTGATGACCACCCGTGCACAGCGCGACATCTACCCCCAATACTGTAAGAGACGAATCCCTGACGATCCGCTCACTACCTCCATGTAGCTCAGGACTGTACCGAACTAAAACCTGTTTGGACGACTCCTTTGAGCTATGGTAGGGTAGTAATCAAAGAACAGTAGGAAATCACATGAAACAAATAACGATTTCAGGTCGACAGACTAACCTGTACTCATATAACCTGAGAATTGCTATTTGACAATAGGTATAATACTATCTAGCATGTTCCCGGCGAGTCCATCTAGTGTACTCACCTCCAGTGAGCACCCGCATACTATTTTAGGTGACCAACTGACACCAATGGTTTTGTGAGACCGGCCACTGTCCTTCGTCGGGGTCTCGAAAAGTATATACCACTTTACTCTGGAGTATCGATGCCCAGTCTCGATACTCCATCGACTAGGGACATTTAAAGATGTGCTTATAGACCACCCAGCTCTCACGTATTTGAACACTATCATAATGCTGGTAGTCAAGTAAGAATCCTATGGGCTCTATCAACATGTAATAGTGATCTGTAATACCACATAATATATGTATATGATGATAAAATCCAATCAGATAACATACTATCATCTCGAGTAAGACTGTTCTACCTGTATAGGTCCTCCCTCAATCATCATAATCGCCTGCCTGCGATTACAATAATTGATTTGGGGGCACTATATCCAACAATCTCCTATTTGCACTTAAGACTAATTATTGCGGTGTCGCATACTCACAGCCCGTATGCTACCGAACACCCAACTTCTCTACTACTCAGTTTCTTGCGAAATATTCGCGTTTGAAAAACAGCTCCAGTGAGTGGATCCGCTCCAATATTTATATCTTTATCTCTTTATATCTCAAATTCGTAGAGAATGACTATCTCCCAAAATGTCCAATACCTGTTTTAGAATTTGTCTCGATATCTGATGGGACCAAGTTCATAAATGAACTCCAAATCCAAAAAATTTCATATACTGTATCTTCTACTGAATTTAATCAGTATCCTGCGCCATACCTTCCTCCGTATCTGCTTGGACCCCCTGTCCAATATACCACCTCTTAGAAGAGGGTAAACTTTAACTCTGATAGTCACTCTGTCATCTAGGTCATATTGGAAGCCTGAAATAATAACTGCTTCCAAGAAGGAGGTTGCAGTTACTATATACCAAGAACATCCTCTTATGTTCATAACCGTATCCCAATATTTCTCCAAGATTGGATTAATATCTGCTTATTACAGCTAGTGCAAAAGTAATATGGTGTAGTACTTGACAAAGTATAATAGACTCAATTGCCTAAGCAAGTGATATGTCATTCATGCAAATCGCTCTCCTCATCAGTTTAGAAGACATCTCATTAGAGAGGGTGACTTCATCACTCGCGGGTACACCACCACACCAGGAGTCGTTCATTCTAAAATACTTTAGAATAGAGTCAAAATATCCGAATTGGGATACTTCCCAAATCTAGATCTAAAACCATAGATTTAGTCACCAGAATCCCTGATATTTTGTCCAGATCCTATATGGAGAAATACCTTATGAAAACCACAATATAACCGATCGTAGTATAGGAACATCACTTATTATAAGGAGTACGTCCTCCAAATACCAAGACATCACTCCCTACCACCTTCTTACTAGGTCCATCTGTTATTCTGATGAAATCAAATTCTATGACTGTCATATCAAAAATAGATGATTTTTCTCCGCTTTACTTATTTTAGTCTATAAATAGACATAAGCTACTTGCCCACCACGCTTCCGCTGCACTCACTGACTATAACAACCTTCTGGCAGATTCATATACACGTGCAATTTTAAAGCGAATCTAGAACGGCGTTATAGTCATCCACCTGCCAGATCTCATAGTCTCGGACAGCAGTAGTGGCAAGCTTGGGTCATCAAAACCTCCCTGTCACCTTCTTTGAGGAGACCAAAATACCTCTCGGGTGGCTGAAGTTACCCATTAAATTTGCGGAGTGGCTAATGGATTGTTGAATCCAATTGAATTTTTAGGTTCTACTAAATTTTCAGTAATCGTTTGTGGTTCTGCAATCACTTTCAGTTCTACCATACTCCCACTAATATATTCTGAAAAGAATTTATTTTACTAAAAAAGTGGCGATTCAAGAACAATATAAATATTGATCCTGTAAATGGTAGAACGTTAACCTTCGTCAAAGCCCGGGATAACCCACAATCTGCCATTACGGAAACGTGCCTTGAGTTTATCTGGATTCCGGTTTTAAGTATAAATCGGATAACTCCATATACTTTAATATCGTTAAGATATGAATCTATTCTATATCCAATATAGAAACAAATGCACTAATTTAATTGGATCCAGATTCAAAAATCATGTAGCTGTTTCCTGTGCATGTCGACTAAATGAAAGAAGGCCATGTAGTATTACTCATCAAGGAGCGCACCATGGATGAGTAACCTGAGAGAAAAACAAGTTTTCAAATATATTATTTACGATGGAATATCTAGCATAAGTATTTACATTTTCGATCACCTTGAAAAATCCTGATACTTCCAACGCATGGTTCTCTACTTTATTCTTATACCTATAACTTCTTAAAATTTGGACCTTGTATTTCAACGAAATACGTGTCTAAAACCAGAGAAGTCATAAGTAAACAGAATATAGTACGGGTACCAACCCCTTGTCCTAATGGACAATAAACAATATACAATATTTTGTATACGTTCTCTGAGTTTAATAACTCAAACCTTGTACGTCATAGGTTGAAAATTGTGTTATGGTTAAGAAGAATTACACCGTTATTAAATGCACCTCATCTAATAATCAGCCGACAAAGGTAAATGTCATAAACATAATTTCAAAAATTTATATCTCACTTTATAAAATAAATGTACAGATATATCGGTTTGAAATTAGTGCATAACAACGAATATTCAAAACTAAATATTTGTCGTTAGGCAAAACCCAGACGATTTCCTCAAATACCACCAATTACAAAGAATTCTGATATTGAGAATTTAATCACCCAATTCCCAATATTCTATTCCCACTCAGTATCCGTAACGCCATACGGATGTAAGAATCGAGTCTGGTAAATACATACCCTGTAATCAGAAACTAATCAGGAAAGCAGTTTTCAATTAATACCACATAGTAAAACTGAAATATGAAAATGTTTCGAGGGGGTGGCCGGGTATTCCTAGTAATGCCACTTCCACCATTCAGATTTATGATAGTAGTCGTAATTTTTTTTGCCCTCACTCCAATCCCTTTATATGTCTTTACTTCTTACCTACTGTACACCATAGTTAGGCTAATTGGTTTTCTTCTTTCCTACCTTTTGACACTTGCCTAAGGTTTGAAAGAAAACTATCCTATAAGCGTAATAGGTGTACTCTCATAATATAATGAGCTCTCGCAATCTGAGAGAAGGTAAAGAGAAAAGACAACCGAATAATCCTATTTAATTTCTCCAGAATCGGAATCCATTCTCGAACTGAAACAAGTTTTTTCGAGTTCGTATATAACTATACGATGGCATACCCAAGCAATATAGATCTTCATAGTGAAACGAAGTATTCTGTAGAAATGCAAAGGGGAAATAGGAGTGGCAGGGATATATGCGGCTTTGTCGTGAATCATGACAATCCAAAAGCCAAAGTGTGTAAGAAGATTCGGTTAACTAGGTTCATGAGTTTTAGTTTAAGATTATGGTCGTTGCCAAACAGAGAGAGAGAGAGAGAGAGAAAGGAAACAATCAGCGCGTACTCTAACATAGATTAGATTGGTTAGTCACTTTATCTAATCTGGATGGCTCCCACTGTTTTATCGAATTCTCCTTCAAATCCTAAAAGGAGAATTAGTCAGGATCATCTGAAAATCGCCCGAGGAGTAACACTTACTCATCAGTGGGAATCGAGACCCAACTATCATCGCGTGATAACTTGATGGAAGCCACTCAAGTCACCACACTCCAGAAGGTATGCGCATGCTTGGAAAGTTTCCTTTATATTTGAAATCCGCGATGTGGTTTTTGCCCCAAGCGTCTTATGATCTTGACGGATGCCAACAAATCATAAGTGGCAAGTCAAGTTCTACCTGTCATTGTCCTGATTAATTTAGACCCATCCGTACTCGCCCTAGACAGATGCCAATAAGGTTGTATGACTGTCCTAGATTAATGCATCTCTATGCTGCAGAAAAGTAACACATATTTACCGCATACTATGCCTTGACGGATGCCAATAAATATAGTATGAATACTAGGTGCTACCTATCTGAAATGACGGAGGGCTACGACTGATTTTTAGTGAAAAATCTTTAACGTAATGAACCTGATATCGTTGAAGGAACTTGAGTGGTTTTTCAAATATATAGTGGTGCAAACTTTTGCGAAAGAGGTCACTCCCTGTGAAGGGATCCAGGCTCTTTCCTTATCGAATGAGGTGCTGGACATTCCTAACTGAATACCACTGTGCAAAGCAAAAGAATCGACTATAGTGAAATTATTACAGCGACGCAAACTTTTGCTCAAGAGGTCACTTCCCGTGAAGGGATCTCGGCTCTTGCCTCGTCGAATGAGGTGCAGGATATTCATGAGCGAATACCGCCGTGCAAAGCAAAAGAAAATGCCTGTAATGTCAGTTTTAAATACAAAATCGGTTCCTGCAACTTCATTTAGGTTTTTTTCCCTTATATTAATCAGACTTAATGCAGTCCTATCAATTAAATATATCATTCCAGAAAGAAACGAAAATAGGCACGCACATATATACCATCCGCATTCGTCACAGGGTCCTGGGTTTTCACTGTAAGGTTACTTAACTTACAGAAGGGCGGGGACAGGACTAGCGCAGATGCAAAATATATAAAGCGTCTACTATATATATATATATATATAATATGAACATTCGTCTCACACATGATATCAAGTAACATCACAGAAGCATCACAGTAGAAGCACAGAAGCAAGCATAGTATGGAAATACATATAATCTACGAAAAGTACATTTCAATGGAGCCAAATATGAAATGTAATTTTTCCGGTCATGTGGATAGCCCGTAGTATCAGATCCTAGACCCCTACGAGTGCGGCAATCCACCCGCTTATCTCAGAAGCGAGGCAAGCCCAATCAACAAAGTGAGTAGGCCACCCAACACTTCCAAAATCCGGTAACTTGGGCACCCCTTCGCGGGTCAATCCTATACACCCTACGAGTGCGGCGAATAGCCCGCCAATTCTAGAGTAAGGAATCCCGGTCTCAACTCCATGAGATGGAGGCCCGTTGCCCTCTAGAACCCGGCTACTCGAGCATTCCACTGCTGGGTAAGCCCGGTTCATATAATGAAAACCTGAATATACAACGGCGACTACATCCGCAATCAGGACGCGACCACAAAAATAAAATACAAGCTGTGATGAAGGCAGTCCACATATCGAACGCTCGCCACGCAAAATGAATATACATTACATCATAGAGCTATCTAATACTACGTATACCGGGCTATCCATCGCGACAATCCAACACAACCATAATCACAGAGCAACACAGAATATCAACGTGAATACCATGCTCGTAAACCCGTCTAATTGTACATATAGCAACCAGTTGGATTATACCGCGGTATGATATTTACGGTCGCAGAAACAAGTGCACAGAAAACCATGAATTTAAAATTTCGATCGATTAAAATTTGCTCAATGACCCCAAGAACTAACAGTACTCAAACACATCTGGGCCAAAACAAAAATAATCAAAAATCACAATTCCAAATGACGGACCACTGGAAAAAATTTGGTGGCCTAAACCCAAAATTTGGCTGCTATTTAGCCCCAAAAAGCTTCATTTAGCCGCTATTTAGCCCCCAAATTTTGTCTTCAGGCCCTGATTGTTCTAAATTCTTGTTGTGTAAATCAATTCAAATGATCCCCGGCAATGGCGCCATTTGATTGAAATGAATTCTTGTTGTGTAAATCAATTCAAATGATCCACGGCAACGGCGCCATTTGATTGTTTTGAAATTCTTTGTGTCGGTATTTAGAAAATTGAATAAAATTCACAACCAAAAATTATTTGACCGCAATCAATAACGGTGTCGAATGTAGCGCGTTAGTAAGTGTGGATCGTCCACAGGGAAAGTGTAATCGTTCGTCTTTTGAATTAGATGAGTCGAAACTTTAATGAAAAGAAAACAAACAATTCATGATTTGTAATTGAAGTTCAAGAATTAGAAAATCTAGATCTAATAAAAGTAAAAGATAGAATCAAGAATTGAGAGTTTGATGGTTTTTCCAACCAAATATCAAGAATCGAAATGAGGCTCGTAGGAATCGATCGGATCTATAGATGTGATGTAATCTTACGATGACGTATTCTTATCTTTCGATGAATTGATACTAGATCGATGATGATCGATCGAGAATTAGGGATTTCTTATGAAACTAGGATTTCATCTTATCCCTTGTTCTTTCGTCGATATCATTCACATTCTAGCCTTTAGTAAATTCAAGAAACGATCGTAGATCCCTAATTTCGAGCAATAACAATAAAGAAAGTATCGCAACGAAACTAGGTCATCGATTCTTGAACTTGCTAGGGTTTACAAAACTCGTAGGACTTAAGAATCGTATTAAGATTTGTTGCATTATCATCCTATTGATCGTCTCGACTCCTTGACGAGCGGAGTTCTACTCGAACATCACAACAAAAACTACAATTACAAATTGAGATCGAATCATGATGCAAGAATTTAAAGAAAGAAAGATTCAAGAATTTCACCTTTTATTTATATCAACAATTTCGTTACAATCGCTCAAGAACTACAAGAGGAAGAACTCGATTGTCGATTTGGCTTCGCTCGGCTCCGTGAGTCGCGGATTGGCTTGGATCACTTGCTCGGTTTGAGATCGGCTCCGCTCCTAAAAGGTTGAAGTTTTCTTGTTTGATTTGGTACTCGGGATCTTGAATTTGGATTGGAATTAGGGTTAGGGTTTCGCACAAGTCGTGTCACTCAACTTGTGGGTGGAAGATGAGAGAGTAAAGATAAGGGATTAAAGAACTAAAGATTAACAAAGATTAGCCATTAACCCTAGGTCTAGGCTTCTATTTATAGACTTCCCCAAACCCTAGATCTAGGATTTAAATTTGAATTTCCCTCCAAAAGTTAGTTAGAGGAGATTTGAATTTCCCTCCAAAAGTTTGTTGAGGAGAAACTTCTAGATGTGATTAGTTAGGAGGGAGCTTCTAGAATTAGTTTGTTAGGAGCTTAATTAAGATTAGCTTTGCTTAATGATCTTTACTGATCTGGTAGAAGCCTCTGGAGTCTTCTGGAATTTGCCATAGATTTCTGAGCTGTAGAAGCTGAGGTAAGACTTTTGCACCAAATTTGGAGGGATGATGTGGCAAGGACGCCGCGGAACCGCGGCTCAAGCCGGCTCCCGCCGCGGTTCCGCGGCTCTTTGGGGGCTTCATGGCTTGCAAACTCTGGTGCTAATTTGGGCTAAAATAAGGGCCTTTATAGGATATGTTGAATTGTATTTTCCCCTTTGGATTGCTACCAGATCTCATAACATGGAGTTGGTGTATTTTATCAGCTTCTTTTGGCTTTTGTTCCTGCAAATTCTCGAGACAAGTGTTGCGCAATATAGGGATGATGCGATGCCATGATATGCAGTCAATTTCCTCAGAAATGTCGGTTTTAGAGTTTAACACTTGCAATCTGATATTTAACGACTGATTTACTAATATGTGAAATATGAATGCCGAACACTTCTAGATGAGTGTAAAAGATAGGGAAATTGCCGTGTTAAAAATGCAGTATTTTCGACTGATCAAATTCCCCCAAACTTATTTTCGATCGTCTCGAGCGAACTGTTTTATTAAAAAGAGAAGGAGAAAATAAAGAAAGAGAAAAACTAACTAGCACACTTTCGTAGGCAACACGATTGCACTGAGCACGTGCAACAAGCCTTTAAACCTCTAGGTGTCTCTAGTATGAGGAGTGTTGTCTCCTGAGGGTTTTCAGCGGATTGCACCCACAAAATCCAATAATAAAAGAAAGATCATGAATATTACATTTAAAGAAAAGAATCGTAGAAGAAAAGCCTTGAAAATTAGGGTTTCCAACTAAGCTAGCTTTTCGGTTGTCATGAGCCCTATCTTAATGGTCATGAAAAGATGTTAGAAATCACGTCCTCCCTCAATAAAACATCGTCTTATTCTTCATTCCTATTTTTCTTCCAAATATCGATCATATCACCCTGCGTGTGTGTAAAGGACATCCTTACACCCGGAGAATTCAATTCAAGCTATCATACTCTTGTCCATCAGCCTCAGTACTTTTTAATTAATGAATATTTAGATAAGATTGCTCACACACTTTCATGCGACCGTTAATACTTCTTGAGGTACTAACCGACCGATTACTCATGTGTTTGCTTATTTGGTGTATTTTCCTCGTCTTGCACCACCTAAGGCTTAGCAGTGACTCCCAGACCAGTTGGCCTTAGGGCACTAGGTGAAGAAGCACCCTCGCTATATATTTTTTTATTGCCCTTGGTGATAACAAAACCAGTGTCCATTTTTCTCACCACCTTTATATTTTCTTCATTTTTTTGTTTCCTTCATACATCGGCTTTAAGACAAGAGTATTTCAAGGTATCATCTACTATCCCGAGTTTCAAGACGTGTGTAAGTGCGAATAGCAGGGTATCAACGTTCAAAATGTTTGGCTTCCAGAATAGGAACTATTTTTCAGACTTATTTTTATCCTCAGATTAGTGACTTCCTTCATCTTACTAACCCTTGGGACAACGGCTCATAACTACTTATTACTAGTTCGTATAAGAAAACTTCTAATTTTTTTGGTTTTCTTAAATTTTTCTAATCTCATGGATGTAATTTTTCACTATCTAATCTTTTATTATCTTATTTATGTACAAAAATATTTTTATAGTTTTGAAATTTTTTAAATAGGTTTTCAAAAAAATGTTTTGTGCTTATGCAAAGTATGATGCAAATGATGCGAAAATAAGCACAAACCTCCCCCAAACTTGTTTTCAACAGTGTCCTCACTGTTGCCATCTGCTAAATCTGAAAAACCTGTAAGCTTGGGAGGAATTTATTAGTGGGGGCAAAATATTTAAGTGAAGATCCTCCCCCAAACTTATTTTTGGCTCAAAATTTTGTAAAAATTTCTTTTCAAGAGCCAGAAAAAATGTACCCCCCCAAACTTGAATTATGCAATGTTAATCTTTTGAAAATCACATGAGGGGGTCAAAAATCATTGGTCGATGCCAAGCTTTGCAAAGACCGAATGTCAACACCAACCATTCAAAATTTTTATCAATGCAGTGCTCTGGTTGGTGGAAGAAGAAGTGGGGAAAAGGTAAGTGGTGGAATAGAATGTGTGTGCGTCTCATTTTGGAGAGACGATGCAGTGATTGTGATGGATTACTCGCATTCTTTTTACAGTTCAGAGGAAGGGGTGGAGGTTCAATTTCAGTGTTGGATGATTCATCTCAACACCCATGTCATTTAAAAATACGAGTTCATCAGCGAAGATCTCCTCAAAAGTTCCATCTATACCCCGATGAATAATGTCATCACAAAGCACGGGGTGATCTTCAGACTCTAAAAGCAGTTCATAATCAGTGTTAGTTGTTGACCCGGACATCTCAGTGGAAGAGTCCGTATGTGTATGATACATAATTGGGTCAAACAACAACATATGAAAAGAGTCAAGATCAGTATCATGAGGATCATCAAATTCGCTGCTGTCGACATCCATTAAGTCGACAGAACAGACCTGAGCAGTAGGTTCGGAGGGTACACTTCCCAACTTGTAAATGTTCAGCTCTATTGACCTATTCCCGAAAGATAGGGTCATAGAACCGTTACGACAGTTGATAATAGCATTGGAAGTGGCCAAAAAGGGGCGACCTAAAATCACCGGAATTTGATTCCGTGGGTTCGCTACAGGCTGTGTATCAAGTACAATAAAGTCCACAGGGAATACAAATTCCCCGATTTTTATTAACACATCCTCCAGTTCATCCCTAGGTTTGGTGATTGATCGGTCAGCCATCTGGAGAGTTATGCTCGAAGGCTGTAACACTCCGATACCTAGTTGCTCGTAAACCGAATATGGAAGCAAGTTAACACTAGCGCCAAGGTCTAGTAGAGCACGGTTGATGTGTTTTTCCCCGATTGAAATGGAAATAGTAGGACATTCAGGGTCCTTACGTTTCCTCGGTACTTGTTGGGGGAAAGCCGTGTCTACTGTCTTTGCCATAAAAATCTTCTTGGGCACTTGTTTCTTCCTCTTCCTAGTGCACAAGTTCTTAAGAGTTTTCGCATAGGACGGAACTTGTTGGATAGCATCTAGGAGAGGGATGTTGATATTAACTTGCTTAAAAATGTTCATAATCTTCTCCATATGTGGACTCGATTTGTTAGCCCTTAACCAATTAGGATAAGGTGCTTTAGCAATAAGCGCTGGGTCCATCATAGGAGAAGGAAGTGTGTGTGGAACCGATCCCAAAATAGAAGTAGGGATCGTCCGTGGAGGAGTAGAAGAGGTGGGCTGAAGTGGCGAGCCTTTTGGGAAACGAAGAATAGGCTCGGAAGAAGGTGGTGGGGTAGAAGAACAAGGATCAGAACTAGAAGTGTGTGTGTGAGGAAAGGTCTCAGCCGGAGTATTATTGATTGATTTTTCAGTATCATCAATCTCTTCCCCAACATAATTGTCAAATATTTTTCCAGATCTCAACGTGATTGCATCCACATGATGTGAATAGCTAGGATTAGGTAAAGGTTGAGCTGGAAGTTTCCATTTCTCTCTTGCACGCATTTCGGCTTTTAGTTGTGCAATTGGTTCTTCCATCGATTTGATATTCTCATTTTGAGAGACAATAATCTTTATCACATTCTCGACAGAAGATTGCAAATTTGCCGTCCCTTGGATGGATTGTTTCATGAAAGTGTTCAAGGTTTGTGCTAGTGCAGAGGTGTTATCAGTACCGGTCAATTGCAAATAGTTTTCATGTGGTGCAAAAGTGTTGGCCGGATTTTGGAAGTTTTGTGATTGGAAGGGGTGCCGACTCAATTGAAGTTGTGGGTGCTGTTGTGGTGGAGGGACCCTTTGGAAATTGTTTTGGGTTGGAACCGTGTTTTGAGATTGTGATTGGTTCCAAGCAAAGTTAGGGTGATTCCTCCAATCCTGATTATATATGGAGGAAGATGGATCGTTTCTAGGCATTTGAAATGCGGCATTGGTATGCTCATGACCTTGAAACGGACATTCTTCCGTCAAGTGAGACGGATCAGAACAGCAGCCACATACAGTTTTGGAGAGTGACATTTGATTTAGGGCGGCGGCTAAAAATTTATTTTCCATAGTTTCGAGTTTCTTGTGTATAGCTGCAATGTCAGCTCTAACTCTTATGGAAATATCATTGCCCTTCCTAGACGATTGACTCACACCCTCCCACTGTAAAGATTTTTCAGCGAAATCTTCTAGAAATTTCCAGGCTTCCCCATCATCTTTAGTCATGAAGTTGCCTTGACACATGGATTCAAGGATCTGTCTTGTGTTAGGATTAATGCCCTCATAAATGATTCGACACAGATCCCATCTCGGGATGCCGTGATGTGGACATTGGACTAACAGATCCTTGAAACGTTCAAGACATTTTGAAAATGTTTCATTTGGAAGCTGGGTGAATTGATAGATTTCGCTACGGACTCGAGCTGTCTTTTGGTGTGGGTAGAATTTCTTAAGGAATGCTTTGACAAATTCGTCCAAATTTGAAATGGAATGTGCGGTAGTGTTATATAGCCACTTCTCGGCTAAATCGCACAAGGTAAATGGGAGAAGACGAAGACGTAAAGCATCCACAGAAAGCTGTGAAGTACCCATCATTGCGCATACATTTTCAAATTTCGTGATAAACACGTATGCGTCCTCAGACTCGAGACCGTGATATTTGGGTAGAAGGTTGATGTATTGGGGTTTAATCTGAAAATTTTCCCCGTTGGCTGGTGGAATGGAAAGACAGGTGGAAAGGGGACCTCGTGTAGGATAGCATCTCTCTTGGAGAGAGATGCGGGGTGGATTCTGCGCACCAACGGACGGCGGCAGAGTAGTGGAAAAGAAATTCGATGGAGACGGATCCATCGATGTGGGTGTGGTGGTGGGTAAAGGAAAGGTAAATGTAGAAATACCGACTTTAGGGTCGATCAAGGAAACGCGGACTTAACAGGCACTAGAAACCCGTGTCCAGCCTATCTTGCACTAAAAAGGGTTAGTATAAGCGGCAGCGTGATTTATAATTAGGGGAGAGAATGAATGTGATTGGTGTTTGTTTTGAAAAAGATACGGATTTTTGAAAAAATGATGCAACACAACAAATGCAACACACAAAACCCTAATTCTAGTGGTCACCTAGGTCAGGCACTAGACCGCTCCTAACTGCCAAAAGACAAGTCGCATGATCAATCCTCCACTGCCTCTTTGTCTCCCTGTGGCCAGGTAAGTGCCAGGTAAGTGGGAAGGTACTCCACTACGTAAGTAGTGGGCCTAATTAATAACCACTAGCCTTCGACACACTTTCCTTAGACACCACAAGAAAACGCGGATAAGCAATGAATTACCCACGGCCTTCTTCTGTCCTAAGTGAGCGCGACGGTCCTTAGAGTCATCTCTAGATATTTTTTTTAATTAATGAGGGTAAATGCAGATGCAAATTTTGCGATTTTCGGGGCTTAGGAAGGGTAATGAACTCCCCACCTAATCTGGATTTGGTCTTTGCCTTTTAATGTCCGTATTAATATGCAAACAGCCAAAAATCAAAACACGCACAAATTTTTATTTTGCTTTTGCGGCGCTGCGATTTTTGCAAAGAAACCTGTACAAAATGTTAATTGGAGCAGATGAGGGAGAAGATAAGAAAGTGTGGAAGTATGGAACAGTGAAGAAGTTAACCTGCGGTGGAACCGCGGTTTAAGTAGCCAAATACCGCGGAATCGCGGTCTTATAATGGGATCACTGCACCAATTTTTGTGTACAAGGTTCTATTCACCTTGTTAGCTCTCTGGAATGATCATAAAAATTTTCCTCCAGCTCCAATAATTCCAGATTTCCTCGCAATCAAATCACAACACACGTATTAGGGTTTGTGCGAGTTTAGATCTAAAAATTGTAATGGAATAAACTTTTCAACTCAAATTTCAAAATACGAACAATTAGCACATTATCCCCGGCAACGACGCCATTTGATTGAAATGAATTCTTATTGTGTAAATCAATTCAAATGATCCCCGGCAACGGCGCCATTTGATTGTTTTGAAATTCTTTGTGTCGGTATTTAGAAAATTGAATAAAATTCACAACCAAAAATTATTTGACCGCAATCAATAACGGTGTCGAATGTAGCGCGTTAGTAAGTGCAGATCGTCCACAGGGAAAGTGTAATCGTTCGTCTTTTGAATTAGATGAGTCGAAACTTTAATGAAAAGAAAACAAACAATTCATGATTGTTAGTTATATGTATGCCCTAGAGGCCATTACTGTACATTGGATGTATATTGTAGTGGATGCTGGGACATATACAGGGAGGACTTTCTTGCTCGACATGATAGTATGCTATCTGGTTACCCTTTACCTTAACGTGTACACTGATTGTCTCTCTGTTACATGTTGGTAAAGCCCTTAGGATGAGTACTTGACTACCTGGACTATGATGCGGATCATACTAGTGGGGACATGGTAGTCCATAAGTACATCCTTCAAAGTCCCTAGTCGTGGGTGTATCGAGACGGGGCATCGATATACCAGAGTAGACTAGCGTATACCTTCTCGACCCATACAGATGGGCGATGGATGATCCCATATCCATTGGTGTTTGACATCAGAGATGATATACGGGTGCTCAGTGGAGTCTGGGTACACTGGACGGACTCGCCGAGAACTCCCAGATGGTATTATACCTTACGTCAGATGGCAGTTCTCTGGTGACACTGGTACAGAGTAGTCTGCTGACCCGAGATCGTCATAGAGTCTTGTGTGGTTCCCACTGTGCTTTGATTTCCACCTTACCACGTCCAAGAGGGCGTACAAAACGGTGGTTTTTGGGTACAGTCCCGAATCACATGGAGGCAATGAGCGATAGGAGGGGATTCGTCTCTCCCAGTATAGGGAGTTGATGTTGCATTGTGTTCGATTGGCTATAACCGGAAATCCCTGGCCAGGGTTGCTGAGATTTACTGGTAAGTGTTACCAGTAGTTTCTCGAATTGTTATAGACGTCATATCGACACGACTTATCGAGCTATTGGGGTCTGACGTTTACCACCCCTAGGTGAGATATGCGACATATCAGACGATCAGACCGGACTGTACGGTAGTGTTACTGGTTGGATTCACTGGAGTGTGAGCGGACTTGCTCGTCGATCTTCTGATCGCTCAATACCCGGGTGGCCGTTACGTTTAGCAGACCGCTTGCGGCTTGTGGGTGTTTGATATGATCATCACCTGCTGCCGGCGTATTGACGAGTCTTTAGAGTCCTACACAGAGGTTTCCTGGCTCAAGCGAAACGAAATAGGTGCGCATATGAGATATGTGCGGGATCGAGAATAATACGTGTATGTGATACCGTATTCTATTCTCGCGATGATTGTATCGAATGGTTGTATGCGATATAACCTAGTTATCGAATCGAGGATTGATTCGATAAGCCGATACATTGTATATTAGTCGGTTATATGCGATATGACCGGATCGTTAAATCAAGTGTTGATTTAATGATTTAATGCATAATTATATATTTGATATATTACTTTGCATTAACTAGTATTGGTTCATTTTAAATGGATTTTCTCACTTTTTGTGCACATTGTATATGTGATATACTTTTGTACACAAGTTTGTATCATGTTTGATGATGCATGCTAACTTGGGTTTGTGTAAAGACTAAACCATGGTTATATGAAAGGTTAAGGTTTTGTTTTCTTTTTCATTTATCTTATTTAGTTATTCATTTTGAAAATGATAAGCATAAAGAGAAATAATGGTGGCTTCATTTGTAGTTTAGTTGAAGCTTCATGAATCTTTGATCTAGTCCACCATTCTTGTCTCTTGCTTAACCCTAACCATCATATCTAACCATGGTCTATTCTCTACACTAAACTAAGGTTAGTATTATGATAAGTATTGATTTTCCTTTTCATTTTAAGAACTTATCATAATATACTTCATCTTCTTCTTCTTCTTCTTCAATGAAGAAAGCTTGACTTCATCAATGGTGATTGATGAAATAGAGTGAGAAATCCAAATCTAAAGTGAACCCACATCCTATTTCTTCATCCTCTACCTCTTGCCAAGTAGTATAGGGTGTTTCCTTCATAAGTTTTCATGGCTTGGTGAAGGTGGAGCTTGATCTTGTGATGCCTCGACGTAGATCATCTTCGGCATCGTCGTCGATGACCTAGCCCGCTTTTTCTCCGATGAAGCCGACGCAAGAGCCCGGGATTTCATTTGGACAGCGAGGAGACTTCATTGCGGAGCTATGGAGGTGGAGGACCGGATCTACAAAGGTTGTATTTCCGTTCTTTTAGTTTAGTTGTAAACTAGGTTCATTGTTTCGCCTATATATCTAGTTAACGATCCGTATTAGGGTTTCTCGGCACCCGTAAAATTTGAAATTGGCATGGTTGATGCCTTGTGAGACCTCTTGGGAGTGCCTAGGAACCCTACAGTGGTATCAGAGCCTAGCTAGAGCCTTAGGCGATGCGTAGACGGAGTTAGAAGTCCGATCGAACCGAAACCCTAACCCGAGATTGCTCTCTGTACATTTTTCCAAAACTGGCATTTTCCAGAATTAAAAATATGCAGAAAATTCAGCAGGCTTTTTAATGAATTACTGTGAAGCACGTGCGCACGATTCCTCTAAAGAGCGGCGGAACCGCGGCACAAGCATGGCTTGTGCGGCGGTTCCGCGGCCATCTAGTCACTTCTTCAATTGATTTCTGCACAGTAATTCCTATTTTGCAGTGCTGGTTTTTCTGGGAATTTTTAATTTGACTCAAGAGTTGAGTGTTCTGGGGTTGTATTGGAAATCGAAGTTTCGATCGGATAGTCGGACTTTGTCTATGTGGATTCCGGATAATTTTTGAATATGTTAAAAAGTTCGACCGGATATAAATACCCAATTTTTCCCCTGTCGGGAAATTTCCAAGTATTGGATTTTTCCGTGGTTTAAAGACGTTCTAAGTAGTGCAAGTAACGCGATGGACCCTCTAGAAGACAACAAACCTTAACTCGATTATGTGATCGTCTTGAACTGCCCTTTGAACCTTCGAGTTTGGGGCAGTACGGCGTGCCACATGTGAGGCGTTGGCTTGACCCTTCTACGGCTGGACCGTTGGTACTGAGGCACGAACTGAATGTTTTTAGACTTGTTTCATGAGTTGAGCTGTTTAGGGAAAACTTGGGTGTTCGATTGTTCGATCGGAAAGTTTAACATTTTCTATCTTATTCGGAATGTGATACAATAATTGGAATTCACAAGAAGTTATGAGATAACTGAATGAATGTTATAAACATAGCAGTTTAGTCTCACTTGATCGGTTGCCACGGAATTTTGATGTGATCAAAAGTCCGTCGCAATCACGTAGCGTACGCGGATACTCGCCGGGTAAACTTAATAGACAGCCTCACTCCAAAGCCTCGACCAAGTGACTGTAGGAGAACCCCGTCGCCGAAAGCATCCGTCCGGGTGCTCGCGGTAGCGGTGTTCCGCCTTGGTGCACTTCGTCGACGGTATCGGGGGTGCGGCCGTCTACTAAAGTTTGCGACGAGCATTCGATCAGGATGTCGGGAATCTTGTTGAATTGCCCGACTAGATATTGAAAAGAGTTTTCGATAATGAGACTAAAATGCGGGGTTTATAATTGTTAGGCATGTGATTTCTAAGGTATTCATTTGATTAGGCATGCGATGTCTATGCAGATTGCGGATTCCAACTATTGTAGTTTTACACTTTCTTTTCTGTGACCGTAAGTGTAATATGTGATATCGCCGGTTTCGTTGCTATATGTCAACGACAATTGGGATGCGCATATTTACTTACGTTGATGACATGCGATGTTATGTGTTGCTGGATATGTTATATTGGATCGTCGTGTTTGAATAGCCGGGGGTTTTTATGTGAGATGAGTGTTTTTCATTTTCATTCATGTAAAATCTTGTATGTAATATTCTTTTATTGGGGCACTTCCAGGTTGCGGAAGCTGTCACCGTTTGTATATTATTCACTTTTCCGCACTAGGATAGACCCAAGGAGGGGAGCACAAGTAACCGGGTTCTGGAGTCCAGTGGGAGACCAACTCAAGGAGTCGAGTCCGGGTCTCCTAACTCCAGAACTGGTAGGGTTGCTTGCCGCTCTCGTAGGGGTCTAGGGGTGTGGGTTTGGCTATTCATCGCGACCGTGGAATCCGTGTTTTATACTGGCTCGTATTGAAAACACGGACGTCCTAGTATATCCAATATTTCATATGATTCTTCTGCTGCGATATCTGTGATGTGATCATGTGATATGTTCTGTGATGGATACTGTATATAGTATATATGATATATTATATAGATGTTACTTATGTTTTACATCCGCGCTAGCCCTGCCCCGCTCTGCCGTTAGTTACCTAACCTAACGGTGCACGAGGGGACATCGAGGCGAATGCGGATGGCATAAGTGTACGTCGTATTTATCTGTGATGTTTAGGTGCTTAAATGATGGGACTTCATTAATGTGATTAATGAAATAAAAGAAACCTAAGATGTTGTAGAATCGAATTTCAAAATAAAACAGGTAGCTACAGTTCTTGCTTTGCACAGCGGTATATGTGATATATCCTGCACCTTATTCGATAGGGAAAGGACCGAGATCCCTTCACCGGGAGTGACTCCTTTAGCAATAACTGGCAGATGCTACACACTCGGTTTGTCTTTTGAATGCTTTTAAGTGTTTTTGCTTTGCACAGTGATATATATGATATATCCCGCACCTCATTCGACGAGGAAAGGACCGACGATCCCTTCACCCGGAGTGACTCCTTTAGCAAGACTAGAAAAGCCTCAAAAACACTCCATTTCAAAAATCATTTGATTCTACAACGATATCAAGTTCATTACGCAATAGGTTTTCAGAAAAACCTGTCGTAGCCCTCCGTCATTTCAGATATGTACTGGTTAGTATTCGTGCTACGTTTGTTGACCTCTGTCAAGGCGTAGTGTGCGGTAGCTGATTAGTGCTTATCTGTATAAGCATATGATGTGATTGATTTAGGGTAGTCGTGCGATCTTGTTGACCTCTGTCAAGGGTCGTGCGGGTGGGTTTACTTCAATCAGGAAATGACGGGTTGAACTTGACTAGCAGCCTATGGTTTGTTGACCTCTGTCAAGGTCATAGGACGCTAGGGGCAAAATATTATCGGGAATTTCAAGTGTTGAAATTTGCAATGAGATTGCATACCTTCTATGAGATAGTTGGATCCCGATACCCGCTGCGAGTAAGAGTTACTCCTGGGAGAGTTTTATACATTACAATTAGCCGATCAAGTAGGTGTCTAGAAAGGTGTCAACGGGGTTACGCCTCTGGGAAAACGAGGTTTACATTAATTAGGTTCGTGCGAAAGCACGGGGGACCTCCCTCAAAGTACCGACACTGGCCTGGTTGAAAAATTGGCGAACTTGTAGTGTGTAATTAATCCCGGCTAGTCTTTCCTTTTAAGGGTTTGAAGGAAGATTTGATAAAAAGCAGTGGGAGCCATCCTGATTAGATAAAATAATAACCAATCTATTCTTGCAAGAGCGCACGCTGAGTGTTTTCTTCTCTCTCTCTCCTGGTAGCGACCATATCACGCCTTAATCAAGATAATAATACGGATTATTGACCGAACCCGCTTGTTATACTGAGCTGGGGAACGTTGGTCCCGCTCCAACTTATAATTGTTATAAGACAGAGCAGGAAATTGGGGAATACCAGATTTCCCGTGCCGCCCAAACGAAGAGAGTGCATGCTGATGCATCATCTTCGGGTGTGTTCATTACAAAGAACTGTTTCTCTGTATCCTCTACGTCCTGGGTATGTGATACCAGATCAGGATCCCAGATATGTAATCTGTTACATAGGGCTACAGAAAGGTAGAGAACTGAGAACGGGTGATAAGTTTCATGAGGCAGAAAACGGGGCAAGTGTTGCAGCCAAGTCTGTTGGTCACTGTCACCCTGTATTACCAATACATTGATTCTGAATGAATGTTATTAGATACCGAACCTGATATACAAAATCATATCAGTCTCTTTATTAGTAAAGAAATGATAAAATTTTGTATAGTTGGATAATGTTTTGAACATTTCCTATATCAAAAGTTCATCGGTTCAGGCACGTTCTCTAAAAGCATTGATGTTCTAAATCAAACTACAGTTCTTAGTATATGGAACACACACAAGAGGAAGAGTTCAGAAATGAACGAATTCTTCTTGAGGCATTGTAGACTAGGTCATATCAATGCGACCCGACTGGCTGAAGTTACATGTAGATGCATATTTAAATCAGTTTGAATTTCCATCTTGCGAAACTTGCCAGTCATGTCACAAAGATAAGATGACCATAGCTCCGTTTACTGGAAACAGAGAAAGAGTTAGTAAACTCTTGGGACTGATACATGATGATGTATGCAAGGTCCCCAGTCTACACATGCCAGGACCGGTTCTTTGTACTTCATTACAATCTCTGATTATCTCTCAAGATTCAGACATATGTTCCTGTTGAAACACAAGTCCGAACCTTTTGAGATATTCACAGAATATAAGCTAGAAGTAGAGAACCAATACGGGTATAAGTATTATGTCCTTTGATGAGATCAAGGAGGAGAATACTTGAGCATGGAAATCCTGGACTTTTCTAAAGGAGAATGAGATTCTCTCTCAGCATTATTCCTCCGTATGCACCATAGCACGATGGTATATCGGGGCGGAGCAATCACACCCTACATGATAAGGTGTGCTCTATGATGAGTACTACTGAGTTACCTATTTCCTTTTTAGGAGTTATGCACTTGAGAAGCTGCATACCTATTGAATAGGGTTCAAATCAAACCAGTTGCCTACCACTTCATATGTGATATGGAAAGGGAAGAGCCCATGTCTTAAGCTAGTTAAGATTTGGGGTTGTCCGGCCTATGTCTAAAAGCAAAATCCGGACAAGCTCGAGGCAAGGTCTGTTATGTAGAACTGGAAATGTTCCAGCCATACAAACTGCAGCTGATGATTTGATAGAACCAAAGGATTCAATAGTAACCAACGAACCTCAGCCTCTCCGCCGATCTAGTAGGGTTCCTCACCCACCTGAGAGATACTTTGGTTTCTCTATGACAGTGGGAGCGAGGATTGCATCATGAGATGATGACCCAACTAGTTTCGAGCAGGCCATCAGGAGTGAGACTCTGTAAGAATGGCTGGATGCTTAGCGATCTGAGATGGAATCCTTATACACCAACAAAGTATGGACTTTGGTTGCTATATCTGAAGGGTTAAATCCCCATCAGGAGCAACTATATCTTGAGAAGATTACTTGGTGTACTTGGAAAAGTTGAGACTTTCAAAGCTAGACTTGCTAAAGCTTTTCGTCATCGACCAGGCGTGGATAATGATGAAACCTTTTCAAGTGGCTTAGCTTAAGTCCATCCAGATCCTACTTTCCACGGCTACATACCATGACTACGATATCTGGCGGTTGGGTGCCATGACTGCTTTTCTAAATGATGTTTTAGAAGAGAACGTCTATAAGTATACAGCCAGAGGGCTTCGTAGACAGTGGGAGCAGCGGAAACGTGTACAAGATGCTTTATATGATAAAGCAGGTATCGCGGAGTTGGAACATCTGTTTTGATGTAGTAGTCAAACAGTTTGACTTCATCAAAATGGTAGATGAACCTTGTATATACAAAAAGGTAGTAGGGAGTGTGGTGATCTTCGTAGAGTACGTGGATGACATACTCATGATAGGGAAGGAGTTTCCTATGCTACGCTCGGTCAATCTCCGCTTATCACAAGGATTCTCCATATAGGATCAAAGTGATACTTCCTAAATCCTGGGTTTTTGAATCTATGAGATAGATCTAATTGGATGTTAGGATTCTCACTAGTAGTAGTGAGATGGTATCAACCGATCCTGGGGAGAATCACTGGAAGGGTTCCAGGGTGATAAGGACGACTGAAAGTCAGTCACAGGCATTGTCTTTACCCTCAGTAAAGGGACGGTATGTTGGAAGAGTTCCAAGCTAGATACCGTGGCTAACTAGACGATAAAGGCAGGATACATCGCTACTTAAGATGCTACCAAAGAGGCTGTTTGGGTGTATATTGGTTCATGAGATGAACTACGTTCCTACCATTGTGAGACAATGGAGTTGTGGCTTATGCCAAGGAACGCAGGTCCCATCAGTGATCCAGACATATTCTAAGGCAGTATCACCTGATCATGGAGATGGTTGATCTCCAGGGGATCGAGGTCAGGAGAGTAGACTCAGAGGACAACACGGAGGATCCACTCACGAAGGCCTATTCCCAGAGAGAGACTTTTATGGGATGGTTGAGTATGAGATACTGCAACCACTGCTATCAGATGGCCCTAGTGCAAGTGGGAGATTGTTAGTTATATGTATGCCCTAGAGGCCATTACTGTACATTGGATGTATATTGTAGTGGATGCTGGGACATATACAGGGAGGACTTTCTTGCTCGACATGATAGTATGCTATCTGGTTACCCTTTACCTTAACGTGTACACTGATTGTCTCTCTGTTACTTGTTGGTAAAGCCCTTAGGATGAGTACTTGACTACCTGGACTATGATGCGGATCATACTAGTAGGGACATGGTAGTCCATAAGTACATCCTTCAAAGTCCCTAGTCGTGGGTGTATCGAGACGGGGAATCGATATACCAGAGTAGACTAGCGTATACCTTCTCGACCCATACAGATGGGCGATGGATGATCCCATATCCATTGGTGTTTGACATCAGAGATGATATACGGGTGCTCAGTGGAGTCTGGGTACACTGGACGGACTCGCCGAGAACTCCCAGATGGTATTATACCTTACGTCAGATGGCAGTTCTCTGGTGACACTGGTACAGAGTAGTCTGTTGACCCGAGATCGTCATAGAGTCTTGTGTGGTTCCCACTGTGCTTTGATTTCCACCTTACCACGTCCAAGAGGGCGTACAAAACGGTGGTTTTTGGGTACAGTCCCGAATCACATGGAGGCAATGAGCGATAGGAGGGGATTCGTCTCTCCCAGTATAGGGAGTTGATGTTGCATTGTGTTCGATTGGCTATAACCGGAAATCCCTGGCCAGGGTTGCTGAGATTTACTGGTAAGTGTTACCAGTAGTTTCTCGAATTGTTATAGACCTCATATCGACACGACTTATCGAGCTATTGGGGTCTGACGTTTACCACCCCTAGGTGAGATATGCGACATATCAGACGATCAGACCGGACTGTACGGTAGTGTTACTGGTTGGATTCACTGGAGTGTGAGCGGGCTTGCTCGTCGATCTTCTGATCGCTCAATACCCGGGTGGCCGTTACGTTTAGCAGACCGCTTGCGGCTTGTGGGTGTTTGATATGATCATCACCTGCTGCCGGCGTATTGACGAGTCTTTAGAGTCCTACACAGAGGTTTCCTGGCTCAAGCGAAACGAAATAGGTGCGCATATGAGATATGTGCGGGACCGAGAATAATGCGTGTATGTGATACCGTATTCTATTCTCGCGATGATTGTATCGAATGGTTGTATGCGATATAACCTAGTTATCGAATCGAGGATTGATTCGATAAGTCAATACATTGTATATTAGTCAGTTATATGCGATATGACCGGATCGTTAAATCAAGTGTTGATTTAATGATTTAATGCATAATTATATATTTGATATATTACTTTGCATTAACTAGTATTGGTTCATTTTAAATGGATTTTCTCACTTTTTGTGCACATTGTATATGTGATATACTTTTGTACACAAGTTTGTATCATGTTTGATGATGCATGCTAACTTGGGTTTGTGTAAAGACTAAACCATGGTTATATGAATGGTTAGGGTTTTGTTTTCTTTTTCATTTATCTTATTTAGTTATTCATTTTGAAAATGATAAGCATAAAGAGAAAGAATGGTGGCTTCATTTGTAGTTTAGTTGAAGCTTCATGAATCTTTGACCTAGTCCACCATTCTTGTCTCTTGCTTAACCCTAACCATCATATCTAACCATGGTCTATTCTCTACACTAAACTAAGGTTAGTATTATGATAAGTATTGATTTTCCTTTTCATTTTAAGAACTTATCATAATATACTTCATCTTCTTCTTCTTCTTCTTCAATGAAGAAAGCTTGACTTCATCAATGGTGATTGATGAAATAGAGTGAGAAATCCAAATCTAAAGTGAACCCACCTCCTATTTCTTCATCCTCTACCTCTTGCCAAGTAGTATAGGGTGTTTCCTTCACAAGTTTTCATGGCTTGGTGAAGGTGGAGCTTGATCTTGTGATGCCTCGACGTAGATCATCTTCGGCATCGTCGTCGATGACCTAGCCCGCTTTTTCTCCGATGAAGCCGACGCAAGAGCCCGGGATTTCATTTGGACAGCGAGGAGACTTCATTGCGGAGCTATGGAGGTGGAGGACCGGATCTACAAAGGTTGTATTTCCGTTCTTTTAGTTTAGTTGTAAACTAGGTTCATTGTTTCGCTTATATATCTAGTTAACGATCCGTATTAGGGTTTCTCGGCACCCGTAAAATTTGAAATTGGCATGGTTGATGCCTTGTGAGACCTCTTGGGAGTGCCTAGGAACCCTACAATGATTTGTAATTGAAGTTCAAGAATTAGAAAATCTAGATCTAATAAAAGTAAAAGATAGAATCAAGAATTGAGAGTTTGATGATTTTTCCAACCAAATATCAAGAATCGAAATGCGGCTCGTAGGAATCGATCGGATCTATAGATGTGATGTAATCTTACGATGACGTATTCTTATCCTTCGATGAATTGATACTAGATCGATGATGATCGATCGAGAATTAGGGATTTCTTATGAAACTAGGGTTTCATCTTATCCCTTGTTCTTTCGTCGATATCATTCACATTCTAGCCTTTAGTAAATTCAAGAAACGATCGTAGATCCCTAATTTCGAGCAATAACAATCAAGAAAGTATCGCAACGAAACTAGGTCATCGATTCTTAAACTTGCTAGGGTTTACAAAACTCGTAGGACTTAAGAATCGTATTAAGATTTGTTACATTATCATTCTATTGATCGTCTCGACTCCTTGACGAGCGGAGTTCTACTCGAACATCACAACAAGAACTACAGTTACAAATTGAGATCGAATCATGATGCAAGAATTTAAAGAAAGCAAGATTCAAGAATTTCACCTTTTATTTATATCAACAATTTCGTTACAACCGCTCAAGAACTACAAGAGGAAGAACTCGATTGTCGATTTGGCTTCGCTCGGCTCCGTGAGTCGCGGATCGGCTTGGATCACTTGCTCGGTTTGAGATCGGCTCCGCTCCTAAAAGGTTGAAGTTTTCTTGCTTGATTTGGTACTCGGGATCTTGAATTTGGATTGGAATTAGGGTTAGGGTTTCGCACAAGTCGTGTCACTCAACTTGTGGGTGGAAGATGAGAGAGTAAAGATAAGGGATTAAAGAACTAAAGATTAACAAAGATTAGCCATTAACCCTAGGTCTAGGCTTCTATTTATAAACTTCCCCAAACCCTAGATCTAGGATTTAAATTTGAATTTCCCTCCAAAAGTTAGTTAGAGGAGATTTGAATTTCCCTCCAAAAGTTTGTTGAGGAGAAGCTTCTAGATGTGATTAGTTAGGAGGGAGCTTCTAGAATTAGTTTGTTAGGAGCTTAATTAAGATTAGCTTTGCTTAATGATCTTTGCTAATCTGGTAGAAGCCTCTGGAGTCTTCTGGAATTTGCCATAGATTTCTGAGCTGTAGAAGCTGAGGTAAGACTTTTGCACCAAATTTGGAGGGATGATGTGGCAAGGCCGCCGCGGAACCGCGGCTCAAGCCGGCTCCCGCCGCGGTTCCGTGGCTCTTTGGGGGCTTCATGGCTTGCAAACTCTGGTGTTGATTTGGGCTGAAATAAGGGCCTTTATAGGATATGTTGAATTGTATTTTCCCCTTTGGATTGCTACCAGATCTCATAACTTGGAGTTGGTGTATTTTATCAGCTTCTTTTGGCTTTTGTTCCTGCAAATTCTCGAGACAAGTGTTGCGTAATATAGAGATGATGCGATACCATGATATGCAGTCAATTTCCTCAGAAATGTCGGTTTTAGAGTCTAACACATGCAATCTGATATTTAATGACTGATTTGCTAATATGTGAAATATGAATGCCGAACACTTCTAGATGAGTGCAAAAGATAGGGAAATTGCCGTGTTAAAAATGCAGTAGTTTCGACTGATCAGGCCCCCAATTTTTTTTCAAGAGCCATTAATAACCTGTACATATTTTTAAGGGTCTTAGAATTTTTTTAAGCACCTTTGAAAATCCGAACAGTAAACACTAAAATGAAATTGTGAATTGGAAAAATTTCTTCGATCGATATTTTAATTTCATCCAAACAATTCTAGCCTCTAGCCTGGCTCTGATATCACTGTTGGGCACTTAGGCACACTAGCTGTCACACCCCGCTTTTCAGTGTATGGGCAGAAGACGCGACGAGGCCACTACGTATTTACTCTGAAGTAAATATGCTAAGCGTATCTAAGCAATATAAAAGAAATGTACACAAGAGACAAATATAATGAAACATCAACTTTATTCATTAACATTCTTTTTGTACAATGCATGGAGAGTAAATACATTTGAATGAAAGTAATGCCTAAACAGTGGCATAACAGAAATGGAAAATACAGAATATAAAGGAAATGTACAAGTGTAACTACAGCTCGAGATCTTTAGTAAACTGGTCCAAGTCTTCAGTGCTAGGCTCGATCTCTGAAAGGTCCGAAACACCTGACGACATTCAAAGAAGAAGAAAGAGAATGTCGTCAGCGAACAAATCGCTCGGTAAGTCCCGAAGATAAGGGAGAAGTAGAATAGACATAGAGAGAAAATAGCTTTTAAAGTTGTATTTAGAGTTAACGCTGTTGTTTGTACCTTGGTACAGAAGAATGCCAGTGTATACGAGAGGAGTCTCTATATGCCAGAGACTAGAGGCAAATGGAAGTAAAAGGCTCCGTTAGAATGCCTGGAACAACGGCGATTATATTCAGGTTAGGTGTCTTAAATCTTGCAGTCTCGTGCCACTTCTAACACCTTCCGTACCAATCTACCCCTTAAACCCCGCGATATCTTGTTTGTATTGTTGTATTGTATTGCAACTGGTATTGTCTTGTAATATAGATTGTATAATTGGATGACTTGTCGAAACCATGATATCAGTAAAATGGATGTAACTGGAGAATCATGTAGATGGAAGTATATTCATGGTTCGGTTCAGTCAATACAGATTGAATAGATTGAATATATGGATTCATGGATTCATGTTGAATTGTAGTTTGTACTTGAATCATATTCAAGTCAGATTATTATACTGAGACTCAGTCTGAGTCAGACAATTAGAAAAGAAATTGAAGTCCTGAATTAGGTTTTGATGTTATCGGTAACCGCTGCATATGGACGGCAGGATTTGTGTCTTTTTCAAAGATAATTACCGTATTGATAACACCGTTTGTTAAGTTGTCTAACTTAAATAGGCAAGCACCTATATCTCCGGCTCCCTGAGGCTCAAGAGATTGGTCCCGCTTAAACCTATATTTACTAGGGTCCTTATTGTAATTTATAAGACTTGAGGGGGTTTTATGTAAAACTAATTTTGTATAATTTTCAAAATATAACTCAAGTATTTAATTATCGTCTTTATGTACATACAACAATTTAATGATCAAGATAAATACGTATACATGTTCAAATAGCATGAAATGAGTCAAGTATATTATTCGAGTAACTACCATAAACAATGCTGTAAAGAAATATTATGTACGACTAATCAATCGAGGCAATCAATTTCTGAATATAAATAAAAATATAGATCTAAGTGTTGTGCACGTGTGAGCTCCAGTCGCGCCTAAATACGACTACCTGCTTGGGAGATATACTCATTTTCGTTTTGTCGCGCAGAACAGATCAGAATCTGTCCAGCACCGTCGTATATTTCTAAAACATAGTTTGAGTTAATTTCCATCAGGTTTAAGCTTATAATGATTTTTATAAAATTGTAGGACTTTTGATATAATTATCCAAAACACCAAGATTCGTACGATTTGGATTTCTTAAACTCTAGTTATGATCATTTTAACATTAGCGTTTAAAACAGAAATTCAGATTTCTGGACAGCAATTATATGTTATATTGCAAAGCCTATATAGGGTTGTTTTGTGCATTTCTAAGTAATATTATATATAGAAAATTATAGCTTTATCATTTATGCATCTACACATCTAAATTTTGTCACGAACGGATATCAGGATTTCGAGTTATGTCCTATTTAAAAACAAGTGTGCGAATCAGGACATATTCTATCCAGATCCGTCGCTCAATATTGTAACTCAGTTTTCTTTATCTTACGTTGGTTTTCAGTAAAAACTTAAAACTAATAAAATATAGATTATTCGATGTAGATATCTAAAACACCTTAGTTTGCTCAATTTGGATATCTTTATACCAAGTTATGTGTCCTAGAAATTGACCAATAACTGCAGTTTTCTATTTTACGAACAGTGAATAAAACTGATATAATTCCTAAACCGTGAAGTGATTCGATCTAAAATTTTTACAATATGTACAAAATAATATAATCTATCATATGTAAATTTCCTGAAATTTTTAGAAGTAAAAATTAATTTCTAAAAATTATTTTAAAGTTAAAGGTATTGATGTGTATACTAAAATCGGCAAAAAGATTAACTAGTATTTTATGCAGGCTTCTATTTTTCTTTTAATAAACAAACCGATTTCATGAGACATTATAGATATATTGTGGCATGAAATTTGTGTTCTCACAACTTGTAATAAACATTCATAGTCATGAACAAAGAATTAAAAACACTTTAATTTGAACAAGAGGTAATAATGTATTATTAAACCATATAGAACCATATATATCTAAACCTATATATATGTATATATTTATGTTTATCTTCTCTTATGGATTATGATATGAAAAGAATAGCGGATTCACGAGATATGACAAGAGGAGAATAAAGAGATGGAGGGGGAGAGAGAGAGAAGAGACTTACATACATAAGCCGGTATTGTCATCGGGCTTGTCTATCCACCAATACCTCACGTTACTAGCGAGACCTTCTTGAAGACTTCTTTATGTTCTTCCTCTTGGACTCTAGGAGAAGAGGGAGAAGAGAGAGAGATAGAAAAATGTAAGAAAGGAAAAGATAGAGGGTGACAAATAAAGATGGTGTAATAGTGAATTATGTATAATAATATATGCATTCAACATGGGAATTAAAAGAGAAATGAAAGGTCACCATTCATTTTGGAAATGAAAGGTCTCATTTGTAAGTTATGAGAAGAATTAAAAATTGATAAAAATAATAATTGCAAGAATAGGAATTTGAACATGTGATCTATGGAATAACAATGCAAAGACTTAACCAATGAGCTACAAGATTGTTCATACACATATTTAATAAGAATTAAATATATGATGTTGCTTAAAAAGAAAGTGCGCTTTTGGGCTCATAGAATTATTAAAGAAAATGAAAATGAAATTGGATTTGGGTTATGGGCTGGGTCAGGTCTTGCATTTAATTTTGAATAGATTAAAATTTAGTTTAAAGAAATGAGTTTGGGAAAAATAGATGGAATAACAAAATAATATATTTAATAGAAAACAAAATATACGGAAAAAAATACTAAGAATAAATAAATACAATATTTTACTAAAGAAAGAAAACACGATGGTATAGTAATATTGGGGTCGTTACATTCTACCCTCCTTAAAATAATTTCGTCCTCGAAATTACTCAAGAAGGTGTCGCAACAGAGTAAGGAAACAAGATTAGGATGATGTTGTCTTCGAGCTCTGTCGATCGATACTCTAACCAATTGAGCTAATAAGTCTACAAGATACAAATAGAAAGGGTGAATAAGAATTAAGGATTCAAAAGTGGAGAGATGGACTTCAAGGAAACCGAAGGTGGAGTTCAAGATAGATTCAAAGACTATGTAATGTAAAGAGTGTTTTCAGTTGCTGTTTCTTGTGTTATATTGTTTAGGTTGTTCACGCAGAACAGAACTGCATGATAGTGTTCCATACAGCTCTGACCTGCATGGCCACCAACAAAACCTGTCACGCCCCGCTTCCCAGTGTACGGGCAGAGGACGCGACGATGCCGTTACGTATTTACTCCGAAGTAAATACGCTAATAGTATCTAAGCAATATAAAAGAAATATACACAAGAGACAAATGTAATGAAACAACAACTTTATTCATTAACATTCTTTTTGTACAATGCATGGAGAGTAAATACATCTGAATGAAAGTAATGCCTAAACAGTGGCATAACAGAAATGGAAAATATAGAATGTAAAGCAAATGTACAAGTGTAACTACAGCTCGGGATATTCAGTAAACTGGTCCAAGTCTTCAGTGCTAGGATCGATCTCTAGAAGGTCCGAAACACCTGACGACATTCAAAGAAGAAGAAAGAGAATGCTTTCAGCGAACAAATCGCTCGGTAAGTCCCGAAGATAAGGGATAAGTAGAATAAACAGAGAAAGAAAATAACTTTTAAAGTTGTATTTAGAGTTAACGCTGTTATTTGTAGTTTGGTACAGAAGAATGCCAGTGTATACGAGAGGAGTCTCTATATGCCAGAGACTAGAGGCAAATGGAAGTACAAGGCTCCGTTAGAATGCCCGGAACAACGGCGATTGTATTCAGGTTAGGTGTCTTAAATGTTGCAGTCTTGTACCACTTCTAACACCTTCCGTACCAATCTACCCCTTAAACCCCGGGATATCTTGTTTGTATTGTTGTATTGTATTGCAACTGGTATTGTCTTGTAATATAGGTTGTATAATTGGATGACTTGCCGAAACCATGATATCAGTAAAATGGATGTAACTGGAGAATTATGTAGATGGAAGTATATCCATGGTTCGGTTCAGTCAATACAGATTGAATAGATTGAATATATGGATTCATGAATTCATGTTGAATTATAGTTTATACTTGAATTATATTCAAGTAAGATATTATACCGAGACTCAGTCTTAGTCTGACAATTAGAAAAGAAATTGAAGTCCTGAATTAGGTTTTGATGTTATCGGTAACCGCTGCACATGGGCGGCAGGATTTGTGTATTTTTCAAAGACAATTACCGTATTGATAACACCGTTTATTAAGTTGTCTAACTTAAATAGCCAAGCACCCATATCTCCGGCTCCCTGAGGCTCAAGAGATTGGTCCCGCTTAAACCTATATTTATTAGGGTCCTTATTGTAATTTATAAGACTTGAGGGGTTTTTATGTAAAACTAATTTTGTATAATTTTCAAAATACAACCAAAGTATTTAATTATCATCTTTATGTACACACAACAATTTAATGATCAAGATAAATGTGTATACATGTTCGAATAGTATGAAATGAGTCAAGTATATTATTCGAGTAACTACCATAAACAATGCTGTAAAGAAATATTATGTATGACTAATCAATCAAGTCAATCAATTTCTGAATATAAACAAAAATATATATCTAAGTGTTGTGCACGTGTGAGCTCCAGTCGTGCCTAAATACGACTACCAGTTTGGGAGATATACTCATTTTCGTTTTGTCGCGCAGAACAGATCAGAATCTGTCTATCACTGTCGCATATTTTTAAAACATAGTTTGAGTTAATTTCCATCAGGTTTCAGGTTACAATGATTATTAGAAAATTGTAGGTCTTTCAATATACTTATCCAAAACACTAAGATTCGTACGATTTGGATTTCTTAAACTCTAGTTATGATTATTTTAATATCAGCGTTTAAAACAGAAATTCAGATTTCTGGACAGCAATTATATGTTATATTGCAAAGCCTATATCGGGTTGTTTCGTGCATTTCTGAGTAATCTAATATATAGAAAATTATAGCTTTATCATTTATGCATCTACACATCTAAATTTTGTCACGAACGGATATCGGGATTTCGAGTTATGTCCTATTTAAAAACAGTGTCCGAATCAGGACATATTCTATCCAGATCCGTCGCTTAATATTGTAACACAGTTTTTTTTTATCTTACGTTGGTTTTCAGTATAAACTTAAAACTAATAAAATATATATTATTCGATGTAAATATCTAAAACACCTGAGTTTGCTCAATTTGGATATCGGTATACCAAATTATGTGTCCTAGAAGTTGATCAATAACTGCAGTTTTCTATTTTACGAACAGTGAATAAAACCGATATAATTCCTAAACCATTAAGTGATTCGATCTAAAATTTTTACAGCATGTACAAAATAATATAATTTATCATATGTAAATTTCCTGAAATTTTTAGAAGTAAAAATTAATTTCTAAAAATTATTTTAAAGCTAAAGGTATTGATGTGTATACTAAAATCGGCAAAAAGATTAACTAGTATTTTATGCAGCCTTCTATTTTTCTTTTAATAAACAAACCGATTTCATGAGACATTATAGATATATTGTGGCATGAAATTTGTGTTCACACAACTTGTAATAAACATTCATAGTCATGAACAAAGAATTAAAAACACTTTAATTTGAACAAGAGATAATAAGGTATTATTAAATCATATAGAACCATATATATCTAAACTTATATATATGTATATGTTTATGTTTATCATCTCTTATAGATTATGATATGAAAAGAATAGCGGGTTCACGAGATATGACAAGAGGAGAATAAAGAAATGGAGGGGGAGAGAGAGAAGAGACTTATATACACAAGCCAGTATTATCACCGGGCTTGTCTATCCGCCGATAGTCTCGCATTAATAGCGAGACCTTCTTGAAGATTTCTTCATATTTTTCCTCTTGGACTCTAGGTGAAGAGGGAGAAGAGAGAGATAGAAAAATGTGAGGAAAGAAAAGATAGAGAAGGACAAATAAAGATGGTGTAATAGTGAATTATGTATAATAATATATGCATTCAATATGGGAATTAAAAGAGAAATGAAAGTTTACCATTCATTTTGGAAATGAAAGGTCTCATTTGAAAGTTATGAGAAGAATTAAAAATTGATAAAAAAAATAATCGTAAGAATGGGGATTTGAACATGTGATATATGGAATAACAATGCAAAGACTTAACCAACGAGCTACAAGGTTGTTTATACACATATTTAAAAAGAATTAAATATATGATGTTGCTTAAAAAGAAAGTGGGCTTTTGGGCTCATAGAATTATTAAAGAAATTGAAAATGAAATTGGATTTGGGTTATGGACTGGATCAGGTCTTGCATTTAATTTTGAATATGTTAAGATTTAGTTTAAAGAAATGGGTTTGGGAAAAATAGATGGATTAATAAAATAATATATTTAATAGAAAATAAAATATACGGAAAAATACTAAGAATAAATAAATACAATATTTTACTAAAAAAAGAAAACACGATGGTATAGTAATACTGGGGTCGTTACACTAGCAAACTAATTTTAGAAGATGACAACACAGATTTCAAAAATTTCTAGTTTGCTAAACTTCCAAAACCATGAATCGAACTAAAGAGTTAGAACTTGCTAATAAAAACTAGTGAGCTATGCTAATCTACTATGTTAGTAATACTTACATCCTTAAGCTTTCTTCAAGAGCTCCGGATCGCGTTTGCAAGCTGGTGCTCCTTCGCCGAAGATGATTCACCCGAGAGAACTGATCCAAGCTCCGGCTTCACCTAGTGAAGTAACCGACGCTCCAAACTCGCTAGGAATAGAGAGTGGGGATGCAGGAATTTTCCACTATCCTTTTCTCTCAAATCTAAACACACGAGAGCAAGTGTAGAAGAAGGAGGAGGAGGTGAGGAAAAATAGCCATGATCAACTCAAGAAAGAATGAGAGAATGGACCAAAAAGAGAATAGAGTGGAATAGCTTCATAATATTTACAACCATACAATAAAAATTCTTACAACAATTTGCAATAAAATAATGAAGTCCATTCCTATCTACATGTCTTCAAGCATGCTCAATACTACCTCACTCTCCACCTCATTTTATGAATATTCATAAATGAATATTCACAAATGAGGTGTCCATTTTCTAGAATAAATTCTGTATAAATATGGAATACAATCCGGTATACGTATCGAAATACATATACGCGCATCCGTATAAAAATTAAGAATAGCTAAGAGAGCAAATGAATAGTGAACAATATATATATAAAAATTATTAAATCAAAACTTGATTTAATAATCCGGCTTAATTCTAAGCCGCTAGTATTATTAACTGTCCGATTAAAGTCTGTATAGCCTGTACACGTATTTAATCGGACACCTTTATGTACCAACATACGCCATCTGCATCATATTGACTGAACCGGAATAACCCTCTGTGTAGGATTCTAAATACTCGTCAATACGCTGGCAGTGGGTTTAACTATATACACGTCAGCGGCACTAGCTGCACGCAACGGCTACCCAGGTATTGAGCGAAAGGAAAGCCGACGAGCAAACTCATCTGTACCCCTACCGAGCCTATCTGTTACAATCTCCGTACAGTCCGGTTTGTTCATCTAAGAATATCGCATACCGGGTCTAGGGGCTGGATAAAATCAGACCCCTAATAACACGATAAGTCGTGTCGGTGTGAAGCCCATCACCCATTGAGAAACTACCGATCCAAATCAGTAAATCTCGTCCATCTTAGCCAATGATTTCTGCTGATGGCCACCCGTGCATAGCGCGACATCCTCCCAATACCGGGAGAGACGAATCCCTGACGATCCGCTCACTGTCTCCATGTGGCTCGGGATTGTATCCAACTAAAATCTGTATGCACGACTCCTTTAAACCATAGTAGGGTAGTAATTAAAGCACAGTGGGAACTCAAACGAGACAGATGATGATCTCAGGTCGACAGACTAACCTGTACTCATGTCACCTGAGAACTGCTAATTGACAATAGGCATAATATTATCTAGCATATTCCCGGCGAGTCCGTCTAGTGTACTCACCTCTAGTGAGCACTTGTATACTATCTTCGGTGACCAAATGACACCAATGGCTTGTGTGGCCGGCCACTGCCTCTCGTCGGGGTCTCGAATAGTAGACACTAGTCTACTCCGGAGTATCGGTGCCCAGTCTCGATACTGTCTCGACTAGGGACATTTAAGGATATGCTTATGGACCACCCAGCTCCCACGTATATGATCGCTATCATAATGCTGATAATCAAGTAAGAATCCTATGGGCTCTATCAACATATAATAGTGATCTGTAATACCACATAATGCATGTACATGATAATAAAGTCAAACCAGATAGTATACTATCATTTTGAGTAAGACTATTCTACCCGTATAGCTCCTCTCTCAATTATCATAATCGCCTGCCTACGATTACCATAATTGACTTGAGGGCACTATATCCAACACCTTCAAGTCACAGTTTTACTTTTACGTTAACTAATGACACCATGAAAAGAGCAGAGATAAACGATGCACGTTAATCTAACTTCAAATAAGTTCTCTTGAAAATAAGGGTTGTTTAAGTCTTTATATATATATTTTCGATTCACACAAAATTATAATGTTCCTCTATGTGATGAATGTAATTACGTATGTTTTCATGTTGAATTTCTGTAATTAATTGTAACTAAATAGTTCCCGCAATTTCCTTTAAACGTGTAATATGGTTTATCTCTCTAAACACAAAATTCTAAAATACTTTTCCCTTCAAAATAATTTTTAGAAACTAATCTTGACTTCGGAAAATTCTAGGAAAATTAGGATAATTATTAAATAGAATTTTAGATCTACAGTAAAAATTTCAGATCGAACCGCAGAACGATTTAGGAATTACGTCGGCTTTTTATGCACTGTTTTTAAAAACAGAAAAATACTTTTATCGATCATCTTAGAAAATATATAACTCGGTCTACCGATATCCAATTTGAGCAAATTTAAGTGTTTTGTACATATAGATCGAAAGATCTAGATTTTCTTAGTTATACCGATTTTCTGATAATCAACGTAATTAATAGAAAAATGCATTATAAAATTAAGTAACGAATTTAGATAGAAACTGCCCTGATTCGCACACGGTTTTTAAATACGACATATCTTGAGTTTCTGATGTCGGTCCGGGAATTTTTTTTGATGTATATATGTATAATTTACAGATCCATAACTTTACTATATACTTGGTAACCCAGAAATGCATAGACCTGATATATGCTCGGCAATACACCCCATAATTGTTGTTTAGAAATCAGAATTTTTGGTTTAAATGTTAATCTTAAAATGACCCTAACTAGAACTTTAGGGATACAAATTACGTGGAACTTAGTTGTTTGTATAAGTACACCGAAAGATCTACAAGTTTCTAATAATCTTCGAAACCTGAAAATTGACTGAAATTAACTCAAACTGTGTTTTAAAAATGTGTGACGGTGCTAGACAGATTCTAATCTGTTCCGTGTGACGATACGAAATCGGGTATATCTTCCATACCAATAGCTATACGACTGGAACTCACATGTGCATAACACTTAGGGTTATATTTTCCGTTTATATTCTAAATCCAATTGACTTGAGTAATTAGTCGTACATAATATTTCTTTATAACATTGTTTCTGGTCGTTGCTTGAACATTATACTTGTATCATCTCATACTATGTGACTATTTATTTATTTTATCTATATGCTTACATGATGAAACCTATTGCATGCTTGACTTGACTTGATCCGAATCATGAATACGTAATGATTTGACATGAATACTCGAACTTGACAAGAATACTTGAACTCGACTTGAAACATAACATTGAACTTATACTCTCTTTTATGTATTCATGGATTCAGACAAGACTTGTGACATTAAATATAAATTAAAATACGCGGGGATAAGGGGTAGTTTGGTAAAGAATGTATGTCATGACACGAGAGTTCATTAAAAATCACTTAACCTGAATCTCTTGTGCCGTTGTTCCATAGGTTTGACGGGGCCTTGAACTCAACATGCTGTTGGTCCGTGGGTTTGACGGACTACTCTCGTATATACACATACCTTCACTACCGAATTACAACAAACACGTAAATATAGAATTGCCATACTTATCATACATTACCATACTTATGATACATTACCATGCTTATTTGACTTGATTGACCTGACTTGTTGTCTTGCTAGATAAGACTTGTACACGATTGTTCCTGTATTGGTATTAGGTAGATATTATATTCATACCTGACTTGGAAAACGAAATCTAGAGAAATGGGGAAATCAAAAGTGCAACTGAAGTGTAATTTAAAAAGATATTACATATTTCCGTGGTTCTGGGATTAACGGAACAAAATCATTCTTGATTTATACATCTTGTATCCGTGGTCCCGGGGTAACAGGATATGTTGTCCCGGAGAGTAACGAGATATATACTTTTGAGTTACATGGAGGAGTATATTAATTGATTTCAAATACCTGTAAGATAGATAACATAGAAACATGGACCCTTAAGATACACGTGATATGTTTGCCTATCTATAGATTTCTTATTATATTAGCTGTGATTGCTTTGTTTATACCCATGATATCTCGCTCTCGCATATAACATACTATATAGTATACTGTTCATGTTATTATTATGATATTTTTGACACACTGACGTCTGGATTTTGCATGGCGCAGATCCTTTGACCTTACCACAAGAGGATCAGAAATACTTTGACAGGATTTCCGAGCAGTGAAAGCTTTCTGCTTATTTTAATTTAGTGAAGCTTTAGATTTATTTTTCTAGTTCTGGCTGAATATAGGGGCCCTGGTGAACTTAATCGTTCACTCCGTTCAATTGCCTCGTGAAACTCAATAAGCGCTACATACATCTCTTTTATTGGAGGGCGAATGGAGTTATCCTATAGTCTTTTTTGCAGTTCTTCCTGGATATTGTTTCTTTTATTTGGATCTTTATTTGTTTCCGCTACCTTTCTCGTTATTATTTATTGTGGCAGTTTGGACATGAGATAGATAGATATTTATTTTCTGTTCTTGATATCTGATTGACAGCCTTAATGTGATTATGGGAGGATATTTCCTCACCATTGGTAGCATGGTTGGTTTTGTTATGTTCTGTATTTATGTATTTAAGGAAGCGGGGAGTGACAAGGTTTTGTTGGTATCAGAGCATAGGTTTATGTTAGCTGGGCTTGGTTCAATTTGTAGTTGGGTATGGTACCCAATACATTGACCTTAAGATCCGGGATCATAGGAACATGTCCTGCCACATTATTGTCTTATCATTCAAATTCTTGAATCCTATTTTTCCCTTAAACTCTTTTATCTCGACGACATGGAAACGACATTGCATATCATCATGAAATCCTCTTGATTCCTTATTATTTCTTCCATCTTATTCCATTGATTCTGATAGTTGGATTCAGACGACTTGGATGGAGTTATGTGATTGTAATTATATACCGGGATACGGTTACAATGCAATACTCTATTTAGATAACTTTGAGTACTATTTTGATTCATTTTCCTTGACTTATGTTCGTTGTACCACTTTTTTGTTCTCTCAGTTTCATTACGTACGAATCTGTCTTAACGTGAACTTGAATCCAACAACGGTGTTATTTCTCCTTGTCCTGTAGTGACAGATCCGTCCGCGTTTCGAAGAATGAGGGGAAACACGAAGTGCATCTAAACATTACAGCAGTTCGAGATTGGCTTGAGCGGGAGCTTGTATAGACCGCTTCAAGGCCGATCAGGTATAAGATGTTTGACTGAGGAAGTTTTGAAGTCCCGTTTAAATTTATCAGAGTATCGCAGCAGAAGTGTGGTGGGCTGATAACCCACAAGTCTTAGAACAAACTTGCAAATTCATGAATATGGGAGCTGTTTGTGTGTATGGGTTGGAAGGAGAGATTCGTGGACAAGTTGCAAATGAAGCACCGATAGTTGTTCGGAATTTATGGATGTATTTGAAGACATTTCAGGTTTACCGCTAAAACGAGATATGGAGTTTGTGATCAATTTTATTCCTAGAGCAGCGCCAATTTTGAAGGTTTATTATCCGATGACATCGGGGAAACTGGAAGGAGTAAAGAAACAAGTTTTAGAATTATTAAAGAAGGGCTGGATTAGCAGCAGCAATTCACCTTAGAGAGTTCCAGTTCTGTTGGTCAAGAAGAAGGATGACATGTGGAGAATATGCATCGATTATCGAGAGCTAAATCGGGTGACCATCAAGAAAAAGTACCCAATTTCTCGCATATGCGATTTATTCGATCAACTCAGTAGCGAGAGAGTATTTTCAAAGTTGGATTTGCGATAAGGTTATCACCCAAGAAAAAGAAGACATTTGAAAGACGGCGTTCCGAACTCGATACGGGTATTATGAGTATTTAGTTATGCCATTTGAAGTTACTAACGCACTGGCGGTATTTTTGGACTTGATGAATCAGATCTTTTCACCGTATCTGGATCAGTTCATGGTGGTATTCATCGATGATATTCTGGTTTACTCAAGAAGCAAAGAAGAGTATGAAGAACACTTAAGGATCACACTGCAGATATTGAGACAAGAGAAGCTATATGCTAAGATGAGCAAGTGCGAGTTTTGACTCGATGAAGTGAAGTTCTTGGATCATGTTGTACTCGGAGATGGAATCGCAGTTGACCCTGAAAGATTGCAGCTGTTCATGAGTGGTCGACTCCAAAGAATGTAGAGAAGATCAAAAGTTTTCTTGGGCTTGCTGGTTACTATCGAAGGTTTGTGGAGAATTTTGCTCGGATAGTAAAGTCATTAACCAAGTTAACATGAAATGAGGTGTTGTTTATTTGGTCTGAGAAGTGTACGTTAGTTTTTTAGGCGCTGATGTAAAAGTTGATAACCGCACCTATTTTAACCATGCCGGATGATTCCGGAGGATTAGTTATTCACAGCAACACATCTGGGAACGGCTTGGGACGTGTTTTGATCCAGCATGGAAAAGTTGTAGTTTATACGTCGAGGCAATTGAAGACTATGAAAAGAACTACCCAACTCACGACTTGGAGCCAGCGGCAGTTATATTTATGCTAAAGATTTGAAGATACTACTTATTGGACGAGAAGGTCGAGGTATTTACCGATCATAAGAGCCTAAAATATGTGTTCACTCAGAAAGAGCTCAAAATGAGATAGCGTAGATGGTTGGAGCTGATGGCTGATTATGATCTTGATCTAAAGTACCATCAGGGGAAAATTAATGTAGTACCGGATGGTTTAAGTCAGTTTCCAGCAATACGGATGTTGACTTCGCAGAAGGAGATTATAGCAGATTTTCAGAGATTCGAGTTGGAGCTCGTACTACCGGATTCTTCGGGACAGTTGATGCAATTGTGAGTATAGTCATCGTTGATTGATAGCATTAAGACAACACAGTTGCAAGATCCTAGATTGCAGAAATTTCATGGGTAGGTAGAGGCAGGCCTTCGAACGGGTATGTTGATTCAAGAAGATGGTTCTTTAAGATATGGAAGTCGATTGGGTGTACCTAAAGGAGAAGTTCGTGAAGAAGCCATGAAGAAAGCTCATAGTTCTGCATATTTGGTACATCCGAGAGGCACGAAGATGTATAGGGATATGCGACAACACTTTTGGTGGGAAGGCATGAAGAGAGAGATTGCTCGATTTGTGTCAAGATGTTTGGTGTGTCAGAAAGTGAAGGTTGAACATCAAAGGGTTGCCGGTTTGTTGCAACCACTTCCGATTCCTCAATGAAAGTGGGAACATATAACCATGGATTTCGTAACAGTATTACCACGGAGTCCAAAGGGCAATAAGGCAGTATGAGTGATATTCGATTGACTAACCAAGGCAACTCATTTTGTAACATTTCGAGTTGGTTAGTTGACGGAAGTTTTAGCAGAGAGTGACATGCAGGAGATCATAAGATTGCATGCAGTACCAGTAAGTATTGTTTCTGATCGTGATACGGTTCTTATCGCATTTCTGAAGGAGTTTACAAGAAAGTTTGGGAAACCGACTAAAGTTTAGTACGACCTATCATTTTCAGACAAACGGACAGTCCGAGAGAACGATCCAAACTCTTGAAGATATGTTGAGAGCTTGCATGCTAGAATTCAAGGGTTCGCAGAAGGATCATTTGCATTTGGTGGAATTCCCGTACAAATAACAGTTTTTAAGCGACTATACAGATGGCTCCATTTGCAGTATTGTACGATCGTAAATGTCGTTCGTCGGTATATTGGGACGACGTTGAAGAAAGAAAATTGTTAGGACTGGAATTGATTGTGCAAACTGTGGAGAAGATTAGGTTGATTCGTGATCACATGAAGGTGGTTCAAGTTCGACAGAAAAGCTGGGAAGATATTGGAAGAAGGCTATTGGAGTTTGTTGTTGGTGATTATGTGTTCTTGAAGATATTACCGACAAGAGGAGCGATACGGTTTGGCAGTCAATGCAAGCTTAAATCTCGCTTCGTGGGGCTTTTCGATATCATTGAGCGTAATGTAGAAGTGGCTTATTGATTGACTTTACCACCGTCCGTAGCGGGTGTGCATGGCGTGTTTTATATATCTCAACTTCGCAAGTATATATGTTCGAGATGCGACTCACGTTTTGGATTGCTCAGAATTAACGTTGGGGAACGACTTGACTTAGAAGAGCAACCGATGGGTATTTTAAATCGATGAGATAGGGTATAAAAGAACATGATTTTCCCATTAGTACTTGTTTCATGGTGAAGTCGTTTGCTTGGAGAAGCTATTTAGGAGTGTGAAGAGGAAATTCGTTAGAAATTCCTACATTTGTTTCTTTGGATTCGTGTTTTCCTTATTCCTATCCATTTCCTGTTTTTGTGAATTTCGAGAACGAAATTCTTTTTGTAGTTGGGTATAATGTAACACCTTAACATGATCATACGTTATTTTTATTTAATTTTTTTAAATAGATATGTTGGGCATTTTATATTATCATTATTATTGGGTCATAATTGATGTTTGAACGGTTACGCATGATAATCATTGTTACCTTACCTTAATCCCTAGTTTTATTGATATAAGATTTATATTCGACCAGCATGCTTATCAAACTAATATTCTATCAATATCCTTAAGATTTATTTTACTTAACATAATCGTTGGAACTAGTTACTAAATAATTTTGTTAGTATTTAAGTTTGGTTTGCTAATCTAATAACATCTTTTAGTATACATATATAATATTGTATATTTTAGCTTGAGATCTATAACTTAACGGTGATATTAAAGATTGCTTTTTCATAAATCATGCTTGAGACTACTTAAGGTAACTAACAATTCCTAAACTAACCCAATCTTTTTTAACTCATCATCATCATCATATCTCTCTCTTCAAAATTCATCTCTCTCTCACATTCTTCTCTCTTCTATTTAAAAACACAGTCGTCGTCCTAACCCACAACTTCTTTCTCTAAAACCCAGAAACATCCCAGAACCCTTGCCTCCTCCTCCTTCCTGAAATCCACCGCCATTTCCCTCTTCGACTCTTCCTCGGCTTCAACTCCTCCATCGCCACCTACCCACGCCTCCATACCCGAGCAACCCATCAACCCATATCGCCGTCGCCGATCTTCTTCATAATCATCTTCCATCAACCACCGAACCCCTAGCGCTTTCGCCGCCGACTTATCCTTCTCTTTCTCCATTTTCCCTTCATCGAACCCAACTTCCTCTCTTCAGCGACTCAGATCCCACCTAACCGAACCCATAATAGCCGAGACCCCACCTTCAGATCCTATAACCGAGCAAACTCCAGCCATCAAATCACGTCGACGTTGCCTCATTCTCGGCGCATCAGCAACTGTCGTAGCCATCTTCTTCATCATGGTTGCCATGGCTACTTCTTCCCTTGCCTGCATTTGATCCTGGCCGAGTCTTAACTTCGGGCCGAGCATTACTTGGCCGCATCCCTAACCAAGCCGAGATCGAGCTTGGATGTTGCTTCATTTCGTCGTTTTCCGTCGTCATCGTCGTTGAGACAAGTATTGGATACTTGCTTTTACGTTAGGACGACGATTATGTTTTGTCGTAACATTAATCAGTATTTAATTTCTTGTTGCCGTATTTATTTGGGTTTTTTTTATCATATTTCGTATTCGTTTAGTTTGAAATAGAGTCAACAGTATATTTATTATAGTTTACATAGATGTTTAAAAATTAATATTAGTCGTTTAAAATAATTTAAATCTTTTCTGTCGATTATTTTGTGGTTTATTAGTGTATTGTTTTAGTGTAATAGGATATTAGTGTTGTTTCTCAGCATCTCACACATTGATTTATGATATCTGTTGTATAGCAAGCATCTTAAATCATTAAGTGTATATACACAAGTATACTGTTGTATTATATATTCCTTATTTATATTTTAATCTTAGTAATTAAATTATGTGATGATGCTCTATATTGGCGATCTCCCAGATCGGGACATGTGGCAGATGATGTGTCCTAGAACTCAGAAGAAAGGCCCACAGGGGCCAACCAGGCCATCCCTGTATCCGAACTGCAAGCACATGCTGGCTCTCCTCAGAACCCCCTGCAAATTGGCCTTCTCGACCTCTCAGCTCGTCCCGAGCTGCCACCGGACCAAGACTCCTCAGCCCTCCCGCTCGTTCCCGAGCTCACCTGCCGAGGCTATATTCCTCGGTCCCTCTGACCGACCAACTCCACCACTCACAAGCGTAACCGACGCTCCGCAAATCTCGCCATGCGCAGATTCTCCGCCAGCAACATCTCACGTTCCACGCCATCGCGATCCCCATTATCAGGCGATCCGCTCATTACGCAGGCGTGACGTCGGGAGCGTAACTGCCGGCGAGATTCTCGCGCCTACTGTTGCGTGCTGCCGCCACTATATAAACCCCCATCACAGAGGGGTCAAGTAAGCCATTTTTTACTCCACTTAGCCGTTACTCTGCTCGGATCTCATGCTATCTTGATCGTCGGAGGGTCCACGGTGGTACCAAACCACCCCAGGACATCTTTGCAGGTACTCGGCGCTAAACTTCTCAAATCACCAATCTCCTCAAAACCCATTGAGACCCACACGCAATAGGAGATCACCTCCAAGGTCCATCGGGAGATCAACGGAAGACAACATCTGACGAAGACCCGAAAAGGACCTCCATCAGTTGGCGCCGTCTGTGGGAAATTAAACTCCACAGAAAAACAAAGTTGGCATTCCGATCTCCATCCACATGGTAAGAGACCACTCTGGAGATCCAGGTGCCAGCCGCCGCCTCCCCCTCACCGGAGGCGCGGATGAACCTTCCCCGACGGCCATCATCAAAGTCCTCGTCAAGAGGCAACCGCACAACTTCATTGTCCGGTTATCCTTAGGCCTCCTAAGGCCCCTCCAACGCTAAGGATCAAAGTCCTCCGTAGAGGCAGCCGAGCGGCTTCCCTGCTCGGCTATCCCCGGCCGGTAGCTCCCCTACTCGCAACGCCAGGGATCAAAGCCCTCGCCAAGAGGCAACCGCGCAGCTTCACTGCCCGGATATCCTTAGCAGGCCTCATTCGGCCCCTCCAACGCTAAGGATCCAAGCCCTCTTTAGAGGCAGCTCAGCAGCTATCCTGTTCGGCTATCCTCGGCTGGTAGCTTCCTACCACGACTGACAGGTATCAAAAGCCCTCTCAGAGGCAGTCGAGCCCTCGCTCGGCTATCTTTAGGACAAAAGCCCTCGCCAAGAGGCACTGGGCAGTAATCCTGCCCGACCAAGGGTCATTGGTAGGCTTCTTACAGCCCCTCCCGTGCTAAGGACCAAAGTCCTCCCAGAGGCAGTCGAGCCCTTGCTCGGCTATCCCCGGCTGGTAGCTTCCTACCACAACCGATAGGGATCAAAGTCCTCGCCAAAAGGCACTGGGCAATAACCCTGCTCGGTCCCCGTCCTGAAGGATCAAAGCACCCGCAAGAGGCAACCGAGCGGCTACCCTGCTCGGTTATCTCCGGCTGGTAGCTCCCTACCCATGACGCCAGGGATCAAAGCCCTCGCAAGAGGCATCCGAGCGGCTACCCCGCTCGGTCATCCCAGGCTGGTAGTTGCCTACCCACGACGCCAGAGATCAAAACCCTCGCCAAGAGGCAACCACGCTGCTTCACTGCCCGGTCATCCTTATTGGGCTTCTTACAGCCCTTCCAACGCTAAGGATCAAAGTCCTCCATAGAGGCAGCCGAGCGGCTTCCCTGCTCGGCTATCCCTGGCCGGTAGCTTCCCTACTCGTAAAGCTAGGGATCAAAGCCCTCGCCAAGAGGCAGTCACGCAGCTCCACTGTCCGATCATCCTTAGTGGGCTTCTTACAGCCCCTCCAATGCTAAGGATCAAAAAGTCCTCCAAGAGGCAGTCGAGCCTGACCTTCGCTCGGCCATCCCCAGCTGGTGGTCGATGCTCGCAACACCAGAAATCAAATGCCCTCGCCAAGGGACAACCGAGCAGCTTCCCTGCTCGTTCATTCCCAACGAACGCTGCAGGCTTATAGCCCTCATAACGAGGCCTCTGAGCCCATTCGTGCTCGGCATAAATACGGAGGACATCCCTCTGCCCATCACATGCAGAGGATTCGAGGCCCCAACAAGGGGTATTAGGTCTATTCAAGTCTGAGCGATCCGCCCTCGATTTCGGGGCCATGGAGATACAC